>LR990632.1:11114301-12421424 GCA_905147815.2 Phalera bucephala | reverse complement strand
CTTCAGATAAGACACGGTCTTTGGTCATGGTAAGGTAGTCTAGGTCATCTCTGGTACCTCCATTAATCCATTTTCGCATTATATATCTGTTTTGTCATTCTTTCTTCCGACATTTGTTCTGTATGTGCTGAACCATCGGAGCATACCCTTTCTAACTTTACACCGATACTATCCTTCATACCTACACGCTTTCTTACTACGCTGTTACAATTACGGGTCGTCAACTTAACTTCGCACATCTTCCTTATCGACTGCAAACAAACGAATCTTTCTTCTTTATAATATTGTTACGACCCGAACATACCCCGATATCTTGAAAAGTCTGTATCGGTGGATGTCGATTCTAAAACGCATAACACACCCTTAGGTTGAACCCGGTGATCTGCATAGAAGATCTAGAATCCGCGCTCAGGTGCTGAAACGTCTAGAAGGAAGGAACGGGAGAAAGGGGAGGACCCCTTTAATTATCTCCGGCGCGCGGTCGCGGTGTACAAGTACCTATTTGTTCACTTACAATAGGTATGTAATAATAAAACGCGCCGGCTATTGTTCAATGTACTTCTACCGATGTAATTAGAGAGTTCGCGTCCGTTCTAGAACTTTGATAAAAGTATAAAAGGAACGCAGAGCGCGGGGACGGACAGTCTCTTCTCGGAAGCGATAGTAATCAAATAGGAGAACAAGCGATCTAAGCGGAATACACCGGCGACTTTAGCTACGATATACGGATACTACGAGTGACTCAGCGACTTGGAAGCAGTATTTGTGTACTAACGATAGTAGTAAGTACTTGTGTGTGATTAGTTCGCGTGTGTATTTGCATACGACGTACTGTTTTGTGTATACAGCGTCTAATAAAGTACTTCGCACGTTGTTCGACATTTAATTACCCCGCAAACGTAACAATATTATATATGTGTGTCATAAATTCAGAGTGCTTATGTAAATTAGATATGTGGGTCTTACTTATATCGGTATGTCGTATGTCGTATCTGCATTATATTCTGTGATCGTGTCAACATAATAATACCGTAATGCCTACATTCCCCAAGCAAGAATCGAACTCGGGACTATCGGCGTAAGCTCTCAACCACTGCGCTAAATCGTTTAGTATTTATTAATTAGCTTACCGAATACTCTATTCACGTATAACCAAAATCGTTAGATTGCATAAATTAGTGTGAAATATGGACATTGCTGCATTAAATTAACGTTTTAATTAAGTAATTTGTGTTGTAGTCGGCGTCGAAATTTAATTTGGTTTCATATTTGTCGTAATCAACTTTCATAGCTGGTTGGTTTTATTCAATAGGTTATAACCATGTTAAGCATTGTTGGGCCTGGTCAGGGGGTAGTTGAGTGACCCAACAAGTAAAGACCACACAAATGTAATTAGGGCTATCTATCTATCTCTATCATCACGCTAGATCCTTTGCAGGATAGGCAGAGAGTACAGAGTTCCAACAGGTTCTTTCCTTACATACCTCTCTGGCTTCTTCCACTCTCATAGTTCGTCTCATACACGCTCGCCGGTGACGGAGGCTCTTGACTCGCCCTTCAAATCGGTCGGCCTAATTGGTCATGGTAAGATAGGCCCAGTCCCTGAGCGTCCTTCACGAGTGACCCCGAGGAGGACGGCGGCGTGGTGTGACCCACGTCGTCGTGAGCATCGCGTCGATGCGGGGGGGGGGGGGGAGCGTATCATCACATCTTCCCCCGATGGCGGGCTCTTCAGTGCGCGGCACACGACCCCTCCAAAGTGCTGATGTCGGCCACCCTGGGGTTTTTAGTCGGTAGGAATCTGACACGCCCCGCAAGCTTTCCCCGAGGCTCGTGAAAGTCCTATGCAGAATTTTCTACTGGTAAAAAAAAATTCTTCCCCGTTACCTACATCCCTCCACTATCGCATTGTATATCTGTTTTATCATGTTATTAGGTAACAGTTGTTGTTGCAGGTACTCGACCATATGACTGTTACAAGACCACATTAGGCAAAGGTGATTTAAATCGATCAATTAAAAAAACCTATTTTCTCGTGTCAATTAATCAATCTTTTAGATCGATCGGAAATACTGAACCGATTCTGTCGATCGATTCCGGAGCCGACGAATCGGATCGGTTCATAATTATATAGTAAAAAAAGTGGTAATTGAAAACGAAAGATTTAAATAATAGCTAAAGAAGTTCTATCTATCCATCTATTTATATCATCATGCTAGATCCCTTGCGGGGTAGGCAGAGAGTACAGAGCTCCAACAGGTTCTTTCCTTACATAACTCTCTGCCTCCTTCACCCTCATAGTTCTCTTCTCTCTCATCTCATACACGCTCGCCGATTACGGAGACTCTCGACTTACCCTTTATACGGTCCATTTGGTTAAGGTAAGCAAGTCTAGGTCTTCCCCGGTACCTAAATCCTTCCACTTTCGCATTGTATATCTGTTTTGTCATTCCTTCTTCTGACATTCTTTCTATATACCCGAACCATCGGAGAATACCCTAAAGACGTTGTTTTTTAAAAATACTTCGTATCTAATATGATTTTATTTTATCCAGGTGTCTTTTTGATATTATAAAAAGAAAGGAATTAAAAAAAAAACATTTAATCGCCATATTACTTTAGAACTAAGTGTTATGTTTTGAGTGTAATTTGTGTTGTGTGTAAATAAAAATAAGATAAATAAGCCGAGATGAATGAAAGAAGGGAGGGAAGAAAGGTCTTGCAGTGGGCCAGTATGGGATCATAATATTAATCCTTCAGTTTTGCCAAGCCAATTGACTTACCGATCTGGAAATATTTAACAATTCCGCCAACCGTTTGGCAATCCCGTTTACCAAATAGCATTAATATAGCAGTTCACGAGGCATTATCGGCTCGGCATATACGTTTCATATACGTTTATAATCAAAAAGGTTATAACCAACACTGATAGTACTTTCAAATATTTACCCTAATATCAATGGTATAGAATTTAATTTTCATAACATTGTTTCTGTCATTTGTTACCTAAATCGTTAATTACGTGGAAATATGTGCGAGGATTGGTATAAATTGGTATAAATGTTCTAATTAAACCGTATTGCATGTGAATTGACATAGGATGGTTTGTAATTTGTTGTTTAATATGTAATAATTTGGATGATATAGAGACGGATTATCGATTTAAGTGACGTGATCGAAAATCGATCTGTGTGTGTGTGAATGATGTACGCTGTCGGCCGCGAGGCCTTTACAGCTTCACCGGACTTAAAGGCGAGCGTGCAACCACTACGCTCTAGCCAGCCAGAAGGGCAAGAGGTGACATACTCGAGGGCGCCTCGAAGAGGTGCCCTCGGTTGGGACAGTCGCTGTAGGGGGACGGGTGCATTACTAAGTGCACCGGTCAACCGCCGGCTATGGGAGGGGATCTACTACTACGTCGTCGTCGTCGCCCGTATTCTGAGCGGAAAGAAGGGATGACAAAGCATCGGGGGGGTCGGTGAGAACATGTCGCGGCCGGCGGTGGCGGCAGGGGTCGGGGGGGAGATCGTAGTCGGCGGTGGCTACGATTAACGGATTCGCATGGGTAGATGCGTTCGCGAAGTGACGTGTTGACGCCTTTTTAATAAAGGCGCGAATAGGTTCGAGACCTAGATCGGAGTGGAGGTCGACGTTCCGTACGAACCAGGGGGCTCCTACGGCTTTACGGAGGAAGCGGTTTTGAACCACTTGGAGTTTATCGATGTGAGAGGGGGCCGAATGCCCGAACACAACACACGCATAAGTCATGATGGGTCGAACGCAAGTTTTGTGAAGTGTCACCTTATTTCTAAGGGACATTTTACTCCGCTTGCAGATTAACGAATGGAGACGACCGAGCACAAATGATGCTCGGTGACGGACCCGCTTGATGTGCGGGCCGAAGGACATGGTACTGTTTAGGGTGACCCCTAGATATTTGACCTCTTTGACCCAGGGAATGGGTCGGTCGAACATGGTCACTTGGCCGAGATTACTTCTAGGGCGGCGCAGGGAGTGGCGCGGGGTGGCACCTCTGGAGAAGAACACCGCAGCGCTCTTGTCCGGGTTCACCTCAATACGCCACTTCCTGAACCAATTCCCTAGGGAATTGGCGGATGCCTCTATTAATCCACTATTTAATCGAGAATCAATTCATGCGCGTTCGATTTTGATCGATCCAAAAATCGATTAATTTCCAGCCACACGGCCGTCATTCAACACTTTGACTGTCACTCGACCATCAGGCTGTTATTACGATTACACTGATTTTACTAGATCACGAATTTTGCATTAAACCATCAACATTAAATTACACGGTAGTCATCCGACCATTCGCCTTCGCTAACTTATACTGATGTCACAACACCAAGGGGTTGACATTAAACCAGACGTACATCAATAGACCACACAAATGTTACTAACTAGATCACACGAACGTCACTCAGCCATACAGCTATTACTTAACCACACGGCCATCCCTCGACCACTCGGCTGTCACTCGACCATAAAGCCGTCTTTCGACTACACAGCCGTCACTCGACTACACGGCCGTATTTCGACCATCCGGCCGTCATTCAACCACACAGCCATCACTCGACCACATTGACTCACGTCACTTAAATCGATAATCCGTCTCTATATCATCCAAATTATTACATATTAAACAACAAATTACAAACCATCCTATGTCAATTCACATGCAATACGGTTTAATTAGAACATTTATACCAATTTATACCAATCCTCGCACATATTTCCACGTAATTAACGATTAAGGTAACAAATGACAGAAACAATGTTCTGAAAATTAAACTCTATACCATTGATATTAGGGTAAATATTTGAAAGTACTATCAGTGTTGGTTATAACCTTTTTGATTATAAACGTATATGAAACGTATATGCCGAGCCGATAATGCCTCGTGAACTGCTATATTAATGCTATTTGGTAAACGGGATTGCCAAACGGTTGGCGGAATTGTTAAATATTTCCGGATCGGTAAGTCAATCGGCTTGGTCTTATGATCCCATACTGGCCCACTGCAAGACCTTTCTTCCCTCCCTTCTTTCATTCATCTCGGCTTATTTATCTTATTTTTATTTACACACAACACAAATTACACTCAAAACATAACACTTAGTTCAAAAATAATAGCATAGATCTGGATTGCAATCCCCCACTACTGGACAAAGGCCTTCTCTCACAAATCGGGGTGAGAGAGATTAGGTCATACTTCACCACGCGGACCCAGTGCGGATCGATGGAGGCAGGTTTGTGGCCACCTGCTGTTGGAACTTATCAAGCCGCCTTTAAGGCTTCCAACTCGCCTAAACGACTACCACATTAAGTGGTAACCGGGACCAACGGCTTAACGTGCCTTCCGAAGCACGGAGACGCTCGAATATGATAATGCCACAAACGGTCACCCATCTCGGGCCGACCAACTCGAACGCTGCTTAAATTTGGTAATCGGTGAGAACACCGCGGTCGCACAGCGCTACGAGCGCCTCGCCAAAACATGTGCATTCAGCTAATTAAAATTAAGTAACTAACAAAAAATAAGAAAGAAGCAAACACATTATGTTAGAAGAAACACAGGACCAGGTACACCTCTAATAACATATAAACACAATAAGTATAAGGATGGGTAACATAATATTACAGAGCATGACATTATGTAGCATAAATGACATCTTTGACAATTTTAATAAATTTAGTTTAGGTTTAGTGCAAGCTGATGCTCCTTGTTATAGGAGTCCACCTCATTATGCGACCTCTTCCTGAGCCTGACGCACTATCGTTTCCCGCCAGGTGGGACCAACATTGTGGTAATTTTTGCTTAAAGCGTATCCGACATGCGACAGATATATCTAGCCTAGTTCCTTTTGAGCCTTGCAGCTGAGGAAAGAATAGTTTTGTAGGATTAAGCGTACAGACAGCTGTAAGCTTCACTCTATAAAACTTAAATTACTAACGCTTCCCTCGCTTTATATATTTGAAGTTGCCATATTTGTTAGAAGTAACATTCACTTTTTTGAGACTTTTATGAGCAAACGCCATAAAAATAAATTACGTGTCAAGCCACATAAAAAATCTATCTTTAATAATAATGTAATGGGCATGACACACAAAATATATAATAAACTACCAAACAAATTACTTGAAATAAAGAACATGGATACTTTTCAGAAAACTTTATTTGATGTTCTCGTAAAGAAGGCCTTTTACACGATAAATAAATATTTTAATGAGCAGTCTTTAATGTGATCTTGACCATGGTGAACAAATAATTCCGATTTATTTTGTGTATAATATAACTATGACGTTGTTACTTCTTTGCTATAGCGTTAAGACCGATGACATTTACATAAAAAGTTTTAATTATTCTCGTGTAATTATCAGATTCGACGATGTTTCAGTTTTATTAAATGTATAGATTTTATTACTTTGACTACTATGCTCGTAGAGCTAAACATAGATAGGACTATTTAATTTTACCAACCACCAACTTATGTATGTTTGCAAATAAACCTCTGATTCTGATTCTAATTAATACGGTGGACTAAATCAGCAACAGAAATTTCGCTTAGTTAAAAAAAAATTATTGACTGCCTAGTTAGTGGCGAATCATAAGTAACGGTCACGAGGTCCTGTTTTCAAATCCAAAAATTCTAGCATCAGTCCAGACTGATGCTAGAATTTTTGGATTTGAAAAATTTTGAGTTTTTGAGGCTCCAGAGCCTGGCAATGATAATGAAGATGGCAATAGGCTCCTTATCGCATAGGACCTAACATCGTTGGCGAAATGTGGGTGTACATAGTACACCACTATCACTCCAGCTTGGAGAATATTTACCGTAACAGTCTTTATTGTTCTTATATGAAAAAAAAACTTATTTAAAAAAGGAACCGACTTCAAAAAGCGCTAAAATAAGATATTTTAAATACATACTAGTCAAAGTCCAAGGTCAAATAGCAATGAACTTAAAATAGGACCACTTTGGTGCTTTACAGAACTAACCGCAAGAAGAATGCGCGTTCTTGCGTTATTCAAAAGAACTAAGGGCTCAGTAGTGGATTCGCACCATTTTAACTTGCACGGAGCGTGCGAATCGTCACCTCTAAAGGTTAATATTTTTAGTGTTTGATTCACAAGAAAGGCATTTTTTCATATGTCTGAAGATGATGATTCACATGAAAAAATATCTTCGTACAAATCGACTACTAAAAATATTATTTTCAGAGGTGGCGATTCGCACGATTCATGCAAGTAAATTCGTCCGAATTGACTAGTTACCCGAATTGAGAGGCTTCTTTATTAAAGTCACTTAAAAACCTACATCAAAATAACTTCACTTCGATCAAACAAAGTAACCAACTGGGCCCTACTTGAAACACATGCCTATCTGAAAAGAAAAATAAAAAAAATACGACACAAAGTGTTCTTGGGAAGTGGGTCAAGATGGCCCACTTTAGTGGCGATACAAAATGTGTGGTAAGGACAAGTCATTACACAGTTTCCTTTCTGTGTATTGCGTATTCGGAATACAAGGACTATTTGTATTGATAAAAAATATTCTGGCGCTCGTAGGCTATGCGACCGCGGTGTTCATACCGCTCACTAAAGTTAAGCAGCGATCGACTCGGTTGGCCTGGATGACCGCTTGTGGCATTTTCATATTCAAGCGTCTCCGTGCTTCTGAAGACACATTAAGCCGTTGGTCCCGGTTACCACTTAAAGTGGTAGTCGTTAAGCCGAGGTGGAAGCTTAGGCGGTTTCATAAGTTACAGCAATCCGCACTGGGTCCGCGTGGTGGAGAATGACCTAATCTCTCTCACCTCGATTTGTGAGAGAAGGCCTATGCCCAATAGTGGAACCGTATAGGCTAATATTTCAGGTTCAGGTTCACCAACAGGTTCTTTCCTTACATAACTCTCTGGCTTCTGATATTATTACTATTATTATTAAAAGAAAGGTGAATATTTAGAATTAGGAGACTGTCTCAACATCCTTTAGTAAGGGGTGTGACCTTCTGCTATTTAAGTTTGTGATCGCTATGTCAAAGGCTTTGATTCCTCTGCAGTTCTAATACATAATAAGTAAATTTCTGGGGCTAAAAGTGGGTGTACGCAGTACGCCTCTGCCAGCCTCGCTTGGGGAATGTAGGAGAGACGGCGTTTATTTATATTTAAAAATTTCTATTGGATTTCGATCTTTTTCTTCTTCTTTAAGTTTGACTCCTATCGGAAGTTGGACAACAGGGCAATTCTATCTTTTGACGCCGCCGCACTGAAGAGCACAGCAGTGCTACAGCAAAACCACTCCCTCAACTTTTTAACCAAGAGTGCCACCTCCTGCCGCCACTTCCTTTCCCAGCGATCTTTCCTTGGATGATGAGCTGGAGTAATTTGTACTTATCATTCCTCATGACGTAACCGAGATAAGACATTTTTCTGCGCTTGATGGTGTTCACGCGATTTTGATCAATTATCGTGAATCAAAGCGACCGCAGATCAATACAAATATGTTGGGCGGAGCACCATGTAACCTAAATCCATGCATTTTGGGAAATGGACCCCGGCCGGACGTGTAACATGCTTCAATCACAGAGTGCACTCCAGAGACCTGTATTTACTGTGTGTATAAAATGTACGTTTCCAATTCACTTGCGGAACGTGCGGATATTGATGAAATGACGTCCATATTTACGTCTGACTGAAAATGAAAATGACGGCAAAAATGATGATTAAAACAAATGACAAGCTTCAAGTAATGTACGGTAAGTGGCAATAAATAATACGCATCGTCTAAAGACAGGGAAAATTAGCTACTTTTGGCTTCGTAGAGCGTCGTCTCTGTCGCACGGAGCACTAACAGCTGCGAAAGCGACAAAACGTCACATAATCTAGTGAGTGATAGAGACAACGCTCTACGAAGCCGAAAGTAGCTAATTATCCCCCCTCCCCTTTAGCCGATGTGCAAAGTGTAGCTTAAATAACGCAAGACCTCAGACACCTCGATTAGTCTCCCCCCGATGCTCTTACATCCCTTCTTTCCGCTCCGGATACGGACGACGACGACGAAGTCGTAGATCCCCTAGCCCGCCCACCGGTGCGCTTAGTACACCCCCTCCCCCCATAGTAACTGCCCAAGCCGAGGCCGTCCTCCTCCTCGAGGCGCCGCGAGTTAGTTGCCCCTCTGGCTCGAGCGTAGGGGTTGCACGCTCGCCTTTAAGTCCGGTGAAGCTGTAAAGGCCTCGCGGCCAACAGCGTATATCACTCAAACACGCACACACACACCTTGATTAGATAATTGCTTCACAAATTCAGTACTGAATCCGATTTTCCAAATTTAAAATGTTTACCCCATTTTTTAAGCACTTTATACCCCAATTGACAATGAATCTTGTACGTGTATGTGTGCGTATTGAAAAAACGTAAATTTTAGAAATGGATTTTAAATCTCCGTATTGCTTTGAATCAAGAAAAAAATAGTTTATTATAGCGTATTAAAGGAGTAACAGCATTTTTTGCAAATGAAAAAAAAAACATATACATTAAAAATTGTTGCAATCAATTCAGTTATCGATTAAGAACAAACTACTTTCAGGCCTTGCGTTTCCTATGTTACATCTTTACAGCGTTACACTGCGGCTAACTATACAATGATAAAGCCATCATCATCAGCCTAAATATTTCCACTGCAGAATTTCCTCAAAACCACCAGGACGACCGGTGTTGTGCTGTAAAGATCCAGATTTTACCAGCGACCTTCACCAGGTCATCGGCACATCTCGTGAGAGGCCTGCTCACTACAATTCTTCTGTTTCGAGGTCGACAGTTGAGAACAGTTCTGCCCCAACGGCCGTCAGTTCTCCAAGCATGTGCCCTGCCCACTGCCACATAAGTTTGACAATTCTGTGCGCTATCTCAGACGTTCTCGTTTATAAAATACTCAACTTAGAACTGTCTCGTTCATACAAAAGATACCCACTGCTTCCGAGCGGCGCCAAGTCAACATAATAGCGAGTAGGTATATACAACTGGCGAGTGTCTAAATTTACTGCTGGATACTGTATGTACAGTGTATATACACTGTCAGTATATACACTAGTATAGTATAATATACTAGCTAAATCTTTAAAAAAACCGGTTAGTGCAGTCGGTTACTTGGCACCGACTTCAAATAGTTATGTTTTGCTTTTTGTTTTACAATTTTAAGTGACAAGTGAATTATTTACTAATATTTATATACCTATATTATATTATTTTGCTGAGTTGTACAGCAAGGTACCTTCAGGATTGATATAATAACCATAATTACGGAATCTATACATTCGTGCTGTTCGCCGTTAAGGAGTCCCCTGGTGTATCTTCAAAGTCCAAGGTTCAATACCGATTTCATCAAAATGGGACCACCTCGAAACTATACTTAACCCAACGCATAAAGAATCATCAACATCAGTTCATAAATTAAGACGTTATAAAAACAGACGAATTTTCAACCTTCTTCTTTTTTGAAGTCGGTTAATACTCTGATTAGTTCTATGGCAGGGTACCTATAGGATTGATGTAATACCCATAATTTTAAGTTAGTTAAGGAGTTCCCTGGTGTATCTTCTAAGTCCAATGTCCAATACCGGTGAAATTAAAATGGCACCACCTTGGAGCTATACTGAACCCAATGCAAAAAGAATCATCAAAAATTGATTCATAATTGGCGGAATAATCGCGTAACATACATACAAAAAAAAAACATACAGTCGAATAGAGAACCTCCTTTTTAGAATTCGGTTAAAAATAATAGACAATACATAAATTAGTTGCATACAGCCAAATAAGACTATATTTTTACAAGCTTTTATTTAACTTGACACTAAATACTGTACATGCACTTCTGTCATATGCACTAGTCTAATATACTAAATAGGTTTGACAGTGGCATAGTAACGAATGAGTATTACAATTGGCGAGCGCCTAAATTTACCACTAGAAACTGTATTTATTTCCAATTTATCTTTCTAATCGTAATACTTTGTAGCTTTAACTTCGACAACTAATAAAAATCGTTCCTATATTATTTAAAATACGACTATATTTTGACTAAAATACGTGTATTTTACTATCGTATCGTTCTACAATGGATGCGTGCCGCTTCCGTGCAGTGCCGAGTCAACATAATGGATGAGCATTGCATTTGGCGAGCGCCCAAATTTACTGCTAGATACTGTATGTGCGACGCCGCCCTATATACCTGTCTAATGTAGTAGGTAGCTTTGACATCGATAGTTATTGAGCGTTTATATACCGTTAATTGAGGCGCTCGCAGCGCTGTGCGACCGCGGTGTTCTTACCGATCACCGTGGTTAAGCAGCGTTCGACTCGGTCAGCCTGAGGTAGGTGACCGTTTATGGCATTTTCATATCCGATCATCTCCGTGTTTCCGAAAGCACGTTAAGCCATTGGTACCGGTTACCACTTAATGTGGTGGTCGTTAAGCCGATTTGGAAGCCTTATAGGCGGGTTGATATGTTTCAACAGCAGGTGGTCACAAACCTGCCTCCACCAGTCCGCACTGGGTCCGCGTCGTGGAGTATGACTTAACCTTTATACCCGTTAAGGCACAATTTTGTGCCCGCCAAAGTCACCTGCCTACCTTAATCTAGTTAAAGCACAAATTTGTGCCCTCATACTACTGATGTAAAAAGTCTATTCTAGTATGAACACGTGACCTTGTAGACATGCGGTTTGTTTCGCCAAAAGGTGGCGGAGACTACGTTCTTTATTTTGGCGTATAATACTTTTAATAAATTGTATGTGAGCGTCGGCCATTCATATTCCAAAACTCATGAGAGAGGGCGCACGTCATATTTTTGCGAAAAAATACTAAAATTTATTTTGATTGGAAAGTGAGTTAATTATGTGATAATTGTGTTATAGAAATTTGTATTGGACGTTTTTTAGTTACTTATCCCTCTTACCTCGATTTGTGTGAGAAGGCCCTTGCCCAGCAGTGGGACAATATAGGCTGTTATTATTACATATTTTATAATATTATATGCCATTGTTTGCTGTTGGCTTGGGACTTGATGTAAGAGGGAATTTTTCGCGTATGAAGTTATGTTGGAAAAGGAATTATATAAAAAAAAGATTTTGATTGCCTCGCTAGTCTGGTCGAGTAGTGTGACTGGAGATCAGAAGGTCCTGGGTTCGGTCAATTTAATTAAATTAACACGCACGTAATATAGGGTTCGCACGGTAAAGGTTGCAACAACTTAATAAAGGTGTTTGGGTTCTTCGGAGCGGCAGCTAAGGGCCGCAGAGATTGGAGGAGCGGCGCTCTCGCTGCCGCGCACCTATGTTCATGGGGGGCGGAGGTTGTTTGCGGCGTATGCCCTATGCCTTCGCCCGATGCGTCTTCTGCAAGCAGGATTGGAGGAGGTCTCCTCCCACTCCCACTCAGCCTCTTCTTTTGCCATCAACACGGTCTCGCAAAAGGCGACGGTTGCCGACCAAGCTCTCTCTCTCTCTCGACCATAGCTGATATCACAGCCGGCAGCGAGAGCGCCGCTCCTCCAATCTCTGCGGCCCTTAGCTGCCGCTCCGAAGAACCCAAACACGAAGCATAGGACAATATGACATTGAAGATTTTTTATCGTAAATAAATTTCTGTCTATCTATATTACGAGTATCACGCCAGATCCCTTGCAGGGTAGGCAAAGAGTACAGAGTTCCAACAGGTTCTTACATTACATACCTATCTGGCTTTATCCACTCACATAGTTCGTAGCATACGCGCTCGCCGGCTACGGCGACTCTTGACTTGTCCTTCAGATAAGTAAAACAATTTAATAGAAAATTTCCTGCAAAGGATCTAACGTAATAATATAGATGGAATAAAAGAAATCAGTATAAGTCCGGAGTTTAGAATTGCCTTCTTATACCTTCTAAAGGTACGGCCAAATCAACGCGTTTAGCCACGCCGCGGTGGCGACCCCAGCGACCCCTATGATTGCGCGTGCAGACGCCGCCTAGATAGCTTGTGCAGGACGTGTGTGTGTGTGTGTGAATGATCTACGCTATTGGCCACAGGGCCTTTACAGCCTGACCGGACAAGAGGGCGAGCGTGCAACCACTAAGCTCGAGTCAGAAGGGCAAGGGGGCAACTAGCTCAAGGGCGCCTCAAGGAGGAACGGCCTCGGCTTGGGCAGTCGCTATGGGGGAGAGCATATAATAGGTGTATCGCCGTGGTGCTCTGCACCGCCCGACGGGCAAGAGATTCTTGTCTGATCCTGTGTGCGGTATCTGTATCTGAAAGAGGGGATGCAGGACGCGTTGGTGTGAACATTTCATTTCGATACAAATATTACTGCAGGAGCTGATTGCAACCGTGCACGTCACCGCAGCCGCATTGGTGTGGCCGTACCATAACAACGATGGCGCAATTTAGGTGCATATAGTCCACCTCTATCAAACGTACTTGGGAAGTATCGATGGCATAAATCTAATAAAAAAATATATATAATATTTTTTATCACACCGATAGCTTGGTCAAGTGGTTAAGGGCTCGAGTCGCTCCGCCCACTGGATTGAGTAGTCACGGGTTCGGCTCCCGCATTGGACAAATTTTTATGTGACCCCACAAATGTTTGTTTAGGTCTGGGTGTTTGTGTGTGTGAATTTCGTGTTTGTTAACGCACCCACGACACAGGAATAATTCCAAGTGTGGAGTTACGTTTAAAAAACAAAACATGTTTTTTATACACACTCACTAAATCTGTAAATAGTATTTTATGAATTGACTAATTCGACATTCACTGACATTAATAGTACTATAATTATGACCATACATTTGGTACTCGTTTGTATTAAAATCATGTTTTTTCTTTGTGTTTTCGTATCTCCACACTAGAATTTATTCCTGCGTCGTGGGTGCGTTTACAAACATGAAAATTCACATACACAAATACCCAGACCGAAACAAATAATTGTAGGTCACACAAAGATTTGTTCCGTGCGGGAATCAAACCCGCGATTAGACACAGTGGGTGGAGCGACTTAAGCTCTTTCCCATTGCGCTAAATCGTCCGTCAGTAAGTAAACCTATTCGACGCCCTGACACGTTAGTCATGTATTGTCTGACAAGGATCTTTTCGCCCGTGGGTGACTTTGACAGAGGGCAGTTGGTGTGAAATTAGTATTTCAACAGATGGGTCTACACGATTACTAATTAAAAAAGAACTTGGGTAAATTTTTATAGCAAACTGCAACTCTGCGACTATCATGAGCGACATTTCACTCGATGACAGCGTTAGTAACAATGTTAGCCGCAAGCCAAAAGTTCCTTGTATGATCTATCTCTATCTATATCATCACGCCAGATCCCTTGCGGGGTAGGCAGAGAGTACTGATTTCCAACAGGTTCTTTCCTTACTCTCTGGCTTCCTCCACTCTCATAGTTCGTCTCATACACGCCCGCCGGTTACGGAGACTCTTGACTTTTCCTTTAGATAAGACTCGGTTTATTTGGTCGTGGTAAGATAGTCTAGATCTTCCCCGGTACCTGCATCCTTCCACTTTCACATTGTATATCTGTTTTCTCATTCTTTCATCTGGCATTCTTTCTATATGCCCGAACCAACGGAGCATGTCCTTTCTCATCTTTACACCGATACTATCTTTCATAACTACTCGCTTTCTTACTACGCTGTTGCTAATGCGGTCGGTCAGCTTCACTCCGCACATTTTCTGCAGAGCTCGCATTTCTACCGCATTTATCCTACTTTCATCCTTGTATGAATGTAAATTATTTTTGATTACAAAATCCCTAATTAAAACAAACGTTTGTGGGTCATACGAAGATTTATTCCGCGCTATCCCCTTTTTGACTAAGCGGAGAAGCCTATACAATATCTATGAGAACAAATCATTGTCTAGTACCTAGGCGGCATATACTGCAGGGTGCCTGGGATATTTGCAGTGTCGAACAAATAGTGGCATGCGGCAAGCGTGGATCTAGGGCAAGCTATATGTTTGACTTCAGCGTTTATCAGCTGCAAACTCAAACAAAACAGGATGAAAAAGTATTAACCTACTTCAATCTATTCATAATCTAACGTTAGTCATCCTGGAGCTAAAGTCCAGGTGATGGTATTCAATGCCTAGTGTTCACTGGTACTTAAAATAGATAAAAATAACATTTCAATAAGTAACATCTCCATAAAAATATTAATTTAGTGCATTAAAACACCTATAACATTATTAGCCTTGTTAAGAAACTGTCCCACCTTTAGGAACGGGCCTCCTCTCAAACTGAGAGGGTTTAGGTCTAATCCACCACGCTGGCTCAGTGCGGGTGGGCGAACTTCACACACCTTCGAGATACTCTTAGGCATGTAGGTTTCCCTTACAATGTTTTCTTTCACCGTTTAAGCAAGTGATATTTAATTTTTGATACGCATATGCTTTCTAAAAGACAGAGGTGCATGCCTGGACTTAAACCCAAGACCTCTGACTTTGCAGTCCAACGGTCTAATCACTAGGCTATCACTGCTTAAATACTAATCGCAAAATGACATTGAGGAGCAGTGTGGCTCGTTAGCTGGCCGGTAGATACCTACGGTGGCTACGGTGTTCCGAATTTTGGCCCTAGCTATGATATCAGCATAAGTCAGTTATGTTACGTATTGAAGTGTTCTTTTAATTCATTTTTTATTACTAGAGAACAGTAGGCCTTGGATTCATTACCTGAGCTTTCGCTTCAGGACGAAATGTACTTCTGTGCATAGTGTAATTTCGTCGTAGCGTAAGGAATCTACCTGCAAGGGTTATCCCTTGCAGATAGATTCCTTACGCTGTGGGCAGTGAGTAAAGAGTTCCAACAGGTTCTTTCGTTATAGGCCTTTCTGAATTCCTCCGCTCTAATATTTCGTTTCATACACGCTCGCCCGCTACAGAAATTCTTGACTTGGCTTTCAGATAGAAAAAGTATGTTTAGTCAAGATAAGATAGGCTAGGAAGGAACTCCCCTGCACCAACATCAGAAGGGGGGCCTTCGGGGTCGCGGACGTAAGGGGCGGGGACCCTGAGCGTCCTTCACGAGCGACCCCAAGAAGGATGGCGCACTGTGGGGAATTCGAGTAATTTTCGTGTGATAAATCTGTAAGTCCCGTATTTTTTAAGATATTTACGTGATTTTTTCTAATATTCTTGAATATGTAAGCTTTTGAATAAAATACATTTTAAAAGTATGATGTCTTTTTTAATAATAATAAAAAATAATGAATAAGTTCATCGTAATGATGAAAACTTACACTATATTATTCCACTATAGTGGTGGAAATAATATAGAAATTATCAAAATAACAACGTTTTAAGGAAACTTTATAACAAACTAATAACCATCGATGAAAAGAATGACTTTTTAATGCATTCAAAAGGTGTATGTTTGTGTGAAGTTCCATAGATTTTTATTATAAGATTTTCTTAGGCTCGTTATATAAGGGAAGTATATAAATATGTAGCATATCTTCATTAATGGTTATTCTAGGATATTTTCTAGAATAGTAAAGCTTTGCTCCTTGTCTTCTGGACATCTTTGTTAGTGTCCAAGGAGTAACACAAAATGATGCCGTATTACACTTTCTCCGTGAATTAATGCTTTATGTACAGAAGAAAATATATAATACCACAAACACTAATTTAGTGTCAGTGTAGTGCTAGTTGAAAGAAAGAAAGAAAAATATTTTATTTTGTTCTCACACAACTAAACACAAAATAATGAAATGAGTAACAAATGTAATTAACATGACAAAAGAGTTACAATAAAAAGGTAGAAATGCAAAGCAGTGATTGTGTGAGACCCAAAATTGGTCCCTGCCTCAGCTAATGCCGCAGCTGTATTATGCTGCAGCGCTGATCTTCCGGCAGCGCCATATTTCGGTAACATCACGGGCGGTCTCTTTAAGATATATGTATTAAAGTCTAAAACTACTAAGGCATATATATAAAAAGCGCTCGAGCAAACGAGGGGTTAACAAACTAGAATAAAAATTAAAAATTTGCCCTGTGGAAACCTAATCCTTCAAAAAAATCTTTTCAAAAATATATATTTATTGTCTGTGGACATTTTGTAGTTTTTTGTGTTTTTTCATTATTTGATAATTGGTAGCACTGTTTCGTTTTGCTGTCAATCAATGTCAATCCAAGGTGTGCCCAAGCAAAATTGCGCGTACGACGTGGCAAAACGATAAATCGTGGCATCTGCAATCGTTTGGACGACTGGACGACTGTGCGACCCGATTTACATAAAAAACCCAAACCAAAATGTTGCGATAAAAGATTTTCATACATGATATAACTTGAATAATAATATAAAAATGTTTTATCAATCTTTCATTAAAACTAGTGAGTTCTGATGTATTATATTGAACTTCTGGCCGTAATGATATCGTTGGTATCGTATTGCCACTTACTGCGTTTATCTACGTATATTTATGCCAAGTTCTTCGCTGAATCTCTTCTGTACATAAACATTTTGTTCTTTTTTTCGTTACTATATTTTTTGTTGTTGTGGCAGACTATTTATGACCCTGGATTTTATGATATATGCATTATAAATTTCATAAATAAATCTAAAGGTAAACCGGACCATTTTGTACTTTTTCCAAATTATTCATTTTGGTAGATCTCCTTGACTATAAGTAAAAAATTATGGTGAGAAAAGGTCACTTTTTAGAAAAAAGAAACACCGTCAAGCCTATATTCCCCAAGTGCGGGTGGCAGAGGTGTATTGAGTACACCCACGTTTCGCCGACGATGTTAGGTAGCATGTAATAGGGGGCGAGCGTATTGCCATATACAGGGCACAATTCCAGACTCTGGACTCATACTGGGAATTTTTCGTTAGAAAAACTACATTTGTCCGACCTAGGATTTGTGGACCAGGACCTCGTGATTACAAAGCGATGTGCTATTGCACTAGACCAACGAGGTAGAGACTAATATAAAAAAATAAAACACCTATATACCAAAATACCCTTTTATTTGTTTTTGTGGTGTACTTGTTAGCTGGCTAATAAAATATCTTTTCTTTCTTTCTTTCAATATATAGCTATATCAACAAGTATTAAGTTGAAATTATTGATTTTCGCACTTAGAACGAATTCTAACAATTCATGTTTTACAATTCGTGATTCACATATGGTGTGCACTGATGCCACAGAATTTTTTTTCATCCTTTAAAAAAAATAATGTGTGGTTGGTAAGTTTTCTTATAAAAGTGTACTTCATAAAAAGTATATTATATGAGCTTTCTGAAATGGTATAATGTTTTTATAATTCCCATTGCTATGTCCAAAAAATATATTGAACAAGTCACAAAATAAAATTTTTAACAAGTTTTTAGTTCGCGTCTTTAGATGTTTTTACTTCAAAATTGTAGCAGACAGGACTATTCAACACACATGCAGGTCCGCATACTTTTGAAACAAGCATTTATGGCACAGCTCTCTTAGGCTTCGGTGCGGGGGGGGAGCGTGTTACCAAGTCTCCCCCCGATGGCGGGCTCTTCAGAACGCTGCACAAGAGGGATACCGGTGCGTTCCACACGGAGATCCCGGAGCCCCTCCAAAGTGCTGATTTCGGCCACCCTGGGGTTTTAGTCGGTAGGAAACCGACACGCTTCGCGAGCTTCCCCCGAGGCGGAATTCCTATCCAGGATTTTCCTCAAGAAAAAAAGACTAGGACGGGAAAGCAGGGAAGAACCCGGTACCTACATCCTTCCAGTTTCGCATTGTATATCTATTTTGTCATTCTTTCTTTCGACATTTTTTATATAAGCCCGATGCACCAGAGCTTACCCTTTGGGAACTAAGTTTTGTAATGTGCCTTGCGGTAAGAGTTGACAGGTAGAAATCGTAAAAACCCTACATGACGTTCGGTTCCGTCCGGCGTAGTTCGGACGTTATCGTAAGCGGTGGCCGCCATACTTATTTACATCACGGGTTATTTAAATGTGCTCAGAGTACCCATTACATAAAATCGTTTTTCAATAACTAACAATTTTATCAACAGTAAGTGTCATTGTCTGATTAGAGCTTCATTGCTCCCTTCCGATCCCCCGACCACACATTTTTATCATGGTTGAAACGATACTATTTTACATACCTACACGTAACTTCTAATGATTATAAACTTAAAAAAAAAATATAAGAGCAGCCTTTAACAGTGAAAAGTCGATGGGAATAACTTCAAGCAAGTTGACGACTATTTATTTTTATTTAAAACATAGCCTCATACTAGGATTTATTCCTGTGTCGTGGGTGCGTTCACATACACAAATACCCAGACCGAGCCAAATAATTGTGGGTCGCACGAAGATTGAACCAGAGGGCGGAGCGGCTTAAGCTCTTAACCACTGCGCTAAATCGTCCGTCAAATGATGGCCGCCTTCTGATTGCATTATAAGACCCCGCATACTAGCAAAGGAATATGGCGTGATGACATAGATATATAGATAGTTACTACCTCAGGTTAAAGAATTTGTCAAGACAAATCTAACGAGGCTAAACACGGCGACGATATCTCATTGATTTGAGGAATTCCAATGGTCACCTCCATTATCATACCAGCTCCATGGTACCATATTATTGCACTGCTACCAAAATTACATAAGTATGCCAAATTTCAGGTCAATTGAATGCCTGAACATGCTTGAAAAATTGATTACAAAATAGAAAAACTCTGACACACGAACAGGGCACCAAGTCCGTTATTGCAATTTTAATAAAATTGTTGATCATTAACATCATAATTGTGAGTTTCGCCGTTTTTTTAATCTTCTTATTCTATGCTTTCCAATCCTTATGGTCCTATCCTTATGGTACCTATCAATCCAATCCGATCTCGGTCTCGAACCTATTTGCGCCTTTATTAAAAAGGCGACAACCCATTATTTTGCAAACGCGTCCAACCATTGTAATCCGCTAATCGTAGCCACCGCCGACTATGAACCCAACTCCCCTCCTATCAACCTCTTCCGCCGTCCACGGCATGTTCTCACCGACCCTCCCGATGCCCTTACATCCCTTCTTTCGGATACAGATACCGCACACAGAATCAGACACCGAGCTCGCCGGCGAGCTCGAAGAGTCCCTTGCCCGCTGGCCGGTGCAGAGCACCACAGCGAAATACCTAGTATACGCCCTCCCCCATAGCGACTGCCCAAGCCGAGGCCGTTCCTCCTTGAGGCGCCCTTATGCTAGTTGCCCCCTTGCCTTTCTGGCTCGAGAGTAGTGGTTGCACGCTCGCCCTCTTGTCCGGTGAAGCTGAAGGCCTCGCGGCCAACAGCGTAGATCATTCACACACACGGTCAATAATTCTTATGGCGAACAATCGCCGACTTTTGGCACAATTTGAATTGAACGTCTTTTGTAGCATGTCATAATTACAAAACACTTAAAGAAAAGGAAAAGAGGAAGTGAAATAAAAGCTTGTTAACATGTTTAAAAGAATTGTCACCAAACTTACGTACATATGCCAAATTTCAGCTCAATCGGATACCCGAAAGGGCTTGAAAAATTGATTACAAAATTGAACTGGCTGAATATGTCTGTCCACTTTCACAACTTCTTCTTCAGCCGAAAGACGTCCACTGCAGGACAAAGGCCTCCCCTAAAGACCGCCACAACGACCGGCGTTGTGCTGTACACATCCAACTTCTACCCGCGACCTTCACCAGGTCATCGGTCCATCTTGTAGGGGGCCTACCCACTCCACGTCTTCCGGTACGTGGTCGCCATTCGAGAACCTTTCTGCCCCAACGGCCGTCAGTTCTACGAGCGATGTGCCCCGCCCGCTGCCACTTAAGTTTAGCAATTCTGAGTGCTATGTCAGGGACTTTCGTCCTCCTGCGGATCTCCTCGTTTCTGATTCGATCCCGCAGGGTAACTCCGAGCATAGCTCTCTCCATCGCCCTTTGGGTGACCTTGAGCCTTCTTATGAGGCCCATCATAAGCGACCATGTCTCAGTGCCGTAAGTCATCACTGGCAACACACAGTGGTCAAAGACTTTTGTCTTGAGACACTGCGGAATTTTGGACAAGAAGATGTTACGTAGCTTCCCGAACGCCGCCCAACCGAGCTGGATTCGACAATTGACCTCTTTCTCAAAGTTGGACCTACCTAATTGGATTCTTTGTCCCAGGTATATATAATCTTCACTTCACAACTAAAAAAGAAAATTTAATATCAGCTTCACATTAAAAATAATTATATTTCAAAGACAATTTGCATAAGTCCAACACAATTTATTACGAAAGCACTTTATTTTACTTAGAAGCTCGCTCTTTAATGGCTTCGTCTCTTACTTTTTACATATTTATTAGATTCTTATCGTTTTGAGATGAGACTGCCTTGCTGGATACGTGGCGTATATTCCAGCTAGCAATCACGAGGTACTGGGTTTTGAAAAAGTGTGCTTTTGTAAGACAGCCAGCAGGGTCAGCAAAAACAATCGATAGTTGTGATTTTTCCTTTTATTTATATTGTTCGATATAACACTTTATATCACAAGGACTCACGCGCGCATTTTCAACTACAATCACTTCTTCAACCGTCTTTCCTGTCAACCGTTCACTAAACAAATCGTCGTCCCGCCGTCAGTCTTTCACTTTTACGCTCTTCTATTAAAACTACAAAGTCATTTCACCATCTTAATTATGTGTCATCATTAAGTATTTATTGATATAGCAACATATTTATTTATATATTGATCAATTTATTTTTATTGAATGGTGAACGGTTACCGGAAATACGTGTTAATGTATCAAATAATAAAAATACTGAATAAAATATTTTATAACTAGATACTTATTACAAAATATGGCGAACCTTACATTTTGTTTAAAAAATAATGGTAAAAACAAAGAGAACAAGCTTTTAAGCAGCCAGGTGCAATTGAAAACGGCTAATAAAAATTTCATGTCTATATTCTTGTCCGTTAAAGCGTACCTTCTTCTGGAGTTAATCCTGGACGTAGAATCTGGTCATGCTTACCATCAAAATGAAATACTTTCAACTCTGTAGGATAAGTGAAAGTGGAATTAAAAACCTCGGTCGTTTTTGTGTCCTCGGTTAAGTTCAGCTACAATGCTTTTATACAAGGTGTAACGTAAATAACGCAAGACCTCAGACACCCCGATTAGAGAATTGCTTCATAAATTCAAAACGAAAACCAAATTTCCAAATTTAAGGGTTTAACCCCCTTTTTTAAGCATTTATATACCCCAATTAACAATGAAACTTGCACGTGTATGTGTGCGTTTTGAGAAATACGTTTTAGGAATGCATATGAAATCTCCTTATTGCTATGAATCAAGAATAAGTTTAGTTTTTTTATAGCGCACTGAAGGAATAAAAGCATTTTCTGCAAATTTGAAAAAAAAATAAGATTCGTTAAAAATAGTTGAAATCAATTCAGTTACCGATTTAGAACAAACTACTTTCAGGTCTATTATGTTACACCTTGTATAGCCAGTCATATTTTTAGGCACTAAATTAAGGTCCTATGAGAGAAAATTATGAACTATGAGAGTGGAGGAACGCAGAGAAGTCTGTAAGGAAACGTTGGGCACGGGCCTCCTCTCAAACTGAGAGGGTTTAGGCCATAGTCCATCACGCTGGCCCAGTGCAGGTTGGCGAACTTCACACACCTTCGAGAAACTCTTAGGCATGCAGGTTTCCTCACAATGTTTTCCTTCACCGTTAAAGCAAGTGATAGTTAATTTTTAATACGTACATGCTTTCGAAAATACAGAGGTGCGTGCCTGGGTTTAAACCCAAGACCGAGGACCGAGAAAGTCAGACTTTGCAGTCCAACGGTCTAACCCCTAGGCTATCACTGCTATACTATATCTATCTATCTATATCATCACGCCAGATCCCTCGAGGGGTAGGCAGAGTTCCAACAGGTTCTTCCCTTACATACCTCTGGCTCCCTCCACTCTCATAGTTCGTCTCATACACACTCGCCCGTTACGGAGACTCTTGACTTGTCCTTCAGATAATACTCGGTCTATTTAGTCGTGGTAAGATAGTCTAGGTCTTCCCCGGTACCTACATCCTTCCACTTTCGCATTGTATATCTGTTTTCTATACTATATTACAACTTTTATTCCTAACTACAAAATTATGGTTAGTTTAACATCAGCGTTGGGTGGCTATAGGTTGAAAATTATGATGATAATTTACTTGTTGAAGAATTTCGCAGGATAAAAAAAAAATATTATATGCGCAGCAACAAAAAATGTTTAAGCAGGATTTTATTATGAAGCGCTCCAAGTTGAAAGCAAGCAGACAGTGATAGTTAAGTGCTTAATGTATCCGTCGAGAGGCAGTCGCGAGCTTGGAAATTGAAATTGCTTAAGCTGGTGTTCCTTTGACGAGATATTTATTCTCTTTAGTAGCAGTAAAAATGTTTAATGGCCGGTTTCAATATTCAATTCAAGAATAGATTCGCTTACTGTCAGTAGAATTTTGACAGATTTTCCATACAAAATATGCCAAAATTCTTGTATTCCGGGTACACAGTTTTTTTGGCGGGAGCGTCGATCAGCTGGGAGGCTCGTAAGTAGCGCACAGTAGCATTGTCCAGTACCGAAGCCGAATACATGGCAATATCTGAAGCTGCAAGGGAGGCTGTGTATTTGCGTAGCGTGTTGAATAATGTAGGTATGATGTGTAAATGTATGGCATTGTTCAATGATAGTCAAAGCGCGATTAAGCTAGCTCAGAATCGAAGTTATCACTCGCGCACGAAACACATCAACGTTAGGCACCATTTTATTCGAGATTTGTACGAGCAAAATGTTATTGATCCTAAAATGTACGAAACGTGATGCACGAAAAGAATCCCTGCAGATGTTTTGACGAAAGGTTTGTTTGCATCAAAACATTATGAATGTGTGCGTAACTTAGGCATTTTTAATTGTATTTAATCATATGTGTTTTGGATCGCTCAGGGTAGGTATTAAATATACGAAGTGCGTGAGCGTGTGCCTATACCAATATTGTACCTTGTGACTAGTATGTATATGTAGTGGGTTCAAATCCAGGCTCGGAAAAATGTAGTTTTTCTATCGAAATCGTCATCCAGATCCCAGTATGACTCTGGAGTCTGAAATTATGTCCGGTATATAGCAGTAGACTCGCCCTCTATTACCTGGGACCTAAAATCGTCGGCGAAAAGTGGGTATACACTGCCAACCCCACTTTGGGAATGCAGGTGTGACTCACAGATTACTTGCGGGGTTGGCAGATTGTATAGAGTTCCAACTATGTATTTCCTTACAGAACTTTCTGGTTTCTTTTTTGGCTTTCGCCTGGCAGTTTTTTTTTTGTTATTATTAGTTTTTAAAAGGTGAATCAGGCAAAGTTACGCGTGAAAGCTAGTTGTTTATATAAAACGCAGCAGTGAAACCCAACGCTAAACAAAGTCTACTTTATGAGAGTTATTCAGTTTTAATATTTTGCCGGCGAAATAAGCTCTAATGGCGAACGTTTATGATAAAACCTTTCATTAGAGAACTTTATACAGTTATTGTATGTTCTTTGATCGGATATTACTTTTAATATTAAAAAGCACAATGGTAAAAGAGACGAGACACTTCTGTTACTATACAACCTGTTAGCTCTTTATGCTTCCTTCCCCGGCTAGGGATCAGGGACATTAATATATTAAAAATCATTTAATTGGAAAAGATCTTTTTCATAACAAGCTTTTATAGAAAAGCACTACGGAAATATTTAAAAAAAGTAATTTATTTTTCTATTTTAAGTGCTGAGGCAATTAATTATTAATAGTTTTATAAATATATTATATATTTTTCTGCTTAGTTTTACAGTTAATTACCTAAAAAACTGACATAATACCCATTTGCTGTCTGTTATTGAAGAGTTTCATTATCTATCTCCGAAGGTCTTTATCAGATCCTAATATATATTAATATAATACGTATTATACAATTAAACCTTACCTAAAAAATATACATTTAATAACGGAAACTCCATCCAAATCGCATCAGGAGGTTTTGAGAAAATGGCGAACACATATCTTACTCAGTTGAGGAATTTCTATTGCCACCTTCCGGCTACATCTATAGTACTTGTCAAGACAAATCCAACGAGCCCAAAAACTAAGAGGTTACATTGAGTAGTTGAGTGGTGCTATTGATCATGTATCGGCTTCATCATCAGACCCTGAACACCATCTAGTTGTATAGTACTTGTCAATATCATATAATATTATATCAGTCAATGTGTGCTGCCAGTGATGACATACGGATCAGAGACGTGATCTCTTACAATAGGTCTCATAAAAAAGCTTAGAGTTGCTCAGCGAGCTATGTAAAGAGCTATGCTCGGCGTTTCTCTGCGTGATCGAATGAGGAAATTTGTAGAAGAACAAAGGTCACCGACATAGACCTCAAGATTAGCAAGCTGAAGTGGCAATGGGCGGGCCACATAGCGCGAAGATCGGACGGGCGTTGGGGCAGAAAGATTCTAGAGTGGAAACCACGTATTGGCAAGCGCAGCATAGGACGGCCGCCTATCAGATGGACCGACGATCTTGTGAAAATCGCAGGAAGTCGTTGGGTGCAGGTGGGATCGGACCGGTTACGCTGGAAAGCGATTGGGGAGGCGATGTTTAGCAGTGGACAAGTATAGGCTGAGCTGATGATGTCAATACCAATCTAACAAACCTAAACACGAAGTTGATATGTTCCTACGGCCACCTTCCAACTGCATCATCAGACTAGCTCCAGGGTACCATATTATTGCTTTGTCATCCAACTTACATACGAACACCGGCAAGTGCTTGAAAAAGGGATCATACGAACAGGACAAGTTAAATAAAAGCTTGTAAAAATAAACATCCTTGCACCTAGATTCCCAAAACAATGGTGTGTGAGACCTGAAGTTGTGTATAGTGAAGACGATTTTAGGTCCCAATGTAACAAATGATGAGCCAATTGCAATTCCAAGCAGCATTTGACTGTTTCGTTGGTCTAATAACGTACTTTGCAATCACGAGGGTTCAAATCATAGCTCGGTTAAATATAGCTTTTCTATTGAAAAATATTCCGTGACAGTCCGGAGTCTGGTATTGTGCCCGGTATATGGCAATAGGCTCGGCTCCTATTTCATGGGATTTAGAGCGTGTACACAGAACACCTATGCCACCCCCATTCGGCATGATAAAGAAAAAGAAAAGAAAGAAAAAATATTTATTCAGCACAACACACAAAAAATATATGAAAGGTAACAAAAGAAAATAAAAACGAAAAAAGACAAATAAACTGCTACTGCTTCTTGTGACGTTTGCCTCGGTGTGAGCTGTGCCGAAAGGCATTGGGCTCAGCATGTGTTGGAGGGGAACAAAGTCTCCCCCAACGCTGGTTTTCAGCCAAAGCCTCCTCAGCTACTATTTATTGTTTATAAATTTTACCCTTAATGCTGACGCAATCGCGTATACTGCGTATTACAAATACAGTAAATACCTAATTATGAAATATAAATGTATAAATAAAGAGACATAAATATTGTATACATATATAATGAAAGAAAAAGTTATGATTTACTATGAAATAAAAAGCGTGTTTATATAGTCACAATATAATATATAGTACCTTGTGCTACCACAGGTGGCATGGGGTATAAATATATTTAATTACTATTGCAAAAGTTGCGTTGAGCGAGTGAGAATCGTTTCGATTGCGCGGAACCGGTTCTCCGCGCGGCATTCCGGCGCATCTTTGTTGAGATCACTCCACTCACGGGCACGACGCGCTGTACTGTTGCGTAACTACGTAATGTGAGGTATACTAGAAATAAATACGTATGTAGGTAGACGTATAATAAAACAGTTGTATCGCAAACTCCGTGTTTAATTGATCGCTCCTCTCAAAATTACCCAAATATCCCACTGGCGACGAGTATTAGTGCCATAATAGATTGATAATTAGTGTATTCAGTTCAATACGACAAAATGCCAATCGGAAAAGTGGAACAATTTGATTTATCAAGTAAAAAGTGGACGGCGTATATTCGACGCGTAGAACAGTTCATGGCGTTAAATGAAATCAAACCGGAATTGCACGTAGCTACGTTAGTTACTCTAGTGGGAGGAGCGACATACGATTTAATGTGCGATTTATGTGCACCGATTGATCCGGAGAAAAAAAGTTTTAAGGAGTTGGTGAAAATAGTCGGCGATCATCTCGAACCAAAACGCTCCGAAATCGCTGAACGTCATGTGTTCAGGCAAAGACGTCAAAAAATGGACGAACCTCTCAGTGAATACTTACAAGCAGTGAAACACTTAGCCAGTACGTGTAATTTTAATACGTCGCTTGAAGAGAACCTACGTGACCAATTCGTGTCGGGTCTGGGTAGTGATGACATGAGATCTCGCCTTTTTGCGGAACCGGCGATAACATACAAAAGGGCGGTAGAATAGGCTCTGGCGTTGGAAGCGGCCGAACGGCACGCGCAGACGAGCGGCGCGAACGCTCCCACCGCAACGGGATCGGCGGCCGCGAGCTCGACGCGGGCGTTCGAACCGCTGCATCAAGTAACCACGGCGGCGCGGGCGGCCCGACCGCCAGCGCGGGCGCCGACTAGCGGCGGCAGCTTGTCTGCCGAGGTAGCATCCGAGCGCGCGGCGCGTTCGTGCTGGCGGTGTGGAAGAGATCACCGGCCGGATTGGTGCAGATGTAAAAACTATTCTTGTGATGTGTGCGGCCTTAAGGGTCATATTAAAGTGATGTGTAAAAGAAGCTCCGGGGCTAAGCGAGTGTCTACAATGCAACGGCGCGTTAATAATTATATAGGTGATAGTGATAAGGACTCGGAGGGTGAATTTTATAATCTAAGTGTACGGGGAGTAAACAGCAAGCCATATATGGTGGTGGCGATGGTCAATGATAGACAAGTAAATTTCGAATTGGACACTGGAAGTAAGTTATCTGCTATAAGTTTATTTTATTACGATAAATATTTTTACGACCTGCCAATCACGCGTAATGATGTATCATTATATTCGTATGTCGGCACACCGATCGAACCTGTTGGGTTTATTTACGTTAACGTTAGTATTGGGGAACAAACAGCCAAAAATCTTAAATTATTTGTTATTAGAAACGGCGGGCCACCACTTTTAGGCAGATCATGGCTGACTAAATTAAAAATAAGTGAGATAAAAATAAAGGAATTATTGTTTAAAATTAATGATAGCAATTTAATAGATGAGTTCCGACGGGAGTTTCCGACTGTATTTTCACCGGGACTAGGAACGTGTAGTAAGAAAATTTCTTTGAATTTAACGGACAAAAATCCTGTTTTTGTTAAGGCTAGATCATTACCATTGGCGTTACGTAAACCTGTCGAACGCGAATTAGAGCGACTCGAGGCAGAGGGTACGATACGGAGAGTCGATTACTCGGACTATGGAACACCCATTGTACCCGTAATAAAAAAAAATGGTGAAATTCGAATATGCGGTGACTATAAAGTGACCATTAATCCAAAACTCATACGCGAACCTTATCCGCTGCCTCGGATCGAGGAACTCTTTGCTGCTTTAAGTGGAGGGGAACAATTTATAAAAATTGATCTCACGAATGCCTACCAACAATTATTTTTGGAAAAAGAGTCTCAGCCATGTACCGCAATAACTACGCATGTTGGAACATTTGTTTATAGTCGTACACCCTTTGGGTTGACGTGTATACCTGAAAAATTCCAAAAGTTTATGGAAGAAACTCTCAAGGGACTCAAAGGAGTCGCGGTGTTCTTAGATGACATCGCCTGCACTGGCGGCTCCCGTGAGGAACACATTGATAATTTGCGCGCTTTGTTTAATCGCTTACGTGAGGTTGGTTTGAGAATTAAATTGGACAAATGTGTATTTATGCAAGATAGCATTACTTATGTCGGCTTTGTGATTGATAAACATGGCTTACACCCTGACCCAAACAAGGTAAAAGCAATAGTTAATGCGCCCCAGCCAAACGATGTTACCCAGCTTAAATCATTTTTAGGTATTATTAATTATTATGCAAAGTTCATATCCAATTTAAGTACTATACTTTCTCCTTTGCACCGGCTGCTGCGCAAAAATACCGTTTGGGTGTGGTCTAAGGAATGTGAAAGAAGTTTTAGGGAAGTTAAAAAGGCTATAATCGATAGTAAAATTTTGGTGCATTATAGTCCGGAGCTTCCATTAGTGTTATCTGTTGATAGTAGTTCCTACGGCATCGGTAGTGTGTTGTCACATCGATATCCTGACGGCGATGAGCGCCCGATTTGTTTCGCGTCGCGGACTTTGAACTCAGCTGAACGAGCCTACAGTCAATTAGACAAGGAGGCACTCGCCATTATCAGTGGAGTTATTAAACATCATCAGTACCTTTACGGTCGACATTTTATTATTAAAACCGACCACAAACCTTTGACTTTTATATTTGGACCGAAATACGGATTACCACAAACCGCAGCGAGCCGGCTGCAAAGATATGCAACCAGGCTAGCTGCTTATGATTTTGAAGTTGAATTTGTTAAATCTAAAGATAATTGTAACGTGGATGCGTTATCGCGCTTACCGCTGCCGTACGAACGCGAGGGCGAAGCAAGGCCGGATGTGGTGTCATATATAAATTACGTTGAAGAATCTTTTCCTATTAGTGCCAAAGACGTGGCAAAGAAAACACAAGAAGACGAAATCTTAAAGAAAATTTATACTTATTTAGTTAATGGCTGGCCTTCCGCAATTACTGTTGATGACGAAAGACCTTACTTCTACCGTAAAGATTGTTTATCGATTGACAGGGGTTGCTTATTATATAATCATAGGGTGGTTATTTCTAGCATGTTAAGAAATAGGGTCCTTCGGGAGTTGCATGAGGGTCAATTAGGAGTAGTGAAAATGAAAAATTTGTCTCGCAATTACGTGTACTGGCCTCAACTTGACGTTGAAATTGAAAATCTTTGTCGCGAGTGCAGCTCATGTCAGCAGCAACGCGACGCGCCACCTAGGGCTCAATTACATCCTTGGGCTTTTCCAACTCGGCCATGGCAAAGATTAAATATAGACTTTGCTGAATTTCGCGGTAAACATTATTTGATTACTGTCGATGCCCATAGCAAGTGGATTGAAGTGCAAAAAATGACTGGTGCTAATGCCAGCAACACTATACTTAAGTTACGAGAATTGTTTGCAAGATTCGGTATTCCCTCTCAGATAATTAGCGACGGGGGCCCACCTTTCGCATCATCGGAATTTGCTAGTTACATGAACAAAAATTTAATAAGTCATACATTAACTAGCCCATATAGGCCAGCCGGTAACGGGGCGGCAGAAAACGCGGTTAAATTAGTTAAGCGAGCAATGAAAAAGGCAGTACACGAGGGGACGGACATCGATACCGCGGTTGCTAAATTCTTATTTCAATATAGGAATTGCGAACATGCCACCACCGGGGTGGCGCCAGCTGTCGCTATGTTCGGTAGGCGGTTACGCGGCAGACTGGACATTCTTAAACCTTGCACCGAAAGCGCTGTAGAAGCAGCGGCGCAGCGCGCTGGCCGCGCGCGTCCCGGTGCTGAGCGCCACGTCGAGCCCGGGGACCAAGTATTGGCGCGGGACTATCGGCCCAGCGCGGACAAGTGGGCACCCGCCACTGTCGTCACGAGGGAGGCTCCGCTCACCTATAAAGTGCGTGTCTCCAACGGCCTCGAGTGGAAGCGCCACATTGACCAGTTAGTACCTCTTACCAAGCGTACATCCAGTGTGAGACATTCAATTGCCGATGATAATAATAGTAGCTCCCCAACTGACACTAGTGTCACGACCACTCAGCGAGCTAACCCAGCAGAAGATGCCAATTCGATCGCAGTCGGCGATATGGATCAAAACGCTGAAGAGTCGAGTGGTAGTTTGACCGGGAATTTAGAAAATATTGACTCGCAACCTGCCTTGTTTTCCAAAACAAACCCGAGTAGACCGAAACGCACTTGTGTATTTAAAGGGAAATATGTCGAATAAATAGATTATATTTATATAGTACTTATATTATAGTAGTGTAATATTCCTTTCTTTTACTATATGATGGTGTTATGGAAGTCGTTTAATGAAATGTATATATTAAAGAATTTGATAGTATTCCTCCAAAATATTATTGTTTTGAGACTAGGAGGATAATCTTCTTACACATGTAAAACGATTGTTTGCAATAAACTTACATTGGTACCCAATATATTTTTATCGCATAAAATATATTTGCTGTAGTTTAGGTTAAGCGTGTATAGCCTATCGATATTATTCTACATACATTTTTCTCTTAGAATATAAGTAATTTATTCTAACATTTTCCTTTGTTTGTGTTTTTTTTTTTGAGTTAGCAAATCTTTTATTCTCCAAATTAAGAAGGGGAAGTGTGAGGTATACTAGAAATAAATACGTATGTAGGTAGACGTATAATAACACAGTTGTATCGCAAACTCCGTGTTTAATTGATCGCTCCTCTCAAAATTACCCAAATATCCCACTCGTAATATAATATTAAGTACTTAACAATAAACCAGCAGATTACGTATTTGCAAATAAATAAGTAAATAAGTGACGAATGCAGTCGTGTGTTAATACTATAAGTAATATAATAATTATTATGTTATGGGTGAAGTGCATATAATATAATACCATGATGATGTTTTAATTTCAATATTTCTGACTCCTCAATTCGCACCCAAGACCGTGATTACTCACCGCACACCACTCGACCAGGAAAGCAGTCTTTCGGATATCTTTACTATCTATTTTATATCTTTACTATAATGATCCAGAATATTCCGCAACCATCAATAGGTTCATTTCTCAAAGCTTATTTCGTTCAAAACGGATAGATTCCACCATTAGTTTAGCAAAGTTTTAAAATTGATGCTATCCGGCTCAACTATCTTGGTATTAGCTTACATCGGATCTGCTTTAAATTGTGATCACGGTTCAATAAATAACTTTATGAGTTCAAAATTGTTTAAGCATTTACTTGAAGGACATAGGTGTCCACCAAGTAACCGCTCAAATAGTTTTGAACTTAGTGTATCTTTCCGGTATCTAATTAAGTTTAGGTACAGTAAAGTGTCTCTTTTTTGTGACTCGCCCAATTGAACACATCTTCAGGGAAAAATATTGTTACTTAACTTCTTTCTACTCACTGCATGTCATCATCATCATTTCAGCCTATACTTGTCCACTGCTGAACATAGGCCTCCCCAATCGCTTTCCAGCGTAACCGGTCCGATGCCACCTGCACCCAACGATTTCCTGCGATTTTCACAAGATCGTCGGTCCATCTGGCAGGCGGTCGTCCTACGCTGCGCTTGCCAATACGTGGTCTCCACTCTAGAATCTTTCTGCCCCAACGCCCGTCCGATCTTCGCGCTATGTGGCCAGCCCATTGCCACTTCAGCATGCTAATCCTGAGGGCTATGTCGGTGACCTTGGTTCTTCTACGAATCTCCTCATTCCTGATTCGATCACGTAGAGAAACGCCGAGCATAGCTCTTTCCATAGCTCGCTGAGCAACTTTGAGCTTTTTTATGAGACCTATTGTAAGAGACCACGTCTCTGATCCGTATGTCATCACTGGTAACACACATTGACTAAAAACTTTAGTCTTTAGGCACTGAGGTATTTTGGATGAGAAGATGTTGCGCAGTTTCCCGAACGCTGCCCAGCCGAGTTGGATTCGTCGATTGACCTCTCTCTCAAAGTTGGACCTACCTAACCGGACTGCCTGTCCCAGGTAAATATATTCGTCGACAACTTCAAGAGTAGAGTTCCCAACGGTGAGTGCGGTGGGTACGACATGGACATTTAACATTATTTTTGTTTTGTCCATATTCATTTTAAGACCCACTTGTTGGGATACTCTATTGAGGTCACCGAGCATTCGTCCTAGATCTTCCAGCGACTCCGCCATGACCACAATGTCGTCGGCAAATCGAAGGTGAGTGATGTATTCGCCATTGATGTTGATGCCAAGTCCTTGCCATTCCAAGAGCTTGAAGGCGTCCTCTAAGGTGGCCGTAAACAGTTTCGGAGAAATGACGTCTCCCTGTCTTACTCCTCTTTTTATGGGGATCACCTTCGTGCACTGCCCCTGTACTCGGACTGACATGGTGGCGTTATTATACAAGCACTTCAACACTTCGATGTACCTATAGTCAATGCGGCATCGCTGGAGAGATCTAAGAACCGCCCAAGTCTCGATCGAATCAAAGGCTTTCTCATAGTCCACAAACACCAAGCATAGCGGCCGATTATACTCCTCAGTCTTCTGTATAACCTGCCGCAGCGTATGTATGTGGTCTATGGTACTAAAACCTTTCCGGAAACCGGCTTGTTCGGGAGGCTGGAAGTCATCAAGCCTTCGTTCGAGACGATTCGTAATGACTCTCGAAAACAACTTATAAACATGGCTCAGCAGTGTGATGGGCCTATAGTTCTTCAATAAAGAATTATCACCTTTCTTGAAAAACAGCACCACCACACCCCTGTTCCATGCTTCCGGCGTTTTCCCTTCAAGCAAGACGGAATTAAATAGCCTCTGAAGGACTTTAAGTACCGGCGATCCGCCCGCCTTCAGAAGTTCTGCAGTAATTCCGTCTTCACCCGGCGCTTTGTTGTTTTTTAGTTGTTTGAGAGCCATCCTAATTTCGCACAGGCTGATGTCCGGGATATCTTCAGTGCAGTGTCGGGTTAGCTTGGCTCTTGGGTCTTTTACCAAGTCAACAACAGGTTTAGCTACTGAGGTATATAACTGTCCATAGAACCTCTCTATCTCCCTGAGCACCTCTGACCTATTTGACGTTACGTTTCCGTCCTCCGTCTTCAGCTTCGTCAACTGGCTCTGCCCAATAGACGCGTCTCTTGCGAACACTTTAGAGCCCTTGTTCTGCTCTATGGTCTCCTCAATACGCCTTGCATTGAAGGACCGTAAGTCGTGTCGCAAGGCCTTCAATATCTGTCCATTAAGCTGCCTATAGGACTTAGCATCATCAGAGGTTTGGAGCGTCATGGAACGTCGCTCAGCCATGAGGTTCCGGGTGTAGTCAGATGCATGCCACTGCATGTGGTGCATTCTTATTGCCATACCCCTAAGGATATCTCCATCACCTGAACGTTAGAATCATCATCATCATCATCATCTCAGCCTCCCCAATAACTTTCCAGCGCAACCTGTCCGATGCCACCTGCATCCAACGACATACTCCGATTTTCGCAAGATCTTCGGTCATCCTACGTAATACGTGGTCTCCATTCTAAAATCTTTCTGCCCCAACGCCCGTCCAATCTTCGCGCTATGTGGCCGGCCCATTGCCACTTCAGCTTGCTAATCCTGAGGGCTATGTCGGCGACCTTGTTTCTTTTAGGAATCTCCTCATTCCTAATACGAACGCTAGAATATAGAACCCAGAAATCCAAACTAAATAATGACTCTAGAACGAAAGAAGATCGTATTTTCACAATATAGAGCAAATGTATTGGTAGTAGCAGATTTGTGTTATTTTGTGGAAATTATCGAGCTTATTGAAGATGTACTAGGATTAATAACTATCAATTTAAATGAAACCCAAAAGCAACGACTTAGCGTGCGTTCGGAGGCCTTTTGAAAAAAATCAATGAACGTTTCCACATTCCAGATTGACCAAACGAAACACTTCTTAACGTCGATAATCGACAAGAAGACCATAATCCCACATGGTACCGAAAGGCTCTTTTGAACTACAAGCGAAAATTTTAAATTACTTCAATCAACTCAATTTGCGTCACAAAATACTCCAAAACGTGTGAACTGTAGTACTCTGAAGATGGAACGTTATTTCGCCGTCATCAAAGGAGAATCGTAAAATTTCTCATAAAAGAAGCTCGAGTGTCGTCTATTTAACGCGTGGGTCTTACCTTTTGTAGCCAATTCTGCCATTTTATTGTCCGCATTAAATATATTTATTGGTTCGCTTAATGGTAAAATATGGTACTGGTTTGATGACCAACTAAATGTTCGAACATATGGGCATCGAATTTTAGAATTGAGTTTAAATTTTAATAGACTTTTCTGGTTTCATTTATTAGTGTAGTAGTTAGTAGTAGTGTACGTGTTAATACTACACAGCCGCAAGGATAGATGGCAGGCTAGCCAAGCAACGAGTTCTTATAACGATGACGTAAGTGAGTATTTAAATTTAGATGCCTGCGCCTATAGCCGAGTTGACAATCTACAGTCGTTAACGCTAATAGAAAGCGGAAAAATGTATGGGAATGACATTTTGCAACGAAAAGTCACGTGGTCAAAGCAATGCGCTATCGATTGCGACAAGATAATAGAAACAAAACGCTTGCAACTTCAAATTTTCAAGACAATTAATGTAAATTCAAGATTCATTGACAATCAAAAACCAGGTGGTTAAACCGAGGCTCTATCAATTGCAAAAAGAGGTTAGATGCATGCAAAATGCTTGCCTTAGCTGGGTCACTAGTTAGTACAAATATATTAACAACTAATTTGGCATATAAAATATGATTTACACTTATTTCAAATTAACAATATTCACATTTGAAAAATAAATGGATGCAAGAATATTTACATTATATTTGGCAACATACACATTCAATTTTGCAACCTTAGTAGTACTTCAAAACTTCCATTTCAATCTAAAAAGCCGTCCAAATTTACACCCGAGACCCACACCGCGTCAGTAAATTAAGACACAATTGCATTACCAATCACGCTACATAATATTGCAAAATACTCATTCTGGGGTAAAAAAATCAACGGAGCTATGCGAGATTTTGGTAAGAATGTCTGTATGAACATAAGTATATAGCAAAGTGATTTGAATGGGTGAAACATTAGCAAAGGTATGCTCCGGCGGTTTGCATATTTAAAAAGAATGTCGAAAGAAAAAATGACAAACAGATACACAATGCAAAAGTGAATGGATTTAGGTTTAGGTACCTGATCGCCACGTCAAGAGTCTCCATAACCAGGGAGCGTGTATGAGATGAGTCGACGCGGGTTAGGGGTACAAATTCGAACAGATATTGATAAACTTAGAAGAACGACGGTTTTCAGGCGTGATTCATGTAATTAAGAAGATTGATTATAAGATCTAGATTGTTTGCATTAGAATATTAGCTTACATAGTAACTTATATCTATCTTATTCTACATTCAGGCAGAAGACGCCCACTTCGGGATAAAAGCCTCCCCAAAGACTGCCTGGACTACCGGTTTTATACTGTACGCATCAACCTTTCACCCACGACTTTCCTCAGGTCGTCGGTCGGTTTGTAGGGGGTCTCCAGGTCTTTCGGTTTCTGTCCAAATGAACGACAATTTTACAAGCTATGTGTCCCGCCCACTACCACTAAGTTTAGCAATTCTGAGCGGTTTATAACTTAGGTCCTCCTGCGGAATTCGTCGTTTCTGATTCGATCTTGCAAACTCCGAGCATAGCTCTCTTCATTGCTATTTGAGGGATCCTGAGCCTTCGTATGAGGCCCAATCAGATTAGATCTCGCAGGGAGACTCCGCACATAGCTCCCTCAATTGCCATTTGGGTGATCAAGAACCCTTTTTATGAGGTTCATTGTGAGCAGCAGAAGGAGCAGCATATAGAAAATTTCAAAGCATACAATAGAAGAAACCACGGTATAAACAATAGGGCATAATAATTTGTGCAAATTGGCGCGGAACGACGGGGGAGCGACGTAACTTGATAATAAGTTATGAGAGACAGCGAACAATTTAGGTAATTAGGGGCACATCAAGGGATTAATGCGTTCCCCTGTTTTTGGGCCATCCGTGTAATTTTATATTTCTGCTATGTTATGTTTTATGTAGGTTTTGTTGCAGTATAGGTGACTATTGATATAAAAAAATCATTAGCTTCATATAATAATATACATTTGAACTATGCCACTTAGTGTGATCAAAATTCACCAGTTTCTCGAATCTGCTCACTATACAAGGTGTAACATAATAAACGCAAGACCTGAAAGTAGTTTGTTCTAAATCGATAACTGAATTGATTCCCACAATTTTTAATATACCTTAAATTTGCAAAAAATGTTTTTTCACTCCTTTAGTGCACTATAAAAAATTAAATTTATTCTTGATTCATAGCAAGAAGAAGATTCCAAATGCATTCCTAAAACGTATTTCTCAAAACGCACACATACACGTACAAGTTTCATTGTTAATTGGGGTATAAAAGTGTTTTAAAAAAGGTAAAAACCTTTAAGTTTGAAAATTTGGTTGTCGTTTTGAATTTATGAAGCAATTCTCTTATCGGGGTGTCTGAGGTCTTGCGTTTATTATGTTACACCTTGTATAATAGCGTTAGCAGTCCTTGGCTCAATTTTGTTAGTGTATCCTACTAATATTAAAAATGTGAAAGTTTGTATGTTCAGATCTTTGGATGTTTGTTACACAATCACGCAAAAACGACTGAACGGATTTGAATGAAATTTGGCACACCGATTGTTTATTACCTGGAATAACACATAGGATACTTTTTATTTTGAAAAATACTTCCTTTCTAAAGTCAACGTAAACGAAATCACGAGCAGAATTTAGTCAGTTGTATTCTATCTATCCTATTCTATCTATCCGTTGCGGGGTAGACAGAAAGTACAGAGTTCCAACAGGTTCTTTCCTTACATACCTCTCTGGCTTCCTCCACTCTCATAGTTCGTCCTATACACGCTCGCCGGTTATGGAGATTCTTGACTTGTCCTTCAGATAAGACTCGGTCTTGGTCATGGTAAGATAGTCTAGGTCTTCTCCGGTACCTACATCCTTCCACTCTCGCATTGTATATCTGTTTTCTCAAATATATTTTTGAACCTTAACGCATAGACAGTGGCGCTCGTGGCGCTGTGCGAGTGGCGCTGTGCGACCGCGGTGTTCTTACGGGTTACCAAGGTTAAGCAGCGTTCGACTCGGTCGGCCCGAGATGGATGACCGTTTGTGGCATTTTCATATTTGAGCGTCTCCGTGCTTCGGAAGGCACGTTAAGCCGTTGGTCCCGGCTACCACTTAATGTGGTAGTCGTCAAGCCGAATTGAAAGCCTTAAAGGCGGCTTGATAAGTTCCAACAGCAGGTGGCCACAAACTTGCCTTCATCAATCCGCACTGGGTCCGTGTGGTACCACCTAATCTCGCTCATCTCAATTTGTGAGAGAAGGCCTTTGTCCAGCAGTGGGCAATATAGGCTGATATTATACCGCATAGACAGCACTCGTGGTGGCTCCGTGTCATTAGTTAGATGTTTCATTTATTGTTGTATCCTTAGGTTACTTGGTTCTATAATTGGAAGTTTAGTTTAAATTTAGTTGTAAGTACTTCATTTCTTAATGTTTTAATGGTGCACAAAATCTGTTCTTTTTTGTGAATATTGGTATATGTATTAAAATGCATTTAAAATAGCCATATTGATTTGAATAATGATTAAATTATATTTAATTGAAATGAGTGAACCAACCACTCCTTTACCCGTCCCGGGTTATTTAAATACATCAAGATCTTTCATGAGATTTCTGAAATAGATCAGAAAATATTTGTAGTAACTAGTTTATTGCACCTGTGAGAGTGGAGGAAGCCAGAGAGGTATATAAGGAAATAACCTGTTAGAACTCTGTACTCTCTGCCTTCTCCGCAAGGGATTTGGCGAGATAATAAAGTTTATTGTACTGTAGTATTAGTCCGACTGCCTCTTTGGTCTATTGGCCAAGCTCATCGCTTGGTGATTATGAGGTCCTGGGTTCAAATCCTAGGTCGGACAAATGAATTTTTTCTAAAGAAAACTTTCCAGTATGAGACCGGAGTATGGAATTGTGCCTGGTATATGGTAATAGGCTCGCCCCCTATTACATGGGACCTAACATCTTTGACGAAAAGTAGATGTACACAGACACCTCTGCCACCGACGTGACGGTGTTTATTTGATTTTTTTTAAGCATTAGTCTCCTTAACCTCATTGAAGAAACAGTACTTAACCTACGAAAGCTATTAAACGAAATATGTCGAATAAACCAAAAAGCGGATCGTTTAGATCCTCAGTTCCCAAAGTGGTCCAGGTGGGGACTAGACGGGGGTCTACGTTGGCGTGACAAAAAAATGGGGGTTCACAATCCGTAACTGCGGGTCCACGAAAATTTATTTGCTTTTGATAGTGAAGTACTAAAATGTTGGCTTGACTTCACCTATTAATGTATAATAAATAATATTATAATAATATTCCCATCCTTACTGAAGGCGCATCCAAGATATACAAACTCATTCACTTGTTCCAGCACATCGTTACCAACCACAATCCTTACATTCGTTCTGGTTTCTTCCCTTTCAAAAACCATAATCTTGGTTTTCTTCACATTCAAGTGTAAGCCATTGATCATGCAGTCGTCTTTCATAACAATGACTAGTGTTTGCAAGTGGCTGTTGGCGCGATTAAAACCGCGTCATCTGCATAAAGTAGATGGTTTACCACTAAGTCACCCATTTGTACACCTTCATTCATCGCTTTCAGTCTTTGAAGACTTTTGTCCAGATATATTATAAACAGTCTAGCGGACAACACGCAACTCTGCTTGACGCCGATTTTAACGTCAAACCAGGGTGACCTGTTACCACCCACCCGTACGCATGCCTTGCAGTCCACATAAGTGGACTGGACGGCTCGCAACAGAGTGCCATCTATACCATACTCTGGCAAAATGTCCCAAAGTCTCTTTCGCACAACTCTGTCAAATGCCTTCTCCAGATCTACAAAACCGCAGAAAACCTTCCGCCCCACTGCCAGATGCTTCTCTACGATGTTGCGAAGTGAGAAGACTTGATCCGAACATCCTCTTCCAGACCTGAAACCCCCTTGTGCCTCGCACAACATTCCATCGGACTTCACGCGCATTCTCCGTTCAATAATTTTACCGTACACCTTGGCTGCCAAGCTGATCAAACGATGGCTCTGTAATTGGCGCAGTCATATTGTGAACCCTTGCCTTTATAAAAGGGTACTATGACTGCGCGGTGCCAATCTGTAGGGACTCTACCGGTCCTCCAGCAAAGGTTTGCAAGGGCCCGGAAAGCGTCCCGAACGCAAGTTCCACCATATTTGATCACCTCGGCAGATATCATGTCTACTCCCGCAGCTTTACCGTTTTTCATACTTCCTATCGCCCATTCAACTTCTTCCATAGTGATGTCCTCCGTTGATTCTGGTGCCGCAATCTCGCCTTTAGGCACGTCTGCGGCATCAGCATCCGGGTCATCTCCATACATTTCTCCAAAATATTCACTCCACCGGTTTAGCACAGCTTGTGTGTCTGCAAGAATGTCACCATCTTTAGATTTTATCCTTTCCATTCTGGAGCCTGACGAATCACCTTGAGCCTTTCTCACCTTGCTCCAAAAGAGTTTGGTGTTGTTCTCGAAGTTCTTCGCCAGCCTCTCCTCCTCAATCATACTCGGCTCTTTCACGCTTTTCTTTCACTAAAGTTTTAGTGGCATTCTTGCATTGCCGGTATATTTCTTTCCTCATCTCTGTCATACTGGCATTCAGGTTCAAAGAAGATACATAGTCCTGCCACGCTTTCTTCTTACTTTCTACGAAGCTTTGCAACTCCGCATCCCACCATGCATCACCTTTTGCTGTAATATGCTTCTTTGAGCAACCACATACTTCTTTCGCGGATTCCACCAAACTCTCTTTCAGGCTATTCCAGCATTCATGTACATTTGAGTCCGAAGAGCCTGCTGTCAAAAGCTTATCCCGGACTCTGACTTCATACATTCTCCTCATGCTCTCATCCTGCAACTTCTCAACCTTTAATCTTTCAAGGTCTCCGAAGGGGATACGCTCTCGCCAGTGCCTCCACTTCCTGAACAGACCACTAAACCGCGCAACTACGAGATAGTGGTCTGATTCCAGAGTGGGGCCTCTATACGCACGCGTATCTTGTAGTTTGCTTCGGAGACGGTTATCAACCAGGATCAGATCTATCATGCTTTTTTGTTCATTCCTTCTCCACGTATACATATGTATGTCCTTGTGCTGGAATATCGTATTAGACACAAGGAGACCCCTTTCCAAACAAACATCTACAATGAGCTTACCTGCATCGTTCACTCTCTTATCACCATAAGGACCCAGAGCAGCGTCGCAAGTTTGCCGCCTGGTTTCTACCCATCCGTTCAGATCGCCACACAAAATCACCTTTTCTTTAGCCTCAGCCAGATCCAGAACTTCCCTGACGACGTCGACGAGCTTACGGGAGCATATGCTGCGACCAAAAACACTCTAGTGACACCCAGTTTTAAACGGACCCAGAGAAGTCTCGCATCGCACAGGCCATAATAACTCCAGAGGCCAGGCGACGGGACAGCAAGATACCCACCCCCATGCTGGTACGACCGCTCTGCGGTACCCCAGACTACAGAGCCATCGTTCCATCAGGAAGATCACAGGTTTCACTGCCCCTCCGCTTAGTCTCTGTTACACACAGAGCATCCAGGAGTCTCTCTTTCATCACATCAATCACCTCATGCATCTTCCATACCACCTCTTACATTCCAAGTGCCTATTCGGCATTCTGCACCCCACGACTCGCCAGTTCGGGCCCGGCGTGATGGGTGGCGGCCCCCATCGCCGCTTCCACCTATATTCGTACCGACGGGGGCGGGCCGGTACGCGTCGCCTCGGGGGGACGCCCTAGCCCGCACTGCGGTACGTCTTCAGTCCAAGATTGCAGCCATAATGACTGGCATGGGTTGCGACGAGCACGCTCTTGGACAGACCCCCTAGAAAGAAATATCTCAAAATATATTTATGAAAAAATGTTTTGCATACATTAAAATCAATTCAGCCGTATTCATAAAACTCTATAACAGTTTAATGAGGTAATTTATTGCTTTTAATAATTAAAATCTGTTTGCCGTCGGTACTTTGTTTATTTTATTGCAATTATTAATAAGGTAATCCTATTCTGTTAAAATAACCATATCTTGTTGAGTAAGACCGCCTTATGATTACTAAAACAAAGTTGTTTTTTATTTACAGGTAGGTTACTGATACGAAACATGGCTGAATCTAATAAGAAATGTCGACAGTATAGTGTTGATTATTTAAAATTTGGTTTTCTTCCATCAAAGCGATGGAAGACGGACGATTTAGCGCAGTGGTTAAGAGCTTAAGCCGCTCCGCCCACTGTGTCTAATAGTCGCGGGTTCGTATCCCGCACGGGACAAATCTTTGTGTGATCCACAATTATTTGTTTCGGTCTGGAAATTTGTGTATGTGAATTTTCATGTTTGTAAACGCACCCACGACACAGGAATAAATCCTAATGTGGGGCTACGTTTTTCAAAATTAAAAAAAAGGCAGACAAGCGATTGCCCATATGCCTTTTATGCAACAAAGTTTTGAGCAATGCCTCTATAAAACCATCGAAGCTCGAAGATCATCTAAGTAAAGAGGTAAAGATTTAAAATATTTTCAAGCATTGAAGGAAAAATATGAAAAGAGACCCACCGTGCGCAGTATGTTCGCCTTAAATCGATTCCATTCACAAACGTTATTTCGGTGGCAATGGATGGAGCTCCTGCCATGGTCGGGCGATATCGTAGGTTTAAAATCCATCTTAAAAGAACTATATCAGAGGTAACTGCAATTCACTGTGTCATCCACCGACAACACCTAGTAGCGAAATATTTAAGTGTTAGATTGCACCAATCGCTTCAACTTGTGATTAATGCAGTTAACAAAATACGAAGCAATGCGTTGAATATGCGTTTATTTGCACAATTGTGCGATGAAAATGATGAAGACTTCCAACGATTGCTCTTACATACTGAAGTACGCTGGTTTTCGAAAGGTGCATGTTTAACAAGATTTTACTCACTTTTTGAATTAGTTTTAGAGTTTCTGAAAAGTAAAGATCCAGATTTAAAAGAAAACCTGATCAATTTGAAAGCAGACATCGCGTATTTGACAGATTTGTTCAAAAAATTTAATGACATTAATTTACAATTACAAGGGGACAGCCTCATTTTAATAAAAACAAAGGGTGTAATTTTAGCTTTTCTTGGAAAATTGAAATTTATGAAGCAAAATATTAGTCGGCGCGAATTTTCCCAGTTTTCAAACTTGTCACAGGTAGTATGCCTTGATGAGGATATTCAGACATACGTTCAAAAATTAATTGCCTTGCATGATAACTTCAAAATTAGACTTGGAGATATTCTGACGATGGAAATACCACCATTGATCATAGATCCATTTGATGAAATGAAAGTGGAGAGTGTGATACAAGAGGAGCTACTCGAGCTTAGCATTAATGAGGAGCTGAAGGTGAAATACAAAAGAGAGTAAGGGTATCAAACATTTTGGCTGCAGGCAGAAATACCCGAAAAATATCCTGGACTGTGGGGAATTGCAAGAAAGCTTTTGATAGCGTTTCCCTCGTCCTATCTTGTCGAAAAAAGTTTTAGTGTCGTTACAAACCTTTTAACAAAAAAAAGGAGCAGATCGAATATCACGGAACGGGGAGATTTGCGGTTATAACAAAACTGAAGCCAAATATTAATTATTTACTTTCAATCTATAAAGTACATCCCTCCTATTAAAATTATGACTATTTTGTGATTGCCGTTGTAGAAGTTACGTTACGTTATAATGTTTAATTTTAATAATATTACGACTGTTATCATATTAAAATGTAATATGATAACAATAATAATTAATAGTGTAATAATAACATATTTGAATAAATACAAGACAAAAAATTATACTATTTTTCTTTTTATTTTTATCTTTATCACTCCAAATGGGGAGTTTTCTAAATGAAATGAATCACTTTTTTGGCCAACTTTACTTTTTTGACATCCACTCACAGCACAATCAATTTATTAATTGAGCAATCAATTCTCACTTTTTTTTTCGAAAACTATTAATTCGTAGTCGGAACTCAGCCGCAACGCAAATTTCCATAGTAAGATCTAATCATCACAATTTTTTTTTTCGAGTTTTGGGAATATGGTAGAAATGTAGCTGCAGGGGGTCCACCGGAACCAGCTAAATTTTTAAAGTGGTCCATGAAAAAATAAGTCTGGGAACCTCTGGCTTAGATGAAAAATAGTCTCGTTTCGAAGCCGAGTACAGTACGGAGTATATTCGACGGGCCATCAATTACCCCTTGACACATTGACTTTGCCAGTACCTTGGGTTTTCGATTTGAGCCTAAAATTCTGAGAAAGAGAAATCAACACCATCAGACCTATATTCCCCATCCCCGCAATCTTCAGTGGTAGACGAGGTGTATTTCCAGGTGTAGTCCCAATACAAATGTGGCGTAAAAGCGATCATTTTTCAGTTTCCGATTGAATGTTGAGCACTCGAAACGGAAAGTTGTAAACCAAAAATAAACCGCAAAAAAACAGTAGTAGTTTCAAGCCGACCAAGCCGCACCGTATTTTGGTGATTGCTAAGATGCCTGCTTGCTGATGCATGACCTTTAATGCTACTCCAAATTTCAATTCTATTTGAGTTCTTAGATTAACGCGAATACACGTAGAGACAAGTCCCTCCCGCGACTATAGGCGCTACTAAACTGCTATAAATTCAATTCACTTTAATTAAAAAGACCTTTTTAAAAACAAGCTTTTATAGCAATAACACAATAAAGATATCTTGCTCAGTTGAAATGTTTCTATGGCTTTCTTCTGGCTCCTTCATTAGACCCTCGACACCATCCGGGTTTAAAGTACTCGTCAAAACAAATCCAAGGAGTCCAAACACGTCGGGGTTATACAGAGTATTTGGTCGGTTTCATTGGTCACCTTTCGGCTTCATTATCAGACCCTGATCATGCGGTTGTAAAGTACTCATGAATAACAATTAAACAAACCTATACACGATGGGCGTTATGTTGTTTAATTCACGTGTTCCAATGGTCACTTTCTGACTCCATTATCAGACTAGCTCCATGGTACCACATTTTTGCATTGTCACTGAACTTACATCCGTGTACCAATCAATCGGGTATCAGCAAGTACTTTAAGAATGGATCACAAGACTTGAACCGGAAAGATAAACAGACAGACATTACGAACATTGCAAGTTAAATAAAAGCTTTTAAAAACAGGTAATGTTTCAATTTTGTTTTGAATAACCTAGGTACTTATAAGCTCTTTGGAGTCTTTTCTTTGGAAATTATTACTGCTCATATGTAACATTTTGCGAAACTCATAGTAAGGGGAAATGCTGTCGGTGCAGAGTTTTTATACGGCGCTCCGAGCGGCCGGATTCAAAGAATTTAATCTTGAAATTGCTTGCTTAGCAAATTTCCAACGTTCCTAGTAGACAAACGCAATATTAGACTGGTATTTACTGCTTATCAAATAAATACTTCCCTTTGAAGGTCTATCTATCTATCACGCCAAATCCCTTGCGGGGTAGGCAGAGAGAACAGAGTTTAACAGTTCTATACAATGCGAAATTGGAAGAATGTAGGCACTGGAGATGACCTAAATTCTTACCAAAACCAAATAGACCGTATTTTATATGAATAATATCGTATAATATCGTAGGAAGGGCAAGTCAAGTCTCCGTAACCGGCGAACTTTTGTGTGAATGTGTGTGAATGATCTACGTGTTGGCCGCTGGGCCTTTACAGCTTCACCAGACAAGACGGCGAGCGTACAACCACTACCGTCGAGCCAGAAGGGCAAGGGGGCAATTAGCTCAAGGATGCCTCAAGGAGGAACGGCCTTGACTTGGGCTGTTGCTATGGGGGAGGGCATATACTAGGTGTCTCGTCGTCGTACTCTGCACCGGCCGGCGGGCAAGGGATTCTTCGACCTCGCCGGGGAGGTCGGTGTCTGATTCTGTGTGCGGTATCTGTATCCAAAAGAAGGGATGTAAGGGCATCGGGAAGGTCAGTAAGAACATGCCGCGAACGGCGGTAACATTTCATAAAGTGATCATAATACGCCACGTTTGTCATAGCGGACAAGGGCCCAGAGGGGTTAGCAAGAACTAATTGACGTTAACGTGATGTTAGTGAGTAAGATTGTTGTCACGTTCATGATCGTTTAATAAATTTGTAATATAACAAGGCTGGCATATCAACTCGCTAGCGTGACGCTGACATTAATATTTTCGTGCTAAGCTCTGAGGACTAATTCCTTTTTGGAAAATAAAAAGTTCTTGACTTCATTCTTACAAGTTTTTATTTAACTTTCAATGTTCGTATGTTTGTCTGTCTGTCTTAACGGTTCAAATGTTGTGATCCATTTTAAGTACTAGCGGGTATCCGATAGAGCTGCAATTTGGCATACGTATGTAAGTCCGATGACAATACAATAATATGGTGGATACCATGGAGCTGGTCTAATAATGGAGTAGGAAGGTGGCCTTAGGAACATGTGAACAACAACGTAACTCCCTTGTGTTTAGGCTTGTTAGATTGGTATTGACAAGTACTATACAACTCAATAGGTTCAGGGTCTGATGATGGAGCCGGAGGGTGGTCAACGGAATGACTCAACTAATCAACATAACCCGGTCGTGTTTGAGCTTGTTAGATTTGTCTTGACGAGTTCTGTGGACCCGGATTATGTCCAGGTTCCGATGATGGAGCTGGAAGATGGCCAACTGAACTATCCAACTACTCAATATAACCCCTCAGTATTTAGGGTGATTGGAGTTCTGTAAACACGGATGATGTCCAGAGTCTGATGATAGAACCTGAGGTTGGCCAACGGAGCTACCCACCTACTCAACATAACCCCGACGTGTTCGGGCTCGTTGCATTTGTCATGAAAATTACCATAGTACCCATAAGTACTATTAACTAGTCTCCGTTGTGTATTTTTGCTATAAAAGCTTGTTTCTAAGTAAGCATTTAAAGAACTTGTCTGTCATTCCTACATCTTTTAGTGATCATTTACTATTTTACTCGCATCGTCAGCTAAAAGTTCGATAAACTTCAATAAGGTGGTATCGACGCATCAATCCGTCCGATGAAAAATGATACGATCATTAACCCCTTTTGAAGATGCGATCATCAAAAACTGTTTATGTTTCCATTGCTCTATCCGTCATTTACTAACCGATTTCAAAAAAGAGAGAGTTTCTATGTTTATGCGAGTATGTTTTTTTTTTGTTAACTTTTATATAGCTTGTCATATTTTTTTGTTTAGGTCAAATTTTGTTAGCTGGATAAGAACGACTTCCTCTTATCCTACGGAGTTGAAATTGACATGTTTATGGCTAGCATGACTTTACCAGTGTTGGCTCCTTAACGGTCAGTAAGACAGTCACACCAAGTCAAGCGCTGTGCAACCGCGGTGTTCTTACCGATCACTAAGGTTAAGCAGTGTTCGACTTGGACGGTCTGAGATTAGTGACCGTGTGGCATTTTCATATTCGAGCGTCTTCGTGCTTCGAAAGGCAAGTTACTCGGTAGCCCGTTGGTCCCTGTTATTAGGCAGCTTAATAAGTCCCAACAACAGGTGGCCACAAACCTGCCTTCACCAATCCGCAATGGGCCCGCGTGGTGGAGTATGACCTAATATCTCTCACCTCTATTTGTGAGAGAAGGCCTTTACCCAGCAGTGGGACAGTTTAGACTAATATTATTATTATAAGCATTTATGCAGTCAGGCAATGGACGATCACTTCGCTCCTTTAAAAGCTTTACTATGAATTTATTTATGTATGTCCACCGACCTTTTCGTAGTGGACCAATTTTTATGATTCTTTATGCATCGGGTTCAGTATAGCTCGAAAATAGTCTTATTTTAATGTTATTGGTATTTATTTATTTATTTACTTACAGGCACGACTACAAATTAGACATTTAAAAGTAATATAGTCAGGAATAAAATACAGTTCAATTTGAAATCCGATTATAGTCAGGCACAGCTTTCGGAGATTGATAAATATTTAGTTAAAATAGGTAGCCCTATTTTTAAGTTATAAGATATTACAAACGTATAGAAATAACAATTAATAACCTAATAAAAGTAAACTTAGACGAAGATTAAATAAAACATCACTTTTGTACATCAGGCAGAAAACATCGGACTTTGTACTCTTAAGATACACCAGGGAACTTTTAACGCCAATAATACGATTGTGTAGATGGAGTTATTATGGGTAATCCTGTAGGTTACTACAGAAGACGCAGAATATTATTCAACTTTACAATTAAAAAAAGGAATATATTAACAATCTCTGTATTTTCTTTATAATATCTTTGTTTATGAATAACAGTGCAAGTTAAATAAAAGCTCGTAAAAATCAGTTCAATTTTAATTATATAAAATCGGGTGTAAATGGAAACAAGAAAATAGATTAACCGGTCGCGTGGTATCGACAGGTCATCTATTACCGGCGAAGATGATCCACGGATTGATGGAGACGTTTATTAAACCGGGTGGTTCGGGCCAGCTCTGTGGATCTGATATACTCAAACTTTTTAGGGTTCCGTACCTTATCGCACGGGCCTCCTCTCAAACTGAGAGAGTTTAGGTCATAGTCCACCACGCTGGCCCAGTGCGGGTTGGCGAACTTCCCACACCTTCGACAAACTCTTAGGCATGCAGGTTTCCTCACGATGTTTCCCTTCACCGTTAATGCAAGTGATAGTTAATTTTACGCACATGCTTTCGATAAGACAGAGGTGCGTGCCGGGGTTTGAACCCGAGACCTCTGATTTTGCAGTCCAATGGTCCACTGCACCCACTAAATTACTGCTTGGTCAGAGTATCCTCCCGTTAAATAAAAACGTTTTTCAATAAGTAACAATTTTATTAACAGTGAGTTACATTGTCTGATTAGAACTACGTTCCTGACGGGGGCCCCCTACCACCATTTTTTTCTATTTTAAGGGAATTCTTATGGCTACCTCACGGCTCTATCATCTTATACTACCCAGGTACTTGTCTAAACTAGTTCCAAACTTTGTCTAAACAAACCTCGCTATCTTGTCCAAATTAAGGAAATCTTATCCTTCCTCCTCGAACAGGGTCATTCGGACCAGCTCTGTAAGATCAGATATACTCAAAGTTTTTACGGTTCCGTACCTTATCATAAACTAGCGACCCGCCCCGGCTTTGCACGGATGACTTATACAAACTTATATAACTTTCCTTTTTAATCACTCCGTTTATTGGTAAAAATCGTATAAAAATCCGTTCGGGAGTTATTGAGTCTATCGCGTTCAGCCAGACAGACAAACGCGGCGGGGGACATTGTTTTATAATATTTATTGATTAGTCTATTTTGTCCCAGTGCTGGGCAAACGCCTTCTCTCACAAATCGAGGTGAGAGAGATTCAATTGTACTTCACCACACAGATTCATTGCGAATTGGAGGCAGGTTTGTGGCCACCTGCGGTTGGAACTTATCAAGCCGTCTATACTCTAATCAGGTTTGATTGAGATAAAAAAATACAAGAAACAATTGTTCTAAGCCTTTGTACAACAACCACACCGATTTCAACGAAGTGAAAGACATAAAATACTTAGCAAAAAATATTTGATTATTTTCTTAAGAATCCAGGAGTTTCTGAACAGCCAAACAAATTTTCTGATAAAAAAGAACTCAGACAGTCAAAAACTCCAAATAAGCTAGCCGGTATAAAATATATTAATATTTTCTGTACAAACTTCATTCAAAACATATTTCCTTATTGTGGCGCGGCGGCAACGTAATCAGATAAACTGTGCAACTTCTTTAAGCTTCTGATCCATTAAATGCTATAAGATATTTATTTATTTATTTGGTACATCAACAATATACATATTATAACACTTTTGTCATATATATGGTAACAATATAGTCTTATATGCATATCAATAACAGGCGTACACAGCATTTACAAGAATAGTATGTAGGTAAGTATATTGGTACAGGTGAGAAGGAACATTTTAGATTAATGATGATTACATATTTATAATTTTATATTTACGAATAGGAAATTAATAATTATTAATGAGTATTACTTGGATTTAATTTAATTATAATTAGCAAGGTAACTTATTGAGCAGGAAAAAAAGGTTTTAGAGCTTAGAGTTTATAAAGGATTAAATATTTCGATAATTTGTTTTTAAAATTGTCAATGGTGTCATGGAAAAGAGATTTTTTTTTCTGAGCCGCCGCAAATAGTATTATACTGACAACATATTCTTGTGAAGGGGGATCGTCGGCCTATGTTGGTTCTATGGGAAGGAATATAGAGTATTTTTGTCATGGAATATCTAGGAATTCTGCTCGGTACCGCAAGTTTTATATATTGTTGTAACTGACACTGAAGATATAAAATCAAAACGAGAGAAATACATAGTTTTTAAAAAACGAAGCCCCAAACCAGGAATCATAATCGAACCTACGATAGGTTCGTTACAAACATGAAATTCACATAAGCAAATATCCAGACTGAAGCAAACTTTTGTGGGTCACACAAAGATTTGTCCCATCTGGGCATCGTACAAGCGACTACTTGATGCAGCGGATAAAGCTTCAGTTCTTAACTATTAGCCCAACCATACTCTTTGGAATCAAAAGACCTCAAACTTTATTGATATGGACATTGGTAGGTATAGATAAGTTTAAAGCAAACTCATTACAAGAAATGTTAAATATATCGAGTCAAAGCGATAGAAACGCAAGGTACAGCAGCAGCGTCCGCAAAGGCGTGCACCGCAGTAATTAGTACCTGCAGTGGTATTTCTATGGACGTTTGCACCAACGCGTCCTGCATACTGCACGAATAATCTGTGCGAAATCTCCACGCGCGATCGTAGGAAGATAGATACTAATCGCCTCTGCGGACGCCATCGATGCGGCTGGACGCGTTGGTTTTACCGTACCACAAGATCACGGACATTAATAGTAAGCACTCTGATGTACATATATATAGCGGGTAACAAGGTAAGAGGGTATAATGCCAAAATTACATTCATGTATATGCCAATATTGACAACTCTTGTTCTACAACTTACTGCTACTACTTTTATCGGATCCATTTTTTCCGACCCCGTGGTAAATGTGGGTTCAAATCCTAGGTCGGACAAATGTAGTTTTTCTAACGAAAACTTCCTAATATGGGTCCGGAGTTTGGAATTGTGCCTGGTATATGGCAATAGGCTCGCACCCTATTACGTGGGAACTAGCATCGTCGGCGAAAAGTGAGTGTACTCAGTACCTCTGCCACTCCCGTGGCGTGACGATGTATGTGTATTTGACTTTCACTTTGTTTTGTTTTTTTTTTACTTTCCCTTCTACCAGTTAATTATTGTGCATTGAAAACTAAATAATATCTGTATGGATTAATATTATAAGCTTCGCTATACTTTGACTGGACTCGCAGGCTGTCGTAAATAAAAATGCAAAAAAAATTACGGAAGCTTGTTTCAGTTTGGAGTTTGCGCGATTCGCTTAGAGTCTTTTATTCAGGGTTCCGCATTAAAATGTTAGGTAATATTAAATATCTTCGGATTTTTTTTACTTTGTAAAAGCGTAGCCACTTACAAAAATAAAATTCACGTACACAAATACTCAGACCGAAATAAACATTTGTATGCACACAAAGACTTGTCCAGTGCAGGAATCAAATTCGCAACTACTCGATCTAGTAAGTGGAGGGGCTTAAGCTGTCGTCGAATATTGATAAGAATTAACCAGGCAGAAACTGGATGCGAGTAGCCGAGGATCGTACCCAGTGGCGTGCACTTGGAGAGGCCTATGTCCAGCAGTGGACTGTTATAGGCTGATGATGATGATGATGATGAACCTGTTATTGTTGTACACATTGTGTGTTATACCAGCTTATAATCTACCTTTCTGTCAAAAGTCGTCTAAATATTACATTTGACAGATTAACACGTACAGCTGTTTAGACGTGATTCAGACTCAAAAGTTACAGAAATACGGAAAATCGCATGTATTAGCAAACCGCCTCGTCTTTACATGGTAATCACGGTCAAATTTTGTCCTATTGGGCCAATATGCACATAATCATTGCAAATGATGGAGCTACTCTGACCTTCTTCATGAATCCGGTTCTCTATTAGTGAAGATCGAATGAAAATCCGTATTCTATGCAATTTCTATGGTTAGCGCGTAGCTATATGAAGTGTTAAAAATTACTGAAGGACCTGAAAACAGTTATTGCAAATTGACTACTGAATCGATCCCAACTATTTTCAAAGTAGTACCACTATTTTTAATTGAATTAGCAAAAAATGCAATCGCTCATTCAATCACCTGTATTGAATAAATTGAAACCATAATTAAAATAATAGATAGATCGATTCTAAAATAATTTCTGTAACATATTTTTCAGTACACATAACTACAGAATTTTTTAGATATTTGGATATCAAGATACTAAAAAGTGGTAAAAACCTCTTTAAAATGGGATGTTTGGTTTTCGTATTGAACTGGAAAAACAACAATCTTATTGGAGTGTCTGAAGTCTTGCGTCTTTCTTACACTTTACTTATCTTATATAGATCTCAATAATAAAAAAATACAGATATAGATTTGACGCTTTAGCGCAGTGGTTAAGAGCTTAAGCCGCTCCGCCCACTGTGTCTAATAGTCGCGGGTTTGATTCCCGCATGGGACAAATCTTTGGGTGACTCATAATTATTTGCTTCGGTCTGGGTATTTGTGTATGTGAATTTTCATGTTTGTAAACGCACCCACGACACAAAAAATAAATCCAACCGTGATTTTTTTTAAGAAAAAATGTACGCCACATTTTTTCTTAAAAAAAAATCGATTACCAATAGTTATAGATATACAATGAGAAAGTGGAAGGATGTAGTCATCGGGAAAGACCAAGACTATCTTACCGTGACCAAATAGACCGTATCTTATCTGAAGGGTAAGCCAAGGGTCTTCTTAACCAGCAAGCGTGTATGATATGAACTATGAGTGGAGGAAGCCAGAAAAGTCTGTAAGGAAATATCGTGTTGGAACTCTGTACAGAGAGTACATCCCTTGCGGGAGAAAGGGATCTGATGCGATGATATCGATGGTCTAGCTATGTTTATGTTCCATAATGTGTTCCATGCTCACCTATGGTCAACCTTTTTGCGGAAACAGGTAAGTAATGTTTAATATGTACGGAACCAATAATTTTTATTTTGTTTAATATGTACATTATGAATTTTAAAAGTGTAGTGCATTTCCCCACAATATTTCTCGGCGTATGATTTCAAAAGTACTATGTGGTTTTAATTTAAATACATGGTAAATTTTGAATGTGACTTGTGTTATAATAATATAAACCTTTTCAAGAAGCATGTGTGTATTAAAAAGTAACTATCACTTGCTTTAACGGTAAGGAAAAACATCGTGAGGAAACCTGCATGCCTAAGAGTTTCTCGAAAGTGTGTGCAGTTCGCCAACCCGCCCTGGGCCAGCGTGGCGGACTATGGCCTAAACCCTCTCAGTCTGAGAGGGGGCCCGTCCCCAACAGTGAGTCAGTTTCCTAACAGGGCTAATATTATTATTATTATACTGTCCCACTGCTGGACGAAGGCCTTCTCTCAGACATCTAGATATCACCATACTCCACCACGCGGACCCAATGCGGATTAGTGGAGGCAGGATTGTGGCCACCTACATTTTTGTGTCACCCACACATAAGGACGATTTAGCGCAGTGGTTAAGAGCTTAAACCCACTGTTTCTAATAATCGCGGATTCGATTCCCGCACCCGACAAATCTTTGTGTGATCCACAATTATTTGTTTCAGTCTGGGTATTTGTGTATGTGTATTTTCATGTTTGTAAACGCACCCACGTCACAGGCATAATTGGTAATGTGAGGCTACGTTTAAAAAAACATTGTTTCGGTCTGGGTGTATGTATGTGTGTGTGTGTGTGTGTGTCAAATTCGTGTTTGTTAAAGTACACTCGACACCAGAATTATTCCTAGTATGCGGCTAAAAAGAGAAAAAATATTTATTTTATTTTTTTATTTTATTTTTATTTGGGAGGCTTACAGCTAGCAATACAGGTTAGTTTAGTGATTAGCAGTAAGAAGCCATTTACAAGCCACCACAGTTAAAAAGAAAATGTGCTCAATTTAGTCGGAATACTGAATAATTAATTAGTTAGTAGGTTAACTAAATAGCTGCAAAGTCCTATGATAACATGGAGGAAGGAAAAACACTTTTAGTTAAATAGTTTTTGAATGCCGTTGGGCTGCTGGAAAATAAATCTAAAGCCGTATGGGTAGAACCAATCGTTTCATTAAACATTTTAGATGCGCGTATGAGGTAACTATTATGGCGATATAGTGTGCGTGTTTGCGGAACATGGAGCAGATTTCTGGGTCGGGAGTGGCGTGGAGGAACGTTAAGATATACTCGTGCAACAAGTTCTGAGCAATCAATTTTAGATTGAGCAATTTTTGTCAAATAGGATATGTCTGTAATATTTCTACGGATTGACAGTGGGAGCAAATGTAAGCGAGCACAGCGTTCATCGTAATTTTTCTGAGGTATTTTAAACTTAAAAAATAAAAACTTGGTAAACTTTTTTTGTACATTTTCTAACCTAGCCGAGTGAATTGAATAGTTGGGACTCCAAATTTGGCTCGCGTATTCCAGATGACTGCGGACATAGGCACAGTAGAGTATTTTGATAGATTTCATAGTCAAGAAAGAGTTAGTATTACGGATGATAAATCCTAAGGCTGAAGAGGCTTTTTTTGCAATAAAATCGAAATGACGCTCAAACGTAAGCTTACTGTCCAAGTCTTTAATGACGGAAGCACGAAATACATTTTGGTGATTTATTGTGTAACTATAGGTGAAAGCTTGCTTTTTTCTAGTGAAACTAATAACTTGACACTTAGATGTGTTGAGGTCAAGGTTATTAGCTTTACAATAGTTGACCACTCTATTGAGGTCGTCTTGAAGTAGTACAGCATCAGAGAGGTCTATAATAAATTTATAATATTTTTTTGTCCAAATTTCTTGAAGTGTGATGGTATTGGTATATTTATTTTAAACTGTCATATTGACGTTTTCATAGGAAATAATTTTAATTAAAAAATACTTTTTTAAAAACATGCCTTTATAGCAAAAACACGAGGCAGATATCTTGTTTCGTTGAGGAGTTCCTATGGCTTCTTTCCGGCTCAGCGGCCTTATCATCAGACCCTGGACACCACCGGGTCTAAAGTACTCGTCAAAACAAATCCAATGAGCCCAAATACGGCGGGGTTATATTAAGTAGTTGGGTGATTCCATTGACCACCTTTCGGCTTTATTATCAGACCCTGAACACTATCTGGTTGTATAGTACTTGTCAATACCAATCTAACAAGCCTAAACACGCGAGGGTTTACACACATTTTATAGTTCACATGTTTCTTTGGCTTGGCATTCTATATTATTACACGTCACCGACTTTACATACGTATGCCACATTTCAGGATCACAAGATTTGATCCGGAAAGACAGACAGAAAGACGGGCCCGGACATTGCAAGTTAAATATAAGCTTCTAATAAAGAGAAAATATATGTTTGATGGTAATCGATTAACTCTGAAAATACTGGACTGATTTTAATAATTATTATAAAGAGGTAAAGTTTGTGAGTTTGGGTGTTCGGGGTAATATCCGGTACTACTGATCCGATTTTAATGATTTTTTCACCATTGAAAAGCTACCTTATCCAGAAGTAACATAGGCTATATAAAATAGACCCAGTAGGTGGCGCTGTTGTCGACCAGGTGCGAAGCCGCGGGTAACTGTTAGTTCTAAATAAACCTAACCATTTTACTCTGCGCGCAATCAGGCGGTATCTCAAGCATGTCTGAACGAGCCCTAAGTGGGAGGGAGACAAAGCTTGAGTATGGGGAGGCACACTGAGTGGAGTACCCACGGCTTATCTTTGCATATTAGATTATTACCTGGGTGTATAGAAATTTTGATCACAGGCAAGATTTTCAAAAGTAAACTTTACCACTTTTTCTGTTTAGATATGTAGGTTTCGAGCAATTAGAATAAATTACTTTTGATATAAACAGACATTTCAGGCAACAAGTGCCTGGCCATGCCGTGTCCGCTGGATCCCGGAAAAAGGGGTAGACCCAATTATATTGAGCCACGTTTTCTTGCTGCGTGGTTCCCGGCTTAGAATTGGACCAACCAATCTCATCCAATCGGGTGTCGTACTAGGCGACTAAGGGACAACTAGGGAATGGGCAGCAGCGTTCTCCTAGGTACTCGTACTTCCACGACCATCAAACAGCGCTCGCCAACTCGCCTGCCAAGCGTGGCGAGTAAGGCAAATCCCCCAATCATTATGAAAGGATAATATAAAATAAGGCCCCTAGTCCTGTTCGTCCTGGCCACGGTAGCAGCCATGGTAACGACAAGACAAGAGATGCGAAGAATCACCGGCAGAGATTCGGCTTCCACCAACAACGAAAATTGGCCCTGGTGACATACAACGCACGCACGTTGAGGACAGATGAAAAACTAGTTGAGCTGGAAGAAGAGATAAACAAGTTGCGGTGGAGTATTGTTGGTTTATCGAAGGTCCGAAGAGAGGGCGAGGACACGATAACCTTAAAATCCGGCAACTTGTTTTACTACCGGTAGGGCGAACAGCAGTCCCAAGGTGGTGTCGGATTTATCGTCCACAAGTCACTCATTAACAACGTTGTGTCCATCACTAGCTTGTAGAGCAGGGTAGCGTACTTTATACTTAGAATACCCAAAAGATATTCGCTGAAGGTCATACTGGTCTACGCATCGACTTCCGCATACTCAGATGATGAGGTTGAAGTTATGTATAAGGACATTAGTATAGCCATACATACTTCCAAAGCACACTTTACAGTGGTTACGGGTTACTTTAATGCGCGGCTGGGCAAACGGGGCGATGACAATGAGTTGAGAGTGGGGCAATTTGGATATGGGCAGCGCAAGAAGCTGGCCGAATTTCTGGACAAAGAGGAACTCTTTATGATGAACCTTTCTTTCAGAAGCCGCCTTATAGGAAATGGACCTGGATGAGCCATGATAGTTCCACCAAAAATGAAATAGACTTCATCATGAGCACCAAGCAACAAATATTTAATGATGTCTCCATGATTCACAGGGTAAAAACCGGCAGTGATCACCGAATGGTCAGAAGCACATTAAATATCAATGTCACAATTGAAATATCGCGTCTGATAGAGTCTACGCTCCGACCTTCTTATACACATATCCAAAACCCCGAGAGCAGCGCATCAGTGAACGAAATCAAAAACAGGCTGGTGAAGACTGTCCATACGGTCGGGTCTAAGTATTTTAACCCCTACCGTAAAAATAGGCCTCAAAAACTATCTAACTATACACGGAACCTCATGGCTGAGCGACGTTCCATGACGCTCCAAACCTCCAATGATGCTAAGTCCTATAGGCAGCTCAATGGACAGATACTGAAGTCCTTGCGACGAGATTTACATTCCTTCAAAACAAGGAGTATTAAGGAGATCATAGAGCAGAAAAAGGGCTCCAAAGTGTTCGCAAGAGACGCGTCTATTGGGCAAAGCCAGTTAATGAAGTGAAGACGGAGGATGGAAACATAACGTCGAATAGGTCAGAGGTGAGGAAGGGGGAGAGTGAATAGGATAGAGAGGTTCTATGGGCAGTTATATACCTCAGTAGCTAAACCTGTTGTTGACTTGGTAAAAGACCCAAGAGCCAAGCTAACCTGACACTACACTGAAGATATCCCGGACATCAGCCTGTACGAGTTAAGGATGGCTCTCAAACAACTTGAAAACCGCCGGGCGAAGCCGGTACTTAAAATCCTTTAGAGGCTGTTCAATTCCGTCTTGCTCAAAGGGAAAACGCCGGAAGCATGGAACAGGGGTGGTACTGTTTTTCAAGAAAGATGATAACACTGTATCTATCACACCGCTGAGACATGTTTATAAGTTGTTTTAGAGAGTTATCACGAATCGTCTCGAACGCAGGCTTGATGACTTCCAGCCTCCCGAACAAGCCGGTTTCCGAAAAGGTTTTTGTACCATATACCACATACGTACACTGCGGCAGATTATACAGAAGACTGAGGAGTATAATCGGCCACTTTGCTTGCCATTTGTGGACTATGAGAAAGCTTTTGATTCGATCGAGACGATGCCGCATTGAATATCGGTACATCGAAGTGTTGAAGTGCTTGTATAATAACGCCACCATGTCAGTCCGAGTACAGGGGCAGTGCACGAAGGTGATCCCCATAAAAAGAGGAGTAAGACAGGGAGACGTCATTTCTCCGAAACTATTTACGGCCACTATAGAGCACGATAGATGGACTCTACGGTCAGTAAAGTGGTCTGGGCCAAAAGGCACCAGATCAAGAGGTCGACCAAAGGCCAGATGGGCAGACGAAATTGTAGCGTGCGCGGGTGGAAGATGGCTAGACAGAGCTAATGACAGAGAAGGATGGCATTCCTTGGGGGAGACTTTTACCCGAACGGGGTCCATGCAATAAATAATTAGGTAGTTGATAAATAAATAAAGTAAATAATAATTAAATAATTACAAAATAGAATTTATAATTAGAAATCAAATTCATCTAAGTGTAAGAATTGTAATTGAATATTATAGGTTAATAAGTTACCAATTGTTATCGTTCAATATGAACTATGCATGGAATTAAATAAAGCTTTATTATTATTATTATTATAGAGCACGCCTTCAAGCTCTTGGAATACCAAGGACTTGGCATCAACATCAATAGCGAATACGTCACTCACCTTCGACTTGCCGACGACATTGTTATCATGGCGGAGTCGCTGGAAGATCTAGGACGAATCTGGGTGACCTCAACAGAGTATCTCAACAAGTGGGTCTTAAAATGAACATGGACAAAACAAAAATAATGTTTAATGTCCATGTCGTATCCACCGCACTCACCGTTGGAAACTCATTTACCTGGGATAGGTAGTTCGGTTAGATAGGTCCAACTTTGAGAGAGAGGTCAATCGACGAATCGAACTAGGGTGGGCAGCGTTCGGGAAACTGCGCAACATCTTCTCGTCCAAAATACCTCAGTGCCTCAAGACTAAAGTTTCTAGTCAATGTGTGTTGCCAGTGATGACATACGGATCAGAGACGTGGTCTCTTACAATAGGTCTCATAAAAAGCTCAGAGTTGCTTAGCTAGCTATAGAAAGAGCTATACTCGGCGTTTCTCTACGCGATTGAATCAGGAATGAGGAGATTCGTAGAAGAACCAAGGTCACCGACATAGTCCTTAAGATTAGCAAGCTGAAGTGGCAATGGGCGGGCCACATAGCGCGAAGATCGGATGGGCGTTGGGGCAGAAAGATTCTAGAGTGGAGACAACGTATTGACAAGCGCAGCGTAGGACGACCGCCTGCCAGATGGATCGACGATCTTGTGAAAATCGCAGGAAGTCGTTGGATGCAGGTGGCATTGGACCGGTTACGCTGAAAAGCGATTGAGAAGGCCTATGTTCAGCAGTGGATAAGTATAGGCTGAGATGATGATGATGCCAACGTTTTCAAAACGGATAAAAAGTTGACAAAAATATGGGTATTTGAGTATGTGAATTTTCATGTGTGTAAACGCACCCATTACCCAGGAAAAAATCCAGTAGTCAAAAAAAAATGCAACAACCGGAGCTAACAATTTTGTTGCGTTCCATTTATTACCTACATAAAGAGATTTTTCTCAACGACATCTACTCCTTACACTTCCACGCTACTAATAAATACCACCTTAATATCTCCATTACAATATCACATTCCCCAATACCTCAACTATTCCCCACAAGGAAGTACAATCAAGTACATCAGAACACTAATACTCCATTGTACCGCAGCCCTTACATCGCTAAGTGAAAAGCACCAAACAATGTTTTGTCTACGCGCCTGTACCGGTGAAAACAAAGAGTATGGGCGTAAATAAAGTGTTTTGTTTCAAAGCGTACTCACCCTATAATTATACCCATAGCTGTAATGGACCGAGATCCCAGGCCGGCCTGATCTACATATTTTTATGAAATCTAGAATTTTGTGAGAGATAGATCAAAATGCGAGCTCTGCGGAAAATGGGCGGAGTCAAGCTGATCGCAATAGCGTAGTAAGAAAATGTAACGCCAAGTCAATGGCCACGCCATGCTAAGCTACGCCACTCAACGCAACGCCACGATAGCCGATTCTTCTGTCAATCGCTATCAGCCAAACCGAGTCGCCATGTTGACACATCCCTTGACGCCCTGCCAAAATGCCAGTACCAAAGTAGTGGGGATGTGTCTATATAAGCCTTAGCAAAGTCATTTGTGATGCTTTTTCTGTAGCAAGTTAAAAGGTAAAACAAACCTCTACTTCATTTTATTTCTATTACATTTTATTTGACGGACGATTTAGCGCAGTGGTTAAGAGCTTAAGCCGCTCTGCCCACTGCGTCTAATAGTCGCGGGTTCGAGTCCCGCACGGGACAAATCTTTGTGTGATCCACAATTATTTGTTCCGGTCTGGGTATTTGTTTGTGAATTTTCATGTTTGTAAACGCACCCACGACACAGGAATAAATTCTAGTGTGGGGCCACGTTTTTAAAAAAAAAAAAAAAAAAAAGAAGTTACCAATTCAGAACAAACTACTTTCAGGTCTTGCGTTTATTATGTTACACCTTATATATCTATCTATGTCATCACGCCAGATCCCTTGCGGGGTAGGCAGAGAATACAGAGCTCCAATAGGTTCTGTCCTTACAGACCTCTCTGGCTTTCTCCAGTCTCATAGTTCGTCTCATACACATCGCCGGTTACACGACACGGTCTATTTGGTTATGGTAAGATAGTATAGGTCGGCCCCGGTAGCTACATCCTCCCACTTTCGCATTGTATATATGTTTTGTCATTCTTTCTTGCGACATTCTTTCTATATGCCCAAATCAAGGGAGTTTCTCATCTTTACACCAATACTATCTTTCATATTTACACGCTTTCTTACTACGCTGTTGCGATTCGGTCGGTCAGCTTCACTCCGACTCATATCAGACTATTCATACATAAAATGATAGCTTTCATAACATGACGGAGATTTGGCCAGACTGGGATCTTACACCACAACACAAGAGGAACGCACTCTACACTAAACGCGGAACGAGCGAGAGGGGAGTTTATTGATCCCTTTTCTCTTTCACAGTTCATTAGAGGGTGAAAACTGATATGGTGTTTCGTGATGTTGGCATCCGTCACCTTGGATTTGTAAACATCATATTCGTATCCAGTTGTGAATACATACCACATAGATCAAAGCTGTATAGTCTTATGATGGCTTGGTCTAGTAAAATTATAAAACTTAATATCTACGAGTAAACAACATTCAAAACCATTCAAACCCACATAATTCCCAGACGTTCCCTAAATAGGCAAAGCCTATATCTTGGGAGAACGAGTTTAGTAGCGTAGACCTTCAGCACAGATTCATTGTATAGAGCCACATTAAAAATATCTGTGTATTTATTGCTGGATACAAAATTTTATCCAATATGCAAATTGTTAATATTTATTTTTTTCTTTTTGTTAGCTTTGGTATCTTAGTTTTGCGCTTGATATCATATGCAAATGCAAAATCTTGCTGCGTGCAAATAAACTGCAGTTTTGGAAATTTTTCGAACGTATTATTTAACAAACCATTTTAAATTATAATACCGAGGGCTTAGCATGAACATATTCATGTTAGCGTAATGCTATCGAGTTGATGTGCCATCCTTTTTACACTACAAATATATAAGATAAAGATGAGCGTGATAGCAAGCCTCGCAAACGTTACGATAACTGTAAGTGATTTGTGCCTAGGACTCAGGGCTCTGGTATTATTTTTAAAATATTTAAGTGAAAGATAGATTTGCCTACTATGGATAGAAATTTCACATATTTTTTATGGAAAATCAGTCAAAATTCTAATAACAGAAAGCAAATCTATCCTTTTGAATATTGAAACCGACCATTAGTCAATGGTTATCTAGAACTTCCATGATTTCACAATCCAAGAAGAACACCTTATTTCAACCTACCTACTACGTGTACTGTACACTTAGCTGTACTGCCTTGGGAGTTGTGACGAGAATTTGTTGTTCGAGATAAACTTCATTGCGGCTATCATTTGAAGGATGTTTGAAGAACAGTGTAATAAAGACTGCGGAGCTGTGGAAATATTATACGCTACAGACAAATCCCAAAAGGAATTACAGGTATTTTCTTCACTTACAACTTAAAATAATAACTTGAAAACAAGTATTTTGGAGCAAAACAGGTTGAGTGCAAACGAAGATAACATGAAATACACTAAAAATTGGTACCCTCCAAAGTGTAGTGGGGAGAAAGGACAGGAGAATGGTAGCATAACGGAGTAGACTTCGCAAATTGGAGGTACCTTAAATAGTAAAAAATCGAAGAGGGAAAAGGGAGAGCAAAAAACAACATCTTAAACGGACCGTTCCAAAACTGGAAGGGAGATGTGAGTTGCTAACTGTAGGGTAAAGTGTTGGCTAGAGTGAAGTAGAAATGGTCATAAGCTCATAAATCTACGCCTTTAAATTAGACGCCGTACGATGCACATCGTTCGCATCTTCTCTGATCTCAGCTATGTTGTGTCAAAGGAAGAGGAGGCATTTTCTCTTCTGCAAGCTTTTATATAACTAGCAATGTTAGTATGTCCGTCTGTCTGTTTATCTTTCCGGTTCAAATCTTGTAATCGATTTTTGAAGCCTTTGCAGATATGCGAATGAGCTGAAATTTGGCATACGTATGTAAATTCGATGACAATGCAATAATATGGCGTCATGGAGCTGGTCTTATGTCAGAAGGTGGTCAAAAGAATATGTAAATTATACAACGTAATCCCCTCCTGTTTAGGCTTGTTAGATTGGTATTGACAAATACTATACAACTGTGCTGTCCACGCTCCATCTGTGCTACATGTTTGGGCTTGTTGGATGTGCCTTGACGTGTACTTTAGACCGGAATGGTGTCCAAGGTCTGATGATGGAGCCGGAGGGAAGCCATAGGAACTCCTCAACTAAACAAGATATCGTCTTTGTGTTTTTGCTATAAAAGCTTGTTTTTAAAAAGGTCTTTTTAAATCAAAATTAACTGATGTGGAAATCGCACGCACTCAAGACGCCGTAAGTTTATTCTGCGTAGATCAGACCAACAAAGGTACCTAATTAAGAAGTTTGTAAGTACCCCCTAATAACAATGACTTTTGAATGCCAAGCTTTTCGGTGCCTTTCGTAACCATGGGCGCCGTAAAGCACTCAAAACTTCGAAAATTTGAATGGCAAAATTAAACCACCCTAAATCCGAAAAAGATTTTATTTCATCGTATTGGTTATAAGTCGAGAGTTCCTTAACGAGCGAATATGAGACAAACTATGAGAGTGTAGGATGCCAGAGATGTCTGCAAGGAAAGGACACGTTAGAACTGTATACTTTGTCTACCCTGCAAAGGACCTGGCGTGATGAAATACATATCTATCTATATTGTCACGAAGATGGACAAAGAAGAGAGATTTTCGTAAATAACCAATACCTACCTTCGTTTCAGTTTGATTATCGTTGCCTAGATCTAGTGTATAACTTTAATTTATTTCCAAAAGCTATTTCCGTTGTTCTTGTTCTTATTAGTAAAAGAATCCACTTAGGAATGACAGAAAACAGTCTAATATTTTAGTTTTATGCTGAGGCGTGGCACTCATGAATATGCAATATGTGTCCGCTGAAAGATATTAATTATGCACGGTTTTCGTCCTCGTATGTTAAGAGGGAGATTACCGAATGGACTTAGGTATAATCTTTAATTATCTGGATTGATTTTTTAAGCTTTTATTTCACTTGCATTGTTATTTTAGGTTACATTTTGAGAGCTGAATTTGAACCTCTTCTTGTAGCCATACGAAAATTTGACGTTGGTTTAATTCCAACGGTAATGCATTTTTATCGTAAGCATGACTTGATTCTATATCCAGGATTGGTTCTAGATACTCCTCAACCACCAACAGCATAGACACGAAATTGTTTATGCACATTCATTTCTATTAGCCGTTTTTAATTGAACCACTACTGGCTGCGTTAATGTTTGTTTTTAAAAATGGTTTTTACTATTAAGTAATTTATTTTTATCAGAGTTATAATAGCCAACTCCAGTTACGTAAAAAACTTAGGTAAGTTCTGTTCTATGGCCATTAATGATCAAGGAAGGAGATGAAGTCCTTTGTTCAATAGTGAGACACAACAGGTAACAAAAAATCTGTTTTATCTTAGTTATAATATACAATAGCATAATCGACTTCTGAAGAATATTTAATATAGTAAGGCCGAATAATGAAAAGAAACAATGGGACGGGAACGGAACCACACTGAGTACAAGGCGCAGAAACGGGACACAAGTTAAATAATTTAAGCACACAACGGAGTTTCTCTGGCCTTCTCCGGCTCCATCATTAAATTCAACGAGTCAAAACACTGCGACGCTATTTTGAGTTATTGCGTGGTTCCATTGACCGCCTTTCGGCATCATCATCAGACCCTACACACTATCTTGTTGTAAAGTACTCATCAATAGCAACCCAAAAAGCCTAAACACGAAGGGTTTTTGGGGTGTGTTGTATAATGCACATTTTTTTAGCCAACTTTCAACTCCATCATCAGTTCAGGGTACCATATTATTGCATTTTCACCAAACTTACATAAGCATGCAAAATTTCAGCTTAATCAAATTCATGAAAAATGGATTACAAAATTTGAACCGGGACGACAGACAGACAGATATACGAACAGTGCAAGCTAAATAAAAGCTTGTTTAATGATTCGAAAGCGGACAAAAGTGTGTGTGTGTGTGTAATCCAGACCGATTTCGGCCATGCGACTGCACGTTATTGTTGGCGATTATGTGCTCGCATGTGGCTTATGTAGCCAATCTTCTTGGTAAAGATCCTCGCACATTGTGGACATATGAGCACACCGTTGTCAGCACACCTGACAGAAGTAATAATGGGATGAAAAGTAGAGAAAACTATTCGAAAAGTTCTGAGTAATGGATGCAAAACGATGTTCCTCCAGTCCCGAATCGTAACTAGGTGCACAAATGGTGCACACAATTATGCGAAGATGACTATTTCCATAAAAAAGAAGGCATTTCATTTAGGCAGACGATTTAGCGCAGTGGTTAAGAGCTTAAGCCGCTCCACCCACCGGGTCGAATCGTCGCGGGTTCGATTCCCGCACGGGACAAACTTTTGTGTGACCCATAATTACTTGTTTCGGTCTGGGTATTTGTTTATGTGAATATTCATGTTTGTAAACGCACCCACGCAAAGGAATAAAAAAAAGAAACACCGTCATTTCTGTATTCACCAAGCGGGCTTAGGCTTACCTATAACACATAAGTGAGTCTTATAAAATCCAGTTTGGAATTAATTTTGCCATATACTACGATTTGAGTCACCTCTTTCGCTTCGTCTGCCTTTATCCAATCATGACGTAATAAAACTCATCTGCGGGCGTAGCTGGATGCGTTAAAGGAATATCTCTAATGAGATCTTCCCCTTAACATCCGTACGTATAACGTTTTAAAGCTCAGATTTTAAGCGTTGCGACGGTCTGCGGAAACTGCTGAGTGAGCGAAAAAAAAATTGTTTCCTACAAAAATGTCGGGTGCCCAACGAAAAATATTTCAGTGCAACTTTTTGTTGCTCATATTGTGCGTATAAGAGTTATTTTGAGTTATGTGAGCGTGCTGTTTTGTTGGAGATTTAAGCGGGTTAAGCCACAGACGATGGAGTTTAAAAATGAATGGGTGATCTTTAAAATTCAATATTATATCTCTTTTGTATATGTAACTAATATTATAAAGAGGACTGATTTCTTTGTTTGTAAATATTTGCAGGGTAGGCAAAGAGTACAGAGTTCCAACAGTTTCTTTCCTTATATACCTCTCTGGCTTCCCCTACGCTCATAGTTAATCTCATACACGCTCGCCGGTTACGGAGACTCTTGACTGGTCCTTCAGATAAGACTCGGTCTATTTGGTCGTGGTAAGATAGTCTAGGTCTTCCCCGGTACCTACATCCTTCCACTTTCGCATTGTATATCTATTTTGTCATCCCTTTTTCTAACATTCTTTCTATATGCCCGAACCAACAGAGCATACCCTTTCTCATCTTTACATGATACTATAATTCATACCTACTTGATTTCTTCCTACGCTGTTGCGAATACGGTCGGTCAGCTTCACTCCGCACATCTTCCGCAGAGCTCGCATTTCCACCGCATTTATCCTACTTTCATTTTCCTCCTTACATACCCAGCTTTCGCTGCCATATCACAGCGTTGAGATAAGCACTCCGTTACGTATGGCCAGCTGCGCCTTTTTGCTAAGTGCCGGCTCCCAAGTAGCTTTCCCATCGCACCATTTACTCTGTTTCCTGCACTCACTCTTCTCTCTGTCCACCTCTGACATCTCTATGTCAGAGGTGTATTTCGCATCCTTACTAGGACACATCCAAAATATACAAACTCATTCACTTGCTCCAGCACATCGTTGCCAACCTCAATCCTTGCAGATTTGACCTAAACAAAATTTAATAAAAGCTTTTAAAAACTGGACAAGCTCAAGTAAGACTCTTAAAGTAGACGGGCAAAATCGCAACGCAAAGCTAGTTAGCAACAAATAAGAAAATTCCCGTCAACGCAGCGAGAAAATTTAATCTTCCTTTATTATGGGCCCTCGTTGATAATTTAAATAATTGGTTGAGAATAGAATATCATCGAAAATTGCCTCTTCGCAAGCGTTATTTGTATAATGAAAATAAGCTATTTTGATAAAGGACCCTGAATTAGCGTCTTGGGATGTAGAATTGTTTGATATTTACTCATTGGAAACTTTTATTGTTTCTAGGATTTACATCGTATTATTTTGTATTCAAATGCATGTGCTTGTGTGTCCCAACGCTGTTATATGGCAGAGCTGGGTATGTAAGAAGGAGAATGAAAGTAGGATAAATGCAGTGGAAATGCGAGCTCTGCGGAAGATGTGCGGAGTGAAGCTGACCGACCGTATTCGCAAAAGCGTTGTAGGAAAGCAAATAGGTATGAAAGAGAGTATCGGTGTAAAGATGAGAAAGGGTATGCTCCGTTGGTTCGGGCATATAGAAAGAATGTCCGAAGAAAGAATGACAAAACTGATATACAATGCGAAAGTGGAAGGATTTAGGTACCGGGGAAGGCCTAGACTATCTTACCATGACCAAATAGACCGGGTCTTATCTGCAGGACAAGTCAGGAGTCTCCGTAACCGGCGAGCGTGTATGAGGCGAACTATGAGAGTAGAGGAAGCCAGAGAGGTATGTAAGGAAAGAGCCTGTTGGAACTCTGTACTCTCTGCCTACCCCGTAAGGCATCTGGCGTGATGATATGGATAGATAGAAATGCATCAAATTTATACAAACAAAGCCTTGGACAAAGTCTGGTGTATGTTAATACTTCGTATCTGGCAATACAGGTAATAGACTTTCGAACGTCAAACCGTATATATGCGTTATTCAAAATTTAAATTCAACTAAAGTTTTATTCTCAGAACAAAAAAAAAAGACAATAAGATGAATTGGTACCACAGTATCAAGAAATTAACTGAACTTTAAAACAAAATTTGTTTTTCAAGTGAAAAACAGTTTCAATTCAATTCAGTATTTTTCGCACGCATGGATACCTAATATGTTTATAGTTGGATGAGAAATGCAATTAACACAACAGACCTTCGATTTTTAAAGCGTGATTACACGAATTTATGTTCTATAAATAAATTCCACTAACACTAAATTGCCAGAGCAAAAAAAAATGCAAGGGAGAAAAAGAAATTGAATCGCACTAAACAAAATAATAGTTTTTTGCCTGTCTTTGTTACGTACTCGCCTCTTAACAACTTGTTTATTTATACCGGTTAAAAAATATCACTGAACGCCTTCGATAGTCACACATTTTTATGTTTTAAATTTTATTCCCATCTACATTTAATTGCCAGAGCGAAACACAAAATCTACACTGCGCTTTTAAATAAAACTTTTTTGGTTATTTCTTTTTTTTCAAGCTGGGAGTGCGACGTGTATTTCAAAATTGCCACGAATTTATTATTAACGGTCTCTCCTTTGATCGGAAATTTCTTTTCAAGCATCACAAAGATCTTTTTGCTTTTTTTCGATGCTCTAGTTATTTTCAAAAATTGAATTTTTGTCGCGCGTTTTCAGCTATTTAATAGGGAGCGAGCCTAATGACATTTTACCAGCCACAATTCCGGACTCCGGCCCGAAACAAAATTTTTTGTACCAAAATTAACTATCGCGACTAAATCAACGAAGCAGAGTAAGAAAATTAAATAATAAGCCCGCTGAGTTTTTCTCCTTTCTCTCACTTACGGAGCACAGACATGGTCGATAACAGATTATATCATCAAAAATCCACCCATGGGTTTGCCAACGAGCAATGGAGCACAGCATTCTTGGAGTCATGTTAACCGTCGTGGTCATGGTCGTATCAGAAACTCGGTCATTGTTTCCTAAACAAAAATCGCTGATGTAGGCCGTCAGCTGCAAGGCTCAAATGGAACTGGGTTGGACATATCTGTCGCATATTGGATGCGCTTTGGGCAAAAATTACCACGGTGTGGGTTTAAAAGTTGTTTTTTTTCCTCGTTAAAATGATTGTCTTTCATTTTCAATTAAGCCGGACGCGCTAATATGTGTTATGCAAATGTCAGGGACCAGCTAAAAATCAGTGTTGTGCATTTATGCACAGCGAATACTGAGCTTGCCACACTTTATTGACTTCAACTCTTACTTTTTTATTTATTATTTATTTTAATTGTAATGTGTGTGTGGCAAAATAAATGGTTTAAATGGTTCCACCTGGCAGGAAACGACGGCGTGGCAGGCCCAAAAAGTGCTGGAGCTAGACTCGTATAGCAAGAACTGGCATCAGCTTGCATTAAGCTGAGGTGAATGGAAGGGAGGCGAGGCCTTTGCCTTGCAATGGCACAGTATGGGCTTATAATAATATAAATTGACTATTTGTAAGTGCCTTCGCAGGGTTTATATATAATAAATTGCTGAGTTCTTACATTTACGCGAATATTATACATGAAATAAAACTATTTTACGGATTTAATCGCGGATTATTTTTGATTTTTAGTTCCCGACGTTTCGAGTGCTTTGCAGCACTTATGGTCACGGGAGGGACTGAGGTGTTAGACGTCCAAAAGGCATTATACTAAACTCTTTCTCACATACTCAACTTTAACTACTAAATAACTGAGTTGGGACAAGCGCTCCGTTGTGTATGACCAGCTGCGCCTTTTGTCTTAAGTGCCGACTCTGAAGTAGCTTTCCCATCAAACGTTTTGGACGTCTAACACCTCAGTCCCTCCCGTGACGTATAATAAATTGTTTAAGATTGAGTAAATGTTCAGCCCCAGTGTAGAGTCAAAGTCAAAAGTGTTTCTTAGTTCACCTTTTAATTTCAAATCAGCTTTTCTAATCCCCATATCTCGTACCACCAAGAGGATTAATTTGTACCGAGTGAATTCCAGGGATGGCAGCAAATATCTCACAATATAAAGTTGTCAAAGTTCACTTCAAAACTTGCGTTATTACGTTTTGCTATGTCGCTATAAATTACTTTGGAACTTACAGTAGGGTTGTCAACAAGAGAGCTTTAATATAACCCCTCACCTATAGGAATTATTCCTGGTCGTAGGTGCGTTTAGAAACATGAAATTCACATACGCATATACTCAGACCGCAAAAAATATTTATGGGTCATAGAAAGATTTGTCCCGTGCAGGCATCGAACCCGTGACTACTCAATCCAGTGGGCGGAGTGACTTAAACTTAGCCCACTGACCCAAGCCGTCCGTCAATATATGAGTAATATATGGGTATAGTTTTCCAATTAGTTCGATCCAACCATAAAGAATTTGACGACTCGGTATGATTTTTACCTCTCTAACTATATCATCACGCCAGATCGCTTGCAGGGTAGGCAGAGAGTACCAACATACCGTACATACCTTTATGGCTTCCTCCACTCTCATAGTTCGTCTCATACACGCTTGCCGGTTACGGAGACTCTTGACTTGCCCTTCAGATAAAACTCGGTCTATTTGGTCGTGGTAAGATAGTCTAGGTCTTCCCCGGAACCTACATCCTTCCACTTTCGCATTGTATATCTGCAGCAAACTGTAAACCATACCGTTGGTATGATTTACAGTTAGCTAAAACTATAATAGAGAGATCCGAGGTCTATAATAATAATTTGAAACAAATTTTTACAGTGGCTCGCTACGAGTAGGTATAGATGCGTAAGTATACCTAAACACAGCCGATTTTCGGCTGTCATTTGGTTGTATATCGATATAAGCCCTTTTGCAACAAGTATTTCCGAAACCGTTTCTGATTATTTCCGTATTTGACGCTAATTCGAGTTAATAAAGCGCTATAATAAAACAAACAGCTAACGGCACATTTTACATTGGCTTACAGCGCTTCATTTTCATTAAAAAAGCATAGCCCCACACTAGGATTTATTCCTATGTCGTGGGTGCGTTTAAAAACATGAAATTCACATACACAAATACCCAGACCGGAACAAATAATTGTGGACCACACAAAGATTTGTCCCGTGCGGGAATCGAACCCGCGACTATTAGACACAGTGGGCGGATTGGCTCAAGCTCTTAACCACTGCACTAAATCGTCCGTCCGTAAATTGTGGGTCGGACAAAGATTTGTCCTGTGGGGGAAACGAACCCGCGACTTTTCGACCCGGTGAGCGGAGAAGTTTAAGCTCTTAACCACTGCGCCAAATCGTCCGTCAAATAGGAAACAACGAAAAGGCAATCACCACAAATGTTCGATTGAAGGTCAACTTTGATGATAGCTAGAAAAATGATATCTGTTGTGTTAATATTAATTTATTTCCTTTTTCTAAAATAAGCCAACCCTAACTCTGACGTTCCGTCGTATTTCGTCAGCCATCTTGTACAGGAAATTTGAAACAGTTTGCACTCAACGTTATTGTTGTGAATAGAGGCGTTTAGTATTACATCACGTTATATGAAAATTTCTTGTTACGTCATCACGTTAGATTTATCTAGGATAGGGAGAGGGTGTGGACTTCCAACAGGTTCTTTCCTTACAGATCTCTCCGGCTTCCTCCACTCTCGATTTCGCCTCATACTCGCACTCCGGGTACGAAGTCTCCTAACTTGCCCTTTAGATAAGACACGGTATATTTGGTCATGGTAAGATAGTCCCGGTACCTACATCCTTCCACAATCGCATTGTATATCTGTTTTGTAATTATTTCCTCCAATTTTATTTTGTTTTATGCCCGTACCACCGGAGCATACCCTTTCACATCTTTATACCGATACATTCTTTCACATCTAAACGATTTCTTACTACGCTTGCGGATGCAGTCGGTCAGCTTGACTCTGCACATTTTCCGCTAAACTCGTCTTTCCTTTACCTTTATTCAATTTCCCACATACCTAAGTTTTACTACCAAATAACTGAGTTGGGACAAACACTCCTTTGTGTATGACCAGATGCGCCTTTTGTCTTAAGTGCCGGCTCCCAAATTACTTTCCCATCGCACCGTTCACTCTAAACTCAATCTCAAATAATTTATTTTGTGTAATCCTTTCGGGGGCGCTTACAAATAGTCAATTTACATTTTTTTTTCGAAATTTAATTTAATTACTAATCTACCACCGGATCGGAACTCGGCCTCTACTGAGAGGATCCGGCAAAGAAACCCAGCGGGCTTGTCTTTTTTATTTACTTCTCTTTCTCTTTTTTTAATCATATTGTGTTGATACAATGTTTAGGTTACAATTAAATAGTTTATGATAGATAGATAGACCTAGCTCCAGTGTGATCGTGCCTTACGATCGAGATATTAATCTAATGATGTTCTCTGTAAAGAGCGTCTAAAGGATTCCTGATGGACCAGTCCCCACAAGCAGCACCTGTTCGCGAGTAGGACTGCTGGATCAGCTATCACTGCCCCCGACCATATTGAAAGGAAGGGAGTGACCCGCGCCATACAGCCACAACAAGCAGTCATTATAGTGAGCATCTATTCCCTGCATTCACTTTTGTTTCTACGCCAGTGATATATTTACCATCCTTATTCAAGGCGCATCCAAGATATAAACTCTCTTTCTTGCACGAAAAGTGACGTCGCCTACAAAATTAACAAAGTCGCGCGTATAGCTAGTCATAAATATGAGCTATAGTTATAAAACACACAGAATCCTCTTTATCTCATCATTTTGTAAGTCCTTAGAGGACAGATGGGCAGGAACTGTAAGTAATGTTAGGCTTTGCACGAAATATTGTTCTACTGCCCGCGGGCAACGTATATGAAGAATTATGATTGAACTATTTTGGAGAATTATTGTGTTGTTTGAAACTGACAAAAACTTTTTGTGTATTTGGCAGAAATTGTAGGGGTAGCTCATTAAATTAATATGAGGATAAGTAATATTCCTGCGGGGTAGGCACAGAGTGAGATAATTGTGGTGACTGTTGATGATGACTGGTGACATTGAACTACGTTGAAGCAAAGGAGCGTTAAATAATCTATCTATATCATAACGCTAGTTCCCTTAAATAATTATAATAAAAAAACTATAATTGTACTCTCTGCAAGGGATCTGGCGTGATGATATAGAGAGTTAGATAGAAAAAAACTATTTTTTAAACTGCTAGGTACCGCATTTAAAACGGTTCATAAAAATAAAATAACTCTTAGATGAATATTTACCAAAAAATATCAAAATTAGATACTTCGTTTTAAAGCAAATTGAAAGGTTTATTTTGAGGTACAAAACTTTATAATATGTCTTCATAAGATATAGGTTTTTACAGGAAAGTTTCAGCAGTCAATTGGAAAAAAAAATAGACAGACGATAAAGTAAATTGGATTGGAAAATAACAGTAGGGATAGGTCGCGATAACAATTGGTTTCGACCCTCGTGCGATCGCCGACGGTCGCGCAGAAATCAAAGTAATTGAGATTCGACTAATACTATATATTTTGATTATTGAACGAAGATTTTAAAGAAATATCTTAATCGAACAGGATTGTTTTTAAAACCGACTAAAAAAGCTGTATAATCATAAGATCAAAAAGAATGAAGTACATGCTTATAGCCCAATTACGACCGAATTTTGCCTAAGGTTTCGCCACATAGCTGACGCAGCGCGACGGGTGCGCGACGGTGGCGGGGCTTGGGGAATTGTAATGTACTGAAATGTACGGGAGACGCCACACAGCACAGCCTCGCTCGGCGCAACAGCAAACCTCATGACTGAACGTAGCCTAGCAATAGCGTCGCGCTCCCGTCGCGTTCCGTCGCTTATTTGATCAAACCTTTAGTTATGTAGTTTCTATAGCCACCCGATTCTATGATTAGATGTTTCTATGGCTATCTTTCCTCCTCCATCGTCACAGCAGATGCTTAATACGATAATATTGCAGTCTTACCGTAGTTTGAAGAACCAAATATGTGCGCAATCGGATGCCACCAATTGTCAGGAAAATGGTTGGACTAACCGGAAAAAACAGACAGGCAGAAAGACAGACGTACGAATAAAGAATGTTAAATCAAAACTAATATAAAATTGACGCCTTCAATATTTTCATATAGCATTGCAATAGTTAGTCTTTTAAAAAGGTTGGTGCTACCACGCTGCCCAGTGCGGCTTGGCGAACTTCACACACCTTCGAGAAACTCTCGGTCATGTAGGTTTCCTCACGATGTTTTCCTTTACAGTTGTAGCAAGTAATAGTTAATTTTTAATACGCACATGATTTCGAAAATACAGAGGTGTTTGCCTGGTTTTAAACCTGAGACCTCTGACTTTGCAGTCCAATGGTCTAATCACTAGGCTATCACTGCTTTATCAATAAATCTTATTCTCTCTCTAGTTCTCTATCTCTCATAGTTCGCCTCATACATGCTCGCTGGTTACGGGGACTCTTGACTTGTCCTTCTGATAAGGCTTCTATTTAGTCGTGGTAACATAATCTAGGTCTTTCCCGGTACCTACATCCTTTCACTTTCGCATGGTATATCTGTTTTGTCACTCTTTCTTCTGACATTCTTTCTATATGCCCGAACCAACGGAGCATACCCTTTCTCATCAATCTTATTATTATTCTTTAAAAATATATGACCAAGAATCAAGGAACCAAGCTCGTGTGAAAATTGATCAAGTCTTCTTATACCGGTGAATATATTAAATTACCACAAGCTATAATCACAATACACAATAAAGTCATAAATGCTAACAAACCTGGCTTATACGATGATTAAAGAAAAACAGATGCGTCACCCGCTCTTCTGTACTGGAATATGAATTGCAAGGCAATTGCCTCCTCTTGATTCAGCCGTGTATTATTATTATTTATTTATTTCAGATGTCAAGATCCATTACATAATATTATTATTATCATTATTATTAATACAATGCATTAGTCAGTAAATGAACCATGTTGCAGTGGTTCAAGTACTGACAGTCAAACCTCTCCGCCAATGCGTTAAGGATACTGTTGGGGCTGGCCCGCACCCTGCGCAGCAAGGACGCGCACCGCTTGCGCATGGTTGCAAAAAAGCAGTCCACGTGCGCCTCGGCGAACATTCCCGAAGCGCTACAAAAGCGAGGCAGCCCCAAAAGCACCCGGAACGCATTGTTATATTGGACACGTAAGGCGCCGTACTGTCCCCGCGAATAAGCGACCCACAGACTGCTCGCGTAGAAAGAAGTGCAAAATGCCCTGAATAAGGTTATTTTGACTCCTCTCGAACAGCGAGCGAATCTGCGGGCTATCATATTCGCACGAACAGACAACGCCCTACGTTCCTTTTCAATGTCAACATCGTCTTTCAAGTCCGAGGTTAACACATGACCTAGGTATTTAAATTTGTCGACTCTATTTAGGGGACACCCTTTTAATTTGATGGTCGGTATATTACCCAGACATCTGCCTCGGGCCTGAAAGACCATACACTCGCTTTTTCTCACGTTGTACAACAAGCCGTGATCGTCAGCGTACTTTTCGCAAATGCCAAGCAGCTTCGATAATCCACTCACTGAGGCGCTCAGCAGCACCATGTCATCAGCATAACTAATATTATTAAGGCATGCTCCTCCAATATGACAACCGACATGCGTACTGCTCAGCCTCTCAATCAGCGCATTAACATAGAGGTTGAAAAGTTTAGGTGAGGTTAGCCCCCCTTGCCTCACTCCGCACTCCAACCTATATGAGGTCGAATAGGCCCCCGCCCACCGAACAACGTTGACCTGATTCATGTACCAATATTTAAAAAGACGTATTAAATCCGCTGGCATTGATGTTTGTTGTAGTTTTCGCCACAAGATGTCATAACAAACCAGGTCAAACGCCTTCGATAAGTCGAGGAAGCAAGCAAAAATAGGCGTATTCCTATCGGTATAGTATTTGACAGTTTGCTTTAAACACAATATCGCCATTTCTGTGGAGAGACCTGACTTAAAACCAAATTGATTGTCGTGTACATGTATGTGTTTTTCAAGCTGAGTGTTAAGCAAACCGTCAAGTACTTTCGAGATAATAGTGGCCAGGGAGATGGGTCTATAATTGCTCCTGTCACTAATATCGCCAGTCCTATTCTTCACGACCGGGACAACCACAGTCTTGAGCATCTGCGAAGGTAAGTACGAGTGTCCCACACATAAGGAGTAGAACATCGCCAGCACTCGGGGCAGATGAGTACCTGCATATTTAAGGTGCTCAATGCTCAAGTCGTCATGGCCCGGAGACTTACCCTTCGACATAGATTTAATGACCTCTCTTACTTCTTTTGCCGAAAATCGGGCACTAACCTCCTGGCCACTACAACCAACGCTACATGCATGCTGTGATGGTCCCAGAGGCGATGTTATAGTAAAGTGCTCTTTAAACATCTCAGCTATGCCTACCAAGTCACTAGTCCCGTTGATACTCACAGGTAAACCCGGCTTACTATTTAATTTATTAGTCGATTTCCAAAAGTTTTTGAAATCGCGGCTGGAATGTTGCGAAGCCAAGATATCCATTTTGATTTGGTCTCTATTATTTTGACACCATTTCAAACGCGATTTAAAAATCCTGCGACTCGTCTGCATGTTATTCCAAATACATCCCTCCCGCGGCCTACCATTCCAAACCCATAACTCAAACTTTTGCCGGGCCTCTCTGTGCGCATCGCTCACATACCTGTTCCACCCTATAACCGGTTTCTTACGCGTATGAACACTCTGATTGTAACTCACACAAGCTGCCTGGCATAATACATTAATAATGTCATCATACATTTTGTCAATAATATTTCTGTGGTCCAAATTATTACAAACATAATCGCTACATGCACTTAATTCCATTGGAAAGTCAATTAATTTTAAATTACTGTTACAAAATTTTGTATAAATGTCAATTTGCTCCGGTTTTCTTTCCCCCCAACGAATTTTATTATTACGTCGGGTTTTATTAGTTCCGTAAAATTTAGATTTAATATTATCTAACTGACATTGAATAACGAGGGGAAAGTGGTCGGACCACAGAACGTCATACATCACATAAGTGTTTACAATAGTTTCCATAGCTGATTTGGTCACTACGCAATGGTCGAGCCAACGTCTCGCACCATTCGCTTCACTTATGTATGTGTAAGTGTCAGAGTTTAAACCTAGTAATTGGATGTCAGCACACAATAATTCCAATTCCATACAATAACATACCAACTCATTATAAAATTGTTCATTTGGATGCGCGTTAAAGTCCCCGAGTAAATATACAGATTCAGTATTCTCATTTCTTATAATAGCACTCACCAAACCAAGGCAATCCGCGAAATCCGTAAGATTTGCATTATTATCTGTGGGCATGTAAACACTAAACACAAGGAATGATTTTAGATCCATGGTTACTTTTATGGCACACACTCGCGGATTATCACATTGTACAACCGATACATTGTTAAAAACACTTTTCCTCCACAGCAATGCAACTCCACCGTACGGCCGCCCTCTCAGCATACCGGCGGCGGTATCAACCGCTGACGTCCCGGTGCAACCGTACTCGTCATCAATATCGCTTAAGAAGTGAATATCGTCTGGCAGTAACCAAGTCTCTTGTAAAGCAATAATGTCTGATTTACGACATAATTGCCTGACACTCTCCACCGAGCGTTTTACACTTTTGCAGTTGAAACTTACTAAATTGTATATAGATTTTGTATCCATTGAATAAGTTTCATTAATGGTCATTTACAGTGCCATTATTTACACCGTTCGCGTTCGGTTTCCGTGCCTTAAACGGAACAAACCGCCTAAATATTATTCCCTCAGGCCATAATTTATTATCAAGGAATAATGACAATTTGTTTTCCTTGATAAAGAATTTGTAGGCTTTGTAGTCTCTGTCATATTTAGACTGTATGTTTTCTAGCGTAATTCTCTCTTTCGTTTTTTTATATACGTAATCCATTATGTCTTTTTCAGTCGTATCTGTATGCACCTTGGTAATGAAGATAGGCACTTGTTTCAGCACTGCTTTGAACCTTCCATCATTATCCCGAGAAATACCGGTAGTACCTAGATAACGGTACCTCATTGGTTTCTTACGGTAGGAAACACTTTGCCATCCTTCATTATCATCTTTTCGTACCAGCTCGCGTTCAGGAACCGACAAAACTCGAGTGTTCGCAATGTCCTCAACGCCCGCCCGTCTTTTGTTATTATTGCAATCAGCTGATAGTTGCGACGCAGAGGCCTGGCCATGTGACGTCACGGTCAGCTGTCTCGAAACGGTTGGACTCGGCGCGGTGTCTGTAGCCGCAGCGCGAGGCACGAATCCACCGCCACCCATTCGCTGCGATATAGTGCTTTTTTCATTGGCGTTTTTTTCTACTTCTACCGTCATAATTTTTCTTAATCGATGTGCATTATTGTTGTGCCCGTGTACCAAGTTTTCTTCAATATTTTCATCTATTGATGAATTATCATTTATATTGGATAATCCCATAGGGCCACTATCCATCACCCAAGCACCTCTTTTCATATTTATTTTGCAAGAAGATACTAATTGGTCATTTTGACTTTTTAACATCTCCTCCTTAAGTTCACTCAGCTGTTTCTATATTCGAATGCACACGTAATATTTGTAAAGTGATACTTTGTGGTAAAAAATATGGAACATTCTTATGCGTGTTATTTTTTGGAATGTCTTAATTATACTGTTTGACCGACGCTTCGGCTTTGCCTTCAGCCACTTTCGGCCAAAAATACTACCCTCGGTCAATCGGCCATTCGGCCAAAACTTTTGCCGATTTTGGTCGAAGCCGGACGTTTCAATCACCACGGAAATTGAACGATCTACGAATTTAAGTACGCTTTTAAGTAAATCAATATTATGAATAAAATTAATGTAGTATTAATTAATTATATATATAGATATTTTTAAGCAGTTGTGTGTTATTTTAATCATCTCGTTAAGTTAATACAATAAATATAACTTTTTAAAAATTTAGCAAATCATGAATCAAATTTCTTAAGGTTAAATCTTCGGCTTCGGTCTAAAATCGACCTTTGGTCGGACATTAATGACTTATCTACTTCAGAGCATATCGTAATAAATATCACATTTCTTGTTTTCGGATTCTTTGTTTTCCCTGTCCAGTCACAAAAAGTAGATATTCACATCGCATTTTAAGTCATCACTTTAAAGCTCTGTCATCAAACCCTAAATACCAGGGTCTAAAGTACTCGTCAAGGCAAATCCTACAAGCCAAAACACGGCAGGGCTATATTGAGTAGTTGTTAGATTCCAACCGATAAGCCACCTTTCGGTTTCATCATCAGACACAGAACTCTATCTCATTATATAGTACTTGTCAACACCAATCTTACAAGCCTAAGAACGCGGGGGTTACGTTGTATAGTTCATATGTTGCATTGTCACCAAACTTACATACGTATGCCAAATTTCAGCACAATCGGATAACCGCAAGTACTTGAATGATGGATCACAAGATTTGAACCGAAAAGACAAGCAGACATACGAATATTGAGTTAAATAAAAGCTTGTAAAAGCCAAATCTCACTTGAACCAGAACAGGTACCCATCTCTCCCAGGGTGCGGTATTGTACAACATAACATGTCTAATGCTTAAATATCTTTGACGCCCAACAGAAGGGTATCATAAAGGGATTACTGATCTTAAGGATTTGTGAGTTAGATATACATTATAGACATTACTTTTATTGTTCCTTGGAGTCCAATAGTAGTGGACGACTTGGCTTGAGAAATGTATGGCTTATAAACGCCGTTACGGTTATATTATCTAACATATAGAGGCAGAGGTGTACTGTGTACTTTCATATATAGCCGAAGATGTTAGGTACTAATATAGTGGTTAAGAGCTTAAGTCGCTCCACCCACTGTGTCTAATAGTCGCGGGTTCGATTCCAGCACGGGAGAAATCTTCGTGTGCCCCACAATTGTTTGTTCCGGTCTAAGTATTTGTGTATGTGAATTTTCATGTGTGTAAACGCACCCACGATACAGGAATGGATCCAAGTGTGGGGCATAAAATAATATAGGGAGTGAGTCTGTTGCCATTAATAAATTATTCTTTACTGCCCCAAAGCTGTGCAAAGGCCGCTAACGAATCAAAGTAAAATAAGTTAAGACATACTCCACCACGCAGACCCAGTGTGGATTGGTGAAGGTGCGTAGCAACGTTCTGTTTTTACGATTATTAATTAAAAAAAGAACTTGGGTAACTCTCCGACTCTCATTAACTGACATTTAACTGGATGACAGCGTTAGTTCCAATTTTGGCTGCGGGCCAAAAGATCCTTGTAAGACTGTATTTTGTTTTCAATTCTTCTTCTCCCAAGATACAAGCGCTTGCTTATTTTGGAGGCAATGTAATTTTGATAAATAATTGTAATTAGTTACGCTTTTTTTACACGGTTGGCAAGCATTTTTTAAGCCACTCTAGCAAATGTAACAATTTTCTGAAATAAATTATTATTGTTATAATTTCTTCCATTTTTCACTATGAAAACGACTTCTGTCAAACGAGGTTTGTTACGTAATGGCGGCCGATAGACTTACTACGGTGTGAGTGTGTGCGTTTCAGCTCGGACATACACGCGAACGGTCTTAGTATTGGGTTTCACGTTTTGTGTAGCGAGATTTCATCCGCTCTTTTTTTTATACGTCCATGCTCAGAATTGCCATAATAGATGTACAGGACGAGGTCTGCATGATTTGTATAAATAGATTATGTAATAGATTAAGTTACGATAGTACATTATGTAATAGTTTAAATTAGAAATAAGATAACGTCATAGAATTGTAGCGCATAAACACTAGTATACAATTAGAAAAGTGTAACCCTGAAAGGGATAGGAATAATTAGAAGAGTGTAACTCTGAAAGGGATAGGAATAATTAGAAGAGTGTAACCAAAAGTTACCCTACGGGATCGAATCAGAAACGAGGAGATCCGCAGGAGGACGAAAGTCACTGACATAGCACTCAGAATTACTAAACTTAAGTGGCAGTGGGCGGGGCACATCGCTCGTAGAACTGACGGCCGTTGGGGCAGAAAGGTTCTCGAATGGCGACCACGTACCGGAAGACGTGGAGTGGGTAGGCCCCCTACAAGATGGACCGATGACCTGGTGACGGTCGCGGGTAGAAGTTGGATGCGTACAGCACAAAGCCGGTCGTTGTGGCGGTCTTTAGGGGAGGCCTTTGTCCTGCAGTGGACGTCTTTCGGCTGAAGAAGAAGAAGAACCCTGGAAAGGGACAGGAATAGCTGTATCATAATTGGTTTATTTGATTAATAAACTCTATGCAAAGCCCACTAGTTGTGACCCCACAAAATAGTATTTAAGAGCGCGAAACATCGCGCCACATACGTTCGAGCGACTGGGCATTGAAGATTATAGGAAGAAACTCTGCGCGAAGAGGGTCACAACTGGTGGGTAGGGCACTGTTTCAAGATTATTCGGCTTTTATTTGAATCCTCCTTCACGACGCATACTGGCCACAGCAGCAACAGGGCGCACGACGTACTATTCGTCCTGTTCAATAGATATACATCAAAAGACCTCCTTCTCACTACTCCTATTTTGTTTTTTTTCTCATTAAACTTGTTGCGGGTCCCAACACAATTAAAGCTCCCCGGAACACCCCAAAGATGTAAGGAGACCATTGTGGATCCTGGCTAACAGCAAATAATTAAGTAACTCGTCCATTTAATGACGGACGATTTATGACGGACGATTTAGCGCAGTGGTTAAGAGCTTGAGTTTGAGCCCACTGTGTCTAATAGTCGCGGGTTCGATTCCCGCACGGGACAAATCTTTGTGTGATCCACAATTATTTGTTCCGGTCTGGGTATTTGTGTTTGTGAATTTTCATGTTTGTAAACGCACCCACGATACAGGAATAAATCCTAGTGTGGGGCTACGTTTTTAAAAAAAAAAAAAAAGAATGCGAAAATTTTTAATGAAAGTCAAAGTCAAAAATCATTTATTTGTATAGGCCAATACAATAGCACTCACAGCCGTCAAAATTATTACATTTTGTACATGTACTATCGGATTGGAACGCGGCCTCCACTGAGAAGATCCGGCGATTCCGATCTCGGTCTCGAACCTATTCGCGCCTTTATTAAAAAGGCGATAACACGATATTTCGCGAACGCGTCCAAACATAGAAATCCGCTAATCGTAGCCGCCGCCGACTACGAACCTAACTCCCCTCCTATTAGCCTCTACTGCGGTCAGCGGAATGTTCTCACCGACCCTCCCGATGCCTTTACATCCCTTCTTATGGATACAGAAACCGCAAACAGGATCAGACACCGACCTCGCCGGCGAGGTCGAAGAATTCCTTGCCCGTCGGCCAGTGTAGAGCACCACGGCGAGACACCTAGTTACACCCTCCCCCATAGCGACTGCCCAAGCCGAGGCCGTTCCTTCTTGAGGCGCCCTTGAGATAGTTGCCCCTTTGCTTAGCAAGATCCGGCGAGAAACTCAGGGAGCTAGTCTTTTAATTTAATTTGTTTGGCCTTACCATTTATATTTCTTTTTAAAATTGTATTATACATTATTGATTAATGTTGCTGATTGAGGAGCTGCTCGAACCCAATCTCTTTTATCGTCAAGATTATCCAAAATACCCTTTCTTACACAGTCTAGTTTTGGCATGTATACTATGGGTGATTTGTTGTAGAAGCGATTCTTTCATGGGGCAATGTATGCCCCATGAAAGAATTACTAATACTGTGGAGAAGAGTAGAATGTACAATAAGATCACCTTTGTTTCGTGTAATTACATGCTGAATGTCGTTATATTTTTCGAAGTTACTAATATTCTTATCATTATATTCTATTACAGTGATCTTCTGTTACAGTGATACATCCTTACGAGACACAAAAGTTGCTGACTTATTATTATTAGTTTGTTTCTGCTCATTCAATCCGCAAACTTTTTGTTTATATCCCGATGGAATAGAACTAGCAAGTTAGGAGTTTATTGCGTAAGCAATTTCTACCTAAGAGAGGGATATTATGAGAACAAAACTTTTATCCACACAGCAACTAATATAATTACTTGTCAACTAAACTAAAATATAATTAAAAAAACTGCATACGAGTTATTCTTAGCTATCACGAAAGTTAATCATTGTTCGGTTCGATCAGTTTAAGATGGGTGACCATTTGTGGCATTTTCATATTCGAAGATATCTGTTCTTCAGAATGCACGCACGAATCCGTTCGTCCATACCGTCCGTACCATATAATGTGGTAACCACCACATTATATGGTAGTCGTTAGGCCGAGTTGTTATGGGCGGCTTGATAAGTTCCAACAGCAGGTGGCCACACAGCTGTCTTCACCAATGCGCTCTAGATCCGCGTGGTAGATTACTTACTCGACTTGCAAGAGCAGGCAATGCCAAGCATTGGAATAGTATAGACTGATTTGCGACAGATACGTCCAGAACATCGGACAGTGTCTTGCGGGGTTCCGCAGGGGTCCGTCTTGGGCCCCCTCTTATAGAACCTTGCCTACGATGCGTTCCTGCGTATCGATTACCCCCGGCGTCAGCATCGTATGTTACGCTGACAACACACTGGTGTTGGCCGAGGGAGACACCTTCGAGAGGACCATAGGGCTCGCCGAGCTCGGGTCGGTGGCCCTTTTTGGGGCGCCCGTGTTGAAACACCGACTGTCGGGCGTCCGGCGCAGCAGGATGGAGATTCAGAGCCTGAGCCCAAGTGGTTATCCGCATCGCACGAGGATACCGTACCGTATCCTTTGAGGCGGCAACACTCTTGCACGCTTTCCGCCGCTCGACATCCTGTCGCACATGGACGCGAGGGTCTGCGATCAACTCCCGGCGTCCGCCAAAGCGGTGAGGGCATGCCTGCGCTCGAAGAAGTGAGACGGCGGGAACGACGGCGCGCTCTGGAGGAGTGGCGCGCGAGGTTCAGTCAAGAGCACATCGCACGCAAGCGCGTCATCAATGCTATCCTGCTGTCTGTAAGGTATGCAAATAATCATGCAATAGTAGGTAGTTGTAAATCTTTGTACATTCGTTCTGTCTGAGATTAAATGTGTTACATGACCTTTGCGTCTTATTAATTTTCGGCTGTATATACTTCATTGGCGACGATTACGTACGAATTCGCGTGTGTATAACGCAAGAGAGAGGAATTATAAACAAACAACGATGTCAATCGGCAAAATCATCGAATTTGACATCGGAACAGACAACTGGCGGTTGTACGTGGAACGGCTCGAACAGTATTTCATCGTGAATAACATTTCTGTGGAGCTGAAAGTGCCAACTTTAATCACGGTGATGGGTGCCAAAAGTTACGAGCTACTAGTGAACCTGTGTACGCCGGATAAACCGACTGCTAAAACATTCAAAGAATTAACGGTCACTATGAAGGAAAACACCTGCAGCCACGCCCTAGTATTTTAGCGGAACGTTTTAAATTCCATCATCGGAATCAAAATACTGGCGAGAAAATAAGTGATTACATCGCGGAATTAAAAAAGTTGTCGAGATCATGTGAATTTGGACAGTGGCTAAACGAAAGTTTGCGTGATCAGTTAGTTTGTGGTTTGATGAGCGAAACCATTCGACAACGATTATTTTCTGAAGAGAAGCTAGATTTCCAGAGAGCCTGTAGTTTAGCACTAAATATGGAAGCAGCTGAAAAGACGCGGCGGCAGTGAACGTGCAAATTGGAGAGAAGACGGCTACAGTAGAATGTCAGGTGATTGCTAATGCTGGTACACCTATGAAAAGGCAACAGGGTTATGGACGAACTATAACGAGAAGAACGATGCACACTACAAGGGCCACGAGTGGAACATGTAATAAGACGACGCGAAACAACACAGACAGAGCGGCAGGGTATTTGGCCGGTGCTACCGAGCGCAGCAACCAGGCGGGCGGACGCTGGCGATGCCAGTCATGTGCCGGAGACCATGACGTGCGTTCGTGCAGGTTTGCGCGCTACGTATGTCGTCTGTGTAACCAGGCCGGCCACCTACGACGAGTATGTCCGAGGCTGAGGGATACCGGTCACAACTATATGGACGACGCGGCCGAGTTGAGTAACAGCAGTGGCGAGGTAGGGACAATAAATCAATTAGCATTAGAAAATTATCCACCGATCTGTATAGAAGTCAGTATTGACAATATAAACGTTGCAATGGAATGTGATACAGGGAGTGCAGTATCCTGTATAAGTAACGAATTTTATAGGCAACATTTTAAAAATACCAAGTTAAAAGAATGTAATTTAGTACTTAGATATTATACAGGTGAAACGATACGACCATTGGGGGTAATTAAAACCCTAGTGAAATATAAAGATAAGTCTAAGCACCTGGATTTGTATGTAATAAATAATGGAAAAACTATTTTACTTGGCAGACAGTGGATAGCGGACTTAGGAATAAGTATACCTAGCGTAGGAAACCATAAAATTGTACACCATGTATCTTATGGAAATTTTAACTTTGAAACGTTTAGTTCCAGATATTGTAACGTGATTTCGGACGGGCTGGGGCGCTTCACCGGTGGCCAGGTCAGCATACATTTGCGCGAGGGGGCGAGGCCAGTGTTTATGCGCGCGCGACCACTCGCGTACGCGCTGCGCGAGCCGGTGGAGCGTGCGCTCGAGCAGCTGGTGCGCGACGGCGTGCTCACGGCTGTGGACCGCTCCGACTGGGCCACGCCTATTGTGCCAGTCGTCAAGAAAGATGGTAACATTAGGATATGCGCTGATTACAAACTAACACTTAACAAAGTGCTGGAAGTCGATCGTTACCCTCTGCCCAGGGTTGAGGACTTGTTAGCGAACCTACACGGTGGGCAACGTTTCTCAAAAATTGATCTTTCGCAAGCATATGCACAATTAGATATATTATACGATTTAGCGCAGTGGTTAAGAGCTTGAGCTGCTCCGCCCACTGTGTCGAATAGTCGCGGGTTCGATTCCCGCACGGGACAAATCTTTGTGTGATTCACAATTATTTGTTCCGGTCTGGGTATTTGTTTGTGAATTTTCATGTTTGTAAACGCACCCACGACACAGGAATAAATCCTAGTGTGGGGCTACGTTTTTAAAAAAAAAAAAAAAAAATAAAAAAATAAAAAAATAAAATAAAATAATTAGAGCTCGATGATAGTAGTAAATATACCGTAATAAATACTAAATTTTTCAAACGAAATTAGAACAACTTTTTGCTCATCTGTCCTATGTAGGAGTATTCTTAGACGATATTATTATTACAGGCTTAGATACCGCATCCCACTTAGATAATTTAAATAAGGTTTTTAAGATATTGGAATCGAACGGTCTCAAGGTAAAAAAAGAAAAATGTAGTTTTTTTCAGGAACGTATCACATATTTAGGGTACGTGATATCAAGCAAGGGGGTACATACGTGTCCGGACAAAGTTAGGGCTATTACAGACACGCCCGTTCCTAGAAATGTGACAGAATTGAGATCATTCTTAGGAATGGTAATGTATTACGCCAAATTTGTGAAAAACATAAGTTTTATTTTAGCGCCATTATATAATTTGCTGCGGTCAGGGGTTCAGTTCGTATGGGGCAAGCAGTGCGAGAAGGTATTTAAAGAAGTGAAGTGTTTATTGGCTTCAAGCGAAGTACTCGCGCACTACTCGCCAGACCTACCGTTGATAGTGACGACGGACGCGAGCAGCGTGGGGGTGGGCGCGGTGATAGCGCACGTCACACCGCGCGGGGAGCGCCCCGTGGCCTACGCGTCGCGCTCGCTTACTAGGGCCGAGCGGGCATACTCGCAAATAGAAAGGGAGGCTTTAGCCATTGTCTACGGAATAAGGAAATTTCATCAGTACTTATATGGTCGAAAATTTACCTTGAGAACCGATCATAAGCCCTTAACATCAATATTTGGGAGTAAAGCTGGTATTCCCGTGATGGCCGCTAGCCGTATGCAGAGGTGGGGAGTATTGTTATCGGGGTACGACTACGATATTCAGTATGTATCATCAGTTAAAAACAGCGCAGATGCCCTATCACGGTTACCCTCACAACGTAGTAAAGAACTGAACGTAAAGGAAATCACTTATCTCAATTTCGTTGAGGACTTTTTACCGGTCACTCACGCTGATATTCGTAAGTCGATGGCTGCGGATACCTTGTTAAGTAGAATACTTATTTACACTCAGACGGGTTGGCCAGCACATTGTAGTGAAGAAAATCTGAAACCGTATTATACACGACGTAATGAAATTTATTCTGAAGGAAATTGTCTCATGTGGGTTTACAGAATTATTGTGCCAGTATCATTACGCTCGCAGATACTTCGACAACTATATAGTAGCCACATGGGAATCGTAAAAACCAAATCGTGGGCTCGCAGTTACGTGTGGTGGCCGAATATCGATAGGGACATAGAGGAGCTATGCCGCCAGTGCGGCACCTGCGCGGCCGAGCTGCCGGCGCCGGCGCGCGCGCCGCCACAACCCTGGCCCTACCCGGCGCAGCCGTGGTCGAGGCTACATATTGACTTTTTGGGCCCGTTGCGCGGTTTGACGTTTCTCGTCATTATTGATTCAACTTCGAAGTGGTTAGAAGTGTTTGAAATGTCTCGCACTACGGCAGGCGTAGTTATCAAAATATTAAGAAGTCTATTTGCAAGGTTCGGTCTGCCAATAGAACTGGTATCGGATCAGGGCCCGCCGTTTACGGGTACAGAGTTCAAGTCATTCCTCAAAAATAATGGAATCCGTCAATCTTTTTCCCCCGCGTATCATCCGGCGTCAAACGGAGCAGCGGAGAACGCGGTTAAATTATGTAAAAATGCTATTATGAAAGCCCTCACGGATAGAGTTGATATCGATTCAGCCCTGCAGACATTTTTACTAGCCTATAGAAACACCATACACGCGACAACGGGAGAAACACCTGCAAATATATTGCAAAAACGCTCATCAAACCGTGAACGTACGGTTAGATTTGTTGCGGGGCGAGCGGGCAGTCGCGGACTACGTGAGTGAGGCGCAGCGCCGACAGGTCAGGTACGCCCGGGGCAACTTACGAAAACTCGAGGCCGGAGACCCGGTATGGTTCAGGCAATATAGGGTTCAACAAAAGTGGTAAGAGGGTTCAGTAATACATAAGGAAAGATCACGTCGGTTTTGTGTAGGGGACGGTAACGGTCGACACCACACTAAGCACATAGACCAGATTCGAAGAAGATCACGCATGTCTGATGTTCCATGTCCAGAGGATAGCGTTATAACTGGAGAACATACAGATAAGCAAGAGGAAGCTCAACTTCCTGACGCTTCTCCATCTGCGATGAGTAGGGCCAACATTGGGGAGGAAGGCATTAGCGGTGAGCACGACTGGGCGCGAGAACCTGTTGAGGTTTTTGGGACACCTCCACAGTCCTCGCCACCACCTGCGGCAACCACGCCGCCCGGTTATGACCTGCCGTTGGTGAAGTACCCCAAGCGTATGCGCAAGCCGGTTGACCGGTTTCGCATATAAGGAAAAAAAAACCTTATGTGAAATTTTACTTTTTTAATTTAATTTTATTTTATTTGTTTATTTCTTTCATTGTTGTAGATGTTAAATTAAGGGCGGAGGTGTAAGGTATGCAAATAATCATGCAATAGTAGGTAGTTGTAAATCTTTGTACATTCGTTCTGTCTGAGATTAAATGTGTTACATGAGCTTTGCGTCTTATTAATTTTCGGCTGTATATACTTCACTGTCCTGTGTCCTTCGAAGCCTGGCACCAGCGGAGGAGAGGGCGAGTCATCTATAGAGTTACTCAGATATTCACCGATCACGGTTTCTTCGGTGATTATCTGAGAAAGATCGGACGCTGAGGAAGATCGTACGCTGAGGAAGAGGTGACGACAACCTGTCACCACTGCGGTAGGGACCAGGATTCCACACAGCACACGCTTGAAGAGTGTCCAGCGTGGGCTGTCTAGCGGCAGATCCTAGTCGACCAGATCGGCCTGGACTTCTCCCTGCCGGCAGTAGTAGCGGCTACGCTGGCAGGGGAATCAGCGTGGGGGGCCGTATCCTCCTTCTGCGAGACTGTAATGTCCCAGATGGAGGAGGCCGAGCGGAATCGGGAGAGTGCCGATCCTGCTCGACGAAGGCGACTGCGCCGGGGTGGAGGCACAGCCGACCCAGGCCCCCCAGCCCAATAGCCCGGGGCTTAAGAATCTGGGCTAACTCGCGTTACCCCCATAGTATCTGGCGGGGGACCTCCCATGCAACAACATCACCAAGGGGCCCTTCGAGGAGGCGGACGCAAGGGGCGGGGGTCCTGAGCGTCCGTCATGAGCGACCTCGAGGAGGACGGTGGCGTGGTGTGGCCCACATCGCCGTGAGCACACAAGAGGGGCAACGGTGCGTTCCATACGGAGATCCCGGAGCCCCTCCAAAGTGCTGATGTCGGCCACCCTGGGGTTTTTAGTCAGTAGGAATCCGACACGCCTTGCGAGCTTCCCCCGAGGGTCGCGGATTCCTATGTAGCAATTTCCCCAGGCAAAAAAAAAATAAAAGTACGGGCTGATTTTGATTGAGGACTGGTTAGCAATTGACCAGGTTCTCAAGGTTTGGTCGGTAGCTGACGGAGCGCGACAGCGGCGCTCGGCTAACGCTCGGCCGGTACTTGGCAGCCCAGCGCACACGTCACAGTGCAGACGCGATGTAGTGCCCGCCAGGCAGCAGTCTAACACTACCGTCCCGCTCGCACGCATATTGGCCTTTCGCTCTCGCCATGCTTTGTTTGTATCGCGTCGGCCGCGACATCAGCAGGTCATGACGTTAGCTGTCGCGCCAAGCGTGACAGAGCCATAGATTCCTATACCTAAACGGATTGAATAATGTTAAAAGATTGCTAGATAAATTAAACTCTTACTCACAGACAGAACACTGAAATTTCTAAGATTTAAACAATTAGAAAAACCGTGATGCGTAAGAGCAATAACACGGAGCCCAGGGTCTCGCTCGCACTCATTACAATGCAGTACGGTGACCATAATGAAGCACTTGTATGGACTTTACCTATTTATGATATGGTTTAAATGCGCTCATATAAACATAAAACCTTTTTTTCTATAAGGTATGAAGTGTAACGATACATATAGACTTTAAACGTAAGTACGGTTAGAAAGATAAAATTCACATACACAGATACCCAAAACCTTAAAAATATGTGTGAGACACACGGAGGTTTGTCCCGTGTGAGGATCACGACTACTTGATCCAATGGGTGGAGCGGTTTAAGCTTAATTAATTTACCTATCGCATATAACAAAATTTTGCCTAAAATAAATAAAGATTTGGTCAAATAGCCGACGGATCGCGACAGAAGCATTCGGCTGGCGCTCATTTGATGGCCGGGAGCGCGGCGCGCACGTCACACTAGAGGCGCGATGTTACTCCAGCCAAGCGGCCGCTCAAAACTAACGTCCTGCTCGCATGCGTTTCTGTGTCTCGCTCTAGCCGTGTTGCGTTTGTAACCGCGTCGGGCGCGACGGCGGTGGGTCAGGACGTTTGCCGTCGCGCCGAGCGCGGCTGCGCTGTGTTCGTCTCCCGTACAGTTCAGACTATTACAACTGCTCAAATCGGGCCACCTTCACGCCGCCGTCGCGCTGCGTTGTTCCGAAACCTTAACTTGTGTATCCCAAAATATTTTGAACAATACTTGTAATTATACCATTATAAATTAACCGTTAAGTCCCTTATCTTACCAATGAATGAACACCCTACTTAGAAAGAGACATAGGGCTCTAGGTGAGTATCCTTTTCGTCACGTTTTTTACGCATAGTGCTTAATCTGTTTTGTATGGAAATCAATGGACAGAGCTATGTGACGTCTCGCATACATTTTAGTACATTACTCTTAGAGTTAAGACTAGTGTTATCTTTATGTTGTAACTCCCCAGGTCGGGCCACCGTCGCGTCCCCACCGCACTGTCGGCAATGTAGCGAAACTATCACCTTATTGAAAGTGACGATGGGGCTGCGTCCGCGTGGTGGGTATGCACCAGTGTTGGGCAAAAATCAATTGATTAAACAATTGACAATTAACAATTGATCAATTGTAATTGCAGTGTTATGCAATTAACAATTGATCAATTGTAATTGCAATGTTTTGCAATTAACAATTGATCAATTGTAATTGCAAAACATTGCAATTACAATTGATCAATTGTTAATCGTTTTATGCACATTTACGATTAAACAATTAACAATTAATCATCAAAAAACCGTCGGCGCAATGTAGGTGTTAAAAGCACACTTAACGTTGGCGCAATGTGGGATTGTACAATGTACACTTCTGTCTGGTGTTGTAAGGCTTGAATCGGGAGTACGATGCTTAAGTGAAAGCTTGCCTACTAAAAAGACTCAAGACAAAACAAGATACAATCATCTATGAGATTTTAGGGGATGGTGATAACTAAAATGGCGTTAATTTTTGGATCAAAGATGGCGGTCGCGACTTCTTATGAATATTCAATATGAGCATCGTTTTTGGGATTTAAGAGTATGCTGATTATAAATATGGGTTGATTACGAACAAACTAAACACGAACGAACGAACGAACACTATATTCGTTATCAGCACCCCCAAAACCCCAAAAATGATATCCATATTAATTTAACACAAATATCAATTTACTTGTACTTGTCAGCCAGTGTTGGGCACTAATTGTTTAATTGTTCAATTGTAGGATCAAACAATTGAAATTTCAATCGCAGAAAACATCAATTGCAATTGACGATTGAAAAATTAATTGTTAATTGTAGGCTTTCACAACTAACAATTGATCAATGGTAATTGTAAAACGTTGCAATTACCATTGATCAATTGTTAATCGTTTTTTGCATGTTTACGATTAAACAATTAACAATTAAACACACGAGATAATATATTTTAAACACATCCAAGATCGCGGACGTGACTTTTGAAGTAAAATGGGTGTCACTTTTGGGGTTTCGGGAATAATGATTGCGAATATGGCGTGAATTTTTGGATCTAAGATGTCGGACGCGACTTTTGAAGTTAAATCAATATGGGTGTCACATTTGCGATATTAGGGCATGCTGATTACGAATATGACGTTAATTTCTGAATCTAAGATGGCGGACGTGACTTTTGTAACAAAATCAATATGCGTGTCACTTTTATGGTTTTGAGGGATGTTAATAACGAAAATAATGTTAATTTTAAAATCCAAGATGGCGGCCGCGACTTTTTATGAAAATGAATATGGGTATGGACTTTTGGGTTTTAGTGGATGCTGATAACAAATGTAAAGTTAATTTTATAATCCAAGATGGCGGACGCGACTTTTTATGTAAATCAATATGGGTATCGATTTCGGGGTTTTAGGGGATGCTGATTACGAATATGGCGTTAGTTTCTGGATCCAAGATGGCGGACGTGACTTTTTATGAAAATCTATATGGGTATCGATTTCAGGGTTTAGGTTATAATAATATTAGCCCTGTTAATAAACTGTCCCACTGCTGGGCACGGGCCTCCTCTCCAACTGAGAGGGTTTAGGTTATGCTGATAACAAATATACCGATAATTTTAAAATCCGAGATGGCGGACGCGACTTTTTATGAAAATCGATATGGATATCGATTTCGGGGTTTTAGGGGATGTTGATTAAGAATATGGCGTTAGTTTCTGGATTCAGGATGGCGGACGCGACTTTTGAAATAAAATCAATATGGGTGTCACTTTTAGGGTTTTAAGGGATGCTGAGTAGAAATATAACGTTATTTAAAATCCAAGACGGCGGACGTGATTCTTCATGTAAAATCAATATAGGTGTCACTTTTGGGGGTTTAGGGGATGCTGATAACAAATATGGCGTTAACATTTGAAACCGAGATGGCTGACGCGACTTTTGGAGTTAAATCGATACGGGTTTCATTTTTGGGGTTTATAGTTTATCATATTTTGTGCAAATTTTTCTTGTGTATGTGGCTGGACCTCTTCAACTTTTCTCAAGCCCCTTGTCGGTAATTTTTTTTGGAATTTTTGCACCTTTTTTGTTATTTTTCTTTGTTTTTATGTATCTTTTATATTCATTTACACAATGTTATCTATGTTTCCGTTTGAGGTGACTCAGAAAATTGGACGTACAGTTGTCGAATCCTCTGATTTTAGTAGTGAAAGGCGAGCATTTAGTACACAGAACTGTGATTATATGTGCAAGTGCAAGACGCGGGGGTGAAGATATTGACGTGATTGAGCTCGGCCCTGAAGACTGCCCATCTCGATCTAACTGTTCATTGATGTCCGTATCCGACGTGTTATCTGACATATAACTATATTCCTTTTTATCCATAATGACTATAATATCCAAAAAGGGTGGAAATATTCGTTGAAATATGCGAATATACTTAATAGAAAATTCGTAAGTTTAAATACCTACTACTATAAGTACACACACAAAAGTACTCTGAAGTGAGATCGTGTTGAAATGTAGGCGATACTTTGCACTCCGAAAAAAGTTATGACGATATGTAGGCGGGGTATGTGGTGTGCCCTACCACAGTGTACTATAACACAGTAAAACATCTTAGTACTTAAGGTCCGAATCAAACTCACGCACACAGACGCGCGCTCTACACGCCTTCTCGATAGTTTTCCGCATGTAATAAGCCGCGGTGGCATGCACGTCCGAGACGGACGCTTTTTTTTACAACTAACATTAGAACGTTCTGTGAAGAAATAACCAGTTCGAACTCTTTACTCTCTGCCTATCCCACAAGGGATCTGGCGTGACAATATAGATAGATAGAAAATTAATACAAATTTAAATATTTTGGCTTTTTGTGCTATTAGGCCTTTATTTAGAATATTTAGAATAAAATGACCACTTTTAACTTATTAGTTACTACATCGCTATTTGCTTATTGCTATCAAAATCGATACATGAGGGCTCGTATGGTTTCTCAATATGTATCTATTATTAGAATTAAAATAATGGCCACTCGAATCGCCAAATTGATATTTAGTAACTCATGTGGTTTTTAACATATATCGGTTTTAACTTATATACAATTTCCGAGTAATCTATCATAAAAACTCTCAATAAGAATGAGATACGAGAATACTTATATATAATGAGAATACTTATTCGTAAAAGGAGAAAACGTGTTTCTAGAAACAATTTGCAATAAAGGTAAATAATATATTCTTGAGCATAAAAATTAAAATTATAAACGTTTTCATTATGCTGTTATTGCACAATGTCTATGTTAAATTGTATTACTCTGCACTCATATCGAAAAAATACAGGTTTATAACCACTGCAGTAGATTAGTTTTAATAAATGACTAAAAGTAAATCCAATAAAAGGTGCTAAACTTAACAGCGTTCTGACGGGAGTGTAATTATGCCACTAAAACGGCTTAGATGAGTTACTGGATAGATAGATACTGTGGCACTACCGACCGACTTTACCTACCTACGCACGTGCACTTTGTCGGCTCGTGTCGGTGCCGAAAGGCGACGAGTATCTAGGGTTGCCACCCATAGTTTATTCTAAAGTACGTATTGTGCGTTATTTAGGGTAAGTATACTTCATACTTTATGAGAACTGTAAAGTACGCGAAAATTGATTTTTTAAGATTCATTTTACATAAATCATTAAAAAGAAAATAATTGATCGCATTAAAAGCAAAGTGGATGATACTGAGTTCTTAGATTTACACGAATATTACACATGAAATAAAACTATTTTTTCTGATTCTATCGCGGTTTATAACGGTTATTTAACGTCGGGAACTTAAAAATCAAAAATAAACCGCGATAAAATCCGAAAAAAATAGTTTTATTTAAAGTGGATGATGTCTGGTGTTAGAATCCGAATATATGGTAAGCTAGATTTAAGAAAAATTAAAGAAAATAGTAAATACTATAAGCACTTTTAAATCCTTTCTCCAATCTATTTAAATTATCATAGACTGTTAACATGCTGTGAAAGTGTTTAGCTATGATAATAGTGATTGAAAAGTTCTAAAAGTAATAAAACATATGTTTTTAAACAAAATAGTAAAGTGAAATAAATAATATTTTATTTAGATACAATGTAATTTTTTGCCTTCCTTTAAAAACCAATGTACTTTATTTGCTCAAATAATAGGTGGCAACCCTACTACTGACGCGCGCGCACTTGTCGGTTCGTGCCGCTGCCGAAAGGCGACGATTGCGCGCGCGTTTCTTTAAAGTTTAGGTACTTATTTATAAACAAACATATTGATTGCACGGGGGGTTGGCAGAGGGGTGCAGTGTATTGAACGTATGTCGAATGATTTTATATGGAACTGGAACTTGTAAAATATTCAATTCTTATAGGGACAAAATAGAAACACTTAATTTTTTACAAACTTTCATTTAACTTTCACTGTTCGTATGTCTGTCTGTCTTTCCGGATCAACTCTTCTGATCCTTTTTTCAAGCACTTACGGTATCCGAATCAGCTGAAATTGGCATACGTATGTAAATTCGGTAACAATACAATAATATGGTACCATGGGGTTGGTCTGATGATGAAGTTGGAAGGTGGCCATAGAAACATGTGAACTGGACAAAACCCCTCGTGTTTAGGCTGGTTAGGTTGATACTGACAAGCATTGATATACATAACACTAGATTAGCAGTAACAGCGTAAATGTATGTCGGCTAAGAATAAGCCCGCAGCCAAGTTTCAAGCTTTTGTCATTCATTGGCCTGCCTGACATCTCTCGAGTAACACGTATTAATAAAAAATCACAAAATGGGTAAATGCGTGGTATAAGAACGCGATTTGAGGTCACAAAATCACTATACCGCACGAGGAATGATTTTCCATACATAAGTTTATTGTTTTTTCATATATTTACCAGTAAATTAAATAAAAACCCGATTTCAAGTTACAAAAGTAAATTTGAGACGCAGTGTTGCCAATTAAAACACCATTTGGTGTTCCCGTCTTTATGGGAAATTCTTGGATAATTGTGTCACCTATAATTATGTACTATACGAATATCTATTTTATTAATTTTTTTGGATCCCAAAGGGTGCAATTTCCGCCAGATCCCTTGCGGAGTAGACAGAAACCAACAACAACTCTATAGAGTTCCAAAAATTTCATTAGAATATTATGAAATAAGCTATTTACTCAAAGCGAATATTGTACACAATTCTTTGTTACATAGTTTGATGGATCCGGTAAAGAATAGCTCCACCCCATTTGTTTTCACGTGTGTCGTAGAAAGCAATTGGGGAATTAACCAAGACTTTTTCTATCAGAGTATGGTATAGATGGCACTCTGTTGCGAGCCGTCCAGTCCACTTATGTGGACTGCAAGGCATGCGTACGGGTGGGTGGTAACAGGTCACCCTGGTTTGACGTTAAAATCGGAGTCAAGCACGGTTGCGTGTTGTCCGCTAGACTGTTTATAATATATCTGGACAAAAGTATTCAAAGACTGAAAGCGATGAATGAAGGTGTACAAATGGGTGACTTAGTGGTAAACCATCTACTTTATGCAGATGACGCGGTTTTAATAGCGCCAACAGCCACTGATCTGCAAACACTAGTCACAGTTATGAAAGACGACTGCATGATCAATGGCTTACACATGAATGTGAAGAAAACCAAGATTATGGTTTTTGAAAGGGAAGAAACCAGAATGAATGTAAGGATTGTGGTTGGTAACGATGTGCTGGAGCAAGTGAATGAGTTTGTATATCTTGAATGCGCCTTCAGTAAGGATGGGAAATACACCGCTGACATAGAGAGAAGAGTGAGTGCAGGGAACAGAGTGAATGGTGCGATGGGAAAGCTACTCGGGAGCCGGTACTTAAGCCATAAGGCGCAGCTGGCCATACATAACGGAGTTCTTGTCCCAACGCTGTTATATGGTAGCGAGAGCTGGGTATGTAAGAAGGAGAATGAAAGTAGGATAAATGCTGTAGAAATGCGAGCTCTGCGGAAGATGTGCGGAGTGAAGCTGACCGACCGCATTAGCAATAGCATAGTAAGACAGCGAGTAGGTATGAAAGATAGTATCGGTGTAAAGATGAGAAAGGGCATGCTCCGTTGGTTCGGGCATAGAGAAAGAATGCCAGAGGAAAGAATGACAAAACAGATATACAATGCGAAAGTGGAAGGATGCAGGTACCGGGGAAGACCTAGACTATCTTACCACGACCAAATAAACCGAGTCTTATCTGATGGAAAAGTCAAGAGTCTCCGTAACCGGCGAGCGTGTATGAGACGAACTATGAGAGTCGAGGAAGCCAGAGAGGTATGTAAGGAAAGAACCTGTTGGAACTCTGTACTCTCTGCCTACCCCGCAAGGGATCTGGCGTGAGGTTATAGATGGATAGATAGATAGACTTTTTCTATCCTTTTTTTTTTAAGAAGCGCCACCTGGTAATTATTAAATGTTGTGGGTACTGTACGGGTTAGACTGTAATCGTACAGCGTTTTTTGAAGATGATAAATGATACACTTGACATTGTAATAATTTAAAGGTTTATTGATAGTCCAAATTATCACTATTCTATGATTTAATGATAAATAAGAATTAATGTATGATATGTATGTATGTGAGCACGCGCGAGATTTTCTTGCTAACCGATTGCGAACTGATGATCGTAATTAATATAATGTGCATGTGACGTAAAAATGCTGATGATGCAAACGGACGGGCTGGCCCGTACAGGTACGTTTACAAACATGAAAATTACACAAATAAATAGCCAGACCTAAGCAAAATGTGTGAGTCACACAAAGATTTGTACTATGTGGGAATCGAACCCGCCACTATTCAGTCTAGTAACTGGAGCGGCCTACCACTCTTAACGTCTGGATAAAGAAGTGGAAACAGGAAATAGGCAACAACGTTTTACTGAGTTTGTTGAAGAGATACGTATTTTGTAAATTTGTATTTATTTTATAATAAATAATATCAGCCTATATAGACTGCCCACTGCTGGGCAATGGCCTTCTCTCACAAATCGAGGTGAGAGAGATTTATTTTAACCGCTCTAAATAGACTGCAACAATCAACCTGTATATTTTGTAAATAATGCAATAGATAACATTAGGTGTGTTTTGTTTAGTACTCATTCAATAATATTTTCATGGTTTGACCACATACCCTAATGGACACTATTAACTAATATCCAAATAATCTGTGTAACAATTCTAATTTCATATAGAATAAAATGAATTAGGTACTATAATTATTTATTTTATTAATTCATGTATTGGATTCTATCTGAAATGTAAAGAAGTTAATTAAAAAAATATATAATAAAAAATTATATTCATAACATCATTAAAAATTTATATTTATTGTGCATTTAAATTGTGGGAAATAATCATATAGTAAGCAACACTGAGCCTCCTACTACTAGTAATATTGCTACCTCTATCGGATCGACGTAATATCGGTATGGTGGGTAAAAGAGATGGATATATGTTTACTCCAAATTATTTATTGGATTCAAAGCTACGTCGGCATACCTTTAAGTCGTTACACTTTTTCCGACGCGCCGAAGTGACGTTTGCTTCTCTATGTATTTACCTCAATGCTGACAACAGTGTTGGGCAAAAATCAATTGATTAAACAATTGACAATTAACAATTGATCAACTGTAATTGCAGTGTTATGCAATTAACAATTGATCAATTGTAATTGCAATGTTTTGCAATTAATAATTGATCAATTGTAATTGCAAAACAACGCAATTACAATTGATCAATTGTTAATCGTTTTATGCACATTTACGATTAAACAATTAACAATTAATCATCAAAAAAAGCACACCTAACGTTGGCGCAATGTGGGAGTGTACAATGCACACTTCTGTCTGGTGTTGTAAGGCTTGAATCGGGAGTACGAAACTTGAGTGAATGCTTGCCTTCTAAAAAGACTTAAGACAAAAGAAGACATAATCATCTATGAGATTTTAGGAGATGCTGATAACTAAAATGGTGTTTATTTTTGGATCAAAGATGGCGTCGCGACTTCTTATGAATAATCAATATGGGCATCGTTTTTGGGTTTTAAGGGTACGCTGATTACAAATATCGCGCAAATTAAACACTATGTTCTTTATCGGCATTCGCAAAAACCCCAAAAATGATATCCATATTAATTTAACACCAATATCAATCTACTTGTACTTGTGAATATCAAACTAACCAACCTAAACACGAGGGGATTATGTTGTCCAGTTCACATGTTTCTATGGCCACCTTCCAACTTCATCATCAGACCATCCCCATGGTACCATATTATTGTATTGTCACCGAACTTACATACGTTTGCCAATTTCAGCTGAATCGGATACCGTAAGTGCTTGAGAAAAGGATCAGAAGAGTTGAACCGGAAAGACAGACAGACATATGAACAGTGCAAGTTAAATAAAAGTAACACCGTCTCGCCTATATTCCCCAGAGGGATTGGCAGAGGTGTACTGAGTACACCCACGTTTCGCCGACGATGTTAGGTCCCATGTAATAGGGGGCGAGCTTATTGCCATATACCGGGCACAATTCCAGACTCCGGACTGCTACTGGGAATTTTTCGTTAGAAAAACTACATTTGTCTGACCTACGATTTGAACCCAGGACCTCGTGATCACAAAGCGATGCGCTTTGCCACCAGACCAACGAGGTAGAAAGCAGTAGTAAGGCAGGGAGCAAATAAAAGCTTGTAATAATTAAGTATTCTATTTTGTCCATATAAAAATGGAATATTTTATAAGTTCCAGTTCCATAAAGCATTCGAAATTCGGCCAATACACTGCACCCCTCTGCCAACCCCCCGTGGTAACCAAATGTTTGTTTATAAAAAGGTACCTAAACTTTAAAGAAGCGCGCGCGCACTTCGCCTTTCGGCAGTGTCACGAGCCGACAAGTGCGCGCGCGTCACTAGTAGGGTTGCCACCTTTTATTTGAGCAAATTAAGTACATTGGTTTTTAAAGGTAGGCAAAAACGTACATTGTATCAAAATAAAGTATTATTTATTTCACTTTATTATTTTGTTTAAAAACATTTTTATTATTACTTTTAGAACTTTTCAGTCACTGTTATCATTGCTTAACACCTTCACAGCATGTTGACAGTCAATAATAACTTGAATAGATTAGTAAGAATTAAGAAGTGCTTATAGTTTTTACTATTTTCTTTAAGTTAGATGTAATAATGTTTTTTTCTTAAATCTAGTACCATAGATTCGGATTTTAACACCAGACATCATCTACTTTGCTTTTAATTGCGATCATGCTTTTTCTTTTTAATGATTTATGTATAATGAATCTTAACAGTACTTTACAGTTCTCATAAAGTACAAGATATACTTACCCTAAATAACGCACGATACGTACTTTATAATAAACTACGAGTAGCAACCCTAGTTACTCGTCGCCTTTCGGCACCGGCACGAGCCGACAAAGGGCACGTGCGTAGGTAACTAGAGTCGGTCGGTAATGCCACAGTATCTATCTATCCAGTAACTCATCTAAGCTGTTTTAGTTGTATAATTACCAACACTCCCCGTCAGAACGTTGTTAGCACCTTTTTATTTCATTTATTAAAACTTATTTACTGCAGTGGTTATAAGCCTGTATTTTTTCGTATGAGTGCAGCATAATACAATTTACCATAGGGACTGTGTAATAACAGCATAATGAAAACGTTTATAATTTTAATGTTTATGCTTAAATATTATTTACCTTTATTGCAATTTTTTGTTTTTTTTTTTTAAGCGTATTTTGATAGATTACTCGGAAATTGTATATAAGTATATTTGTTAAAAACCACATAAGTTACTAAATATCAATAAAACTATCGACGTGTAGAGCGCGCGTCTGTGTGCGTGAGTTTAATTCGGAGCATAAGTACTAAGATGTTTTACTGTATTATATTACACTGTGGTAGGGCACACCACATACCCCGCGCACTGAGATCCCGCGTTTCTCTGTTCATTCGGCCTGAGGATTTAGGACGAAAATATTGTCATAACTTTTTTGCGGAGCGCAAAGTATCCCGTATATTTCGACACGATCTCACTTCAGAGTACTTTTGTGTGTGTACTCTTAGTAGCAGTTGTTTAAACTAAACTAATTTGAGAAAGTGAGTGTGAATCGTGCGCACACAGGAATATTGTAGGAGCTTAAATTCATTTCTATTAAGTATATTCGCATATTTCAACGAATAATTCCACACTTTTTGGACATTATAGTCATTATGGATGAAGAGGAATATAGTTATATGTCAGTTAACAATTGGACACGGACATCAATGAACAGTTAGATCGAGATGGGCAGTCTTCAGGGCTGAGCTCAATCACGTCGATATCTTCACCCCCGCGTCTTGCACTACTTGACGGTACATTTTACAAATATTTACCAGAAGAATCAACAGCACATATAATCACAGCTCTGTGTACTAAATGCTCGCCTGTCACTACTAAAATCAGAGGATTCGACAACTGTACATCCAATTTTCTAAGTCACCTCAAACGGAAACATGGACAAGATTATGTAAATGAATATAAAAGATACATAAAAACAAACAAAATGATAAAAAAGGTGCCAACATTTCAAAAAAAATACCGATTAGGGGCTTAAGAAAAGTTGAAGAGGTCCAGCCATATACACCAGAAAAATTTGCACAAAATATGATAAACTTCTTGATTGATTCTATGATCCCATTGGGGGCTATAGAAAACCTATATTTTTTAGAGATGTTTAGCAACTTGAAGATATCCGATAAGAATTTGAAAGTTGTAACCGTCGAGGTTTGAGTCAGTTTGAGTCGCCGTATAAATATATATTATGAAGAAAAATGTCTGCCATAAAATCTGAACTAAAGGCTGTTGATTTCGTGTGCACTACAACTGATATCTGATCGGGAAAGAAGAGAAGCTTCTTAGGTATGACTGCACATTGGATCACAAAAGATTTGAAACGTGTTTCAGTAGCATTAGCATGTCAGCGGTTCAAAGGCATTCATAGTTACGATCGTATTACTAATTTAATTAAACAAATTTATACAGAATTTGGCTTAAACGGTAATAAGGTAGTCGCAACCATTACTGACAACGGCAGTAATTATGTAAAAGCATTTCGCGCTTTTGGCGTGGAACTTACAAACATCAGTTGTGACAAAACCAGTCAGCCAGAAGATTCTTTGTTTGAAGAAATAGATGTGGAATCTGACTCAAGTCTGGACGAAGGAGAATCCGAAGATTTTATTTGCGTGCCCATCTAAGATGCTGTGCGCACACATTAAGCTTATGTGCTACCGTTGATGCCAATAAAGTTTTAAATGACATAGGTACTCCATTATCTCATATACATACCACCACATTGAAAAAATGCAACTCTTTATGGAATGCAGCTGGTCGTCCAAAAACAGCTGAAATTATACAAGATATATTACAACACACATTAAGTCGACCGGGTGAAACCAGATGGAATAGCCTATATGATTCACTTCAACAAATTTTATCAATTCAAGAAAAAAAATTTTAGCTTCATAGAGCTATAAATATTAGTAATCCCATAAAAGATGTTGAATTTGATTACTTGAAAGAATATTTGACATGTGCTGCACCAGTAGCAGAAGCACTAGATATTATGCAAAGTAAAACCAATGCCTATTATGGCATTTTATTGCCATGTCTGTTTGCATTGATAAGAAAAATACAAAAAATTGAAAAGAGGCAATTTGATGTACTGTGTACCTTTAATCGAGGCGTACAGAATAAACGTTGAAACGAGATTTAAACAGTTTTTTAACCTTAACACTGCTGAGGCAGAACATGCAGCAATAGCTGCTGTATCGTATCCCCGTTTTAAAAATAAGTGGCTTTCTCGCTTAGATAATCAAGACCAAACTAGGGTACAGAATCATTTTAAAACCCTTATTTCAAAAGAAATCAATGAAGAGCCTCAACAAATTATAGCAACTAAAAGTCGTAATGAAAAATTTTTTGAATCTGATTCTGACTCAGATAGTAATATTCATGTGTCAACTACAGCGGCTGCCAGTACTAACATGCCTATAACAAAGGCTGAGCTATTAATGCTACACTTTTTTGCTGAAGAAAGTGAAGAACTAAGTCTGCTGAACAGATACCCAGAAATAAAAAGAGTCTTTATAAAATTTAATACGCCATTACCAGCTTCTGCAGCAGTTGAGAAATTGTTTTCTTTTGCTGCTACGACCAATTCACCAAACAGTCATAGATTATCAGATCAAATGTTTCAAAAGAGAGTCGTGTTGAAGTGCAACTTAACCTATTCAAAGAATATACAGAAAACATGTTAATTATGTGTCATTAAATCGGAACATTGATTTAAATAAAAATTGATTTTTAATATTTCTCGTTGTATATTTATTTAACACTATTGTTGCTCCTTGTTTGCTATTGTTTATCTTGAATTCTTATGACAAATTCAATTTGTCATAAGAAGACACATTGACTTTGCGGGTCGAAAAAACTAGACCAACATGTCTCGGTTGGTTCGAGATTTAGAAACTCCGTCGTGTTTTAGATCGTTAGATTTGTCTTGACCAGTACTTTAAACTCAGATGGCGGCCACGTCCTGATGATGGATCCGGAAGGTGGCCAACGGAACTCCCAGGGTCTATAGTACTCGTCATAACCAATCAAACGGGGTAAGATGGTCTAGATATTTCCCGGTACCTACATCCTTCCATTTTCGCATTTGATATCTGTTTTGTCATTCTTTCTTCCGACATTCTTTATGCCCGAACCATCGGAGCATACTCTTTTGCATCTTTACACTAATATTATCATTCATACCTACAAGCTTTCTTACTATGCTATTTCGAATACGGTCAATCACGGCACATCTTCCGCAGTGCTCGAATTTCGACCGCATTTATCCTGCTTTCATTCTTCTTCTTATGTACCCAACCCTCACTGCCATATAACAGCGTTAGGACAAGCACTCCTTAATGCATGGCTTTCTAAGCCTTTTGGCTTAAGCCTGACGAATCACCTCGAGCCTTTCTTCTCCAATCGCACTAGTTCTTTCGAACATTTCTTTCACTAAAGTTTTGGTGGCACTCTTGATTGCCGTATATTTATTTCTTCAGCTCTGTCATACTGTCATTTACATTCAAAAAAGAAACACAGTCCTGTCACGTTTTCTTCTTACTTTGTACGAAGCTTTGTAACTCTCCGCCCCAACTTCCACTGTGCTTTGCTTTTTTGAGCAACCACATACTTCTTTCGCGGATTCTAACGAACTCTCTTTTAGGCTATTTCAGCATTCATTTATATTCGAGTCCGAAGTACCTGCTGTCAAAAGCTTCTCCCGAACCAGAGTCTGTATGAACAGATCTTTATACATTCTTCTCACTCTTGCAACTTTTCAATTATAATTCTTTTATGGCCTCGGAAGGGTATATGCTCTCGCCATTACCTCTTCTTCTAAACAAACCACTAAAACACGTAACTATGAGATAGTGTTCCGATTCAAGAGTGGGACCTCTATATGCACGGATATCTTAAAGTTTGCTCTGGAGACGGTTATCTACTAGGATCAAATCTATCATGCTTTTCTGTTCATTTTTTCTCCACGTAATATAAATCGCTTTATGTTGGAATATCGTATTTGATACAAGAAGGCCTCTTTCCAAAGCCTGGAAAGAGCCTGTTGGAACTCTGTACTCTCTGCCTACCCCGTAAGGGATCTGGCGTGATGATATAGATAGATAGATAGATAGAAGGCCTCTTTCCAAACATGCATCTACAAAGAGCTTACCCGCATCATTTACTCTCTTATCACCATAAGGACCTAGAGCAACGTCGTAAGATTGCCACCTGGTTCCCACCCATTTATTCAGGTCGTCGCACAAAATCACCTTTTCATTTGCACATCAGTCAGATTCAAAAGTTCCCTGACATTATCCCAAAACTTTTCAAGCTCCTGGTGTGTCGACAAGCTTACGGAAGCGTATGCTGCATCCAAAACTACCCTAGTGAGACTTAGGATTTAAACGGACTCAGAGAATGGGCGGCGGGACGGCGATGGGACAGCAAGATACCCACCCCTTGCTGGCACGACCACTCAGTGGTACCCTAGACTTCATGCGTCGCCTCGGGGAGACGACCCAGCCTAGATGGCTGGCAGGGGTCACAACAAGCACGCTCTTGGACATAACCCCCGAAATGATACCCACATTGATGTTACTTCAAAAGTCGCATCCGCCATCTTGGATTTCAAAATTAACGCTATATTCTTTATCAGCTTCCCCCAAACCCCAAAAATGACACCCATACTGATTTTACTTTAAAAGTCGCGTTCGCCATCTTGGATTCCAATATGAACGTTATATTCGTTATCAGAATCTCCTAAACCCCAAAAATGAAACTCATATCGAATTTTACAAAAAAGGTCACGACCGCCATCTTGGATCCAGAAACTAACGCCATATTCGTAATCAGCATGCCCTAAACCCCCGATATCGATACCCATATCGATTTTCATAAAAAGTCGCGCCTGCCATCTTGGATTTCAAAATTAACGTTATATTTTTTATCAGCATCCCCTAAAACCCCAAAAATAAAACCCATATCGATTTTACTTCAAAAGTCGCGTCCGCCATCTTGGATCTTTAAATTAACGTTATATTTGTACTCAGCATCCCTTAAAACCCTAAAAGTGACACCTATATTGAGTTTACTTCAAAAGTCATGTCCGCCATGTGGATCCAGAAACTAACGCCATATTCGTAATCAGCATCCCCTAAAACCCCGAAATCGATAACAATATCGATTTTCAATAAAGTCGCGCCCGCCATCTTGGATTTCTAAATTAACGTTATATTTGTTATCAGCATCCCTTAAAACCCCAAAAATGAAACCCATATCGATTTAACTCCAAAAGTCTCGTCTGCCATCTTGGTTCCAAAAGTTAACGCCATATTCGTTATCAGCATCCCCTAAAACCCAGAAAGTGACACCCATATTGATTTTACATCAAATGTCGCGTCCGCTATCTTGTTTCCAGAAACTAACGCCATATTCGTAATCAGCATCGCCTGAAATCCCGAAATCTATACCCATATTGATTTTAATAAAAAGTTGCGCCCACCATCTTGATTTCAAAATTAACGTTATATTTGTTATCAGCATCCCCTAAAACCCCAAAAATAAAACCCATATCGATTTTACTTCAAAAGTCGCGTCCGCCATCTTGGATCTTTAAATTAACTTTATATTTGTACTCAGCATTCCTTAAAACCCTAAAAGTGGCACCCATATTGATTTTACATCAAAAGTTGCGTCCGCCATCTTGTTTCCAGAAACTAACGCCATATTCGTAATCAGCATCGCCTGAAATCCCGAAATCTATACCCATATTGATTTTAATAAAAAGTTGCGCCCACCATCTTGATTTCAAAATTAACGTTATATTTGTTATCAGCATCCCCTAAAACCCCAAAAATAAAACCTATATCGATTTTACTTCAAAAGTCACGTCCGCCATCTTGGATGTGTTTAAAATATATTGTTCTGTGTTTAATTGTTAATTGTTTAATCGTAAACATGCAAAAAACGATTAACAATTGATCAATGGTAATTATAACGTTTTACAATTACCATTGATCAATTGTTAATTGTGAACCCTACAATTAACAATTAATTTTTCAATCGTCAATTGCAATTGATTTTTTCTGCGATTGAAATTTCAATTGTTTGGTCCTACAATTGAACAATTAAACAATTAGTGCCCAACACTGGTATGCACTTACAATAATTCCTACTTTGAGGAAGCGCTTTTTCAATAAAGGATAAAGAAATACAGCATCAACTCTTGTTTCATCACATGGAAAAATAATTCGATCAGAAAAGAGGATCGGCCTATTACTGAAGTTTTAAACGAATTTTCTGAACAAAAGAACACACAATTAGTATTAAAAAGAATATCAATCCACATTGTGGTCGCACAGGATCCTTATGCGCTATGACCAATTAAACACGTACCGCGATGTGTTACGATAACTTCGTGAAGTGACTGTCTAATAGTATGACCGTTTTTCTATCGCAAAATTCCCAGTATCGGTCCGGAGTCTGGAATTGCGCCTAGTATATGGTAATAGGCTCGCTATATGGTGTATGGCAATAATGGGTCCTAAAGCCGTGATCACATTGCACGACCCCTACTCCGACCTGACTGCCCTGGGACGCCATTACAAGGCCGGAGTCGGAGTCGGAGTAGAGAGAGGTTGGAAGATAGTCATGCGTCGGATACAACTTAGGACATTTAGAGATGTGGTCATCGTTATATTAGACGTCGATGTATCGATGTATGATTTGATGTTTTGTAAAAAAAAACATCGCTTTGATAATATTGATGTATCGATATATCGATGTTTTACAAGTTTTTAATACACGTTTTTTTATTCGTATGTCTGTTTATCACTTTGGTTTAGATATTGATATTAAAATAAATATTGATCTTTACCATACTAATATAAATTCCGTGATAATGCAATAATATAGTTTCATATCCATGTACGTATGGAAATACTCTACATCCGTTCTCTGTATTTTACTGACTTAAAGTGAAATCGATACATAAATAATATGCGATCACGGTGGCGATCAGTATCTCCCTATTTGCGCGTGCAGACTCCGCCCAGATAGCGCGTGCAGGACGCAAGATGCGTTAGTGTAAACGTTTCTAAACAAATATTACTGCAGGAGCTGATCGCCACCGTGCACACCATCGCGGACGCGGCTGGACGCTTTGCTTTGGCCGTACCATAATACCATCGTCGAAAAGTGGGCGTACATAGAACAGTGATATACAGAATACCATTACACGATTAATTCATTAAATTGTCTTAACGTGCCGCGTTTATTCATAGCGAATAAGCGCCGAGCTATTGGAGTATCGGAATAGAATGTAAATATTACTTTTGCATCTGCACTGAATGATCGTGTCTATATCGATATGGCGATGGTGCCTATCTAGGAAGATAACTTGTTTTTTTCGTTTTTAAAGTTCCGTACGTTGATTGGTTTAAACAGAACCCTTTTAGAATCACTTTGCTGTCCATCTCTCTGTCTGTCCGATGGTTATCATCCTTTTTTTTTTCAGGAATAGCTAAAGTGATAACGGTACCAAATGGGTGGCAGGCCCCGGTAATAAGCGTGAGTCCAGAAATGAGTGGCTGGTCCTAGGTTTCGTCTCTATAAGTTTCTTGGGTTGTGTGACAAAACGTCACAGACCAACATAACTTAGAAAGTATTTCTGATATATCTTGTGAGAAACCCTCGATGTTAATAAAGACATATAATAATAATATTAGCCCTGTTAAGAAACTGCCCCATTGTTGGGCACGGGCCACCTCTCAACCTAAAAGGGTTTAGGCCTTAGTCCACCACGCTGGCCCAGTGCGGGTTGGCGAACTTCACACACCTTTGAGAAACTCTTAGGCATACAGGTTTCCTCACGATGTTTTCTTTTACCGTTAATAAGGATAATATTAATAAAATTAAGAAGGGTGTAACAGTCCATATAAATTTTCTTTAAGACCCTCAAACCACTGCACCATAACAACATTCCCGTCGCTATACCTCTCACAGAAACACTGTCGGAGTTTTCTTTTTCAATTTCAAACTGTCTCTAGCGCCGGGCCTCGCGAAACAAGTGCGGAAGTAAGGGAGTTAAAGAATAGGAGGGATAAGACTGAATACTGGTATCTTGTTTGGGACTTTAAATGCAAACTTCACTTATTTAGCGATGACTTTACATATCCATCTTGCATACGATCTATTTATTTAATCTCGGTCGTGTATTTATTCAATAATATTTAATGCCAGTTTTTGTATAACACCACATGTTTATACTTTATAGTCTCTTTCGCAAACTTGTATTCAAAATATGTTTTATTTGGAATGTGTAATTTAGGAACTTTAATGACTCCCACGTGGACCAAGTGCGGATTGGTGAAGGCAGAAGATTATAAGGCTTCAAATATGGCTTAAGGACTATTATATTAAATGGTTACCGAGACCAATGACTTAACGTGACTTCAAAAGCACGGAGACGCCCAAACATAAAAATTTCACAAAGGGTCACCCATTCCAGACCGACCGAGCCGAAAGGTGCAGTTCTTTTATTATCCTGGCGAGAACAGATTTATCCAGGGCTTTCCTTATATCTCTGGCAAATTGCTCATACGAAGCCGTTTAAATTTTCGGGATCAATAGGCAACATAGTTTCCGAAGTTTTTTGTAAACTAATTATGGGCATCGTTCCTGCCCATAATTTAATCAGCCTATAGCAATTCACTCTTGAACGCATGTCTCTCCAATTACACATCGGAATTCTCGGCTATTCTTTATAGAAGTTACTTTACCTGGTTTGAGGTTAATACGCGCGTATCTGTGACATATGAATGTGTGAAATTTTAATTGTTGCTCTCGGAAATTAAGGAAAAATGTAAATTTCAAAGGGCATGTGAAATAATGGAACGTTTGAGATAAAATGTGTTCTGAAATTGTAGACATATCAATAGGATTGAAATATGTGAGTGAAAGAGAAGAAAATAATATTTGACAATTAGTGTGAAAGCGAGATTGATTTATAGTGTATTTGTCATTACTTCAAATGTTGCATAAATTGAGGATGGTCTCCTAAGGCCGTTTTTCTGTATCTACAACGATTGAAATAGGTGCCCTACTGTCCCATCTTAAAATCCATCTTGTATTTACAGATGAATTGAGAACCTTGTTTGTTTTAAACTCGGTTATAAATAGTTTCCAGCGTAATTAAACCATATCATAAATAGGTAGAGTGCATATAAGTTCTACCTTATGGTCACCGTACTACATCGTAATGGGTGCGAGCGAGACACCGGACTCCAGGTTATTACTCTCACTCATCATGGTTTCTCGAATTGTTTAAATCATAGAAAATTCAGTGTTGTGTCTGTAAGTAAGAGATTAATTTGCTCTAGCAATATTTTGACATTACTCAATTCATGTTGGGTACTAAATTCATAGTTTTTGTAAATAAGGGAGAGAGAGACCGAATTAATAAAATAATATCCCGAAATCTTCGTTTGAATTTCGATCCTTACCATACCTTACGTGTATCAAAGCATCGCGATGCTTGAAATTCGCTGTTATAGGAGAGCGTATTCGGAAAAAATAAAAACCAGCGCAACATTCCGTCTAATAGAATTTAAATTTCTCTCTTTTTATTGGATGTAGAGTGTACCGTGCGAGAGTTATTGGATTCATCCTTCAGTTACGATCATATATGTTTATACAGACTGCTAATTTATATCTTCGTAAAATTTAAAAGAGTAGCTGTATTGATATTGTTGGGATAAAATATTGTATATTTTTCATGAAAATAGTTTTATATAATTTAATGGTTTACGACATACCCCGATAGATGGCGATGCGCCGAAAATGAATAATTAATAAAGAAAATTAGCCCGCCGTTTTGAGTTTTTCAGTCGATTAATAACTACCGGTCAGTTTCGATGAAGTCAGTTACTTTGCGACAGTGGAACAGTTGAGTTTACTCCTTAGTACACGGAACCTCCGTGATCTTTCGTTCAGATATGTCACACACAAATTTATAGGTAAATACAGACAAGAATCGGATCGAGAAAAGAATACATTAGGAATTATCTACAAACGTACCATATGGTAAGATAACTACACTTTAACTATGGTTGTTCTGATTTACTGCGAATGAGTGTTACCAGAAATATGTTAAAAACTCATATATTTCGACTCAAGTGGAAGTGGGCAGAACACGTCGCAAGATGTGGTAATGGCAGGTGGAGTAGGTCTCTGACCGAATAGTGGCCACGAAAGGGATATTGCAATCGAGGAAGGCCAGTACAAAGATTGGTCGAAGATGTGGTTAAGAGCATTGGTAAGACTTGGCTAAGACTGGCTCAGAATAGGGATATGTGGCGTAAGAGGGAGAAGGCTTATGCCCTGCAGTAGGTGAAATAAGCTGGAAGTGATGATGATACTGCTTAAAACAATCATAGACTTCGGTCCCAGGTCGGCCGGAGCAAGGAAAACATGTTCAGGCGGGTATTCACAGAGGGTACCAGTTGAGGGTGTTTGTGCGGCGTAACCCAAACGATGTGTTACCTTATATCATGCTCCGCATCCCCTAACACGTATACGCAGCAGAATTTGATGTCTGCCTGCGACAATACAGTAAATGTGGCCGCATTCTGGGCTGCTTCCATATTACTATAGCATGTTTGCCGTCGAAACGCTAAGAAGAAGAAGCTAGCATTAATTAGTGTGGTATAATGAAATACTCCGTATAATATGACGTATTCCATAAACTCCGCGAGAATCCAAAACTTTAGTCTGTATAAACGGTAGCTTTGGTACAGCAACATAGTTTTCTAAAGTCTATACTTGTGCCCGGTATAATAATTTTAGGAAAACTCCTTATTATCATTGTCAACCCATAATCACCCAATGCTGAGGTCTCTTCCATGGTCCTCTATTCCTTTCGGTCTTGCGTTTTTTCGCATCCAAAGCTTACCGGCCACCTTCGCCAGGCCATCAATCCATTTTGCGGGTTGTTTCCAACATTTTGATGGCCAGTTCGCGGCATATGTCCTCCCAATCTCCACTTTCTTTCCGCTATAACTTGAGATATTTAGAACTCGGTCTCTTTGCGATATTCTTAACATAACTGGCTCCTTAGCTCTTTGGCTCACACGTACTTTATTGAGCTCCATATTCGATGACGGGCAGGAGACACTGGTCGATTTATATTGGAACTTAGGCGTCTGCCATATGTGGGGTAGGTATCATCTGTTTATGCTACATAATTAAATGTAGCATAAACAGATGATACCTAGCTTTGTAACAACTAAGACTATTGAGGATGTTAGGTCTCAATGTAATATGTTAAATTAATTTTAATAGGTATCAAATGGTAGTGTACGAATGGAGATAGCTAGAGATCTCTAAAAGGCCTACACTGCAAGGGATCTGGCGTAATGATATAGATAGATAAAAAGGGTTAGTTAGTGGTAATTCTGTACACCCGGTTATCGTCGATGATGTTAGGCGCCCATGTAATAGAGTAATTCACTAAAATACGTATTCAACCAGTATCTGTGATACATTTAAGCTGGGCAATAAAACTATTGCGACAGAACAGACACGGTCATGGGCAATTAAAGCTCAGAGAGACGCGTTGTTCAACATGACTCTGAACTGAACCCCGAGCTGTGAAAGTATAGAAGGTATGTGGTAATTAAGATCTGTGAATATCTCGTCTGATGTTCAGAGATTTATTCTTACTTTACCACTCTCTGTAGACAGCATTAAGGTTAAAAAGCAAGTCTTTATAAAAACCAACGTTACCATCTCTTAAAGCCTTTGTGTTATTTTTATGTGCAAACTATATTACTGTAATGTTTTATCAAAATCCGTTCAAAAGTTTTTGCTTGAAAGAGTAACAAATAACCATACATCAACCCATCCTCACAAAATTTCGCGTTTGTTTTATGAGTAGGATTAATATACTAAATGATGAATTATATAAAATTGTCAAAACCAATCCATAGATCCCAAATACAAAAAATTGTGTAGTTGAGGAGTTTTTAAAGCCGTCCCCTGGTTCAATACTCAAAGCGCTTTATGAGCATATCAATTGACATCAAAGTTACTTAGGTATGTCAAAATGCGCCTCAGTCAGTGCCAAAAGGGGTTTTAAAAACGAATTACAAATATTAATGAAGAAAATACACTAATAAACCAAGTGACTAGAAAACTTTTATCTTCTTCATCCGACAGACATCTACTGTAGGATATAGGCTTAAGATCGCCACGATGCCCGGCTTTGCCCATCCAGCTTTTACTCATTACCTTTACGAGGTCATCAATACATCTTGTGGTGCTATTGTTTGACATAAAAATATTAATAATCTATATATCTATATCCTACACCAGATCCCTTGCGTTGTAGGCAGAGAGTACAGAGTTCCAACAGGTTATTTCCTTACATACATCTCTGGCTTTCTCCACTCTCATAGTTCGTCTCATTCACGCTCAGCGGTTACGGAGACTCTTGACTTGCTCTTCAGATAATACACGGTCTATTTGATCATGGTAAGATGGTCTAGGTCTTCTCCGGTATATTTGTTTGTCAATCTTTCTTCTGACATTCTTTCTATATGCCCGAACCAAGGAAGCATACCCTTTCTCGTCTTTACCCTGATACTATCTTTCATACCTGCTCGCTTTCTTACCACGCTGTTGCGAATACGATAGGTCAGCTTGACTCCGCACATCTTCCGTAGAGCTCGCATTTCGACCGCATTTATTATATTTTCATTCTCCTCTTATTATTAATAATATTTCATTTGATTTTATTAAAAAAAAACAATTTAATTTTGTTTTGCATGGCCCCTTTTGTCCAAAGCCTTCCATTTGTTCCTATTGTTTGTTACCTGTATTCAGCCTGGTCCAGCGATTTTCTTTATATGATCCTCCCATCGAGTGCACAGTCTGCCTGCGCGACGCTTTCCCTTGGCCACTCCAAATAGTTACTCCTAAAGTACATATGTTATCTTCCAGTTGTGCTTTATGACCGAACCATCTAAAATTCAATTTCTGGGTGTAGCTCATTATGTCTACCTGAGGACCTAAATAAAACTTTGAAATAATTATCATATTGAGTTCTTAGATTTACACGAACATTACACATGAAATAAAACAGTGGTTCCCGTGAGCATGGGCGCTGCAAAGCACTCAAACCTCGGGAACTTAAAAATTAAAACTAAGCCACGATAAAATTCGAAAAATAGTTTTATTTCAAATAATTATCTTGCTACTTCTAACGCTGGGTACTCTTCCATTCCTACTTCAGTGTTCCTCTGTGTAATTTAAACACTAGATGTGGGCAGTAACTCTCCTACATAGCGCTAGTTTAATACTGAATACTTTAAATAACCACAATTTGTTTTAGCTTTTGGAACTCCATTACATTAATTGTGGTAATACTTACAGATTTATTGTCATACATATAAAATAAATATAAATAATATTAGCCCTGTTAAGAAACTGTCCCACCATTGGGCACGGGCCTCCTCTCATACTGAGAGGGCTTAGGCCATAGTTCGCCACGCTGGCCCAGTGCGGGTTGGCGAACTTCACACACCTTCGAGAAACTCTTAGGCATTCAGGTTACCTAACAATGTTTTCTTTTACCGTTAAAGCAAGTGATAATTAGTTACATATATCACGTATAAATTATTTATTTTCGTGCATGTCTTTTATAAAGATAAGATGCGATAGACGACTTAAGTTTTTAGACTAGTATAGATAGAATTAGCATGTCTCAAACAACCTCCTCTCACAGGTCGCGACTATAACAGCAATATACAATAAAATATGTTCTATTTTGTTATTATACGGAGAAATGTTCAATATTATACGCTAAATGAGAACTGTAAAGTCATAAAAATGTAGTTTAATAAATACCTTTTTATTGTCATTAGCTACTACCTGGATTTACACTTCGGGACTTAATAAATTGGCCATTAGTGGACTTTATTAGAAAAGGTGTACATACATACATACTATTGCGGTACTAATTTCTGTTATATTGTAAGTAAATTTTATTCAAGTTCTAGTTCTTTCTCTATCTATCTGTATTTGTTTGTGAATTTTCATGTTTGTAAACGCACCCACGACACAGGAATAAATTCTAGTGTAGGGCTACGCTTTAAAAAAAAATAAAAAAATCTATCTATATCTTCACGCCAGATCCCTTGCGGGATAAGCAGAGAGTACAGAGTTCCAACACGTTCTTTCCTTACATACCTCTCTGGCTTCCTCCACTCTCATAGTTCGTCTCATACACGCTCGCCGGTTACGGTGACTCTTGTCTTGTCCTTGAGATAAGACTTGGTCCATTTGGTCCGGGTACGATAGACCAAATAGACCGAATATTCTAGTTATTACTTACTATTCTCTATAGCTGTTTTTAACTATAAATCACCCACCAAATTATTACCTATGATACGTGAAATAGTACGCAATACGTAACTCCTTTATACACTCAACTAGCGTTGAGTGTATAAATGTATGTGTTTGTACGTATGTGTACATATCGTGTATTATCTCACGTAGTGATAAACACTAGTCTTAAGTTAGATTTGCTCAATCGAGCGTGACGAAAGGGGCACCAGTGCATTCCTATCCTAGAGCATGTACCGTGTGGGGAAAGGACACAGTAGTGGATTTTTAGTGTGGCAAATATCCCATATACTTCAGTAGTCCTCGTAGACTTTTCTAAAGATTTCTCTCCTGCATAAGAGAAAAAGTGGCTCAGAAGCTTAGAACATAAGTTGAGATTGTAATATATTTAAGAGCTGTAAGTTTTGTATGAATAAAAACAAAAAAGGTACCACAATCACTACTTGTCTAAATCTTTGCAAATAGCGCCAAAAGTGTCCTTTTTATCTCATCCATCACACAACAACGTAACAGATACCAACCAAATCTGACAACTCAGGGAATATTCCCGCTGTGTATAGTTTTATTTGGCATGCAGTACACGCGCACAATAGATGTCAGACGCAGATTCCAGCGTTGTGTCGCGGATACAGTTTTATTTTCATTTTATTATACACTGGATTTTTTTAGCTGCGGAATTCACGGTGCATTTTTCGAAATTGAACTAATTTTTCCCCGACTATCTCAGGACAATGACGTATTTTTTAAGTTTGTGTGTCTATTTTTATGGCATGATTTGTGGCTTAGACGCCGTGATTGTTTTAAGATATGAAGTAAAATAATTTTAATTTAAAAAGATCTTTCCAAAAACAAGCTTTTATAGCAATAACACAACAGAGACCAGCAAGTACTATGGTGCTTGTCAAGACAAATGTAACGATCCCCCACACGTAGGGGTTATGTTGAGTAGGTGCGTAGTTCCGTTGGCCAACTGCAGGTTCTATCATCAGACCCTGGGCATCATCCGTGTCTACAGAACTTGTCAAGGCAAATCCAATGAGCCTAAATACTGCGGGGTTATATTGAGTATTTGGATAGTTCAGTTGGCCACCCTCCGGCGCCATCATGATACCCTGGTCACCATCCGGGTCTACAGAACTCGTCGAGACAAATCCAATGAGCCCATACACGGTAGGGTTATATTGAGTACTTGTGTGGTTCCATTTGCCACCTTTCGTCTTCAACATGAGACCCTAAACAATAGTTGTATAGTGCTTCTCAATACCAATCTAACGAGCCTAAATACGAGGGGTTCACGTTGTAGAGTTTACTAGGGCCACATACCAACTCTATCACCAGACTAGCTCCATGATACTATATTATTGCATTATCATTGGACTAACTAACGTGTGCCCAATTTCAGCCCAATCGGATACCCGCAAGTGCTTTAAAAATGAATCACAAGATTGAACCGGACACACAGACATACGAACATTGGAAGTTAAATAAAGCTTGTAAAAATGGACTAATCTTAGGTCGATTAGTCTAATCTTTTTATGTCATCCTATTTTGTCCCACTGATGGGCAAATTATTTTATTCTATCTATCTATATCATCACGCCAGTTGCCTTGCGGCACATTATTATTATCATTAATTATTATTGCGACGTTAACATAGGGTATTTTAGTATCCTCCTCATGCACCAATATCTGCAGGGGGAACCTGGGGCGGGGGCCCTAAGCGTCCTTCACGTACGACCCTGAGGAGGACGGCGGCGTGGTGTGGCTCATGCCGCCGTGAGCAGCGATGCAAGGACCCTCTCGCCGGGTCCATAGGCTTCCTCCCCGAAGGCGGGCTCTGTGGAACACGATACAGAGGGACACCGGTGTGTTTCTAACAGTGATCCCGGAACCCCTCCCCGACGTCGATGCCGCCTACCGTGGGGTTTTAGTCAGTAAGAGTCCGACATGCCCCGCCAGCTTCCTCCAAGGCTGGCGGAAATCCATGAAGATTTCCCCTCGAAAAAAAGGATATTTTAACATGGCAAGTACTATTAAAAAGGCAGGTGATATAAACTATATTTTTAACCGACTTCTAAAAAGGAGGTGGTTCTCGATTCGACTGTATGTTTTTTTGTATGTATGTTACGCGATCATTCCGCCAATTATGAATCGATTTTGATAATTCTTTTTGCATTGGGTTCAGTATAGCTCCAAGGTTATCCCATTTTAATTTCATCGGTATTGAACCTTGGACTCGGAAGATACACCAGGGAACTCCTTAATGACAAACAATACGAATGCGTAGATTGGTATATTATGGGTATTACGTTAGTCCTATAGGTACCCTGCCATAAAATTAATCAGAATATTAATCAACTTCAAAAAAGGAGGAGGTCGACAATTCGTCTGTGTTTTTTTATAACGTCTTTATTTATGAACTGATGATTCTTTTTGCGTTGGGTTTAGTATAGTTTCGAGGTAGTCCCATTTTAATGAAATCAGTATTGTACTTTGGACTTAGAATATACATCAGGGGACTCCTTAACGGCGAACAGCACGAATGTATAGGGGTTATTATGGTTATTATATCAATCCTGCAGGTACCATGCTGTTCAACTCAGCAAAATAATATAATATAGGTATATAAATAAAAGTAAATAATTCACTTGCCACATAAAATTGTAAAATAAAAATCTTTTTTAAAAAGCCAAGTAACCGACTGCACTAACCGGTACCGACTTCAAATATTTATTTTTTGTACTGAGTTCTTAGATTTACGCGAATATTACACATGAAATAAAACTATTTTTTTCGGACTTCATCGCGGTTTATTTTTGTTTTTTTTAATTTGAGCTCGGTTTTATTTTACTTAAAGTTTTTTATAACATTTTGTATTAAATAAGGCAGGTGAATAGCAAATTTATACTTATATCATAGAGAGATAAAGTTGTATGTCAGTATGTTTGTTTGTAGGGGTTAACCTCTGGAATAGTAGTTCCAGAGGTTAACCCCTAGATTAACCCCTGCAGATCAGTAGATCTGCATTATTTCTGAAAGCTATAGGCTTTTTAAATGTGATAAAAAACAGCCAAATTATAAAATAAACAGCTAGTCCCAAATATACCTTTATGTTATTTTTAAACGTTGTTTTATTCAGGGAATTTTAATTGGCTTCGTTGAGTATTACGGTACAAAACGCGTGAGAGCTCAATATTGCTGGTTCAGAAGCTCCAACATAATGCTTTTGCTAACGGATATTACGGGAAATGAATTTCTTCATAATCTTTTAAGAAGATAATAAAGTAGACGAGACGAGGAGAGTTCTTGAGACTGCTTCATGTTGTGAATAAAATTAATTATAGTAATGAAATGACATCTAAGTTTAATATAAAACCACAAAACAAGAAACACATGTAAGTAGGTACTTCTTTATTCTACTCGTAAACTATTTTTGCTTGTGTTAGCTTTATATTTATTTCATTTCAAATTCTCAAATCGAAACGGTGACAAAGATTATTTACTTCTTACAGTATAGAAGATTTTCAGCTAATCGAATCATAACAACATCGGAACAGAAGACTGAGAGCCAATAACAAGACTTCACTTATATTAGTAATAGGTCCCAATCTTACAAAGGTGAAATTAAAATATAGGAAAAAACGATAACAGAATAGATGAATATTTAAATTTTACTGTGCAGTGTGCATATTATATTTATAAAAAAGTTAAGGCTTACACACCTGCCTGTGCCTCTCCAACTAGTGAAGGTTGGCTATCAATTTTTGGAAATCGTCCTTATCCTGTGCGGTACGAAAGAGCTGTACTGCGCTAGCAATTCCTGTCTACTCCCGGATGTTTCGGAGCCACGACTTTTTTCTGCGGCCCACACGCCTTTTACCGGCAACATTGCCGGCAAACATCATAATGACCTGTAAAAGATGATATCTATCTTTCCTAAGCACGTGGCCGAGGTATGCAGTTTTTCATCTTTTTATGAGGGTCATAACTTTCCGTTCTTGATTGACTTGTCGCAGAACTTCTTGGTTGGTGAGTTTTTGAGTCCAACTTATTCTCAGCATTCTCCTGTAAGTCCACATTTCGAATGCTTCAATACGTTTCCCGAGGTTTTCCTTGATAGACCACGACTCACATCCGTATTGAATTATGGGCCAGATGTAACAGAGAAGAAGACGGGTACGCAAATTGATGTTTAAACTCCTGTTGCAAAGTACAAATCGCATAGTATTGAAGGCAGTTCGGGCAATTTCTATATAATTTCACGCTCTATGTGTAGGGATAAATATCGTGTTGTTTATATATATAGCTATTTTGCCTATAATTAGTAGAAGCATTAGATACGTATCTATCGAAGACTATCTTACCATGACCGAATAGACCAAGTCTTATCTGAAGGACACGTCATGATCTCCGTAACTGGCGAGCTTATATGAGACGAACTATGAGGGTGGAGGAAGCCAGAGAGGTATGTAAGGAAAGAACCTGTTGGAACTCTGTGATGATAAAGATAAATTAGGTATGTATAACGATGGGTTCAAGCGAGTGGATTTGCATGGGACATTCAAACAGACAGCTAAGAGTTTGGGACAGTCAATCTTGTTACTCAAAACTTTTTAGAAGAAAGACATAGTCCTGAAATAGGACGAATTTTTAGTGGTACCAGATGGTATTTTTTACAAAGTTAAAGAAAATTATTGGATTTTTTTTATGAAAACACAGGTACTCTATAAAGCGTTTTTGAATATTGTCGATACGATCAATATATTTATGATGGCGGGGGAGAATAAAAAGCAAATAAAAATATTGTCCTATTTTATGTGTAATAAATACCTCAAACGGTGGTAGCAGAGATGTACTGCATTCACTGACATTTTACGAGGGCACATATTCAAACTCCGAACAGCTACAAAAATTTTTTGATAGACCTATCTATTTATAACACCGCGCCAGATCTCTGGCGGTGTAGGCAAAGAGTACAGAGTTCCAACGGGTTCTTTCCTTACAGACCTCTCTAGCTTCCTCCTGTCTCATAGTACGTCTTATACACGCTCACCGGTTATGAAGAGTTTTGACTTGCCCTTTAGATAAGGCACGATCTATTTGGTCATGGTAAGATAGTCTAGGATATCCTTCGACTTTTACATTGTTAATAGAAATAATATCGGAAGAAAGAATGGCAAAACAATTGTCATTCTTTCTTCCGACATTCTTTCTATATGCGCTAACCATCGCAGCATATTCCCATCTTTAGATCGATTCATACTTACACGCTTAGTCTAACACCCGTATTTTTGTGTGTGAATGATCTACGCTGTTGGCCGCGGGGCCTTTTCAGCTTCACCGGACAAGAACACCTGTATTTATGAAGATATCTAAGTACTTAATACACATTTTTATTCTATAGATAAGAAACTGTCCAAAGTAAGAAATGTAAATTTTTTCTTAGCAAAGTAATAATCACCATTTTTTTACTACATCTCTGTCTGACCTCTCTGGCGGAGCAGGCAGAGTGTACAGAGTTCCAACAGGTTTTTTCCTTACAGACCTCTCCACAGCCACAGCAGACCACAGCTTCCTCCACTTTAATAGTTGGAATTATACCCGCTCGCCTTTTACGGAGACTCTTAACTTGCCTTTTTTTGATAGACAAACCCTAAAATCATTGAGAATGATAAATGAACCGTGTAGCCATTAATTCATGACTAGCATAATTTAGTTTATTTAACTTAAATCCGCCTGATAGACCAGCCCACAAAGGTTTCTTATACCCTACAACAAAATATAGCTGGTAAAGTTATTTTAAGAGAGTAACCGTGGAGTTTCTTGCCCTTCTTCTCCACAAGAATGACCTCTCGAAATAGTGGTAAAGTCTTTTTTAATTTTCTTTCGATTCCTAAATACTATGAATGAAAAAATATTCGATCTAGGATTCAAACTTAGGACGTGGTAATTGCTAGTTGCACCATGCACTATGAACCAATGAGAGTGTAGTGAATAAACCCAATTCACATTTTTCTATGATTTTACTTTAAGCTATTGAGTTCTGAAAAAAAAACACACACAAAGAAAAAAAGATATGTGAAAATTGCACTAATTCCCATAATAACTAATATATGTATCTCTGCAAGATACATATTTCGTCTTTTAGCTAAAGAAAAAGAAGAAGAAATAATATTTTGCTGTATCTATTTACCACAAAAGAGTATCTTCCCAAAACAATGATATTATGACTTATCTACTTCTACCAACAAGACGACAATAACAAGCTAGATACTTGTACATAACAAACGGTACTTTCTATGTAAAATGCGGTATAATAAAGTGTCCAGTTTGTAGATAATCTATTGTCAATGAAAAGGGTAGACAAGGGAGGCGGTGAGGACTGACACTTAGTAAGTAACGATTAGCGATTTTCATTCCGAACATTTTTCTAAAGTTTTGTTGAATGTACAGAAAACCAAGATTATGGTTTTTGAACGGGAAGAAACCAGAACGAATGCAAGGATTGTGGTTGGTAACGATGTGCTGGAGCAAGTGAATGAGTTTGTTGTGCAGTAACGATGGGAAATACACCGCTGACATAGAGAAAAGAGTGAGTGCAGGGGACAGAGTAAATTGTGCGATGGGAAAGCTACTTGGGAGCCGGCACTTAAGCCAAAAGGCGCAGCTGGCCATATATAACGGAGTTCTTGTCCCAACGCATTTATATGGCAGCGAGAGCTGGATATGTAAGAAGGAGAATGAAAGTAGGATAAATGCGGTAGAAATGCGAGCTCTGCAGAAGATGTGCGGAGTGAAGCTGACCGACCGTATTTGCAACAGCGTAGTAAGAAAGCGAGTAGGAAATATAGTATCGGTGTAAAGATGAGAAAGGGCATGCTCCGTTGGTTTGGGCATATAAAAAGAATGTCAGAAAAAAGAATTACAAAACAGATATACAATGCTCAAGTGGAAGGGTGTAGGTACCGGGGAAGACCTAGACTATCTTACCACGACCAAATAGACAGAGTCTTATCTGAAGGACAAGTCAAGAGTCAGTAACCGGCGAGCGTGTATGAGACGAACTATGAGAGTGGAGGAAGCCAGAGGAAGGATGTAAGAAAAGAACCTGTTGGAACTCTGTACTCTCTACCTACCCCGCAAGGAATCTGGCGTGATGATATAGATACATAGACATGTTTTACCAAAATGAAAATCTACCTAGTAGTTGTAGTAGAGTGCTATCTTTCTAGACGTGGAAGGTTTGAACCTGCCCATTGAACTATGATTATCTCCGAATACTGTTAAGACAGTTTTAAGACATCCCATAATATGTATCAATAGTAGGTATATTCTACTAATAAACCAAGTTATATTATTTTATTGCTGAGTAAAATCATTCTCTCACAACTCGAAGTGAGAGAGAATAAGGTTATTCTCTACCATGCGGAACCTGTGCGTATTGGTGGTAGGAAAGTTTGTGTTTGCAGGTGGCCACCTGTTGTTGGAACATTTCAAGCCACCTAAAAGGATTCCGATTTAGATTAACGACTATCAAATTAAGTGGCAGCTGGGACTAACGGCTTAATGTGCCATCAGTTTCCATTTACGAGTGCCTCTGACTCGATTATGGAAACTGCACACTACCAATATCTGGATGACTAAACGAGATGCTGCTTTTCCTTGGTCATCTCTAAAAGCAAACACAGTACGTGTCGACATTGATTAAGGAGCCTTTTTTAATATTGGAATACTGTTACCCCTACTTATTAGATATTAAGCGAATTTATTCGCCCAATTCTAAAATTTGAAGCAAACGACTTGAAAAGTTATAGGAGGAAAAAGGTGGCTACTTAATCCAATCTTTTTGAGAAGGGGCACTTCAAACTCTTTAATACCCTAATTTTGTCCATAGCTATACGGGTTTTCGATTTTGATTGGGTACATTCCGCTGTCGCTTATACATAAAATTACAACCTATCCGTTCACCGACCGGTAAAACAAGAGGCCCTATTGTCAAGTCTTCTATCTACAGATACGGAAAAAACAACCTTCAGTCCTACACTTGCCATGCCAAAGCCAACTTTGTTCTTCACACACTAAGATCTTAACAGGTGTCCACGTAAATTTGTTTTCCAGTATTGCGATACAAACTTGCTAAATACAGTTTGCAAACTAATTTTCAATCTTATGACTTTGAGATAAAGTTTTATTAGGTAGAGAAGTTATATTTGCAGATTCCAGACACGATGGTTAAGCACTCAATGTACCCTTTATCTTAGATTAAAAATGGGGGATGGAGAGGGTGGCCGTCAGAACGTAGGTGTCGATAGTTATCGAAAATCGACGCTCCTGTTTGTTTAACCATTGTTTGAAGGCATTCTTTCTTTTTTTAATCATTATAAGTGTTTGCTCGTAGCGTATCAAAACCTAACATTCGGCTCAGTCAGTCTGGGGTGGGTGACCCTTAGTGACATGTCATGTTCAAAGAAACAAATAGCTGCATATATCAAAATAAAATTTTGAAGCATTATGCAAGGCTTGATAATTATTGTCCAAGAGAGGTTAAACGTCCCGCAATGTACATAATTCGGTGAAGAAACTATTTACCAAGCAGAACAAACTATCTTCTTCAGCAGAAAAACTATCTGGAATAGATAGGTGGCATATGGCAAAAACTGTGAAGCTATAAAAAAAGGTGAACGCCCGCAACAAGTAACTCCAGCATCTCACTACCACTAAGTGGTGAGCCTCGCCGTAAGTAATGCGGACATCACGCCTGTTGCTGGCATTCTCCGCAGGTGAATATACGTGCTCTGTATGGAGTCGGTCCACCCATGCAAAGCAGTGGATACAGCACTGAACGTAACTTGCCATATCATCATGGGATGTCTGAAACCGACTCCCGTAAAACTGCTGTACCCACTGGCTAGCATAGTGCCCCCAGATGTTCATAGTGCTGTTGTGAGTGGGCAAAAATGGTAAACGACATACGGTACCCCATGCATGGCCACACTCCTGTACAGCAAAAACTAAAGACCAAGTAGAGCTTTATAAAGTGTGTCGACAAATGGGTCGATGGGGTTAATCAACCCTGGAGCCAATAAAAGCGATGCGCAACCTTTGGAGGGAAGTAGTATCGTACCAAATCCCTATGTTCCAACTACTGAGAGTCCTCCACCTGGACATAAATTACCATAGCCAGTCTGGATTTTCTTTAATAGACTTTGGACCCAAGTCGGCTGAAGCAAGGAAAACATGATCAGGTGGGGATTCAAAGACAGTACTAATCTGGGGGTGTTTATGCGGTGCAACCCAAACGATGTCCCACATTATATCATGCTGCCGTCGAAGCGCTAACAAGAAGCAGATAGATATTCACTGCAGTATAAAAGCCTCCCGCAGAGATCGCAACGGTGACTGGCTTTGGCTATATACCTTTGACCCGCGACCTTCACCAGGTCATCGGTCATCTTGTAGGGGGCCTGCTAACTCCACATCGTAGATCACTTACCGATTAACAAATCAGTTTACACTATCTCCTATTTAGGTACAGACATCTTCTCCCCAAATCCAGTTTAGACAATAGATCCACGTGTACCCAGTGAGGCTTAGTAGGTTTGTGGTTTCATCAACCAATACCCATGCGGTAATAACTGGGATTAACTTCTTAACATGACTTTTTTTTTTTTTTTTAATTTATTTAATTTCGATAAATAGTTACAAATAGAATGATATACAAATTCGCCAAACTGCACGACACAGTTTGTTGGCGAAGGAGGCGCTCTGTTTGTCTACAAAACACTTACACTACAGTACACTTTTAATTATTATCGAAACAATAACAACTGTCACTTTTTAAGTAGTAGAAGCATATTTTTTTTTAAGTTTTTTCTTTAATGTTGCAATTGATGTATCTTTTCTTAAGCATCTCAACAAACTTATGTTATTATATATTACAGGTGTTAAGTAACGCCGTGTTCTCTGTCCATAATAATTTTTAACTGATGGTATTATGAATTTTCCTCGTTTAACCTGCCTGGTATAGTACTTCTGCGTTATCAATTCTCTATAATCTGTTTTATAATATTGTTCAATAGCAATGAGATATTCTACTTTAAGATGTACTGGAACTATTTTACAAATACAAAACAGGTTTTCATAATCAGGTTTTCATTGTTGTTTAACCTTTTTATTAACTAAGTATTTTAAGAGTCTAATTTGTAATTGTTTTATATAATCCAACTGTGTCTTAAACGTGAGCCCGTAGCTGCTTAAACCATAGCTTATCAATGAGTCAGCAAGCGCATAATAGAGAACATACAGTATGTTTTTTCTTACAAAAGAGCTAAGGTGAAAGAATTTACCCAGGATCGATCTTAGTTTACCACAAACGTCATTTACGTGTAACTTCCAGTTTAGGTTACGATCCACTAACAAACCTAGGTACCTATACCGATCCACCTCCTCTATACTTGAGCATAGACAGCCAACTTTATCATTGTGCAGGCACTCATACGTATGACCTATAATGTTTATACTGTTTAACCCAGCTTTACTGTACTTACTGTACGGGGAACTAATATGCATTTTGAAGCACGGAGTCGACCCAAATTGGAAATATCACAAACTCTCCCATCCCAGACTCACCGAACCAATTGCTATTTGATCTTGGTGATCGTTTAGAACACTACGGTCTTGTTGCTCTGCGAGTGCCTCTTAAAACATCTTAAGCAGCTGAGTTCTAAGTAAACAGTCGTCATTGATTGTTAAAATCAACAGAACAGCCACTGCAAATCGAATCGTAGCCAAGTTTACGCCAAACCAACCTCGACTTTCCAAGTTCTCTAAACACGTTGGAAGTTTTGAGTCTGTTTGTTGGGGATACTTATTTGATCAGGGTGTTTCAGGGAAAAGTTGGATTTAAATCTTGGATTGGGAATTCCGGAAGAAAAGTAAAGTAATTCAAAAACAAATATTTTTATGCAGTCAGTTAACGGTGGTGTTATTTAAAACGGCCCATCAAAATTATATGTGTGTACAAATATTTCGTGTCTATGCTTTTGGCCGTTGAGGAGTTTCCGAAAGACTTTAATACATAAAGTTTGACGTTACCGTGACGCTAGTGAGTTGATATGTCATTCTCGACTCCCTACAAATTTACTAAATAAACATGAACCTGGTAGCATGCTTACTTGCTATCGTCACTGTTTTTGTACTAAGCTTGTGCTAACATCAAAGTTTAAGTGCTTCGGGCTTGTTTAATCTGTCTTGAAAACTACTATAGACCTTGATGATGTTCAGTGTCTAATGATGAAGGCTGAAGGTGGCCATAGGAACTCTTCAACTAAGCAAGATATCTACGTCGTGTTTTCGCTATTATGCTTATTGATAAATTTTGCTGGAAATAGCGTTATTGTACCAGTATTATCTTGTATTACACGATTTCTGGATATAGATCAAACACTCGTTTAAACCTTTTGAAAGTGCTTTTACAAACCGATTCCAAAACACAGATACAAGCTTAAACTCAAACATATTAAGAGGTTTCCTCTATACACAGAACCAACAAATCCAACGCCAAATAAACATATGTAATTCATGCCCTATTTTATGGGCACCCTTACAATTCTACATGAAGAATCAGAAACGATGCAACTATATACAAATGTACATTCGAATTTGAAGTCTAATTACATTTCAATTAAATTCAAATTTGGATGTGCCTTTTTAAAGTAAGTACATTTTGTTCCTAGTGCAATTATTAAGCTTAGTAAATTCGCCAACTAAGGGTCTTTAAGGTTGAAACAATGGAGTTACGGGAACAATAAATTTACATCTAAACCCTTTGTTCTAGTTGAAATTATGTCAATGCTATGCAATATTGACTTTAGAGATTGCGAGTATATTGTTTAGTGGGATTGTCTTGGTTGTGACTAAAGTATAATATTGAAACGAGCGTAATATAATGTAGTTAAATTGACGGCCAAGTGGCTGAGAAGTTAACCGTTCGTTTTAAGATGGACTACTGTTTGTGGCAACTCCACTTTTGAGCGTCTCCGGGTTTTAGCTGCGGAAGCGAAAGATAAGTTTCAAAACAGCAGATGGTCACAAACTTGCCTCCACGTGGTGAAGTATGATGTAATTGTAGCTTTATCCAGCGATTTTACCTGCGTTTTTTAGACAAATGAAAGCCCTGTTATTTCTTCCCCAGGATGCAATCTATCTCCATGTATATCAGAATCTGTTCAGCAGTTAGATAGCATGAAATTTTTCCGATGATCTGTTCCGGCTAGCAGAAAACGTTGTGAATCTGAAGAATATGCTGCCTAAATTGCAAGATGCATCTTTGAAGATAAGCCTCAGGAGAAAAAGATTGAAGACTAAAATAAAGACAAATTGCCCAATTGGCGCCTAACATCATAAAAGGAAACTCCTGAATCGACAAAGCACTATATTTATAGTGGGAATTGTTTATCCTTTGACGAAAGAAATCTATATACATTGTAAAGATGGCCAGCAAATTGTGGAATAGACTGGCATAGGACCGGAACAAATGGCGTGATAGTAAAGAAACCTATATGCAGTATTAGTAGAAACAGGCTTATTGATAATTATGAACATGGATGTATAAAACTACATAGATCAATATCCATACTTCCCAGTAACTCAACAACCAGTACCCACCTGAATAATTTAGAGAAAGAAAAAATATTATATTTCTTTTGTGAAGTTATAAGGGCTGATCCTACCGGATCCAAAATAAAATCACTGTCCCAATCAACGAAAACAATCCCAGAGCACGATTTGACACTGTTCATAGTTCATACATATTACACCTGTATTATCCTCTCGGTAAGGCAGTTGGATTCGAGCCAACGGAAAATTGCTATTGAGTCTGTATTATGATTTGATTGGGTTTGGCTAATTATTAGATCTGTTTGCGCGAGTTTATTGATGTTATGCATAGTTTTGTGACGATTTTTTTCTTAGGATCTATAAAGAGAATGAAATCATTCCTTCTAGCTCGTTTTTATCAACTTTCTTTTCTGGCCTGTATGATCGGTACATAAATTAGAGATTTGTTACTGTAACTATAGGTCAGAACTATCTCAACAATCACCAAAGTTATCCCAACGACAAAGATCGCTAGTTGCTCCTTATCTTTTTGCATGCATCCCGTGTTATTCTTTAGAATAGAATAGAATAGAATAGAAAACTTTTTATTGTACACCAAATTATAAATAAACAATAATGTAAGGTACAAAAAAATATAGGGTACAATTGGCGGCCTTATTGCTTATAGCAATTTCTTCCAGGCAACCAAGTCGAAAGAAATATAACAAAGTAGAGGGCAGTTGGTGGCGTACATTCATTAAGATTAAAAGTAACTAATAAAAGTAATATATGTATATATATAGTAAGAAATAAAAAATATAATAATATTTATATACAGTATTTATTTACAGCAGAGAGGAAGTGGTTCTTAACCATCGTTTTAAAACTAGCCAATGTCTGTGCACGTTTAATTGTCAGAGGTAATGCATTCCACAAACGGACAGCTTGAACTGAAAAGGATTTATCATAGAAATTTGTGGAATGCATGGGTGTTTTTAGTCTGAGATTCTCCGATGACCTTAGGAACCCTGAATGTGTTACATGGAGAAAGTCAAATCGTCGTTTGAGATAGGAGGGAGATGTTGGATTAAACAGGACGCTGTATAAAAGCGATAACAAGTGAGCATTCCGGCGAAGGCGAATTGGCAGCCACTTGAGCTTAGCACGAAATTCTGAAACATGATCATATTTCCGCAAACCAAATATGAATCTTATGCAAAAATTTTGAAGTCGCTCAAGTTTATTAAGTTGGCTCTCGGTGAGATCAAGATAACTGGCGTCTGCATAATCAAGGATAGGAAGAAGGAGAGATTGTGCAAGTGTAATTTTAGTGGTTAATGATACCTTAATACTTCTGATATCTCATTTCATCTTTTTACTATTTAGCAAGCCGTCTACAACGCATCTAACCCTACTTAATTCCTTAATATGCCGTCTGAAGTACGGAGTTGCTGTAAATTGCAATCGCCAAAACCGGTACCCATCGCAGATCGACCAAGCCAAACACTGCTGAACTTATCGGTAAGAACATTGCGGTCCCGCATTTTTACGAACGTCTTCAAACAGTAGTCTAATCTTCCAACATTTACGCGAGTCCATCATAAAGCAGAAGTGAAAACAAAAAAATGGGGAAAATAAAAGAAAACAAGGTATACACCGATTCGTATTTTATATCGGATTTATTGGACCGCCGAACCTTCGTGCCTACAGTGTTGCTATTTACAAAAAACTTTCCAATATTTTGGGGTCTTTGAAGGGATAAAGTTTATGATTTATCGTGACTTCTGTTTTCATTTTGAAGGTAAAGATTGGTAATTTTGATGGTTGTGATACGTAAGCAATCTTGAAAAATAAATTCAAACACTTTTCTGTAGAAAAGTGTGTAAATTTATTTTTCAAGCAAGTAGGAAAAATATATAATCATTGACAATTGAAAAGTGTGATTAGTGACATTCGAAATACTTACCGGCTTCTGATATATGAATTGTTTACATGACTGATATGAGAAGATGAGATCTTAAGCCATCTTAAAAAAATAAACTTGATATTACGGTACGCAAGGTTACATTCTACAAGGGAGAATGGCAAGTGTATTGTGAAAGCCCACATTTTGTCCTTGATACTTATTAGGCCTCGATGTAATGAAGGTGAGACTATTGCCATAAACTATATAAATTGCTATTTGGTGCGGGTCACTTCCTACCCTCTAATATGGTCGAGGGAGGTAATGGCTGGAAGAAGTAAATTCATCATACTCGTGAACGGGTGCTGCTTGTGGAGACTGATACAATCAGAATCCTTTGCTTATCATTTTTAAAAAAATATTATCTTAGAGTCATATCTCAGTTGTGAGGATTCGCAAGATCATTGGGAGCTGGATCTCATGCTTAATTTTGTATAATATAAAAATCTATACTGAATAGAGAATCATACAAAACAGAAAAGCCTGCTGAGTTTGTTGCCGCTTGATCCGATGGTAGGTGGTTGTAAGTTAAAAAGAATTAATTTAATAATATAAAGTTTAACCAACTGAGCCACGTGGGATGAGATTTGTCGGGTGATATAGTGACTAACCCAAAAAAACTGCCAACATGACCAATTGTAAGTAGAGTTTTTACAATCAAATGATTTGAGTTTTGTGTTTGAAACCGAACACAATTTTAGACTACAGACTGCTATTCATCTAATGAGAGTGACGCCAAATTCATACAAATAAATCATCTCGATAATATAATCAATGGAATTTTCCTCTTAAAACTAGCAACACAGTAACGCACGAGGGAGAAATTGGGAATGAATAAAAGATGAGCGTGAGAGGCGACCCGAGACTCTTGAGTCGTCCGAGCGTCCCCCGCGGCGGGGACTGATATTGTACCGGGGGATTCAGGGAATTGATTGTTATTCTGCCATACCACTCATATAGAGATAGAAATTATGTATTGAACACTTCAGTAACGTATTAAAGCCGATGTTCCATGGCAAATAAGCGAGCCCACCCACCCATAATCAATGCAATAGAATGAAAAAGTAGATTATACGGTTTTTCTGATACACCTCGTTCGCTTCATCAACGTTTAAACTCCTTGTTTTTATCTATTATAAGTGTTACGCACGTTTATCTTTTGCAAAATTTTGCTGGTAACTAATTGGAAACAATCCACTGGAAGACTAAGCATTAAAATTTTAATATTAGTAACACATTAGCGAGTTGATATGTCATCGACGAGACAAGATGCTTACTCGCTAGCGTCACGCTAACGTCATAATTTTTGTCCTAATCCCTCATGTAACACTCCGACAAGGAACTTTTGGCTCGCGGCCAAAATCGGAACTAAAACTGTCATCAAGTGAAATGTCACTACATGACAGTCGTAGAGTTGCCCTTTGCTATGAAATTTATCTAAGTTCTTTTTTTAATTAGTAAGCGTGCATCCATCTGTTGGAATATATCTTTGGAAGGAGGAACATTTTACTAAATGTTAACCCTAAATTCACACCAATACCCCCTGGCCAAGAGATCCTTGTCGGACTATACATCAATCTGAAAGCCATTTCTAAGTTTAGGTAAGCTTTTGCCAAGCGTGCTTTTCGTTTCCCGCATCATGGTATTAATGATTTTTTATTTATTCCTAATCAAAATACATTATCTTTAAGAGGAAAAAATTACAGTCCACACCGTTCACCAATACACATCCCGGTATCCCTATCAAACCTGCATAACAGCACTCCACTTTTATAGTTCTCTTCAAAAATGAATTTCCATGAAACATTTTAAAAAAGCACCTGCTTATACACCGCAATTTAATCATCCCTTTTTGTACGTACTTTCAAAACCCACTCCGGAATATCGGGAGCTCCTCAAAAACAGTTGAATCGCAAAATCCTTTTAGAGATATTGAAATTTTCAGGCGATGGAAAAGTTTCCATCGCTTCAGTTCCGTGCCCTCTCACTGAAAGCATGAAAACTCTAGGTTACAGTAATAACTTCGGCTTGTAGGAATAGCGGGGAACTTAAAGATAACCCGTTTTATACGTGGATGGAATAATTGAATTAAAGTTGGGTTAGAATGGAAGGGTTATGTAATTTTAAAGGTATTTAATTTCTGATGTTTTTGTGATATAAAGCAGCGTTTAACGTGGCAGGTCTGGATGACCGTTTGTAGCATCTTCATATTCGAGCGTCTTCGTGCTTCGGAAGGCATGTAATGCTGATTTTATGAGGACTCGCAACGCTGGAGCATTGCAGTGTTTTTAGTCATCACCAATGTTAAGCATCATTTGATGCGGTAAGTCTTAGATGGGTGAACGTTTGCGATATATTTGGGCGCCTCCGAGTTTTGGAAGGATATATAGCTGGAAGTCCACTTAATGTAGTAGTCGTTAAGTCAAGTTGGAAGGCTATGGCTTGATAAGTTCCAACAGCAGGTGGTAACAAACCTAAAATTCTTTCTGTATGCTACTAGAGTACCATTGAATCATTTCGAGAAGTTATCTTAACACGGCGCATTATGTGCTTAATTAATAGTGAATAAGGTCCTAGGTCCACGTGGTAGACTACGCTCTTTTGTCTCTCCTCGATTTGTGAGAGAGGGCCTTGCGAAGAACTGTTCAGAACATCATTCGAGTAACATGAGATAACTTATAATACCCCTTATTGCTTGACGATTTTAGAAGCAAAATTTCAGCGAACGCAAACTATTTCAATAATTGAATAATTACGAGCGCTTCCACCGAATCCGCATTTCCTTGGGTGTGGTGCAAGTTATAAACTTAATATTATACATTTCCTTTATTAATATTATGTCTAAAGGAATTAAAAAAGGCGTGATGCTTAGTAGTGTTGCAGTGAATACGGATATTCCACGGAGGTGGGATATTCGCATCCGCCGAATAGCAGTCAATTACTGAATTTTCATAATCACTGCCCATCATAACACGACGCGTTAATCCGTAGATATTATTTTCTTGATGTCAAATCTAATTATTTGGAGACTACCGTCAAACCCTATTGTTTCTTTTGGCTAGTTACTTTTAGTATGTGTCTGGTACGTTGTTAGCTATTTATGGTTTTAAAACTGTACCTAGTTGATTTAAATTATTATAGAGTAGCGAAAACGTAAAAAAGTTATTTTTGATATCACTGATAGAAAAACTGCAAAACATAACGAAAAATTCAGCTACCCGTATTTTCCGAATAGTGCAATAAAATTATTCGTAGTCGTTCGCTAATAAAATATCACCAAAAAATTTAAGAATGTTTTATATCTTGGTTGCATTTTATAACGAATAAGCATGGCGCTATGCACTATCATGGTACCGGGAATCGAGAAAACACTGGAACACATCCCAGTGTCTTCTCAGATCCAAGCATTAAACAGCAAGCGGTCAATTAAAAATCTCTTATAACTTACACCATACACCGCAGTCTCGTTAAAAACAATAAGCTTTGAGCCGGGTTTATGCAGTTTCAAAAGTGAACACCAAAAGTACGCCCAGGGACGGCGTGCCAACTCAAAAGTTTCATTTGTAAGAACTTCAAGAATTGTTTGTTATATCTGCGTTAACTATTTGAGGGGAAGAAAAAAGGGCGTAAAGAATTTTTAAAATATTTCGCTACAAGGTTTTTCTTATCCCGGGTACATTTGTACGGGTGACAGATTTTGATGGATGAGTTAGTCTAGTGGTTAGGAGCAAAAGCCGCTCTGGATACTGGACCAAGTCGTCGAGGGTTCGTCCCCGCACGGAATGAATCTTTATGTCATCTACTAATGTGTGTTTCGGTCTGGGTGCTCGTGTATGTAAATTTTGTTTGTTATGGCAACTGCGACACAGGAATAACTCCTAGTAGCGTATTGTAGCCCCTACGGCTACATTTATTAATTTAACACAAACTAGACGACATTCTGATCTTGTGGTGTGGCGGTTGTGTTCAATGGATCGATTCGTTGAGGTTTTAATCAATAAGTAGATATTGCATTTAATTTGTATATGCAATAAATTTTAGTCTTTTAAATGCTCGAATCAACCATCAATTCCTTCCCTAGATTTCACGCTCCAGTGCATTCTCATTACCTACCCTTGTCTTGCTAATTCACTTCCCTGTCCCATTTTTCCGACAGTTCTTGAGCCGAGTAATTGGCTGAAACACGTCCATACGACTTGATGCCGTGTTCGTAATCTCTACGTAGGAAATGACAGACGCAGGTGTGCCGTCGTCGACTGCTAATAGCTTTTAGACAGCTAGCCTGTTAAGGGACGCGCTTGGCATATATCGATAAAAAGCTTTAGTGCAACTATCGAATTTGCTTTGGATGTTTTGAGAAAAGCTATGGTACTAGTATCGGTAATGTCAATTGTAGATTTGTTAGTGCGAGAAACTATTCTGTCCTCTGCCTAAGTTCTATTTCTGCAAAATAATAATTTGTACCCTGCTTCAGAATTAATATTGCTCTTATCTGGTTATGTTTCAGATTTTTTTTAATAACCTATTCTGTTTCCCACTGCTGGGCAAGGCCTACCCTTGATGTCTACACATAGATCGACCCTGGGCTAGTAGTATCCATGTCTTTCCTGCAAAAGTGTCCAAGTTGTCACTCCATCTTCATCTCGTTCAACCACGACACCTGTGACCATCTTCAGGGATCCATGTTTCAGAATTATGCTGAATAAATAACAAAATATGTAACAATAAAGTAAAGCCACTTCACTTCTTCATCCTAAAGTAATCCTTGTTTGACTTAATTGATGTCTGTACTGTACCTAATACGGGTATTATCAAGAATCGTCGTTAATTGTATTGCAGTCCTTTTAATAAGAATTCTATTAAAATCACAACCAGTTTTATTGATGTTAAATTAGGCGTGCATCATTATTTGCACATTATATATCACATTTTTAAGAAAATTAAAAAGTAATGAGCTTTATATACTTGCTGATGTCTAAATTAGTCTCTGCAGTTTTTTTTTCTTTTATTTAGGTACAACAAACAGCCGCATTCACGTAATAAGTACACCATATTATATGCATATAATACTACAAATATGACCAACCCCGTTGTACACATATTGCATATGAAAAACATAATTAGGGGCAATGTACAAAGTGCAACACAATCAATGCAGAACTTTATGGTAGTTTGTTCCAAATCGACACTCAATTGATTTGATCTGTTTTTCCTTTTGTTTAAAATCTCGAAGGTGTCTAAAGGTCTTGCGTTATCAAGTTACATGTTGTGTACTATTGAGTAAAATAATATAAAGTAAACAACTTAATTGTAACGACTAAAGTAAAGTAATTATTGATTGTAACAGTTATTTGAAAGAACTTATAAGATTCCAACACAAATACAACAGCTAATGCAAAATGCATACCATGTAAATAACTGATCTCCTACCCTACTATTAACATACTATAATCTTAACCCCATGTTATCACATGATAATGAAACAAAGCACTCGTTCCTCAACTTGCCCAAAAGGTCCTCAGTCAATTCATATCTAATATGTAAATGGCCACTTATCATAAAACTAAGTGAACATATTTCATCGATATCGACACGTAGTGTCCCAGCGCTGCGCAGTTTCCGAGATGACATACAGTAATGGTCGGTGCACGGCACCATCTGCTACACTCGAGTATTACAGCGGTTGTCTTTATACTACAATTGTTACATATGGCCTTAAGGCTTAGCGTCCGGTTACTGCGAAGATTACATTTTAATAAGGTCGATTTTCCTTTAAAATACTAAGAGTACCGGAGATTACGGATCGTGAACATAACAGCCAAATACGCCCGCATTTGGAAATACTTTCGCATCTTTGTCTAGACAGACGATATGGCGTAGTGGTTACGAGCTTAAGCCGCTCCGCCCACTATGTCTAATAGTCGTGGGTTCGATTCCCGCACGACAAATTTTTATGTGACCCACAAATATTTGTTTCGGTCTGGGAATTTGTGTATGTGAATTTTGATGTTTGTAAATGCACTCACGACACAGGAATAAACCCTAGTGTGGGCTAGGTTTTTTAAAAAAGATAAAGATCTACTCGTATAAAGCCACTATAGCAGTTATTTTTAATAATGATCTCGGATGTATTTATTTTGATAGTTTTAGCACACTTTTGCATTTTAACGCGTCCTCACATAGGCTAGGGATATATTAAACTAATTTGAAATAAGACCACATCGCAGAAATAATATATCATTTCCCACAATCGTTGAAAACTTGTTAGGTTCACCCAAACGTAGTTCCTTACGATGGTTCCCCCAAAAATTGACAACAATCCCAAAGTATGATCTTCAAATAGGCATAAGTTATTGATTTTTTTATATTATTAGGGAAAAAAACAGTTATATTTTAACACCTTACACTAATAATAGCTATTATATAGTATATGCAAACATATAACCCACAACATTGTCTGCGAATTAATAATGAAGTTATACAGAACGAAAGAAAAAAGTAGACATACATGGCTGCTAAGCTATGCTCTAGGATTAATCATTTGCACTGAATAATAATTCACTTGCCCTACGTTCAAATTGTTGTCTGGGTAAGGCAAAAATATCTATGTCAATGAAGTGTGCGTTTTAGGTTTCTTTGATTCAATATTAACAAAATATTGATATTCGTCTGATATAGTTATTTTTTTAGTACTCTCCTTCTGGGGCAGGTAAAACGAGTCTTTATTTCAGTATTTCGTGCTTGCAAAACTAAAACATACTTGGCTATTCTGAATGAAAGAAACTTGACTCCTGTTCTTTCAAAAAGGTGTACATGGTACGCTTACATTTAATTGAAGTAAACTCGATCGTGGTTTTGCTAGACTATTGTGTTCTTAGCACTAAGTTTAAGTAGTCTATGACTCGGTCGATCAAAGATGGGTGCACGTTAGTGACAATTCTATTTTCAAACATCTCTGCGCGGAAGCTCTTGTTCCCGTTTGCCGCTTAAAGTGATATCCGTTACCCGAGTTGGAAGCCTTATAAGCGGCTCTATAAGTTTCAGTTAGCAGATGACCACAAACTTGCCTCCACTAATCTGCACCGGGTCCGTGTGTTGGAGCTTAATCAATTCACTCTCAGCTAAGAAAAAGCCTAGAAGTGGGATTATATATGGGTAGGTTTCTTATTATTATAATTGAGTGTTAATGCAGAAGAAGTTAAGCTATCATTTTCAACTATTCGAGCATCTCTCGTTTATCTTCAGTCTTCAGTGTTCCACATTCCTTAACCAACATAATATACCTTGAAGTTCTAATTTCATTTAATCGCGATCCTCAACTTTATCCTCATAGAAATACGGACTAGAAGTTTGCGGGAAGCGTATGAAGATAAGCTTATTTTGCTAAGTGCTGAATGAAACAGGTGTTCTGGTGGAATTTTTATAGTGTTAGTATGTAATGTTGTGGTACATAAAAAAGTGGATAGTATTATATACTACCCACATTTTTATCATACGTTTACAGAAACTCCTCCGTATTTCTATGAGGATAAGGTTGAGGATCGCGATTAAATGAAATTAGGTAACGAAACAACTCAGTTACTAACTGAGCTAAAAAGAAAAAGATGAATAAGTAAATGATAGTATGATAGAGCTGTAAAGATGAGAAAGGGTATGCTCCGGTGGTTTGGGAAGAAAGACAAAATAGACACATATTGCAAAAGTGTTAAGGATGTAGGTAATGGGAAAGACTTAGATTATCTCACCACGACCAAATAGACCGTCCTTCATCTGAATGGCAGGTCAAGGCTTACTGTAACCGGCGAGCGGGTACGAGACGAACGATGATAATGGAGGTTAGGATAGGATAGTGGAGGAGCTTCCCCCGCCGCAATATCTGGCGGAGCACCACGTTGGTGCGGGGGGAGCGTATCATTAAGTCTCCCCTCGAAGGCGGGCTCTTCAGAGCGTGGCACAAGAGGGGCACCGGTGCGTTCCATACGGAGATCCCGGAGCCCCTCCAAAGTGCTGATGTCGGCCACCCTGGGGTTTTTAGTCGGTAGGAATCCGACACGCCCCGCGAGCGTCCCCCGAGGCTCGCGGAAGTCCTATGCAGGATTTTCCCCAGGTAAAAAAAAATAAAAAAAAGGATATTGGAGGAGCTAGAGAGGTATGTAAAGAAAGAACTCTGTACTCTCTGCAAGGGATCTGGTATGATGATAAAGATGAAAACATCATAGTGCCCCTGACGGAAACGAGAGGCAGAAAAAATCTATAATCCAACTAATATTATAAATGTGAAAGTTTATCTGTTTGGATGTTGTTTACTCAATTACGCAAATACGGCTGAACGGATTTGTATGAAATTTGGCGGACAGTTTATTACCTGGATGTAAGGTTTCAGTCTCAAGTCAACGCGGACAAAGTCGTAGGCAGCAACTAGTACAAAATAAGTGTGTCTCTATCACTATCTCATGATAGAGTCGGGTCAAAAACGATAGAAAATAAAGACCGAAATATAAAAGGGAAATAAAATTTGCAAACACATCACTTTGCGACAATACGAGTTAAGAGAATCGTTACAAAATACCTCGAGCGAAAGTTATAAAGATGATCTCTTCAAGCACCCATGAGGGGCTAAATATACTACTTTATGTCGCTACTACTCATTGTTCACGATTGAAACTCGACCGGAAAATAATAATGGTGAGCCTCTTTTAGCAGTTTCACGATTAAGTTTCACTACCAGTTGCGAAAGACGATCTCTTTATTATTTCTTGGTAATTTTTATTAGTTGTGATGGTAGAGTATTTTTGTTTTTTATAAAATTCATCCGGGTTGCGATCAAAAAGACATGAAGAAACTTAAATTTATTAACTTAAATTCTATCTATCTATCTTTATAATCACGCCAAATCTCTTGCAGGTAGGAAAAGTACTCCCTTAAATTGACATAGATAAAAATCTATTTCACATTATAAAAAAATGCACTGCAGGGCGTAGGCCCATTGTAACGACGACGTTTTTATTTATTTGATTCATAATCATAAGTCAACGGAATAAATTGCCGGTATAAAATACCAATTGGTACAAGTCGTTAAGATTCTCCGTTCGGTTTGTGTCTACTGACACTAATTATGATTGGTTAGACTGCCACTAATTTATAATAATATTAGCCCTGTTAAGAAACTGTCCTACCGTTGGGCACGGGTTTCTTCTCAAACTTTAAGCCTTAGTCCACCACGCTGGCCCAATGCGGGTTGGCAAACTTCACACACCTTCAGGAAACCCTTAGACATACAGGTTTCCTCACGATGTTTTCCTTTACCGTTAAATCAAGTGATAGTTAATTTTTAATTCTCACATACTTTCGAAAAGACAGAAACCGGTTTGAACCCGAGACCCCTGACTTTACAGTCCAATGGTCTAACCACTAGGCTATCACGGCTTCTAGCAGGCTAGGCTAGCAGTGATTTATAATACACTTTTTTATTTAAAAATCATTAACCAAAAGCCAAGCCAGTAACATTTATATAACGTCGTAATGTGTTTTAGAAATATATTAACATTATATGCAACCTAGAACCACTCACTAGTTCCCAAAGTAATTATTTAACCAAAACTCGACAGAATCTTCCATCTCTCCGGGGGCATATTGAATCGAGACACATTCGTATACCCATAGTACTGACCGCCGCCCGCCCTCAGTCATTTCGAAACTGCCGCGTACGAAGGACGTTTTCGCCCCTTAAAATATGAGTACGTGAACTTTACGCAACTTGGGACTAACATGTGTGCAAATAGTAATAAAAAATGTGTTTTAACGTGTTTTAATTAGGGTTTAATTTTGAACTGTGTGCAGCATGGATTTGAGTATGTGGAGAGGTGTCGTCTATTTTGTTTTTATTGGTGAGTATTAGAAATTAATGTAATGGTTGTCGTCTCATTTTTTTTTCTTGACTGCCCCATATACAAGGTGTATCGTAAATAACGCAGAACCTTAGACACCCCGATCAGATAATTGCATCCGACCAAATTTAAAATTTTATACCCGTTTTTTACACTTTATACCCAAATTAACAATGGAACGTGTATGTGTGCGTATTGAGTAAATACGTTTTAGAAATGCATTTGAAATCTCCGTATTGCTCCGAATAAAGAATAAATTTAGTTTGTTATAGCGCACGGAAGGACTAACAGCGTTGGAATTGAAAACAAAATTAAGATACATTAAAAATAGTAGGAATCAATTGAGTTACCGATTACAAATTACTTTCAGGTGTTGCGTTAATAATGTTACACCTTGTATAAATGATATTTTTTGTAAAATGATTAAGTAAGCAAACCCATAAAGAGAATATATTATCGAAGCTTTATTCCTCCTCAGTTTTTTCTTCTTCCCATACTGGTTATACAACATGCTAAGGACTGTTAATCAAAATCTAAATTAGACCATAATACATGAATTATCACTTATTATCATGTCATCTATCACCTGAAGTGTCCTTAGTAAAACTCACCTAAAAAAAACATAAAATGAAAACAAATTGTATGCGACATCTTAGTGGAATTGGTATTAAAATTTTGTATAAAAACCGTTATGTTTTTTTAATTCCCGTCTGTGTCTTAATAGTCATAATTCGTGGTATTAATAGTTTCTTCAGGTATTATGCACCTGTTTTAACACCCTGTATAGTTTTATGGTAAATGCGACTGAGTTATAATATTAGTAAGGTATTTATTTTACACATTATTATACATCAATCTATATTATTACGCTAAATCCCTTGCGGGGTGAACAGAGAGTACAGAATACAAACACGTTCTTTGCGTTCTTATTATGAAGCATATTTGTAATAAATAATGACTGCCTCGTTGGTCTGGTGGCAAAGCGCATCGCTTTGTGATCACGAGGTCCTGGGTTCAAATCCTAGTTCGGACAAATGTAGTTTTTCTAACGAAAAATTCCCAGTATGCGTCCGGAGTCTGGAATTGTGCCCGGTATATGGCAATAGGCTCGCCCCCTATTACATGGGACCTAACATCGTCGGCGAAACGTGGGTGTACTCAGTACACCTCTGCCACCCCCTCTGGGGAATATAGGCGTGACAGTGTTTTTTTTTTTTTATTAGTAATAAGCTGAATCTTTTAATAAATATTACTATTTTGAATACTCTATTTTAGACGATACTATTGTTAACACAGTAATACATATTGAGTTCTTAGATTTACGCGAATATTACACATGAAATAAAACTATTTTACGGATTTTCCCCGTACCCGTTCCGATCTACACCACCTCAGCAGAAATATAGAAATTTCATCCAATGAACTAAAGACAGTGTTAACTACATTTGATTTTAATAAATGCATTGATATCTTAAATAAGCGTGAAACATCTAAATATAATGAATGCAAAAATAAACACATAATAAAATATAATAAATTAACAACTAAATCAAATGTCAAGAACAAATCATTACGGTGTAACGAAACGCAACCGTGCACCATAGACAACGAATCACGCGCAGTCATCAAGCTGTCAAAACAAACATTGGATGAAAACATCGTAAAGGTCCTATCTAAAGGTTTAAATTATGCTGTAACACCTCGAAGGATACCGTATGAGGAAATTATCAGCGCCGTTGAAGACGTCCTATCCAAAAATAGCATAGGAAGGGAAGATTCGGAGGCAATACGTCAGGATGTCTCATCCATGTTACGTCGAAGTTCAGTGCCCAAACTAAATCTTCCTAAAAATCAATATTTAGCGTTGAAAACCTTACGCAATAGAAAGGATATTACTGTTCTCCGCGCGGATAAAGGAAATGCTACGGTCATTATGGATACGTCAGATTACAATGTCAAAATACAAGAACTTTTATCGGATGAAAATACATACAAAAAGGTCAAGACAGACCCAACCACCAATATATTAAAACAAACGAGTGATTTAATAAAGAAGTACTCCGAAACATTGAATCTGGACGTCAAATCGCTAATACCTTCGTGCGCAAAACCGCCACAGTTGTATGGGCTCCCAAAAATACATAAACCGAATGCTCCCCTACGTCCAATCGTTAGCCAAATCGACACACCAACCTACAGATTGGCTCAGCACGTAGCGAAAGTGCTCTCGGCACTCAAAGGACACACCAGAGCACATGTTAAGGATTCATACCATTTTGTTAGTGAGATCAAAAATCTACATCTTACTGACAATGAAACTATGGTCAGTTTCGATGTCCAGTCACTATTCACATGCCTACCTGTACAAGACTGTGTCGAAATTGTAGAAAGGAAACTAGCGGAGAACAACATGCCAGCGGAATACTTAGAACTATTGAGACACTGCCTTACATCTGGCTACTTATTGTGGAAGGAGCAGTTCTACAAGCAAGTAGATGGCGTGGCGATGGGCTCCCCTGTATCTCCCATTGTTGCCGATATATTCATGGAAGACTTTGAGAAGACAGCCCTTCGTACCTCACCTGTAAAGCCAAGTTTCTACAAGCGGTACGTAGATGATACTTTCACAATATTACCATCTGACAAAATTCATGTATTCCTAAATCATCTTAACTCCATTAACCCTAAAATTCAGTTTACAATGGAGTTGGAGGCAAATAATTCCCTAGCTTTCCTAGATGTGTTAGTAATCCGTAACCCCAACAACACCTTAAGCCATACGGTTTATCGTAAAAAGACCCATACTGATAGGTACTTAAACGGTGAATCTCACCACCATCCAACACAGTTAGCTACCGTGGGTAAATCTTTGTTTCAGAGAGCACAAGGGATCTGTGACAAGAAACATCTGGCTGCCGAGCTTCAACATGTCAAGCAAGTCCTGCACGACAATAAGCTTCGAGTCCCACACCAACGTCACAGTGACCGAGTGAAACCAGCCACAGTTGAGCGTCTCCCTGCTGTACTACCTTACATGAGAGGAGTCACGGACAAGATTGGCTACATCTTGAAGCGTGCTTCGATTAAAACATTTTTTAAGCCGCCGAAGAAGATCAGTCAATTTTTACCATCTGTCAAGTGTCAGATCCCTCTACAAGATGCAGGAGTTTACAAGCTTGATTGTGAATGTGGTCTCTCTTATATAGGACAAACAAAAAGACCGGTAAAAACTCGGGTTAAAGAACACATAGCTGACCTAAAACACCGTCGCTCAAAGAAGTCTGCAGTCTGTGAACATGTCCTTGACCGCACCCGCCATAACATCAGATTTGATAGACCACAAATCCTCGTGAAAGAACACCGATTCCTACCAAGGATGGTTCGCGAGGCTATTGAAATTAAAAAACATCCTAATTTCAATAGAGAAGATGGCTGGGTGCTTCCATCGTCTTGGGATCCGGTAATTAATATAATCAAATCCAAAACCAAGCATAACATTGCAAGACCTCAAGACACCGTGAGCTCATTCTGCGTAGATCGGACCAACAACAACAAAAATAATTAAGAAGTTTGAGGGTACCCCGGAACAACTATGCCTATTGGACGTCTAACACCTCAGTCCCTCCCGTGACCATGGGTGCTGCAAAGCACTCGAAACGTCGGGAACTAAAAATAAAAAAAAATAAACCGCGATAAAATCCGTAAAATAGTTTTATTTCAACAGTAATACATCTTTATTTAGTAAATTTCAGACTGAAAAGAATGGTATTTTAACTCGACATCGTCACCCTACGTTCATGCTAAGTATTTTAACCATAAGCACTGAAAATAACTGGGGCTGTGAAAAAAAAACTCACAAAAACGGTAGTATAAATGTTTATAGTTATTATGCCTCGTTTTGTCGGCTTCGCAAAACATTTTCTAGTCCCAGAGGACGAATAAACGCTTAGCCATCATATCCTTAAAAAAACCGGACAAGTGCAAGTTAAACTGGCCCTCTGAGAGTTCCCTACAAATGCCATTAGATGTCGCTATTATAGATTTAAATTTTCATCAAGTTCTAGGAATAATTGTATGTTATATAGTTACAAACTAAACATCTTCGATTTTCCTTTCTTTATTAGTACTATAAAATCTTGCTTATTGCCAAATTTCATGATTCTAGGTCAACGAGAAGTACCCTGATTTTAATGAGTGGGCTTAAATGGCCGTAATCTTGGTATTGTCTTCACTCATATCCTTCATTTTTAAACCGTCAGGGGACCGTCGACCTTTGTATTTCACATGTAATATATTTACCGGTTCCTAAAAAAAGAGGCTACCGTCGGATAGATAGAGACAGAGAAATGGACAGTAAAGTGATCCTATAAGGGTTTCCGTTTTTAGCGATTGAGATACGGAACCCTAAAAAGTAACCTTACAGAAATCTTTTAAGTAATGTTATTATTTATTAAGTAATGTTCATATTTATAAAGTACTAGTTTCAGCCGGCGACTTCTTCCAAGTTGACTTAAGACAGGAACCTTCAATTATACTCGGTTAAAAAGTATCCTATGTGTTAATCCAGAAAATAAACTATCTATCTATATATCTGTGAGCCAAATTTCATTCAAATCCGATCAGCCTTTATTTTTATTTTATTTTTTTTATTTTTATAATGTTTGGAAAACTTACAGCTAGTATAAATGATAAATAAAGTGATTATACAGAGTAAGGCCAATTAAAAGTTTTCACATATAGTAAAAGTTGTAACAGAGTTATACACTAATAAAGCTATATATTAACCAGTTAGTCGAAAAAGTAGGAACATACATTTTTTTTTAAAGTATTAACATTTGTCACGAATAAATCTAAGTCTACTACCCGACACATTGAATTGAAAGTACGACATGCTCGTATTAAGTACGAATTTTGCCTATAATTGCTTCTGGAATAAGGAATATCTAAGAGGGGTGTTCTCCGTAAACTTTCAGACGGCACTCGTAACCCAACTGAGCCCACTAGTTCTGGCACATCTATCGAACCATTCATTATCTTCAGTAAGAACGAGAGATCGGCGATTTTTCTTCGTTCATGTAGCGGTAAAATATGGAATTTTTTACATCGAGAAATGTAATTAGGCAAAATTATACGGGAGCGATACTGTAAATGTCTTAGAAATTTCTTTTGTATACCTTCTAGGCGATCATTGTAGACGTCGTAAATAGGATTCCAAATTTGAGAAGCATATTCAAGGTGACTACGGACAAAGGTACAGTATAGAATTTTAAGTGTTTTGATGTTTTTGAAGTCATGGGATAACCTAAAAATAAAACCTAGTGCCTTGGACGCTTTATTTATAATGTCATTAATATGAGTATCAAATAGAAGTTTCGCGTCAAATGTAACACCAAGGTCTTTGATGACACTAACTCTATTGATTGGGCAATTAGAAAGCTTGTAATTATACTTAATTGGGTTTGGTTTACGAGTAAATGTACAAACACAACACTTTGATATATTAAGGTCTAATTTATTCAATGCGCAATAATTATAAAAACGATCAAGATCATTCTGGAGTGAGAGTGCATCCTCATTAGATGTTACATGTCTAAGAATTTTCATATCATCCGCATATAAAATAATTTTTGAGTTGTGAAAACATGATGCAATATCATTCACAAAGACGTTGAATAACAACGGTCCTAGCAATGATCCTTGAGGCACACCTGATGGGATTATCATAGCTCTCGTAGATCTGTAGCCATTAAGCACAACGAGCTGGGATCTGTTTTTAACGTATGAAGAAAACCACCTGAATAAATTGCCTCTTACACCCACTGACAATAGTTTCTGCAATAATAAATGATGGTCAATACGGTCAAAACACTTACTGTAGTCTGTGTATACAACATCAACTTGAGACCTCATTGACATGTGTTTGGAGAGATAGTCACTACAGAGTACAAGATTCGATGTGGTTGAACGACCTCTTAAGAAACCATGTTGATTATCAGAGAAACTCGACTTAAGCATCAAAGAAAGTGGCCTATATACAATTTTCTCTAAAATTTTAGCAAACACGCATAATTTTGAAATCGGTCTGTAATTTTCCACGATATCCTTTGGTCCTTTTTTATGAACAGGCGTTATATACACAGACTTCCAGATTGCAGGCATCGTTCCTTTTGTGAGAGATCTATTAAATAATATCGTTAGTGGAATGGCCAGAGTCTTTGCACAGTTGCGTATAAGCACCGGTGGAATGTCATCTGGACCAGCACTCTTCCTTAGGTCAACTTGTTTAAGTAACCTGTACACTTCATCTTCCACTACTGTGATAGAACTAATATCCAAGGTGAGGTCACCAAACGGTTCCTCTAGTCATTCCATTGATGCAGTGTTACTCATAGATGTTGGTTCTAAGAAATTAGAATAAAAATAGTCACCAAACATATTGCAAATGTCCTCACCGTTATTAGATACAACCGCACCAAATTTAAAGATGGATGGATAAAAGTTAGATTGTTGTTTTGCTTTCACATAACGCCAAAAGGCACATGGGTTTTTAGAGATTGCTGATTCAATTTGGTGTATATAACCATCAAACATTTGCTTCTCAAGTTCTTTGGCTCTTCGGCGTAATGTAACATAAGACTGGTGATCAGAATAATTATTATATTTTTTGAATTTAGCGTGAAATTTGGCTTTTTCTTTTAATATTTTAATTAGAGGGCTTTTATACCAGGGAGGATACTTGGCAAGTGGTACTAAAGTTTTCTTAGGTATATAAGTATCTCGCAGCTTATAAATAGTATCATAGAAAAAGGTTACAGCATCCTCCATGGTCCTAAGTTCGAATTCCCTTGTCCAATTCACTAAGTTAATTTGATTATTAAGCGCGTCAAAATCCGCTGAGGAGTACAAAAACTTAATACAAGGGGGAATCTGCAGGCTATGTAATTGTACAAAATCCGCAGAGATAGAAAGTGCCCTGTGATGTAGGTCTGCTGGTACCAAAGGGTCCTGGCCACAGGTGACGGTAATATCATTATTGGAAAATACTAGGTCGAGCAACCTATTGTTACTGTTGAGATGAGAATTGTACTGTAGAAGGTTACAGGCATTAATATCATCGTAGAAACTTGTTTGACTGTGACCCTGTAAGTTCCTAGCGTATAGATGATTCCCATCATCAGCAGGAAACCAGGTAATATTAGGCTGATTAAAATCGCCAAGTATTATGAACTTGTCTGCCGGCTGCTTAAAAACAATGTCTAATAAGTTACCAGAAAAATTATTTAACTGCGTCATTAAATTATTACCGCAATGTTGATTACAAATGTAGACCACGCATATATGCATTTTATATGTGATCCTAGGTTTGCATTGTTGCAGCGTTAATGTTATCCACATATCTTCTGCAGACGAACACCAATCACTGCGAACATCGGCTATAAGTTTCCGGCGCACAGCTATTAAAACCCCACCTCCCAGGGCCTGATTAGTAAATGAATAATCTCGATCCCGTCTCCATACGACATACCTGTCATCGAACAATTCCGTGTCGGCTATTCCATCTACAAGCCAGGTTTCAGTGAGGCAAATTACATCAAAACAATTTAAACTCACATTTCTATAAAAAGAAGATGTCTTTGTCCGTAGTCCCCGAACGTTTTGATAATAGATATTAATAGGCGCCATCATAAATCATCATAATAAACACTGTAAACACGTCGCCCAGAAAAATAATTGAATTAAATTTGCAGTATAAAATGTGGTATACAAAAGACAGATCAGCAGTCGATATGCATATGCAATAAAGAGCTTTAATTATATGCACTAGAAGTCTGAAGTAATAGTAGCAGTAATTTTTATTTGTGCAAAGAATATTAAATGTTAAAATTGAATAGTTTATCATATGTAAGGTAAGGCTAACTCTAAGACTATTAATAAATGGTTCATAATTGCAAAAACGATGGTGTGCAAAAGGATCAAGCATTAGCGATAAGCGAACAATAGGCAGGCGAGAATGGAATGCATAGAAAAAACAGACGGCAGTGTTTCTCAAAATAAATGAGACTACAATATACAGCAAGGTGTCGGGTAACAGATCTAAGATTTTAGTTAAAAAACCTTATTTAAATCTTTCTCAGACTTGATGTGATGTTTTGGTGAAGTTGTATTCTTACGAATAAAAATTTTGCACCCAAGCACCCAAACAAATTCGTAACCACGTTCTTTAGCCAAGGTTTTGGTTTTATTCAGCAGCATTTTGTTCTCGTATGTCAAATGATCATTGACATAGATCCTGGAATCACCTTGCATTCCCAAATCTGAAACCCTAAGTCCTTTGTGTTTTTTCGCTGCAGATACAAAATTATTTCTGAGGTATGCATTATGAATTGAGCAGATTATTGTTTTATACTGGCTATCTCTACGCATAGGTACTCTTGCTACGTAATTAATCTGTTCCTTCTGAATATGGCAGCCTATTACATCTCCGATTTTGGACACGATGGAGAAGAGATTCTCCGAATGAGATGCCGGTACACCTTTGATTTCGACGTTATTCATCCGCAATCTCTGCTCATTGTCTCGAGCCTGCTGTTCCAGTGCATTACAGCGCTCCTTCAGACACGAAATGTCCTCTTTGGATTTCTTTATAATTTCAATTTCACTCTCAATGCTGGATACCTTTGCTGTCAGATTTTCAAATGAACTATGCATAAACTCAATCGAGGTCTTGACGTCTGCAAATTCGTTCTTTAAGGATTTCAGCTCGGCCAACTCCTTATGTACGGCTTTTATACTCTCCATTAATGACGGCAATGTCTCCATTTGAACAGATAGTCTTTTTAGCCCTGCTATTATAGTCTCCGTATCCGTGGATAGGGTTTTCGACGAACCGGCACAGGGGCTAACAGCCCTGGTCTTACAATTAATGCACTTCCATGTAAGTTTCCGATCTCCAAGTTTCCTCCATCCACCTTCCGTTATGCCAGCGCATGAGAAATCATACTGCCCTAAGCAGTTCGTGCACTTGACTCCATCACTGACTTCGGCATCACAACTTTTGCAAGTAAACATTATGTTCGGTCTAAAAACTTTGAGAAACTCAGTCGCGTTGTTAAAGGTCTGAGGCGGCGATATAAGCGTGCGATCGGTTCGCAAACTACCCACGTACTGAATTTTTTGAATGATTGAGTAACAAACATCCAAACATACAAACTTTCACATTTATAATACTAGTAGAAAGTAGGATTATAGTATTATTCATGTAAGGTGGGTACTGTCATAGTGTCAAAGAAAATTATACTTTATTCAATAGCAATAAGAGGCATGACCCGTTTCTATACTTATGGTTTTATGCCTTAAAACTATTGAATTAAATATTAATTTTGTTTGGCACCTAGAACTGTCAAATCATATCAAATCAATTTTATTGCTGTTACACGTACATAAATTTGCTTGGGTCTACGTTGCATCTTCTCTGTAGCATACCCTGTGGGGTCTATAATATTATTAACATTATAGGATTATGTCAAGAAAAAAAATAATGAATTACTAAATTATAAAATGATCAAGGAATAAAATAAAAAGGAACGAAATACTAGTGCCATAATCGTAAGTAATAAAATCAAAATATCATTGTACCCCTTTTTACGAAAATTGCGCGGACGGTGGAGTATGAAATTTCCCACACTTATAGTTTTTATAGAGAAGGAGTGTAGAATGCTAATATTTTTTTTAAATTATGCATAAAACATACATTAAATCAATGAAAAAACATTACACACACGACCATGTATTTGACACACTACACTTAAAATTATTTGTCTATAGTCTTACTGAATGATAAACAAAACCAGCAAACGATGAAAGAGTTGAAATAAAACTATTTTTTCGGATTTTATTGCGGTTTATTTTGATTTTTAAGTTCCCGACGTTTCGACGGGAAGGTCCTTTCCCTGACCATGGGTGCTGCAAAGCACTCGAAACGTCGGGAACTTAAAAATCAAAATAAACCGCGATAAAATCCGAAAAAATAGTTTTATTTCATGTGTAATATTCGCGTAAATCTAAGAACTCAGTAGATGAAAGAGTTTTTACAAAAAACATCGCTTACAAAGAAGTTTTGTATCATTAATTAAATTATCGAAATATGTATGTCAAGTTCAATGGACAGCATTTTCTTTATCGCGTGGTTTTCTGTTACAATAAAAAAAGGTATTCTTTATTTTACTCAGTTTTTGTTTTTTTTTGTATTTAAATTTTATATAATTTGTTTGGAAAAAATTAACAGTGTATCCTTGGTGAAATCTGTGATTATAGAAGTATAGTCTTTGACAATAGAACCTTAATAATGTTCAAACTTATAATTTAAATTAACTATGGTCAAATTTCGACCAATGGGCGACCACTAGTAATATTAATAATATCCCAACCATAATGTCAATCAATAATAAATACATTAAAAAAATGATAATTACGTCAGTGAAAGAAATTCATCAATAGAACATACAGTAGCATTTAGTGATTAGTAATTTGAATAATTTATTTTTAAATTGTACCACATCCAAGTCCTTAATATCATTAGGTATTTTATTATAGACCTTAGCGCCATACAGAATATAATTTTATGCATGAGCGCTATCCTTGATGATCGTATATCAAATCTGAATACGTAAGGTCCGAGCTGAATTGTTTTCAGCTGTTTTCTTAAACAAGGCGCTGTTTTTTTTCACAAATAATGCAATTTCAAGGATATATAGGTAATATCATCCTTCCTATGTGAAAAATATTATAACAAAAGTACTAAAAAACAACCTGCCTCTACAATACTTGTCAAAACAAATGAGCCCAAATACTGTCTGAAATGGTTGACCATTAATGTTATTATCACATCTAAACAACGGAAGAAAAAGATGTAAAAAGAAATAAAAAAAAACACCGTCCCGCCTATATTCCCCAAGCTGGGGTAGCAGAGGTGTACTAAGTATACCCACTTTTCGCCGACGATGTTAGGTCCCATGTAATAGGGGGTGAGCCTATCGCCATATACCGGGCACAATTCCAGACTCCAGACTCATACTGGGAGTTCTTAGTTAGAAAAACTACATTTGTCCAACCTAGACCTGTGTTAGATTGTATAACAAAATTCCAATTGACGTCAATAAACTTAGTGAAAATAAGTTCAAAGCTTGTGTAAAACAAACACTTTATAAGCATGCTTATTATTGAATATAAGATGATTTATAAGATAAAAATGCTTAGATAGATGCTGTTTCAGCTCCACTTGAGTCATGACTACCGATTCAACTGTTATTAGTTAACATTCCCTCTCTTCTTTCTATTAATTTAACGAAATGACATAACCTGATGACCAACCTAAATTGTTCTCCCATACCCCACAGCAAAATGTAAATGAAAAATTATGTAATATTTTTTTTTAATGTTTCCGTAGAGTTTCTTGCGCTTCTTCTCCACAGGAATGACATTCCGAAGTGATGCTAGAGTCTTTGTTACTTTTTTGACAATTCATAAATATTTTAATGGTTTACATGAATAAAAAATATTCTGATTCTAGGATTTGAACCCAGGGCGTCGTGATCACAAAGCGATGCGCTTTGCCACTAGACCGACGATCTAGTTATTCCCAATTTGAGCATCTTCGAAATGCAACGCTGCCAGTCCTGGTAACAACATAATGTTGTAGTCGTTAATCTAAGTTGAAAGCCTTCCGCAGCTTGAAAGTTCCAACAGCAGGTGACCACAAACCTGCCTCCACCGCCCCGGGTCCACGTGATGGAGTATGACCTAATTTCTCACACGTCGGTTTGTGTGAGACGGTCTTTGCCCAAGAGTGAAACAATACAGGCTATTTCCCATGAAAATCACCTCCATTTTGACGCTACTTTTATTGAGACTAAGCCCGCCACACATGCCTACCATGGTGATTCCTGTAAGCCAGGATCTACAACGGTCTCCTTAGATGAAACCAAGGTTTGAACTTTTGGGTGTCCCGGGAATCGCTTTAATTGTCTTGGAACCCGCAATAAATTTAATTAGAAAGAAAAACAGGAGGAGTAAAAAATATAAAAATTCCACTTGCAAAGCGGGAGACACCAAAAAAAAATGGCAGTTCAGTCAAAGAGATGGAAACTACAACAAGGTTAAGCCCAGTTGTAAAGCACCACGGATAAGAAAAAAAAAATTGATGCCGTCTATCCACTTACATCATTACCAGATTCCTTGTTCCTCCCAGACCTCTGACGCTCCCTCCACTCTTATAGTTCGCATACACACTCGCCATTTACAGACTTCTGACTACCATTTGTTTTATAATTGATACATCAGATGCCCTAGATATGTAGCAAGCATTTTCTTTCTATTCTGACACGGGGTCAGGATAATCTCCTTATAAAATATAATTTATGTCATAGCTATTGTCAAGAATCCAGTTGGCTATAAGAACACCTTAGTAGATAAAATATCTTTAAGGCCTCCTATTATTTACGAAACACCCACATCCTAAGCTGTCAGGTGGTAAAACCTGTCGCCATTTCTCGGCAACATTATTTCAGACGTCGTTCAGATATTGTAAAGATCTTTTATATATATCTAAACGTCTTTATTTTTATCTTAAAATGGAGATTCACGACGTTTCCCTTTTATTTACTGATAATTCTTTAGATAAGATCAGTCTAGTTGCAGTAACATAAAGTGGTGTGGACTTCTTATTTTACAAGAAAGAAAATGCATTACAGATGGCTCTAAATATGAACTTACTACACCCAAAGTTACCAACAATTAAACTGAGGATTTTAAACACATCATATACTACATAACATATACATAAACATACCATATACTGGTAACCGGAGTCTCCGTAACCGGCGAGCGTGTATGAGACGAACTATGAGAGTGGAGGAAGCCAGAGAGGTATGTAAGGAAAGAACCTGTTGGAGCTCTGTACTCTCTGCCTACCCCGCAAGGGATCTGGCGTGATGATATAGATAGATACCATATATTTAAGTAAAGAAAAGTAAGAGAATAGACTAATGATTCAGTACGGGACGTGAACCAACTGTAGGAAGTCTTCTAAAATTTGTAGCCGTACTTATAATGTTCTAGCAGTTTCCCGCGGCTTCGCACGCGTTCATTTTATATTTACATAGGTACGGAATTACCATATAAACTTTCAAACACTATTTCATATCTTTAGGGGTGCATGTTTCAAAAACACTGAGACAAGTGTATATTTATTTATTATATAGAATTTAAATACCATTTTTTACGAACCTAATTTAATAACGAACGGTTCGTCTATACAAACTTTCAACCAACATTTCACCCCCCAAAAAGGATGAGGTTTCAAAATCCCATCAGTTTTGAAGATAAACCCATGAAAATCAATTTTCATGGGTTTATCTTCAAAACTAATGGCACTGCCATACAAATTTCAACCCCATTTTCACCGCCTTAGATACTGAATATCAAAAAATATCTCTTCATCTTCCTCGTTCCCTCATTGCTGAGGATCGCGACCACGCACAAACTGTCTCGATTGGGTGGGTCATACGAGGCATGCCTTTTAAGTTTTGTCGTTTAAAGAAAAAAACACAACTAGAACCTTATAGTACTTTTTATTGTTTTTCAAAGTATTCACCACGTAGCTTAATACACTTTTCCATTCGCTCAAACCAGTTATTATAACATTTATTCCAATCTAAAGTGGGGGTGTTCAAAATGGCTGACTTGAAAGCGTCGACTGTTTCTTCACCGGACTTGAACCTTTGACCACGAAGACCTTTCTTAATTTTAGGAAATGTAAAGAAATCGTTAGGGCTTAGGGCTTAGGTGGAGAATGGTCAAGAATTTCTACTTTTTCCTGCTTCAAATACTCAATCGTTTGACGAGCGCTGTGTGAGCTTGCGTTGTCGTGGTGCAGGATGATGCGTCGCTTTGTGTTAGATTTTCGAAGTTCGGCGATGACTTGTGGTAAACAAACAGTGGTATACCACTCTGCGTTAACCATTCTACGATCTTCAAGTGCAATAGTCGCAACATGGCCGGTTTTTCCAACGAACGTGGCCACCATCTTCTTTGAAGTGCTTCGAGAACGAACAACTTTAGTCGGCTTTGGCTCGTCTTGAAAGACCCAGATTGTAGATTGTTGTTTGGAATCAGGATCGTAGGTATAGATCCAAGATTCGTCACCACTGATGATGTCGTAGACGTGATTTGACTCTCCTCGGTTGAACCTTTGCGGAGTTTTCTTACACCATCTGACGCGGGCCGCCTTGTGATCGTCGTAAAGCAGATGCGATATCCAACAGCAAACTAGCTTTCTCACACCAAGCGCTTCATGCAAGGTCTTCTGAATGGTTGTCCCTGAAATGCCTAATAGAGCCTCTATCTCTCGATACGTCACATGACGATCTTCGAGAATTAGTTGTCTCACAGAAATGATGTTATCTTCAGTGAAGGCGGATTTTGGGCGTCCTTCGCGAGATTTGTCACTAACACTAGTATGTCCACGCTGGAATTCTAAATACCAGCGTTCGACAGTCCGCAGACATGGGGCTTCATCACTAAACACAGATGTTAGCTCTTCAAAACACTGAAGCCGTGCCAGGCCTCTTCTAAAGATTCAAAATTTAAACACATTCGAATATAGAACAGTTCCAAATTCAAAATTTCCGGGAAATATGGAAACGACAGAACTTAAAAGGCATGCCTAGTATGCGGAGTGTACCGCCCGATGCATGCTGCCACCCACCGCATTCTTTATTGCGTCAGACCATCTTGCAGGCGCCCTTCCCTGAGTACGTCTACCGTCCATTTTGCCTAAAATAATAAATCTGCTTCTCCAAACAATGCTTTGTAGACCGCATAATGTGTCCGAAGAAGCTGAGGGCTCTTTGTCAGCAGATCGTGGAGAGCAGTGTGATGACAGGCGGCCATTTTGACGGTCAGAGACCATATAAAAGGCGCGCGTGTCAATTGGATCATTTTGTCGGGAGCACTCGCGCCTTTTAGACGTGTTTGAAACGTGAATTCTCCAATCATTTTTTTTTTAAATCATTAGTTTATATCAATTTATTAATATTTCGTTAATTATATGACGCATATTTTATAATTCGGGTTATTTACAGCTTTTATTGTATTGTTATTTTTTTATTGCGTAAATTACGTTATTGCGTAATTTATAAATATATAGATAGATTCATCGGCAAATATTTTAACACTAATAATATATGTGTCTGGCAAAGCGGCGATAGTCGCTTTGAACGAAATTGAGCGCTATTTCACTTCTAGTGTTTTTCTTACGATTTCTATGGATCTATCTATCTATATCATCACGCCAGATCCCTTGCGGGATAGGCAGAGAGTACAAGGTTACAACAGGTTCTTTCCTTACATACCTCTCTGGCTTCCTTCTCCCTAATAGTTCGATTTATGTGGATGTAGGTCGAAATTAACAGTACTTGAAGAGAAATTGACACTCAAGTCTTACTGCAAGACTGTTTATCTAAAAATGTTTAAATCAGAAACATTAATTGTAAAATTTCACAGTTTTTGGCAAGGAACTCGTACGGGAATATCACCAGGAATTGGGTCAAACTAATAAATGGAAGGAGATTTTATGAAATCCCCTCAGTCTTTAGTCCGTCTTAAACGTAAAAGTTTTAAGCTTCTAAACTGTTTTTGAGATATTAATCAGAGGTCGGAGGCTGCAAACATTTTTTTTTTATAAAGTGACTTTAAATAAAACTGAAGATGTACAATAATAAATCCTAATAATAATATAAATGCCCGCAGGACAGCTCGTGGCGAGCTGTTGGTGAGTAACGACACCACGGACCCGAGTGCTTCAGAGAGTCGGTCAGGGCCCCCAACTCGGCGTGTCTTCGTCGGTCGAGTGGAAACCGAAGGGTGCCCGCAGGACTCTCGGCTCTGGCTAGCCTTAATTGGCCGTCCAGAGAGGAGCCGTGAGAGCTATATCGACGTAGGAAGATAATGCATTCCTACGTCGATGTACTCCAGGGGTGGAAGTGTTAAGGGGCATAAAGTAACTTCGGAGAAAGCGCAGCACACCTATTCACACCCCTGAGTCGCTCACACCAGTGTTGCCCTCAGTTATCCTAGGACAACCGTTTTAGGGCCCATTTAGTATGCGGCGAGTCACCGCCGGCCGCGGGTAAATAGGTATCACTAATTATGGCCGGTGTCCGTCCTCTTTGAAATAGTCCAGTTTTTGTCCATCAAACCTCATTTACATAGCCCTTGTTTTATTTCCATAATTTACAATAGTCCTTGCACCTGCCGGGGTTAGTTCGCTGGTTATGTTTCTTCATTTTCAGCAAGTGATCTCAGCAGGTGGCTTACATAACATTAACTTCTCGCAAACGGCCTCTACGTGTTGGACCCATGTCCCCATGCAAGCCTTTCAAAGGTCCGGGTAAAGCCCGTGAATCTCAGCGAGATACATATAAATGGTAATGTTTGTATGTTTTGATGTTTGGTTGTATGTTTTGATGTTTGGTTGTATGTTTTGATGTTTGGTTGTATGTTACTCAATGACGCCAAAACGACTGAACGGATTTGGACTACGCTTGGCACACAGATATATTACCTGGATTATTACATAGGCTACTTTTATCCCGGAAAAATGTTACTAGTAAACTAGTAATCAATAAATTATTTATTACCAGAATAGTTTGTATATATTGTAATTATTCCTTACTGTGGTACTTTGTAAACATGTACACCATTTTAGTAATGGCGATCAATAAGCTTAAAGGCTTGTATCGCGAATATACAGGTCATATTTAAAGCACTGTACTCCCCAAACAGGGGTGGCAGAGCACTGTGTAAACTTACACGTCAGGGATAATTATAGATCGAATTGTATAGGCCATTATACTAGGCCAATTTTTTTTTTAGTTATTCAAGGCGAAGAATTTTTCAATAGCAAAAATTGTATATATCCGGCTTAGGATTCGTCTTCAGAACCTCAATAGTCACGAAGAAGAATCTTATAAATTTGCACCTTCAAAACGGTAAAGAAATAACTCAAAAATCTAAGAAATCGTTCACCGTCACAGAGTGCCATTAAAAGGTACGCTCTATCTAGTGAATATTAAAACAGCGGAGTTTTAATGATAGAATTAAGAAATACGATACTTCGGTATCTTTCAGTTTTCCTCCCTCTACCCGCACCCGCGCTGAAGGGACGTGATTAGTTTCCCAAAACCTTGATTTTTTGAGATTAGTCACTACTGTTTTGAAGGTGCGATTTATAATCTGAAGTCTTCTTCTATACAAACTGAACCTCCCGATGCCCTTACATCCCTTCTTTTGGATACAGATACCGCACACAGGAACAGACACCGACCTCGCCGGCGAGGTCGAAGAATCCCTGGCGCGCCGGCCGGTGCAGAGCATCACGGCGAGACACCTAGTATACGCCCTCCCCCATAGCGACTGCCCAAGCTGAGGCCGTTCCTCCTTGAGGCGCCCTTGAGCTAGTTGCCCCCTTGCCCTTCTGGCTCTAGCGTAGTGGTTTCACGCTCGCTCTCTTGTCCGGTGAAGCTATAAAGGCCCCGCGGCCAACAGCGTAGATCATTCACATACACACACACAAAATACAAACTGAAATATTTTAACCAACTTAAGAGTACAGGCCGGGATTAGCACAGCAGACTAAGTTCTACTAACTAAGATAGATAGAGTACTCTTTATTGTACACCAGTGATACGAGTATTACAATTAATTTCAACCATAAATTTTAAAAACAGAAGGTAATTAGAAGCCTCATTGTTAAAAGCAATTTATTCTAGACAACCAAGGCATTGGAAGAAGCAACATAAGGAATAGGACAGTTTCTTAGTTATACTAAACTATCAGTAAAAATCATTGAAATAGATTCATCCTTTCAAGATATATAAATAAAGAAAATACTTGAACGAATGAAACTACGCGTTGCTTCAACCGAAGCTTGAAATCCAATAGTTGTTCACTTTGATTCTTCGCAAGTGTAGATGTAACAGTGAAGACCTAAAACACATTTCAATACCTCGGTATTGAAATGTGTTTTGGGTCTCACTGTTGCTGTTTGCTTAAAAAAATTGCAACCCTCTCCATGTTCACAATAGTATTTATAGGTCTCGACCTATATAAAGCGACAAGCAATAATAAAGCATACAGCTTATACAAATAGAGGATTTCTGTTTTTGACCCGAATAAATAATCTATCTTTCCAACGGGTTCTTTCCTGACAGAATAAAATATTAATATAAAAAAAAACTTTACAAAAAAAGGAAAACCGAATTCAAAAAGCAAAAAATATATGTTTGAAGTCGGTGCCGCTGGTTACTTGGAACCGACTTCAAATATTTATTTTTTTGCTTTTTGAAGTCGGTTTTCCCTTGTTTTAAAGTTTTTTACTTTACAATTTTAAGTGATGAGTGATTTAATTATTAATATTTATATATCTCTGTTATATTATTCTACTTAATTGTACAGTAAGGTACCTACAAGATCGATATAATACTCGTAATAACTGAATTTACACATTCGTGCTGTTTGCCGTCAAGAACTCCCGTGGAGTATCTTCAAAGTTCAAGGTCCAATACCGATAAAATTATAATGGAACCACCTTGGAGCTATACTGAATCCATTGCAAAAAGAATCATTAAAATCGTTTAATAAGCAAAGAAGTTATAAAAAAACACAGACGAATTATGAACCTCCTCCTTTTTTAAAGTCGGTTAATATTTTACTTAGTTCTATAGGATTCACGTAATACCCATAATATCTTAATTTCGTATTGTTTGTCGTTAAGGAGTTCCCTGGTGTATCTTCAAACTCCAAGGTTTAATACCGATGAAATTAAAATGAGACCACCTTGGAGTGCAAAAAATGACCAATACAAAAAAAACATTAAAATCGGTCCACAATTGACGGAAATATCGGTGAAATACATAAAAAAAAAAACAACAATAAAGCATACATACAGACGAACATAGAACCTCCTCCTTTTTGAAGTCAGTTGAAAAAGTTCTACTTCGCGCTACTGGAATTTAAAACTTACTTCCTTACTGCAGACAAGATATCATTTTGTAATTTGTCATATTTATAAACGGATACACTTCTTTAATACACATTTATTTCCCCAAGTACCTACGGGACATGGGTTGACTCGGCTTGACATTTCAAAGTATGCAAAAAGTTCGGGACGTTCTGTGAAATACGGGATTGGCAACGCTAGAATAGAGTGTAGTCGATTCGAGGCAGCTATTTACTTAACACAATATACGTAACTACATATTCAACTCGTATTTTCTCTGGGATCCAAAAAATATCCTTAGTTTATTTACATATGTAAAACGATAACCATGTTTTCTTTTATCCTTCCATTTTTGTATGTTCTCAATACGATTATTGAGGGCTTGTCTTCCCGAGTATGTCACTTTTTATTCACTTTTTCTGGGTGTACGTTGAAAAGCTTTTAGCCTACTTTCACTTTTCTAGTACACTTCTATACATAACATATTGAAGGCCGTTGTTGAAGAGGTTGTTAGAAAAATTATACGTGACATTGTATCATGGTTGGTCGATGGTTACAAGAATAAATGACATCCTAGAAATATGTTCTTGAAATACAGCAGCTTCAGCTAAAGATCAATAGATGGCACTACCTTGGCGAAAGATTCATAGAGTTTAAACATAAAGCGCTAATTCTCTGTACTAGTCTAAAACTCGCAATAAGAGTTCTTATGAGGGGTTTTATTTTCAATTTATTTCCTTTTCTTTGATTCTTCTTTACTTATGCTATTAAATCAATAATCTTTTGACCACTAAATTAGCATAGCTGTAACTAGCCCCTTCACCCTTTCCAAAAGTTACTCAACATTCTTTCCAAAAATGTCCCGTCTTATTTGCCCTCAAAAACGTTAAAAAGCTTTTAAGACCGGCTTCCGACCACTTCAATGAGTAGCGCCGAGATGTAACCTAGATAAACGGTATTCATACTTTTCTAACTTAAGAGTGGCGGCTTTGTAGAGTTTTGATATGAGAAGTTTATAAGTAAGGTATTTTTTGGCTTTTGTGAGAGCATCGAAGTCTGATACGTCCACGTTTTGGGAGTGTGCGTCGGAATATGTGTGCGGTTGGTCAAGGAGCCTTATAGCTTCGCCGCATAAGAAGGCAAGCGTGCAATAATTATGTTCCTAATTGAAGGATAAACAGAACAACTAGCTGAAAGACACCGCAAGTTGTAGCTGCTCGAAGTCTCACTATGGAAAGACAAAAAAATCTTGACAAGACCAAGTAACCGACTGCACCAACCAGCACCGACTTCAAATATTTATTTTTTTGCTTTTTGAAGTCGGTTTACCTTTTTTTATAAAAGATTTTTATTTTACCATTATAAGTGACCAGTGAATTATTCTATAGTAGGGTACCTATAGGATTGACGTAATACCCATAATATCTCAATTAACACATGCCTATTGTTTGTCGTTAAGGAGTTCCCTGGTGTATCTTCTAAGTCCAAGGTCCAATGTCAATAAAATTAATATGGGACCACCTTGGAGATATACTGAACCCAATGCAAAAAAATTTATCAAATACGGTTCACAATTGACGGAAATATCGCTGAACATACATAAAAAAAAGAGAAAGCATACATACAACCGAACATAGAACCTTCTCCTTTTTGGAGTCGGCTAAAAACTAGATGTCTTGCTGTAGTGATATGCAGTGACCGATAGGCAAGGGATTCTTTAACCTCGCCAGCGAGTTCGGTGTCCGTTTCTCTCTAAGAAAGAAGGGAAGCCATGGCATCAAGATTGCTGTATATAGCTTCGCTGGATAAGAGGGCGAGCATGCAATAATTATATTCCAGCTTGAAAGATAAGGATTGCAACTAGCTTAAATACGCCGCGAAGGAAGAGAGACATCAGTGGCTGTTTAAAGTCTCTTTAGGGGAAGGTATAAACTGTCTTGCTGTGATGCTGTACAGTGACCGGTAGTCAAGTGACCTTTACAGGTTCACTGCAGAAGAGGTCTGCCTGATGGTTGGATGGTATCGTCAGAGAACGAAGATTACAACTGGCAAAGATTACATGCTAATGAGTAGGCCTACATCCGACAGTGGGCTACTACGGGTTGACATAGTAGACAAGATAGCGAGCGTGCAACGCCTACGCTCCAGCCTAAAAGATAAAGAGGGCAACTATCTTAAAGACGCCGCGAGAAAAGACAGGCCTTGGTGGCTGCTCGAAGTCTCTTTAGAAGAGGGCTTAAGTTAGTGGATTTACTGTGGAGCTTTGTACTGATGACAAGGGATTCTTCAAACTCACCGGTGAGTTCTGTATAAGAAAGGAAGGAGAAAGGGCATCGGAATGGTGGTATATCTCGGCTTAAATATTTTGGTATTAAAAAAGGATTAAGTAAAAAAGTAAAATTGAGGCGCTTGAAGCGCTGTGTGACCGCGGTGTTCTTACCGATCACCAAGGTTAAGCAGCGTTCGAATCGGTCGGCCTGAGATGGGTGACCGTTTGTGGCATTTTCATATTCGAGGGTCTCCGTGCTATGGAAGGCACGTTAAGCCGTTGGTCCCGGTTACCACTTAATGTGGTAGTCGTTAAGCCGAGTTGGAAACCTTATAAAGGCGGCTTGATAAGTTCCAACAGCAGGTGGCCACAAACCTGCCTCCACCAATCCGCACTGGGTCCGCGTGGTGGAGTATGACCTAATCTCTCTCACCTCGATTTGTGAGAGAAGGCCTTTGCCCAGCAGTGGGCAAATATAGGCTGATATTATTATATTATATACAAAAGTAAAATTAGCAAAGTTGTCTTAAAACTAATCACGCAGCCTTTCAAACATAGAAGTGGAAGCGGTTTTGTAGAGTTTTGATACGGGGAAGTTTATAAGTAGGGTTTTTTTGGCTTTTGTGGGAGCACCGAAGTGTGATAAATTCAAATTTGGGTGTATGTGTGCTGTTGACCAAAAGAATTTTATCCATTCACTGGATAAGATGACGATACGATAGTTGGACCTGGTAGCTCACACCGAGGCAAACGTCACAAGTAGCAGTAGCAGTTTATCTGTCTTTCTTCGTCGTTCTTTTTTGGAACTATTCTTTCTAACTTCATATATTTTCTGAGGTACATATGTGTGTTGTGCTGAATAAATATTTTTTCTTTCTTCTTCTTTCTTTCTTTTCTTTCTAGATGGCACTTTTGTCGACCAGCTCGCGAAGCCGCGGGAACATGCTAGTAATGTATAATATTCATATTTCAAGAGTCTCCGTAACCGGCGAGCGTGTATGAGACGAACTATGAGAGTCGAGGAAGCCAGAGAGGAAGAACCTGTTGGAACTCTGTACTCTCTGCCTACCCCGCAAGGGATCTGGCGTGAGGTTATAGATAGATAGATAGTTTCATATTTATTTTGTTTTTTTTTTCATTAAACGATGCCCCACACTGGGATTTATTCTTGTATCTTGGGTGCGTTTACAAACATGGAAATTCACATACACAAATACCCAGACCACTTTCTATGAACCAATTAAGCAAACCAGGTTAAAGTGAACCAAAGTGCGATATACCTTTGGCGGGGTACATCGCTCTGATGGCTATTGGGGCAGTAAGGTTCTTAAGTGGCGACCACGTACCAGAAGACGAGGAGTGGACAGGCCCTCTAGAAGATGGGCCGATGACCTGGTGAAGGTCGCAGGCAAAAAGCTAAATATATACACTAAAAAGCCAGTTTCCAGGACTTTGTGCAGCAGTGGACGTCTTTTGGCTGATGAAAAAATAAAAAAACTGCTTACACTTATGTTATGTCAGTGATAAGAAAGATGAAAAATTTGTCTTAATCTGTCACACTCTTGTACATTTTATTTTGACATTAATTATTACTTGAAAACAAATACAAAGCCACCGTGAACACAGACAAAAGACAAACAAATACTAACCGATAAATTTGCGTGGAGCCTACGTCAAATTGACAAGCCATAATATATTGAATAAAAAGCAAGTACGAACCCTGTAGGAACAAAGATTTTTAAATTGGTTACCTAAATGGTACCAGGTGTCCATATAATGTCTACTTAACTGGGTTTATAATCTCTCTATGCTTTTAGACTTACCTCTATGATATAATAGAAACCAATTAAGACTTCCATAACAAAAATTACGAACACGCCGTATTTAAAGGGTTTCAAGCGTATTTTAAAAAGCATGTTTTATTCGTGAACTTTATGGTAATCGAAAAAGTTTCGATGGCTGCGATGCGGGTTGTGACGTCAGATGTATATGCACGTTCAGTGTACAGCTTGGTGATAGGGATCTTACTACCTACATTTAGAATACATATACCTACATTTAGAATATAAACCGGCAAATAATAATAACAGGGTTTTCCTTTGTTTCGCCCCTGATAGCTGAAACGAACCCGTTAGCCCCATGATAGTTGAAATGGTCCCGTTCGCACCTTCATTAGTAGATGTTAAAGTAGATTTGGAAAAACTTTCAAAACTCATAATAAATTTTATTTACACTGAAATAAAATTCAGATATACATTTATTCTGTAAGTTAATGCTTTTATTGAACGAGGGGCGAACGGGTACCGAGAAAAGAGGAGAATGACGCTTTTAAATAACAAGGGGCGAAAAGAGGGGGCGAACGGGGCCGCGACCAATACTAAATAGTATGAACTGGTCACACCGGTGTTGCTCTAAGTGGTGTTATGACGACCGTTTGAAGGCCTACCTAGTGAGCGGTGAGTCACCGCCAGCCACGGGTAGTTAGGAATCAATAATTATGGCCAACGTCTATTCGCACTGAAATAGTCCAGTTTTTGTCCATAAAACACATTCACATAGTCCTTGTTTTATTACCATAGTTTATAATAGTCCTTTCACCTGCTAGGGTCCGTTCGCTGTTTATATTTCTTCAATTTCAGCAATTGATTCAAATTCATTTATTTGATGATCTTAGTAGGTAACTTACATTACATAAACTTTTCGCAAAGGGCCTCTACATGTTGAAAGAAAGAAAAAAAAATTATTTGTCACAGCATGAGAGACAATATTTAGCTGCTATAACACATACATATCATCAATTCAACCATTCAATCACAGAGCGTTAACGTTGTTGGACCCATGCCCTCATGCATGCCTCTCAAAGGTCCAAAGGAATCTCAGCGAAATACATAACTATTATTAAGAACACACAACTGTGAAACTTGATGTGGTTTATATGTGCAATATTTATTTTCTTGGCACATACTGTAGCTGAAGTCGTAATGGGCGGGCCACATAACGCGAAGATGGAAGATTCTAGAGTGGAGACCACATATTGGCAAGCGCAGCGTAGGACGACCGCCTGCCAGATGGACCGACGATCTTGTGAAAATCGCAGGAAGTCGTTGGATGCAGGTGGCATCGGACCGGTTACGCTGGAAAGCGATTGGGGATATGTTCAGCAGTAAACAAATATAGACTGAGATAATAATGATGATGATACTGTAGCCTAAACGTGTCACTTTAAATATTAATCTCAATTTAGTATCAAATTCTAAATCTACGCCCGTAGTGAATTCTGTATTCGCTCAGCATCATTTACACTTTTTAGCCCCATATAACAAAATAGATCTCAAATGTTACATCAAAAAGAAAGAAGCCAAGGTAAAACTGAAACACTGGCTTCTACAACTATCATAAGCAGAAACCAAAAATTTATTATATATTGTTACGTAATGATTGATATATAGATAGCTCTTGTCGTAAGTCACAATATATGTACAAATACTATGATTTTCGCAAAGGTATCCATACATACACATATACATCTTCCGAGGCACATACACACACACATACGCACACGCACACACACACACACACGCATACAGAGACACACACACACTCACACACACACACACACACTCAATCACACATAGACACACACACGATGGTACAAATAGGTACTTCATTTTATAATAATATTTTTATTCCTACTCTAAGAGTCACTGTACTGCCAATACCTATAAATCGGATAAATTACGATCTTCACGATACAGGCTGCGTCTAGTGTGAAGGCTACAAGTAATATGTTACACTATGTACTTTTTGGTAAATAAATAAAGTTATTATTATTATTAATTAGCAAAATCGTCAACGAAGTTTAGGTGGACACATTACCCTTACCACCACCGCTTGGGGAATATATGCGTTTCGGTGTATTTTTACAAGCGACACTAACAGTATACACATTATCTTAATAAACCATACAAATATTATTTTAATTCGAAAGTAACTCTGTCTGTTTGTTAGTCTATTACTTATCACGCCTAAAGCGCTGAATATTTTAGATTAGATTTTATCCGGGAGAAGGACAGAGGCTACCTTTTATCTAAAAGAAGATGAAAGTTTGTATGGGGAACATATCATTATTCAAATTAGGGATATGACCAGTAAACGCAAGACCTGAAAGTAGTTTGTTCTAAATCGATTCCAAATGTTTAATGTATCTTACATTATTTTTAATTTGCCAAAAATGCTATCACACTTTCAGTGCGTTATAAAAAAAAATGCGAAAAAAAGAAACAGACCAAATGCGACGCGTAACGATAACTTAGTGAAACGATCAATAGAGTTGATATAAATAATAATAATAATTTTAGCCCTGTTAGGAAACTGTCCCACTGCTGGGCACGGGCCTCCTCTCCAACTGAGAGGGTTTAGGCCATAGTCCACCACGCTGGCCCAGTGCGGGTTGGCGAACTTCACACACCTTCGAGAAACTCTTAGGCATGCAGGTTTCCTCACGATGTTTTCCTTCACCGTTAAAGCAATGATAATTAATTTTAAATACGCACATGCTTTCGAAAAGATAGAGGTGCGTGCCTGGGTTTGAACCCGAGACCTCTGACTTTGCAGTCCAATGGTCTAACCACTAGGCTATCACTGCTTTTTGAGTTGATATGCCATCCTTGTAATACTATAAATTTACTAAATTTGTAATAATCTTGACGTTTGTAACTGCTCTTTTATTGGCCTATACAAATAAAAAATTTACTTTGACTTAATAAACATGAAAGTGACAGCACTACTCGCTAGCGTCACGGTAACGTCAATCTTTCGTCTCCAGTTCGAAAGCAAAAAAAACATTGAACGCTTCCAGTTTTAAAAAATCTACACTATTTTGTAGCATCAAGACCATTATTTTTTGATAATCTATAATTCTCTCAATGAAGCCGAACCTTGTGTTATAATCATGGCTAGATCTTCTGTAACCACAGCCTGGTACTGTCATCAATTACCTAAAACAAATCTAGAAGTTTAAAGGACGACGCGACTCGACAGCTCGCCTCAGACTTAATTGACGAAGTTTTAACGACTCATGTTAAGTGCAGACAAGCCAGCTGAATTGTGAGATGAAATATAACTTTTACATAGATTTTTTTTTCCTGATTCTAAGATTGTGGAAGATTACTGCGCCTCGATGGGCTGATTTTATTATTTATTTATTCGGTTTATCAACGGGTATTACAACCTTACATGTTATGCTTAAAAGCCATTGCTATACGGAGACACCATCCAAATCCTTAATTATTATTGTTAATGGAACATATTTATTTATTACAAGTTAAATGACTGCCTCGTTGGTCTAGTGGCAAAGCGCATCGCTTTGTGATCACGAGGTATAGGTAGAACAAGTGTAGTTTTTCTAACGAACAACTTCCCAGTACAGGTCCGGAGTCTGGAATTGTGCCCGGTATATGGCATAAGACTCGCCCCTACATGGGACCTAACGTCGTCGGCGAAACGTGGGTGTACTCAGTTCACCTCTGCCACCCCCAAAGGGGAATATAGGCGTGACGGTGTATATAAATAACAAGGCTATCTGTCATAGAAATACTTAAAACTAAAATAAAAACGAAAAACCTTAATCAAAAAGACCGCATCCGAGTAGAATGGTGGCAAAAATCATGGCTGCATTTCCTCGTTGAATAGACAAAGTAATCTTTTGTGCGGGGAGAAGAAGGTGATCAGCATAGGTGTTATTTTATTTATGAATTTTATTATTGTTGAATATAGTTATTGTTGGTCCGATATACGCAATGTGATCACGATGTCTAGAGATCTTGCCGTGCTATGCTTGGTTTTGTATTAAATTGATTCCAAGTCGATGGAATCTTTTCTATTGAAATTATGTTTTCAACATGCTTTTAACTTAGAAGTACGTCAGTAAGAGTATGTATTTATATACATATGTAACGGAATCTTTCAACGTAATATTCACCAACATTGAGGCGTCCGATTAACATGAAAATTTGTACACGTATCAAGGACCGACGACAATACAATAATTTTACTTTGGCTTAATAGCCCGACCGGGCTCACCAGGATCTGTTTGCCTGTCCACTCTTTTTTACTATTAAATTAATTATTTCGTTATCATTTTCTCCTTTCAAGTTCGGCTTGCTGATAAAGCGTGTTTTTTTAATTCACTTAATTTTAAAATCCTCACGACGGTCGGAAACTATAAAAACAGAAATAAACCGCGATCAATTCCAAAAACTAGGTTTAGGTTGTGTTATATTCGCTTAAATCTTCTTAGATTTAATTGAATTCTTTCACGTGACATGTACTTTTTTCTCTTTTTATCCCTGCAGATATTAAAGTCACATAGTTTTGAGAGAAAATTTAAAAGCATATTTTGCTCTCACTAAATATACATTTCAAAACATCCATTTAGTTAAAATCACTGGAATTAAGTCTCATTCACTCAATTTCCTTGTTTCAGCCGTCGTGTTTTCAGCAACGGACGCCCTTCGATTTCCTGAAGCTGAAACTCTATTTAATGAAAGGTAAGAAATCATTTCTGACTATAAATAGACTGGAATTGGTTGGCTATTATTAAATATTTGGAGTTTTTGGAGTGAAAAATCGAAAAGTAAATGAAGGAAGATATTTAATTTCATTATTACTTTTTCTATCTCTTTCTATTTTACTAAGATATTGTTTGGGATTATTTTAAGTTAATGTATGGCACATTTGTCGATACAAAGTACTTTTATTTTCTTTTTTTACAAAACGTTGGCCCACACTAGGATTGATTCCTGTGTCGTGGGTGCGTTTACAAACATGGAAATCCACATACACAAATACCCAGAGCAAAACAAATAATTGTGGTCACAAAAAGATTTGTCCCGTGCGCAAATCGAACCCGCAACTAATAGATACAGTGGGCGGAGCGGTTTAAGCCCTTAATCACTGCGCTAAATCGTCCGTCATATTTTTTTTTCTTTTTTTTTTTAATACGTTGCCCCACACTAGGATTAATTCCTGTGTCGTGGGTGCGTTTACAAACATGAAAATTCACATACACAAATACCCAGACCGGAACAAATAATTGTGGATCACACAAAGATTTGTCCCGTGCGGGAATCGAACCCGCGACTATTAGACACAGTGGGCGGGGCGGACTAAGCCCTTAACCACTGCGCTAAATCGTCCGTCAAAATCATCATCCTCATAATCTGCCGAAAGACGTCCTCTGTAGGGCAAAAGCCTCCCCCAAAGATCACCACAACGACTGGCTTTTCCGTACGCGTCCAGCTCGTACCTGATTTATAATAGACTCGTCTAAACCTTCTAAATAGAGCTATTTATTTCGGTAGCAGAGTAGTTAGTACACCGCCTCGGCAGCGATCGCTCTAACTTCTGACTTATACGGAATCTCTCTAACTACTCACTCTAACGGATTGCGTGGGTTTGGTTCCTTATTTATATCAAGAATTCCGCTTAGACAAATTTCTATCGTAGTTTATATCGTATCGTAAGTTCTACTAACATAGTATTAGTGTAAAGATGAGAAAGGGTATGCTCCATTAGTTCGGGCATAAAGAAAGAATGTCAGGAGTAAGAATGACAAAACAGATAAACAATGCAAAAGTGGTAGAATGTAAGTACCGGGGAAGACCTAGACTATCTTATCATGACCAAATAAGCCATGTCTTATATGAAAGTTAAGTCAAGAGTCTCTATAACCGGCGAGCGTGTATGAGACGAACTATGAGAGTGGAGGAAGCCAGAGTGGTATGTAAGGAAAGAACCTGTTGAAACTCTGTACTCTCTATCTACCCTGCAAGGGATCTGGCGTGATGATATAGATATGTTCTTCTCAGATAATCTTGAATATTGCAATGACTTATCTATTTAATTATTCTAGGATTTTATGATTCGGTTTTTTATGAGGTTCCGTGGCCTAAGTCAATTGCATGTCGTCATGAAGAAATGTTCTTATTATAACAATGGCTAGTGTTAAAGACTACGGTTTATAGTATAGTTATATATAGTACTCGTGAGAAGGTCGATCTTACTTAAACTACGAACAGATGGTTTGGTATGACGCCTGTGCTGAAAAGTACAGTTATCAACATAAATCGCTTAACATTCTCAGTTCTTCAAATCAATAATTATAGTATTAGCCCTGTGAGGAACCGTCCCACCGTTGGGCACGGGCCTCTTCTCAAACTGAGAGGGTTAAGCCATAGTCCACCACGCTGGCCCAGTGCGGGTTAGCGAACTTCACACACCTTCGTGAAACTTTTAGGCATGCAGGTTTCCTCACGATGTTTTCCTTCACCGTTAAAGCAAGTGATAGTTAATTTTTAATACGCACATGCTATCTAAAAGACAAAGGGTTTAAACCCATGTCCTCTGCCTTTCCAGTCCAACGATCGCTCAAATCAACAATACTCTTTATTTTAGAAATGTTGGTGAACATTGTCAAAACACAATTACTACCGACATATTTAACTACATTTAGATCAAACAAAATAACAAATATGATACAAAATAAAAGCATGGAAGTGATTTGAAAATCTGAGAATGTTAAGCAACTTATGTATCTGACTGTACTAGTGGTACATTTGGTGTTCTATTCATGTCCTGTACTATTATTATTTTTTTCATGTTTTTATTAGCCCGTTTTACTCTCTGTCGGTGCCGTAGTAATTTTGCGATCGATTTTGAACTGACTTCCTGATTAGCTAGAGTAGCCATGTCAAACCCGAAGCCACTGGTGGGCCGCAAAACCTAATCTTAAAAAAGACAAATTACTGAAAATCTTAACGAAAAAAAGTCCTATAAAACAAGAATATTTATTAAATTTCCAAAACGGTTTTTAACACGCTCATGGGCTGCATTATCTGGCTGTTTTTAAAATTGATTTGGGCCGCGAGATATTGCTCTGTGGGCCGCATATTTGGCATGCCTGAGCTAGAGGCTTGAAAATTTAAATATAGTTACGAATATAATAACAACGCAATGATCACTAAAAACTAGGCATGTGCTTGTAAGACTCGCATACTGAGGACTCCTTCTGGAGAAAAAACAAGTTATATAAGTGTTGGATTTATATCGATTGTGCGTCGGAACCCTAAAAAGAATCACAGACAAGAACAAACTAATTATCTAATTTATACCCGTATGGGAAACTTACCTACCGTATACCAGAAACATACCCGTACGGGATTCAAACCCGCAAAAACTCGATTCAGTAAGCCGAACGGCCTACACTCAGACCACCGGACCAAGCCGTCGTCACCTAATTTAATTATCTCTTAACTTTATCGGAATAAGATTATCCAGTAATTATAGATTCTTAATTAGTCTTAATTGACCTTTGAAGGTACAGGCTAGCTAAGTTAGATAAAAGACAAGAGACCCTGAATTCGTAATGCCTTTTTAATAATGATATCTCGTAGCCTAAGTAAAAAAGAAATTGTGAGAGAAGGCCTTTGCCCACTGCTGGGCAAAGGCCTTCTCTCACAAATCGAGGTGAGAGAGATTAGGTCATACCCCACCACGCGGACCCAGTGCGGATTCGTAGAGGCAGGTTTTGTGGCCACCTGCTGTTGGAACTTATCAAGCCGCCTTTAAGGCTTCCAACTCGGCTTAACGACCACCACATTAAGTGGTAACCGGGACCAACGGCTTAACGTGCCTTCCGAAGCACGGAGACGCTCGAATATGAAAATGTCACAAACGGTCACCCATCTCAGGCCGACCGAGTCGAACGCTGCTTAACCTTGGTAATCGGTAAGAACACCGCGGTCGCACAACACTACGAGCGTACTCTAATGATAGATAGATAACAATTTATTTGCAAGAAACGGTACACACAGTACAAAATATTTTTCTAAAATACAAACAAATTATGCAGGTCAGTTTAAATTATAAACTTATTGTAGTATATGTGTCACAGTGGTACAAAAGGGCCACAGCTCAGCGCAGCATTTGCTCAAGGAGCCAAACGCTGATTTTCAACAGCAACCATGAAATTTACGCGAGAAACTCGGGCAGAATTACAGACATGAACCCAAAAATTTGTAAATGAAATATGTAAATAAAAAGACGAAAACATATAATTTTATTTATTCGTGTCAAAATGGAAACTCGATTTTATTTTCAAGAAACCAGTAAAGTACCGGAGGCATAAACTTGTTCTGTTAAAAATTGTTATGGCTGTGTCTGCAAATTAAAGCCAATTTTAGTGAGGAAAAGAAAATTTATTGACTATTTAGATGTTTTAGAGCAGTGATAGCCTAGTGGTTAGACCGTTGGACTGCGAAGTCAGAGGCCTCGGGTTCAAACCGAGGCACGCACCTCTGTGTTTTCGAAAGCATGTGTATATTAAAATTTAACTATCACTTGCTTTAACGGTGAAGGCAAACATTGTGAGGAAACCTGAATGCCTAAAGTTTCTCGAAGGTGTGTAAAATTTACCAACCAGTACTGGGCCAACGTGGAGGTCTATGGCCTAAACTCTCTCAATTTGAGAGGAGGCCCGTGCCCAGCGGTGGGACAGTTTCTTAACAGGGCTAACGTTATATTAATTTTTATTGTTTTAATTTATATGTTTATAAATACAAACAAGAACTTGAAAAAATCATTGTATCGATTATTACGGGACGCAAACAGTTAAATACATTTAAATATACAGCTTCTTGCCCATTTTCTTCACAAGATTTTTTTTTTTTTAATTTTCTTTCATAAGTATTCATGATTTAATAACTGGCTGGCTGACGATCCGAAATCAGTTATACACTAAAATTCAAGCGAATGAAGTCACAGACAGTCTATCTATATCATCACTCCAGATCCCTTGCGGGGTAGGCAGAGAGTACAAAATTCCAACAGGTTCTTTCCATGTATGAGAGGCATGTAAGCCTCTCTGGCTTCCTCTACTCACATAGTACGTCTCATAAATGCTCGCAGGTTACGGAAACTCTTGACTTGTCCTTCAGATAAAACTCGGTCTATTTGGTCGTGGTAAGATAGAAGGTCTACCCCGGTACCTACATCCTACTTATCTGTTTTGTCATGCTTTCCTCTGACATTCTTTTTATATGCCTGAACCAACGGAGCATACCCTTTCTCATCTTTACACCGATACTTTGTTTCATACCTACTCGCTTTCTTACTACGCTGTTGCAAATACGGTCGGTCAGCTTCACTCTGTCACAATCACTGTCACAGACAGACTCTAAAGAAAGAGAGTCTATTAAAGATGACGAAGACTTGCTCTAGTTATCAAAGCTTAGCCCGCTCTACTTGTTGGATTGAGTAGTATCGATTATAATCCCCGCAAAGGACGACTTTTTTAAAACGATCCCCAATAACATTTATTCCGGTCTAGATATTGGTACCTGTGAAATTTATGTTAATAAACGCCCTAACGGCCCACTAATAAATCAAAGCGTAGGACTACAAGTGCAAAAAAAAACAAAAATGTTAAACTGAACACGGAAATCGAAAATATAAGGATGCCAGGAAACTTTTAAGTTCGCAAGTTTCAATTGCTATCGAGAAGCCAAGAGTAGTGGTGCAAAGGAGTGAAGGAAGCGCAGAATTTTAGAACAACAATAAAACAAGTGACACACACTAAGACATACGCTCAAGATAACACTTGTATTACACACACATTCGCAATTGGTAACAATACATAAGGAAAAAGTTGGTAGAGTTATTTCACTTGAAAATGTTTTGCCACTGAAAGAAATTGTGATTTGAGGTTTAGGTGTGAAAGCTTCACTATAGTGCGACAAATATGTTTTGGTCCGAGGAAGATTTGTTAAAATAGGGTTAACATTTAGTGAGAAAAATTTCTACTTTCAAGGAGATATTTAAACAAGTGGGTTCGCACGTTACCTAATAAAAAAAAATGTAAAAAGAAATTATATATTATATTGGGTAAATTTCATAGCAAACTGCAACTCGGCAACTGTCATGAAGTGTCACCTCACTTAATGACAACGTTAGTTCTGATTTTGGCCGCAGGCTAAAAAACCTTGTACGAATTTATCTATCTATATCGAAATTTTAATATATCTATTTTATATTATCAGGCCAGATCCTTTGTGGGGTAGGTAGAGAGTACGCAGTTTCAACAGGTTCTTTCCTTACAGACCTCTCTGGTTTCCTCCACTCTCATAATATCCAAAGATTTTTATTAATAAAAAGCAAAAAAGTATGAATAGAAGTAAGAAAACGGTAAAGTGATTACTTAAGCCTCAGGAGGACTCATGTCTTGCGATAATTATATTACACGCCATATAATAATACGAACAGTCGCTGGAAAACTCTGCTCCGAGTACCACGAACTGCGCATAGGACCAATGCATTCATATTGGCTGAGCTCAAGATCACCATAAGAATCTCTACCATCTGCACTCGAAGGATTTTTGAGTTTTTCAGCCACATAGCCAGCAAAAAGGGCGAGAACCTCGAAAAGCTACTCGTCACTGGCAAAGTAGAAGGTAAGAGACTAAGAAGTCGTAGCCCTATGCATTGGTCCGATCAGATACGATCCGTGCTGGATACCACAATATCCGAGACGATACACATGACTGAGAACCGAGCTGGTTGGCGGAACATAACCCGCGATATCATTGTCCCTGGAGGTCACGACATTGAGGATATCGACGCAAGGGGAGGAATAATAAAAAAACCGAATCACTAAACAGGATACTCTCGGCCCATCAATTCCAGGTCTATAATCATCTACAAAGCTTTTAACATCAAAGACGATCATGGTAGTCGGTATAAATTTGCTTTTACAAGTCAGTGAATTTCCAGCAAGTTATTTGGGATCATCTTAAATCTACAAAGTGGACTTTGATAATGAGTCCAGTGGCCCTTTTGTTTGTTAAGCATTCTTATTAATAGTTTGATACCTAAGAATGGAATTTGTTTTGGTCAAAAATTAAGTACGATAAAGAATCTATCCCTTGCGAGGTAGGCAGAGAGTAGAGTTCCTACAGCCCCAACACTTTTCTTACAGACTTCTTTAGCTTCGCTAGAATTAGGGTTATTGTCCCATGACATGTATCGCTTGAGATATTTGCCAATTCAGATGACGTTGAGTAGATAGATAGATAGATAGATAGATAAAAAGTTTATTTGTAACAAAAGGACACACAGTACAAAATATTATCCTAAAACATTAAAAAAAAAAAGAAAACATGCGGTACAATTTAAATTATAACATTATTGTAGTAAGTGTGTCACAGTGGTACAAAAGGGCCACAGCTCAGCGCCGCATTTGCTCGAGGAGCAAAACGCTGATTTCCAGCTGCAACCACGATGTTACGCGAGAAACTCGTGCAGCGTTACAGACATGATCCCAAAACTTGTTAATAAAATATATATACATAAAAAGAAGAAGAATACATATAATATTATGTATTCGTGGCAAAAAGAAAAAAAAAATATATATATATTGAGTTTATGTTAGGACTATACGAGCCCCGACGACAACTGAAGAACGCTACCAGGACGATCAAAGCGTAAACCTAGTTTTTGAGTTTCCAAAACTGCTGAATTTAACCTTTTTTTAAAAGTAACCCTTGTAGTAACATTTCTTATAGGAGGTGGTATATTGTTCCAACACTTAGTCGCCTGGTAGCGAAAACTGCCATTAAATGCTACTGTTCTGTGCGTGTGAGTCGACAGCGGTGGCCGCGCTGACCTGGCCCCATCCGATCCGTAGCGATTGTGGAAAGCGGAAAATTTAAGTTTGCCATACAGATAGTCAGGCTGTTTCCATTTGGTCAGGTCAAACATTAGAGCCGCAAGATGCAACTGCCTGCGTGATTCCATGTTTAACATGGAGGCCCGATTAATAAAAGGTAAAACGTGTGTACGCGGAGGGATATTAAAACAATATCGACAACAGACATTTTGCACGCGCTGAATTAGCCGCTGAGTCCGAGATAGCAGCCGGGGATCATAAACTAAATCACCGTAGTTAAGCCCTGACAAGATAAGGGATTCGCATAAGGTGATTCGTGCCTTTTCAGAGAGAAGGTCGCGAATCTTATTCAGTATTTTTAACCTGTAAAAACAATTTCTTACAAGACTTAGCACGTGACTCTCAAATCGTAGCATATTATCGAAGGTAATGCCTAGATTTTTGGCTTCGTTGACAAGTTCAATATTTGTATCCAAAATCTTTACTACTGGATTTCTATTAAGTATTTTTCCAATTTGCTTTCTTGTACCTAGAACCATGACCTTAGACTTAACGGGATTAAGTACCAATGCATTTTTTGCGGACCAATGAGCGATACAGTCCAGATCCCCATTTAGTGCAATCAGAGCCTTTGTAATATTCACTGGGTTGACAGAATGGTACAACTGCACGTCATCTGCATAGCAATGGTATTTGCAGCGTGTTATAACGCTGGGAAGATCTGCAGTGTAAATGATAAAAAGAAGAGGCCCGAGTATAGAGCCCTGAGGTACTCCGCGAGTTACTGACCTGAGCGATGAAGTCACATAAGTGCCATCTGCTCTTTGAAGTTTAACAGCTTGAATCGAACCATCTAATCGAGTGATCGTCAAAACCGTAATATAACAGCTTAGATAGAAGCAATGGTATATTTATACTATCAAACGCGCGGGAAAAGTCGAGAAGAGCTAAAATAGTGCCATTACCATTATCCACTTCGGCGAGTATATTATCCGTCACGTCCAGTAGTTTTGTAACAGTGCCCCGACCCTTTCGAAAACCTGACTGGTGTGAAGGGAGGATGTTATTAGTGTCAACATATTTCATTCCTTGGTCATAGACCGCTTTTTCTAAAATTTTCGATAAAAAGGGCAAAATACTTACAGGCCTTAGTTCACTAACATCACTGGGATGGTCAACCTTAGGTATTGGTGTTACCAATGCCTTTACCCACTGTGAAGGGACTTCTCCAGTGGTTATTGACTTATTTATTATCTCGGTAATAACAGAGAGTGTATGTGGAAGCGTGAGTAGCACCATGTCCCTACTAATACCATCACTGCCAGTTGCATTTCACTTTAAAGACATTATATACTTCGAAATGTCACCTTCAGTAACAGAATGTAACTTAAATTTTGGCAAGGCTCTTTCTTGATGATAACGATGATGCTCAAAATATGACAAAGTTGAGATAGGGACCGTATTTGGTCCTGGTACTTTCAGAAAGTGGTCATTAATAATATCGGGATCAGTAAAGTTGCCAGAGAGATATTCCTTTTTACAAGGATCAATAAGTATTCGCTCCTTTAGATTTTTCCAGAACACTTTACTATTATCAGTATTAGTATTTATATAGTGATTATAAAAGGCACTTTTCTCACCCTTTATACTATTGATTACTACATTTTTAAGATCTTTATAATACTGCTTGGGAACTTGTGATTTCGTCAGTCGATATTTTTCACCAGCGTTATTACGTAAGCTTATTATAAATTTAATCATATCTGTTATCCAGGGCAGATGTTGGTTACATTTTACTCTCATTGCAGTAAGAGGGGCATATAGATCAAAGAGAGTTAGAACACGAGTGTTAAATTCATCAACCATGTTTTCTACCTTACACAATTGAGACACAGAATTCCAATCAATCGCCAAAAGATCTGTATTAAATTTATCAAGGTCTATGTTTTTAATAGGCCTGTGTATAAAAGTTTTTGGCAGAATTTTATTCTTTTTTAGCGTTAGGGTTACATTTATCATTGCATGACCCAAGGACCCAGTTATATTTAATACGGAGATATTACGAATTTGGCAGTCTGTACAAACAAGATCAATAAGAGTGTCGGAATGAGGTGAAGTATGAGTGGGCTCATTTACTATATGTTGCAAATCCAAATATTGTAAAAACTGATTAATCTTCGCTACGTTTGCACTAGCAATATCAAGCATATTGATATTGAAATCTCCTAATAAAACTAAATAATCGATATTTGAGAAATTCGTTATAGTATCAGTCAAAGCATCAATAAAAAGGTCGACATTCATCCACGGTGGCCTATAGGCTGTTCCTACCATGAGGTGGTAGCCATTCATGCGTGTAGATAACCATAACTGCTCAATACCGGCATCAGTGTGACTCACAAATCGCACGCGCAGGCCTGACATAAAAGCTAACCCCACCACCCCTCCCAGCGGGCATGCGTCTTGGACGGGGGGCGTTGCGCAGTTTGTATCCAGGCGCTGCAGGCGCGCGAGCCTCCTGGCCAGCTGGCAGCCAAGTTTTATTAATTGCTATTATATCTGCATCAAACCGACTTAATGCGACCATTGTATAAAGCTAACTTAAGAAAATTGGTATTAGGGTGCATTTTTAATAAAAAATGTATAAATTACTCTCGATAATACGTGCATACATATCATTTATAAATGCAATAAAATTGTTATAAAAAATAGCAAATAAGTTTGTATAATTCAACATTTCATTCGTTAATATAATAAAATAATTGTGGAGTATATCTAATAGAGACAAATAAATAAAAAAATTATTTGTACAATTTATACACCTGTTATAGTTTGTAATAATAGCTGTCACACATGGCTGCTCCGAATGACTATATAAAAATATGGGTTCATTTACAACCACTACGCTCCGATACGGCCCAAGTAGTATCACTGTTACACAGTTGTATAAATTACAGGTATGTACAGAACTCACAGTTAAAGCGAAAAAGAATAAATAAGTGCAAAGGGAAGTGCAAGGGCTAAGACAAGGTAAAGTAACGCTATAATATAGTTGCTCTTCCATCTATTTATACACACAACATCACAATCAGGAACAATATAACGAAAAAATATAAATTGTGTATCTAATAATACATAATAAAAAAATCTACTAAACATAACAGAATCAAACGAAATTCATTTTTTTTTAATTGATTTAACAGTGCGATCGTGATCAAGAAAGAGTAACACAATAATAACAAATTAATCATATGCTTGTTAAAGACGCAGAGCCAAATAAGCAAAAGTATAAAGTTATCTAATACAGAAGTAATTTTTAATTTTTCATGAATATTTATAGATATGTAATAGAAATAGATAAACGGTAAATAACCATGAATAATAACTATGTTCTTGACGTTTAAGTGTGTATATAAATATAAAGGATGTTTTACTGTAAATATCACAAGTTTTCGTAATTTGGTGATGTATGTTAGACTGTAGTGCAACGCAGTTTTTTTTGCGTGTGGTGTATGTGTACCAGTGTTTACAAGAAAAGAAAGTAATCCTAATATGGTGAATTTCACATACAAGGACGTCAAACTGGGACTGTGCCAAAAACACGCTGCATATCATCGTCTGACTTTATGATATGGACTGGTTTGCCAATGCCCTGTCTCACATACACGCGACCTCGCCTCGTCCAGGTGTACTGCCACTGCAGCTTCCGGCACATCTCGTGGGCCCGGTAAAATAGAGAACGATTGACCCGCGTTAATCTTTCATTTATATAAATGCGAGGTGCGGCAATTGCCCGGCCTGTGTCATCGGCCGTGAGCGTACGACGCACACGCGCAGCGCGGAGTAGCTCATCGCGCAGCTGGCGCCGCGCCAATCGCACCACCACGCGGCGCGGTCGCTGTGCAGCGCCACCGTCCACATTCGCTGCCGGAGGCGCCCCAACCCTCTCTGCATACACAATGTCGCGCTCCTCGATCCGCACTCCCAACTTCACCGCAAGCACTGATAAAGCGTGTATGACATTCTCTCCTCTTTCCTCGGGCAAATGACCTATCTCTAAATCTGACAGCAGTGTCTCTTGATCCCGGTCGTTTAGCTCGGTCTTGAGCTGGATTACTTGTTTCTCTAGTTCCACAGTTCCCGGCGAGCCAGGCGCCTTATGAGACTGTTCAATTGCCTCCAGTGTCAGCTCTAAACTATCCACTCGTTCGGTAACACGCAGGACGGATGCACGAAGTTCACGCATTTCCTTTCGAAAATTACTGACTTCGGATCGAATTTCATCCATATATTCGGCGAGCTCCTGACGCAATTCCCGTATCGCTGCGTCAGTAGCGGTACCAGCGACACATGCCGTGGAGGGAGGCACACGCCTCAGCGTATTCAGAGAGGTCCGCTGATGACTCGCAGGATGTTGTCGTGTCCTGGTCACAGACGTTCCTGACAGGGGTGCTGCTATTATCTCCTCTACGAATCTTGTTTTTACAGTCAGGACAAGTCCAGGCTTTACTTATGACTGATGTTCCAGAGATAAGCACACATGCCCTATGGAATATTGCAGGACAGTTGCTACAACTAGCGGAACCTACCGGCGATAAAAATTTGCCGCACGCACCACACTTTTCCATTATATTGCCGGGCAAATTAATGATTTTAACTTTTCAAATTGATTTTATAACGTGCTTATAAAAGTTTTTTAGTACAAAAATAGGACACTTGATGAGATTCGAATCCTAGAGCTTTGAGTTCTAAGTGCAGTGTGTTATTCAACACGCTAACTTACTCTGCCGTAAGTCGTCGAATATTGTCTTCAGATGGTTAAACAGGGAACTTTAATAGAACTTGCAACTGCTTATGACCATATAAGGTTACGATTCGCTGCAATGCGCCGCCGTACTCACCACCAATCAGGAGACAGCTGGAGATATGAGTCACTCTTGTTGTTGGCGGCGTGATTTTGCAGCTAGAATTCGATTTCTAAGCTTGATTTGTAAACGTAATCGTGTGTTTAACTTCATAATAAATTTCTGATAATAAGAGCTATAGTTATATTAGGTTTTAGAGTATTTATTTCGCAAAATTTTAAGTTCGCTCGCAGAGTAGCACAAGACACGTCTGTCCGCTGCAAGAGCGCGCGCGCAATCAAGTAATATCGCACGCCAAGTCTGACGGCAACAGGTGACCAACAGAAGGAACACCTCGTCTCCTCGTCACTTTTATTAAGGAACAGAAGGCGTATTCTCGTATTTGATTGACACTGAGACTGAAACTTGACTGAATTGAGATTTAGTTATGAATTAGGTTTAGGTTTAAAGAACTTTATTTCTCATAAGAACATACATAGTTCACTTAAATGAGATTATAATGCGAAATCTTAAGACTATAATTATCACTTTGACGTCGTTATCGAGTCTTAGACACTACACCGATTTCGTATTTATCCAGTCATTGACTTACATTTCGTATTCTGCTCCACAAAGTATCGATCCGATTTCAGTATCATCTCAGTCTAATTTCGATATAATGTAAAGTTGTGTGTTTTGGTTTAAAATATATTCTTAATCATTTGTTGATTACATGTTAATCGCAGCTGCCACAGTCTAAATAAAAAAAACATCTAACTAAAATCTTTAATTTGACGATGTTTTGTTTATTTGTTGTACATGTCAGTACAAAATGTTATCGAAATACTGTTTACATTTTGTTCAACTTTCGGTCCGATTTCTGTCCGGTCGATTCGATCGACATTAATATTTTGCGAGAACACCATTTGTGAGATTTATGACATTGAGATTATATTGAGAGTGTATTTTGAACACTTTTCATTACGAGAATTGGCCACCAGAAGTCACAGAGTGTTACATGTGTTGCGAAACAATGTGGACAAAGGATGTAATGAACCTCTTCAGACATCATGCTGCCATCCACTAAGTACTATAAATAGAAAAGATCGCTAGACATGAAGTCGAACTGACACTCGACTTCGCCCGACGTCTCAAGCAGCACATGTAGCTGGAAATTTATCTCCTAATGAATATGAGGCTTAAAACTATATCTGTTCTAGTCTGTTTTTAAATACCACCTACATTCCCCCTGCGGGGATAGTAGAGGTAAACTATATGGAGAGGTATGGAGAAATCCCCACATCCACAGTTCGCTTGTTCTCACCGGCGAACTGTGGATGTGGGGATTTCTCCAGGTCGCAATGTAATAAGGAACTACCCTATTGTATTGTATAAACACACATTTGTTAGCATTAATTTTTTTTTTTTTGATGAGACATCTCTCTAATATTGTAGTAGTAATTATTTTTGTAATGGCAACACTTTTAAAATCGTTACGAGGCAGATCTATAAATAAGCCGTTTTGACAAATTAAGCCAGTCTATTGCTTGTTCTTGAACGAGTAAGTACTAGGAACATTGTCACTTTGTTAGAAGGAATTACCTGGAAGGAATTTATGTGGAAGGAATATTTTGTTGGTGTTTGGAGACAATAAAGCAGTAAATAAGTTTGTCAGGGATTTTATTTTATCATTTTTTTTGTTGACTCTAATATTAGTCCATGGGGGGTTCTAACGCGCGACTACTCTGTCTATTAAACGAAGCATCTTACGTGTAAGCCACTAGTGGTTTAGACGGGAGTTTTGATCCAGACCAAGCCATCATCATAATAAGTATACGATATAGCCCCAGAGAGATAAGCACAAACTTTTTTTTTAGATACTTTCATATTTATTTAGTAAATTTGTTGTTTAGGAAAGGATGTCATATCGATAGCGACAAATATAGTTGCAGGTGGCATCACGCTTTATTGACAGCGTTACTATAAAGTCAAGTAATGCGTGCTTTAGGCTCAGTGTGATGATTTTGGTAGCCAGAAATGTCGAAAAGGTTTTAACAAAAATACCAGGTACAAAGACTGGTTAACAAAGCATATTCGGTTTCAGTAACACGTCATTAAAAATAATTGACTCGAACATGTTTGTTGCAGATCATCTTTCAACATCCGCTTGCCCGGCCAGAGGAGATTATCGTGGCATTTTATTTATAAAAGTGAGTGTAACTATTAATTAATATACCCTCATGATCTCCTTTCTCTTTCCTTTGTACAGGGTACTAAATATTTTATGGACTTATGCTACTTATACGGTCAGTAGGTAGGGTATACAGTACATCTCTGCGGCTCCTATTTGAGGACTTGCTTATTTTTTCCAAAGTAATGTACTTTCTAGCTCATGGTCACCTAAAGGACAACGAAGAGAGCTGCTCGGAGTTTTCCTGTGAAATCGAATAAAAAACGAGGAGCTAGGCAGACGAGCCAAAGTCACGGACATAGAACTCATAATTGCCAATCTTTAGTGGCAGTGGGTGGGGCACATTGCTCGTAGAATAGACTATCGTTGGGTTAGAAAAGTTCTTGAGTGATGACTAAGTATCGAAAGGCGTGGACCTGATGAAAGTCACGGGTCAAAGCTGGATACATACAGCAGAAGGAGAGTTATATTCTTCACAGGGATTTGAACTACATTTCATGTTGTCTTTACAGATTCAAATGATGTCCAATATCGTAACAAAAGGAGCTTACAAATGATCATATCACAGCACTTCACTGAAACTACTGTCATGCCTGGAGTAGACGTAAGTATTACCTGCACATGTTCTTTTTCTGACTCCTTCTTTTTATATTAATGGTTCGTGTTTGTCCCAAGTGAGTGATCCCCTTAATCACACCGTAGCCGCGTTTAGCTCTTTCCGTGTAAATGATAATGGTGCACAAGGGACAAACTAGTAGGTCTAACATAGTTTATTATCGGTCTTCTTATATTTCTCTTCTTATATTCTATTATGTCCAAAATATTGTATACGTTTTCTCTGATTCTAACTCTTCAAAATAACAAAGGTTTTACTCAAAATCACTTGGTAACTCCTCCACTTATGCCTTTCTTTTTTTCCTGGGGATTACCATGCATAGAACTTCTGCGAGCCTCATGGGAAGCTCGCAGAGCGTGTTTTCCTACCGACTTAAAACCCCAGGGTGGCCGGCATCAGCACTTTGGAGGGGCTCCAGGATCTCCTTATGGAACGCACCAGTGCCCCTCTTAAGTTGCGTTTCGAAGAGCCCACCATCGGGGGGAGATTTAATACAGTTGCTCATGGCGACGTAGGCCACACCACGCCACCGTCCTCCTCGGCGTCGCTCGTGAAGGACGTTTAGGGCCCCTGCCCCTTGCGTCCGCGACCCCAAAGGCCCCCCTGCTGATGTTGGTGCAGGAGGGTTCCACTCCATGCCTATGCCAACTTTTCATGCCACAACCAGTAATATAAAAGTTCCGTAAATCAGTATAATAAACAGGTAGGGGTCCAAAAGTTCACAAAAAATTTCTTCATATACCCCTTTTCGTCTAAAACCGGTCGAAACCTCCAGAAGAAAGAAAACAAAAACAAGAACTTGCAGCTGAGTAGTACAAAATATTAATTTTAGTTTTGAAGCCCAAAATTAAATTCCTTTCACGACCTGCAATAAGTATTCGCTCTACTAAAATATATTCATATTCAAATTACATGAATTCGAATAAACTTTATTATTCTATTTCAACTGCTAAAATAATATGGAACTGTTGCATACGAAATGCGAACGATTTAAACTCACATCTTTCAATTTGAAGCGTTTTAAATTCAACATTGTATTATACGTCGAATAAAATGGGGTTGTTTCATGGATCCTATATTTTACTATCAACCATTTTGAGTAGAATTCTGCCCTATTCCTGTGAAGGTAAAGTTGAGATTTGTTTGTGCAGGTGAGTCTACAATGTACGCTAAGCGGTCCACACCCGGGGAGGTTCGTTTGGGAAAGGGATGGCCTTGTATTGTCTTCTAATACGGATTCCAGGTGAAATATACATTTAAATATCTATTACCGATGTGATGAATGTTTTGATTGTGGTTTGGGTGTACCGTTACATGGTGAAAAGGGCGGAATATGATGTTACAGTAGCATTAATCCAGGGTTTCATAGGCTTACCGTACTTTCGAATGCAAGTGTAGAGACACTCTGATATAGAAATGCTAAAAACAGCTACCCATATCATATTAACCGAAGTGAACAGAACGGTGAAACTTAGCGATAGCTAAAACATTATTTCAAAATTCCTGTTAAAAATATTGCGTGTACCATATCCAAAAAAGAAAATAACGTCGACGAATTTAGGTATGTGAAACTGGTACGGATTGGCGGACGATTTGGCGCAGTTGTTAGGAGCTTAAGCCGCACCGCCCTCTGGGTGAAACAGTTGCGGGTCGATTCCCGCACGGGACAAATTTTAGTGTGACCCACAATCATTTGATTCGGACTGGGTATTTGTGTATGTGATGTAAACGCACCTACGATAAAGGAATAAATCCAAGGGTGGGACTACGTTTCTTTACAAAAAAAGACTGTATGCGTACAGCGCAAAGCTTGTCGTCTTGACAATATTTGGAGGGGTCTTGGTTCTGCGTCTTCGGCTTGATGATAATATTGTTACAACCCGGAGATACCCCGATATCTCGAAAACCCTTTATCGGGGGATATCGAATCTAAAACGCATTACTCACCCGTAGGTCCCCTATCGCTACGTGAAGAAAGATCTTGAATCCGCGTTTGAGTGCTAAAACTTCTAAAAGGTTCCTCCTTCCTTTAATTATCTCCGGCGCGCGGTCGTGGTAAACAAGTACCTAGATGTTCACGTACAAATAGGTATGTAATAATAATATCGCTTTGTGGGACGCGCCGGCTATTGTTCGATGTACTTTTCTATCGATGTACTTGGAGGGTTCGCGTCCGTTCTAGAATTTTCATACGAGTATAAAAGGAATACTCAGCGCCGCGACGGACAGTCTCTGCGAAAGCGACAGCGATCAAATCGGGAACAAGCGATCTCAGCACCATATACGGATTCAATGAGTGACACAGCGACTTGGAAGCAGTATTTGGGTACTAGCGAGAGTAGTACTAGTGTGCCTTTAGTACTTGCACACAAGTACTTGCATTCGACGTACTGTTTTGTGGGTACAGCGCCTAATAATATACTTCGCACGTTATTCGAGATTTAATTACACCACAATATGAATCTATTTCTTACGTGGATGAGAGGCCTGATTTTTACGTAAATGCAGGGCTGTATTTCTTTACGATTATTTGTATGTATAATTCTTTAGCACGCCTTGTAGCCGAAACGGCCTACTGGATTTTAACATGTTATGTGTCGTTAGATTTGTCTTGATTATGGGAGTGACATAGACTATAATATTTTAATATGTTATCTGCGATTCATAAAAAAATGTTTTGTTATTTTAATAACGCCAGTCAACAATAAATAATTAAAGCCTATTCCAAATACAGTTGATCAATAGACCGTGTCTATCTGAAGGGCAAGTCAAGAGTCTCTGTAACCGGCGAGCGTGTATGAGACGAACTATGAAAGTGGAGGAACTCAGAGAGTTTGTAAGGTTCCACAGGGTCTTTACCCTGTTGGAACTCTGTACTCTCAGCCTACCCCGCAAGGGATCTGGCGTGATGATATAGATAGAGAAATATATTCTAAACACCTACATTAACACAAACTACAATAAATACATGGCAATGGGCGGGACATGCCACTTGAAGGACGAATGACAGATGGAGTCGAAAGGTTCTGGACTGGAGACCGAGAACAGGACGCAGAAACGTGGGCCGCCAGCCTACCAGGTGGTCTGATGATATCGTCAGAGTGATGGGAAAGCACTGGGTGAGGAAAGCTACCAATAGACAAGAATGGCGTGCTAATGAGGAGACCTACACTCACCAGTGGGTGACTACGGGTTGGCATGATGATGACAATAAATAAAACTATTTGTTTTTCTCATTTCAGTTTTTTATTTTTGTTCTTTTAACTAATACAGCTTATTTCCTAGGTACTCCATCGGTCAAACAATGTCTCCGGATGGTGGAGTGATAACTCAGTTAAACATATCACATCTAAGAGTGGACGATGGTGGTCTTTTCTCGTGTTCTGCACACCATGGAGAAGTTGTCGTGACACACACTGACAGGCTGAACGTTTACGGTAAGATCGATCGATTTTTGAAGTTTATAGCTTTTGCCTGTCTGTGGAGTGCATCGCAGAGTGTATTAATACGATACTATTTTATCTAAAGCTAATGCTGCTAACCGTATAAACGAATGGACCATCCAGCAACATGGGTATTTTATCGATATCGTGTGTTTGACAGTATACAATGTGAAAGTGGAAGGATGCAGGTACCGGGGAAGACCTAGACTATCTTACCACGACCAAATAAACCGAGTCTTATCTGAAGGAAAAGTCAAGAGTCTCCGTAATCGGCGAGCTTGTATGAGACGAACTAGGAGTCGAGGAAGCCACAGAAGTATGTAAGGAAAGAACCTGTTGGAACTTTGTACTCTATGCCTACCCCGCAAGGGATCTGGCGTCATGTTATAAAGAGAGAGAGTAAGTTTGACGATTAGACCGGTTGTATACATCGCTCGTAGAACTGAAGGCTGTTGGGGCAGTAAGGTTTTCAAGTAGCAACGATGTACCGTGGAGTGGGCAGGCAACCTATATGATGAACTGATGACCTGATGAAGGTCGTCGTTGTGGTTTGTAAGGTCTTTGTAATACACTGGACATTTTTCGGATAAAAATAGACAGCTTATAATTTATTTTTGCTCTTTTTTATATTTTAGATGATTTTCTATCGTCGCCTGATGACTTTTTTTGGAGCAATTCAGCAATATTTGAGGCTTTCTAATTCTAACTTCAGTCTGAGGTGTTCGTAGCGCTGTGTGACCGTGGTCTTCTAACCGATCACCAAGGTTAAGCAGCGTTCGACTCGGTCGCCTTGAGATGGGTGACCATTTGTGGCATTTTTCGATTTTGAGCGTCTCCGTACTTCGGAAGGCATGCTAAGCCGTTGGCCCCGGTGACCACTTAATGTGGTAGTCGTTAAGCCGAGTTGGAAGCCTTATAGGCGGCTTGATAAGGTCTAACAGCAGGTGGCCACAAACCTGAGTCTGCGTGGTGGAGTATGACCTAATCTCTCTCACCTCGATTCGTGAGAGAAGGCCTTTACCCAGCAGTGGGCAGTACAGGCCATTATTATTATATTATTATAACTTCAGTCTAATACTATTGTTCTAGGGCCACCTTATATCAGGACGCTGCCGCCTTTTAAAGTACAAAGCGGACAGAGCGTCACACTCAGATGCCCGTATTATGGATACCCAGTAAGGTAATTTTATTGACAGCTGCAGCTTCATAGAATAAAACTATTTATGTGAAGGACATAAGGTTGACAGTAGGTTACAATGAATAAGCAAACATATCGCAGTACATTGTCCTACGTAGAAAAATACTCATTGCATTCAGTAGGCGAATATTATAGCTTTTCATGTCATTTTTATGTTTTCCCTTCCGAGAAACTCCATCATAATATTTTATTACAAATAAATAAGGTACGATGGCCTTTTGTTGGGGCTTTTCTTGAGGCTTCTAGGTGAATTCGTTAGAAATACTCGTATGTTTGTGCCAGCAATACTTAATTTGGCACATGTAATTAATTGGCAAGACTTGTGTAATAAAATTCCTTATATTAACGTTAAGTGCCAATATATCTTAAGTGAATGAACATGGTGCTTCAAAAATCAAGTTTATATAAACACAATTAAATATGAAACTTGTCTTTTATAAATATGTCGATGATAAGGATTTTATAAGAAACGTTTGTAGGAATAGAAATATATAAATTTATAATTGTGACCTTAGGCAGTTTGCAACTGAATGCGTTTTCTCATATAATACTCAGAATAAGTACTTATGTTTTATATTTATAGTTTTGTGCAAAACAAATAATGTTCTTGTCCAATCATTTCATTCATTCTTGACAACTTCACACAATAACAAAATTTTACAACCAGCCATAAGATTCTTTTTCTTCGCGATCACAAAGATATTTTAACCGTAATTTTTACTAGCCGTGAGTATGAGATCCCAGACTTTTAGTTTCTGATTTAATTTTAAGCTCTCACGTGTAACTACTCAAAAGACTGTTTACAAACGATTTTCTTTAACTGTCAGACTCAAATACCACCTATTGCTTTTAGAGAAATTACGTGGGAATACAAAGGTAAAGAAATAAAAACAGACATAACAACACAGAGCAGTCGCTACAGACGTTCAATAAACAAAACGTCAAGTATAGAAATATTTGGACGAAAACCTAAGTTAAGACAGAAAAGAGACTTACCTTCTGTTATTGATGGGGTCTTAAACGTGCCAAGAGTTACTAAAATCGACAATGGAGTATCATACTCTTGTATAGTAAGAAGCCCTTCCGGCGAAATGGCTAAGCGATCTTTTGAATTGCACGTGGTTGAAGCACCACAGCTGGAAGAGATCATGCTAGCTCCAGACTTGCAGGAAGGACAAATAGTCCAGATACACTGCAATTTGAAAAGCGGCGATTCTCCTGTTTACTATTCGTGGTTAAAGGACGGTAAGAAGATACCGACGCATTTAAAGGTAAGAAAAGAAATAACAAAGGTAAGTTTGTAATAACAAAGTATGGATTGTATTGAGAAAGAATGAAAGCTGTAATTGTAGTTATGATTAAAGCCAGGAGTAAATGGATGAAAAACACACAGGCTGTTACTAATATAAGATTTTAAAACAAGTATTTTATTGTTATCGTATCCTAGAAGAATATAAAAACGCTGATCGGTAGCGGTTAGAACTTAACTTTTGGGAATTTAGTAAGTAGGATTTGTACGAGATTTCCTCCAGTATAAGAATTTGACTTAATATTTTGTTCTTAAGTGGCACTTGTTTCAAAATTTCAAACCATTAACATTCTTAAGTTGCACTTATCTTGAGTTCTGAAATCAGAAACTAGTTTACAAGAAGCTGAGCACAGATAGTGAGCTAAATGCATTTAGGTTAATGATGCTTATTTGATTGTGTAAATGTTCCTCCTATGGTCGGTCACTGGGGCTTATATAGTTACTATAGTTGAATATCGACACCTATTTCTCCTGTGTGCTTTAAATAAAATCATAGCATCGATCTAACAGTTATCCTTTGACGACGGTAAATTGCCAATACATTCTAAATGTATGAACACGATGCGATGCGATGGGGCATAAATCAATTTTGTTTTAGATCCCAAAGTGGTGTTTTCATAAATATGTCTGTTAGGATATATTGATATCTCGCGGTTGTTTTGTGAGACTTGTAAAATTCACTCAAGTGAACATTTCGTCAATATATTTTGTTTGACGTTATTTAGGTAATAACTTCACCAAATTTATTATTAAATATAGCCTCATTTATCTCTACTAAATTATTTTCATTTACCAAACAAGTTATTTCAATAATCTCGACTTTATTACCCCCAACTTAGAATCATTAATTCCTCGTCTCAAAATACGTCAAATTTCAAACAATTTCCAGATCGTTGAGAGGAGCTTAGAAGTTTTCAGTGTGCTAATAATCAAGAATGTGTCCTTGGAACATTGTGGCACGTACACGTGTGTGGCGGCGAATCACGTCGCCAAAGTGAACCGAACTGTGAATCTGTACATAAAAGGTAATGAAGTGTGGATCGAACAGGTAAATACGGTTACCTTTCCAGTTTATGATGTTGTAGGTAAACGAATCGAGAAAAGGTAGGTCAATAGGACTTGTAGATTTAAAGGTAAGGATTGTTGCCCAGTTAATCCTTATTAAATCAGCATATTTTATTCCACTGCTAGAAAAAACCTTCTCTCACAAATCGAGGTGAGAGAGATTAGGTGTTCCACCAAAAGAACGTTAGGCGGATTGGTGGAGGCTGGTGGCTAGGTGCTGTCGGGACTTATGGAGCTGCCTGTAAGGCTTTCGACCGGGTTTGTTTTTATTGCAGTATCACCAAAGGTAATGAGAAATGGGCAGTAAGCATATGCAAGATGTTCAGACCTCAAACTTTAATCGGTACTAGCATTTTTGAGTGCCATGATGTTGAGAAAATAATAGCAAAATCCGGATTTTCTAAAATTCTTCATTGATCATCGGATCGAATCATCAAATGATTCTCTCTATAGCTTCTTGGAAGGGAAAGGTCGAATTACTAGTTATCCTGTATATACATCTAAATATCATACCGATTTCTTCGAATCAAAGGGCAGAGAGAGTCGACATTTTTAAGCTTTCCTAAACCAGACACCAGTATAAGTAAATAGACTTGCAATGACCTACAAAATGTCGTAACCCGTTTTTACCATGCCATCTGTTGATGAACACATAAAGGTGGTCAATTATCAACGTCAGACAAAATCAAATCAAATCGTCAAATTATTATATATTGTAAATATGTTATCTATTTAAAAAACTGAAACATATCTTTAGTGGATTCTACTGAAGAAGCAATTTAAATTACTTAGTTTCAACAGGTGTTATGAGAGTTTCAAGACTATGAGTTCCCGCCATCAAAAGGTCACGAGGCTTGCAGAGAGTGTAGTATTTTAACAGACTTATTCCTTATAAACCTTTCTGACTTTGTACACTCTTATAGTTTAACCATAGTTCAACTCTTACAAGTCCGCTGAATAACGAGACCATTTAACTTGCCCTTCAGATAAAACACTTTCTATTTGGTCTAGGTGTTCTGTGATACCTACATCCTTCCAGTTTCGCATTGTATATCTATTTTGTGATTCTTTTTTGCAACATTGTTTCTATATTCCTGAACCAGTCAGCGCCATCTATGCATATTACAGGATGTTCTGGTCACGATTTGTTATATGGCTATTGACAGTCTATTAATTTATACTCGTCTCTGCCTCAGCCCTCATATTTCCGTTTTCAAACACAATTTTAACGATACCCCGAAGATGAATTCCAAGCCCCATATTCGCTATTCTAAAACGCGGCGCGTTACGAAATCTTAAGAAAATGATCGTGTCATGGTATTTTGTTTGGCACTGGAGCAGTGGTTCCCAAAGTTGACTGGAGCACAACCCACCTAACAAAAACTTTCAAATTCGTGACTCACCTTTTGGTTTTTATGGTCGGTTCAATCAATAAAAAAAAAAGTTCAGTTCCAATTGAAAATTTTGATACTTACTCTTGAAGCTCTTGCGGGTATCCGATTAAGCTGAAATTCGGCATACATATTAAAAGTTGATGGCAATGCAATAATATGGTACCCAGGAGTTAGTCTGATGATCGACCCACCCGACTACTTAATATAATGAATTCCCGCCTCACGTATGTATGAGGTACTGAAGGGAAGGAAGCCTTTCATAGCCTCATCAAACAGAGAAGGATAGTTGTCAGCAATTGACACCCAAAATTTCGTGAACTGCTTGCGATTGAAACTCATTTTCTCATTCACTCATTCAGTCTCCCGTCTGATAGCCGAGGCGTTCGTATCGTCCTGTTTTTCAGGGCCCACCCAATATTCGCTCGATACCCACCAGTGGGTCGCGACCTATTCTTTGGGAAATGGAGTACCAATAAACGATCATTTCACGAAGAGGTCGTAACGCACTGCGTTACGTGTTTATTGGTTGTAAAAAAAAGGTTACTGAGCAAAATGTACACTTATTTTTAAAATAAGCCTTTATATTTTTCTTACTATATCGGATTTCAGTATTCGGCGAACTAATTAAAATTTCTGCTAGTTGCTTTCATAACGAATGTAATATATTTTTATGGCGAAAATATTTTAACGTTATAAAAATATTATCTTTAACATCACACCAGATCCCTTGTGGGGTAGGCAGAGAGTACATAGTTCCAACAGGTTCTTTCCTTACAGACCTCTCTGGCTTCCTCCACTCTCATAGTTATTTTTGACTTACCCGTCAGATAAGACACGGTCTATTTGGCCATGGTAAGATAGTCTAAAAATATTATAATATCAAGAAAACCAGACAGACGATTTAGTCCAGCTTAAGCCGCGTGACCCACAAACATTTGATTCGGTCTGAGTATTTGTGTATGTAAATGTTTTGTTTGTAAGAGCACTCATGACACAGGAATAATTCCTAAAGCGGGGCAATGTTTTATTTAAGATAAATAAACTATAATAAAAAACAATAAAACGCCTACATTCCCAAACTAGAATGGTAGACGTGTACTATGTACGAAAGTGTACATTGTATCTCCTCATTTCGCTGACGATGATGGCAGGTGAGCCTTTTATAATTCCAAGCTTTCATTTACCTTGCAATGTTTAATAGTTTATTTCAAATCTTGCAAGCTGAATTAGAACCATTGTTTAAGATTTAGGAAAATTTTAAATTCGTAGGATAAGAATCTTACGAAGTTAAAATTGACATGTTGGGTCAGTGACAATGTCAATGCATTTTATGCCCATATAAGCAAGACCAGATTTAACACTCAGGATTAGCACCAGATGAAGGGACGAACGAACTGTACAGCGGCCACCTACAGTACGCACACAGAATTTTGATTAACTGTTTCAAATGACACTATGATCTGGCTGCATTAAAGCTTATTTTTAAAAATATGTTTTACTTGTTATTATTACCAGTATCAATCAAGAGTCTGGAGTGCCCAATATATAACATTTACATCGTCAGCGAAAAGTGGGTGTATAAAGTAAACCTTTGCCAACCCCTGGTGAATATAGGCGTGACATTGTAATTTATTCTTATTTAAAAGTAATTATTTTTTATATTCTTAATTTAGTTGCCCCAAAATGGAGTGAAGAACCTCAGAACTCGTCTTTGCTACTTGGAAGGGGTGGTCACATATCATGCAGTGCTAATGGTTATCCGCAGCCTCAAACACATTGGCTGAAGAAAGATGGTAAGAAACATTATATTAGGAAACATTTTTAAACAATGCCAAAAAAAACATTAAGTTTTGATGTATTACTCACTAGAAAAAACAGCTCAACTATTATTTACAAAATAACTCTCACGCGTAAGAATACTAAGTCAAGATATCAAGTTTACGACAATCGAACATTTATTGACCGGGGCAATGATAGTGATGCAATTACTTTACGAAAGAATAATAACGGACGGATATATTGAGCGAGCTCTCTAAAAGAAACGACTTATGCGCAAAAAAATTTTTATCATTTTCTAAAAAACTACACTATGAAATAAAAAACTGCTTTACAAGAACATTACTACAATTATTTGCTGTTTTAAGTATATTCTATTAAATAGTTCTTAAGCATTTCGCGTTGCAATCAGAAAATTTAAAGCAATAGGGATGACTTTAGATTTATACATAGAGAAAATTTCGTTAAATCGTGTATTTCGTTTCCTAGATTCTAAAATATACAGTCAAAAATCAATGAAGTGCATGGAGTATTGAAACAAGTTTATTTTGCGGAACGGAACGTCATCTCCACTGAACAGATACAGCGAGAAAACAAGCAGGCTTCACTTTTTTAGTCTAATTCTCTTAAGAGTGAGGAACTCCCGTACAATGCGCGCCATGTCCAAGAGTCACCACATCCTGTCATTTCAACCAACTGCCTAGCGAGAGATTTTTAAGATGTTTCTCTTCGCTATTAGTTCATTCACTGACACGGCTATTGAAATAGTGTTAATCAAATCAACCGTCTATACGGCGTTACCACAAGAGCCCGATTCAAATATTGATAGTTTGAAAATATTATGATCAAGTTCTATTTCAGTGGTATCAGAAACTTGGAGACCAGTTCTTGAAGTAGCTGGTGGTGGAGTACTCAGCTTGTCAAATGGATCTCTTATATTTGATTCAGTGGCTTTGACTGATGCTGGACTTTATACTTGTCATGTCGAGAATGGAGTCGGTGAAGCACTTAGCAAAACTGTATGGATCTCTGTTAACAGTAAGTTTGAATTTATTTTACTTACATTTGTTTTAAAAATAACATGGTATGAGAACCTTAACATTTTCAAATGCTACACGATTATAATATTGCTACTAAAGAGTTAGCGAGAGTGTAGAAAAAGTCTTATTAAATGATCTACATGTAAATTGCTGCAAATATGGAAAAGTTTTCATGTTATCATTTATATAAAAAAACACCTTCACCCATATATTTCCCAAGCGGGGGTGGCAGAGGTGTACTGAGTACACCCACGTTTCGCCGACGATGTTAGGTCCCATGTAATAGGGGGTGAGCCTATTGTCATGTACCGAGTACAATTCCAGACTCCGGACACGTACTGGAAAGTTTACGTTAGAAAAACTACACTTGTCCGACCTAGGATTTGAACCCAGGACCTCGTGACTACAAAGCGACGCGCTTTGCCACTAGACCAACGAGACAGTCGATCATTTATATAAAATTTGTATCTAAAATTTGTTAATTATGATGTCATCGTAATCAAATACATCACTTGCTGTCCAAATAGATTACGAGAGACTTAGAGAATGATTAATCAGATGATGAATGATTGAGAAACAAGTAAATGCTTTGAACCACATCAATAACTACCGGAAAGTGCGTTTACAGTAAACTTAATTTCAGTTTTTGACAGTAATATTTTTAGGCAAAAAAGTACTGATCATGACTTTATTGAATTGAAAATAGAAATTTTAACAAGCATAAGCCTGAATGAAGTAAATTTTATGTTTAATGGTACTAAACATTTAAGTCTCGAGACTTATTGGTTAATTTTCATGGTACATATGTATTTTAATAACGTTTAAGTGCTACGACGTTGTTTTGAAAGCAAATTATACATATCTTGAGACTTGGAAATTGACATTATGACTCATAACTTACCTCATTAATAATTCAAATATTATAATCACACATATTAATTCCGTTTCATAGTAGCGCCATACGAAGCAGAATTCATGAGTAATCAAGCGTAAACTCTAAACGAACTTAACTGTACCTCGAAATTTGAGCGAAATGTTGGTGCTGCCATAAATTTAATTAAAATATTAATTCCAGTTATAGTTCGCGAATGAATTGATGTAATATTAATGATTGCCATGATTATAAACGCTATCAAGATATTAAAAATCACTAATCTGCCTAACGAGGCAGATTAGTGATTTTTAATATCTTTCTATCTAGACCAACGGGTCTGACTGCCTCGTTGGTCTAGTAGCAAAGCGCCGCGCTTTGTGATCACGAGGTCCTGGGTTTGACAGACGATTTAGCGCAGTGGTTAAGAGCTTAAGCCGCTCCGCCTACTGTGTCTAAGAGTCGCGGGTTCGATTCCCGCACGGGACAAATCTTTGTGTTACCCACAATTATTTGTTTCGGTCTTGGTATTTGTGTATGTGAATTTTCATGTTTGTAAATGCACCCACGACACAGGATATATCTAAGTGTGGGGCTCCGTTTTTAAAAGAAAAAAAAATCCTAGGTCGGACAAATGTAGTTTTTCTAACGAAAAATTCCCATTAAGAGTCCGGAGTCAGGAATTGTGCCCGGTATATGGCAATAGGCTCGCTCCCTATTACATGGGGCCTAACATCGTCGGCGAAACGTGGGTGTACTCAAAACTCCCCTGCTTGGGGAATATAGGGGTAACGGTGTGCAAAAATCACTAATATTACTACTAAAAAGTACAAAATGACACTGATTTTTGCCGTACATAACTATTTTATAAACATCTACGTTTGATAAACCTATTGATTTCCGAGTAGGATTTATCCGATAATCGTATTTTATTTAGTTGGTTGATTATTCATCCGACAGAAAATTTGTGGTCGTATTTTAAATATTAATCCAACTACATGTTATACTGACAAACTTAACGCCTCTTTCACCACCTTTGAGTACAGTGCTGGTTAGTTACTTATCGATAAGCGTTACTCGGCAATTAAAACTGGCTAGGTGAACGGTCTGATAGGGCTACGCATCATCATCTTCTCAGCCTATACCAGTCCACTGCCGCCACCTGCATCCGATTTCCTACGATCCTCACAAGATCGTCGGTTCATGTGGTAGGCGGTCGTCCCACCGTTCGATCGATCTTCGCGCTATGTGGACCACCCATTAGCACTTAAGCTTACTATTCCTATGGGTTATGTCGGTTACCTTGGTTCTTCTACGAATCTCCTTATTCCTGAGATGCTAAAGTTCAGGTATATACTTACTTGCAACTTTAATTGTAGATTAGTCTACTTCATACATTACTCGAGGGTGGTGACGCATGCCCTTAATATAATAAAGATAGACTAGCTAACAAAATGTTTCCAGAACATCAGAATGGCATTAGAAGTATTGAAAATAATTATTGCTAGAATTATACCCCTTAAGGCACAATCAGAAGGATAACGATTATTTGTGTTGTAAACAACGCTTCATTGAGCTATTGATTGCTCCAGGCGAATTTATCCGATAAATATCTTGGTGCCCGTAACTCTGTCGTAAACTTGTGATCGAAGTTCCTATTTCCTTTTTCATTTATATACCTACATGCTTGACTACCACAGTTAATGTACCTACTAATTTTTATACTATATCTATCTTTACAAAGTGTCAACTTCAAATTCATCCGAAACAAAATAATCTATGAAGTCTTTATTATTGTCGTCGTTTTCTCTACGTTTGAGTGTCTGTTATTTTGAAGTACTGAAATAAATTCGGGTACCACAATGTGAAGCTCAAATAACACACGTGTGAAAGTTCGGATGAATGTTTCACTCTATTACCTCGTAAACTCTGATGAATTTTGTTATTGAGACAACGAATAAATTAACTAACTTTTATCTACAACTTAACCCGAGTATTTAAGGCCTTAACAAAATTATTGCGTCTATAGTTTTAAATATTAAAAGATGTATGATATAAATGAATTTGAATCTAAATGATATTTGCAATCATTAAGCCAGAAATATTTACATTTGATGTTTTATTCATTCTATCTATACTGAAAAAGAATACATTTTTTAAAGTTGATGTCATATTCCGTAATATGGTTTACGTTTTCGGTACTCCGGACAGCTAAATATCTATTTGCATATTAATTACATTAGTAGTATAAAAGGGATACAGAGTCGGCCATCATAGTTTTCCTTGAGGGAATCCTTTATGTTGCAGTTACGGTGTGCATATTTCACCTGATATAGCGATAGAAATATATGAAGCAGATTTTGTTGCTTATAAATATTTATATTTTGCAATAGTATTAAGACTTATGTACAAGTAGAGAAAAAAGGCTCTGAAAAACAGAAACCATTAATGAATGGGAATTTTCAAAAGAACAGAGAGACGATAAGAGAAAGTTACAAAAACGATAAGAGACTTGTAGAACTGAAGATTAACTTATTTTTTTAGTGTTAATTTGATTTTTTAAAGCATTACACTAAAATACTAACGATAATAATTTTATAATAAAACAGATGTAGATTTTTTAATAATGTAAATTAAATAAAAGCATAAATGTAGAAGATAAAAATGCCTAAAAAGCCTTGTAGTTATATTTGATATTGATACAGCTTAACATTTACGAAATTAAAAATAAATGTTATTTGTATACTTTTAGAACCGGTTACTTTTGATGTAATGTCAAGAAATTTGACAGCAAAACTTGGACAACACGTCACAATAGATTGCCAAGCAAAAGGGGATGACCCTATTAGAATAATGTGGACCAGAAACGGAAAACCTATTAATCCCCTAACGCAAAGGTAACATAAACCCGATGTTTTCACTATCAATAATTTACTTTATCATAATTTAAACAAAATATTTTTCAACAAGCACTGTTTTGCAATCATAATTATATCATTATAATGTATCAATTTAATCTTCATTCACAAGAGAGACATTCAGAACCATAGTTTTAGTTTAAATTTATTTAATATCTTTCAATAAACCAATCTTATTCTTAGAGTGAAAATATCAGATGCAAAAACAGAAGATGGTATGACAAGCATGTTGGAGTTACTGCAAACTGAAACAAGTGACGGTGCCTTATATCAATGCAGAGCGGGTAATCCTTTCGGAGCTGATGTATTTGCTGTACATCTTACGATATTAGGTATGTTTTAATTTCTCTCCTCTACGATGTAGTTAGATTAAGATTTCATAGAAAATGTAGGTTTTTGGATTACTGTGCTTAAATACCTTTTTTATAGCACAATGTGATAACAATATGACCCTGCTAAGGTGTCGCAAAACGTATGTTGCAGTTTTCCTTAATGCTAGTACATATACTTTATCTACTTTAAGTGCAGCCGTGTAAGCAAATATCAAACTAAACAACTGAGTTCAAATAATTCTATTCAACATTTATTAATAAAGTAGTTTATAAGCCGTGAAGCCTTGAATTGTAATTGAGTCTTAATGCTACTTATATATTTTTAGAACCGCCTACACCACCGACCGATCTATCAGTGGATTCAGTAAAAAGCCGATCAGTGAAGCTATCGTGGCGTGATATGACCCGTTCTCTCGCTCAGTACTACAGCTTACAAATCACGAACAACCAACGACTGTCATGGAACAATGCAAGAAATATTAACATTACTAGGTATATTATGTGGTTCTGTTTCATTGCCTTCGATACGTTTGAAATATTTATGAATTTTTAATACAATCGCTTCAAATGCTATCTTATCTGTCATTTTGGTCTTTAATTCCAATAATTTCGGTTGTAAATTAAAATAAGTTTTATGTGCGTTAAATACGTGCAGAAATGTATATTTGCATGTAACATACCCCCACTCATTCTGCTCGGAGGATTAGATCAGAGTACACGTATTGCACTCACATTTTGCCAAGGTATTTTGGTCCTAGTTTAACAGGGAGTAAGAATGTCCCTTTTTTGGGCATATCATTTTTATTTATTGTGTTGGTTGGTTTTTTTTACAATATTTTCCTTGACCGCTAGCATATTGCCAACGCAAAGTGAAACGAAATCTGAACTCCAGATCTTTTAAGTAAGCATTTCACACCTAAGGTGCCATTGCTATGTGTTTATAATTTATTTCATACCAAATGGTTAGTTTTAAGTCTTACTCAATGTACGTTTGGTTCTATTAAATTCCTAATCGATTCAACTTTTTAGGTTAGAAGAAATACGTCACACGGTTGAAATAGATGACTTACAACCATCAACTAGTTATACAGCAAGAGTAGCCGGTGGCAATCTAGCTGACCTTAGTCACTATTCCGCTCCAGTCAGATTTACTACTACAGAAGAAGGTAACACAACCAAATTAAATCAATCAATCAATCAAATCAGCCTATTGCAGTCCACTGCTGGACATAGGCCTCTCCCAATTTGCGCCACAATACACGGTCCTCCGCCTTCCGCATCCAGTCCCATCCTGCGACGTTCTTCAGGTCGTCGGTCCACCTAGCTGGGGGGCACCCTACCTTAAGTTTGCCGAGTCGTGGTCTCCACTCTAAAACTCGTCTGCTCCATCGGCCATCGGTTCTTCGACAGACATGGCCAGCCCACTGCCACTCACTCTGCGGGCTATGTCAACTACTTTGGTTCTTTGACGGATAACTTCATTTCGGAGTTTATCCCTCAAAGAGACTCCGAGCATAGTCCGCTCCATAGCTCGCTGCGCGACTTTGAGCCTATGGACTAGCCCTACTGTAAGTGTCCACGTCTCCAAATTAAACATAATCTGAAAATTATGAGTGCGTCATTAACCAACTCCTACACTACTGCTTACAAACGAAAAGTGTATTGCAAAATTAGAAAATCATATAGATCTAGAGCGATTTATGTGGGAGTCGAGTCGCGCGTTGCTAATTGCGCGATTATGAAATACTAGAGATTCATAAAATCAGTCCACATGCAGTCGCGCGTTTTATTGTTGGCCCGTGAATCGCGTACAAGTCGCTGGAACCTCGACTCACGCAAGTTACGGACGTTCTGAGATACTGGGAACGCCATTGCTCCGTCCAGTAAACCGGACGGAGCAATACGAGCGGACGTATTTGAAAATATAAAAAATGGCGTCTGATAACACTAAACTCTTTATCGATGAGGTGGAAAAGAGGGTGGTGATACTGGACATGGAATCTCCAGATTATTCTGATCGAAATTTAAAAAGTATATTGTAAACGTAATTTGGAAGAGGTAGTTTTTTTTCTGAACGAAAAGAGTCCAACTCTCGTTAACTGACTCAGTTCGTCCCAGAAAATTCGCGCGTTAAATTGCGCTATCTGGGTGCAATACGAGATCAGATGCGCGACTCGACTCGCCCGTTAATCGCCACATCTGGGCAAGCTCTAATCTACATCAAGGCTTCAAATCAATTGGATTTGGAGTAATGCTACTTAATAAACTCAAAATTTTCTACTATTGTGTTTCCAAATTACTTACCAAAAATTTGTATCTAACATTTCGACTTTCTGCCGAACTTAACTTAGATTGGTTTCTATTGTCCTTAATATTATTAGCCTTTACTATGGTACTATAATTATATTTTGCTATCATTGAATTTAACTTTACTAATTGATGTTTCTTTTTCATCAGCGCCTTCGTCTCCACCACTTGGAATACAGTTGGAACAAACAGAGTCTCCAGGGGAACTCAAAGTTAGATGGTTACCTCCACCAGCTGATACTCATAACGGTCTTATTATAGGTTACCGATTGAAGGCAGTTCCACAACTCACTAGTGTCAAAGGTACTATATTAATCATACTTCGTGATAGTGAATACATATTATGATTGATCTTTATAATTGTCTACGTTACTTTACTTATTATTTCGAAATTATAACTACGACAACTTTTAATAGAAATTCCTCAACCAATATTTAATCAAAGTAAGTCGTGAATATAAATGAATACGAACATCTAAATATTAAAGCGGCATTTTAAAGTTCTCTTTTGGGATATCAATTTACTCAAGTTCTGTAGAGAGTTTTATTTTTAATGAAATTTTCTTTTCAGAGACTGAAGAAACAAGCGATAAAACAATAAAAACTTCATCTTTGTATGCTAAACAAGAGACTGTTGTTACTGGATTATTAAAAGGTGTAAGGTAAAATAAATTGTTACTGCTATATCTACTAATTTACTAAAAACGATTTAATTAAAACTACACTACTTGGAACTATTTTAACAATGTCCTCCGTATTTCTTAAGTCAACATATCTTAAATCTATTGATTTAAGATATGTTGACTTAAGATTATTATATTTAATGTCTTCAACACTATTTTAATATGTCGCAAATTCAAGTTTTTCAAATATTATATCCGCTTTCATTCCTTTGCTCTCTCCATAGGAGAAGCTTAATCTAATTAAAGTATCCTGTATTTATATTGCAAAAGTACTAAAACTATTAATTCATACTTAATTTACTAGGTATGCAGTATCAGTAGCAGCTTTTAATAGTGCTGGTACTGGACCATTCTCTGTACCTTTGTTTCAAGATACGAGAGAAGGAGGTATGTTATCACCTTTTAAATGTCTGTTAGACTCCTTACCTTAACTTTTCATTACATTACCTTATCTACTGTTACTAATATAATAATAATTTGACGGACGATTTAGCGCAGTGGTTAAGAGCTTAAGTCGCTCTGCCCACTGCGTCTAATAGTCGCGGGCTCGAGTCCCGCACGGGACAAATCTTTGTGTGATCCACAATTATTTGTTCCGGTCTGGGTATTTGTGTATGTAAACTTTAATGTTTGTAAACGCACCCACGACACAGGAATAAATCCTAGTGGGGGGCTAGGATTATGAAATAAAATAAAATAATATTAGCCCTGTTAAGAAACTGTTCCACCGTTGGGCACGGGCCTTCTCTTAAACTGAGAGGGCTTAGGCCATAGTCCACCACGCTGACCCTGTGCGGGTTGGCGAACTTCACACACCTTCGAAAAACTCTTATGCAGGTTTCCTTACGATGTTTTCCTTCACCGTTAAAGCAAGTGATAATTATTTTTTTAATACGCAAATGCTTTCGAAAAGACAAAGGTGCGTGCCTAGGTTTGAACCAGAGACCTCTGAATTTGAGGACCAACGGTCTAACCACTAGGATATCACTGCTGTTATACTAATCTAATTACTAAAATTTATTTTTATGGTATATTAAATTTGGTGTAGGTTCGCTTTCTAGGATACCTCAATATGATCAATAGAGGTCATTATTGATCCTGACTCACATGAGTGACAGTGGTTGGAACACATGGCGCGATTAGGCTCATTATCACTCTGCATATTGCTGTAAAGGAGACCTAGTTGACCTGAAATTTTCTGAATAGGAGTCAATATGATTGTTTTATTGAGCTGAATTTCTCTGATTTCAAGTCAAGCTACTGCACTAAAAGTTTATTTTTGTAATACTTCTAATTTGACAATTTAATTTAAATTTTAATGAGAGATTTTTGAGCTACATTGGCCAATTTCTAAATTTTTCTAAATGTGAACTATATGTTTCAGACCACTGCACTACTAGAGATAACATCCTGGAACGATTAAAATCAATCGCTCCAGGCATTACAGTTTTACAAAAAAGCTCACTCCGCCTCCTAGGCTCACCAGTTTTGGACAAATCCGTGCTATCGTTCATGCAAGAAAAAATTCAAAATTTCAATATTGTTTCGGAGCGCCTTCTTAAAATTAATACTCATATGGCCTTCTTCATTATTCGATTTTACCTTTTTGTTCCAAAATTCACCTACTTCCTTCGTTGTTGTCCTCTTTGGAAGCATACCGAATTATTACAAAGCTTGGACAACATGGTGAGGAAAACGCTATCCTCAACACACAGTTGGATGATCGCGCCTGGTCCCAAGCCTCACTTCCAGCTAGGTTTTCAAACGTTACCGGCTTAGGTATACGTAAAAGTTCGAGTGTTGCACTGCCGGCATTTTTATCTTCTGCCCACAGTAATGTTACTATAGTTAATGCAATTCTGGCACCATCAACAACCACCAGCACCACAAATGTAAATTCGGAATTATCGGGAGTGGGTGAAGCTAAAAATGCCTGGCATTCGGCCTGCCCTAATATAAGCTTGCCTACCGCCCTGTCTCTCAGACGAGCCGATCTGTGAACTGATCCGGAAAAAAATGTTAGAAACGGCAAACAGTTCCACAGAGCGTGCCCGTCTCCTTGCCGTAGGTGCGTGGAAGTCGGGGCTATGGTTGTAGGCTCTCCCTTCCTCTCATTTCGGAAATTTGATGGACTCCACTTCATTTAGGTTAAGTATATGCCTACGTATTGGGGCTCAGTGCTTTGTGCATCGCTGTAGTTGTGGAGAGAATGTCGACCAGTTTGGACACCATGTCTCCGAAGCGCCGATAGAATATCGCGGCAAGCCAGTATTAATGATGTCATCCGTCGTGCCTTTGCCACCGCCAATGTGCCGGCCGTTTTGGAACCAAACGGCCTCATGCGTGGCGATGGTAAGAGACCTGATGGAATGACAATTATTCCCTGGAAGATGGGACGGCCTCTGGTATGGGACGCGACATGTGACGATACTTTAGCGCCGTCGCATCTTCCAGAGACAGTCATTAAGGCCGCTAGTGCCGCGGATTCTGCCGAGTGCCGCAAATACAGACGTACGCAACCTAGATAAAGGATGCTTATTTGAGCCGTTTGGTGTGCAGACTTTGGGTCCATGGGATTCAAGTGCCCATCACATCTTTGGGGAACTATCTAAAAGACTGGTCAACACTACACGTGACCAGAGGGCTGGCATGTATCTCGCGCAAAGGATTAGCATTGCTATCCAGCGCGGGAACGCTGCCAGCCTTCTGGGCACCCTGCCGAACGCCAGCGATTAGGCACAGTTGTAAATAGTGTATTATATTTTTCCACTTTTTATTGTATTTTTTATTTATTTAAAATAGGTGATAGTAAGTTTATTTTTTTATATATATATATATATATAACATTACTCATATTTAAGTTTCTATATCGACTGTTTTAAATATGTGAACCAAGTGAAATAAATATTAATTTATAATTATTAAATAAAGAAAGTGGTTATTTAAAAAACATCCCTTATCTTAGAAAGTCATCTAATAGAATGAATCCTCTAAATTCCATCGTTGCATAATTATACTTTCTAACACAATTTTATCTTATCATTCCAAAAAGAAATTTTATTTAATTTCTTCTTTTATTACCTACCCATCTCGTTTTATGCATCTGCCGATTGTTTAAAACCACCAAGCCTCCAATGAGCGTTCTTATCTGATAACCCCAAATGACTTTTGAAACATTATCACTCCGTCCAAACCAAAATTCGTGAGAATTTTATCTTTATTACAACTATGTAAATTAGCTAGAACTCTGTCTGTACAAAGTTCGTCTCGTAAAGCTTTATTGTCTTCATTAACATTCTGTAAAGTTTCGCCGTTGTTGCTGTAATTACTTATAAAATTTTGCACCTTTTTATTTTGGTCTGTTTTTGCTAAAAGCTATCATAACTTTACGAGCAAATTTTGAATATAACAAAACCTCATAAAAGTTTAGTATGTCATCATAGTTCAATTCAGTTTTTAAAATGTTACGGTTTAAAATTAAATACAAATCAGACACTTCAATTTCTTTCGTTAGTGAAAGACGAAATAAACCTAATAGTATTTAGAAATGAAAATCTTATATGGAAAACATGATCACTATAAATTGAAATCCTTATTCACTAGAACAAGAATTTAGTCATACTCATTTCAATTACAACATTTTCTAAATATCCTTTAAACTGCATAGTAGTCGACAAAACTTCTGATTGATAAATATTTATTATGATAATTCTAGAATTATCATAATAAATAGGAATAGGAGTCAATATGATTGTTTTATTGAGCTGAATTTCTCTGATTTCAAGTCAAGCTACTGCACTAAAAGTTTATTTTTGTAATACTTCTAATTTGACAATTTAATTTAAATTTTAATGAGAGATTTTTGAGCTACATTGGCCAATTTCTAAATTTTTCTAAATGTGAACTATATGTTTCAGACCACTGCACTGCACTACTATTCATATATAGCTGTAAAGTCCTATTGTATATCTAGATATACAATAGGACTTTACAGCTATATATGAATAAATATTATTTACATGAGTACTCCAAGAACAAAAAGATATTAACTAGTACTATTTCAAAAATTCTTGAATCTATTACCAGTATTTGACTTCTTCGTTAACTTTGATTGTTCCAACTAAAAGTACACCCGAAATTCCGTCTATGTTTGTGTTACTACAAACTTTACTTACTGTTCCATACACTTATGCGAAGTGTCATAAATTGTGGAATGTTTGCGTACCAAGTTTGTGTTTGTGCGCCAAAGTTTTGACTAATTATTATCAGCATGTTTTGTTATCAAGTTTAGCCCCGAGCTTTGGAGCTGGTTCGAACGATGTTGAATATTGCTCTTTACCGTACTTCGTTAGTCTAATAACAGATATTACTTAGAATCTTGTTACAAATTTCTTCGTGTGGTTACTAAGTTTGTGCAGTAAGTGGTTTTGTTTTGGTGAATGTATTTATAGAGGAACTGTTATAAAAAGCAAAAAGGTTTTATTCAGAATGAAAAGTGGTTTTTTTAATAAGATTATTGGAGCTGATTGTACGAGTATAATAGAATAATCTTTTTATAAGCCAGTTTTTACTCATTAAATATTAAAGTTCAAAGACTCGAAAACCTAAGACTTGTCAGGGCAAATCGTACAAGTCAAAATATTCTATCTATCTATCTATCTATCTATAACCTCACGCCAGATCCCTTGCGGGGTAGGCAGAGAGTACAGAGTTCCAACAGGTTTTTTCCTTACATACCTCTCTGGCTTCCTCGACTCTCATACACGCTCGCCGGTTACGGAGACTCTTGACTTTTCCATCAGATAAGACTCGATTTATTTCAAAATATTCTCTTATTAAGTTAAGGATTTCCTATAGGTCACCTATCCACTCTATAATCAGACCCCACATATGACTATAGACTGCCTAAGGTTGCACCTGAAAGTTATAGGAACACAGCAAGTTAAATCAAAACTTTGTTTAGTTATAGACATAAAATTAGCATTACCTTTACGAAAAAAAAAACAATTCAACAATTCTTGTAAAAAGCATAATAACAGTTAGTACATAGATATCAAATTAACATTTTTCCTTTAGCTCCTGAGGAAGGACCTTCATCAGTGGAATGTGGTGGAGTCACATCAACAGCACTAAGAGTCAGTTGGCAGCCGATACCACCCCACAAACAAGCTGGAGCACTCATTGGATATACTGTCCTCTATGCTGCTCAAGGTAAGTATACCTTATTAACAAATTACCATTAACTATAGTTAATTACTATTAGCTGTCTCAGCATCAACAAAATATGTTATATTGTTTCCTTCTATGCATAGATCATTTAATCCAGAAAGAGAGAAATATATATATATATATATATATATATATATATATATATATATATATATATTGAGAGATTAGGTCATACTCCACCACGCGGACCCAGTGCGGATTGGTGGAGGTTTGTGGCCACCCGCTGTTGGACTCGGCTTAACGACTACCACATTAAGTGGTAACCGGGACCAACGGCTTAGCGTGCCTTCCGAAGTATGGAGACGCTCGAATATGAAAATGTCACAAACGAACGCTTCCTAACCTTGGTGATCGGTAAGAACACCGCGGTCGCACAGCGTTACCTATATAAAACGATAGAATTGTCACAGCAGCAGAACAGTCCAAACTTCAATTGTACACGATTAAGAGAAAGGGCGGAGCGATCTTTAAATAATCTCAACTTATTTCTGTACAATACCTAAATATTTACTCCTTCCACTTTCATATCGTTCTACATACAATCCATCCATCTCTTTATTCCGACTATTTTCTGTTCTTTCTTAATATTTTGCGAGTTTCATGACAATTAGAGCGTTTCCCGGGACACTACAAGGTTCAAACGTTGCCGTAATATATGGAGATCATTATAGATCCTAACTTATAGAGATAACCGTGATGAAAACATGAGTCTACAATGCATTTATCTCGTTTTCGGTTTTACCTTTACTTTATTTCTATTTCTCCACATCAATACTTAAAAAGTCAATAGGACTTTTTAGACTTACGTGAATATTGCGCTTGATATAGAATTATTATCCTCCAATTTTCTATCTACCTATCTATATCATCACGCCAGTTCCCTTACCCAGTATATTTTTATTTTGTATGTTCCCGACATTTTGGTATACTGCCGGGACATTCTACTTTCAGCGATAAATGAAAAATAAAGAAACGATTTACTTATGAACTCAAGACCATTTTCATAACATGCTCTTTACCAATTAAGCGATACACTTGGTTCTATGATACCAAATGTCATATTGTTAAGAAAGAAAAAAATGAATAGGTATGTTGTCTTTTATTTAGATAATAATACCATCTTGTACTATAGTTATTGGTTCAATTAAAAGGAAGCTTATTTTATAGTACGTGCATATAATATACCGTGCAATAACTGAGCGTTCGTTGCCACAGCTACACATTAAGCTCCTGTTCACTGCGGCGTAAGATGTGCACGAAGAGGATACGCTCGTTTGCATACCTGTCGGGCATGCATCCGTGCATAGAGCGTTCGTATGTTGACTTTGAAGATAGTAATTTAATAATACTATTTAGTAACAAAGTATTCCAGTGTAAACATTTATAAAAGGTACACGACAAAAATTAAAAGTACCAGTGCTTTCCATACTAGGCAAAACTTCGTGAAAACGTAATCAAAGTGTATCATTGTTTTCTGCGATTAATACCAGGTATGTGCATATTAAACATATATATAATACCATATGAAATTATGTATGGAATGCAAGGGGGACACTTACCATCTATACTCCCAAAGTCAACCTCTACTGCCCGCGGTGCATCCTGCTGACTAACAGACGAGGCTCTGACGACTGACAATGGCGGCATGACAACCATTTAAATATGGCATAACTAAATGTTTAACCAGACCGGTGAAGGGCAGCAGCATCACTAGTGCGAAGAGTTACGCCAAGTCGAAATATACCACAGCCCCCTGTTCCCGGTCACTCTACTATTTCTAACCACGGCGGCGGTCGCGGTTCCGGCGGAACAGGGGGTGGAAGAATCTCCGGGCCACGGTAGGCCGCCAACCTTACAAACATAAACCGACCCTGGCTACGTATTACGGAGACATGCTACCACTCGATAAACATCATCATCATCATCATCATATGCAGTTAGAAGATCCATAAGATGGCACGTTCTGTGAAGACACCATCATCCTTGAATCGGGCCATCTTTTGTATTTTAGAGAAGGAGCCCAACTTTCCCAGTGCAGCGTCGGGTTTCTGGTCCATAGAGTCTTCGCTGATAACGTTGTAGAAATGTCCAGTGTGTCGACAAGGGTAGCATACCTCATAATTAAGCTGACCGAGAGGTACACCCTCAAGATTGTGCAGGTTTATGCACCGACTTCGGCACACTCGCACGCGCACATAGAGGTACTCTACGAGGGCCCTCCATAATACCCCTAGAGCATAATACAACTTTGTCATGGGAGATTTTAACGCCAAAGTGGGAGTAAAAACTGACAGCGCATCCTAAGTAGGACATTACGGCTATGGCAGCAGAAACGACAGGGGGCAAAGGCTCGCCAAGTTTCTCGCAAGGGAGTGGTTGTTTATGATGAACTCTTTCTTTTAAAAACAGCTCCAAATAAAGTGGACGTGGCAAAGCCCCGATGGTAAAATGAAAAATTAATTCGACTTCATCGTGATGGATAAGAGGCGCATATTCAGAGATGTCTCAGTGATCGCAAGGTTTAAAACCGGAAGCGACCACCAGCTCGTACTTTTGATATAGAATACAAGCGTGAAAGAGTCCGCTTGATGAAGTCCAGGCTCCGACCGAATCTGCTCCAAGCCGTTATGGATCTCCAAGCTTTCCAGCTACAATTGGATAACCGATTCGCTGCCTTAGAAACCACTGACAGCGTTGACCAGAAATTCGACCAAGTGGTACAGACTCTTAGAGAAGAGGGCACTAAATTCTGCGAAACTACGCGTACAGGCAGGAAATCTAAACTTTTAAGAGAGACTCTGGAGCTTATGAGCGAATAATTTAATTGTTTTTACTAGTATAATTTTAAATCTTGCAAAAAAAAACAAAAGCTGAGCTTAATTAAAAAAATCCTTTTAAAAGCTTACTGTTTCAATTATGTAGATCTTTACCTGTCTAATTGGTGTCATTGAGAAATACCTTTTTGTATAGACCTAAAAATGTTTTGGTGTAAAATTTAAATTCCAGAGTAACGTTCAATGATGTACTTTAAAATGTACCTTAAAATAAATCATACACACACATACAGGAATTGATGTACACGGTCTCATAACTTACACACATGTGAGAAGGAGTAGTGAAAAATATTCCAAAACAAGCAGCTAAGGTCTCAAATCATAAGTAGCAATATATCAATCAACGCCGTGCATACATTTGTATAATCTTCTACTCAATTCGTAAATTAATAAATTAAAGACCACTTGGTTTGAAAATCACATTATCACTAAGTACATTATTATCTTTTATTTAAAAAAAACGTAGCCCCTCCTAAGAATTGGTCTTATATCGTGGGTCGGCAGAGCTGTCTAAGCAACCACTGGAATAAGTCATCCGTCATACATGTTGTAAACAAAATAAATATCATTTTACGTCACACAATATAAAAAAAAAATAGGTGTGACTGTGCCGGGACACTCGGCCGTTGGTTTTGGCGTGAAACGTCTATGTAAACGAATCGCTTGTAGTGTTAAAGATTGATAGAAAGTAGCAAGAGCGCCGGTTTCAGACATTTTACGCAGTGCCCCTCCCCCGGCTCCCCTCCCGGCCCCGGTGCCAACTCTAGATCATAACAGTGAGCTGACTATATAAGCTAAATAATTACACTAAATTCAAGTTTCTAAGACTAATAGTTTTGTAGTTATTAAGGGAAGACGATATAGACCATTTCGTTACAGTCCACTTTTTTGATCTAGTAGCACTATGTTTCGGTGTGATTTTAAAGACGACAATTATAGTAATTGGTTTCCATTATCACTCTGAAACTGCCAAACAGCTCAACCTACAAACAACAGCGTCCAATTTGCGTCAAAGTCTCTATCATTATGTAAATCGCTCTAACAGGTCGACAATGGTTGAACTCCACATCGCTGGTAACAGAACTTCGTCTCCAGGGTCTCTACAAATTCACGAACTACACAGTCAAAGTAGCGGGCTTCTCTAACTACGGCCTTGGACCTTTCTCGTTTCCTATTGTCTGTTCTACGTTACAAGATGGTAAGTTTTGTTATTAAGTCTACATGTAGTTGTATAGCTTTAGTTTTACTATTATTGAGAACGTGACTGGTGACCCAGTTTGAATATGTAATGCATTTGTATCCTTGTATATTGTATATTAAGTAATTAAGTAAAGAACATATACTTAAATGCTTCTACAGTCTTCTAGAGTAAAATCTAAGATTTTAACATATGAAATCCAATCAGTCAATTGTGAACTAAGATTAAAAAATAAAACATTATATTAGGTAAAAGTGTGCTTGATTCAATATCGGTACAGACTACTTCATTAGTGTAGTGGCAAGTCGCATCGCCGTGGGTCCAAATCCTAGGTCGGACAAATGTAGATTATCTAATGAAAAAATCCTAGTATGACTCCGGAGCCTGGAATTGTGCCCGGTATATGGCAATAGGCTCGCCTTCTATTACATGGGATTTAACATCGTCGGCGAAAAGTGGGTGTACTCAATACACCTCTGCCACCCCTGCTTGGGGAGTATAGGCATGACGATGTTTATTTTATTCGAATATCGGTTAAGGCATCGGCTTAGTGAAATTGACTTTTTGTCAATTTTTTTCGATATTCCTCTTAAATCAATTTTAGTTTGATTGTGACTTGCAGTTGAAAATTACATGAAAATGTAACACTAAAAGCAATCAACATTTCCAATTAACTTTTAAAATTAATATTAATCAGATGATACTTAATTCATTGAACATTCTTCATTTATTAAACCAAACAAACCGATAAGACCTTAATCAGTACCAAAAACCTATGTTGTAACCAATCAATCAGCAGTAATGTGGCTTATAACTTTATGTACTTAATTTCACGGTACACTGCATGAAATTGCAGTCCGATGACGTAATTAATATATCACCCAGATATACAAACAAACTAACCGATGTTTACATGAACAAACTTATTATTAAACGCATATTGGGACATGTTTCCAATAATTATACCAAAGCTCCATAGTCATTGTTCTTAAAATTTATTTTCCTGATGGATTTAAAATGGCATTCGTTTGTATATTAATGACATTCATATATGGTAGAAGCCTTGGTCAAAGTCTTATTTTGCAATTATTTTGGCTTGATCGTCATTTTAAATCAAGTAACTATAGTACTCTTAATAGGTATTGTTAAGCCAGTGCATCAATTTTTAGTATTATTTTATTTAGTACTTGCGTATAATATGGAATAGCGATTTTTAATAGAAATAAAATCTATTGTTGTCTAGAGAGTACAGAAATAGATCATGGTTATAAAAATAAAGTAAATTTCAAAAACACTTCCCTGTTTGTTCAATTTTGAATTAAGTAAGCAACTTACAAATATTTTACTTCAGTACCAGAAGCTCCCGCAGAAATAAAACTACTATCGGAGTCATCAACAACACTTCTCGTAAGCTGGAAGAAGCCTAGACAGCCAAACGGAAGATTATTGCATTACACTGTATATTGTAAACCAACTGCTAGGTAAGTTGAAACCCCTAAGACCATTGAAAAACGTAATGTAACGCTTTACGATAACTGTATGGAACATTTATTATAATGGAACTTGAGTGACATACATAATACCACAACACGATTATTTTTTGAACCCTTCTTAGTGCGCTGCATTTGATCATAGCGAATAAGGACCCAGTATATAAATCAATAAATATAAATCAATGCCTTAGTTTGGCCCTCTTTCTTGAATTGGCTGAGAAAATATACAGGTTTTGTTTTCTATTCCAGCGGACCTTTTATATACAGACTAGACAAAGTGAACTTATTTTACAGTATCAGAATAAGAATAGAAGAAGTGAAGAATATTATTCCACACCATAAATATGTATATTTGTACCATAAATATGTGTATTTGATGTGTTTTTTTATTATTTATATATAGTTATTAAAAAATATTTTTTTTATTAATTTGTGTTCAGTATCGCCTGTACACACAATCCTGCAAATTCCTCGAAGATACCAAACAACAGTACATGTAGTGAAATTAAAATGTAAAATTAAAATGTGCAGTTAAAATGTCTTCCAATTACTAGCAATAATATGTGTAATATGTTCTCAACAGCAACGATGGACCACAAGCGATAAGAGTCGACGTTCAAAGTTCTACAGAAGCATATGAGAAATCTCAAAACTTAGAACTGAAAGGGCTTAACGATGGTAGACAGTATGATGTTTGGGTTACAGCTAGTACGGCGGTGGGGGAAGGACCAGAGAGTAGAAGGGTTACAAATACTCCTTCACAACGGGGTAAGTTTGTTTTTTTTGGAGTCCTACAGTAAACATTACTTCTGTATTGTAAATGAATTTTAAACCACAATTTGCACATGCACGAAAAGCCAGATTGAAATAAATTTGTTTCTGTAAATTACACCTTTTTTCCCATGCAAGAATGGAAGTTATCACTTAATTTTATGAAACGACCAACCAACACTCGTATTACTTGATGAAACGGACCTCGTTTTTAACGCAGACAATTTTAATCTACACACTATAACCAGCAAAAAATTCTAGCCGAGTATAAACTTCTTATACTCGTATGTGCACGATTTAAAGTCCTTCCTATTAAAATCTCTCTCGCAACATCAAAAACATTGAATCAGAAAGAAACTGCTAGTGTCAAGATCGGTGTTTTCTTTTAATTTCATTGCAAGAAGAGTAAGGTTTAACAGCATATATATTTATCTTCTCTGCAAAAAAGCTAAAATAGTTTATATACATTTCCATATTTTTCTGTCTATCTATTTACCTACCAAGTTATAATTTTTTATTTTATCTCAGTCGTTGCTGGAGTTGCATCATTAGGTGGTGAAATAACAGTGGCAGTCAGAAACTCACTGTTACTTGAGTGTAAAAGTGTCGGTTCTCCACCACCCAGAACTGTGTGGTACCACAACCAAAATATCATTACACATCATCCGAGGTTTACTAGGAATAAAGATGACAGTTTGTTGATCAAAAGTGAGTACTTTAGCTTAAATTTCATTATACGATATTGTAAGAATATCAATAACTATTTTTAAGAAAGCAATAATATTCTTAACTATCCTAGGATTTTAATTAGATCTAACACCACAAACTTTGATCCATGCTCAAGAATACAGAAACTGAAATTCTGTTATACTAGTTTTTATAAAGATCCATCAGTTTGCAAAATATCACACGTCAAGATATTTTTTCCAGACTTTACCTGGAGTTCTGTTTTTTTTGTATTTGCTTGGTTCTTATACTTTTTTTTTATAATTTATTTTGCGTTTGGTTTTTGGCCTGAATTATAGTTGTAACATAATATTTTTTCTATCTATTTAAGGCATTCACTTACTTTTAAATTTTCAGGCATTGATCAATCACTAGGCGGTAATTATACATGCCTTGCTAAAAACCTATACGGATCTGATTCAGTTGTATATACGGTAAAAGTTTTACCTTTACCTGATCCACCAACCCTAAGAGCAACTGCTTACAAAGATTATATTGTGGTTGAGTGGGACGAGATTAGATCTTATGGAAATGATTCGATTGGATTTGGGATTAGTAAGTATAGCTTAGCAAAGTAAATAGGAAGGGTATCATAACTTCACTTATACCTATTTGCACAAAGCTTTAGAGCAGCGAACTCTAAGATACAGACTTTCCATCCAGTTTGGAGCTAACTGATATATACATTTTATATATTAACAATAAATTTATTCATATTCTTATTTAAAAGATAAAAAATTATGAAAATGAAGCGACTTTGGTGCACAAGATGCCATTCATTTATCCACTAATACAATATTTAATTTGCGGAGAAATTTTGTTTTATCAAAACCTGCAAGGGGTATGATTGGGCAGGATCTTTCTATTTGTAAGCGTTAAATACTAATAGATTTTTTTTTAATTTACTTGGCTTAGACATTTTTGTAAAAAATAATAAATACAAGAATTAACATAACAGTAAATTGATCCAACTATCCTTTAAGGTTACAATCTAACTTGGCGTGAAAATGATGGTCTCTGGCAAGAAGCGTGGCCTGTAGCTAGAGAGACACGTCTACCAGGAATACAGCAACACACATTAGCTGGCCTCAAATGCGGTACTAAGTACTCCATCAGAGTAACTGCTACAGACAACATTGGAACATCAGCACCTGCTCATGTTGACGTCACAACTTTGGGAGGAGGTATGTATGGCTATAAATCAATGGCTTTTCTATGGCAGTATGACTTTATTCAGATATAAGATTGGTATGGTCGAAAAACTATTACATTTTTTGAATATTATAGCAATTTCTTTGATGTTGGATTATTAGTCTTGTTACATAACGAATAGATTAGGATTAACTTTCTCTCCTATCAAGTTCGTGCTATTATCATTTTCTAATTTAAATTTATTGTGTTAACTTTGTGTACGATCCTTGGAATCCTATTGTCCTTCAACTGTAAAGCCCTTGGATAATTAATTGTGTCTATTAGGATAGGCAAATTACTATTGCCAAAGTATTTAACTTTAATACGAACAATTATTGAAATGTTGTCGAATTGAATAGCCTAAACTTAGATTGAGTGGTTACGGTCTTAATCTTCGTATTAAATAACTTCTAGAAATGGTCTGATATTTGATTCAGTCTGGTGGTCTTATGAATCTCACTTCTATAATCACTAGCCATATATACTAGTGATACTTCCAATAGTAATAAATAGAAGTTATAATAAGACGTCCATTTTGAGAGATAAAATAGGCACAAAATGACATTTAATTAAAAGACACGTGTTTGACACTTATCATTCGAATATACATATGTTGTAGCGTTGTGGCAGGATTTGTCAAAGGGAAGATCTTCCAGCCAGATGGGTGGTGTGGCTGGCGGGGCCTGCCACTCTCCCTAAGAGTTGTTGTCGGGGGCTTGTATATATGTTGCACGCCGTGCGCACTCTAATATCGCGTTCTAGATATTTCTGGCGACTCGTCATTGGTAGGTAGTCGCAACTATGTAGCGATGTATAGGGGTTGCTACAATATCATAAAATCTATGGACTTCTTTTAATAATACTACTGTAAAGTCTTACCGTTTACTCCATGTGATGTTGTGGTCCCTAGGTACTACTTACGTGGTAGAATAAAAGTGCCCCTCTCACTTTCTACGAATAACAAATTCAAAAATTGTTTATTTCTATACATGGGTTTCTAACATGTTTAACAAATGTAAAATACGACTTTGGAAGTAAAAAAAGCCGTGGACCGTTTCTCTCACTGGATGGATTTTAGTGTTTACCTACAAACATCTGTTTCTGTTTGGATGTTGGTATATCTAAATTTCATGTTTGTAAACGCACCTACGATACAGAAATAATTCCTAGTGTGGGACGTTTTATTTAACAAGTTAGATAAAGCATACCGTTACCCTCTCTCATTATATGGATATAAAAATTATATCTTCATTTCATAACAGCTCCGGTATCGCCAATATCTAATGACTGGCTTTGGAGTAACGCAACACACATCTATATACAGCTGAGTGGATGGGATGATGGGGGTTGTGACGTCGTCAAATGGGAGGTCGATTATAGGCCATTGGGTTCCAGTGTGTGGCATCGAGCTGAAAATAAAGCGGTAAGATCTTATTTAATAAGATGATTATTATCAGCAACAGTAAGCTGGAAAAACCATTCTCTCACAAATCAAGGTGGAAAGATTAGGATCGATCGTTTAAAAATTACATGTGTACATAGCATCAGGACTAATATCTTGAACTAGGTTACCTTGAATAACGGTTTCGTTTAATGGTTTGAGAGTAGATCGTCTGTAAGCGGAGTCCGCTTGCAGAATCAAGAAAACAGTTAGATTCTTGCGCTAAACAAATCTTAGTGTGACGCATAAATCTGTATTTGTTTTGATATGTAAAACTGATGTTTACAAAACGCACCCTCGATGTAGAATATTCCGCAGTGAGAAGCAACATTATTAGTTTCTCTTAAGGTTTCGGCACAATACTATTTTTGGCGTTTACAATATGACAATCATCGCATAAAACAACCTCAATCAATAAAATATCTGTCTCTTTCTGTTTATTAGCCAATGGACCTCAATCTAGGTTGGAGTTATATAGAAGGTCATTTCCAAGCTCCACCTTTACGTTCAATACCAACATCATATGCAGTCGGATCTCTGGCTCCCGCAAACTGGTATCAACTTAAAGTAACTGCGACAAATGATGCTGGAGTAGCCTCTACCGTTTATACATTTGCTACGAAAACTGTGGATGGAGGTAAGTTTGGGAGAGAATCCGAAATATTCACATCTTCATATTGATTAACACATTATGTCACTTTACTTACTTTTAATGAAATTTCCACCACCGCTATTACGGCAAAATACTTTACAGATTCCAAAAATATCTTACAAAAAGCTCTCCTTAATTTATAGCTACCGATACTACAATTAAATCAAAAATATCCCAAATTTGAAGATTTAATACTAAGAAATATCAACGCCCATTAAAACCACCTCAACCCTAACAATATCAACATTATAATCATCTTTTCTTTACAAATAGTTTAGACTATGATTGATCACCGGACAACTTGTAAAACAAGCAAAATTTTGTACTTGTCTATACTGTTATTGGTAACAAATGACGGAACTTTGACGTCAACTTTCAGTCTGTGTCCAAAAGTTTTGTTATCATCCCCGATAATGGAATGGGTCGTTGATGTAAAATATAAGGGTAGTAGCTTAGTGATAACTAAGCCGGGTCAAAATAAGGTAAGGCATTTAATTTGGAACCCAAATTAGGGAATAATAAGGCTTAATTATATTACCATCCCATCTCTCCAAGTTAAGTGCTTAAAGAAAATATAAATAGTTAAATAATGAGCAGAATATATTAGGTTTTGATCATTTTAATGATTTTTAATTCTTTTTTACGTACACATTACAAAGAAAAAAACTGTTGGGAAGCTAGAACCTATTAGATAGGTTTATTTGTTTGTTAGATTCATGTTGTTGCTCAAAATATTAAGTTTTCCATTTAACAAGCTTCCCAAAATATTTTCCCTTTATAACCCCTGTTCCTTTAACTTTTATAATATACGTACATACTCATGGTATTTGAGATATAATGTTTTATCTTAAAATCACATTTTGCGTTCCTATACAAACATATCAGTTTTCAAAAAAATGTAACAAATATACGATGGTCCTTCGAGCCGAATATATTTTGTCATACACTTCTTTCGATAGCTTATCTCGCTCATCAATAAAAAAATATATCCAGCCTAAAGAAAAATATCTCGGTTCGAACCACTAAAATACAGCACAAGCTTTACAGCGGAAATTATGTCATTTCTGTTCACAAACTCTAAAGAATGTTTTGACGCGCCGAACATAAATTATATCTTCGAAAGTTGATCCCAAAACTGATTATGTTTTACTTATTTACCGTAGATTTGACGTCAATATCTTGCTTGAGCAAATTTTGATGCTTGGAAAAACAACAAAATGTGTGTTACACAGATTGTGCACGCAATTCTTGCGTCCGGTTTTCTGCAATATTCTAGAAAACTAGATTAGCTGCTTAGTTACTTCTTGATTAGCGTTACTCGGCAATTAGAACTTACTAATTTAACCACCGGATACGGCTACTTAGAGGTGAAATTCATTCAGACTATACTATACAAGAAGTAACATAATTAACGCAAGACCTGAAAGTAGTTTGTTCTAAATCAGTAGCAGAATTGATTTCAACAATTTTTAATACATCATTTTTTATTTGCATAATTTCCTGTAACTCTTTTAGTACGCTAAACTGCAAAACTAATTTTATTCCTTATTCGAAGCGATACGGAAATTTCAAATGCATTTCTAAAATGTAATCTCAATACGCGTGGTTTCATTGTAAATGGGGTGTAAACGTGCTTAAAAAGGGTAAAAACCTTTAAATTTGGAAAATTTGTTTTTGTATTGAATTTGTGAAACAAATATCTAATCGGGGTGTCTGAGGTCTGCGTTATTTACGATACACCTTGTATTGCACTTGCAACTATAATTTTCTATTGGACTAGTTCCGACTTTGCTTGAGGCTGGTGAAAGAAGCCCTTAGCATATCAACATTACTAATAAACTTATTCAGACAACTAAAATTTCTAGCATAATTCATATCGAATCGTAAGTTCTACTATGATATCGGTGTAAAGATGAGAAAGTTGGTTCGGGCATAAAGAAAGAATGTCGGAAGAAAGAATGACAAAACAGATATACAATGCGGAAGTGGAAGGATGTAGGTACCGGGGAAGACCTAGACTATCTTACCATGACCAAATAGACCGAGTCTTATCTGAAAGATAAGTCAAGAGTCTCCGTAACAGTCGAGCGTGTATGAGATGAACTATGAGAGTGGAGGAAGCCAGAGAGGTATGTAAGAAAAGAACCTGTTAGAACTCTGTAGTCTCTACCCGGAAGGGATCTGGCGTTATAATATAGAAAATTTCTACCTGTCTTCCTTCATCCGCGCGTTTTTGTACGGAACTTATTACAAAACTTTTTAATTAATTAATTACTCTTACTTAATTTTTTTATTAAACTTATTAAAAAAAATACAGAACAGAAACACGTCACAGCCAAACATAGATCGTGAATTTTATGTCCAACCTGTACTTGCCAAAGAATATTAAACCTAGCGATGGACTGTTGACGGTATCATTTTAACTGGCAACTAGTCGTTTCCCCTTTTCTTCTGTCTCCTAAAAATTAATACTATTACATAGCCAAGAATATGAAACCTAGCATTGAAGTGCGAGAGTATCATTTTAACTGACAAGAATTTTTTTCAGAGGAAATTGGTCCACCTTCAGAATTCCTCGACCTTAACATGTTGGTGATTGTATGCAGCTCAGTACTACTGGTTATTTGCCTTACGGCATTCTTCTGTATATTGTTTAGAAGACATCGGTACGTATAAAGCTATCTTCCTTATCTCTTATGACATATGTTAGTCGTAAAATAATCTCATAACATAAGTACTAAAAAATTACATCCCGTTGTCTCGTTTCTTCGCTTCTCGCCCACACTTTGTTTTCTATGTTGTTATGGCTTGTTGGTTGTATTTGTTTGTTTCTTAGTAAGTTTTTGTTATTCTATTTATTAGACTTAGATTTTATGTATGTCATTATTTGGTTTTCTTTTTTTTTGTTTTGTTGGCATCCGTGACGTCACCAACCGGCCCAACGGAAGACCAGCGCTGGTTGCTTAACCTTTAAGTAACCAGCATTATGCTGAGTTGGGACCATTTTTTGTGACGAGGTCTAAATGACCTTTTTATTATATCTATTATTCAATTAATCAATCAATCAATCAGCCTATCGTAGTCCACTGCTGGACATAGGCCTCTCCTAACACGCGCCATTGCACACAGTCCTCCGCCTTCCGCATCCAGTCTGTCCCAGCGACCTTTTTGAGGTCCTCGGTCGATCTAGCTATCTATTATTATATCTATTATATTAATTATATCTCTTTTTTTATTGTTATTATTATTATGTTTATTAACGTTTTGTTAGTATAATAACAATATGTTACTTGTTTGCTTACCTGTTGCAAAAATAAACTTTATTTCCTTTCTTTCTTTTACTCGTATTTTTGTTTTGTCGTAAATTATAAATTCTCACTAAATATTTACATGATTTACAAGTAAATGGAGAAGGTTTGGTATGTCCTATCCAAAAATTTGCAAATGTTTAGTTATTAGTTATACCCTCTACAAAAATTTCGAAAAATATGTATTCTGAATCTAATATACAAGCTGTATCGTAAATAACGCAAGACCTTAGACACTACGATTAGATATTTGCCTCATAAATTTAAAACGAAAACCAAATTTCCATTTTTTTTACCCCTTTTTTAAGCACTTTTATACCCTAATTAACAATGAAACTTGTACGTGTATGTGTGCGTATTGCGAAAAACATAGTGCATTTAAAATATCTGTAATAATTTGAATCAAGAATAAATTTAGTTTATTAGAGCGCACCAAAGGAGTAACAAAATTTTTTGAAAAATAAAAAAATGTGATGTATGTCCGAAGAAAGAATGACAAAACTGATATACAGTGCGAATGTGGAAGGATGTAGGTACCGGGGAAGACCTAGACTATCTCACCATGACCAAATAGACCGGGTCTTATCTGAAGGACAAGTCAGGAGTCTCCGTAACCGGCGAGTGTGTATGAGACGAACTATGAGAGTAGAGGAAGCCTGAGAGGTATGTAAGGAAAGAGCCTGTTGGAAGTCTGTGCTCTCTGCCTACCCCGTAAGGGATCTGGCGTGATGATATATATAGATAGATAAAAAAAAAATGTTATATGCATTAAAAATTATTGGAATTCATTTAGTTATCGATCAAGAACAACTCACTTTCAGGTCTTGCGTTTATTATGTTACACATTGTATAGAATGATGAATATTATGCAAATGATTTAACAATTTTAAAATTTCGAAATACACGTAACATAAATCATCTCAAAGATTCTCAAAGACTTGGACGTTCATACGTGGCTATATGAAGAGATACACAGTAATAGTAAATAATGTTTATAGAACTAGAAAAACAAAGTATAAGCACCATTAAACAGTTTTAAATTTGTTTTTATTTGTTCATAGTGAAATGTAGCAATACATACATTTCTAGATGTAGATATGTTTATAAGAAATTTTGATAATTATGTTGTTTTGATAATTATGTTATTTTACAACGATCTATCAGTTTACTTAAAAAGTAGACCTCGTATTTCACTATACATATACCATAATATGCATTAACAGTAGCCAAATCTTTATGCAGACAAAACTTCACGTCTCAATATCGGCACTCCATCACAGATGAAGTCAAATCGCGGAATGAGAGCGTCGCCTCACATTCAGAACATAAGGAAAGATATGCGCATGCACCCAGAATATATACTTCACCCATACATCCAAGGAAAAGCAGTAAGAATGGTAAGTCATTATAATGTATGATTTATGACAGAATATCTACTATTTAGTTAAGGGTTGAGAGAACGCATGGACCTTAGAAAGAAAGTACATTCTCAAATGTCAAACATGTTCTCTTTTGTAACGTTTTTGCTTGCAAGCAAAGCAACTAATCATAATTCAGTTTGTCCAATGAAACGATCACTATTTGTCGAGACAAAATCACTTTTTTTGTAAGACCAATTGTTTGAATTGCTTTTATGACTTTTAAAGATACGTAACTCAATTCTTTGCATCCGACGCATTATCTGCGACGTTTTTATCACTAAACACAAAATGTATCCTAAAAAATGTAAGTAAAGTGACGCCTAGCATTATTCAATTCAAGAAAACATGCATTTATTTTTAGAAGCAAGACTGTATTAAAAGATTCCATGCCTAATATCTTTTGCGAAGTACACGGTACACCTTTGCCACGAAGCAAATGTAATCGTGGTGGCGTTAAAACTTATTTTTAATGACTTAGTTTCTAAAAAACTTTTTTTAAATGAGGAAGCTACTTCAAATAGCAATAAATAAATATTTGAAGTTTATGCCAAGTAACCGACTGCACCAACCGACAAGGACTTTAAAAAATTATTTTTTGCTTTTTAAAGTCACTTTCCTTTTTTTAAGTTTTTATAATTTTAAGTGTTGAGTGAAATAATTATGTATACTTTTATTACCATATTATATTATTCTACTTAGTTCTACCGTAAGGTTGTTACAGGATTAATATAATACTCATAGTAACTGATTTTACACATTCGTGCTATTTACGTATAGACTCCCGTGGTGTATCTTCAAAATCCAAGGTTCAATACCGATAAAATTATAATGGGACTACCCCGAAGCTATATTGAACTCAGTGCAAAAATAATTATTAAAATCGGTTTATCACCAAAGAAGTTATAAAAAACACAAACGAATTATGAAACTCCCCCTTTTTTGATGTCGGTTAATATTCTACTTAGTTTTATAGTAGGGTACCTATAGGATTGACGTAATACCCATAAAATCTCAATCTACACCTTCGTATTGTCGTAAAGGAGTTCTCTGGTGTATCTTAGAGGTCCAAGGTCCAATACTGATAAAAATAAAATGGGGCCACCTTGAAACTATATTGAATCCAGCGGAAAAAGAATCATAAAAATCGGTCCCCAATTGACGTATACATCGGGGAACTTACATAAAAAAGAAAGAAAGCATACACACAGACGAACATAGAACATCCTCATTTTTTGAAGTCGGCTAAAAATGTATTTTCTCTATAGAAATGTTCGAGATAAGTCCATACGCCGAGTTCGCGCTTGGATTCAGGACTTTTGACCACGTGGAAAATCAGGACTTGCCAAGCAGACTACCCAGTAGACCAAGGTTTGACACAGGTAAGATCTTTTCTTCTAGTACTTTATTATTTCTTCTTCTTCTTCTTCAAGTGCCTCTCCATTGCTGGAGGTTACTTTATTATTTATGCTTTGTAATTATCTGGAATTATCCTAGGTCGGACAAATGTAGTTTTTCTAGCGAAAATTTCCCAGTATGAGTCCGGAGTCTGGAATTGTGCCCGGTATATGGCAATAGGCTCGCCCCCTATTACATGGGATCTAACATCGTCAGCGAAACATGGATGTACTCGGTACACCTCTGCCATCCCCTCTGGGGAATATAGGCGTGACGGTGTGTGTGTGTGTGTGTGTGTGTGTGTGTGTGTTATCTGGAGCTCTTACTCTGTCCCTGAAGGCAGGCTATTACATTACTATTAAATATTTTTATTGTTGTTTTTGTCACCTTCGATGAAAATTGGGTGCCTACAACGGACCTCTGTCATCGTGAGTAGTTTGAGATATATTTTTTTAAAATTTGAGAGTACCTTCGAAATAATAATTTCTATTTCGAATATCTCTGGTTACCTTCTGGGATTACTTGTGATTTCAGAATCCTTTATGTCTAAAGATTCTGTAATTCTAGTTATAATACCAACTAAATTCTAAGCGAAAATACATTACATCTATAGTAAAGAAGCCGATATATTTCATCTTCAAGTAAGTATCGTTTAGTTTCTAATATCTCTATAAATTTGATAAGCCAAACTTTGTAAATTTGAAACAATCAATTAACTAAAATATTCCAATACCGTTTGCAAAACAAGGCAAAATGGCTGAATTAAATTTGTTCCGTTAGAAAGTTGTTTACAAACAAATTACTAGAATCATTAATATTGTAAGGCGTCGCTTTAGTCTTTTGAGACACAGTACTTTAAATTGGACGAAAATTTATTTCAATTTTTCGTAACAATAAAACGAATGATGATACCTTTTAAGATAGATAGACGGATTGCTGTGCGTTATAAGTATTCGAGTGGTAAATCCACGGCGTATTCCGGTACGCGGATTCTCCACTTAATATCACCACACATGCTCCACCACAGTTCAATTTGAGAAAGATATGATTTATACCTAAATACTTTTTCCCTACTACCTTCTTGACCTAGTAGGGCATGATGCGACTAGCGGTCATGAGATCCTTGGTTTAAATCCTAGAACAGAGAGCATTTTCGGGGTATACTGGGCATTATTCCAAACACCGGATGCCCGGTATAATAGTAATTATTATGCTCCCCATTACATTTGAATCATAGGCCGATATCCGTTTAGTGAATAAGCGTGACGATGTTTCTTTATTACATAAATTTGAACATATGTGAGTGGCTGGTAATAACTCCAAAAGCAGGATTTCATAACACACCTGCTTCTACCCGCGACTTTGTCCGCGTGGACTTTCGACAGAAACCTAACTTTTTTCGGGGATAAAAATTGTGGATCGGTGGAAGTATGTTTGGGGCCACATGGTGTTGGAACTTATCAACAGTCTCCTGTACGGCTTTCAACATGGCTTAACTACTACCACATTAATGGTTTCGCCACATAGCCGACGCAGCGCAAATCAATCAGCCTATCGCAGTCCACTGCTGGACATAGGCCTCTCCTAACACGCGTCATTGCACACGGTCCTCCACCTTCCGCATCCAGTATGTCCCAGCTACTTTTTTGATGTCGTCGGTCCATCTAGCTGGGGGCCGCCCTACCTTACGCTTACCAAGTCGTGGTCTCCACTCTAGGACACGCTTGCTCCATTGGCCGTCGGTCCTTCTGCAGATGTGACCAGCCCATTGCCACTTTAGCTTACTGAGTCTGCGAGCTATGTCGGTAACTTTGGTTCTTTGTCGGATTACCTTGTTTCGAATTTTATCCTTCAAAGAGACGCCGAGCATAGCTCGCTCCATAGCCCGCTGTGCGACTTTGAATTTGTGGACTAGTCCCACTGTGAGTGGCCCCGTCTCGGCCCCGTAAGTCATAACAAGTAGGACGCATTGGTTATAGACTTTAGACTCAGCGCAATGGGAGGTTTTATGCATTTAAATGTACGGGAGACGCCACACAGCAGCACGCTCAGCGTGACGGCAAACGTTACAACCGGATGTAGACGAGCGCTTCCGTCCCGCTCCGGCGGTTGTATGACCAAACCTTAAGTGGTAACCGAGATCAACAACTTAGTATGCTTTCTAAAGTACAAATACACTCGAATATGAAAATGACCTCACTACTCCATTCAGCCAAGCCAAACGCTGGTTTACCTTGGTAAACGCTATGAACACCGCGGTCGCACATAGCTACGAGCGCCCCAAGTAACTTTGGCATATGTTTGCGTTTAAGGACCAAGCTTGCCACGCATTCCTATCATTGTAACTCCTATAAACCAAAATCTCCTTAGATGACACAAAGTTTTGAACCTTGAGGTGTCCCGGGAAGCGCTTTAATGGTCTTGGAAACTGCAACAAATTTAATTAGAAAAAGGAGTGGGATAGATGAAATTTCATTTCTCTCCTTTGCAACGCGTGAGACATAAAAAAATGGCAAGAGAGAGAATAGAGAACAGGACTATATCAACCCGACTGACTTCGGTGGATGTCACGTATAACTATATAGTTACTTTCCCGTAGTCCTGTCTATGTTATTATTTTAGGCTGCGGTTTATGCTTATCAATCTCCATTGTCCCAACAATCCTGAATCTTTTTTTAATTGGACCGCGAGCAAAAGTTAAATTGCTTTCCCAAATTATTAATCAAAGTTCGTCAAGTAGGCTCTTCTTTTTAATTTTCTATGTCTGCGCAAAAAATTATGGGCCTACACAGAGTACTCGAATTGGCTTGTAAAAGTTTTATTTTAGAGGTTTTTTATGAGGAAAAGATATTATAGACCGCTATTAGGTAGAAGCTTATTGGACAATAATTTAAATACTCCTTCACAAAAAACTACTTAACGGATTTTGATGAGACTTTACAGTAATATAGCTTAGATATCTATACCTATTTTTTGAAGTGAAAACTTCTTAAGGCGTGTTGGAAATTTTTGAGATGGGAAAAAACAATTGAACTCGCGACACTGTTACCGACACCTCTTTCAAGTGGAAACTTCTTTAGGCGCGTTAGGCATTTTCGAGATGGGAAAAAGCCACTATTACCGTTACCGACACCTCTGTATGTAAGTATATACATATATTGTGTATGTACGTACATAGATACACATGCACGTTGTTCAAGTTTTCACTTTTGTCGGCACTCCTGGAGTGCGACTGTTTGGTATTTTTTTTCATTACACTACTGGGTCCCACTGCTGGACAAAGGGCTCCCCCTCTTTTCTCTAACAATCTCTATCCCCTGTCAATATTGGTTAATCTGTTCGATACGCGTCGTGGTCATCTCGCCACCGCTTCCTGGGCCTGCCTCGGCGACGATGACCTTGTTGTGGAGCCCATTCGGTGTACATTTCGGCCCACCTATTTGTGTCCTTTTGGTTCATATGACCCGCCAATTTAGTGTCACGGTTTTAACTCCGGCGTCTACAATGCGGGTCATGGAGCGAATCACCGTGTTCCGTACTCAATCGATACGAATTATACCTAAGATGCTACGCTCCATTGCTCGTTGGCAAATCTTGAGTTTGCATTATCTGTATAATTCCTTACAGTAATAACGATACATACACAGATATAGTCACTGGCGGCACGTCAAATAACTCAAAAAATAATATAATAGCCTATATAGGGATGGCAGATAGCAGTATACTCCAAATACCCACATATCGGTGTTAGATCCTTATGAAATAAAGAGCGAGACTATTGCCATAATACCGGGCGCAAGTTCCACTAATAATAAGAATTTTTAGATAGAAACCTTTGCCCGATCTAGGATTTAAAATACGCCACTACTACAACAATGTAGTCAACTCAGTCAAATAATAAAGTACGGTAGCGCAAAGAACGTCTCTCCAATCCAATTTGAACTAAAGATTTTAATCCCGAAACTCAGAAACTTTATCTCCCGAGGATCACTGAAGTGACGAAAATACATTAGATTTGACTTTAATTAATTTATATTTTCCTTTCTGTCGGCTGTACATTGCAGGGCTATAAAATAAGCGTAAAGTAAAAAGTTATTTTTAGTTCCTACTCTTGTAAAATCTCGGCACTTGTTCTGTATTCGGTTTGTAGGTCTAGCGACGTATGATGTGTCGTTGGGCTTTTTAAGGACATTTTATCACTGTTAAATTTCGGGACTGTTAGTTCCGAAATTTAATATCGTGCCCGGTATAATAGCAATTTACGCGCTTTTTATTACATTAAGACCTATCATCGTTGGTAAAGAGTGGTCATACGTAATATTTTGGCTCAACGGTATTTTAGCTCTGCCTTTATCCAGCAGTGAGACTAATAGAGTCATTCTTAATTTTCTTGAATTTTATTCACCTAAGTGATATCACCTGGGTGATATCACTCAGGTGAATAATAATAATAATTAGACTGAGGAAAATCGTTATAAGTATACTAGCGACCCTCCCCAGCTTCGCATGGGTAAATTATACAGATAAACTTTCCTCTTTAATCACTCCGTCTATTAGTGAAAACCGTATGAAAATCCGTTTGGCAGTTATTGAGTTTATCGCGTTCAGATAGACAGACGCGGCAAGAGAACTTTTTTTTTATTTTTTTTTTCTCCTTTTTTTTATAAAACGTAGCCCCACTCTAGGATTTATTCCTGTGTCGTGGGTGCGTTTACAAACATGAAAATTCACAAACAAATACCCAGACCGGTACAAATAATTGTGGATCACACAAAGATTTGTCCCGTGCGGGAAACGAACCCGCGACTATTCGACACAGTGGGCGGAGCAGCTCAAGCTCTTAACCACTGCGCTAAATCGTTTGTATTATAATATGTGATCAGTAAGTATACTCTCTCTACACCCGCTCATTTCGAAGCCCCACAACATCGCCTCGGCCCACCATTAATCTCGATCTAATTTAATAAAATTAATGACTTTGTCCTTCCATTTACTGGTACGTTCCGATGTCCGAATCTGGATCCACGATACTTCGTTATCTGAGCTTATTTAATTGATCACCCGTCGTTGGGGATATGTCTATGGAATGGACGTGCGTTTCAGACATTTTGACGTTTATAATTCAAATGGGATCGTTCAATAGATTTTATTCTGACTGCTTTTTGTCGGGTGTTACTTGTTTCAATTCGGAATTTTTATTATTACCTATAATGCTTAGAATGCACAAAGAAAGGTAACAATCGTGGTACCACACTAAAAATTTCGGCGTTAAATCTATACCTCTATCTATTCGATGATTATAAGTGCATTAACTTTGGAGCCATTAAAAGCGAGATTCAACCTTTGGAGAGATGAAGTGCCCCTTCCAAATCCTTTTGTACTACCTGCTGAGAGTCTCCCACCTGGACATAAATTACCATGGCCGGTCTGGAAGTCTTTAAATAATAGACTTCGGACTCGGGTCGGCCGGAGCAAGGAAAACATATCAAGGTGGTGGTCACAGACAATACTAATCTGAAGTGTTTGTGCGGTGTTACCCAAACAATGGCCCACCTTATATCGTGCTCTGCATGCCCCAACACCTGCACGCGGCAGGGTTTTATGAATGCCACAGATAATGCGGTCGAGGTGTCTGTGTTCTGGGCCACTTCTATATAGATTCGGGATGTCGGCCGTCGAAACGATAAGAAGAAGTGCAGCAATGGTTTAAATAAAAAGAAAAATATAGCATTTGGTATTTCATACAATTCTGCCGGCCAAATCATAAACTCAGTAAGTAAGTTCTTCACTAGGACATAGCTTCTGTGTTTATGATTTGGACGGCAGAAATCTTGACACGATTTTTCTAAATGGTCTTCGTACTTCACTAAGCCGTTCCTGTCCGGGTTAACACTTAATATTTATTTATTACTTATGGAAGTCCAACAGCTTAATGCAATCTTATAATACTTAGAATAACACCTGTGAGCCAATTATAGGACCTCACGTATAGCAATAATGTTACATTTCTTTTCTGAGCAAACAGAGCAACTTAGGGTAAGCATTAACAGGCGTAACAGAGTTAACTTAAGAATTGAAGGTAGTTTGTGCTAGATCGGTAACTGCATTATTACCAACAATTTTTCGGTTATTTTTTCTATTTACTTAAAAATGTTATTACTCCTTCAGTGCGCTATAACAAATTAGTTTTATTTTTGAATGAACGCAATTGGGAGATTTCAAATGCATTTCTAAAATGTATTTCATTCCTCCTCTAGTCGCTGTTAGAGATAGACGTGTGCTGCTGTTCGGGAGGCCAATTTTACGTTCTGCTCCCTGATTGGTGTTCGGTGAAATTACTGATTCCTTGTCGCACTTCGGTGTTTCTTACCTGTCGACGCCACCCACTGGGAGGAGCCAGAGAAGGACAGCGAATTTACAGTGAGTTACATGCTTTAACTTTGTCCCAGAATTTAGAGGAAGTCGTAAAAAGAGCTCACTGGCCGCCTTTTGAACGCACTGTGTTGCAGCGGCAATTAACTAAAGCAATGTTAATACATCGCAATATTATAGATTGCTAATGTAATTTTACTAGGCGTAGGCGCCTCCGTTCATGTGTCACGCACAATGTCATTTTTTTATACATTCTCGAATAAACCGGTTCGCCGCGTGCTGCACGTCAAAAAGAGTGTTTTACTTTCTCACCAAGCTATAATCTTCACCAACACCTCTCCAGCGTCTTCATGGTCCTTCGAGCCGGATGAAGCTAATCAGCAAGTGGAATTATTGAAATTATTTGAAAATCCAAAAAGTTAAATCCAAGAGAGGTGCACGTGCATGAATTAAGGAGTAAAGATTTGTGACCAAAATTAAAGGATTTACGAAGAACAGTGGCTTGGACTTTAGGGTGATTTCATTAATAAATAAAAAGCGTTACAATTAATAATTTATTATTTGCACCCAGCACTCTTAGGCAGGTAATGTTCAATACCTAGGTACATACTCGTATCATCAAGTTGTTATAAGGTCAGTATAGTGATTTTGCATTTACCTAATTGTTAATAGAATTAGATCTACACATTTCAATAGGTATTTGTTACATTGCATTAGGTTGAATTGTAAATTAGTTAGCACGTGCTTAGCTTAGCTACACAGCACAGTAACAATATAGTTACATTAGTTGACTAAATTTATTTAATTTCAAACCTTTATCATTTTAGCATTGTAATTTATTAAATCCTACCTATTTACATAATTTGTCTTAGTGTAGATTTGAATTATATACAATTTTAACTATTTACAATTATTACTCACTATATGCTTAAATTTTACTTAATTTTATACCTTATGCATTTAATTATACAACTATAAATTATACCTAGATACTATTTACAATCATCATACAATTATTTAGACTGACTTAGGTAAATGAACCACGCAATAAAATTATTTACAAAGTCTATGTACGATTAACCTAATTTTAAACAATAAACATATATAAAAGTATTAGATTAAACATTAGTCAGCTTATTATTGTAAATTTCCAGGTCTTCAACACACGTCTCTCATAATGGCTGACATAAAGGAACTTAGAAAGAAACGAGGCAGTTACAAAGGTAGATTAACAGCATTCGGAATTTATCTCACTAGTTTAAAGGTTTCCGAAATAACTTCTTGTCAGGTAATGGAGTTACAACTGCGTATTGATAAACTAGAGAGTTTATACGATGAGTATAGCGATATTCAGTTACAAATAGAATGTTCATCTGATGATATTGAAACTGAAATACTTGAAAGAACTACTGTTGACTCTCAGTATTATCGAACATTAGCTGAAGGTAAAAATATGATAAATATCTTCTCTAAATCAGAACAAGATGATACAAAGTCTAGTTCTAAGCGACAGTTGGTCAAATTACCTACTATAAATTTACCTAAATTCACTGGCTTATACGATAACTGGCTCGAGTTCCGCGACACCTTTTCTAGCCTTATTCATGACAATGACGACATCGACAAGATTAACAAATTCCACTACCTAAGATCGTCATTGGAAGGATCAGCTGCTGTTGTGATACAATCAATTGAGTTTTCTGCACAAAACTACACAATGGCATGGGAACTTTTGTGTGAAAGGTTCGATAACAAAAGGTTATTAATCCAGAATCACGTTTCCGCATTGTTTAATCTCGAACCGATCACTAAAGAGTCCTCAATGTTGTTAAAACGTATCATAGACCAGGTTAACAAAAACATTCGAGCGTTAAGTACATTAGGCGAACCAGTCGATAGTTGGGACACATTATTAATTCACATAATTAGTCATAAGTTAGACACAAAAACATTCCGTGAGTGGGAGGAATGTAAAGGGCATTTTGACAAAAATAAAAAGATTTCTTTTGAGAAATTTACAGAGTTTATGCGAAACCGTAGTGATTTACTTGAAACATTGGAATTATCTCGTCAACCTACACCTAGTTCTCATTATAATGTTTCTACTAAAAACCGTTCTAACTTAAAGGCTATGGTTTCATTTAATAACACTAAATCACCCTCACACGGGTGCCCTAAATGTAACGGCGATCATAACCTCAATAATTGTTCACAATTTTTGTCGTTGACAGTTAGTGAAAGAACGGCTTTACTGCCAACTTATAAGGTGTGTTTTAATTGTTTACATCGTGGTCACTATCCCAAACAATGCAAAAAGTCTGGTTGTAAAATATGCAAACGCAAACACCACACGTTAATTCACAACACTGAGTATAGACAAACACTAGATAGCAAACCAAGTCATTACGCGATTGATAACAGCGGCCGGGTCGAATCATCGCCCACACCCCCCGCTGCCGTGGCTGCTTATCCTACTAATCATGTTGCACTATCGGCAAATGTCGGCGCGCATTCACAGGCACGCAGTTCGGGCGACGTCTTGTTATCAACAGCGTTAATCAGATGTTACGATAATTACAATAAAGAACACATCGCACGCGCCCTTCTTGATTCTGGAAGTTCTTCGTGTCTAATGACCGAAGCATTATTTAAAAAATTAAATTTACCTTTTATTAATACAGATAAATCTATACAAGGTATTAACAACTCTGTTTCGCCCGTTGAGAAAATGTGTCGTATGCATATAAAATCATTATATGAATCTTATTCTGAAGATTTGATGTGTTTCGTGTTGCCTACTATAACTGATAACGTCCCAGCAAAAAAGATAAAGGTGAATAATATCCCACCAAATATTCATTTAGCCGATCCTTACTTTCACACACCAGGACCAATTGATATCATAATTGGTGCTGATATTTTTTGGAATTTATTGGGATCGGAACGAATTGTTTTAGGTGCTCAGAGTCCAACACTTCATCAAACCAGGCTTGGCTGGCTGGTTTGTGGTCCAATTAACAGCGGCTACAATGTGTTGATGCACTCTTTTCCGATTAAATGTAATTATACTATCATTAACAGCCAAGGTTCTTCACAGTTTAAGGAACTTGATGACATTCAAACCCAATTAGCGCGGTTTTGGCAGCTGGAAGAAGTCTGTCATGAGTCATCCACCTATACGGCTGAGGAAAAGCTGTGTGAAGAACATTTTATTAAAAATACTTCGCGATTAGATAATGGCCGTTTTTGCGTTAAAATACCATTAAAGGAGTCTCCAGAAATCTTAGGCGATTCATTTCATCGTGCAAAACGGTGTTTTCTATCTTTAGAGCGTAGAAATCAGAGTCAGCCCTCACTTGACATATTGTATAAGGACTTTATGTCTGAGTACATTTCATTAGGTCATATGTCCGAGTGTCACGTTATTGGAGACCATCGGTCTTACTTTATTCCACACCATGGGGTATTGCGCGATAGTAGCACTACCACTAAGTTGAGAGTAGTTTTTAATGCCAGCGCACCTACCACTTCTGGAGTCTCTTTTAATAACATCCAGATGGTAGGACCTACCGTCCAGGATTATTTGACGGCTATTATTCTTAGGTTTCGGCTGTACAAATATGTACTCTCAGCAGATGTCGAAAAGATGTACCGACAAATATTAGTACATCCATCAGATAGACATTTGCAGCAAGTCGTATGGCGTGCGGATGCCACTCGTCCTATTAAGAAGTACCAATTAAATACAGTTACTTATGGTACTGCTAGCGCTCCATTTCTTGCTACCAGGTGCCTTAAGCAAATTGGGCTTGAATGTACCGATCAAAGGGTCGCGGATATCATCCTTCATGACTTCTATGTCGATGACCTTTTGACCGGTGCAGACCAACTTGAGGATATTAAAATGTTGCGCCATAAAGTAACTGATGCTCTTGCTTCTGCTTCCATGTCTTTAAGGAAGTGGAAGTCCAATGAGCCAGCCTTAATAGCGGACCAGACCAGTCAGACTCCCTTTGATTTTAATATGAAAGGTGACGTCACAAATAAAACTTTAGGTCTGAGTTGGCTGACGCATACCGACGATTTGTGTTTTCCAATTGCCGTCCCTAAGAATAATAAAAATACCAAGCGTGAGATGCTAGCAATCATTGCTAGAATATTTGACCCCTTAGGGTTATTAGCACCATGTGTAATACGCATGAAGATGCTACTTCAAAGGCTGTGGCTTGAAAAGCTTTCATGGGATGAACAGCTTTCAACCCATGTTGGTGCTGCATGGGCCAACATAATTCAAGCTTTACCAGCTATTAATAATTTACGCATCCCTCGTCGCGTCGTCTGTAATTGCCATCAACGGCTAGAATTTCATATTTTTACCGACGCTTCGGAATTAGCTTACGGTGCATGTCTATACGTTCGCAGTTTTAACGAACAGGGTGATGTCGAAGTACATTTATTCATGGCAAAGAGTCGCGTTGCTCCTCTTAAACCTTTGACCGTACCACGGCTAGAGCTATGCGCTGCTCTTATTGGAGCACGTTTATATCAAAGAGTTGCCAAGTCGCTTCGAATTCAAGTTTCAGGTGTTGTCTTTTGGACTGACTCCATGATCGTGTTAGGTTGGTTGAGGATGCTGCCTATTAAATTAAACACTTTTGTCCGTAATCGTGTTGCAGAAATCCTTGATATTACAAGCGATTTATGTACTTGGAGACATGTACCAACACGCGAAAATCCTGCAGACCTGATATCACGAGGAGTTGAACCTTCTTCCGTGCAGTCGCTTAATCTGTGGTGGTTTGGTCCAACATTTTTACAGAAAGACGACACTACTTGGCCTAAAATTTGTGAAAGCTCAGTTCCATTACCCGAAATCAAGACTAACATATCGCTTCAGGTTGTTCCCCACGATAACCAACTTATTAATTTTGAACGTTTCTCAAATTTTAAGAGACTGCAACGCAGCATTTGTTATGTTTTACGTTTCATTAATTTTTGTAAAAGGCGCACTGCGAGCGATTTACATTTTACTACAGACGAATTGCAAAATTCATTAAATTTGATTATTATTCAATGCCAGAAGGAGTCATTTCCTGAGTACAATTTATTAATTCATAATCAACGATTGCCACATAAAAATCGCCACTTAAAGTTAAATATGTTTCTAGATAATAATAAAATTATACGCGTAGGGGGTAGATTAGAAAATACTGACTATTGTTATAACAAAAAACATCCAATTTTATTACAGTCCACTAATCATTTTGTAAAACTTTTATTTAAATCTGAGCATATTAGGTTATTGCACGCAGGTCCACAGCTATTATTAGCCACAATTCGCGAGACATATTGGCCTTTAGGTGGTCGCAATTTAGCCAGAGCTTGCTACAGGCAATGTGTTCGCTGTCAACGTTTAAAGGGACAGACTGTCGTCCCACAAATGGGTCATCTGCCGTCAAGCAGACTTTCACCAGCAGACTATCCCTTTCAAAACGTTGGTGTTGACTATGCCGGTCCTTTACTTTCCCTCAGTCGTCAAGGTCGTGGATGTAGGCTGATGAAGGTATACATCGTACTTTTTGTATGTTTTACGACCAAAGCCATACATTTAGAGTTGGTGGGTGATTTGACCAGCAGTACTTATATACAAGCTCTGCGTCGATTTATGTCGCGAGGAGGGAAACCTCTTAATATGTACTCCGATAATGGGACTTCATTTGTAGGAGCTTACAATGAAATTTCAGATTTTTTAAAGCGCAATTGTAACTCCATAGCTGAAAGCGTTGCTCATGACGGAATTAATTTCCACTTTATGCCAGCCTATGCACCGCATTTTGGTGGTTTATGGGAGGCGGGTGTCAAATCGACCAAACACCATTTAGTCAGAGTGTTGGGCAATTGTCATCTAACTTATGAGGAACTTAATTCGACACTTGTTCAGATTGAGGCTATATTAAATTCACGGCCACTTACTCCTTTATCGTCGAATGCAGAAGATCTGTCGCCTCTCACTCCAGGTCACTTTTTAATAGGAAGACCGCTCACCTCTCTCCCTGTCAAGGATCTTCGTGATTACTCCACACATCACCTCACCCGGCACCAAAGGATTGAGCAGCTTCGTCAGCACTTTTGGGCACGGTGGAGTAAAGAATACGTTTCCGAGCTCCAACAGAGGATTAAATGGCACGGCTGCAGGGATGCTTTGAAACTTAATTCCCTTGTGGTCATTAAGGAGGATAACCTGCCGCCTTTGAAGTGGAAGATGGGTCGCATCGTTGCTCTTTACCCTGGGAAGGATCACATTTGCAGGGTTGCCGACGTCAAGACTGCCACAGGAGTCATCCGAAGGGACTTCACCAAAATTTGTCCTCTGATTGAGGACTCTGGTTGAAAGGGATCTTTCAACGCCCGGGGGTATGTTGCAGCGGCAATTAACTAAAGCAATGTTAATACATCGCAATATTATAGATTGCTAATGTAATTTTACTAGGCGTAGGCGCCTCCGTTCATGTGTCACGCACAATGTCATTTTTTTATACATTCTCGAATAAACCGGTTCGCCGCGTGCTGCACGTCAAAAAGAGTGTTTTACTTTCTCACCAAGCTATAATCTTCACCAACACCTCTCCAGCGTCTTCACACTGCTCTTGCGTCGCGGGTGGCCGCCTTCGCCATTCGACTATTGAAACAAGTATCCGGCGCGGCGAAATCGTGAATCATATTCTTACAAAGCAGGAACTGTCACCTCGAGTGTGTGCAGTACTGTCATTTCAGATCATTACCAAGAGGTGGCGCCACAAGTATCTAATCAATTTAATTGTCTTCTCATAAGAAATCCTTTGAATAACAATGCCACGAGTACAAAGAAGTCCTCCATCGTCGTCCAAACTGAGTGAGGCCCATCCAGATCCGGATATGTCATCTAAGAAGATAAAGGATATCGAAATGGATCTATCCCATACATCATCTAAATCGAAACGTTATCGTCAAAATGACTCTATTTCTGACTCATCAGCGCTGGAAAAATTAAGAGAAATGCTCATAATATGGAAAAATGATCAGTCAGTATTATTACAAAAACGTCCGATATGAAAGAATTAAAAACTCAAACATTACAAATTCGAAAAACAAATACGGAAATAGAAAAATGTATGGAGTTCTTTAACACTAGTTTTGAGGATATGAAACAACGTATGGATATCCTAGGGAAAGAAAGAAATTACTACAAAAAGCTTTTCAAAATTTAGAAATAAAACTACAAGATGTCCAGCAATCTTCCCGCTCTGCCTGTGTTGAAGTAAGGAACATTCCCCTGAAAGAAAAAGAGTCTACGCAGGATCTCACAGATATTGTTATAAAAATAGGTTCTATAGTGGAAAAAGATATGCAACCTTTGACACTTAGAGATGTATACAGATTACCCGGAAAACCAAACACCGTAAGATCTATTGTCGCAGAGTTCAACTCTGTGCAAACGAGAAACGCTTTCATCTCCGCCAATCGTTCTTTCAATAAGCAGCATACTAATGAGAAAAAACTCGACACATCTCAACTGGGTCTATCTTGTGAAAATCGTCCTGTATATGTAAGCGAACATTTACCTTCAAGTGTAAAAAAGCTTTTCCACATGGCACGTATTTTTGCAAAAAAAAACGTTGACCAATATTGTTGGTGCACAAATAACAACGTTTTCTTGCGTAAAGAGCCTGGTGCCAAGGCAATGTCCATTAAATCAGAAAATTGTTTATTGGAACTTGGTAAAACGCAGTGACTAGATTATCTACCTTGTAAACGTCAAATATTATATAATAAATTTGTTATTATTATCTTCGCATGCATGAATTATCATAGGCTAATTTACTCACACTCTTATTACCCACTCTCATCTTCATTTTTTGACGCACACACATCAACATTAACACTATACTTTACACATAACATACCAATCCTACTCCAGATAATAAGTTACACTACAACTACAGCCTTTCTAAACCCATTACAACCGGTCACAGTTTTAGATACACTTTTAATACACACTATTATTAATCCAATGGATAATGATTTAGAAAACATTGCGTTTGAGTTGGACTCTTATCAGGTTTCCAAGTCTTATAAAACGTCGGTTGACGAATGTATAAAGATCGTCGGCAGATTAAATGAAAACTTTAAGATTCTTCACTTAAATATCCGTAGTATTAACAAAAATTTTGATGGTTTTACCACTTTTCTGCACTCATTACAGACAGATTGTGACATTATTATACTTACAGAGTGTTGGTTAAGTAAATGTCCCAACGTACCAAGTTTATATGGCTATAGTGTTCATATGACGAAAAATAATAAAAAACAAAATGATGGCGTAATCTTATATATTAAATCAAACATAAGCTGCACTGTTTATGAACCCGAATTCATAGAGTCTAATTGCTTAGTATGTAAAGTCGATAATCATATCGCAATTATAGCATTATACAGATCACCTTCATACACTAATATCACAAACTTTTTATTTAGTCTGGAGGCCGTTTTACACAATTTGTCAAATTTTCATAACTTAGCCGTCATAGGTGACTTAAACATAGATATTAAACCTAATAACAAAGACCGTAACTCAGATGATTATCTGACATTGACTTCGTGTCATGGTTTGTTGCCTGCTCATTTGTATTCCACTAGAATACAAAATTGTATTGACCATATTCTGCTAAAAACCAAACATATAGCTACTACACTAGTAATAGAAACATTAGTAACTGACCATTTACCATTGCTGCTATGTGTAAGTCTACAAGTCCCAAAACAAAAACCGACACGGAAAACTTCATTCGTTGACGTGACTGCAGTCCAGCACGACATTGACAATACTAACTTCGCCTCAGTATTATTTGCAAATGATACTAATGAGGCAGCGGATGTTTTATGTACCACCTTATCCCGGATCGTACTCAAGCACACACGCTTTATTATAACCTCAAAAAAGAATAGAACTATCAAGCCATGGATAACTAGCGGCTTACTTCGATGCATTCGTAATAGGGATAAAATGCACCTAGACTTGAGATTACAACCCGAAAATAATATTTTAAAAATAACTTACAAACGATACCGAAACTTTTGTAACAGTCTCCTAAGAAGGCTAAAAAAACATTATGAAAAGTCTGAATTCCTTAAGCGAAAAAATAACCCCAAAGCGACTTGGGATCTTATTAAAAAGATTACCTATACCAATAAACCACCCTTGCCCTACAGCCACTTATTGAAAATTAAGAGCAATCCTAAATCAGCCGCGAATACAGTTAATGACTTTTTTGCTTCTATCGGTAAAGACCTAGCATCCAAAATCTCCAACAGTAATAATAATGAGTTAAACGCCGCTCCCAAATTTCCTAGCTCTTGTGACTCTATTTGCATCTTGGACACTGATGATGCCGAAGTTGAACAAATCATCTTAAACCTAAAAACCAACTGTGCAGTGGGTAATGACAATATTCCAAGCACCATTCTAAAACTTTCGCGTGATAAATTAGTTCCGTTAATAACCCACGTTTGCAATCTTTCTTTAAATTTTGGCATATTTCCAAAAGTTTTTAAAACTGCACTCATACACCCAATTTACAAAGGCGGAGATAGCAATAACCTAAATAGCTATCGTCCCATATCAATCTTACCATGCTTGTCCAAAGTCTTAGAAAAAATAATTAACAAACATTTACTTGGCTATTTAAACTCCAAAAAATTGTTGTCACCTAACCAGTACGGTTTTAGAAAAGGATTTTCTACAGAGGATGCGGTTTTAGCTTTCACAAAGGAGACGACTAATCATGGACAAAAGAAAGAAGTGCTTGGGTATTTTCTTAGATATATCCAAAGCCTTTGATACGGTCTCAATCCCGATACTCCTAAAAAAATTGGATCATATAGGAATACGCGATACTGCACTGGCGTTGCTTTGACTATTTGACAGATCGTTACCAATATGTGAAGATAGATGATATTATCAGTGACAAAGCTAAAATAGAATATGGTGTGCCACAGGGCAGTATTTTGGGACCAACCCTTTTCCTTATTTATGTCAACGATCTGTGTTCACTTACCATCAAAAACTGTTCAATTTTCACCTATGCTGACGATACTGCTCTTTTAATACATGGGGAAACTTGGAAGAGTGTTGAAAAACTTGCAGAGAAGGCATTAAATATAGTTACAGACTGGTTGGGCGTAAATTTACTTACTTTAAATACGAACAAAACCAAAATAGTTGCTTTTTCTATTAACACTGCTTCCCAGCCGCCATATGAACTTCTAATCAAACCTCATATTAGCCCCAATTGTCCGTCATGCTGTCGCTGTACTTCATTATCAGTAGAGCCTTCCATTAAATACTTAGGAATAACCATAGATATGCACCTGAACTGGCACACACACATTAACAGCCTTATAGATCGCACTCGGAAGCTTATATACATATTTAAAAAACTTCGTTGTTGTGCTGATAACAAAACATTAAAACAAATTTACATGGCCCTTTGTCAATCAATTCTCATTTACTGTATAGTAGTCTGGGGTGGCGCAAATAAAACTCACTTACTCAAACTCGAGAGAGCACAAAGGGCGATACTAAAAGTAATGTTTTGTAAACCTTATAGATATCCCACTCACGAGCTTTATCAAGAACACGAACTCTTAACTATAAGGCAACTTTTCGTGTTTCATTGCATTCTTCGGAAACATCGCTTACCATTGGTGAAAGTTGATAAACGGCGTGCAGATATCGTATTCCCACCAACAATAGTTAAATCTACCTTTGCAAAGCGCCAATTTAATTATCTGGCTGCCAAGCTTTACAATAGTTTAAATAAAACACTCAAAATCTATTTAAACAATTCACACATATGTAAAGTTAAAGTTAAGAAGTGGCTGTTGAACCTAAATTATCATGAAACTGAGACACTTGTTTCCACATGTGTATAGTAATCTACAAATGATCACATCCACTTCTTTTTTAGCATTTACCTACAGATCCACTCATACACACACACACACACACATGCACACACACACACTCACACACACACTTACACACACACACACACACTCTCACACACACACACACACACACACACACACACACACACACACACACACACACACGTATGCATGCTTGCACGCAATAGTATACTCGTAAACTGATAACCATGTATGCACTTTTTGTTTGCAACTTGTTATAAAAGATATCCATTTTGTATATTTTGGAGGTATCACTGATGCCCAAGTTACAGGTTTGTCACCTAGTTTGGGCGTCAGCAGACCCACATGTTACATATTCCAGAAATATTTTTATGTAAATTATTGTACAATAAATGTAACAAGGTGCTTTTTTTCTGAATAAAAATTATTATTATTATTATTATTTCTCATTACGCACGCATACACGTACAAGTTGGATTGTTTATTGAGATATAAAAGTGCTTAAAAAGAGTACAAAATTTTTAAATTTTAGCTTGATGGAATTGAAAATTTGGCTACGATACCTACAAATTCTGCCTATAGTCCGTGGAGCAGTTGGTGACATACAGGGGTTTAATAGATCTCAGTGAATTATATAGTGTGTTCAAGTTGAGTTAACTAAGAAGCTCTGCACATTCAATGCCGTTGGAGGTTATTTTAAGAAGATAAGATATATATAATCCTACTATCAGAAAGGGGTAATAGGTGAATTTGTTTGTAAAGATTAATATAGGTTTTTGATTCATATGGTATTTTTAAGCGATAGCATAAATAATTTTTAATTTTACCTGTATTCTCTCAATTCTCATAATGTAAGCATCATAGCGGGGGTTCCATATCTGTGATAAGTATAGCAGTAGTTAAGCCGAATTAGAAGCCTTATGGGCGGCTTAATACGGTCTCAGAGCAGGTGGCCTCAAACCTGCCACTAACAACCCGTAATGAATCTGGGTGGTAGAGTATGACCTCTCTCTCACATCAATTTGTGAGACGCCTCTTGTCTTTAATATTTTAAACAAACGTAGCCCAACCCTAGGATTTATTCCTGTGTCGTAGGTGCGTTTACAAACATAAAAATTCACTTACACAAATACCTACACCGGAACAAATAATTGTGGATCACACAAAGATTTGTCCCGCGCGGCAATCGAATCCGCGACTATTAGACACAGTGGGCGGAGCGGCTTAAGCTCTTAACCACTGCGCTAAGTCATCCGTCTATTTAATTAGCTGAGGGACAGCACATGTTCTCCTCTTTTGATTGTCATCTTCATTAATCTTATTTTTTATTGGTAACCTTTATTATTTCACTTCTGTGCAAATATCTTCCCCATTATCTGGGATACGTGGCTGACCTAGGTAGATATTACTTACTGAAGTATTTTTTACTCATTTTTTTATTACCTCTGAATAATAGGCATTCGCTTTCGCTCTAGGACGACTAAAATTACGCTGTGTATATGATGTCATAAAGAATATTGTTATAAAACAAAATTCATTACTGCCGGACGTTCGTTAATTTAATTTTTTTGTTTTAAAAGTTCAGATTTTGTTTGGCTGGTTTATATATATATATATATATATATATATATATATATATGCAGGGCAAAGAACTTCTCACAAAAATTGAGGTGAGAGATTAGGTCATACATCACCACCCGGACCCAGTGTGGATTGACGGAGGCAGGTTTGTGACCACTTGCTGTTGGAACTTATCAAGCCGCCTATAATGTTTCCAACTTGACGACTACCACATTACTTGTTAACCGGGACCAACAGCTTAACGTGTCTTCCGAAGCACGGAGACACTGGAATATGAAAATGCCACAAAAGGTCACCCATCTCAGGCCGACCGAGTCGAATGTTGCTAAATTGGTGATCGCTTAGAACACCGCGGTAGCACAGCGCTACGAGCGCCTCAGCCTCTCTATATTTACTGTCTATTTATATCTTCACGCGATATCCCTTGCGGAGGAGGCAGAGAGTACATAGTTTCAACAGGTTCTTTACCCCTCTGACTTTCTCCACTCTCATAGTTTCTCTCATACACGCTCGCCGGTTACGGAGACTCTTGACTTGCCCTTCAGATAAGACACATTCTTTAAAAGGATGACAAAATAGATATACAATGCGAAAGTGTAAGGATTTTGGTACCGGATAAGACCTCTACAATCTTTAATTATTGTCTTTAATATAATTTGTTTTGTCCACAGAAACGAGTTTCCAAACTCGATCGGAATCTGACGACAGCGACAGTACATCTAAAGCGACAGTTTCGGCGATGCCACGTCGTAAGTGTAAAAAAAATCCATAAAATGAATGCATGCGTTATGTTACAGAAAAAATGTTATGGGTAACATTTTCTGGGTTTTGGAGTCCCATGCCTAGAGTAGCTGCCTAGTTAGTCTGGTAGCAAAGCGCCTCGCTTTGTGATCACGAGGTCCTGGGTCCAAATTCTAGGTCGGACAAATGTAGTTTTCTAACGAAAACTTCCCAGTATGAGTCCAGAGTCTGGAATCGTGCCCGATATATGGCAATAGGCTCGCCTCATTTTATATGGGACCTAACATCGTCGGCAAACAATGGGTGTACTCAATTCCGCTCTGCCACCCCCGCTTGGAGAGTATAGGCGTGACGCTCTTCAGAGATTTAGCGCAGACGGACGATTTAGCGCAGTGGTTAAGAGCTTAAGCCGCTCTGCCCACTGTGTCTAATAGTCGCGGGTTCGAGTCCCGCACGGGACAAATCTTTGTGTGATCCACAATTATTTGTTCCGGTCTGGGTATTTGTGTATGTGAATTTTCATGTTTGTAAACGCACCCACGACACAGGAATAAATCCTAGTGTGGGGCTACGTTTTTTAAAAAAAAAAAAAAAGAAAGAGTCCCATAAGCCCAATAACGTTGACAATTATACAATTTTGCTTTTTAATCATTTTTGGCGTTTTTTTGGCCACAGACAGAGATACCCCGACATGATACTCCGTGGTTGTGGATTCTTTGCGACTTTTTTATGATTCATGCTATAATGGTTTGCATAAATAAAATGTACTGATTCATTTCAAATATTACACGAGTTAAGCCACGGACTAAAGTTAGTATATTAACGGTACACGCCAAAACTATAGGCAAATTTTGTAGGCCATATATTCAATTACATAGATAACAAACTATTACCAAACTTATGTTACAGTCTGTCATACGACGAAATAAATTATTTCGTCAATAAATTATCTGCCGTTCGAGTGATAATTAGCTGAACTAAATTCACAAAGCTGTTTGCAATTTAATTCGAAACGAAATCGATATGGAAGCATTCTATACATATCCGTTTCCTGAGGGCTTAGCACAAACATACTGACGTTATCTATACTTATAATATTATAAAGAGGAAAGATTTGTATTTTTGTATGTATGTAACTAATAAACTCAAAAACTAATGGACCGATTTCAATAATTATTTCACCATTAGAATGCTACATTATCCCTGAGTAACAAAGGTTATGTTTCAAAAATAAATATCCACCTGTGCGAAGCCGGGATCGACCGCCAGTTAATAATAATATTAGCCCTGTTAAGAAACTGTCCCGCTGTTAGGCACGGGCCTCCTGTCAAACTGAGAAGGTTTAGGCCATAGTCCACCACGCTGGCCCAGTACGGGTTGGTGAACTTCACATACCTTCGAGAAACTCTCAGGCAGGCATTTCCTCACGATGTTATCCTTCACCGTTAAATCAAGTGATAGTTAATTTATAATACGCACATGCTTATGAAAAGACAGAGGTGCGTGCCTGGGTTCAAGCCCGAGACCTCCAACTTTGCAGTCCATGCAATATATGCTTATCAATTTTAGCTTCTAATACTTAGTGTATTTGCATGCTATGAAACTGGATATGGGGAAACATTTTAAACACTGGAAGATTTTTATGTAATATGCTCCCATCATGATCATCTCAGCCAACAGTTTCCAGCGTAACCGGTCCGACGCTACCTGCATCCAACGACTTCCTGCGATTTTTACAAGATCGTTGGTCGATCTGGCAGACGGTCCTACGCTGCGCATGAGAATACGTGGTCTCCACTCTAGTCCCGTCCTATCTTCGCGCTATGTGACCCACCCATTGCCACTTCAGCTTGCTAATTCTGAGGGCTTGGTCGGTGACCTATGCACCCATATTTCACAAATAAAGATATGATTATAACGCATTTTAGACATATCTAATACCTGACGTCTTAGCACGAACAGAACAATGTTATAGTTGATATGTTCTCAAACTACAAATTTATTAATAAAGATGAACGTGACAACACGTTTTCTCGACATCATTACTATAGCATAAAATAGTTAGTATTCAGCCCTTTGTTTATAACCCCCGACGCAAAAAAGGGGTTGTTATAAGTTTAACGTATGTATCTGTGTGTCTGTCTTTGGCACCGTAGCTCCTAAAGGAATGAACCGATTATTTTTTTTGTTTGAATGGAGATTTGATCGAAAATCTTCTTAGTTGTGATTCATGTGGATAAGATTTTTTTTTAATTTTGAATCTATGTAGTCTTACACATTACATTTTATTATATATAAATACGATTTTTGTTACAGGTCACTGCCGAACTCCACATCACAGATAACAAGAGAAATATTAAATACAACTGTCATTTAAAATACCTAATTGTAATTTTCCTATTAATTTCATCTCTCTTGTACTGGTTTGCTCTATATTTTGGGAAGACGCGAACATATGTCCAAAGCAAATATAAAAAGGAGATCGCATTGTTAGATTTTACTATATAACCAAGCGTGTCAATTCGCGGGGTGGCGCGGGATGAAGAAGATGTTACACCCGACCTACTTCTGTATTTGCCATCTAGCTAAGAATGACACACTGACGTAAACCAAGCTCGCAGCAATGACGTCAGGGTCTCGTTAAAAAACACAGTGCAGTTGCTTAAGTCGACTCCTCCTTATATTCTCTTCGTGGTCTAGACATACCCTTTTAAAAATTAAACTATTTTTCGGATTTTATCGCAGTTTATTTTTGGTTTTATATTCCCGGCGACAAAAACCCAAAAAATAGTTTTAATTCGCGAAATATTCGAGTAGCCCTAACGATTCAAGTAATTATTGTTTTTTTTTATATTATTACTATTGATGATTGATCATTTTATAGGGATTGCATATCAATATAATTGTATCCATAAATAAAACAGCTATTTGAATAACAACTGTCTCGTTAGTCCTGTTGCGCATAGTGCGAATAGCTATCACGAGTCCTGGGTTTGAATCCTGGGTTGGAAAAAGTGCGGTTATTCTATCGAAAAATCTTCAACAGTCATTTGGAGTCTAGCAGACTTCTTAACAAAACCAATACCAAAAAATGTTTAAACTGATTTTTTAAATAATCTAGTCTAATAAATATTACACTTCGTCTCAAAGTATCTTTATTGAAAGACTGATGTTTTAATATAGAATTAATTTTTAAAACTCAATAATGTTCGTGTCAAAAGTAATTTTAATTTTGAGTCGTATTTTGTTAACGATACGCTTCTTTTTCTCTTGTACAAAAACAATCAAATGGTTCAGTTATGAATAGGCAGATGACATATCGATACATGGGAAAATATATACCGACCATTAGCAAATAACAACAAGTATCTATCTATATCATCACGCCAGATCGCTTGCGGGGTAGGCAGAGCGTACAAAGTTCCAACAGGTTCTTTCCTTGCATACCTCTCTGGCTTCCTCCACTCTCATAGATTTGTCCTTCAGATAAGACACGGTCATGATAAGATCTATTTGGCACTCTGCACACCACGACGGGGGTGACCCATCATGCCTGGCCCGAACTGCCGAGTCGTGGGGTGCCGAGTGCCAAATAATAATTATTTAATAAATATTTTTTTTACAAATAAAGCGTCTTATACATTAGGGTACAAATGTCCCACGACACGTATCGCTTAAGATGTCGGGTGCAATCGGGTGGTATCGTTCGACATTTAATAATAACAATTTACGTATCACTAATTACGCCAGATGTCCGTCCCCTTTAAAATTGTCCATTTTTTCTTCATCCGACCTCATTTACATAGCCCTTGTTTTCTTTCCATATTATACAATAGTCCTTGCACCTGCCGGGGTCAATTCGCTGGCTACACTTCTTCATTCTATATTTTTCAGCAAAGTGATTTCAGTAGGTGACCACCACCACTAAATCGTCCATCAAATAATTATTCGTATGTCTCTCTGTCTTTCCAGTCAATATATGGGATCCATTTTAAAACACTTGCGACATCAATATCATATCGTTACATCGATGTTTGTCATAACGATGATTGCATCACTAAACGTCCTAGATCAGAGTCGGAGTCGGGTAATGTAATCAGTGGTTAAACAGGAAAGGTAAATTTTCATCTATTTATATATAAACTATTTCAACTCTATACATTTCAAACTAAAGTTTAAGCTAAAATATGTCATACCGGTAACAAAATACGTCTCAAAGCTAAGTAGGATTAACTGCCAAATTAAATTTAATAGGAATTTTAGAGCTGTCTCTGCGAGAACTATTAGGAAAATAGTTTTCCGAAATAGTTTTACCTTTGAACTTTGAAGGAGTTTGCGCGCGACATTGTACGGAGTCCTTTGTTGTGTCTAGTCATTAAACTGTGGAATAAATGTTTGAAGTATCAATAATGTTATTGTTTTATTTCTTCTAGTTGCTTTGAGTGTGTGCGTGTATGACCTGCGCTGTTGGCCGCGGAGCCTGTACAGTTTCACCGGATAAGAGGGCCAGCGTGCAACCACCACGCTCGAGACAGAACGGCAAGGGGGCAACTAGCTCAAGGGCGCTTCGAGGAGTAACGGCCTCGGCTTGGGCAGTCGCTATGGGGGAGGCGGCGTATACTAGGTATCTCGCCGTGGTACTCTGCACCGGCCGGCAAGGGATTCTTCGACCTTGCCGGCGAGATCGGTGTCTGATCCTGTGTGCGGTATCTGTATCTCATAGGAGGGAAGTAAGGACATTGGGGGGGGTCGGTGAGAACATGCCGCGGACGACGATAGCGGCTACCCTTATACCAGTGATCCCGCTTATATATTTATTTACTTCTGATACGGTGATCTTGGGTTCCTGGGTCAAATCCTAGGTCGGACAAAAAAGTAGTTTTTGTATGGAAAAATTTCCAGGCATCAGTCTGGAGACTGGAATTATGCCCGGTATATGGATCATGCTCTCCCTATTACATGGGACCTAACATCACCGGCAAAACTGTGTCGTAGGTGCGTTTACAAACATAAAAATTCACTTACACAAATACCTACACCGGAACAAATAATTGTGGATCACACAAAGATTTGTCCCGCGCGGCAATCGAATCCGCGACTATTAGACACAGTGGGCGGAGCGGCTTAAGCTCTTAACCACTGCGCTAAGTCATCCGTCTATTTAATTAGCTGAGGGACAGCACATGTTCTCCTCTTTTGATTGTCATCTTCATTAATCTTATTTTTTATTGGTAACCTTTATTATTTCACTTCTGTGCAAATATCTTCCCCATTATCTGGGATACGTGGCTGACCTAGGTAGATATTACTTACTGAAGTATTTTTTACTCATTTTTTTATTACCTCTGAATAATAGGCATTCGCTTTCGCTCTAGGACGACTAAAATTACGCTGTGTATATGATGTCATAAAGAATATTGTTATAAAACAAAATTCATTACTGCCGGACGTTCGTTAATTTAATTTTTTTGTTTTAAAAGTTCAGATTTTGTTTGGCTGGTTTATATATATATATATATATATATATATGCAGGGCAAAGAACTTCTCACAAAAATTGAGGTGAGAGATTAGGTCATACATCACCACCCGGACCCAGTGTGGATTGACGGAGGCAGGTTTGTGACCACTTGCTGTTGGAACTTATCAAGCCGCCTATAATGTTTCCAACTTGACGACTACCACATTACTTGTTAACCGGGACCAACAGCTTAACGTGTCTTCCGAAGCACGGAGACACTGGAATATGAAAATGCCACAAAAGGTCACCCATCTCAGGCCGACCGAGTCGAATGTTGCTAAATTGGTGATCGCTTAGAACACCGCGGTAGCACAGCGCTACGAGCGCCTCAGCCTCTCTATATTTACTGTCTATTTATATCTTCACGCGATATCCCTTGCGGAGGAGGCAGAGAGTACATAGTTTCAACAGGTTCTTTACCCCTCTGACTTTCTCCACTCTCATAGTTTCTCTCATACACGCTCGCCGGTTACGGAGACTCTTGACTTGCCCTTCAGATAAGACACATTCTTTAAAAGGATGACAAAATAGATATACAATGCGAAAGTGTAAGGATTTTGGTACCGGATAAGACCTCTACAATCTTTAATTATTGTCTTTAATATAATTTGTTTTGTCCACAGAAACGAGTTTCCAAACTCGATCGGAATCTGACGACAGCGACAGTACATCTAAAGCGACAGTTTCGGCGATGCCACGTCGTAAGTGTAAAAAAAATCCATAAAATGAATGCATGCGTTATGTTACAGAAAAAATGTTATGGGTAACATTTTCTGGGTTTTGGAGTCCCATGCCTAGAGTAGCTGCCTAGTTAGTCTGGTAGCAAAGCGCCTCGCTTTGTGATCACGAGGTCCTGGGTCCAAATTCTAGGTCGGACAAATGTAGTTTTCTAACGAAAACTTCCCAGTATGAGTCCAGAGTCTGGAATCGTGCCCGATATATGGCAATAGGCTCGCCTCATTTTATATGGGACCTAACATCGTCGGCAAACAATGGGTGTACTCAATTCCGCTCTGCCACCCCCGCTTGGAGAGTATAGGCGTGACGCTCTTCAGAGATTTAGCGCAGACGGACGATTTAGCGCAGTGGTTAAGAGCTTAAGCCGCTCTGCCCACTGTGTCTAATAGTCGCGGGTTCGAGTCCCGCACGGGACAAATCTTTGTGTGATCCACAATTATTTGTTCCGGTCTGGGTATTTGTGTATGTGAATTTTCATGTTTGTAAACGCACCCACGACACAGGAATAAATCCTAGTGTGGGGCTACGTTTTTTAAAAAAAAAAAAAAAGAAAGAGTCCCATAAGCCCAATAACGTTGACAATTATACAATTTTGCTTTTTAATCATTTTTGGCGTTTTTTTGGCCACAGACAGAGATACCCCGACATGATACTCCGTGGTTGTGGATTCTTTGCGACTTTTTTATGATTCATGCTATAATGGTTTGCATAAATAAAATGTACTGATTCATTTCAAATATTACACGAGTTAAGCCACGGACTAAAGTTAGTATATTAACGGTACACGCCAAAACTATAGGCAAATTTTGTAGGCCATATATTCAATTACATAGATAACAAACTATTACCAAACTTATGTTACAGTCTGTCATACGACGAAATAAATTATTTCGTCAATAAATTATCTGCCGTTCGAGTGATAATTAGCTGAACTAAATTCACAAAGCTGTTTGCAATTTAATTCGAAACGAAATCAATATGGAAGCATTCTATACATATCCGTTTCCTGAGGGCTTAGCACAAACATACTGACGTTATCTATACTTATAATATTATAAAGAGGAAAGATTTGTATTTTTGTATGTATGTAACTAATAAACTCAAAAACTAATGGACCGATTTCAATAATTATTTCACCATTAGAATGCTACATTATCCCTGAGTAACAAAGGTTATGTTTCAAAAATAAATATCCACCTGTGCGAAGCCGGGATCGACCGCCAGTTAATAATAATATTAGCCCTGTTAAGAAACTGTCCCGCTGTTAGGCACGGGCCTCCTGTCAAACTGAGAAGGTTTAGGCCATAGTCCACCACGCTGGCCCAGTACGGGTTGGTGAACTTCACATACCTTCGAGAAACTCTCAGGCAGGCATTTCCTCACGATGTTATCCTTCACCGTTAAATCAAGTGATAGTTAATTTATAATACGCACATGCTTATGAAAAGACAGAGGTGCGTGCCTGGGTTCAAGCCCGAGACCTCCAACTTTGCAGTCCATGCAATATATGCTTATCAATTTTAGCTTCTAATACTTAGTGTATTTGCATGCTATGAAACTGGATATGGGGAAACATTTTAAACACTGGAAGATTTTTATGTAATATGCTCCCATCATGATCATCTCAGCCAACAGTTTCCAGCGTAACCGGTCCGACGCTACCTGCATCCAACGACTTCCTGCGATTTTTACAAGATCGTTGGTCGATCTGGCAGACGGTCCTACGCTGCGCATGAGAATACGTGGTCTCCACTCTAGTCCCGTCCTATCTTCGCGCTATGTGACCCACCCATTGCCACTTCAGCTTGCTAATTCTGAGGGCTTGGTCGGTGACCTATGCACCCATATTTCACAAATAAAGATATGATTATAACGCATTTTAGACATATCTAATACCTGACGTCTTAGCACGAACAGAACAATGTTATAGTTGATATGTTCTCAAACTACAAATTTATTAATAAAGATGAACGTGACAACACGTTTTCTCGACATCATTACTATAGCATAAAATAGTTAGTATTCAGCCCTTTGTTTATAACCCCCGACGCAAAAAAGGGGTTGTTATAAGTTTAACGTATGTATCTGTGTGTCTGTCTTTGGCACCGTAGCTCCTAAAGGAATGAACCGATTATTTTTTTTGTTTGAATGGAGATTTGATCGAAAATCTTCTTAGTTGTGATTCATGTGGATAAGATTTTTTTTTAATTTTGAATCTATGTAGTCTTACACATTACATTTTATTATATATAAATACGATTTTTGTTACAGGTCACTGCCGAACTCCACATCACAGATAACAAGAGAAATATTAAATACAACTGTCATTTAAAATACCTAATTGTAATTTTCCTATTAATTTCATCTCTCTTGTACTGGTTTGCTCTATATTTTGGGAAGACGCGAACATATGTCCAAAGCAAATATAAAAAGGAGATCGCATTGTTAGATTTTACTATATAACCAAGCGTGTCAATTCGCGGGGTGGCGCGGGATGAAGAAGATGTTACACCCGACCTACTTCTGTATTTGCCATCTAGCTAAGAATGACACACTGACGTAAACCAAGCTCGCAGCAATGACGTCAGGGTCTCGTTAAAAAACACAGTGCAGTTGCTTAAGTCGACTCCTCCTTATATTCTCTTCGTGGTCTAGACATACCCTTTTAAAAATTAAACTATTTTTCGGATTTTATCGCAGTTTATTTTTGGTTTTATATTCCCGGCGACAAAAACCCAAAAAATAGTTTTAATTCGCGAAATATTCGAGTAGCCCTAACGATTCAAGTAATTATTGTTTTTTTTTATATTATTACTATTGATGATTGATCATTTTATAGGGATTGCATATCAATATAATTGTATCCATAAATAAAACAGCTATTTGAATAACAACTGTCTCGTTAGTCCTGTTGCGCATAGTGCGAATAGCTATCACGAGTCCTGGGTTTGAATCCTGGGTTGGAAAAAGTGCGGTTATTCTATCGAAAAATCTTCAACAGTCATTTGGAGTCTAGCAGACTTCTTAACAAAACCAATACCAAAAAATGTTTAAACTGATTTTTTAAATAATCTAGTCTAATAAATATTACACTTCGTCTCAAAGTATCTTTATTGAAAGACTGATGTTTTAATATAGAATTAATTTTTAAAACTCAATAATGTTCGTATCAAAAGTAATTTTAATTTTGAGTCGTATTTTGTTAACGATACGCTTCTTTTTCTCTTGTACAAAAACAATCAAATGGTTCAGTTATGAATAGGCAGATGACATATCGATACATGGGAAAATATATACCGACCATTAGCAAATAACAACAAGTATCTATCTATATCATCACGCCAGATCGCTTGCGGGGTAGGCAGAGCGTACAAAGTTCCAACAGGTTCTTTCCTTGCATACCTCTCTGGCTTCCTCCACTCTCATAGATTTGTCCTTCAGATAAGACACGGTCATGATAAGATCTATTTGGCACTCTGCACACCACGACGGGGGTGACCCATCATGCCTGGCCCGAACTGCCGAGTCGTGGGGTGCCGAGTGCCAAATAATAATTATTTAATAAATATTTTTTTTACAAATAAAGCGTCTTATACATTAGGGTACAAATGTCCCACGACACGTATCGCTTAAGATGTCGGGTGCAATCGGGTGGTATCGTTCGACATTTAATAATAACAATTTACGTATCACTAATTACGCCAGATGTCCGTCCCCTTTAAAATTGTCCATTTTTTCTTCATCCGACCTCATTTACATAGCCCTTGTTTTCTTTCCATATTATACAATAGTCCTTGCACCTGCCGGGGTCAATTCGCTGGCTACACTTCTTCATTCTATATTTTTCAGCAAAGTGATTTCAGTAGGTGACCACCACCACTAAATCGTCCATCAAATAATTATTCGTATGTCTCTCTGTCTTTCCAGTCAATATATGGGATCCATTTTAAAACACTTGCGACATCAATATCATATCGTTACATCGATGTTTGTCATAACGATGATTGCATCACTAAACGTCCTAGATCAGAGTCGGAGTCGGGTAATGTAATCAGTGGTTAAACAGGAAAGGTAAATTTTCATCTATTTATATATAAACTATTTCAACTCTATACATTTCAAACTAAAGTTTAAGCTAAAATATGTCATACCGGTAACAAAATACGTCTCAAAGCTAAGTAGGATTAACTGCCAAATTAAATTTAATAGGAATTTTAGAGCTGTCTCTGCGAGAACTATTAGGAAAATAGTTTTCCGAAATAGTTTTACCTTTGAACTTTGAAGGAGTTTGCGCGCGACATTGTACGGAGTCCTTTGTTGTGTCTAGTCATTAAACTGTGGAATAAATGTTTGAAGTATCAATAATGTTATTGTTTTATTTCTTCTAGTTGCTTTGAGTGTGTGCGTGTATGACCTGCGCTGTTGGCCGCGGAGCCTGTACAGTTTCACCGGATAAGAGGGCCAGCGTGCAACCACCACGCTCGAGACAGAACGGCAAGGGGGCAACTAGCTCAAGGGCGCTTCGAGGAGTAACGGCCTCGGCTTGGGCAGTCGCTATGGGGGAGGCGGCGTATACTAGGTATCTCGCCGTGGTACTCTGCACCGGCCGGCAAGGGATTCTTCGACCTTGCCGGCGAGATCGGTGTCTGATCCTGTGTGCGGTATCTGTATCTCATAGGAGGGAAGTAAGGACATTGGGGGGGGTCGGTGAGAACATGCCGCGGACGACGATAGCGGCTACCCTTATACCAGTGATCCCGCTTATATATTTATTTACTTCTGATACGGTGATCTTGGGTTCCTGGGTCAAATCCTAGGTCGGACAAAAAAGTAGTTTTTGTATGGAAAAATTTCCAGGCATCAGTCTGGAGACTGGAATTATGCCCGGTATATGGATCATGCTCTCCCTATTACATGGGACCTAACATCACCGGCAAAACGTGGGTTTATACAGACCAATTCAGCCAACCCTTTGGACAAAATATGTAGGTATGACGGTGTTTTTACAAGCTTTTATTTAACTTGCAATGTTCGTATGTCTGTCATTCCGGTTCAAATCTTGTGATTCATTTTTGAAGCGCTTGTAGTTATCTGATGGAGCTAAAATTTGTAAGTGCAATAATATGGTACCATGGAGCTGGTCTGATGATCGAGTCGGAAGGTGGCCATCAGAACATGTAAATTATACAACCTAACCCCCTCGTGTTTAGGCTTGTTTGATTGAACCAGATAGTATCCACCGTCTGATAAAGCCGAAAGGTGGCCAATGGAACCAACCAACTAAATATAACCCCACAGTGTTTGGGTTCATTGGATTTGCCTTAACGAGTACTTAGACCCGGGAGGAAGCCATAGGAACTCCTCAACTAAGCAAGATATTTTCGCTGTGTATTTCCTATAAAAGCTTGTTTTCAAAAAGGTATTTTTAAGTTAAAATTATTTACTTTACTTTTACAAGATGTTTTTTACGGGTTCACACCCGGGTCGACAACAGCACCGTCTACCGTGTCTGTGTTACTTCTGCACAATAGTCTTTTTAAGAAAGCTTTTTAATGAAAGAATCATCAGAATTCCATAGTTTCAGAGTTTATCGATTACAAAACAAACAAATCATTCCCCTTGAATTAAGATTAATAACAGCAGCGCAGAAAACCTAAGCCTATGACTTTATAAATACAGTCTTTTAGGCTAATAAAATACCATTCCAATATCGGTCTCGAACATATTTGCGCCTTTATTAAAAAGGCGACAACCTGATATTTCGCGAACGCGTCCAATCATAGAAATCCGCTAATCGTAGCTGCCGCCGACTACGAACCTAACTCTCCCCTAATCAGCCGCTACCGCCGTCTGCGGAATGTTCTCACCGACCCTCCCGATGCCCTCACATCCCTTCTTCCGGATACAGATATCGCAAACAGGATCAGACACCGACTTATACGCCCTCCCCATAGCGACTGCCCAAGCCGAGGCCGTTCCTCTTTGAGGTGCCCTTGAGCTAGTTGCTCCCTTGCCCTTCTGGCTTGAGCGTAGTGGTTGCACGCTCGCCCTCGTGTTCGGTGAAGCTGTAAAGGCCCCGCGACCAACAGTGTAAATCATTCACACACACACACAAAGCTAATAGAAAACGAAAAACCGACGAGTGTATATGAAACGAACTATCGAGGTGAAAAAAACATCAATAAAGCCGAACCCAAGATCTCGAAACCCAATATACATCCAAATCAGATACCATTACCTGATCAGTTCAGCTTATATATAATATTAGCCCTATTAAGAAACTGTCCTACCGTTGGGCACGGGCCTCCTTTCAAACTGAGAGGGCTAAGGTCATGGTCCACCTCGCTGGCCCAGTGCGGGTAGGCGAACTTCTCGTTCCTCACGATGTTTTCCTGCACCGTTAGAGCAACTGATAATTAATTTTTAATACGGACATGCTTTCGAAAAGACAAAGATGCGTGCCAGTCCAACGGTCTAACCACTAGGCTATCACTGCTGTCAGCTTGTATATACCCGTCTTCTAATTTTTATATGACGTGATGAGTGGAGAGTTGACCCTCTTTACTTACCTGCCCACTATAAAGGAGTCGTTCAACTATTACTTTTAGACTACTATTATTGATGCCACAAATGCGGTTCACTAAGGAGGAAGATCGTTTTGTCCGGATAGCATCAAAACCATCGACCCTGGCTTCAGTAAACATAGCTGATGCATTGCAACATCAAGGCAACCCCATCAGCATCCAAAAAGCATATTCATATTCATATTTTATTTTGCGTTCCACAATATTGATTGGATGGTAACATTGATCAGCTTAAAAGCTAAGTAACAATCATGGACCCTGTCGGGTACAGCAAAGTGTTTAGGAGAGAGGAAGACTAGTAGGAATTTTAGTTTAAAAGTAATAAATATTATTAAATTTTTATATTGAAATACTTAGCTACGAACTGTTATTGTTGGTAGGAAGTCGGTAGTGATAGATTTTTAATAGATATATTACGTCCTTTATATTGGTTTTTTGTTTTATAAATATATTATTATTATTATAAATGTATATTATTATTATTATTATAAATGTCTATTACTATAACCTCACGCCAGATCCCTTGCGGGGTAGGCAGAGAGTACAGAGTTCCAACAGGTTCTTTCCTTACATACCTCTCTGGCTTCCTCGACTCTCATAGTTTGTCTCATACACGCTCGCCGGTTACGGAGACTCTTGACTTTTCCATCAGATAAGACTCTGTTTATTTGGTCGTGGTAAGATAGTCTAGGTCTTCCCCGGCACCTGCATCCTTCCACTTTCACATTGTATATCTGTTTTGTCATTCTTTCCTCTGGCATTCTTTCTATATGCCCGAACCAACGGAGCATGCCCTTTCTCATCTTTACACCGATACTATCTTTCATACCTACTCGCTGTCTTACTATGCTGTTGCTAATGCGGTCGGTCAGCTTCACTCCGCACATCTTCCGCAGAGCTCGCATTTCTACCGCATTTATCCTACTTTCATTCTCCTTCTTACATACCCAGCTCTCGCTACCATATAACAGCGTTGGGACAAGAACTCCGTTATGTATGGCCAGCTGCGCCTTATGGCTTAAGTGCCGGCTCCCGAGTAGCTTTCCCATCGCACCATTCACTCTGTTCCCTGCACTCACTCTTCTCTCTATATCAGCGGTGTATTTCCCATCCTTACTGAAGGCGCATCCAAGATATACAAACTCATTCACTTGCTCCAGCACATCGTTACCAACCACAATCCTTACATTCGTTCTGGTTTCTTCCCTTTCAAAAACCATAATCTTGGTTTTCTTCACATTCAAGTGTAAGCCATTGATCATGCAGTCGTCTTTCATAACTGTGACTAGTGTTTGCAGATCAGTGGCTGTTGGCGCTATTAAAACCGCGTCATCTGCATAAAGTAGATGGTTTACCACTAAGTCACCCATTTGTACACCTTCATTCATCGCTTTCAGTCTTTGGAGACTTTTGTCCAGATATATTTATATAAATATCTATTATACGGCATTACTATTATTATAAATATCTATTATTATTATTAATAATAATAATAATAATAATAAAGCCCTTTATTCAGACCAACTTAGTATCTATTTACAAAGTATTAAGAACTATGAGTGTGGATATAGAAATATATTTGTGTAGCTATACTAATCTTAATCTATTCTATTCTAATACTTAATTATTTTTTGTAGGTCTGTTTGCCAATCGGCAAAGGCCTCCTCCAACCTTTTCCATTCCTTTCTATCTTGGGCCACTCGATTCCACGTTACTCCTGCTACTTGCTTAATGTCATCATCCCACCTTTTTTGTGGTCTGCCCCTTTTCTTTTTCCCTTCTCTAGGGTACCATTGTGACACAAGTTTGCTCCATTTCTCTGGGCCTCTTATCATGTGCCCTGCCCATTGCCATTTGAGTCTTCTAATTTTTAATGTTATGTCTATGACCTTCGTCTTTTTTCTGATGACATGGTTTTTTATTCGGTCCGACCTTTTCACATTCAGCATACTTCTTTCCATTGCATGTTGGCAGATTTCCAGTTTTCTCGTCGTATTTTGTGTTAAAGCCCATGTTTGGCTGCCATACATTAAAACAGGTAGTACGCAGGTGTTGAACAGCTTTTTCTTCACATTAATGTGAAGAGTTTTGTCTTTCATGACCTCTCTCAGACTCCAGTATCTCTTCCAGCCATTTGTTATTCTTCTCTCAACTTCTTTGCGTATAGCATCCTCTTGTGTTATAAGCTGTCCCAGATAGATGTATTCGTCGGTGTAATCGATTTGGTTATTTCCTAGATGTATGGTGGTTTTCTTCCCGTTTGTCATAACCTTTGTTTTCTCTGGGTTCAACTTTAAACCTATCTTCTCACTTTCATCCGCTAGTTCATTTATCATTTTTTGTATGTTTTCCGGTGTTTCAGCAAATAACACTATATCGTCTGCGAACCTCAGATGTGTTAGGGAGGCTCCGTCGACATTGATTCCGAGGTTTTCCCAGTTAAGACCCCTAAAGATTGTTTCGAGAACCGCTGAGAATAGTTTTGGAGATAGAGGGTCTCCTTGTCTGACACCCTTTTCTACTCTAAATGGGTTACCTTTCTTTTCGAGTTGGATTCTCGCGGTACTATGACTATATACATTTTTTATTAAGCGGATATATTTTTGTTCGATACCTTGTTCCTTTAGGGACTTCCATATCATTTCGTGGTACAAGGAGTCGAATGCTTTGGTATAGTCGATGAAAGCAATATAATACTCGCGCTGGTAGGCTTTATACTTGTCTAAGACCTGGCGCACAACATGGATGTGATCGATTACCGAGTAGCCTTTCCGAAAACCCGCCTGTTCGATGGGTTGATGTTCATCTAGCGTTCCTTCCATCCGTTTTAAAAGTATCTTGGCAAATATCTTATATATGTTAGACATGAGACTGATTGGACGGTAGTTTCCGATGTCGTGTTTGTCTCCCTTTTTATATAGAAGGATAATGTTTGATTCTGTCCATTGCTGTGGGATAATTTCTGTGTCTATGATATCTTTAAATATTTCCATGAGGATCGGTGCGATAGCCTGCTTATTTTGTATTAAGATCTCGTTATTTATACCATCGGGGCCTGGTGCTTTGTCTTTCCGTTGTGTATCTATTGCTTTCTCTATTTCTACGTTAAGGATTTTGGGGATATCTGCGGTCTCTACCAAATTTATTTCTTCTCGCGAGGTGTTGTTATACTCATACAGTTCTTTGTAATAGGATGTTGCAATTTCCAATATGTCTTTTCTGTCGTGGTTCCATTTTCCTCTATTGCTTTTCATTTTTACTACCCAGTCTATAGATTTCGTTAGTTCCTTGTATGCTTTTTTGACACCACCCGTTTTTATTATGTGTTTTTCAATAGTCTCCATTCTATTTCTGTTCCTATCTATTCTTATATTTTTCTTTATTTCTTTGTTAATTTCTGTTAGATGTTTTCTTCTGTCCTTCGCGTCTCTTGTGTTAATTAAGTGGCTCCTTTGTTCTAGTAATTTTATAGTGGTAGTTGTAAGCCATTGCTTGTGTTTGCTACTAGTATTTGCAGCGAGTTTTGTTTCAGTTTTAATAATATTCTCTATCCAGTTGTATTTTTCTTGTATGTTTAGGTTCTTTGTGTTTTCTTTGTAGTTTGTGAATTTGTCTCTCAGGGTGGCTGTTAATTGTTCCATTTGGTGTGTTCCGAGCTTTACATTTACTGGTTCTTGTCTTGGTCTAGGTTTCCTTGGTTGTTTTGTTTTTAATTCTGCCCTGATCAGCCTATGATTGGTGTTGAAGTTAAATTGGTTGATGACGTTGAAGTTGCTGAAGTAACTGTTTTTGTTGGTCATGAAGAAGTCAATTTCATTTTTTGTGTTCCCGTCTGGTGAGATCCAAGTCCACATTCTTTTCTTATTTTTCCTGTATATAGTATTTAAAATAGTAAGGTTGTTTTCTAGTGTGAAGTTCATAATTTTTTCTCCGTTCCTGCTTCTGGTTTTGTTGCAGTATGTGAATGGTCCTAGTGTGTTTTCACTAGGACGTTTGTCTCCAATTTTACCATTGAAGTCTCCCATTACTATTAAGTTTTTATGAGCGTGATCTCGGATAACTTTATTTAATTCAAGATAAAATGTATCTATTGCTTCTAGGTCTGACTGTTCTGTAGGTGAGTACACTTGTATAATAGACCATGAATCTCGGTATCCTGGTAGCTTTAAATTCATCATTGCTGTGCGCTCCGAAAGGCCTATAAAAGGCCCTTCTATACAGTCTGTCAGGTGTTTTTTTACAATAAAGCCAACCCCATGGTGGCCAGGAGTGGTCCCTATATGGTATAATAAGAAATCCTTATATGAAACAATTCTTTCTCCCAATCGTCTCACTTCGCTAAGGCCAACGATGTCCCATTTGATATGTTCTAGTGCGTATGTTAATTCTGTTAAGTTTTCTTCGTTTTTCAGAGTAAGGGTATTTAGTGCTGCAATATAGATTTTATTTTCTTTTCTTTTTTGGAATGTTGGAGGGTTGTGGTCTTCATCCCCCACGAGGACCAGTCGGATTGGGGGAGATTGTGATTTTACGTTTTGTTGGTTTTCGTAGTTTGTTTGAATTTCCGGTGTTCCGAATGTTAATTGCTATTGGTTCTTGCGTGTGGAAATATTGGTTAAAGAGTTTGATTTGATTCTCATTACTTCGAAGGCGTTTGCTCTGTTGTGTTTGAGAGAGCTCAGCGTTTGTTGTTTTTTGGGCTGACTTTTTGACGGTGACTGGGGTGAGGTAGATTGTTCCCTTTTCCTTTTATCATTGTTGGTGTTAGGTTCTATGATTATCATTATTATTATTATAAATGTCTATTATATTACGTTATCTTTTATGCCAGCGTAAATTATATTTATTATTATAATAATATAGTTTAGTCTACGTCACACGCAATTTAAAATATTCTGGTGTTATAGGTAGTGAATTTATTTGCGATGAGCATTTCTTTGTCATTCATATATTCGTCAACTGTGTAAAATGCTTTTGTGATTAGTAATTCTTTTGTTTTATTTATAAATTTACTAAAGTTAGGTTCAATTTTTATTGGGTCGGGTAGTTTATTGTATATCTTTATAGACATCACGTATATCACGAGTGTAGTGTTATCCGAGAAGCGGGTTGAACCAGTCTGTTTCCATGTCTCAAGGATCGGTTTATATGTGTCTGCTCGTGTTGTGAAAAAAGTGCTATGCTTCCTGACAAATTTGCATATTTCAAATATGTAAATACACGGTAATGTTAATATTTTATGTTTTTGGAACAGAGGTTTGCAACTATCGGTTTGTTTGATATTTGCATTATTGTATTGTACGCGTGCCGAAGTGCGGAGACACTTGTACCTCAAACTCCATTTATTTTGTATAGGTAAACACTACGCGGGGGCTTACAAATAGTCAATTTTCATATTTGTAAGTTAATTTAACTACTAATCTATCACCGGATACGGCGAGGAAACTTAGCCTGCATGTCTTTTTTATTTAATTCTCTTTCTTCTTTTCTTTTTTCTCAATCATACTGTGTGGATACAATGTTTAGGTTACAATTAAATAGTTTACGACCTAGCTCCAGTGTGATGCTTTACGATCGAGATATGAATCTAATGATGTTATTTATACAGAGTGTCTAAAGGATTCCGGATGGACAACAAGCACCCGTTCACGAGTATGACTAGAAAGAAAGAAAGAAAAGAAAGAAAGAAAATACATTTATTTAACCACACACAACAAACTGTAAACAAAAGGTAAAAATACATAATACAGCATACAAAAACATATAAAATACAGCATCTTACTATGCTGCATCTCGCTGTCTTACTATGCTGTTGCTAATGCGGTCGGTCAGCTTCACTCCGCACATCACTCGTTATCATAAAACAAACTCAATAACTACCGAACGGATTTTCATACAGATTTTACCAATGGACGGAGTGATTCAAGAGGAAGGTTTTTGTGAATAATTCAGTCATGCGAAGCCAGGGCGGGTCGCTAGTAATAATAATAATATTAGCCTATATTGTACCACTACTGGGCAAAGGCCTTCTCTCACTAAATAGGTCATAGGCAAGTTTGTGGCCACCTGCTGTTGGAACTTATCAAGCCGCCTATAAGGCTTCCAGCTTGAAGACAACCACATTAAGTGGTCACCGGGACCAATGGCTTAGCGTGCCTTCCGAAGCACGGAGACGCTTTAATATGAAAAAAGCCACAAACAGTCAACCATCTCAGGCCGATCTAATAGAATGCTGCGAGCGCGGTGTTCTTACTAATTACCGAGGTTAACCTCGGTAATTAGTAAGAACACCGCGCTCGCACAGCGCTATGAGTGCCTCTCGCACAGCGCTACCAGCGTCTCCAGCGCAAAATAAAGTGTACTATCTATCTTTATATAATTTAATCCATCGAAGCTTCAAGACCAGTATCTCTGAGTAAAACTTACAAAATAATTTATTAAATAGCGAGCAAAGCGAACTGGCTTTTTTATTTCGGAAAGGAGTGTGCCCAACTGCTGGCGATCAGCGAGTAGTGTTTTAAAGTGTAGAAAGCGTAGCTGGTCAAAGGCATTTAGACCAGTAGTAGAAATCAGTAGGTCTGTGTCTGTACTGCTTAAAGTAATATTGGGGTGTTAGTTAGGCTACTTAATCCATTTCAAATGGCTTTCACAAATTTTTGAATTCCTGATGTAGAGCAATATTTTGTTTTTTTTTTGTTAACCTGTTCTGTCCCACTGCTGGGCAAAGGTCTCCCCCATAATCTTCTACATGGATCTGTGATTGGCCACCTCTGGCCAATCTTTATGAAAATCATCCAGATCATCGCGCCAACGTTTCCTAAGCCTGCCCCGATGTCTATGTCCATCTGTAGGAAACCCATTGCTTGACTTTTAAAAAATATTAATAACTAGCAGTTTCCTGTGACTTCGTACCCGGTTGACAACAGCGCCACCTACCAGTCTATGGTGAAAGAATAATTAAAATCGGTCCCGTAATTTTTGATTTTTTTTATACAAACATACAAAAATACACATCTTTATTATATTAGTATATTTAATCATTATAGTTTGGCCCAAGTGCTCCAAAGAGTCGATGAGGGCCTCGCCGCTCTTCGTTTAGTGAGCGGCAAATGACTTTGGATCTAAACATTGTCAGCAAAATGTAGGTGTACAGAGTTCATCTCTACAAGCCCCGCTTGGGAAATACAGGCGTGTTTATAGAATTTTTCAACACGTCTAATTATAATAATAATATAATATTAGCTCTGTTAAGAAACTGTACCACGTTGGGCACGGGCCTCCTCTCAAACTGAGAGGGCCATAGTCCACCACTCAGGCCCAGCGCGGGTTGGCGAACTTCACACTCCTTCGAGAAACTCTTAGGCATGCAGGTTTCCACACCCAGGACCCACACAGGACGTCTTCCTTCACCGTTAAAACAAGTGATAGTTAATTATTTAAAAGATACGAAAAAAATGGTACCTACCTAACAGAAAAACTAGCAAACGAATTAATAAGTGTGTAAAGTGATAAAATCGTCTTTCGCTCATCGTATACTCGCTGTATATGGGATAACAGCCGTAGTTTGGGTCAATACCATTACTCACCCAAAGGTATGGCCATCCCAAAACTTAGTAAATAAATATATTAACACAACAGAGAATTTATGTGCAAACTACAGTTGAATCCCGATAGAGGCGTGAATTTTGAGGTAAACATTACTGTGTGTATTTAGATTTTGTGTAGTCCCAGTATACGATATGTTATACCATTATAATATAAAACTAAATGAAGAAGAAATAATATAACGGCAACTTTAGGGTTGATTCTTAAATCTATAAATATAAAAGGTTGTCGCGCGCCAAAACTTAAAACCCTCGCGCCGACATCGCGCCTGCTCTCGGCGTCCATTTTAACCACTGCACCACTATACACAACTCATCGGGCGCCGTACCGATGGCACTATGGGCCAAGTACCTACCGAGGCCATGATCGTACGATCGACCCCCCGCGCGCAATGATCGTACGATCGCCCGCAACCAATAGGAAGCCGGCGGCCATTTTGCTTGCGTTCCCGCGCCTTGCAGCCGTTGCGAGAGACGAGCCAGATGACCTAGACATGGGTAACTCAGTGAAATTCTTATTGCTCCGGCTCATTGCGTTAACTCAAAATTGCGCCATGGCGCAACACAATGGAACGCACCAAGTGAGCAGCGAAACGCACGCTAGCGCGCTCTGTACACGCCGCGTTCACAGGTTCTTTAGCCCAAACAGCGCACAGAGCGAGATCTTCGTTGGATCACTATTCATTCAGCGAGTAAGTAAGAAAATGAATGAGACCGGGCGTGTTAACACTTGATTGTATTCGGGCAAGTCTTGGGCAACTCAACACTTTAACATCTTTTGATCTTCCGGCCCTGCGCTGCGCGCCAACCCATTTTGAAGAAGTGAGTTAATTTGAATGTGAAGAAAACCAAAATTATGGTTTTTGAACGGGAAGAAACCAGAACGAATGCAAGGATTGTGGTTGGTAACGATGTGCTGGAGCAAGTGAATGATTTTGTATATCTTGGATGCGCCTTCAGTAAGGATGGGAAATACACCGCTGATATAGAGAGAAGACTGAATGCAGGTAATAGAGTGAATGTTGCGATGGGAAGGCTACTTGGGAGCCGGCACTTAAGCCAAAAGGCGCAGCTGGCCATGCATAACGCAGTGCTTGTCCCAACGCTGTTATATGGCAGTGAGAGTTGGGTATGTAAGACGGAGAACGAAAGCAGGATAAATGCGGTCTCTGCGGAAGATGTGCGGAGTCACGCTGACCGACCGTATTCGCAACAGCGTAGTAAGAAAGCGAGTAGGTATGAAAGATAGTATCGGTGTAAAGATGAGAAAGGGTATGCTCCGTTGGTTCGGGCATATAGAAAGAATGCCAGAAGAAAGAATGACAAAACAGATATACAATGCGAAAGTGGAAGGATGTAGGTGCCGGGGAAGACCTTCCCTTGACCCTTACCATGACCAAATAGACCGTGTCTTAGCTGAAGGGCAAGTCAAGAATCTCCGTAACCGGCGAGTGTGTATGAGACGAACTATGAGAGTGGAGGAAGCCAGAGAGGTATGTAAGGAAAGAACCTGTTGGAACTCTGTACTCTCTGCCTACCCCGCGAGTGAGCTGGCGTGATGATATAGATATAGATAGAGTTAACACATCCGACGCAGTGAACTGGGTTGGCTCAATTGCGCGGCGTAGTGTAGTGTTACACATGTTTAAGTCGACCCATGCATCTCGGACCACATACCACGCTAGAGCGCCTAGAACCTAGATTTAAAGTGTTTCCTCTACTTTTCCCAACCGACTACGCTCTCCAGGCTATATTAGCACCCAAGTAAGGCTATATTGTAGCCCAAAGTGCAGTTATAAAGTGTTATTTTAGTCGTCCTGGAGCGAAAGCCCGGGTGAGATATACAATGCCTAACTTAGACTGGTAATAAAAAAAATTATAAAAATAACACTTTAATAACGAATATCTACCTACTGACCTATTCGAATATCATAGCTAGGGTGAAAATTCAAAACAAAGATCTACCGAAGGTATCTACCGGCTAGCTGCGAGCCGAGCTGTCATTAATGGCTTGCTATAGGTTAAATGTTGTTTTAGTTCAGTGTTAGTTAATTAGTATAGTTAGGGAGACGTTACTTATTGAAATGTTCTTTTTTTTATTACCAGTGAAAAGTAAGCCTTGGATACATCACCTGGGCTTTTTTTTTTTTTTTTTTTTAAAAAAACGTAGCCCCACACTAGGATTTATTCCTGTGTCGTGGGAGCGTTTACAAACATGAAAATTCACAAACAAATACCCAGACCGGAACAAATAATTGTGGATCACACAAAGATTTGTCCCGTGCGGGAATCGAACCCGCGACTATTCGACACAGTGGGCGGAGCCGCTCAAGCTCTTAACCACTGCGCTAAATCGTCCGCTTTCGCTTCAGGACGACTAAAAGTACACTGTGTACAAAAATCAATTGCCGTGCAAATAAGTCAAAAATTGCTCAAACGATTACGATTGTTTTTTATTGTTCGCCATATAACAGGTGGTTTAGGCCAGAAGTAAATTAGGAAAAGCCTAAAGAAGCAATGGAAAAATTCTCCCACACCCCATGAACGCAATGTATACATAAAAAATTGTAAAACTCTAATTTTAAAAGAGAAACCGTGGAGTTTCTTGCCCTTCTTCTCCACAGGAATGACATTTCAAATGGGTGATAGTCCTAAGTAACCATTAACTTTTTGTTTCTTGACTATTCATAAGGACTTCTTGGTCTACATGAATAAATCCTTCTGATTTTGATTTTACAAGTAGCGAGTAGGAGCATGCCTTTACTATCGAAAAATATGTCTATCTCTATCCACAGTCCGGAATTGTGCCCGATTAGTATAATGGCACTAGACCGCATCCTATTACATTGTGACCATTGGCGATATTTGGGTATACACATTACACTTCTGCCACTCCCATTTGAGGAATATAGGCGTGACCGTACATTGCACATTTACTATTCGAGTTCGTCAGTAATTCCATTAAAATGTTACTCAGAACCTGAATCCACAAATCTAGATAATGTTTGGAGCACTATTCTGTTTGAACATCTCTCGTCTGATTTAACGAAATGTTTTAATGGTATTTGCTTTTCAATTTCAACCACGAATATAAATTATCTTTACACTTTAGTATTGCCTCTACTCTTATAGATCGTCTTATACACGTTCGCTGGTTATGAATACTCTTGTGAGTGAAGGAAGCCAGAGAGGACTGTGAAGAAAGAACCTGTTTGAACTCTACACTCTCCGCCTACCTATAAATTTGGTTCGGGCATATAGAAAAACATGTGTGTATTAAAAATTAACTATTACTTGCTTTAACGGTGAAGGAAAACATCGTGAGAAAACCTGCATGCCTAAGAATTTCTCGAAGGTGTGTGAAGTTCGCCAACCCACTGAGCCAGCGACAGTGCCCGACAGTGGGACAGTTTCTTAACAGGGCTATTATTATGATATAGAAAATATGTCAGAAGAAAGAATGACAAAAGTGATATACAATGCGAAAGTGAAGGGATGTAGGTACCGGGAAAGATCTACGAGTATCTTACTATGACCAAATAGACCGTGTCTTATGTGAAGAGCAAGACAAGAGTCTCCGTAACCAGCGAGCGTGTATGAGACGAACTATAAGAGCGAAGAAAGCCAGAGAAGTCTGTAAAAAAAGAACCTGTTCGCACTCTGCACTCTCTGCCTACCCCGCAAAGGATCTGGCGGGATGATATACATTGACGGACGACTTGGTTCAGCTTGAGTCGCTCCGTCCTCTGGATTGAGTAGTTGTGGGTTGATTCCTGCTCGGGTCAAATCTTTGTGTGACCCACAAATTTTTGATTCGGTCTGGGTATTTGTACATGTGAATTTCATGTTTGTAAACACACCCACGACACAGGAATAATAGCGTAGGGCTACGTTTTATATAAAACAACAAGCAAATATACAAGGTGTAACATAATAAACGCAAGACCTCAGACACCCCGATTAGAGAATTGCTTCATAAAGTCAAAACGAAAACCAAATCTTCTAATTTAAAGGTTTTTACCCTTTTTTAAAGCACTTTTATACCCTAATTTACAATGAAACTTGTACGTGTATGTGTGCGTTTTGAGAAATACGTTTTAGGAATGCGTTTAGAATCTTCTTCTTGCTATGAATCAAGAATAAATTTAAGTTTTTATAGCGCACTGAAGGAGTAAAAGCATTTTTTGCAAATTTAAAAAAATTTTAGAAAGCATTAAAAATTGTTGGAATCGATTCAGTTACCGATTTAGAACAAACTACTTTCAGGTCTTGCGTTTATTATGTTACAACTTGTATAGAGAGAGACTAGTAATTGATTCAGGGCCTCTCGCCAACCTCGAGTAAGTGCTAGTTAGCTACTTCTTGATTAGCGTTATTCGGCAATTAAAACTGGCTAGTTAAGTCAGAAAGGGCTTCTTATAGCCGGTTCCAATATCAACACCAGATTTGCCTACTGTCAGTAGAATTTTGAAAGATTTTCCATACAAAATATGTCAAACTTCTATCTATAGTAGGCAAATCGATCCTTGAGTTAAATATTGAAACCGGCCCTTAATAAAATAATATAATAATATTAGCCCTGTTAAGAAACTGTCCCACTGTTGGGCACGGGCCTCCTCTCAAACTGAGAGGGTTTAGGCCATAGTCCACCACGCTGGCCTAGTGCGGGTTGGCGAACTTTACACACCTTCAAGAAACTTTTAGGCATGCAGGTTTCCTCACGATGTTTTCCTTCACCGTTAAAGCAAGTGATAATTAATTTTTAATACGCACATGCTTTCGAAAAGACAGAGGTGCCTGCCTGGGTTTGAACCCGAGACCTTTGACTTTGCAGTCCAACGGTCTAACCACTAGGCTATCACTGCTATTTAAACCGGCCCTTAGAGATAGTGAAATTCGTACATAAACTTACTTGTAACTTTATTTGCCCATTAGCCTACTTCAGAGTTTACTCGAGGGCGGTGAAAGAGACCCTTAAGGTACGGCCAAACCAACGCGTTTAGCCACGACCACGGTGGCGTGCACGGTGACGTTCAGCTCCTGCAGTAATATTTGTATGGAAATGCTCACACCAACACGCACTATCTGGGCGGCGTCTGCACTCCCAATAATAGAGAGATACTGATCGCCACCGTGATCGCCGCCGGGGTCGCAACCGCGGCCGCGGCTGAACGCGTTGGTTTGACCGTACCTTTAGTCTAACATATCACTCGGTCGTCAATCGAATGTATTCACGACATCGATCAATTTTAGAGTGTCTTTCAGGATAACGCAAAAGATACGCGTGTTGTGCTGCGGTACCGCGGTATTTGTGACGATCACCAAGCAGCGTTTAGCTTGGTCAGTCTGAGATGGATGACCGTTTATGGCAATTCCATTGCATCGAAAGGCAGGTTAAGCTGTCGAACACGGCTACCACTTCTCATGGTATTCTTTAAACCAATTTAGAAGCCTTAAAAGGCGGGTCGATAACTTCCAACAGCAGCCCACAAACCTGCCTCCAACTATCCGCACTGGGTCCCCGTGGTATGACTCATTCTCTCTAACCACAATTTGTGACAGAAGACCTTTGCCCGGCATTGTATATATACAGTATAGGCTGTTTTATTTTCGGAGCTAGACTGATTATACAAATAAATTCACCGTCAAGTGAAATACGTCCTTCGACGACGAAGAATAAAGCCCTCTTTCAAATATCGACAAGACGACCAGGTCTATTCTGTTTGCGTCCATCTTTTACCCATGACCTACACCAGGTTGAACATCCACCTTGGAGGCCTGTTCACTCCACGTCTTCTAGAACTTGGTTTCCATTTGAGAATCATTCTGTCTCAACAGGCATTAATCCTACAATGATGTGGCCCGCTCACTGTCACTAAGGTTTGGCAATCCCAAGCGCTATCTCGCAGAGAAACTCCGATCGTAGCGCTCTTATTTGTTCTTTTAACCAATCCTTTTTTATGAGAACAACCGTGAGCTTAGCTTGAACCCGAAATACAAAACGAAACAAAAACGCTATACCTAAACAGTATTCACAAGAAAATAAATGTGTCTTATATAGCTTACACGCTTATAACCTATTAAATAAACCAGTATGAAATGCCGCATATAAAAACAATGTAGTAGCATTCATACGAACATAATAGTACCAATTAAATTGGGAATCTACTTTTTTAATGTGAGTTAAATATTGAAGCAGTTAAGTTCCCCATTTCTGTAGCATACTCATATCTACATCATTGATCCACGAACTTATTTGAGTGGTTCTATCTCGAAATTATTTAGTAAGTTTGTAATGTGAAAAGAATGGCATATCAACTCGACAGCGTTACGTTAACGTCAATCTATTCGTGCTAAGCCCTCAGTACTCAAAGAAAACTCAATAAAATAAAAAGCTTCAAATATAAGAAAGCTCTTATCTCGTAGAGCATTCCGAATCAAGAATAATATTAATTTATCTCAACAAAGTGGCCTCTTTATCGGCCAATGAAATGACTTAGCACTGATTACGCATCGTCTACGCCCTCCCACTGCGGTAACTTATAAGATTTTAATTACCAAGAAAACTTCCGACACACAGCATTAATACTCAATCCTTTGCTGTCTTTCAAAAGATTCGTGATAAAATTTTTGAAAGTAGCGGGCAATGGATGAGTTACAAGTGGAAGTTTTGGGAAAAGGTTGGTTTTGTGGTGGGAGCCTAATCGGATTAACTTAATAGCTTCTCACAGGTTCTTTCTATTGAATGGCGCAACAAATCGGCCTTTCTCGTGCTGACATTAAGGGTATCAAGCTTAGACTTAAGAAAGAAAGTGAATATTTTGTGTTAACCACAGAAATCTTTATCTAATTTCTGTGGTTATAAACTTCAAACAAAAGACAATTTAGAGAAAAAGAAGCGACTGTGGTATACCAAGTTTATTAACAGGGCTACTAATATTATTGACTATAGTCAATAATAATATTCGCCCTGTTAATAAACTGTCCCACCTTTGGGCACGGGCTTCCTCTCAAACTGAGAGGGTTTACGCCATAGTCCACCACGCTGGCTCAGTGCGGGTTGGCGAACTTCATATACCTTCGAGAAACTCTCAGGCATGTGGTTTCCTCACGATGTTTTCCTTCACCGGTAAAGCAAGTGATAGTTAATTTTTAACACGCACATGGTTTCGAAAAGACAGAGGTGTGTGCCTGAATTTGAACCCGAGACCTCTGACTTTGCAGTCCAACGGTCTAACCGACTGCACTAACCGGCACCGACTTCAAATATTTATTTTTTGCTTTTTGAAGATCTTTTTTAAGGATTTTTATTTTACAATTTTAAGTGATAAGTGAATTATTTACTAATATTTATATACCTATATTATATTATTTTGCTGAGTTGCACCGCAAGGTACCTACAGGATTGATATAATACCCAAAATAACGGAATATATACATTCGTGCTGTTCGCCGTTAAGAAGTCCCCTGATGAATCTTCAAAGTCCAAAGTCCAATACTGATTTCATTAAAATGGGACCAAACTATACTAAATCCATTGAAAAAAGAATCATCAAAATCAGTTCATAAATAAAGACGTTATAAAAAAACAGACGAATTGTCGGCCTCCTCCTTTTTTGAAGTCTGTTAATATTCCGATTAGTTCTATGTCAGGTACCTATAGGATTGACGTAATACCCATAATATCTCAATCTACACATTCGTATTGGGTGTCGTTAAGGAGTTCCCTGGTGTATCTTCCAAGTCCGAGGTCCAATACCGGTGAAATTAAAATGGCACCACCTTGGAGCTATACTGAATCCAATGCAAAAAGAATCATCAAAATCGATTCATAATTGGCGGAATGATCGCGTAACATACATACAAAAAAAAATAGTCGAATTGAGAACTTCCTCCTTTTTAGAAGTCGACAAAAAAATTAAAAAAATTTAATTTAAAAAATCTTTTTAAAAACAATATTTATAACGAAACAAAATATCTTGCTTAGTTGAGTAGCTCCTAACGCTTCGTCCCGGCTCCATCTTCAGACCTTGGGCACCATACGGATCTAAACTACTTGTCAAGAAAAATCCAACGAGTCTTAACACGATGAGGTTATATTGAGTAGTCGGGTTACATTGACCACCTTTTGGCTTCATCATCAGACCCTGAACACTATCTGGTTGTACAGTACTTGTCAATACCAATCTTACAAACCTAATACGAAGGGGTTAGGTTGTATCGTTCACATGTTCCTATGGCTACCTTCCGACTCCATCATCAGACCACCTCCATGGTTCCATATGATTGCATTGTCACCAACTTTACATACGTTTGCCAAATTTCAGCTAATCGGATGCCCGCAAGTGCTTAAAAAATTTAAAGCTTGAAAACCGGAAAGACAGACAGACCGAATACGAATATTGCAAGTTAAATTACCCTCCTATCAGCCGCTACCGCCGTCCGCGGCATATTCTCACCGGGTCGGTGAGATCCCGATGCCTTTACATTCCTTCTTTCTGATACAGATACCGCACACAGGATCAGACACCGACCGACGCCGGCGAGGTCGAAAAATCGAGGCCACGACGAGACACCTAGTATATGCGCTCCCCTATAGCGAAAGCCCAAGCCGAGGCCGTTCCTTCTTGAGGTGCCCTTGAGTTAGTTGCCCCCTTGCCCTTCTGACTCGAGCGTAGTCGTTACACGCTCGCTCTCTTGTCCGGAGAAGCAGTAAAGGCCCCGCGGCCAACAGCGCTGATCATTAACACACACAAATGCAAGTTAAATGAAGGCTTGTAAAAAAACGAACCCTTACATAAGTTACATCTCCATAACAATACTAATTGTGTATACTAATACAGTGCATTAAAAACACCCTTACCAAGGGCAAAATGATATTTAGAGGCGGCGCAGCGCGTCAGTTGGCCGGTAGATACATTTGCTGTTCCGGATTTTTACCCTAGCTAGGATATTAGATAGGCCAGTAGGTAGATGTTACTTATTGAAGTGTTTTCATTCATTTTTTTATTACCAGTGTATAGTAGGCATAGGAAACATCACCTGGGCTTTCGCTCTACGACGATTAAAATCACACCGTGTATTTCTTAGCACTGGCCGTCAGTCTATCTTACTCCAATAGTCTAAGGTATCAGAGTATTTCTTTCATCGTTTAGCTTTTATTGGAACATAGTATCAATTAGCCGCCATCTTTGTGTGGACTAAGTGGCCGGGCCAATATTTGTCAGCTAAATTGCGAAGTGAACTAATCTCTTGGTGATTAATACAAAGTTTATTTTGGGTTGTTTAGCTTACAGTAGCCCTAAGCTCCACCCACATAATTATAATACTAAGTTATAGCTTTAGAACCTCTTCCACCACCCTCGAGTAATGTCTGAAGTAGATTAATCTCCAATTAAAATCGTCAATTTCTTTTAATTTCCAAAACTTAAGTTGCTTTAAATAGAAATTTGTAATGTTGGTGGAATATTATAATATGGCGCATGGCTTTGTCATCACGAGGTCCTGGGTTCTAGGTCCTAGGTCAGACAAATGTAGTTTTTGTAACGAAAAATTCCCAGTATGAGTCCGGAGTCTGGAATTGTGCCCGGTACATGGCAATAGGCTCGCCCCCTATTACATGGGACCTAACATCATCGGCAAAACGTGGGTGTACTCAGTACACCTCTGCCACCTCTCTGCCACTGGAATATAGGCATGACGGTGTTATATATATATATATATATATATATATATATATATATATATATATATATATATATATATATATATATATATATATATATATATATATATATTAGATTATAGAAAGTAATTGTAACAAAGTGATAAAACGTGCCTTTTCGACAGAGATGGGCAAACTGTAATCACATTAATGATTACAATTGCATTTTGTAATATTCAATCATAATTCAAGATCAATAGAGTAATCGTAAACTTTGAAGATTAAAAACTGTTATATACCATCACGCCTATATTCCCCAAGCGGGGGTGTTTTATCATTAATCTGATTACATTTTGCCCATCTCTGCTTATTGATTTCCCTCAAAACGGCCGTCGCAATTGTTATGTAAAGTATCCATTGCTTTACCATCCAGGATGGGGAACTTTATCAATTTCATTATCATCGTTGTCATCAAGTTCATCGGGGAGTTGAATTAATTTAGGACTTAAATCTGTTTTTTTACCTTTGTTATCCTAATTTTGAACAATGGCATAATGTAAACACAATTGCCAAGAAAAAAATAACTATGTACGAATTTTATCATCTCTGAGTATCCCTATAGTAAGAATGCCAGAGGAAAGAATGACAAAACAAATATACAATGTGAAAGTGGAAGGATGCAGGTACCGGGGAAGACCTAGACTATCTTACCACGACCAAATAAACCGAGTCTTATCTGATGGAAAAGTCAAGAGTCTCCGTAACCGGCGAGCGTGTATGAGACGAACTATGAGAGTCGAGGAAGCCAGAGAGGTATGTAAGGAAAGAACCTGTTGGAACTCTGTACTCTCTGCCTACCCCGCAAGGGATCTGGCGTGAGGTTATAGATAGATAGATAGATAGAGTATCCCTATGCGACAGTTAAAACTAGCCAGTTTTAATTGCCGAGTAACGCTAATCGAAAAGTTACTCACCAGCATATTTTCTCGGGGAAGCACGGAGATACTCGAATATGAAAAAGCCACAAACGGTCACCCATCTCAGACCGACCGAGTCGAACGCTGCTTAACCTTGGTGACCGGTAAGAACACCGCGGTCGCACAGCGCTACGAGTGCCTCATACTTTATAAAAACGTTAAAAATACGTTTTATTTAATTATAGAAAATTACCGTATAATTTAAAAAAATATTTGGTATCCATCGATTTGGATTTATTTATTAAAAAGATTCACCAATATGTATGTGAGAAATGGAGATGGGATGAGTTGGGAGCCGTCGCGAGAATCTTGAGAGAAAATGCACACAGTTGTCTCCTTCAGCGTTTATAATGATTAAACATCTTTATAATAAGTCTTACATCAGTTGTCGTTCAATCGTGAAGCCTGAATCGTGAACCATACCCCTTGACATAAGTCTTCCTCACATCATCTGTCTCTCTTAATTCAAAAATTATTTACAATTAAAAGGTAATCATCAGGCAAAAAGCCTTCACTCTATTAAAAGTCCTCATATTCCACATTTATTAAAATAAAGTCTTACCCTAGGAGTTGACTTTTCATTTCGTAAAGGACCACACCGACTGTACCCACTCAGTCAAGAAAAATGTCATAATAAATAAAATAAGGAGAAATAAATACAAAAATAAAAAGGCCCAATGAATAGAAAGCACCCCTATCGATTTATCGGTAGTAGCTGGGGAGTAATGAAACTGAATAATGCATGTCAGTGAATATTGCGCCTTTATTGAGGGCTGTGGGAACAGAAGAAAAGTATTTTTCAAGCTTTTATTTAAGTTGCTATGTCCGTAGGTCGGTCTGTCTTTCCGGTTCAAATCTTGTGATCATTGCACTTGTGGGATTGAACTGAAATATAGCGTGCGTATGTAAAGTCAGTGACAATGCAATAATATGGTCCCATGGAGCTGGTCTGATGATGGCTTCGGAAGGTGACCATTGGAACATGTGAACTATACACCGTAACCCCTCGTGCTTAGGCTTGTTAGATTGGTATTGACAATTACTATACAACTAAATAGTGTTTAGGGTCTGATGATAAAACCGAAAGGTGGCCAATGGAACCACTTAACTACACAATATAACCCCCCCGTGTTTGGGTCCGTTGAATTTGTCTTGACGAGTACAATGGGCCCGAATGGTGCCCGAATGGTGGGCCCGAGGTCTGATGATGGAGCCGGAAGGATGCCATGGGAACTCCTCAACTAAGCACGATATCTTCGTTGTATTTTGCTATATAATTTTGTTTTTAAAAAGGTCTTTTTAATTTAAAATTTTTCGATTATAGATTTATTTTACTACTACTCGTTGGTCTCGATCACGAGGTCCAAGATTAGAATCTCGGGTGGAAAAGAAACTCACCCCCTATTAATAAGGGGACCTAAGATTGTCAGCAAAATATGGGTGCGCATGGTACACCTACCGACTAACGAATTTGACGGTGTTTAAAAAATTACTATGGAATTTATTCGCCACCCCTATTGCTTAAGAGAGGTGCACAATCACACGGCGATTAGATTTTCATGAAGCTGCCACTGTGCGGACGCTTTCAGAACCAATCGATGAATAAAAACACGCTTATATTCCCCAAGCAAGTGGTGGAGGTGTACTGTGAACTTAAACAACCCCTATGAGATATGGAAAAGTTAGTGAAAAGTAGATAATTTTCGCTAATTTTCCTTATCTAATAGAGGTTGAATCCATCACCGGGAACAATTGACTTCTGAATTAAATAAAAGCTTCAAAAATATCTATACATACCCTTAACAATAATTGTAAGTTATTTAACTTAAAATTATTGTTAAAGTTTATTGAATATCTCTGAATAGTATATCCCAATCAAACATTAAAACTTAAATAAAATTCCATATCAAAGAGTACACGATACCATGATTTCACTTGCGCTTTTTGTATGTGTGTGTGAATGATCTACGCTGTTGGCCGCAGGGCCTTCACAGCTTCACCGGACAAGAGGGCGAGCGTGCAACCACTACGCTCGAGCCAGAAGGGCAAGGGGGCAACTAGTTCCAGGGCGCCTCAAGGAGGAACGGCCTCGGCTTGGGCATTCGCTATGGGGGAGATCAGTTGTAGCCTTTTTAATAATAGCGCGAATGGGTTCGAGAGCGAGATCGGAATGGAGAATCACTTGCACTATTTTGAAAACATATTGTGGGGCGTAGCGAAGGAGTTGGTCAAGGCGTAAGCCAGTAGCGACAGTATTTCTGAAGACAAGGAATTGTGATTTTTTTTTAGTGAGCGAGTTATCGACGACATGTTGGTTCAGTTCCGATGCCAATGCATTTTTATGGTGAGCCTCACCTGATTCTACACTCACGATTGGCTCCAAACGAAGGAACTGCTCAACGGCCAACAGCATAGACACGAAATTTTGTACACACATTTAATTTTGATTTCCCGTTATAAATTGCACTATTTATTGGTGCATAAAAGTTTGTTTTGAAAATTTTTTTAATTTGACATAAAACACTCCAATAGCAGTTTTTTCGAACAATGATTTGAACCCCAGAACCTTATTATCACTTATGGCTGGCAATAATAAGGCTAGACCAACTCTAAGGTGTCAAAAATCCCTGAGCGAAATAAGAGTGTGCTCTGCACACCTCTTAAGGAAAACCAGGACTAAAATGTACATCAAAAATAGACCTCCCCAATCGCTTTCCAGCGCAACCAGTCGATGCAATCATCACAAGATCGTCGGTCCATCTGGCAGGGACCGTCCCACGATGCGCTTGCCAATATGCAGTCTCCACTTTAGAATCTTACTGTCCCAACAACCGTGCGACCTTCGCGCGATGGGGCCCGCACATTGGCACTTCAGCTTACTAATCCTATAAGCTACAACGGTAACCTTGGTTCTTTTACGAATCTCCTCATTCCGTATTTTGTGTATAAAATCTAAATTAAAAAAGCCAGGCGTCGAATTTCCAACTGACCTATTTTCTTAATTTTTTAATCTTTTCCCTTCATTACAACATTTTTCTTATCCACTCCGGGGCTTAATTACACTCTAGTTCATTACTTTATCCCGGAGAGGGTTAATTTAAAACCTCTTTCGTGTAGTTTCCTTGCAAAGGAGGGTTGGAAAACTTAGTTGTTGTGGCATCTAAACATGACAGTGCCAATGACGTCAGATAACGTTAAAAAAACGCCTAATCTACGCCTAAATATCGCCGATGTTAGGTTAGAGAAAACCACATTTTCACCTCGTGATTCGCCACCCATAGTAAACCAATTAAAAACATTAAATAAAATAATTTTAATTTTAGAAGACCCGTTTAAGATCAAATCTTATATAGCAAAAATACCACGAAGATATCTTGCTTAGTTGGGAAGTTCCTATGGCTTGCTTTAGGATCCAACATCAGATTTTTGACGCTATCCAGGTCTGAAGTACTCGTCAAGACAAATCCAACGAGCCCAAACACGGCGTTCTGTTACGTAATTGGGTGGATCCTGACTGACGACCTTTCGGCTTCATTATCAAACCTGAACCCTATCTGGTTATATATTACTGGTCAATACCAATCTAACAAGCTTAAACACGAGGGGGTTATGTTGTATGGTTCACAAGTTCCTATCGCCACCTTCCAACTTCAACATCAGATATAAATCAGATATATATATATATATATATTTTTTTTACATACCCTACTATTTGTATTATGATGCATTCTCACAACGTATTCTTGTGCTTATAATAATCATTTCTGTACCTTACCTCATAAACTTTTTCAATCTGAAAGCTCAAAGATTACGTATAAAAGCCGAGGCTTAGAGAATTTCAATTTCCTCACGATCTTAGAGGCGAGATGCGTTATAGAAATTTCATTATTTGTAACAATATTTTGTTCAAAGATATTATTATAAGCTTATATTGTCCAACTCGAGCAGATATATCTTGTGAAGATCACAGGAAATCGTTGGATGTAGGTGGCATCGGACCGGCTGCGCTGAAGAGCGATTGGGGAAGCCTATGTTCAGCCGCGGAGGAGTATAGGCTGAGATGATGATGATGATTGTCCAACTGCAAGGCGAAAGCCTTCCTTCGTTTCTTTCTTCCATATCGCGGTCTAGGACAAGTTGTCACAGTCACTCAAAATTGCCAAACTCAAGTAGTGGGCTGGCACATCGCTCGTAGGACTGCCGGCCGTTGGGCCAGAAAGGTTCTGGAGTGGCGACCTCGTACCAGAAAACATGGAGTGGGCTAAGCGGGATGCAGCGGTGGTCAAAGGTGCAAGAGGGGATTCAGAGGTAAGCGGCAGTGGCACTTAGCCGGCGCACGCACTGCTCATTGCCGGCAGCCCCGCACCGCCGCGTCCTTGCGCACGATGTCAGCGCATGCACCGGCTAGGCCCCTACAAGGTAGATGATCTGATGAAGTTTGTGGGTTAAAGGGTGGATACGTACAAAACGAAGCCGGTCGTTGTGGCGGTCTCTGGATGAGGCTTTTATCCTCCAGTGGACGTCTTCGGCTGAAGTTGGATAAATAAATAGTGCAAGTTTGTAGTTTTTCTAACGAAAAATTTACAGTATGAGTCCGGAGTCTGGAATTGTGCCCGGTATATGGCAATAGGCTCGCCCCCTATTACATGGGACCTAACATCGTCGGCAAAAAGTGGGTGTACCCAATGCCCCTCTGCCACCCCTGCTTGGAGAATATAGGCGTGACAGTGTTTTATTGATTGATATCAGTTGTTGTGATAGGAGTCCAGCTCGACTCGAAACTAAAACTATTTATTTAGCATAAACCCTGCGGGGGTACTTAAAAATTTAATATTAACAATATTTTTTTTAACTTACTAATCTACCACCGGTACGAAATGCGACTACGAGTAGAATTTTGACATATTTTGCGTAGAAAATCTGTCAGTAGATATTTTCCCCATACCCGTTACTTTCCCTAAAATTTAAGTAGATATATACTAAAGGAAATACTACACTTAACTTATAAATATAAAATGAGTAAATAGGAACAAAAAAATGGGACATAAAGCATTCCTGTATACAGATAAAAGCACTCAAACATGTTCAACTACTCAAATTGAGCAAAATGATCTCAGCCCAAAAAGGTTAAATATTAATAACAATAAAGTTATTCCAAATGCACCTAATGTAGAAAAGAATGTCAATGCAAATTTTTTTCATGAATAATTATATTTATCTATTACACCAAAATATTAATGGTCTAATAAGTAAATCAGATGCCTTATCTATTCATTTATGCATGATGGGTGAAAAGGTAAACAAATAGACATACTGTGTATTACAGAGCATAATATGATAAGAGAAGACAGACCTCGACTGAAAATAGATATCTTTGAGATGGCTTCCTGTTTTTATCGAACTGAAAGACGCGCTGGTTCATGTTTATTGATAAATAAACACCATAACCATGAAAATCTAGCTGAAATTGTTGACCTATCTATTCCCAAGGTAGTGGAATGCTCAGCAGTTTGTCTTCCACTGCATAATATATATATATATAGTATGCGTGTATAGACCACCCCGATGTTACACGCAATTAATAAACTTATTATTTGACAAGCTTGACCCAATTCTAAACAAACTGTGTAATAAAAATAAATTTAAACTTATAATGTGCGGGGATTTTAATATTAATTATCTTAAGAGAACCAAAACGTCAACTGATTTTCAGAACTTGTTGGCTACATATAGTTTAAAGCTTCAATTTAAACAAGCAACTAGGCTATGTAGTGGCACAGGAATTGACAATATAACATAATATTAGAGTTAGTACTGGAGAGGTTATTGAACTTGCTGTATCAGATCACACGGCACAAGTGCTAAAATTTCCCGTTTAAAAATTCTTTTGAATAAAACATTGGTTCATAACAATAACAGATTATAATTCCGATAACAGGCGTTAATTCAAAGAATGTTTAGCAAATTTAAGTTTTCTAAATGTTTTTGAAGAAACTCAAGCCAATAACGCTTTCAATCAGTTCCATGTGCTCTTTACGCTATTTTACGACTTATGTTTTCCACTTAAGAAAGCAAAAATATTAATAAATAAAAACCCAAATGGATTTCTAAAGGAATAAAATAATGTAGTAGTATTAAGAGGAAGTTGCTATGGAAATATAGACGGTCACCCACATTAACAAATAAACAAGCGTTGAAATCATTTTCAAACAGACATAAAAAAATAATCTCACAAAAAATCTCAAAATGTTTACTGTATCAAAAATACTAGAAATAAATCTAAAGCCACGTGGCATATTGTCAACAGCTATTTGCAAAATGAAGCAAGAGAAACTATCTCAAAAGTAAATTTTGAAAACAAGCCTATAACTGACCCTGCTGAGCTAGCCAATGTTTTGAATACTTACTTCGCGGAAAATGCAGAGGGCAACAAAAATATTAACACTTCCGACAGTTATCAGAATAATTGCAATTCGATATATCTATTTCCATGTACGAACTTTGAGATTCTGAGACTGTAGTTAATTTATAAGCGGTAATGACGGCCTATCATGGACATGTATCCTCTAACTGATATACGGTATAATTTTTTGCGGTAACTCAACCGATAAGATGCAGGTATTTAAAGCTCAAAAAAGGTGTGTGCTTGCGATAACTTGTCTAGGAATGAGAGAATCATGTAAAGGAAAATTTAAAGGTTTAAGGATACTAACGGTACCCTCTCTGTACATCTGCGAGGTTACAGCTTTTGTTAAAAGTAATATGTATATGTACGATACATAACCTGCAGGAAGCCGTCGTGAACATACCATACACCCAATGCCTTGTAAGACACATCTTATGCAAAAAAGTATAGTCTGTATGGGGCCTACTATTTATAATAAAATACCCCTACACATAAGGAAAATTAGTATTGCTAATATTTTTAAAAATATGTTAAGTAATTTTTTAATAGACAAAGAGGACTATTCTAATGACGACTTCATAGAGGGAAGTATTTTTTTTTAAATCTATCTATCTATCTATCTATAACCTCACGTCAGATCCCTTGCGGGGTAGGCAGAGAGTACAGAGTTCCAACAGGTTCTTTCCTTACATACCTCTCTGGCTTCCTCGACTCTCATAGTTCGTCTCATACACGCTCGCCGGTTACGGAGACTCTTGACTTTTCCATCAGATAAGACTCGGTTTATTTGGTCGTGGTAAGATAGTCTAGGTCTTCCCCGGTACCTGCATCCTTCCACTTTCACATTGTATATCTGTTTTGTCATTCTTTCGAGCATGCCCTTTCTCATCTTTACACCGATACTATCTTTCATACCTACTCGCTGTCTTACTATGCTGTTGCTAATGCGGTCGGTCAGCTTCACTCCGCACATCTTCCGCAGAGCTCGCATTTCTACCGCATTTATCCTACTTTCATTCTCCTTCTTACATACCCAGCTCTCGCTACCATATAACAGCGTTGGGACAAGAACTCCGTTATGTATGGCCAGCTGCGCCTTATGGCTTAAGTGCCGGCTCCCGAGTAGCTTTCCCATCGCACCATTCACTCTGTTCCCTGCACTCACTCTTCTCTCTATGTCAGCGGTGTATTTCCCATCCTTACTGAAGGCGCATCCAAGATATACAAACTCATTCACTTGCTCCAGCACATCGTTACCAACCACAATCCTTACATTCGTTCTGGTTTCTTCCCTTTCAAAAACCATAATCTTGGTTTTCTTCACATTCAAGTGTAAGCCATTGATTGGCGCTATTAAAACCGCGTCATCTGCATAAAGTAGATGGTTTACCACTAAGTCATCCATTTGTACACCTTCATTCATCGCTTTCAGTCTTTGAAGACTTTTGTCCAGATATATTATAAACAGTCTAGCGGACAACACGCAACCCTGCTTGACGCCGATTTTAACGTCAAACCAGGGTGACCTGTTACCACCCACCCGTACGCATGCCTTGCAGTCCACATAAGTGGACTGGACGGCTTGCAACAGAGTGCCATCTATACCATACTCTGGCAAAATGGCCCAAAGTCTCTTTCGCACAACTCTGTCAAATGCCTTCTCCAGATCTACAAAACCGCAGAAAACCTTCCGGCCCACCGCCAGATGCTTCTTTACGATGTTGCGGAGTGAGAAGACTTGATCCGATTTTTTTTAATACTTATAATAAGACCATGAATATAATTTTTAAATTACTTTAATAGTAATATGACATTTATTTATTTTATAATACTTTATAGGAAAGAACCTGTTGGAACTCTGTACTCTCTGCCTACCCTGCGAGGGAGCTGGCGAGATGATAAAAATAGCTAGATAGATAATACTTTATAATTTTGTACGCCTGATGCATAGCAGGCAGGATATAGTAGAACTTATGACTATATATACATGTAACATCCTACCTAACCTATTTTCCACAAATAAATGATTTGAATTGGAATTTGAACAATTTTAGACTCCGGGCTCTACTGGGAATTTCTCGTTAGAAAAACTAGGCCAACCTAGATTTTGACCCTGAATGAGGACCTCATGATCACAAAGCGACGCGCTTTGCTACTAGATCAACAGTTTTTCTTATAATCTCTGTATAGATATATTTTTGTATTAAACAAAATTAGGTATGTTATCCAGCTCCGAGATATAAGATTAATAATAATATTTTTTAAAGAATGATAAGCTAAAGGATTCTGGGTAGACCAGTCTCCACAAGCCCACCCGTTCACGAGTATGGCTACTTGAGCAGCCATCTCCTCCCTCGAGGGAAGGAACTGACCCACACCAAATAACCACTGCCACGACACTTCGTTCTGGGCCGCGCTTTCGTTTTCCACTATGACGGCACTATGGGGTTGTGTGTGCATTCTTTCTCCCAAAGGGCATCCAACATACAGGAGATATGTCTCGGGCAGCTTCACTTCAATTTGCAGCGGAGTGATTTTCTTCACAAAGTCTAACAAGTAGTGCATTTAAAATAATGGTTTACTTTAATCATCTATTATATCACCTGGGTGATCAAAGGCGACAAATTAATGTCCAATTATCACCCATTTTTAATATGGATTTTACCACCCATTTTTAATACGCGTTTTGTTTAAATACTAATCGCATAGCGACAAAAGCGACTAGGGACGTCTAAATACAGTTTATCTTTAACAAAATACATTCGAAAATGTTAATCTATAACAAAATAAAATACTACACAAAAAAGTAACTTGAGAAAATAATCAGTCAGAACATACTTGACTAACTAATTAATATTTAAACTCGAATTTTGGAAACACCATCGTAGGAAAAACATCTTTTAAACAAAAATTTTAACAAAGCATCGTCAGCTTAATACGAAATGAATGCTAAAATAAGAGGTATAGAGTTCCAAATTAAATAACAGGGTGGATTTAAGGGGTTACCGCGAAAAAAACATGCATTTTTGCACTTCAAGAAGTATATGAATTAGAGACTTAATATTTCGAAATATGATATTTGATTGTATTTTTTAGAATCTGGTAAAAGGAATACATATGCAAAACAGATTCTTAATGAAGACGGCTTACACAAATGGTTCGATCGTAGGGTCTCTTGTTTCTGAATCTGGAAATAATATTTGTGAGTTTATATCGGATTGGTTATATCGGAATATTTGAGCAAATGAATTTCATATTTGCAAACACCCGTTATACAGGAATTCTTTCATCATCATCATCTTAACCTTTACTTGATCATTGCTGAAAATAAGCCTCTCCAATCGCTTCCAAGCGCAACTAGTCCGATACCGCCTGCATCCAACGACTTCCTGCTATCTTCATAAGATAGTCTGTCCATTTGGCAGGCGGCTGTTTCACGCTAGACTTGCCAGATTTCTTAATAAAATATCATTTGGTAGAACAAATATTTTGTCAACATCGATTGTTAAGTTGTTCTCAGCTAGTTTGATATGCCAAAGCACACCACACCCACAAAAAGGTTGAATAACCAATTATTCAACCTTTTTTATTATTACAAACTTTTATTTAACTTGCCATGTTCGTATTTTTAAAATTCGAATCTGTCTGTCTTACCGGTTCAAATCTTGTAATCCATTTTTCAAGCACTTGCGGGTATTCGGTTGAGCTGAAATTTGGCATACGTATGTAAAGTCAGTGACAATGTAATAATATGGAGCTAGCCAGTACCATGGAGCTCGTCTGATGATGGTATCGAAAGGTGGCCATAGGAACATGTAAACTGTACAACGTAACCCCCTCGTGCTTAGGCTTGTTAGATTGGTATTGATAAGTACTATACAACCAGCTAGTGTTTGAGTCTGATGAAGAAGCCAAAAGGTGGCCAATGGAACTACCCAACTACTCAATATAACCCCGCCGGGGCGCATCGCAATTGGCTTGGCGAGTACTTTAGACCCGTATGGTGTCCAAGTTCTGATGATGTAGCTGGAAGGAACCCATAGGAACTCCTCAACTAAGGTAGATATTAACATTGTGTTACTGTTTTAAAAACTTGTTTTTAAATAGGTATTTTTAAATTTAAATTATTTAGCTCTGTTTTAGGCTAAATTTATCCAGCTATTGCTCGTCGGCTTTTTATCTCATTAGCTATCTGCATACTTAAGGGTCTTTTGCGTCTCTTTTATCTTCAACTTTGCAACCTTGTGTAAGAGGTCTATCAGATGAGACTTTATATGGTTTTCAGGTTTTTTCTAAATGTCACTTCTGCCACGTTCTATCGTATCTTATCTGAAGGGCAAGACAAAAATCTGTAAGCGGCTAGTGTATATGAAACGAACTATGAGAGTGGAGGAAGCCATAGAGATCTGTGAGGATCTTTCCTCACAGATCTCTATGGCTTATTGGAACTATACTCTCTGCCTACCCTGCAAGGGATCTGGGGGCATAAATTGTTACTTCAGTGACAATTTCTCGTATTGCTCTTTGACAACAATAATGGTACCGTAAGATACATACAGGTCAGAAATGTTATATACAAGGTGTAACATAATAAACGCAAGACCTCAGACACCCCAATTAGAGAATTGCTTCATAAACTCAGAACGAAAACCAAATTTCCAAATTTAAAGGTTTTTACCCCTTTTTTAAGCATTTTTATACCCCAATTAACAATGAAAATTGTACGTGTATGTGTGCATTTTGAAAAATACGGATTAGGAATGCATTTGTAATCTCCTTATTGCTATGAATCAAGAATAAATTTGGTTTTTTATAGCGGACTGAAGGAGTAAAAGCGTTTTTGCAAATTTAAAAAAAAATGTAAGATACATTAAAAATAATTGGATTGGATTTAGAACAAACTACTTTCAGGTCTTGCGTTTATTATGTTACAGCTTGTATATTTATGTGTTATTGGCATATCCATATCTCTTGTTTGATGCCGATCCAATCAATACATTCATCTCAATTCGAACTACCCGCAACGAAATGCTGTTATTGTCGAAAATAGGCCAAACTGCAACCAATTATACATGCAACAGATGATCTAGTTGCGACCTTAATTACTACTGATTTGATACATTCTCGACAAGGACTGTCATTTCAACCCTAGGCATATCGAGCGTTCAGGTGATCATTGTCTATCTGTAATACGGATGGACGATTTCGCGCCGTGGGCAAGAGCTTAAGCTGCTCCGCCCAATAGGTCGAATAGCCGCGGGTTCGATTCCCGCACGGGACAAATCTTTGTGTAACCCCCTATTGTTTATTTCGGTCTGGGTATTTGCGTATGGGAGTTTTCATGTTTGTTTCACCCACGACATAGGAATAAATCCGAGTGTGGGGGCTACGTTTTTTTAAATATATGTATAAAGCAGTCTTTTGCAATTAATGGCCCAATTCATGAGGAAAGTTATAGGCTAATTAACATCACGCTATGAGTCTCAGGAGAGGGCAAAAATAAATAATATTAATTTAAAAAAATATTTACTATTAAAAAATACGTTTTAAAAAAGCTTTTATGCAGCAGCTAATTGTGCAATATAAAACGACCAATCAATATTAAATGTGTATCCAAAATGTCGTGTCTATGCTGTTAGCCGTTGAGGAATTCCTTCGTCTGGAGCCAACCCTTGGCGTAGAATCAGGTCATACTTACCATAAAATTCATTATCATGGGAACTAAACCAACTTGTCAAATTTCACCTCTGTAGGATAAGAGGAAGGTTTTAATTCAACTTACAGGATTTGACCTAAATCAACAAACTAACAAACATTACAAGCTAAATAAAACCTTGTAAAAAGTCAGAAAGAACATTAAGCGAAAACGAAGTAATGGCGTGGGCGGGCGATATGTTGGGACCGTGTTGGCTTCGTTGTAAACGGCGAAACCGCGAGCCACAGCTAGTAAGGAATAAATTTGTACTGGGACTCTTACGTTGTATTACAATATCGCTACTCTTACGCTCTTGGAATATTATAGGAGACGACTAAAGAAGTAAAAATCATTGTAAGTCAAAGTATGTATAGTATAAATTGTGGTATACCAGTACCAGATTGAGCAATCTGTCACGGAAATAGACTCACCTGTTATGAAATGAGCAGTTTAATATCCCAGTAACGCCTCGATTTTGGTTCAATTACAGAAATACCCTTTACGGAATTAATTTAAATAGACCTATTTAAAAACAAGCTTTCATAGCAAAAAACTCAACGCATATATCTTTCTTAGTTGAGGAGTTCCTACGGCTTCGTTCCTGCTCCATCATTAGACCTTGGATACCATCCGAGTCAAAAGTACTCGTCAAGATAAATCTAACGAGCCCAAACACGGCGGGGTCATATTAAGTAGTTGGGTGGTTCCATTGGCCCCCTTTCAGCATCATCAGACCCTGAACACTATCTGGTTATATAGTACTTCTCAATACCAATCTGACAAGCCTAAACGCAACAGGGTTACGTTATAATTCACATGTTCCTATGGCCACCTTCCCACTCCATCATCAGACCAGCTCCATGGTAGCATATTAGTGCATTGCCATCGGACTTACATACCGTATGCCAAATTTCACCTCAATCGGATACCCGCAACTGCTTAAAAAATGGATCACAAGATTTGGCCCGGAAAGACAGACAGACATACGACCATTGTAAGTTAAATAAACACTTGTAAAACTCATTCAAAGTTAAAGCATTCCTTGTATAAATTATGGCAATATATAACGGAGATAGACTCATCCTCATCATCGTCATCTCAGCCTATACTTGACCACTGCTAAACATAGGCGTCCTCAATCGCTCTTCAGCGCAGCCGGTCCGATGCCACCCGCATCCAACGACTTCCTGCGATCCTCACAAGATCGTCGGTGCATCTGGTAGGCGGCCGTCCCACGCTACGCTTGCCAATACGTGGTGTTCACTCTAGAATCTTTCTGCCCCAACGCCAACGCCACACGGTGAAATTTACCTCTTACGAAATGAACAGTAAAAGAACATTTTGGGTATCAAATGTTTCGAAAGTCTATGACAACCTTTACATTGTGTTGGTGATTTTTTTAACTTTTTTTTATTGGCATCCCAGTATACTACTGGGCATGAGCCTTCACACACAAATCAACGTGAGAGAGAATACCGTATTCCAACACGCGGACTTAGTGCAGATTGGTGAAAACTTGGGACCATCTGATGTGGGAACTTATCGGACCGCCATTGCTTCCGGCAATTACATTATAAGAGAGCAAAGACCAACATCTTAACGTTCATCTGAAGTAAGCAGCGATATACCCACCTTAGACTGATGAAGGCAAATGCTATTTAACTTCAGCGATAGTTAAGAACACTGCGTTGCCACAGAGCACCACGAGCGTCTCTACCAATATCCCAGTAATGCCTAGATTTTGGTAAATTACATAAAATAATAATAAAAGCAACTGTGCCAGCTTGTATGGGATGAATTATAAGAGTGAAGGAAGCCAGAGAATTCTGTACTCTTTGCCTACCCAAAAAGGGATCTGAAGTGAAGATATAGATAGAACAAAACGGGTGTTCATATGATTATAGTATATTTCTGACTCTTCTTCTTAGCGTTTCGACGGCAAACGTGATTATAATTATATGGATGCGGCCCAGAAGGTGGCCACACCGAGTTCATTATCGGCAGCAGACATGAAATCGTTATGCGTGTAGGTGTTAGGGCCCGCAGTGCATGATATAAGATGGGACATCGTTTAGGTTACACCGCAAAAACACCCCAGATTAGTACTGTCTGTGAACCCCCACCTGATCATGTTTTTCATGCTTCGGCCGACCTGGGTCCGAAGTCTATTTTTAGACTTCCAGACTGGCCATGGTAATTTATGTCCTGGTGAGGGACTCTCAGCAGGTGGAACAAAGGGATTTGGTAGCGATACTCCTTCCCTCAAGAGGTTGCGCCTCGCTTTTATTGGCTCCAGGGTTAATAGGTCGACACACTTTAAAAAGCTCTTAAGGCTCTTTAGTCTTTACTGACTATTATTCCTATTTATTGAGGTATTATGCCCTCTATAATCGCAATAGGCTCACCCTTTATCCTCCTAGGTGGCAGAAATGTACACTGTTAACCTCTACCATCCCGCGCTTGGAGAATATAGTCGTGACGGTGTTCATTTTTCAGTCCTATTTTCGAGCTAGCAAATGCTCATACCCTTACATTTTACACACACAACATGATATAAAAAATTCACATTTCCACTTCAGCGCAGTATAAAATATGCACGTCATCGATTTTATGCCACTGCATACTATTTGAAAATCCCGAAAAAGTGCTGTATAAAAAACAAAATCAAACTGAAAAACTACGGCTAGAAACTTCCTGCTGAAACAAAGGTCATTTTAGAGCGATTAAGTAAGCTTTTTGCAAAAAAGACGGCAAATTTGTCCTCGGAAGCGTCCGGTAAGCAAAGCACTTTAGAAACATTCTTGCTAATGGAACTGTATTGGGTCTGTTTTAGAACATTATTATTTGTTTATACACATTAATTAGCAAATTGCCTTCGCTTTGCCAGGTAGCACTCAAAAATCAGCCTATTTTAATGAATGATAGAAGTTTCTGAGATAAGCGCATACGTACATAGAAAAGACGCGCCGAATAACTTCAATCATTATAATTCTACTATCCCACCAATATTATATTTGTGAAATTAAACTTTGCATGTTTGTATGTTTGTTACTCAATCACGCATAAACGGCTGGACGGATTTGGATTAAATTTGGCAAACAGATAGTTTATTACCTGGATTAACACATAGAATACTTTTTTCTCAGAAAAATGTTAGGTTTCTGTTTAAAGTCATCGCGGACGAACTCGCGGGCAGAAACTAGTAGTTTATATAAGTAATACTCTCGGGATCATTCTGTCAGTTAAGCCTGAGTGACTAAGTGCGAATGCAAACATTATTCTTACTTACTTACGGCCGGTTTTCATATTTAACTCAAGGATACATTTTCCTACTACGGATAGAAATTTGACATATTTTGTATGGAAAGTCTGTCAAAATTCTACTGCCAGTAATCGCGCTTTTCTTGACCATGTTTACCTCTACCGTGGTGCAGGTGGGGCACAAGGGACAAACCATCTAGTTGGTTTGTTAGGTCATCATAGACTGCTAAATTTGCATCTCGGATCCCCCATGTGTTTCTTACTTTAATAAAAAAAAATATTACTTTTATTATTAATTCATTTTATTTTAATAAAAAAAAGTTTCCCCACACTAGGATTTATTACTATGTCGTGGGTTCGTTTACAAACATGAAAATTCACATACACAAATACTCAGACCGCAACAAATAATTGTAGATCACACAAAGATTTGTGCCGGGCAGGAATCGACCCGTGACTATTAGACACGGTAGGCGGAGCAGCTTAAGCTCTTAACCACTACCCAAAATTGCTCGTCTTGTGGCCACCTGATGATAGAATTTATCAAATTGCCAATAAGACATACAACTCGACATAACGATTACCTCATTGAAGATAGCTGGTATTAACAGCAACATGCATTCCTAAGGATGTAGATGCCTAAAAACGGAATCAACACTAAGTGCCATTTTAGACTAACGGAGACAAACTCTATAAAACTTTAGTGATTACTAAGTCCCGTAGTCCTACGAGGCTACTAGCGCCCGCGATCGAAAAATGTTCCCAGCTATTTAGACTATATTTAAACTATAACATATTTATGCTATACTTAACATATTTTGTAAGATAATTTTAGGATGGATATTAACAGATTTAAATATTAGTTTCTGAGCTACGCAACGCGAGCATAAAAGTTCTTAACTGTATTTAAAAAGTACTGAATACGGTAACATAACCGCGAGTGCGATCGCCACTACAGACTAATGACCGAATTCACTGAGTGCCGCTTCCATATTCATGCGATTTTCGCAACCGAGCTACGCGCGATTGATACATCAGCAAGGGGGCCTTTGGGGTCGCGGTAGTGAGGGGCGGGGGCTCTAAGCGTCCTTTACGAGTAACCCCAAGGAAAAAGGCGGCGTGGTATGACCCACGTCGCAGTGAGCACCGCGTCAATGCAGGAGGGTGCATATTATTAAGTCTCCCCCCGATGGTTAGCTCTTCAGAGCGCGGCTCGAGAGGGATACCGGTGCGATCCATACGGAGATACCGGAACCTCTCCAAAGTCCCGATGTCGGCTACCTAGGAATTTTTAGTTGGTAGGAATCCGACACGCCCGCGAGTTGCCGGCAAGGCTCGCGGACATCCTGCGCAGAGTTTTTCCCAAGCATAAAAAGATGTCTCGCAGTGGCGCTCCGAACCGGCCAAGCGGGCTTTACAGTTTCATCGGGCAAGAGGGCGAGGATGAAACTACTATCCTCCAACCGGAAAGGGAAAGGTGCAATTAGCTCAAAGGTGCATCAAGAAGGAACGGCCTCTTTTGTCGCTATGGGGGAGGCTATTTAATTACTAGGTATCTGGCCGTAGTGCTCTGCACCGACCGGCGAGCCAGGGGTTCTTCCAAGTTGTTGAGTTACTCGTAGTATCCGCATATCGTTGCTAAGGTCGACGGTGTATTCCACTTAGATCGCTTGTTACCGATTTAATCGCTGTCACTTCCTAAAAAAGACTGTGTCCGTCCCCGAGCTCTGTGTTCCTTCTATACTCGTATGAAAGTTCTAGAATAGACGTGAACCCTCTAAGTACATCGACAAAAAATTACATCCAACGATAGCCGGCGCGCCCAACAAAGCAGTATTATTATTACATACCTATATGTACGTGAACTAGTAGGTACTTGTTTACTGCGACCGCGCGCCGGCGATAATAAAAGGGTAGGAACCTTCTAGAAGTTTTAGCCTTTAAACCGGACTCTAGATCTTTCTTGACGGATTGATACCTAAGGGTGTGTAATACGTTTTAAAATTAACATCCCTCGATAAGGGGTTCCCGAGATATCGGGGTGTATTGAAATAGTAACAAAAACATAGATTTCTTTTGTTTATGTTGTGGTAGTTCATTTATTAAATTCACTTTTTCTAAGCCTGCATGACCTGCATGACTTGCACCTCAAAAAATACTTGTAACATAGTTTTCTCTATAAATGTCGAGGAGTGAAAATTAGTGTTTTTATCATTAGCCTAAAGATCTGCCACGACGACCGGCTTTGTACTGTACGCATCGATGTAGTGTTTTTCATCACCATAACCTCAGCCTACTCGTCCAGTGCTGAACATAGGCCTCCCCAATCGCTCTCCATCGCAACCGGTCCGATACCACCTGCATGCAATGACTTCCTGCGATCTTCACAAAATCGTCGGTCCATCAGGCAGGCGGCCGTCCCGCGCTGCGCTTACCAACATGTGGTCTCCACTCTAGAATTTTTTAGTCTTAACACCCGTCTGATCTTTGCACTATGTGACCTGCCCGTTGCCACTTCAGCTTGTTAATTCTATGGGCTATGTCGGTGACCTTAGTTCTTATACAAATCTCCTCATTCCTGATTCTCTTTCCATAGCATGCTGAGCAACTCTGAGCTTTTTATGAGATCTATTGCAAGAAACTTTGAAATTAATTTATAATAATAATACCAGCCTGTACTTACCCACTGCTGGACAAAACGCTTCTCTCACAAATTAAGTAAGAGAGATTAGGTCATACTGCACCACACGGACTCAATGCGGATTGGTAGAGGCAGGTTTGTGGCCACCTGCTGTTGAAACTTATCAAGCCGCCTTTAAGGCTTCCAACTCGGCTTAACGACTACCACATGAAGTGGTAACCGGGACCAACGGCTTAAGGTGCCTTCCGAAGCACGGAGACGCTCGAATATGAAAAGAAGAAGAAGAAAATATTTTTTGTACTTTTAAGATTTTTTTGCTTAATTCTTATACATCTGAAAATGTATTTCAGATTCCTAATTATGAACGGAGAACACAAACAAAAACTAGGGTTCCTCAGGCCACCATTCCACCTTTTGTTCTTAAAGCAAGAAAGCCAATGAATGGAGGTCGCCCATTCAAAAATGTGCCTCGGGTAGCAACCGCAAGCAATTATTATTGTAGCAACTCCAACAATGAAAGTATTGTGCGAATTAAAAGCTTTGGAATTAGGTGAATGTTGTAGATTTTTTACGGTAAATATGAGTTAATGTTTTCGTCAAAAATTTTAAATTAAATCGGCTGTTCGTTTGAAAATTCTTTTTGTTATTGTTTAGGATTCTGTGCCTCAGTCGCCTATAACGGAAACCTTATGGAGACACTTTGTTGTCCGTCTGTCTATTCGACGGTTAAGATTATTTTTCTCTCAAACGGGTTAAGGTATGTAGTTGATGAAACATTAAGGTCCTTTGGTGGTGTAAAATTGATGTTTTTAAGGGCCTACCGCGATCGATAATTTTTGACCGGGAGAGTGGCAGTGATGCAATTACTTTACTAAAGAATAATAAGGTACTCATTAATTAAGCGCGCGGTCGGAAATAAACGACGTATTTCCAAAAAAAATTTTAGCATTTTTAAAAAAAACTACAGTTCAAATAAAAAAAAGACTGAAATGATTTGCTATGTTTTTAAGTAAATTCTATTGATTAGTTCGTAAGCATATTTCGATGGGTCCTACGTATATGGGCCAATGCAACAATTTGAGCATTTTAACTTTTTTGTGTTAAATGCTGCCTTTTACTCTAGTTGACAACGTGCACTAAAAAAACACATTAAACATGTGAAAATACTAGATTTGTCTGCAGTAAAAGGGGTTATGTGGCACAATTTTTAACGTATAAAAGCCAAACGGTTATTCGAGACTTCGAGAGATCCCGGGTTTTTGTTTACTTTAACGACCACTCAGTCATTTAAGCCCTACGTTACACGAAACCATGTCGTGCTATGATAATAACCAATTGTTTGTGAATATTATGGATGTTATTAGATGTAACATGACGTCCAAATATCATTCTCAGTTTAGAAGAAGTTGGAATTTAGTCAATTTAGGAATTGATAATGTAAATAATAGCCACTCGAGTAATGGACTAGTTTATAAAAACGACGGATGTTTTACAGTATTATCGTATATTAATAACATTGATTTCTACGTAATTCATAGTTAATTATAGTACATATAATTTTTCTCAAAATTAGCTTCTGCCAAGTAAATCGTTCAAAGTGACACTTGGCCGTTTTACTAGTTTTTTTCAGTATACTTAAAATAAAATAAAAAACCTCGTATATAGGCATATCTACATTACTTAAAAACTAATATATATACAAATAAACCGACGTAGCTAGAATAACGAACATGTGTCATAGTAACCATGCAAAGTTTCACAAATATCAGTTGAAGCATGTAAAAACTATATCAAATTGAAACTATGAGAGCTTCTATTGAAAAGTTGTCAATATGCACATTGGTCCTTATACATAGGACCCATAGATTTCTTAAATGTAAAGCAATAGAGATGACTATATGTTTCTTTTTTCTATTGAGTAAATTTTGTTTGATCGAGTATTCCTATAACCAGATTTTAAATATACAGTCAAAAATCACATTTCTAAATATAAAGTCTCTAATCCATATACTTCTTGAAGTCTATGGAGTTCAAAAACACGTTATTTTCGCAGTACCAGGGGGTACTGCGAAAATAACGTGTTTTTGAGTCGAAAATAACGTAAATAAAGTCGATGCATTCAAAAGCTATGACCATTTAGACCCGTTTATCAAAACTTATAGGTAATTAACGTAGTTCCTGTTGACCTAGAATCGTTAAATGTGGAAATAAGTTAGGTTTCATAGTACAATAAAATGCAAAATCGGAAACTTGCTAATTTATTATCATCCTTTAACCAATTACCTGTACTTGCGCGCAATTGTCGTAGACGTATTTGTATGATCTCTTTAGTTTGGGACCCCTCGATACAGGCATGCCTAGTGAGGGGACCATGTATGAGAATTTAATTAATTAATGAACCACCAATTTGCCTATTATTAAAAGTGTAATTGTGATCTCGTGTTGTAAATTTCGAGGCGTGTGTGCGACCGCAGTGTTCTTACCGATCACCAAGGTTAAGCAGCGTTCGACTCGGTCGGCCTGAGATGGGTGACCGTTTATGGCATTTTCATATTTAAGCGTCTCCGTGCTTAGAGAGGCACGTTAAGCCGCTGGTCCCGGTTACCACCTAATGTGGTAGTCGTTGAGCCGAGCTGGAAGCCTTAAAGGCGGCTTGATAAGTTCCAACAGCAGGTGGCCAGAAACCTGCCTCCACCAATCCGCACTGGGTCCGCGTGGTGGAGTATGACCTAATCTCTCACACCTCGATTTGTGAGAGAAGGCCTTTGCCCAGCAGTGGGTATAGGCGGCTATTATTATTATTATTTATTGTAAATTTAAATTTGTATTTTGTGAGTACACATTTTTCATTTTCATTTTACTGCTTATAATAGTATAAATGTGAAAGTTCGTATGTTTAGACGTTTGTTTGTCCTACAGTAGACGTCTGACGTGGTAATAACATGAACTAATTCTCTAAAGGTTCCGTAAAAAGTGCTATTAGCTATGACTATTTCAGTTTTTTCATCGATATTGAGGAAGGTGTGTGAAGTTTGCCGACGCGCACTAGGCCAGCGTGGTGGACTATGGCCTAAACCCTCTCAGTTTGAGAGGAGGCCCGTGCCCATCGGAGGGTCAGTTTCTTAACAAGGCTAATATAATAAAAAATAAATTGAGGAAAAACATATTTTATGTGTTACTAGTTTCTGCCCGTATTCTTCTCAAAGAAATACCATTTTTAGTAAATCTAATTTCATCAATAACGTAAAAGAAATTTCTTTCCCTTTCAACGCGGTGAATCTAAGCTTAAGCAGAATTCAAATTGAGAAAGTTGGAAGCTTTTGATTTGGGAAAATAATTAGCAAGATTATGAATTCGAGGGTTTAGGCTGTGTACGCCTTGAGCGACTCGTGGCTTACATCAAATTAATTCATCTTGGGCGAATTTGAAAATAAGCGTCAAGAATTTTATTTATCGACGAAACTTATTTTAATTGGATACCGATAATATTGATACTGATGATACAACTATCAAAACAGTAGGTAATTATAGTAAAAACTTCGAAAGCCAAAAATATTTTTTTCCGAATTGACGTGATTGAACGCCCACTGGGTCGAATAGTCATGGTTTCGATTCCCGCACGGGACAATTCTTTATGAGGCACACAATAATTTGATTCGCTCTAAGTATTTGTGTATGTGAATTTTCATGTTTATAAACGCTCCCACGACACAAGAATAAATCTGAGTGTGGGGCTTCGTTTAAAAAAATACCATTACGATTAAGATATATTTTTCTTATATTATATCTTATTTAATTAGGGTCTTTACCCTACAAGGTATGTATGTATTTAGCTGCATAATAGCTACCTAGAAACGAAAGCTGGCAGTTATAATTAGCCTAAAGACGTTCACATCTGGTAAAAGCTTCTTCAAAGATCACGACGACAACCTTTTATGGTGTACGTTCCCAGCTTTATATTGGAATCAATAATCAGATTTAACTTGTATAATATATTTTATAAACAAAAAAAATAGTGCTTAACATAGCCCCACACTAAGATTCACAACATAGCCCATATAAGAATTTTATCTTAGCCTATACCCAATGCAGCAAAATATATGAATGATATGGTCTATACGCATCTTTACCTCTTTCTTCATCGCGTGTAATAGTGTTATATTAGATTAGGGTATGATGTGGCTGACATACCTTGTAGGGTAAAAACCTCTATCTAAATAAGATTTAAAAAAAATATCTCAATGGTAATGGTTTTTTTAAACGAAGCCCCACACTATGATTTATTCCTGTGTCGTGGATGCGTTTACAAACATGAAAATTCACATGCACAAATAACCAGACCGAGACAAATAATTGTGAGTCACAAAGATTTGTCCCGTGCGGGAATCGAACCCAAGTGACTATTAGACACAATGGGCGCAGCGGCTTAAGCTCTTAACTACTGCGCTAAATCGTCCGTCATCATTATCATTAAAATGATTGTAAACTAAACATTGTACCCACACAATATGATTTAAAAGTAACTTGAGGGAAAAAGAGTAAAAGAATTAGGGTTATTCTGGTCCGATCCCCAAAACAGATCCCCTGCTGTTTATTATTATTTAATTCCGCATGTCCGATCGGATCCCCCAACATTTTTTGAAGGAGGATCAGATCGGAATAAAATAATTTAAAATAAAACTGATCCCCTACGAGATCAAAACTGGTGGATCGGACCTGAAAAACCGAGAATTAAATAAAAAATAAACCCGCAGTTTCTGGCCGGATCTTCCCAGTAGAAGACGCGTTCCGATCCGGTGGTAGACTTTAGGCATTAGATTAACATAAATGTAAATGGACAACTTATAAGGGGCAGGGTTTATTAAAAATAAATAAGAGTTCGAGTTTTGACCGAAGGGTGCCCGCAGGACTCTCGGGTCTAGCTTGCTTTAATTGGCTGTTCAGATAGGAGCCGTTAGACCTATAAAATTATGCATGTTGCCATAAAATAAAGCAACTTTTTTTTGTATACGCCACGTAATCAGAGGTTGACGGTAGGAAATTCGAATGTGGTGAATGTCACTTCCACTATTCTGTCAGTTTTTTCTCTTTTATGGCAAGGGGTTTGTACCTATTAAGTGTTACTCTGTAAGATTTTGATTTATTGATTTTTCATATACCTTCATATACCATATTTAATTTCAGTTATTTATTGTTTTTCCTTCTCTTACTTTTTGTTAACGTCCATGACGTCACTAAAAGGCTCAACAAAAGACTAGCGCTGGTCGCATAAGCAGCCAGCATTATGCTGAGTTGGGTTTGTTTTTGTAACGAGTTCACGTAACGTTTTTATAATTACCTAAGTTTGTATTGTACCAACTTGTTGCAAAATAAATTTTATTTTCTTTCTTTCTTTCTATATCGATTTAGAAAGATAATGCTTTCCTATGTAGTCGAATTAATACAAAATTGACTCGTTTCCGACTAAAACGTCAACGTATTCATATAAGATTAGCGTCACATTCGCTTCTTGTGCCGCCACCCTTATCCTTAAATTTCATAAATACGGATGAATAGGAATTTTCTGTATTAAGTTTAATGGATTTCAAGTTCACGCTATGTTAGCTGAAATTGCTCAGAAAATTAATGATCCCTCCATCCATCCATACCATCACGCCAGATCCCTTGCGGGGTAGGCATAGAGTAAAGAGTCCCAACAGGTTCTTTCCTTAAATACCTCTCTGGCTTCCTCCACTCTCATAGTTCCTGTCATACACGCTCGCCGGTTTTGGAGACTCTTGACTTGTCCTTCAGATAAGACTGGGTCTATTTTGTCATGGTAAGAAAGTCTAGGTCTTCCACGGTACCTACATCCTTCCACTTTTGTATTAATGACGTTAAAATATATTTTTATAGTGACACCTGACAGACGTTCTCCTGTACAAAATTTCAATTAATGGTCTTGAGTTCATAAAAAAATCTCATCAAAAAAGAACTTTAATTTTTCCCGGATTTTCCAATTTTTCGGACAACTTTTGCAATTTTTCTTTCCCTAAAACCCTTACTCGGACAATTAAGAATACTAGTGGTCGCCCATTGGTCGAAATTCGACCACAATTATTTTAACTCTTTTTTAATATTTTTAAAAAAATATTAGCATTCTGCACTCCTTCTCTATATAAACTATAAGTGTAGGAAATTTCAATCTCTTCCGCCCGCGCAATTTTCAAAAAGTGGTACAAAGTTTTACGCTTTGCTTCACGTATTAATATAATGATAATATTACGACCCGAACATACCCAGATATCTTGAAAAGTCTTCATCGGGGGATGTCGATTCTAAAACGCATTAGGTCCCCCGGCGATCTTTCTAGAACAATCTAGAATCCGCGCTTAAGTGCTACGTCTAGAAGGTTCCACCCCTTTAATTATCGCCGGCGCGCGGTAGCGGTGTACAAATGCCTATTTGTTCACACACAAATTGGTATGTAATAATAATACCGCTTTGTGGGCCGCGCCAGGTATATTGTTTGATTGACTTCTATTGATGTACTTAGAGGGTTCGCGTCCGTTCTAGAACTTTCATACGATTATAAAAAGAACAGAGAGCGCGGGGACGGACACAGTCGCTTCTCGGAAGCGATAGTGATCAAATTGGAGAACAAGTGGAATACATCGGCAACTTTAGCAACGATATACGGATACTACGAGTGATGCAGCGACTTGGAAGCAGTATTTGGGTTCTAACGAGAGCAGTACTAGTGTGTGATTAGTTCGCGTGTGTATTTGCATTCGACGTACTGTTTTGTGTGTACAGCGCCTAATAAAGTACTTTGCACGTTATTCGACATTTAATTACCCCCCAAAAGTAACAATAAAAAAATTGGCCTCACCGTTCTTAAGTCATGCGCTTACCATCGACCAGTATTTCGTCTTGATTTATTTTTAAAAACCCTTACTCGGACAATCAAGAATATCAAAAAAGAATCGGCCTCGTCGTTCTCAAGTCATGCGCTTACCAATGAACAGAATTTCGTCTTGATTTATTTCTAAAAACCCTTGCTTGGACAGTTAAGAATAAAAAGAACGGCCTCGCCGTTCTCAAATCATGCGCGTACCAACGAACAGCTTATCATCTTTTTTGTTAACGTAACTCCACACTAGGAATTATTTCTGTGTCGTGGGTGTATTTACAAATACGATATTCATATACACAAACACCTAGACCGAAATATTTGTGGGTCACAGAGAAATTCCCGTGCGGGAATCGATCCCTCGACTATTCTTTTCAGTGGACGGAGTGACTTAAGCTCTTAACCACTGGGCTTAGTCGTTCGTCAATCTATACTAATATATATCATCACGCCAAATCCCTTGTGGCGTAGGCAGCGACAGTATCTGTACTGTTCCAACAGGTTCTTTCCTTACAGAGCTCTCTGGCCTCCTCCACTCTCACAGTACGTCTTATGTGTACCTATTTTTAAATTTTAACCGTCGCAAATACACCATTGTCTTATTTTATTACTAGATCAAGGTAAATAATTGCATTTAATATATATTAGATAAGTTTTATAATTGTGGTCGACTTTGTATTGATTTGAGTTATTAGATTAGTTATTAATGATGTGGTTACCTATAATTAGAATAACATTAAACATAAATGTAAATTAACGATTATTAACGATTTAGCGCAGTGGTTAAGAGTTTAAGCCGCTCCACCCACTGTGTCTAATAGTCGCGGGTTCGAGTCCCGCACGGGACAAAACTTTGTGTGATCCACAATTATTTGTTCCGGTCTGGGTATTTGTGTATGTGAATTTTCATTTTTGTAAACGCACCCACGATACAGGAATAAATCCTAGTGTGGGGCTACGTTATATTGCCCTGCACAAAAGAAATGGTCTATTTGGTCATGGTAAGATAGTCTAGGTCTTCCCCGGTACCTACATCCTTCCACGTTCGCATTGCATATCTGTTTTGTCATTCATTCTTCCAACATTCTTTCTATATGCCCGAACTATCTATGTTATACAGCCTGTTACTTTTGGATATTGGGGCTTTCTAATGATACTGTACTTTCAGGGTTTATCCATTAAAAAGAAAAACCAAACAAAAAATCTATCTATCTATGTCAACAGAACAGATTTCTTGCGGGGTACGCAGAGAGTACAGTTTCAACAGGTTCTTTTTACACACCTCTCCGTACCCGGCGAGCGTGTATAAGACGAACTATGAGAGTGGAGGGAATACTAAAGTGTAGAGATAATTTATATTCGTAGTTTGAAATTAAAAAGCAAATACCATTAAAACATTTTATTGAATCAGACGAGCGTTGTTCAAACAGAATAGTGCTCCAAACAATATCTGGATTTGTGGATTCACCACTGGGCTAAGTTGTCCGTCAATAGATAGTAAAAAAAACATTTTATAACAAGCTTTTATGCAGTGATAACAGACCGGTTAGACCGTTGGACTGCAAAGTCAGAGGTCTCGGGTCAAACCCAGACACGTACCTCTGTCTTTTCAAAAGTATGTGCGTATCAAAAATTAATTATCACATGGTTTAACGGTGAAGGAAAACATCGTGAGAAAACCTGCATGCCTAAGAGTTTCTCGAAGGTATGTGAAGTTCGCAAACCCGCACTGAGCCAGCGTGGTGGACTATGGCGCAAACCCTCTTAGATTGAGAGGAGGCCCGTGCCCAACGGTGGGACAGTTTCTTAACATGTATTATTATTACGTTATATGTATGTTAGTCTGTAAAGTATATATTCCATGGGCCTGTAAGTTGCACATAATTATTTTTGTGAAACCTCAGTTGCCTGAAATAAATGATTTATTATTATTAACAGGGCTAATATTATTATCTTTTTTATGTAGCCAGGTTATAGTGCAATTTAGAACGGCCAATTGAAATTTCGAGTATATTCTGTTTAGCGTTGAGGAGTTCCTTTGTCTGGAGCCGATCCTGGGTGTAGAATCAGGTCATGCTAACCATAAAAATGTATTGTTATCGGAACTGAATCAACATGTAAAATTTCAACCCCGTAGGAAAAGAGTACAACCCCGTACAAAATTTGACCGAAACAAATTAACAAACATTGCAAGTTACATGTAAATTACTCTATGTAACCGCAGTCTGTAATACTACACTAAATAATAATATCAGTCTATAATATCCCACTGCTGGGCGTAGGCCTTCTCTCATAAATGGAGTTGAGAGAGATTAGATTATACTCCACCACGCGGACCCAGTGTGGATTGGCGGAGGCAGGTTCGTGGCCACCTGCTGTTGGGACTTATCAAGCCGCCTATAAGGCTCCCAACTCGGCTTAACGGCGTTTATATTTAATGGTAACAGAGACCAACGGCTTAACGTGCCTTGAGATGCTCCAATATGAAAATACACCCATCTCAGGCTGACCGAGTCGAACGCTGTTTAACTTTAGTGATCGCTACGAATCCCGCAGTTCCACAGCTCTACGAGCGCCACTGATCACTAAGAACACTTCAGTTCCACTACACTACCACCGGTGGAAAATAATTCGCTACAAATTCACATTTTGGCTCCATCGTTGGTCTAGTGGCAAAGGGCATCGCTTTGTGATCACAACATCCTGACAAATGTAGTTTTTCTAATGAAAAACATACTTCCGGAATTATGCCCGGTATATGGCAATATGGGACATGATTACATGGGACTTAACATCGTCGGCGAAAAGCAGGTGTACTCAAAACACCTTTACCATCCCCGCTTGGAAAATATAGGCGTGATCATCATCATCATCATCATCATCATCTCAGCCTATACTTGTCCACTGCTGAACATAGGCCTCCCCAATCGCTTTCCAGCGTAACCGGTCCGATGCCACCTGCATCCAACGACTTCCTGCGATTTTCACAAGATCGTCGGTCCATCTGGCAGGTGGTCGTCCCACGCTGCGCTTGCCAATACGTGGTCTCCACTCTAGAATCTTTCTGCCCCAACGCCCGTCCGATCTTCGCGCTATGTGGCCCGCCCATTGCCACTTCAGCTTGCTAATCTTAAGGGCTATGTCGGTGACCTTGGTTCTTCTACGAATCTCCTCATTCCTGATTCGATCACGTAGAGAAACGCCGAGCATAGCTCTCTCCATAGCTCGCTGAGCAACTCTGACCTTTTTTATGAGACCTATAGTAAGAGACCACGTCTTTGATCCATATATCATCACTGGTAACACACATTGACTAAAAACTTTAGTCTTTAGGCACTGAGGTATTTTGGATGAGAAGATGTTGCGCAGTTTCCCGAACGCTGCCCAGCCGAGTTGGATTCGTCGATTGACCTCTCTCTCAAAGTTGGACCTACCTAACCGGACTACCTGTCCCAGGTAAATGTATTCGTCGACAACTTCAAGAGTAGAGTTCCCAACGGTGAGTGCGGTGGGTACGACATGGACGTTACACATTATTTTCGTTTTGTCCATGTTCATTTTAAGACCCACTTGTTGAGATACTCTGTTGAGGTCGCCGAGCATTCGTCCTAGATCTTCCAGCGACTCCGCCATGACCACAATGTCGTCGGCAAATCGAAGGTGAGTGATGTATTCGCCATTGATGTTGATGCCAAGTCCTCGCCATTCCAAGAGCTTCAAGGCGTCCTCTATGGTGGTCGTAAACAGTTTCGAAGAAATGACGTCTCCCTGTCTTACTCCTCCTTTTATGGAGATCGCCTTCGTGCACTGCCCTTGTACTCGGACTGACATGGTGGCGTTATTATACAAGCACTTCAACACTTCGATGTACCGATAGTCAATGCGGCATCGCTGGAGAGATCTAAGAACCGCCCAAGTCTCGATCGAATCGAAGGCTTTCTCATAGTCCACAAACGCCAAGCATAGTGGCCGATTATACTCCTCGGTCTTCTGTATAATCTGCCGCAGCGTATGTATGTGGTCTATGGTACTAAAGCCTTTCCGGAAACCGGCTTGTTCGGGAGGCTGGAAATCATCAAGCCTGCGTTCGAGACGATTCGTGATGACTCTCGAAAACAACTTGTAAACATGGCTCAGCAGTGTGATGGGCCTATAGTTCTTTAATAAAGTGTTATCACCTTTCTTGAAAAAGAGTACCACCACACCCCTGTTCCATGCTTCCGGCGTTTTTCCTTCTAGCAAGACGGAATTAAACAGCCTCTGAAGGACTTTAAGTACCGGCGATCCGCCCGCTTTCAGAAGCTCTGCGGTAATTCCGTCTTCACCCGGCGCTTTGTTGTTTTTAAGTTGGTTGAGAGCCATCCTAATCTCGTACAGGCTGATGTCCGGGATATCTTCAGTGTAGTGTCGGGTTAGCTTGGCTCTTGGGTCTTTTACCAAGTCAACAATAGGTTCAGCTACTGAGGTATACAACTGTCCATAGAACCTCTCTATCTCCCTGAGCACCTCTGACCTATTCGACGTTACGTTTCCGTCCTCCGTCTTCAGCTTCGTCAACTGGCTTTGCCCAATCGACGCGGCTCTTGCGAACACTTTGGAGCCCTTGTTCTGCTCTACGGTCTCCTCAATACGTCTTGTGTTGAAGGACCGTAGATCGTGTCGCAAGGACTTCAATATCTGTCCATTGAGCTGCCTATAGGACTTAGCATCATCGGAGGTTTGGAGTCTCATGGTACGTCGCTCAGCCATAAGGTTTCGGGTGTAGTCAGATAGCTTTTGAGGCCTATTTTTACGGTAGGGCTTAAAATGCTTAGACCCGACCGTATGGACAGTCTCTACCAACCTATTGTTGATTTCGTCCACTGATGCGCTGCTGTCTAGCAATTCGAAGCGGTTTGACAATTCGAGTTGAAAGTTCTCGGGGTTTTGGATATGTGCATTAGAAGGTCGGAGCGTAGACTTCATCAGACGCGATCTTTCCATTTTGACATTAATATTTAATGTGCCTCTGACCATTCGGTGATCACTGCCGGTTTTTACCCTGTGAATCACGGAGACATCATTAAATATTTGTCGCTTGGTGCTCATGATGAAGTCTATCTCATTTTTTGTGAAACCATCAGGGCTCATCCAGGTCCATTTCCTATGAGACGGCTTCTGGGAGAAAGAGTTCATCATAAAGAGTCCCTCCTTCTCCAGAAATTCGGCCAGCCTCTGACCCCTGGGGTTGCGCTGCCCATATCCAAATTGCCCCACTCTCAACTCATCATCGCCCCGTTTGCCCAGTCGCGCATTGAAGTCACCCATAACTACTGTAAAGTGTGCTTTGGAAGTATGTATGGCTCTACTAATGTCCTCATACATAACTTCGACGTCATCATCTGAGTATGCCGAGGTCGGTGCGTAGACCTGTATGACCTTCAGCGAATATCTTTTGGATATTCTGAGTATCAGGTACGCTACCCTGCTCGACACACTAGTGATGGACACAACGTTGTTTATGAGTGACTTGTGGACGATAAATCCGACACCACCTTGGGACTGCTGTTCGCCCTCCCGGTAGTAAAACAAGTTGCCGGATTTTAAGGTTATCGTGTCCTCGCCCTCTCTTCGGACCTCCGATAAACCAACAATACTCCACCGCAACTTGTTTAACTCTTCTTCCAGCTCAACTAGCTTCTCATCTGTCCTCAATGTGCGTGCGTTGTATGTCACCAGGGCCAATTTTCGGTTTTGGTGGTAGCCGAATCTCTGCCGGAGATTCTTAGCACCCCTTGTCCTGTCGTTACCATGGCTGCTACCGTGGCCAGGACGAACAGGACCGCCGGGGACTAGGGGCCTGGTTTTCTTGCTTTCTTCCATATTGGTTGGGGGTGTTTGCCATACTCGCCACGCTTGGCAGGCGGGTTGGCGAGCGCAGTTTTTGGTTGTAGAAGTGTTAAGGGAACGCTGCTGCCCATTCCCTAGTTTTCCCTTAGTCGCCTTGTACGACACCCGATGGGATGAGATGGGTTGGTCCTATTCTAAGCCGGGAACCACGCGGCATCATAGGCGTGATGGTGTTCATTTATATTTTCCATTTTCACAAATCACATTTTGTTCTGACGACTTAAATTACTTGTATTACAAAATAGCTACCTATTCCGCCATAACAATGAACGGCACTAAATATTAAGGTAAGGCTATTAATCTTACTAACAGCTAAACCTCTATGTTAAGTTCATTTACTTAAAACTCCTTGAGGGCACTAGCGCATATCTAAGTAAGCGTTCTCGGAACCTTTTGCGTTAATAAATTGGATGAGAAAACCTGCTACTAGGGGAAACTCGAAAGGATCTTTCGAGAATGATAAGTTCAGTATAGCTCCAGGTGGTCCCATTGTAATTGCATCGATATTGGACTTTGGACTTTGAAGATACACCAGGGAACTCCTTAACGATAATCCTATACGTACCGTACCATAGCCATAGCCAGTGTTAACCGACTTCAAAAATGAAGGAGCTTTACAATTCGTTCTGTTTTATTTTATAACATCTTTATTTATAAACTGATTCTGATGATTGTTTTTGCGTTGAGTTTAGTATAGTTTCAAAGTAGTCCCATTTTAATGAAATCGGTATTGAACCTTGGACTTTGAAGATACACCAGGAGACTCTTTAACGACAAACAGCAGGATAGATTCCGACATTATGGGTACTTTGCTCTAGTAACTAAACAAAATAACATAAAATAGGTATATTATTATTAATAATAAATTCACTGATAAAAAAGAAAAAAGTACTTTTTAAAAAACGGGAACCTAGCTTCAAGAAACAAAAAAAAAATATTTGAAGTCGGTGCCAAGAAACCTCTGCACCAACCTTTTTTTAAGTTTTTCTAATCAAATATGTACCTCATAAAGAAATCGGCAATCGATTTTGTACAATTTTAAAAACAATTGATCAATTATAACGATGTCATTGTGTAAGTCTCTAAAACGCAAACCGTACCGCTATTTAAAAAGTAATTTCTTATGATATAGTATCTTTTGATTCCCTACCCGTAAAGTCACCATTTGTAAACGTAAAGTCACCCGTAAAGTCAGTATTTTAGGCATCCTTAGCCATGGCGCATTATAGGCTTCCTGTTTCTCAGCCTTAATGCATCTATGGTACTCCGAATTCTTAGTTTTCCAGTACGTGATTACCAATAGAGTATCTTTCAGCCCTAATGATTGTCAGTTTTACGTGCGATAATAATTCTAAGTGATATGTCACTGATTTTCGTTCTCCTTTTCACTGATACGATCTGGCGTCGACTTTACTTGCATTAATTTTCCCTGTGGGAAACTTGACTGATTTGTTGCAGTGGTTAAGAGCTTAAGCCGCCGAATAGACGCGATATGGATTCCCGCACGGGTCAAATCTTTATGTGACCCACAATTATTTGTTTCAGTCTGGGTATATGTGTATGTATATTTTCTTGTTTGCAAACGTACTCCCGACACAGGAATAATTCCATATGTGGGGCTACATTTTTATATATTATAAAAAAACTGAACAGTGTTTGCGGTCACCTGTTGAAACTTATTAAGCCATAAGGCTGCCCACTTGGCTTAACGAATACCACATGAAGTAGCAAACGTCACGTGCCATCTAAGCTACTAGGCATGCCTTTTAAGTTCTGTCGTTTCCATATTTCCCGGCAATTTTGAATTTGGAACTGTTCTATATTCGAATGTGTTTAAATTTTGAATCTCAAAACAGTTAAAAGTATTGGGATTAATGCTATTGTTTAGTCACAGCGTCGACTGGAATCTGTCAGGTTACGTACGAAAATGAATCTCTCTAAGGAAAATGTTCGTGCAATAATTTTCTACAACTTTAGAAGAGGCTTGACACGGCTTCAGTGTTTTGAAGAGCTAACATCTGTATTCAGTGATGAAGCCCCATGTCTGCGGACTATCAAACGCGGGTTTTTAGAATTCCAACGTAGACATACTAGTGTTAGTGACAAATCTCGCGAAGGACGCCCAAAATCTGCCTTCACTGAAGATAACATCATTGCTGTGAGACAACTAATTCTCGAAGATCGTCATGTGACGTATCGAGAGATAGAGGCTCTATTAGGCATCACAGGGACAACCATTCAGAAGATCTTGCATGAAGCGCTTGGTGTGAGAAAGCTAGTTTGCCGTTGGATACCGCATCTGCTTTTCGACGATCACAAGGCAGCCCGAGTCAGATGGTGTAAGAAAACTCTGCAAAGGTTCAACCGAGGAGAGTCAAATCACGTCTACAACATCATCAGTAGTGACGAATCTTAGATCTATGCCTACGATCCTGATTCCAAACAACAATCTACAATCTGGGTCTATTAAGACGAGCCAAAGCCGACTAAAGTTGTTCGTTCTCGAAGCACTTCAAAGAAGATGGTGGCCACGTTCGTTGGAATAACCGGTCATGTTGCGACTATTGCACTTGAAGATCGTAGAACGGTTAACGCAGAGTGGCATACCACAGTTTGTTTACCACAAGTCATCGCCGAACTTCGAAAATCTAACTCAAAGCGACGCATCATCCTGCACCACGACAACGCAAGCGTGTGTGTGTGTGTGTGTATGAATGATCTACGCTGTTGGCCTCGAGGCCTCTACAGCTTCACCGGATTTTAACGGCGAGCGTGCAACCACTACGCTCCAGCCAGCCAGAAGGGCAAGAGGCGACATACTCGAGGGCGCCTCGAAGAGGCGCCCTCGGTTGGGACAGTCGCTGTAGGGGGACGGGTGCACTACTAAGCGCACCGGTCAACCGCCGGCTATGGGAGGGGATCTACTACTACGTCTACGTCGTCGTCGCCCGTATTCTGAGCGGAAAGAAGGGATGACAAGGCATCGGGGGGGTCGGTGAGAACATGTCGCGGCCGGCGGTGGCGGCAGGGGTCGGGAGGGAGATCGTAGTCGGCGGTGGCTACGATTAACGGATTCGCATGGGTAGATGCGTTCGCGAAGTGACGTGTTGACGCCTTTTTAATAAAGGCGCGAATAGGTTCGAGACCTAGATCGGAGTGGAGGTCGACGTTCCGTACGAACCAGGGGGCTCCTACGGCTTTACGGAGGAAGCGGTTTTGAACCACTTGGAGTTTATCGATGTGAGAGGGGGCCGAATGCCCGAACACAACACACGCATAAGTCATGATGGGTCGAACGTAAGTTTTGTAAAGTGTCACCTTATTTCTAAGGGACATTTTACTCCGCTTGCAGATTAACGAATGGAGACGACCGAGCACAAATGATGCTCGGTGACGGACCCGCTTGATGTGCGGGCCGAAGGACATGGTACTGTTTAGGGTGACCCCTAGATATTTGACCTCTTTGACCCAGGGAATGGGTCGGTCGAACATGGTCACTTGGCCGAGATTACTTCTAGGGCGGCGCAGGGAGTGGCGCGGGGTGGCACCTCTGGAGAAGAACACCGCAGCGCTCTTGTCCGGGTTCACCTCAATACGCCACTTTCTGAACCAATTCCCTAGGGAATTGGCGGATGCCTGAAGGTGTCTGGTAATGAAACCCTTATTCCTATGCGAGACGTAGAGAGCGATATCATCCGCGAATAGGGCTAGATGCGCCTTACTCGAACGAGGAATGTCGTTCGTGTAAAGGCTAAACAGGAGCGGAGAGAGAACTGAGCCCTGTGGGACTCCAGCACTGATGGAGTGGGAAGTGGAGCGCGTCATTTCGACGCGATAACGGAAGGCGCGATTCGACAAGAAGTCTCGTAAGATGAGCACGAGTCTGTCCGGCACACCCAATTGGTAGAGCTTGTAGATCAAGCCGTTGTGCCAGACTTTGTCGAATGCCTTCGCGACATCTAGGAAGAGGGCGCCCGTGTAGATGGGTTTGGGTCTATTGAGACCGGAGAGGATGTGCTCCGTGATGCGGTGCACTTGGTGGACGCAAGAGTGTTTGGCTCGAAAGCCAAACTGCTCGTCGATAAGAATACCCCTGGACGTTACGAAGTCTTTGAGCCTCGCCAGAAGTAGGCGCTCGTATATCTTGGCCAGGGAGTTGAGGAGACTGATGGGGCGGTAGCTCGCGGGGAGATTGCGAGGTTTGCCGGGCTTGGGAATGCCTATGACGTCCGCCTCCTTCCACTTAGCGGGGAAGGTGCAGTTCGTCATGGCGGCGTTCAAAATGGCCACCAAGAGGCAGATGAGTTGGGCGGGCAGGCATTTCAGAACGCGATTCGAAATACCGTCAGGGCCGGGGGCTTTTTTAGATTTAAGACCCATAATCAGATCTTCGACCTCCGTTTGCGTGATAGGAGGCAAGGAATCGACGGGGGGGAGGGATGCCCTGCGCTCGACTTCCCTGTCGACCGCGTCGACGTGGGACTGGTCGACGGACTGAGAGCGGGGGGCGCACTGGCTCTCGAGGGAGTCGGCGAGAAGCTCGGCCTTTTCGTCATCGTCGAAGGCTGGGGGTGCTGCGCCTGAAGGGCGGGACAACGGGGGCATGTCAGTCGTGGAGTCGGATTTGAGGCTACGCGCCAACTGCCAGTAGGCCAGATGCGACGGCGCGATGCCCTCTAGGAGGACACCCCACCGTTCCTCCCGGACCTCCGCGACACGACGCTTTACCTCTCGTTGTAAAGCGCGCATCCGGGCCCGATTGGCTTCGGTGGGGTAGAAGTCGTACGCTCGGATAGAAGCATTCTTGGAACGAATGAGATCCCTAACATCGTCCGGCAGTCGAAAGCGGTTGAGGTAGAGATCTTCCGCCTCGACTTGCTTGGACGATCGACTGACAGCCGATCGGATGTGCTCGGTGAAGGCATCTACGGCCTGATCGGTGTCCTGAGGGGACGGGATGGAGTCCGAGCTGAGAGGCAGGGGGGAGGGTCGGCATCCGCCAAGGCCGTGCTTAGCGCATGCCAATCCACCACCGTCTTTTTGGGTCGCTGAGGGGCGGAAGGGGGGGAACCGAGTCTCATGACTACAGGTCGATGGTCAGAGTCGAGTTCCTGGACTACTTCCAAGGAGTGCAGCCGTAGGGTGACACCCTTCAGAAGCGGACAACGCAAGCTCACACAGCGCTCGTCAAACGATTGAGTATTTGAAGCAGGAAAAAGTAGAAATTCTTGACCATCCTCCATACAGTCCTGACCTAAGCCCTAACAATTTCTTTACATTTCCTAAAATTAAGAAAAGTCTTCGTGGTCAAAGGTTCCAGTCCGGTGAAGAAGCAGTCGACGCTTTCAAGTCAGCCATTTTGAACACCCCCACTTTAGAGTGGAATAAATGTTATAATAACTGGTTTGAGCGAATAAAAAAGTGTATTAAGCTACGTGGTGAATACTTTGAAAAACAATAAAAATTACTATAAGGTTCTAGTTGTGTTTTTTTCTTCAAACGACAAAACTTAAAAGGCATGCCTCGTATCCTCGCTTAAGGAATATCAGCGGCTTAGTACTTGCCATTAAAAAAATCTTCCATACTATAAGTTTTATTTGATTAATATTTAATTTCGTAATGAAAACCGATAGGATTTCCAGTATAAAATCACGAAAGGTTTACCCACATTTAGTGCAAACTCGATTCCGCAGTATATGGGAACTCAAACAAACAGCGGGCTCCAATATTTACTTAACGACGAGTTCCAAACAGGGATCCATTGCTTTTAAAACTATGTGGAGTATACTACTGCAATATTTTTATGATTCTGGCCCCCTACTAAAATAAGCGGTTTAATTATTAATGAAAGCAACAAGACTAAATCAGATATACAATGCGAAAGTGGAAGGATGTAGGTGCCGGGGAAGACTTAGGCTATCTTAACATGATCATATAGACCAGGACTCATACAAAGGGCAATTCGAGAGTCTTCGTAACCAGCGGGCGTTTATGATTCGAGCTATGAGAATGGAGGAAGCCAGAAAGGTCTGTAGGAAAAAAATCTGTTGGAACTCTTGGCCAATTCTTTTTATAAATTTAGTCCCACATTTGGAATCACTCCTGCATCATTACTTCATGGGTTTACAAACATGATATTCACATACACAAACATCCAGACCGATACAAATATTTGTGGAGCACACAAAGATTTATCCCATGCGGTAATCGAACCCGCGACTACTCGATCCAGTGGACGAAGCGGCTTAAGCCTTTAACCATTGAACCAAGCCGTCAGTCAAATCATGTGTTTTATAGTGAAAACACTACGGAGATATCTTGCTGTATTGAAGAGCTCCCTGGCTACCACCTAGATCTAGTATTTGTCAACACATCCAACAACCCTAAAAACGACGGAGCTATGTGGAGTCGAGGGGGAGTTCGTATGGCAACCATGAGGCTCCATCATCAGACCCTGGACGCCACCTAGGGCTAATACTTGTCAAAACAAATCCAACGAGCCCAAACACGGTGGCACTATTTTGTATAGTTCCAAAAGTTGAATGGTTCCAAAAGCCATTTTCCGACTTCATCATCAGATCATGGACACCACTTAGAGCTGTAATGATTGTCAAGAAAAATTCAACGAGCCTAAAAACGATAGGGCTATATTGCGTAGTTGGGAAGTTCCTATGTCCACCTTTCAGCTCCATCACCAGACCACCTTCATAGTACTATATTATGGCATTCGCTAAACGTACATACGAATGTGAAATTTCAACTCAATCGAATACCCGGATGTGTTTGAGAAATGGATCAGAAACTTTGAAACGGAAAGACAGACATACGAACAAAGAAAGTTAAAAAGCTGGTTACTAAATTCTCGATTAGCATTACTCGTTAATTAAAAACAAACACACCGTCACTCCTATATTCCACAAGCGGGGGTGGCAGAGGTGTACTGAGTACACCCACTTTTCGCCGACGAGGTTAGCTCCCATGTAATAAGGGCGGGCCTATTGCCATTTACCGATTTGAACCCACTCGTGATCATTAAGACCAAGTCGATAATTAAAACTACAGTTATACAAGGTTCACAAGAATCCTTTGGCCCGCGTCAAAAATCGGAACTAACGCTGTCATCAAGTGAAATGTCACTTTATGACAGACTCAGAGTTGCCATTTGCTATGAAATTTACCCAAATATTTTTTTTATTTAGTATTCGTGTGGACCCACCTGTTGAAATATTTCCCTGGTAGTAGAAAATTTTTACTAAATGACAACCCTAATTTCACACCAACACCCTCCCGTCAATGTCATCCACAGGCCAAATTATCCTTGTCGTACTATCGCTAGTTTAATCGTCGGATAGGGCCGCCCAGAGATGGTAAAATATGTACAAAGACTTACTTGCAACTATTGTCGATACGTCTGTTTACCATTACTCGAGGATGGTATTGAGGCCCTTTATATTGTAGTTTATGTCAAAATGGTAGCATAATTTCTATCTATCGTGTGCAGAGTTCCAACAGGCTCTTTCTTTACCTACCTCTCTGGCTTCCTTCACTCTCATAGTTCGTCTCATACACGGTCGCCGATTACGGAGACTCTTGCCTTGTCTTTTAGATAAGACACGGTCTATTTGGTCATGGTAAGATAGTCTAAGTCTTCCCCGGTACCTACATCCTTCTACTTTTGCATTGTATATCTGTTTTGTCACTCGTTCTTCTGACATTCTTTCTATGTGGCCGAACCAACGAAGCATAACTTTCCTCATCTTTACACCGATACTATCTTTCATACCTACTAGCTTTCTCGCCGCGTGGTTCCCGGCTTAGAATAGGACCAACCCATCTCATCCCATCGGGTGTCGTACAAGGCGACTAAGGGAAAACTAGGAAATGGGCAGCAGCGTTCCCTTAACACTTCTACCATCAAAAACTGCGCTCGCCAACCCGCCTGCCAAGCCTGGCGAGTATGGCAAACCCCCCCCAATTTATTAAAATGGAAGAAAAAGATAAAACCAGGCCCCTAGTCCCCGGCGGTCCTGTTCGTCCTGGCCACGGTAGCAGCTATGGTAACGACAGGACAAGGGGTGCTAAGAATCTCCGGCAGAGATCTGGCTACCACCAACTACGAAAATTGGCCCTGGTGACATACAACGCACGCACGTTAAGGACAGATGAGAAGCTTCTTGAGCTGGAAGAAGAGATAAACAAGTTGCGGTGGAATATTGTTGGTTTATCGGAGGTCCGAAGAAAGAGCGAGGACACGATAACCTTAAAATCCGGAAACTTGTTTTACTACCGGGAGGGCGAACAGCAGTCCCAAGGTGGTGTCGGATTTATCGTCCACAAGTCACTCATAGACAACGTTGTGTCCATCACTAGTGTGTCGAGCAGGGTAGCGTACCTGATACTCAGAATATCCAAAAGATATTCGCTGAAGGTCATACAGGTCTACGCACCGACCTCGGCATACTCAGATGATGACGTCGAAGTAATGTATGAGGACATTAGTAGAGCCATACATACTTCCAAAGCACACTTTACAGTGGTTATGGGTGACTTCAATGCGCGGCTGGGCAAACGGGGCGATGATGAATTGAGAGTGGGGCAATTTGGATATGGGCAGCGCAACCCCCTGGGGTTATATTCGGCCAGCCTCTGACCCCTGGGTCAGAGGCTGGCCGAATATCTGGAGAAGGAGGGACTCTTTATGATGAACTCTTTCTTCCGGAAGCCGCCTCATAGGAAATGGACCTGGATGAGCCCTGATGGTTCCACAAAAAATGAGATAGACTTCATCATGAGCACCAAGCGACAAATATTTAATGATGTCTCCGTGATTCACAGGGTAAAAACCGGCAGTGATCACCGAATGGTCAGAGGCACATTAAATATTAATGTCAAAATGGAAAGATCGCGTCTGATGAAGTCTACGCTCCGACCTTCTTATGCACATATCCAAAACCCCGAGAACTTTCAACTCGAATTGGCAAACCGCTTCGAATTGCTAGACAGCAGCGCATCAGTGGACGAAATCAACAACAGGCTGGTAGAGACTGACCATACGGTCGGGTCCAAGTATTATAAGCCCCACCGTAAAAATAGACCTCAAAAACTATCCAACTACACCCGAAACCTCATGGCTGAGCGACGTTCCATGACGCTCCAAACCTCCGATGATGCTAAGTCCTATAGGCAGCTCAATGGACAGATACTGAAGTCCTTGCGACACGATTTACGGTCCTTCAATACAAGGCGTATTGAGGAGACCATAGCACAGAACAAGGGCTCCAAAGTGTTCGCAAGAGACGCGTCTATTGGGCAAAGCCAGTTGACGAAGCTGAAGACGGAGGACGGAAACGTAACGTCGAATAGGTCAGAGGTGCTCAGGGAGATAGAGAGGTTCTATGGGCAGTTGTACACCTCAGTAGCTGAACATGTTGTTGACTTGGTAAAAGACCCAAGAGCCAAGCTAACCCGACACTACACTGAAGATATCCCGGACATCAGCCTGTACGAGATTAGGATGGCTCTCAAACAACTCAGAAATAACAAAGCGCCAGGCGAAGACGGAATTACCGCAGAGCTTCTGAAAGCGGGCGGAACGCCGGTACTTAAAGTCCTTCAGAGGCTGTTTAATTCCGTCTTGCTCGAAGAGAAAACGCCGGAAGCATGGAACAGGGGTGTGGTGGTACTGTTTTTCAAGAAAGGTGATAACACTTTACTGAAGAATTATAGGCCCATCACACTGCTGAGCCATGTTTATAAGTTGTTTTCGAGAGTCATCACGAATCGTCTCGAACGCAGGCTTGATGACTTCCAGCCTCCCGAACAAGCCGGTTTCCGGAAAGGCTTTAGTACCATAGACCACATACATACGCTGCGGCAGATTATACAGAAGACCGAGGAGTATAATCGGCCACTATGCTTGGCGTTTGTGGACTATGAGAAAGCCTTCGATTCGATCGAGACTTGGGCGGTTCTTAGATCTCTCCAGCGATGCCGCATTGACTATCGGTACATTGAAGTGTTGAAGTGCTTGTATAATAACGCCACCATGTCAGTCCGAGTACAGGGGCAGTGCACGAAGGCGATCCCCATAAAAAGAGGAGTAAGGCAGGGAGACGTCATTTCTCCGAAACTGTTTACGGCCACCTTAGAGGACGCCTTCAAGCTCTTGGAATGGCAAGGACTTGGCATCAACATCAATGGCGAATACATCACTCACCTTCGATTTGCCGACGACATTGTGGTCGTGGCAGAGTCGCTGAAAGATCTAGGACGAATGCTCGGTGACCTCAACAGAGTATCTCAACAAGTGGGTCTTAAAATGAACATGGACAAAACGAAAATAATGTCTAACGTCCATGTCGTACCCACCGCACTCACCGTTGGGAACTCTACTCTTGAAGTTGTCGACGAATACATTTACCTGGGACAGGTAGTCCGGTTAGGTAGGTCCAACTTTGAGAGAGAGGTCAATCGACGAATCCAACTCGGCTGGGCAGCGTTCGGGAAACTGCGCAACATCTTCTCATCCAAAATACCTCAGTGCCTAAAGACTAAAGTTTTTAGTCAATGTGTGTTACCAGTGATGATATATGGATCAGAGACGTGGTCTCTTACAATAGGTCTCATAAAAAAGCTCAGAGTTGCTCAGCGAGCTATGGAGAGAGCTATGCTCGGCGTTTCTCTACGCGATCGAATCAGGAATGAGGAGATTCGTAGAAGAACCAAGGTCACCGACATAGCCGTTAAGATTAGCAAGCTGAAGTGGCAATGGGCGGGCCACATAGCGCGTAGATCGGACGGGCGTTGGGGCAGAAAGATTCTAGAGTGGAGACCACGTATTGGCAAGCGCAGCGTGGGACGACCGCCTGCCAGATGGACCGACGATCTTGCGAAAATCGCAGGAAGTCGTTGGATGCAGGTGGCATCGGACCGGTTACGCTGGAAAGCGATTGGGGAGGCCTATGTTCAGCAGTGGACAAGTATAGGCTGAGATGATGATGATGATGACTAGCTTTCTTACTACGCTGTTGCGAATACGGTCGGTCAGCTTCACTGCGTACACCTTCCGCAGAGCTCGCATTTCGACCGCATATAATCTACTTGCATTCTCCTTCTTACATAACCAGCTTTCGCTGCCATATAGCATAATTTCAGTTTGAATTATGTATTATTTTTTGTTGTTTTATTATTTATAATTACCTACTTTATTAATAAAAATCCAGCCTTTTGCAAAACACACAGACTGCGATTGCGTTACACTCAAAGCGCTAAACAAACATCCCGGTAGCGCAATTTGCAACTGCCCCGCTGTGCAAATACCGGAGAGAGAAACGTGTTTGTACCGACGAATTTGCTGATACTAATAGTACGCATACATGTTATATCACACCGTTATAATCTAAGAAGATAGTAGAAATATTGTAAGTAGGTCTATAATAATAATTTTAATTTAAATATATACCATTTTAAAAACAAGCTTTTATAGCAAAAACACAATGAAGATATCTTTGCACCATCGGACCTTGGACACCATCCGAGTCTAAAATACTCGACAAGACAATGAGCCCAAAACGGCGGGCGTATATTAAGTAGTCAGGTGGTTTCATTGGCTACCTCTCAGCTTCATCATCAGGACCTGAACACTATCTGGTTGTATAGTACTGGTCAATACCACTCTAACAAGCCTAAACACAAGGTGCGTCCACATGTTCCTATGGCCACCTTCCGACTCCATCATCAGACCGGCTCCATAATACCATATTGTTATATTGTAACCAAACTTACATACGTATGTCATATTTCAGCTCAATCGGATCGGATCCCCGGAATCGGATACCCGCAACTGCTTGAAAAATGAATCGCAAGATTTGAACCGGAAAGACCGTCGACAGGCAGACGTCCTGGTACCTAAATCCTTCCACTTTCACAGTGTATATCTGTTTTGTCATTCTTTCTTTATGCCCGAACCATCTATGTTATACAGCCTGTTATTTCAGCCTGGTTTTCTAATGGTGAAAGAATTATTAAAATGGGTTCAGTACTTTTAGGGTTCATCCATTACAAAGAAAAAACAAACAACACTCCGGATCTCTTGCGGGGAACGCAGAAAGTACAGTTCCTACTGGTTGTTTTTACAGACCTCTCTGGGTTCATCCACTATCATATTTCGTCTTATACACAGTCGCCCTTACGTCTAACAAATCCACGTAACCAACGAACAAAGTCCTATAATCCAGTATTTATATTTCCATAAATAACCTTGCCCATCCTCACTTATGGTGCCGAGACCTGGTCGCTTACAAAGGGCAACCTATATTAAATTAGAGTGGCACAACGCGAGCCATCTCCCTTGCCGACCGAATACCTAACATAGAAATCCGAAGGCGGACGAATGTTGAAGATATTGGTAAACGGATCACGAGGTTATTGTGGAGATGGGCAGGACACTTGCTGAGGCGGGATGACAGCAGGTGGACCAAGACCGTAACAGAATGGTGGCCCAAAAAGGGACGCAGGACTATAGGCTGACCATAAACCAGATGGAGTGATGACATCGTGAAGGTGGCCGGAAAATTGTGGAATAGGCTAGCATAGGACCGGAACGAATGGTGCGATAGAAGAAAGGCCTACACTTAGCAGTGGGTAGATACAGGCTGATTGATAATGATGATGATAAATAATCTTATCGACGGGCACGGAAAATTCAAATTTACTTTGTTCTATAGGACCGTCGAAATAAACAAATCTTTATAATAAGTATACAGATATCTTGGGGTACTGCCCCCGCCAAGAAGCCAAGCGAAACGCGGGGGCACTACTACCTTTTCTCGAAGCACTTCGTTGTTTTTTTGATCCCTCATTACTTGGGTTTGGATAATACCAGATAAACAAAATTCTCGGTATAAGATGTCAATACCACTATTGAGTCCACCCTCATTAAACATATAAGTTTCAATTGCATTGCTCTTATACTGTAGATTTTATTAATATATAAAGTACCCCGATTCCGTCACTGACTCACTGATGATCATCATCAAAATGGCCATATATGTTGACTAAGATGTAGAGTTTATGAAGTTAGGGCTTGTAGAGTTCGAAGCTTGGCTCTACATGAGATCTGATAACTTTTTGACAGAGCGGAATAAAGACGAGACGTCTTTGCAACATTTTACATGAAAATGTATTTGATGGGATCTCACTTTTACACTAGATAATATTATCTTCATCGTGAAATGAGATTGCCACTATCCTCGTATACAGGGATATAATGTTATTCATTGGCAAACCAGGTGGTTCTCATGTTTTATTCCGTGTGTCCTGTTATTCCGCAAATCCGGCCACTGAGACCGGTGATAAATCCGTAATATAGATCGACGTACCTATTACATTTCTAGAACCGCTATTACACCGTTGTGTAACAATTTTGAAAATCTTCAAACTTTTAAATATCATTTATCGCTTGGTGTGGGTGTTTTTAATGCACTTTAGTATTGTTATAGAGATATTACTTATTAGTGTTCTTTTTAGTACCAATTAACAGTAGGCATTGGATACATCACCTGGGTTTTCACTGTGTATATTATACTAGCAGTTTCCCGCGACTTCGTACCCGGTCGACAACAGCGCCATCTACTAGCAGACTTCTGGATAAGGTAGCTTTCTAGTGTTGAAATAATTTATGAAATCGCTCCTGTAGTTTTTGAGTTTATTCGTTACAAACATATGTTTCCTCCTTATAATATTAGTATCGATAAATATAAGCCTTGTAGTTGTTGAGTTTTTCCTGCACATCTACACTATACTTAGGTGTGAAGATACAACACCGGCGAGCGTGTATGAGACTATGAGTGGAGAAAGCGAGACAGTAAGGAAAGAACCTGTTGGAACTCTGTATTTTCTGCCTATCTTGCAAGGGATCTGGCGTTACGATATAGGTAGGATAGATGGGAATTTTAACTTTTAACTCACAATAGCCTTAATATTGCTGCAACTTACCCATACTTATTTTATGTAAAAATATCTCTGTCCTATACCTAAAGGTTGCCTGGAAAAAATCGCTTTAAGCGATAAGGCCGCCTTGCTGTACCATCATAACAATTTTGTTTTTTATGTCATAATATTTTATGTGCAATAAAGTATATTAATATCACTACGATTCTGTGATCTGAGTTTTCGTTGGTTTATTCATATTCAGCGCAACTGGAGATCATGAGATTGTAGGTTTAAATCTTAAGTCTGTCAAAATGTGTTTTTTTTATTGAGAAATTCTTACTGATAGCCCAAAGTCTGGAATTGTGGTGGTCTGGTGTGATGGTAATAGTAGCATTCGGCCAATGCCTAATGCACCTGCAGCCAAGTTGCCTTCTAGTCAATAACCTCTCTATCTATCGATCCACGCCAGATCCTTTGCGGGGTATGCAGAGAGTACAGTTCCAACAGTCGATAACGCTGACAAACGAAAAAAATGTTCGAGAATGACGAAGCTTGGCCCAGTTGCCCAACGGATCGTGTAGCAGCGGGTGTGATCCTCGCACGGGACAAATCTTTATGTGATCTGGATGTGTGTGTATTTGCAGGAATAATTCGTAGCGTGGTGTTACGCTTTTCTTTTAAATAATAACATTTTACAACGAATATTCACGTGGTCTTGATGTCGTCAGAACAATGCGCTATCAATTGCGGCATAAAATCGAGGCGCAACCTTTGGAGGGAAGGTCGCACCACCGCGCCATGGTAATTCACGTCCAGTCTGGAAGTCTTTAAATAGACTTTGGATTTAGGTGGGCCGAAGCAAGGAGAACATGATCAGGTGGGGATTCACAGACAATAGTGACCTGGGGTGTTTTTGCGGTGTAACCCAAACAATGTTCCACCTTATATCATGCTCTGCGTGCCGTAACACCAGCACGCAGTAGGATTTGATGTCTGCTACCGACAATGCAATCCATGTGACCTCCATCTGGGCCGCATCCATATTATTAAAATCATGTTTGCCGTCGAAACGCTAAGAAGAAGTAGAAACAAAACGCTACTTGCTTATTAGCTAGGCCCTCCAGTGTAAGGCATTTTTCAATTATTTTTTTAATTGTGGGATCAATCCATCCAAGACCTCAAACGCCTCAGTTCATCCCGTAACTATAGGTACTGTAGAGCACTCAAATAGTTGGGAACTTAAATAACAAAAATAAACCGCGATAAAATTCAAAATATTTTAATTTAATATTTGCACAATCAATGTTTGCCTATCTCTGGCCCAGAGTTCGGTATGAGAGGTGTCCAAGCAATTGACTTGTAGAAAAAATCCCTTAGGAATATTCTGGCCCGGACGATGTAGATCAGGGTACTGACCCGGATTCCGGAGCCCGGATTAATTACATCCACATTTCAATCAATTTGCACGAGAGCACTCATTTATAAACATAGTACGGAAGGTTCGTGATTACTAATTAATTAGAAGAATAAATTAGGATAATTTATTTACGAGGATTTTCTTTTAGGAGAATAAAAATCAAAAAAATAAATACCGGCACGCCTATATGCCCCAAGCGGGGGTAGCAGAGGTGTACTGAGTACACCCACTTTTCGCCGATGATATTAGATGCTATGTAACAGGGGGCAAGTCATGAGTTTTAATTATAATATACTTTAATTTTTTATACTTTTTATCTACACCGTCACACCTATATTCCCCAAGCGGGGGTGGCAGAGGTGTACTAGTACACTCACGTTTCGCCAACGATGTTAGGTCCCATGTAATAGGAGGCGGCCATATACCGGGCACAATTCCAGACTCCGGACTTGTACTGGGAAGTTTTCCTTTAGAAAAACTACACTTGTGCGACCTACGATTTCAACCCAGGACCTCGTGATCACAAAGCGATGCGGTTTGCATCCTTTGCATGCTTTTTATCTATATCTATCCATATCATCACGCCGGATCCCTTGCGGGGTAGGCAGAGAGTACAGAGTTCCAACAGGTGCTCGTAGCGCTGTGCGACCACGGTGGTCTTACTGATCACCAAGGTTAAGCAGCGTTCGACTCGGTCGGCCTGAGATGGGTGACCGTTTGTGGCATTTTCATATTCGAGCGTCTCCGTGCTTCGGACGGCACGTTAAGCCGTTGGTCCCGGTTACCACTTAATGTGGTAGTCGTTAAGCCGAGTTGGTAACCTTAAGGCGGCTTGATAAGTTCCAACAGCAGGTAGCCACAAACCTGCCTTAACCAATCCGCACTGGGTCCGCGTGGTGGAGTTTGACCTAATCTCTCTCACCTCGATTTGTGAGAGAAGGCCTTTGCAAAGCAGTGGGCAGTATAGGCTGATATTATTATTATACCTCTCTGGCTTCCTCCACTCTCATAGTTCGTCTCATACACGCCCGCCGGTTACGGTTACTTTTTATGTTTTATTTATACTTTTTAACTTTAATTGTAATATAGTTTCTAATAGTTATATACTATTCTACCTATTTAAAGCCAACGCGGACGATGCCGGGGGCAGAAACTTTTTCTTTTTTTAAATAAACGCAGTCCCACACTAGGATTTCTTCCTGTGTCGTGGGTGCGTTTACAAACATGAAAATTCACTTACACAAATACCCAGACCGGAACAAATAATTGTGGATCACACAAAGGTTTGTCCCGTGCGGGAATCGAACCCGCGACTATTAAACACAGTAGGCGGAGCGGCTTAAGCTCTTAACCAATGCGCTAAATCGTCCACCAAATTAAATTTGAGTTTTGAGTTTGAGTTTTGAATCCTAAGTCAGACAATGTGTAATTTTTCGATGGAAACAATTCTAGTACCAATCCGGAGCCTAGTATTGCGCCCGGTATATGGCAATAGGCTAGCCCCCTATTACATGGGGCCTAGCATCGTCAGCGTAAGGTGGGTATACAAAGTACACCTCTGCCACCCCTGCTTAGGAAATATAGGCGTGACGATTTTTCTTTTTTAACGCCTTTTATTTCTTTATAGCAACACGTTTTTTTGCGTAAAAGTTTCATTACCTACGAGGCGTAAAAAACTAAGCATAATATTTCAGAATATCTTTTTTACGGAGTATCAGTTTGAGTAACGATTGTGTCATGTTCTCATAAACTAAAGTACGAAATTAAAATAAACGACACGGTACTAGAGATGAGAAAAATACAATGCAAGCCAATTATAAGGGAGCATTAATATAAAAATATGAAAAATTATAGTAATTTCAACTACCTAGTTTGATTGGCAAAGTTGACGTTACACCAAAACTGATCGGTAATTATTAATCTTCGGAAAAATTCAAAACCGCTGGCTAGTTTTCTCTATTAATTATTCATTTTCGGTGCACCGCCATCTATCGGGGTATGTCGTAAACCATTAAATTATATAAAACTATTTTCATGACAAATATACAATATCTGTCCCAACGCATACTTTGCAGTGAAAAGGAGACAGAGCTATAAACTGTGTATATTTCTACCTCTTTCTTACAGCATAGAAAAATTGTAACAGCTTTGTTAAAGAGATTGTTGTTCTCACCCTGATCTATTTAATGCCGAAACTATAAGGCCCGCATAAACTAATTATAATAACTGCGCCAAGAGCCAAAAGTAACTATTCAAATGGCATGGTAAAAGCCTTCTCTGCCAAAACGAGGTGGGAGAGAGTAGGCCATAGTGCAGCACGCGGATACAGTCCGGATTGGTGAAGGCTGGTTTGTGGCCATCTCCTATGGGACCTCCCGGGTCTATGTTATATAGCCTATGCTACTTCTGAATAAGGTAGCTTTCTAAAGTTGAAAGAATTTTTGAAATCGGGCCCGTAGTTTTTCAGTTTATTCGTTACAAACCTATATTTCCTCTTGATAATATTAGTATAGATAAATATAAGCCTTGTAGTTGTTGAGTTATATCTGCACACCTACAATATATTTAGGTGTGAAGATACAACACAGTATAGTTTCATTATGCCACTAAATACGGCAGTCAGTGTATATTACCAGAACACTGGCGTGAATCAGAGCGTGCGGAATTTATAGAGGACGGGAATGGTCCATTTAGAGTTGCCCGCACTGTACTATATGTGGCATGTTACTTAGTGAGTTAGGACTCTGGCTAGTTTTTGTACTGTTTTATTGGACAAGTTTTTTAGCACTACCTAAATATTTTCTCGTCTGTCCTGTCCTGGCCTATCTTGCCTGTCATGAGTTATAACCATGGTTTTAACAGCTTCTTCTCAAATTCTATAGTATATCATTGGCATGGTTCTCGGATGGCGATATCGTACCGAGACGTGAAGAGGGCAGGCTCAGAACAAGGTAGACCGATGATCTGGTAAAGATCGTAGGTGAAAGCTGCAGACGTAGATTACGACGGCGGTCTTCGTGGCCATTTTTAGAAAGAAATTTGTCCTACAGTGGAAGTATTCGGCTAATAATGATGGTCCAACAGCGTATTTTGACACAATTACCATACTGTTGTATTCCCAGAACTTAAGAAATATACAGTACAGACACCATATTTAAAATTATATTTAATTATAAAAGCCGGAATTTTTAAAATTATATTTAATTATAAATAAAAAAAATTGTGTGTAAAGTTAAATGTGCTATATCAAAAAAAAATAAGCAAAAAGGTTCTCTCCGGCGGGGAATCGAACCCCGGTCTCCCGCGTGACAGGCGGGGATACTGACCACTATACTACCGAAGACTTGTTATGACCTTGCGAAATATCGGTTCTGTGTTTAAACATACACATCGTAAAACTACATAGAATTTAATGTTATCGACCACACACAAGGTCGTTTTTTATTATCTCTGACGTCACATCTCCGTCATACTCTGTGTCACAGAATAGTTGTTCTAGATTCTTTGTAGTTTGTAGTATACTTATAACAAGCACATATTTGTTTTTAAAATAAATATATTGAGAAGTCATAGAGAAATATTGTTAACACTTTTTTTAATAAGGAAGAACTTCTAAAACGGATGAGTTTCTCAATTCGACTGTATGTTTTTTTTTGTATGTATGTTACGCGATCATTCCGCCAATTATGAATCGATTTTTAAAAATTATTTTTGCATTGGGTTCAGTATAGCTCCAAGGTGGTCCCATTTTAATTTCATCGGTATTGGACCTTGGATTTGGAAGATACACCAGGGAACTCCTTAACGACAAACGTATTACGGTATTACGTCAATCCTATAGGTACCCTGCCATAGAACTAATCAGAATATTAACCGACTTCAAAAAAGGAGAAGATCGACAATTCGTCTGTGTTTTTTATAACGTTTTTATTTATGTACTAATTTTGATGATTTTTTGCGTTGGGTTGAGTATAGTTTCGAGGTGGTCCCATTTTAATGAAATCGGTATTGAACTTGTGACTTTGAAGATACATCAGGGGACTCCTTAACGGCGAACAGCACGAATGTATAGATTCGGTTATTATGGTTATTATATCAATCCTGTAGGTACCTTACTGTACAACTCAGCAAAATAATATAATAAATGTATATAAACATTAGTAAATAATTCAATTGTCACTTAAAATTGTAAAATCAAATCTTTTTAAAAAAGAAACCGACTTCAAAAAGCAAAAAGAATAGAAAATAGAATGCTAATATTTTTTTAAAATTATGCATAAAAAATACATTAAATCAATAAAAAACACATTACACACACTACCATGTATTTGACACAATACACTTCAAATTGAGAATAGACTAATATTGTTTGTTTTTAATATTATTTGTCTATAGTCGTACTGAATGTCAAACAAAACCAGCAAACGATGGCAGAGTTTTTACAAAAAACATCGTTTACAGAGAAGTTTTGTTTCATTAATGAAATTATCGAAATATGTATGTCAAGTTCAATGGACAGCATTTTCTTTTTGATTTTTTGTTTTTGACAATAAAAAAAGGTATTCTTTATTTTAATCATTTTTTGTTTTTTTTTTTTATTTAAATTTCATAAAATTTGTTTGAAAAAAATAGGCAAATTAATAGTGTAGCCTTGGCGAAATCTGTGATTACAGAAGTATATTGACATTATTGACAATAGAACCATAATAATGTTCAAACTTATAATTTAAATTAATTATGGTCGAATTTCGACCAATGGGCGTAATAATAAATCTTTATTGCAGACACAAATCCATAGTTTTACATACATACATTAAGTATAAAATAAAATAATATAAAATACTAAAAATAAAGAAATTAGGAGAAATCATAGAAAGAAAAGAAAATATTAATAATATTTTTTTTTATTTCTTATCATCATTGTTTTTTGCACTTAAGAGGTCACCTGGTTACTTATAGACTATATCCGGTTGGAACCGGTAGGTATGATTTGCAGCGTAACTGCTAATAAATTAATATTTATGTCCCAAAATAAATCTAAAAACTAAATGATAATTGTTTTACGCAAGCATAAATATAATCATTCAGTTCATAAAGGGAACAGCGCGAACGCAGCTCCACTTAAAAAGTAACGCGTCCGAGTTATCTACATTAGGAATAATCACAGGGGTCAACCCAACCGCGGTGCAATGGAGGCGCCTCACCTTAAGGGAATCGCCTTCGTGATCACGGTGTCCCCTACATAGGGATGATTGATATTCATCGATGTTCGATAAATATTGATGTTTAGTGAAAAAACGTCGACGTTTTTTCATCGATGTTAAGGTCTCTAAAACATCGACACGTCGATGGTACGCGTATAATATCGGAATATCTATATTTCCTTACTAAACTAGTTCATTCAATATTATTTTCGTATATTCTAGGATGCTAAGCCACAAAATCTATTCAATACGAATATAGTTTACTCTTGTTTTCGCTGACTAAATTTTGACGTTCGACTCAATCCACACTAGATGTCGCTGATTAATGTAATCTGTTTACAAAATAACATCAATCGAAGTTATTTTAGAACATCAATGTATTCCTTACAATATTTATCATACATATATATTTTTGAATCGATGTTTTTCTAATACCCATCATCCCTACCCCTACGCCAGATAAATATGTTTTCACATACGAGGTCTTCGCACACACCCGCAAGGGTGTGGGGAATCGGCTTCGGGGCAACGGCCCCCTGGCCGAGGTGGCTGTCGCCGGCCATAAACATGGTCGGGTCATTGTGGGGGGACTATGTCCCTTGAAGGGGCGGCGACACGTAGATCCCGCGTGGGGGGCCATCATGAGAGTGTTCACGCCGCACTCCGCGACCAACCCTGTCAGGTGGAACCTATGGCGAACCATAGGAAGCCCGACAAAGCGATCAGCAGGAGGCGGCGACTTCCCGAGGCCCCTCTTCTTTCTTCGCCCGGCAGCGCGATACAGCACCACTAGGGCGACCTAGCGGGCGATCAAACGCCACCGGGCTGTTTCAGGTGTATTATGGGGGGTAGGGATGTTTCAAAAGGGGAGGTGGGTGGCATTAGGGGGTTGGGGGTTGGTAAATCCGGTGGTGTAGAAGATAGTGGGGGTGTTGCGATGTGGCGCTCTTCACACCGCCGTGCGGTCAAGCTCTACCGGGTGAGACTCGTTGGAGAAGCCCAGCAGGCGACCAGCTACGACGGTGACTTCGTCCAGTCCCTCTTCTTTCTTCCACGGTGTCATGTCCAGTGTCATCGCCGCGCACGCGCTCAGGCCCCAACGGCTAGCCGTTAGGGCGAACTGCAGTGGGCGGCGGAGGTCTAGTCCGGTGCAGGCCCCACGGGGTCGAGGATGGGCGCGACCCAGTCGCGCGGGTAGGGCCTCCTGTCCGGCGGGCGCGCATGCCATGGCGCAAGGTCCTGGATATGGGCCCAGGACGAAGCCTCGGCACGCGCGAACATGTTGGTGGACAGGCGGCGGATGAAGTCCTCGAGGCTCTCGACTCGAAGATCCCTCTGGATCGTGGAATTTCTCACGTACCTTGGCGCCCGGACGATGGTGCGCAAAGTGGCGGACTGCTGTGATGCCAACGATTTACGCATCGAGGGGCTCAGCAGGTGTGCCCAGGCCGGCGCCGCGTACGTGAGGCGGCTACGAATGTAGGTCTTGTAGACCGCAATCTTCACTCGTAGAGGGAGTCTAGAGGAGAGCACTGGTTGGAGGAGCGCGCGGGCGCGTCTCGCCTGCGCGGTGATGGTCTTGGTGTGGGGCCTGAAAGTTAGGTTTCTGTCGATGGTCACCCCAAGGTATTTGACCGTGGGGGACCAATCGATGTCCTGGTCGTGGAGTCGGAGTGGTGGTGGATGATGATAACGTCCCATCGTTATCGCCTGTGTTTTGCGCACGTTAGCTGTGAGCCTCCATTTGGACAGCCAGTCCGGGAGGAGGTCGAGGGTCCGTTGTACTTTCCTGGCCGCGTGCTCTGTAGTAAGTGACGACGCGTAGTAGGCTGCGTCGTCAGCGAAGAGGGCCAGGTGGACGTCTGGGGTTGTGGGGATGTCGTCCGTGTAGTGCGCATAGAGCACAGGCGAGAGGCAGCTGCCTTGAGGGACTCCGGCGGCGATGGGGCGCAGGGAAGATAGCGCTCCATCCACCACCACTCTGAATTGTCGAGTCCGGAGGAAGGATGAGACCACCTGCACGATGCGACGGGGGAGGCTGGTGTGCGACAGATTGTAGAGCAGACCGTGGTGCCATACGCGGTCGAACGCCTTCTCCATGTCGAGGGACACCAGGACGGCCTTCTCACGCTTGTTAGCGGAGGCCGTCAGATCGTGTATCACCCTCGACAGCTGTAAGGTGGTGCTGTGTTTCGACCGAAAACCGAACTGCTCTGGGCGGGGAACGATGTGGTCGTTGATGTGAGCCAACAGGAGCTTCTCGAAGATCTTAGAGAGTGTCGGCAGTAGTGTGATGGGTCGATAGCTTTCAGGTTTTCGCGGGTTTTTCCCGGGTTTGGGCAACATGATGACGTGCCCGATCTTCCAGGACTCTGGGAACTTCCCGGTGCGGACGATCCCTGTGAAGAGGCGAGCTACCGCCGCCACTGTGCGGTGTGGCAGGTGCTTCAGCGCTCTGTTGGTAATGCCGTCCGCTCCGGGGGCTTTCTTCGGCTTCAGCTTTTTGGTCATCTTGTTGACCTTACCCGGGGAAAAGAAGATGGCGTCTTCTTCGTGGGCTATCGGCGTGTCCAGGAACTCTCTAAGATGGTGCTCAACTGTTGACTGGTGGGCCTGGTCTGAGGTCGGATTCGGTCGGAATTGGCGTTCGAGGTGGTCGGCGTAGATTTCCGCACGGTCTGCTGCGACGTAGCGTAGTGTCCCGTCGTCGTGAAGAAGTGGCCGCACGGGAGCTGGGGTGTTGGTGAAATGGCGGCATAGGCGGTGAATAGCCGGCTAGTCGTGGTCGATATCATCGAGGTGTCTCTCCCAGCTTGCGGCGGCGTGATCTTGGATCTCGGCCTTTACCCTCTCCGTCAGACGGTTGAGCTGGGTCTTAAGGGTTGGACAGCGACTAGTCTGCCATCTGCGGCGCAGCTGCCTTTTCCTGGCTAGGAGACCGCGTATGTGCGCCGGAAGTTCCGGTTTCCGGGCGCTTTGCTCGCGGTCTCGCCTGGCAGTTGCGAGGGCGTTCTGGATAGTCGCTGTCAGCTCGTTCGCGGCTGCGTCGACGTCTGCGGGGGTCTTTATCGGCCGAGATGCGGTGGTGGTCTCTAAGGTTTTCTTGAAACATGTCCAGTCCGTGCAGTGTTTCGGCACTGCCCAGGTTCTGGCGACAGGACGGGCGGCGATGGTAATGAGCACGGGGACGTGGTCGGACGAGAGGTGTTCGTCCAGCGTCTCCTGCGTTATCTGGCAGTCCAGCCCGCGGTGGATGGTGATGTCTAGTACGTTAGGGAGCCATCTAGGGTCGTCCGGGTATCTTGTTGGCGTCTCTGGGCCGCCAACTGTGTACCCGCGGGCTTCTGAATCGTCCAGCAGCAGTCTTCCCTGTCTGCAGGTGTTAAATGAGTTCCATGCCGGGTGCTTGCAGTTCAAGTCGCCGGCTACGAGCGTAGGGATAGGCGAGTCCAGCAGTTTGTGGACATCAGCCAGCTCCAAGTTGGGTCCTGGTGGTCGGTACGCTGCGAAAATTCTAAGCTCGTTGCCGGCGGCGTGGAGTTGCACTCCGAGGCCGTACATGGAACTCAGGGATTCTGTTGGTAGTGGTTGGTGGACGATTCTTCTTTTGACAAGGACTGCCAGTCCTCTGTACGCACTCTGTCCGGAGTGTTCGTCCTGTCGGTATAAGATGTATCCTGGGAACCTGGGTCTGTCTGTGGGTGCCAAATGCGTCTCATTGATGAGGGCGATGTCTATATTCTGTTCCCGCAGTAGGGGCCTGAGGAGGACGGCCTTCGTTCTCAGGCCGCGGGCGTTCCTGCTTAGTAATCTTAGAGGACTATCCATAATGTTGGATTATGCGGTTTATGCTTCTCACCATCACTGTGGTGGGGTCCTCTCCTGCCTGGAGGGCCTCCAGGGCCTCGTGTAGGACGCCCGTGGCTATGATGATGATCTCTAGATGGGCGCTCCCCCTCTGTGCGCGCGGGGTTTGATCCCTTTTGGGAGGTGCCGCTTTTGTGCGCGGCTTGTGGGGCAAAGGCGCTTTCGGGAGCGCTGATGTTTCGAAATGTACCGCCGGCTGTTCTGTGGGCGGTACGGAGGGCGTCTCGGTCCTGGTGGTTGAGAGCGGTTGGTCCTGCGTCTCCTCCTCCTCCTCCTCCTCTTGTGTAGCGAACCCCTTTCCCTAGGGTCGTTCGCTGGCGCCATTAAGGTGGCTCCACGGGCTTCTGATGCGAGCTCTGTGGGGGCGGGACCTCTTCCGGTCTCACTCCGGTTCCTCCCACTGATGGCCACCGTGCCTGCCGCCTTGTTCCGGGCCTCCTTCCGGAATACGGGGCACTTCACGTGATTGGCGGGATGGGGGCCGCCGCAGTTAATGCAGGTGGCCGGTTCCTCTTTGGGTCGCTCGCACTCCTTGGCGGGGTGTTCACCTCCGCAGCGCACACATGCCAGCCATCTGTGGCATTGGTGGCTAGAGTGCCAGAATTGTTGGCACCTATGGCATTGGGCAGGGCCTTTCTTGCCCCGCCAGGCCTCTATCTTGACACCGGGCATGCAGAGTAGCTCCTCCACATCATAAATGCCCGGCGTGAGGTTCGGTGTGCGCTTAAGGATCGCAAGGAAGATGCACCCTGGTCTTCCTTGCCTTGCCCGGATCTGGCGCACATATTCGGGCTCGAACCCTAGGTCGGTGAGCTCCGCCAGAATATCTTCGGGGTCGGTGTTGGCCGGTAGACCCCGGATTGCCACCTTGAGGCTCTTCTCCGCTGGAAGGGAGTAAGAGAACCAGGCGATGTTCTCATTTTTTTCCAGGACGTATAGATAGCTCTGTATCACCCGGTATTCTTTCTCGGACCGGGGTGAGAAACGCACGCCTTGTCCATAGGGGCGTGCGTTGGGTGCATGACCGAGCGAGTTTCTAAGGGTTCTGAAATGCTTCGGCCAGTTCGGTAGCCGCTCCACAATGAGGGGCGGGTACCTCGCCTGGTTTTTGGGCGCCGTTCCAGCCTCTACTGCTGCATCGGCCTCTGCTTCTTGGGAGGCGGGGCGAGGTGAGCGGGAGCTTCGGGCTACGTCTGCGTATCGGCGTGGCGTGGGGCTGTGCGGGGTTGTGCAGAGGCGCTTGATCTCCTCTGTTACCCCGTCGTCCAGCTCGTCATCGGAGAAGTCGCGAGGTCTCCGGAAAGGGCGCACTAATTCACTCGCGGCGATGTCACTCAACGCGAGAGATGCGGAGGACAGGTCTGACCGGTCACGCGCGGCGGGCGTGAAAAAAGCGAACGGCGCAGGCGACGCGGGTGCGGAGGTGCGCGGTTCGGGAGACGGCGTTCGCAGCAGCGGCATCGACTTGCCAGCTGTCGTTTGCTGCGGGCCGGTGTGTCTGTCGGACACGCTCAACCCCACCGACGACACTAGGGGAGCCCGGCGGACTGCGGCGCGTGGCGCAGCATGGGCTGCGGGCGCAGCGGTGGCACGTGAGGTAGAAGGGCGCGCGGAGGCGCCAGCGGTGCGCTGCGGGAGCGGCGCGGGAGGTGCGGCTGTACGGGCCGGCTTCGGCGACGATGTCGTGGCGGTTTTCGCGGCACTTGTCGGGCTTCTTCCGGCACTCGCGGCACACTTTGCGGCACTCGCGGCGGTGGGTCTCGTCGCACCAGCCTTCGACGTTGAAGGCTGTGCGGGGCGGGGTGCGGTCGCACTCGCGGACGCGGTCTGCGCTCGAGCGACAGTCGCGAACGGGGGACGCGCGGTTGGGGTGGTGCGGCTGGAGGCCGCGCTGGGACGCGACGATGACGCGGTCGGGGGAGAGGCGGGTGAGTCGAACACCGGCCGGCTTCGCCTGTCGGACAGGTCCGACAGCGAGCGGGAGCCCTGGGTTGGCCTCATGGCCAAACCCGGGCGGGTGGCCCTGAAAAGGGCCTTTGGGGGCCGATAAATCGGCAGGCGTCGGCTGGGGACGCGCCCTGCCGCGACCGTCGACAGACGAGTCTGTCGGCATTCAACGGCGATTAACAATCCCCGCCGTACCACACAAGTGCGATACGGGTGCTTCCGCCTCGCTTCGTCTTTAAGGAAAAGACGAAGGGGGTAGGAGTGAAAATGTTACGGTCCGAGCGGCGGTCACTAGCTAGCTAGGTCACTATGGGCGCGGGGCGGATCCTATGTTTTCACTAAAGTTCTCTAAGGATGTCATTGATTGGGCTAAAATCTTAACATCGCAATGCACAAATAGAGGGTTTTCTTACAGCGACATCTATCGGCGATATGGAGAGCACAAGTATCCTTATTCCTGTAAATCAGCATTTCTCAAAGTATGGGTCGCGACCTACTGGTGCGTCGCGAGCGAATATTGGCCCTAAAAATAGGACAATACGAACGCCCCGGCTAACAGACGGGCGTGTCGCCAACTGTTTGAAAACTTTCCCCCTAAAGCAATTTTAAAAACCACTAAATTCAAAACAAAACTCCCCAACGACGGACCAAGTATTTATTCATTACAATATAAGTAAAGAAATAAATAAAAACAATAAATAATTAGTTAATAACAATAGTTATTTAGTATTTTTAAGTATTTTAATAGGAAAAAAATCAAAATAATAAAGAAAAATCAAATAAAATTTTATCCCTAAAAATATCCCCAGAAAATTTCACCCCCTAAAAAAATACCTGTATAGATTTTTTCCCCCTAAATTTGGGGGGAAAACCCCGGAGTTAGCATCACTGCAGACGGGCGACTACTGAATGAGTGACTGAGAAAATTAGTTTCAATCGCAAGCAATTAATGAAATATTGGCTCGCAGTTGCTGACAACTATCCTTCTCTGTTTGATGAAGCTGGGAAATCCTTCGCTTCAGTACCTTATATCTATGTGAGGCGGGATTTTAGGTTGTGGGTAATATTAAAACTTAATACTGAAACAAATTGGACTTATCCAACTCATAGAAATTAAAAGTAACTTTCTAAAATTGAAGTTGATGTTAAAGCTAAAAGACAAAAAATAGGAAACAAATGCATCCTTGTCATTAAAAAATAGTACTTAAAAAGGAGAACCTTTTTAAGTATTAAAAGTTTTCGATTGGGACTGATTATTTTTTCTTGTTTGCCCCTTTTTTCTTCATGAAAACTTAGAGATGAGTCCACCGAATTTGAAAGCTTAGAGAGAGAAGTTAGGTGGGTCGCGGTCCAGTTAACTTTGGGAATCACTGCTATAAATGTTTTGATAACTTATTAGTCTGATAATATCGAAATAATAGCTTTCTATCAAAATGCGTCACCCAGGTCTATTACTAGGTAAGTATACCAAATTTCAATATTGTCTGTCTTGCCGTTCCGAAAAAATCGCCTGCAATGCAACTAACAGAAGTTCGGCTATATTGAAATATAGACACGACTATTTGGACTTGCGTACAATACTCCAATCATGAGTCAACAAAAGTTTTCCTGTACGAGCAGTCTTGCCGCATCAGCTGGCCTTACAGGGTTTTCTTATTAAGTTGATGCAGCCGATATACCTATGCATCTTTCTCCATTTGATTATTCGTAAAGCATACCCTTTTAGTTCTTATTCGACCTTACGGAAACTTTTTTCTACAAGAGTTAGTAGTTCCATTTTTCCATTGGAAGTACAGAACTCCAAAACCAACTGCAACTTTTTTTTCCTTACAAAGGACAAGTTTAAAAGTATTGCAATAATACCCAGTCCCTTCCGACTCCTTTCCCTTCCTTATAAACCCCGAGAACTCCAAGTTTCATCATTATAACTCCTGGAACTTGTTACATCGGTCATTATAACTGGGATGAACTCTTTAGACATTCACTACTGCTCCGAGCGAATCTTATAACTTGGGATATAACTAAGACCTTTTATAATTAGCGTGTAATACTGCTGTTACTTTTTGAGCGAATAAAGTATACTATTCTACCTGTTATTTTAGAAAAAATAGTGATGTCTATAATAAGTAATAGGATTTTTTGAAATATTATTGCCCCGATTCCAATTTCGAAAATCTAACGTGGAAATATGTAGGTACCGCAGAAGATCTAGACTATCTTGCCATAACCAAAGCCATGACTTATCCAGTGTTGTATCCATTCTATTGTAGGGTTAGGCAATTGAAATTCCAATTGCAATTAAATTAATAACGGTTCTCCGGAATCACAATGACTTTCAAGTCAGACGTCAAACGCCTCAGTTTCTCCCGTGACCATAGGTGGTTTAGAGCACTAGTTACTTCGGCAACTTAAACACCAAAGATAAACTGCAATATTTCCGACATATTTTAATACCATTTAGTTTTCTTCTTTTATTTAATTTTTACAATTAAATTTTCCGCAGATCTAGTCTTATCTGATAGGCAGTTTGCCTACGTCTCTATTACAAACAAGCATGTATGAGACCAACTAGGGGAGTGTAGTATGTGAGAGAGGCCTGTAGGGAAATAACTTGTCGGAAACCTGTACTCTCCACCTGTCCCGCAAAGGATCTGGCATGATGATATAGACAGTTATAGATATTTCTCCAAACTTCATAGATATGTTACGGATAACCTTCTTCTTCAGGGAATTCACAATATGAGTATAATATGATACACACATATAATTGTGATATTCCGATGCTATAATTTGTAATAGGTACGCTTAAATAAGCAATCATAAATAGCACTTCGTTTCTCTAAGTGCATTGGTGCTAGAAAACAATAAAATACTACTTAATAAAATACCAGCACCAATACCTGTTATTAAAGTGTACACTATAACACATCTCAAAATAACAGGTAGAAAACGATAACTCATTTCACATCCTCGTAAATCACCTGTTATTTTGAAGAACATTATGTATCATTTTTACAGTATGCTATTAATGTGGTCAAGGAAATAAGGTATTAAACGATAAATAAGTATTATTTCGAAATTGTTCTCTATTGACTCGGTGGTAAAGTAAAAATTGCTTTGTAATATCGATTGTGGTTATTACGTTTTTGTTTGTTACAACCAATTGACGGTAAGGGCGTGCTTTTTGATTGACGACTGCAATAATATCGTTGAGTATTACTTAATAAATGAAATCTTCAAAAGTGAACCTTATGTATATGTTGATAAAGTTCTAAATAAAGATGGCGAGTGGAGAAGAAGAGATAATGGATTATTTGTTATTGACACGTATTGGGTTTTTGTGAATTAATGGTTATAGTTTCTGTATCCAGAACAGTGTGGTCTTTATCAAGGAAGAAAGAAAAGTATTTAACTATACAGACATACACTAAAATACACGGCACCAAGTCTCCTATTGCAATTTTCGTAAAATTGTCGTTCATGTACTTCGTAATCGTCGGTTTTGACAGTTTTGATAATCTAATCTAATTAATTCAATGTGTCCTTATAGTTTTCCATAGGCGTAACACTTAATACAGTTATGGCAGGAACGTTGTGGCAGGATATGTCAAAAGGAAGATCTTCCAGCCAGACGGTTGATATGTCTGGCGGGGCCTGCCACTCTCCCCGAGAGTTGTTGTCGGGGGCTTGTATATATGTTAAGCGTCGTGCGCACTCTAATATCGTAGACATGTATGGCGAATCGTCAGCACCATCTATTGGTACCTACCAATAGATGGTGCTGACGATGGACTACCTAGTCGCAACTATGTAGCGATGTATAGGGGTCGCTACACAGTTATCGGTATTTTTAATAAGACCATAAAGAATTTAAAAGATTACCGACTTTTGGCTTAATTGTAATTGAACGAATGTTATAGCATCTCAGAATTACAAATCACGGAAACATAGAAGACTTGGGGCCCAACTCTGTAGCTATATGTCAGAGATTGTGTGGGGCTAAACAGGCTGCTGCCTCAGCATGTGAACAGGACGGGAATAGTACCATCCCGTTGCTATTCTGGCCAGTGTGTGTCACGGGTGAAGATTCAAGTGAAAAGCCAAGCAAATCTTGAAACAGTGCTCCACCCACCAGTTGTGACCCTCTTCAAACACGCAGAGTTTCTTCCTCAAAGTATATGTGCGCAGTCGCTCGAACGTACGCGGCGCGATATCGCGCGCGCTTAAGTACTATTTTTCGGGGTCACAACTAGCGGGCTTTGCAGTGAGTTTTATTGTGCTTGTAAACCAATCATACAGTACAATTGTTGTCTCTATTTAAGGTTACACTTCTCTATCTTATCTATCCCATTCTAGGATTACACTCTTCTATCGTATGTATTTATCTATTACAGGACTTAACTACTATTTCTTATGAGCTATAAACTTTATCTATTACCTGTCTTTTCTAAACTGTGCATATGCTTATCTACTATCAAAGATCTCGTCCCGAACAGCATGTATAATAATAATATAATAATATCAGCTAATACTAGGGCAAAAACCATCTTTCATAAATCGAAGTCAGAGAGATTAGGTCATACTCCACCACGCAGACCCAGTGCGGATTAGCGGAGGCAGGTTTGTGGCCGCCTACTGTTAGAACTTATCAAGCCTCCTATAAGACTTCCAACTTGTCTCAACGACTATCATATTACGTGGTAATTGGGACCAACGGCTTGACGTGCCTTCCGAAGCACGGAGATACTCGAATATGAAATGCCATAAATGGTCACCCATCTCAGGCCAACCCAGTCGAACGCTGTCTAACCTTAGATAACATATAAAGATATTACAAAATAAACACGTGCGCAGTCGTTTACGACAGTTAGTGTGCACACTAGCTGTCGTACGCGACTATTGCAATATTTACATACTTTAATCACTATTTACCCCATAAATTACAGTCGTACTTTGATTATTGCCGTTTACTTTGCATTGTTGAAATATTTACATATTTTAATCAACACTCAAATTAATATTATGACAGCTGGTTCTGGGTTATTATTTTTGCTAAGTTTATCTAGTCACCCCATTTGGGATACCACTGAATATTATTCGCGTATTATTGTTCAATAGTGGTCGCCCATTGGTCGAAATTCGACCATAATTAATTTAAATTATAAGTTTGAAGATTATTAAGGTTCTATTGTCAAAGACTATACATCTATAATCACAGATTTCACCAAGGCTATTACTATTAATTTTCCAATTTTTTTTTCAAACAAATTATATGAAATTTAAATAAAAAAAAAACAAGAAATGATTAAAATAAAAAATACCTTTTTTTATTATTTTTTTATTGAAACAAAAAACCAACAAGAAAATGGTGTCCATTAAACTTGACATACATATTTCGATAATTTAATTCATGATACAAAACTTCTCTGTTAACGATGTTTTTTTGTAAAAACTGTTTCATCGTTTGCTGGTTATGTTTGACATTCAGTAAGACTATAGACAAATAATATTAAAAACCAACAATATTAATCTATTCTCAATTTGAAGTGTATTGTGTCAAATACATGGTAGTGTGTGTAATGTTATTCATTAATTTAATGTATTTTTTATGCATAATTTAATAAAAAAATATTAGCATTCTGCACTCCTTCTCGATATATTAGTAAATTATAAGTGTGGGAAATTTCATACTCCTCCGTCCGTGCAATTTTCGTAAAAAGGGGTACAAAGTTTTTGCTTTACGTGTTAATATAATGATGATGATACTGCAGCACAGCATTTCGCTGAGTTAAATACATATGAAATGTACTCATTAATGCGAATACATACAACCCGATATTTCGCGAAATCGTTATAGGAATCCGCTTATCGTCGCCGACTACGGACCTAACTCCCCTCTTATCAGCCGCTACAGCCATCCGCGGCATGTTCTCACTGACCCTCCCGATGCCCTTACATCCCGTCTTTCGGATAGAGATACCTCACACAGAATCAAATACCGACCACGCCGGCGAGGTCGCAGAATCCCTTGCTCGCCGGCCGGTGCAGAACACCACAGCGAGACACGTAGTATATGCCCTCCCCATAGTGACTGCTCAAGCCGAGGCCGTTCCTCCTTGACGCGCCCTTGAGCTAGTTGCCCTGTATCTTGCCCTTCCGGCTCGAGCGTATTGGTTGCACGCTCGCCCTTTTGTCCGGTGAAGCTGTAAAAGCCCTCCGGCTAACAGCGTAGATCATTCAGACATAAACACAAACAATGCAACTACAACTGAAATTTTTTGTATAATTTTAACAGGTAGCCGAATTTTATGCTTTCTTCTTAGCTATGAAGAAACGCAGGGCGTTACGGTAATTTAAAATGATCGTGTTGTTTTCTATGTGTAACATGGGTCGCGAGGGTTTTGACGGAAAGTCGAAGAGTGATGTCGTCAATTTGTTTTAATATCCAAAACTTGTGTTATTTCGAATAATACTGTGTAATGTTGGTGGAATATGAATCATTTTATGTATTCTGATATGAGGAAATTGACATTCTTCATTTGCGAATATGGGTATACCAATATGGTGTTAATTTGATACATCACGGTAGCATTTCCAATATTTTTCAATTTAAAATAAATCATTCCAATAGTATTATAATAAATTAAATGTCACACAAAATTGAAAAATGTCACAATACTCAAAACGTCATCTTAATTAGGTCTTAGTAGTTATTCAAATATTTATTATTACTAGTGGTCGCCCACAGGTCGATATTCGACCTACTCTTTCATCGTTTGCTGGTTATGTTTGACATTCAGTAAGACTATAGACAAATAATATTAAAGACAAACATCAATTTGACGTGTATTGTGTCAAATACATGGTAGTGTGTGTAATGCTTTTTTCATTGATTTAATGTATGTTTTATGCATAATTTTAAAAAAATATTAGCATTCTGCACTCCTTCTCTATATAAACTATAGGTGTGGGAAATTTCATACTCCTCCGTCCGCGCAATTTTCCTAAAAATGTGTACAAAGTTTTTGCTTCACGTATTAATATAATGATATTCATAATTTATCATTGAAATATTCATTTGCATGAGCAAAGGTAAATGTAATTAAGTGATAAAACGTGCCTTTTCGATTTCCCTCAAAACGGCTGTCGCAATTAGTATGTAAAGTTTCCAACGCTTTACTATTCGCAGATACTTCATCCATATTATTATCATCGTTGTCATCAAGTTCATCGGGGAGTTGAATTCATTTAGAAATTGTCTTTTTTTGTAATTACCGGGAAGACCTAGACCATCTTACCATAACCAAATATACCATATCTTATCTGAAGGACAAGTCAAGAGTCTCCGTAACCGACAAGCGTGTATAAGACGAACTATGAGAGTGGAAGAGGTATGTAAGGAAAGAGCCTATTGGAACTCTGTACTTTCTGCCTACCCCGCAAGGGATCTTGGGTGATGATATAGAAAAGAATAGAAATCTTTTTTTAACCTTCGTTTTCCTAACATTGAACAATGAATAAAGTTTATCATTTGCTAAAAAAATAAATCTTTCAACCTTTTCGTTTTTTTTTTTAAAATCGATTGCACTCTTATTGGCACTTTGACTTTTAGTTTGCATCACATTTGTTATTTTTGTTGATCTAAATAATTTAAACAGGTTACTTTTAGTTTGACAGTGTTCATTAACCTTTGTGAACTTGTGAATTTACGACAAGGCGGGTCTAGACCAAAAATACAGGTATGGAACTCTGTCTTACTTCCGAAAAAAGCGAAGCGAATCAAAGCGAGCTACATCTTCGACTCCACCGTCACTTCCTATCAGTTGAGATAGGGATCAATGGCTTAATAGGTAGTTATCGATAAAAATCAATGGTATTAATCCTACTAATATTATAAACTAGTTTCTGCCCGTGACTTCGACCGCACTGACTTTAGACAGGAACGTAACATTTTTCCATATACTATTATTCTGGAACTATGTATATTCCATATATAGTTCCGGATAAAGGGATCCTATGAGTGGTTAATCGAGGTAATAAAGTATCTCTGTGGCAAATTTCGTCCAAATCCTATTAGCTTTTTTTGCTTGAATGAGTGACAACCATCCGAACATCTAAACATCCAAACACACAAACTTTTACATCCTCCTAATATTATAAATTTGATGTTTAATATTATAAATGTGAAAGTTTGTATGTTTGTCATTCAATCACGCTAAAACGGCTAAATAGATTTGGATGAAATTTGGTACACAGATTGTTTAACACCTACATTAATTAATGGGTACCCTATATTACTTTAATCTATATCCGTCAAGTTGCCACTATTTCATAGGCCTTAATAAACAGTTATTATATTCCGCACTCTCACAGTTACCATCTAACTACGAAGCCGCAAACAAATATTGTATAGGCTCCCATTTCTCCGTTTGTAACTACCCTGCTTTTATTTATATTGTTGGTCTACGTCAGTCCGCTAACTACGCCAAGTCCGCTTAATTTATGTTTGTAGTACTATAAGTTTTGTATTTTCTCTGTAAGTGATTTGTAAATCTTTTGAGAAAATAAATGTCTTAGACCATAATACACAGAATACTTTTTGTCCCGGAAAAATGTAAGGTTCCTGTCTAAAGTCAACGCGGTCGAAGTCGTGGGCAGAAACAAATAGTAAACAAATACTTTTCAATATAAGCTTTTATGTAGCCAAATAATGGTGCAATTTAAAACGGCCAAAAAAAATTATGTGTACACAAAGGACATTGTTCTGCGCCCATACATGATTTGCCCTAGAACCAACAGCAATGAAAAAATACTTGTATTATTTCAAATCACCCGTAAATTCTCTTAAGACATTTATTATTAAACGGATAAGCGGGGGAATCGCAATATTGCACAAAAGGTTTTAGATTTTGAGGCGATAATTCAGTAGCCATTAATACGTATGAGGTTATATTGTGTGTTGACATTCAGCAAAGATGTCGGCGATTTCGGTATAAGTACTTCCAATACTTTGAAATATTCGTTTTAGATTGCAAATTGTCCGTTAGATACGGATATTTGCCAATATTTTAATAAAATAGGTAAATAATGTTGGCATGGGTCATATGTTTGTTGGTTCTGGGGCAATTTTCGACAATATCCTTTCACGTCTGGCCATTGATGAACCGCTTCACCTGGAGACAATTTCGGGTGTTAAAACAGGTCATGCTTACTATAACAATTAATTTTCATCGAAACTTCGTAGTATAGAAGGAAGTGTTTCTAGTTCAGCTGGCAAGATTTGATGTAAACAAACTAACACTGCAACTTAAATAAAAGCTTATAAAAAACGAGTCTCTGCCCGCGACTTCGCCCGTGTGGACTTTAGCCGGAACCTAACATTTTTTCGGGATAAGAAGTATCCTATGTGGTTATCCAGGTATTATTCATCCAAATCCGTTCAGCCGTTTTTGCATGATTGAGTAACAAATATCCAACTATCTAAGCATACAGACTATCACATTGATAATATTAAAAAAAAAATCACCGTCACGCCTATATTCCCCAAGCGGGGGTGGCAGAAATGTACCGTGTACACCCTCAAAGTCAAAGTCAAAAATCATTTATTTTTTTAGGCCAATACATAGGCACTTACAAATGTCAAAATTATTAAATTTTTTACATCTATCACCGGATCGGAACGCTGCTTCCACTGAGAAGATCCGGCGAGAAACTCAGCGGGCTAGTCTTTTAAATTAATTTGTTTGGCCTTTCTGATAACCATTTTTTTTTTGTCAAAATTCATTCCGTCTACGATGTTAAGTCCCATGTAATTGGGGCGAGCCTATTGCCAAATACCGGGCACAATTCCAGACTCGGGACTCATACTGGGAAATTTTCGTTAGAAAAACTTCATTAGTCCGACCTAGGATATGAACCCAGGACCTCGTGATCACCAAGCGAAGCGCTTTGCCACTAGACCAACGAGTCAGTTTATCATTATATTAATACGTGAACAAAAATTTTGTACCCCTTTTTACGAAAATTGCGCGGACGGATGAGTATGAAATTTTCCACACTTATAGTTTATATAGAGAATGAGTGCAGAATGGTAATATTTTTTTAAAATTATGCATAAAAAATACATTTAATCAATAAAAAAAAACATTACACAGACTACCATGTATTTGACACAATACACTTCAAAAAAGTATAGATTAATGTTGGTTGTCCTTAATATTATTTGTCTATAGTCTCACTGAATGTCAAACATAACCAGCAAACGATGAAAGAGTTTTTACAAAAAACATCGTTGACAGAGAAGTGTTGTATCATTAATTAAATTATCGAAATATGTATGTCAAGTTCAATGGACAGCAACTTCTTTTTGTTCTTTTTTTGTTTTAACAAAAAGAAATTAATAAAGTGGTGATCTTTATTTTAATCATTTTTTGGTATTTTTTGCTTTTTTTTAAATTTCATATAATTTTTTTGATAAAATAGGCAACTTAACAAAATCTGTTATTATAGAAGTATAGTCTTTGACAATAGAACCTTAATAATGTTCAAACTTATAATTTAAATTAATTATGGTCGAATTTCGACCAATGGGGGACCACTAGTTCGAATAATAATAGGATATTCCGATAAACATCTTTCGCGTCATCTTTATTTATGTATATGTATTCACACAGTACTTCTTTGTTCTGTATTCCCGCCGGCTAAATTGCCAACCACTTTCTCAATTGACAAACGTCACTAGTACAAAACAACATACTCGATATATTTTCTTGTATAAGTAATCACATTTCCATCTCTCCACAAACTTAGTCTTTCGCACTCTTTAGAGATACCATTAGTCTCATATCTGGGTCGTAAGGCATTATACTGGAACTGGGCTTATACAAAATGAATTATTAGGGTTTACAACTTACGATTCTAATCACGCCACTCCTTAATTTCGCATACTTGCAGTTACAACTAATTATTCTAATCACCTCAACCAACGCCCTCACAAATCTGTTACAAAAATAATAGTTACCAACACCACAAGCGTGCTGAATATCGAAAACGTACGGTTTCCAATCTTAAAATTCTTAACTCGGTAATGGTAAAAACGACCGGGGCGTACCATTCGAGACATCTGTTCCCGTACGTGTGATAATTTACTGGGGCAATCACAACCCTAGTACCATTTGCCTACATGCGGTATTTGTAACCCTTTGTATTTTAGGAAGAGGTGAATAGACATGAAAATGATTGCTTGATTGCTCCTTTTAATTGCTTTTCATTTAATAAAATTACATTATTATTTGGCAATGATTTCTTATGTGAAATTTCACTAACAACGATTTTTTATTCGCACTAGCGTGATAATATGAAATCCTAACAATATGCAATTTCATATTAAATGTGTTAATTTTTCTTTTATAAAACCGTAACACTAGGAATTATACCTGTCGGGGCGTATCATTTGAGCAATATTTCAGGATCACAGTTAAAAGTGTCAAGTTGTTATTGTCAGTGAACTTTTATCATGTTTATGAACTCTATATCTTTAATAAAGGTTACACCACATAGCCGACGCAGCGCGACGGGAGCGTGACGCTGGCACGACCTGGGAGGTTGTAATGTACTGAAATGTATGGGAGATATCACACAGCGCTGCCGACGCGATTAAAAACGAAGCACAGTGGGAGTGTACGAGCGAGACGCCGTGACGCGTTCAAGCGGGATGCTAGTATTATTTAATGCTTCTAATTAGCAATCACATAGACAATGGAGCTGGAACGCGTCACAAGCGAACAAACGAAGCACGGCGAGAGCGACAGACCAATACGCGAGCCAGCGGGACACTAGTGTTTTTGTTTGATGCTCCTAATTGGCACATTGTCACATAGACATGAGGCTGGAACGCGTCGTACTCGACATGAACATGGTGCGAAGCACGGCAGGAGCGAGACGCCGCTACGCGCGCGAGAGGGACGCTAGTATTATTGTTTGAATTTTAGACGTTGACAGCAACATGGTGGTTGCCCAACCCGCCAGTGCGACGTCGCGCCTGTAGTGTGACGTACGCACCGCGCTGCTGTTCGCCGGAGTCGCACCAGCGTCGCACCCCCGTCGCGCTCCGTCGGCTATGTTACAAAACCTTAAATGCTCAATAATGCTGTCACGACCGACAGATGTCAATATGAGATGGCGGACGGCCCTACTTTGTGATTTCGATTGGCAACGGGGCGAGCGGTCAGACGTATCGCGGTGCAACTAACCTCACTGCATTTTATGTGACATTTTAAGTCTCAATTATTGCGAGTATCTTCTTATATTTGCTACCAAAATTAGTAAATAAAGGAAGATTAGTGTATGTACTAGACAAGAGCCTATTGTAATTTCAAGATTTCTTACATGATTGGCCACCGACGACGACTTGTACGACTGTAATTCCGAAGTAAAAAAAGGTAATCACCTTTTTTTTCACCTTTCACCGTTACAAGAATCGAAACGTGCCATCCTAAAATATAATCATCGATATACCTTATCATGGATGCATTTAGAAACAAGAAATTCACATACACAAACACCCCGACCGAAACAAATATTTGTATGACACACAAAGATTTCTCCAGTGCGGAGATCGAATCCGCGACTACTACATCCAGTACACATAGCGACTTCAGCACTTAACGACTGTACAAGCCGTCTCTCGAAAAGATCTGAAAGGGCTTAGCACGAAAAGATTAACGCGTGACGCTAGCGAGTAAGCGTGCTGCCACGTTCATGTTTATTTAGTAAATTTGAAGTGTGACAAGGATGGCATATAGACCTGCTAACATCACACAATACCATGACCTTCGGAGCGCACATCAAGCAAGTCCGTAACCGAGCAGCCTTTGTGCTCGGTCGACTTTACCCGATGATCTGCAAGGGAGTAAAATTCCTCTTAGGAATAAGGTGACACTTTACAAAACTTGTATATGGCCCATCATGACGTACGCTTGTGAGGTGTTCGGGCACGCTGCCCGCTCTCACATCGATAGATTCCAGACGGTTCAGTCCTGAGTCCTCCGCAAAGCCTTCGGAGCCCTGTGGTTCATATGGAATGTCAATCTGCATTCCGATCTCGTTCTCGAACTTATGCGCGTTTTTATTAAAAAGGCGACAGCCCGATATTTCGCAAACGTCTAATCATAGAAATCCGCTAATCGTGGCCGTTAGTAGTCTAGTATCCTATTAGCCACTACCGCCGTCCGCGGCATGTTCTCACCGATCCTCTCGATGCCCTAACAGCCCTTCTTTCGTATACAGATACCGCACACAGTATCGGACACCGACCTCGCCGCCGAGGTCGAAGAATCCCTTGCCCGCCGGGCAGTGCAGAGCACCACGGCGAGACACCTAGTATACGCCCTCCCCCATAGCGACTGCCCAAGCCGAGGCCGTTCCTCCTTGAGGCGCCCATAAGCTAGTTGCCCCCTTGCCCTTCTGGCTCGCTGTATTGTCCGGTGAAGCTGAAAAGACCCCGCGGCCAACAGCGTAGATATCACACACACACACACACACACGCACGCACGCACGCACGCACGCACGCACGCACGCACGCACGCACGTACGCACGCACGCACGCACGCACTCACGCACGCACGCACGCGCGCACTCACGCACGCACGCAAACACGCACGCACGCACACACACACACACACACACACACACAAGTCACGTGACCATCAATCTTTTCCTGCTAAGCCATCTAATCTTTTCATTATGGTAGTCTTATGGGCGGTTTCAATAATTTAAGGATAGATTTGCTTACTACGGATAGAATTTTGGCATATATTGTATGGAAAATCTGTCTTAATTCTACTGCCTAAACTTAGTGATAATCTTAGATGATTTAGCTACCAAAAAATTGCTCAGAATCACTAAGTTTAGATTACAGTGGGCTTGGCGCACATTGCTTGTAGAAATAACGGCTTTTGGATTAAGAAGGTTCTTGAGTGGCAATCACATATCGGAATACATGGAGTGGCATGCCCCTCCATATGGAATGTATCAGGTAAAAACTGGGTGCATTAGTTCATCACAAAGCCGACCGTGACGATTTTTGGTATTTCTATGATGAGAATGTCATTAGTCGCACACAATCTATGAACTACACATAATATTCTAGATGTCACGATTGCACAAGGTATGTTTTCACTGGGCCTGTCTATTGTCACCATCCGATGCCCGTACATCCCTCTCATTGTATATAAATACAACATACAGGATCAGATAGATATCAAACTAGCTGACGAGGTCATAGGACTCCTTACTTAGGGAAGTCACTCCAGGGAATTCACTAAGACATGGAGCGAAAGCGACAATAAGTGACTACTAAGACTTGTTAAATTTCAAGTAAAGCATTATTGGAGGATATTGAATTAAGCCAGTGATGTGTGACCGACAGAATTCCACAATTTGAAATAAAAAGACAATGGAAGAGTATTCAATCACAAAATGGATCCACTAAATCGTTTTATAGGACACGCTTTGAAAGATAGTCTATAAATTACGCTACAATGTTACACTTTGATGCTGGGACATGGAGCTGTAAAATTCTAGATGAGGCTGCAGATGTTACCTATGTAAGATTATTTTCCCGTTATGCGTCAAGGTACGGAGGAGTTAACACAAACAGATTGACGTTATCGTAATGCTATCGAGTTGATACGCCATCTTTTTACATATACACATACATAAGATTTCTAAATAAGGATGAAGTGTTGAGGTTTGGGTAACGTTGCTGAGAAAGCGTACTGACCCTGTACGCTTTCTCAGCAACGTTACTCAAACGCTAATCTATCCGTGCTAGGCTCTCCTACTCTCGAATCCTGCGAAGCCATGCCTTCTTTTTGCGATCTACATACATTTTACCGGTAATTTGCCCATGCCACCTACAAAAGTAGCAATCGTCCTTGCGCTCGTGATAAATCTGTAAAATAAAAAAATATCAATATAAATAAAACTGATAAGTCTGTTATTTCAACATAAAGAGTAGTTATTTCTTAGAGACTTTTTAAAATTTAGTAGTTATACTCTTGTTCATGTAACTGATGTATACATTTTTCTCTATTTTCGTTTGGTAACGGTGAAGAAAAACATGCCGAGGCCTAACAGTAAAATGTAGCTGGCACTATGATTTTTTTAGACTATTCGTGAAACTGTTAGGTCTTCGTCTGCGTCACTCACGGGATTGCCCGGCTGATGAATTAATCTTGCCCAAGAAATGAGTGGATTAATAGCTCACGTGGATTCCTTGGTACAAGGAGGTTTAAAGATATCTAGGTAGGATTGATACCTTTTAAAGATCAAAAAACGACACGAAAAGTAGGAGCACAAGTATGGACACCCATACTAATTCGAAAAAGACCACACGGTCTTTTTCGAATTAGTTCGATCCAACCAAAGCCAACGGGAGGACGCGTTCAAATACTACAATCCGGTAACAGCCGGTTCCAATATTCAACTCAAGGATGGATTTGCTTACTGGCAGTAGAATTTTGACAGATTTTCTATACAATATATGCCAAAATTCTATCCGTAGTAAGCAAATCTATCCTTAAATTATTGAAACCGCCCATAAGACTACCATAATGAAAAGATTAGATGGCTTAGCAGGAAAAGATTGATGGTCACGTGACTTATTCCTGTAAATCAGCATTTCTCAAAGTATGGGTCGCGACCTACTGGTGCGTCGCGAGCGAATATTGGCCCTAAAAATAGGACAATACGAACGCCCCGGCTAACAGACGGGCGACTACTGAATGAGTGACTGAGAAAATTAGTTTCAATCGCAAGCAATTAATGAAATATTGGCTCGCAGTTGCTGACAACTATCCTTCACTGTTTGATGAAGCTGTGAAATCCTTCGCTTCAGTACCTTATATCTATGTGAGGTGGGATTTTAGGCTATGGGTAATATTAAAACTTAATACTGAAACAAATTGGACGTATCCAACTCATTGAAATTAAAAGTAACTACCTTAAATTGAAGTTGATGTTAAAGCTAAAAGACAAAAAATAGGAAACAAATGCATCCTTGTCATTAAAAATAGTACTTAAAAGGAGAACCTTGTTAAGTATTACAATTTTCGATTGGGACTGATTATTTTTTTTTGTTTGCCCCTTTTTTCTTCATGAAAACTTAGAGATGAGTCCACCGAATTTGAAAGCTTAGAGAGAGAAGTTAGGTGGGTCGCGGTCCAGTTAACTTTGGGAATCACTGCTATAAATGTTTTGATAACTTATTAGTCTGCTAATATCGAAATAATAGCTTTCTACCAAAATGCGTCACCCAGGTCTATTACTAGGTAAGTATACCAAATTTCAATATTGTCTGTCTTGCCGTTCCGAAAAAATCGCCTGCTATGCAACTAACAGAAGTTCGGCTATATTGAAATATAGACACGACTATTTGGACTTGCGTACAATACTCCAATCATGAGTCAAAAAAGTTTTCCTGTACGAGCAGTCTTGCCGCATCAGCTGGCCTTACAGGGTTTTCTTATTAAGCTGATGCAGCCCATATACCTATGCATCTTTCTCCATTGGATTATTCGTAAAGCGCACCCTTTTAGTTCTTATTCGACCTTATGGAAACTTTTTTCTACAAGAGTTAGTAGTTCCATTTTTCTATTGGAAGTACAACCAACAACTCCAAAACCAACTGCAACTTTTTTTCCTCACAAAGGACAAGTTCAAAAGTATTGCAATAATACCCAGTCCCTTCCGACTACTTTCCCTTCCTTATAAACCCCGAGAACTCCAAGTTTCATCATTATAACTCCTGGAACTTGTTACATCGGTCATTATAACTGGGATGAACTCTTTAGACATTCACTACTGCTCCGAGCGAATCTTATAACTTGGGATATAACTAAGACCTTTTATAATCAGCCTCTAATACTGCTGTTACTTTTTGACCGAATAAAGTATACTATACTACCTGTTATTTTGGAAGAAATAGTGATGTCTATAATAAGTAATAGGATATTTTGAACTATTATTGCCCCCATTCCAATTTCGAAAATCGAACGTGGAAAGATGTAGGTACTGCAGAATATCTAGACTATCTTGCCATAACCAAAGCTAGGACTTATCCAGTGTTGTATCCATTTTGTTGTAGGGTTAGGCAATTGAAATTCCAATTGCAATTAAATTAATAACGGTTCTCCGGAATCACAATGACTTTCAAGTCAGTCGCCAAACGCCTCAGTTCCTCCCGTGACCATAGGTGGTTTAGAGCACTAGTAACGTCGGCAACTTAAACACCAAAGATAAACTGCAATATTTCCGACATATTTTAATACCATTTAGTTTTCTTCTTTTATTTAATTTTTACAATTAAATTTTCCGCAGATCTAGTCTTATCTGATAGGCAGTTTGCCTACGTCTATTATAAGCAAGCGATTATGAGACGAACTAGAGAGGCCTGTAGGAAAATAACTTGTCGGAAACCTGTACTCTTCACCTGTCCCGCAAAGGATCTGGCATGATGATATAGACAGTTATAGATATTTCTCCAAACTTCATAGATATGTTACGGATAAACTTCTTCTTCAGGGAATTCTTAATATGAGTATAATATGATACACACATATGATTGTGATATCCCGATGCTATAGCACAAATTATAATTTGTAATAGGTACGTTTAAATAAACAATCATAAATAGCACTTCGTTTCTCTAAGTACATTGGTGATAAAAAACAATAAAATACTACTTAACAAAAAACCAGCACCAATACCTGTTATTAAAGTGTACACTATAATAACATCTCAAAATAACAGGTAGAAAACGATAACTCATTTCACATCCCCGTAAATCACCTGTTATTTTGAAGAACATTATGTGTCATTTTTACAGTATGCTATTAATGTGGTCAAGGAAATAAGGTATTAAACGATAAATAAGTATTATTTCGAAATTGTTCTCTATTGACTCGGTAGTAAAGTAAAAATTGCTTTGTAATATCGATTGTGGTTATTACGTTTTTGTTTGTTACAACCAATTGACGGTAAGGGCGTGCTTTTTGATTGACGACTGCAATAATATCGTTGAGTATTACTTAATAAATGAAATCTTCAAAAGTGAACCTTATGTATATGTTGATAAAGTTCTAAATAAAGATGGCGAGTGGAGAAGAAGAGATAATGGATTATTTGTTATTGACACGTATTGGGTTTTTGTGAATTAATGGTTATAGTTTCTGTATCCAGAACAGTGTGGTCTTTATCAAGGAAGAAAGAAAAGTATTTAACTATACAGACATACACTAAAATACACGGCACCAAGTCTCCTATTGCAATTTTCGTAAAATTGTCGTTCATGTACTTCGTAATCGTCGGTTTTGACAGTTTTGATAATCTAATCTAATTAATTCAATGTGTCCTTATAGTTTTCCATAGGCGTAACACTTAATACAGTTATGGCAGGAACGTTGTGGCAGGATATGTCAAAAGGAAGATCTTCCAGCCAGACGGTTGATATGTCTGGCGGGGCCTGCCACTCTCCCCGAGAGTTGTTGTCGGGGGCTTGTATATATGTTAAGCGTCGTGCGCACTCTAATATCGTAGACATGTATGGCGAATCGTCAGCACCATCTATTGGTAGGTAGTCGCAACTATGTAGCGATGTATAGGGGTCGCTACACAGTTATCGGTATTTTTAATAAGACCATAAAGAATTTAAAAGATTACCGACTTTTGGCTTAATTGTAATTGAACGAATGTTATAGCATCTCAGAATTACAAATCACGAAAACATAGAAGACTTGGGGCCCAACTCTGTAGCTATATGTCAGAGATTGTGTGGGGCTGAACAGGCTGCTGCCTCAGCATGTGAACAGGACGGGAATAGTACCATCCCGGTGCTATTCTGGCCAGTGTGTGTCACGGGTGAAGATTCAAGTGAAAAGCCAAGCAAATCTTGAAACAGTGCTCCACCCACCAGTTGTGACCCTCTTCAAACACGCAGAGTTTCTTCCTCAAAGTATATGTGCGCAGTCGCTCGAACGTACGCGGCGCGATATCGCGCGCGCTTAAGTACTATTTTTTGGGGTCACAACTAGCGGGCTTTGCAGTGAGTTTTATTGTGCTTGTAAACCAATCATACAGTACAATTGTTGTCTCTATTTAAGGTTACACTCCTCTATCTTATCTATTCCATTCTAGTGTTACACTCTTCTATCGTATGTATTTATCTATTACAGGACTACTATTTCTTATGAGCTATAAACTTTATGTATTCCCTGTCTATTCTAAATTTAATCTAGTGCATATGCTTATCTACTATCAAAGACTTCGTCCCGAACAGCATGTATAATAATAATATAATAATATCAGCTAATACTATCCCACTGCTGGGCAAAAACCTTCTTTCATAAATCGAAGTGAGAGAGATTAGGTCATACTGCACCACGCAGACCCAGTGTGGATTAGCGGAGGCAGGTTTATGGCCGCCTACTGTTAGAACTTATCAAGCCTCCTATAAGACTTCCAACTTGTCTTAACGTCTATCATATTACGTGGTAATTGGGACCAACGGCTTGACGTGCCTTCCGAAGCACGGAGATACTCGAATATGAAATGCCGTAAATGGTCACCCATCTCAGGCCAACCCAGTCGAACGCTGTCTTACCTTAGATAACATATAAAGATATTACAAAATAAACACGTGCGCAGTCGCTTACGACAGTTAGTGTGCACACTAGCTGTCGTACGCGACTATTGCAATATTTACATACTTTAATCACTATTTACCCCATAAATTACAGTCGTACTTTGATTATTGCCGTTTACTTTGCATTGTTGAAATATTTACATATTTTAATCAACACTCAAATTAATATTATGACAGCTGGTTCTGGGTTATTATTTTTGCTAAGTTTATCTAGTCACCCCATTTGGGATACCACTGAATATTATTCGCGTATTATTGTTCACTAGTGGTCGCCCATTGGTCGAAATTCGACCATAATTAATTTAAATTATAAGTTTGAAGATTATTAAGGTTCTATTATCAAATACTATACATCTATAATCACAGATTTCACCAAGGCTATTACTATTAATTTTCCAATTTTTTTTTCAAACAAATTATATGAAATTTAAATAAAAAAAAAAACAAGAAATTATTAAAATAAAAAATACCTTTTTTTATTATTTTTTTATTGAAACAAAAAACCAAAAAGAAAATGGTGTCCATTAAACTTGACATACATATTTCGATAATTTAATTAATGATACAAAACTTCTCTGTTAACGATGTTTTTTGTAAAAACTCTTTCATCGTTTGCTGGTTATGTTTGACATTCAGTAAGACTATAGACAAATAATATTAAAAACAAACAATATTAATCGATTCTCAATTTGAAGTGTATTGTATCAAATACATGGTAGTGTGTGTAATGTTATTCATTAATTTAATGTATATTTTACGCATAATTTAAAAAAAAAATATTAGCATTCTGCACTCCTTCTCGATATACTAGTAAACTATAAGTGTGGGAAATTTCATACTCCTCCGTCCGCGCAATTTTCGTAAAAAGGGGTACAAAGTTTTTGCTTTACGTATTAATATAATGATGATAATACTGCAGCACAGCATTCCGCTGAGTTAAATACATATGAAATGTACTCATTAATGCGAATACATACAACCCGATATTTCGCGAAATCTTTCTTTCTTTTCTTTTTTCTTTTTTTTTTTTAAACCCACTCGAGCGTATTGGTTGCACGCTCGCCCTATTGTCCGGTGAAGCTGTAAAAGCCCTCCGGCTAACAGCGTAGATCATTCAGGCATACACACAAACAATGCGACTACAACTTAAATTTTTTGTATAATTTTAACAGGTAGCCGAAGTTTTTGCTTTCTTCTTAGCTATGAACAAACGCAGGGCGTTACGGTAATTTGAAATGATTGTGTAATTGTGTTCTATGTGTAACATAGGTCGCGGAGGTATTGACGGAAATTCGAAGAGTGATGTCGTCAATTTGTTTTAATATCCAAAACTTGTGTTATTTCGAATAATAATGTGTAATTTTGGTGGAATATGAATCATTATGACTGTATTCTAATATGAGCAAATTCAAATTCTTCATTTCCAAATATGGGTTTAACAATATGGTTTTAAATTGATTGATACTTTACGGTAGCATTTCCCATATTTTGCCAAAAGGCGTGCAAATTGAACTGGATGCCAAGGTTATACATAACATTGGCATCCAGTTCAATTTAAAATAAATCAGTCCAATAGTATTATAATAAATTAAATGTCACACAAAATTTAAAAATGTCACAATACTCAAAACGTCATCCTTATCATTATAATTATTAATCTTAATTAGGTTTTAGTAGTTATTCAAATATTTATTATTACTAGTAGTCGCCCATAGGTCGATATTCGACCTACTCTTTTATCGTTTGCTGGTTATGTTTGACATTCAGTAAGACTATAGACAAATAATATTAAAGACAAACATCAATTTGAAGTGTATTGTGTCAAATACATGGTAGTGTGTATAATGCTTTTTTCATTGATTTAATGTATGTTTTATGCATAATTTAAAAAAAATATTAGCTTTCTGCACTCCTTCTCTATATAAACTATAAGTGTGGGAAATTTCATACTCCTCCGTCCGCGCAATTTTCGTAAAAATGTGTACAAAGTTTTTGCTTCACGTATTAATATAATGATATTCATAATTTATCATTTAAATATTCATTTGCATGAGCAAAGGTAAATGTAATTAAGTGATAAAACGTGCCTTTTTGAATTCCCTCAAAACGGCTGTCGCAATTAGTATGTAAAGTTTCCAACGCTTTACTATTCGCAGATACTTCATCCATATTATTATCATCGTTGTCATCAAGTTCATCGGGGAGTTGAATTAATTTAGAAATTGTCTTGTTTTGTAATTACCGGGAGGACCTAGACTATCTTACCATAACCAAATAAACCGTGTCTTATCTGAAGGACAAGTCAAGAGTCTCCGTAACCGACAAGCGTGTATAAGACGAACTATGAGAGTGGAAGAGGTATGTAAGGAAAGAGCCTATTGGAACTCTGTAATTTCTGCCTACCCCGCAAGGGATCTTGGGTAATGATATAGAAAAGAATAGAAATATTTTTTTAACCTTCGTTTCCCTATCATTGAACACAAATGAATAAAGTAAACACATTTGCTAAAAAAATAAATCTTTTAACCTTTTCGTTTTTTTTTCAAATCGATTGCACTCTTATTGGCACTTTGACTTTTAGTTTGCATCACATTTGTTATTTTTGTTGATCTTAATAATTTTAACAGGTTACTTTTAGTTTGACAGTGTTCATTAACCTTTGTGAACTTGTGAATTTACGACAAGGCGGGTGTAGACCAAAAATACAGGTATGGAACTCTGTCTTACTTCCGAAAAAAGCGAAGCGAATCAAAGCGAGCTACATCTTCGACTCCACCGTCACTTCCTATCAGTTGAGATAGGAATCAATGGCTTAATAGGTAGTTATCGATAAAAATCAATGGTATTAATCCTACTAATATTATAAACTAGTTTCTGCCCGTGACTTCGACCGCACTGACTTTAGACAGGAACGTAACATTTTTCCATATACTATTATTCTGGAACTATATATATTCTATATATAATTCCGGATAAAGGGATCCTATGAGTGGTTAATCGAGGTAATAAAGTATCTCTGTGGCAAATTTCGTCCAAATCCTATTAGCTTTTTTTGCTTGATTGAGTGACAACCATCCGAACATCTAAACATCCAAACACACAAACTTTTACATCCTCCTAATATTATAAATTTGATGTGTAATATTATAAATATGAAAGTTTGTATGTTTGTCATTCAATCACGCAAAAACGGCTAAATAGATTTGGCTGAAATTTGGCACACAGATTGTTTAATTAATAGGTACTACATTAATTAATGGGTACCCTATATTACTTTAATCTATATCCGTCAAGTTGCCACTATTTCATAGGCCTTAATAAACAGTTATTATATTCCGCACTCTCACAGTTACCATCTAACTACGAAGCCGCAAACAAATATTGTATAGGCTCCCATTTCTCCGTTTGTAACTACCCTGCTTTTATTTATATTGTTGGTCTACGTCAGTCCGCTAACTACGCCAAGTCCGCTTAATTTATGTTTGTAGTACTATAAGTTTTGTATTTTCTCTGTAAGTGATTTGTAAATCTTTTGAGAAAATAAATGTCTTAGACCATAATACACAGAATACTTTTTGTCCCGGAAAAATGTAAGATTCCTGTCTAAATTCAACGCGGTCGAAGTCGTGGGCAGAAACAAGTAGTAAACAAATACTTTTCAATACAAGCTTTTAATTAGCCAAATAATGGTGCAATTTAAAACGGCCAAAAAAAATTATGTGTACACAAAGGACATTGTTCTGCGCCCATACATGATTTGCCCTAGAACCAACAGCAATGAAAAAATACTTGTATTATTTCAAATCAACCATAAATTCTCTTAAGGCATTTATTATTAAACGGATAAGCGGGGGAATCGCAATATTGCACAAAAGGTTTTAGATTTTGAGGCGATAATTCAGTAGCCATTAATACGTATGAGGTTATATTATGTGTTGACATTCAGCAAAGATGTCGGCGACTTCGATATAAGTACTTCCAATACTTTGAAATATTCGTTTTAGATTGCAATTTTTTTTTTTTTTTTAAACGTAGCCCCACACTAGGATTTATTCCTGTGTCGTGGGTGCGTTTACAAACATGAAAATTCACATACACAAATACCCAGACCGGAACAAATAATTGTGGATCACACAAAGATTTGTCCCGTGCGGGACTCGAACCCTCGACTATTAGACGCAGTGGGCAGAGCGGCTTAAGCTCTTAACCACTGCGCTAAATCGTCCGTCCGTTAGATACGGATATTTGCCAATATTTTAATAAAATAGGTAAATAATGTTGGCATGGGTCATATGTTTGTTGGTTCTGGGGCAATTTTCGACAATATCCTTTCACGTCTGGCCATTGATGAACCGCTTCACCTGGAGACAATTTCGGGTGTTAAAACAGGTCATGCTTACTATAACAATTAATTTTCACCGAAACTTCGTAGTATAGAAGGAAGTGTTTCTAGTTCAGCTGGCAAGATTTGATGTAAACAAACTAACACTGCAACTTAAATAAAAGCTTATAAAAAACGAGTCTCTGCCCGCGACTTCGCCCGCGTGGACTTTAGCCGGAACCTAACATTTTTTCGGGATAAGAAGTATCCTATGTGGTTATCCAGGTATTATTCATCCAAATCCGTTCAGCCGTTTTTGCATGATTGAGTAACAAATATCCAAACATCTAAGCATACAGACTTTCACATTCATAATAATAAAAAAAAAATCACCGTCACGCCTATATTCCCCAAGCGGGGGTGGCAGAAATGTACTGTGTACACCCTCAAAGTCAAAGTCAAAAATCATTAATTTGTTTAGGCCAATACATAAGCACTTACAAAAGTCAAAATTATTAAAATTTTTAGATCTACCACCGGATAGGAACGCCGCCTCCACTGAGAAGATCCGGCGAGAAACTCTAAGGGCTAGTCTTTTAACTTAATTTGTTTGGCCTATCTGATAACCATTTTTTATGTCAAAATTTATTTCGTCAGCGATGTTAGGTCCCATGTAATAGGGGACGAGCCTATTGCCAAATACCGGGCAGAATTCCAGACTCCGGACTCATACTGGGAAATTTTCGTTAGAGAAACTTCATTTGTCCGACTTGGGATTTGAACCCAGGACCTCGTGATCACCAAGCGAAGCGCTTTGCCACTAGACCAACGAGGCAGACCAACATCTCTCGCGTCATCTATATTTATGTATATGTATCCACACAGTACTTCTTTATTCTGTGGGTATTCCCGCCGGCTAAATTGCCAGCCACTTTCTCAATTGACAAACGTCACTAGTACAAAACAACTTACTCGATATATTTTCTTTTATAAGTAATCACATTTCCATCTCTCCACAAACTTAGTGTTTCGCACTCTTTAGAGATACCATTAGTCTCATATCTGGGTCGTAAGGCATTATACTGGAACTGGGCTTATACAAAATGAATTATTAGAGTTTACAACTTACGATTCTAATCACCCCACTCCTTAATTTCGCATACTTGCAGTTACAACTAATTATTCTAATCACCTCAACCAACGCCCTCACAAATCTGTTACAAAAATAATAGTTACCAACACCACAAGCGTGCTGAATATCGAAAACGTACGGTTTCCAATCTTAAAATTCTTAACTCGGGAATGGTAAAAACGACCGGGGCGTACCATTCGAGACATCTGTTCCCGTACGTGTGATAATTTACTGGGGCAATCACAACCCTAGTACCATTTGCCTACATGCGGTATTTGTAACCCATTGTATTTTAGGAAGAGGTGAATAGACATGAAAATGATTGCTTGATTGCTCCTTTTAATTGCTTTTCATTTAATAAAATTACATTATTATTTAGCAATGATTTCTTATGTGAAATTTCACTAACAACAATTTTTTATTCGCACTTGCTTGATAATATGAAATCCGAAAAAGACCGTGTGGTCTTTTTCGAATTAGTATGGGTGTCCATACTTGTGCTCCTACTTTTCGTGTCGTTTTTTGATCTTTAAAAGGTATCAATCCTACCTAGATATCTTTAAACCTCCTTGTACCAAGGAATCCATGTGAGCTATTAACCCACTCATTTCTTGGGCAAGATTAATTCATCAGCCGGGCAATCCCGTGAGTGACGTAGACGAAGACCTAACAGTTTCTGGAATAGTCTAAAAAAATCATAGTGCCGGCTACATTTTACTGTTAGGCCTTGGCATGTTTTTCTTCACCGTTACCAAACGAAAATAGAGAAAAATGTATACATCAGTTACATGAACCAGAGTATAACTACTAAATTTTAAAAAGTCTCTAAGAAATAACTACTCTTTATGTTGTCTCATCAGTTTTATTTGTATTGATATTTTTTTATTTTACAGATTTATCACGAGCTCAAGGACAATTGCTATTTTTGTAGGTGGCATGGCCAAATTACCGGTAAAATGTATGTAGATCGCAAAAAGAAGGCATGGCTTCGCAGGATTCGAGAGTAGGAGAACCTAGCACGGATAGATTAGCGTTTGAGTAACGTTGCTGAGAAAGCGTACAGTGTCAATACGCTTTCTCAGCAACGTTACCCAAACCTCAACACTTCATCCTTATTTAGAAATCTTATGTATGTGTATATGTGAAAAGATGGCGTATCAACTCGATAGCGTTACGATAACGTCAATCTGTTTGTGTTAACTCCTCCGTACCTTGACGCATAAGGGGAAAATAATCTTACATAGGTAACATCTGCAGCCACATCTAGAATTTTACAGCTCCATGTCCCAGCATCAATGTGTAACATTGTAGCGTAATTTATAGACTATCTTTCAAAGCGTGTCCTATAAAACGATTTAGTGGATCCATTTTGTGATTGAATACTCTTCCATTGTCTTTTTATTTCAAATTGTGGAATTCTGTCGGTCACACATCACTGGCTTAATTCAATATCCTCCAATAATGCTTTACTTGAAATTTATCAAGTCTTAGTAGTCACTTATTGTCGCTTTCGCTCCATGTCTTAGGGAATTCCCTGGAGTGACTTCCCTAAGCAAGGAGTCCTATGACCTCGTCAGCTAGTTTGAAATATATCTGATCCTGTATGTTGTATTTATATACAATGAGAGGGATGTACGGGCATCGGATGGTGACAATAGATAGGCCCAGTGAAAACATACCTTGTGCAAGCGTGACATCTAGAATATTATGGGTAGTTCATAGATGGTGTGCGACTAATGACATTCTCATCATAGAAATACCAAAAATCGTCACGGTCGGCTTTGTGATGAACTAATGCACCCAGTTTTTACCTGATACATTCCATATGGAGGGGCATGCCACTCCATGTATTCCGATATGTGATTCATCATCATCATCATCTCAGCCCATACTTGTCCACTGTTGAACATAGGCCTCCCCAATCGCTTTCCAGCGTAACCGGTCCGATGCCACGTGCATCCAACGACTTCCTGCGATTTTCACAAGATCGTCGGTCCATCTGGCAGGCGGTCGTCCCACGCTGCGCTTGCCAATACGTGGTCGCCACTCTAGAATCTTTCTGCCCCAACGCCCGTCCGATCTACGCGCTATGTGGCCCGCCGATATGTGATTGCCACTCAAGAACCTTCTTAATCCAATAGCCGTTATTTCTACAAGCAATGTGCGCCAAGCCCACTGTAATCTAAACTTAGTGATTCTGAGCAATTTTTTGGTAGCTAAATCATTAAAGATTATGTGCGACTAATTAAAAAACCGACTAATCAGACCGCTTTCATAGTACAATTTCGGATCGCATGTATCGTGTCTACATTATTAATCCCATAAAATTTTCGAAATGTGCCTTAACCTAGTCTACGCTGAACCAAATAGCCCAATGTGGCTCCAAATATCTTAGGCTTTCACTCCAATTTATGATATCCCTTCACAATCCCAATTGTCTTACTTCCGATCGATTTCCTAAGAAACAAACCTTTGCCATTGGGAACGGGATAATCCATTGATTCCCTGTTGAAATTTCCTTTATAGCCCACTTGGGATACGGGCAGTGATGAATGGTGACAAATTCGTTTCGAGAAGTAATCTAAAAGAGTGTTCTGTTATATTAAGTAGGCCAAATCATTTACGGGAAGAAAACTGGATAAATAGATTTATCTATATAAGGCTAAATCCCTTTTGGGATAGGCGAAAATTATTCAAGTCAAGTTTCCTTAACCGGCGAGCGTGTATGAGACGAACTATGAGAGTGGAGGAAGCCAGAGAGGTAAGTCAAGAACCTGTTGGAACTCTGTACTCTTTGCCTATCCCGCAAGGGATCTGACGTGATGATATAGATAGATAGACATACAAATTTCATGATTGCGAAACGGGATGGGTATGGAGGATAATTCTTAGCGTGGAAATTCATTTAATTTTTTTTAAGAAAGATTACCCCCTGTTTTCTGAATTGGTAGTCATGCTTTTTATTTCTTGCGTCGCTATAGCAGAAAGTATCCGTAATTTCAAGTTTCCCATTAGTTCCCTTTTTAATTTTAAGAAGACACTTACCCAACCTCAGGTGGGTTCCACCCTTTTGTAGCTCATAAATAAGACATGCAGCCCTTTTAAAGGTCTTGTGCCATTAAAAATTAAAACCAACTCCATTTGGTAAGCCGGGTTTCCTTGTTGAGGTTGGCAGTAGATGGATTAATATTTCGTTTTGTCCTTGTACTGTTTGTGTACATATAAACATTGATAAATAGTCGTATATCTAGCATACGACAATTTATCACTATGTATATGAAGAAAGAGATACCTTGGGGACTAAGGTAAAAAATACAGACTTCCAACAGGTTTTTTCCTTATAGACCTCTCGCCGTTTCTCCACTCTTATAGTTTGTCTTAGAAGTTTTCACTTATATAAAAGTTTTTAAAGGAATTTGGGTGTCAAAATCACCTAAAATCAATCTAGTAGCCTACTATTGTAATAGACTCACCCCCTTTTACATGTACCGTTTCCAGCGATATAACAAGATACACAGTCCCGTTCAATAATAAAAATAAATTAAATTAGGGCATATTGTACCTTACTCGTATCACTTAAAGTTCTATGTGCAACAAAGCGAAAGCCTGTTAATTTCTTAGTAACGTCCACTTTTCGCTGCCTTTTAGTGGTGCTATTTTTCGTGCGGTGAACGTGTATATACCTATATTTGATCACTTCACATGTTTTGTCAACATTTATTGTCCTAGACCTAGGCGAATGTCTCCTCCATAAACTTCCAATTAGATCTAGAGTGACCATGTCTGGCCAGTCTTTCCTGTTTCATATTATGTTGGGAAATATTTGGACTGTCGAATCGTTCAAATACTATAAAAGTCTTAAAACGCTGAGCACATGATCCTACATAAAAAATCACCACACACAAAAAGTGTCCCACACTTCTACAAGTGTAATAATTAACAACGAAGGCTTGGAATGGATGGCAATCAATCGGTTATTTCGGCGACTGGGACCGTTACAAATACTTCTAGATAAAGACAATTTAGGCAGGCGAGACATTCGAATATTACAAGTGTCCTCCACCTTTCTTTATAAATATGATTGTATAATAAATATAAAAATTGCGTCTGTAAAAAGTGTCCCCACACTTCTACAAGTGTAACACTCAAAAACAAAGGCTCAATCGGCCATTTCGGCGGCTGACAAGATGACCCCGGTTGACGAATTGCACAATTTACCTTCCACTGTGAAGAGATAGCACCCGAGATTCATTGTAGTGGGCTGAAAGAACAATATTTCTCTTGAAACGTCTATATATTTCAGGGTTTTAGTGTTGATTCCAATTAATGTGGTATATTTCGTGTCATTAAAGAAGTCCAACTGATTATTTGATACTCAAATCTTTCCAACTCGTTTCATGAATGTTTTAAAAGTGACTTAACTATTCAAAATCACACTGTTATTTTAATAGCCTCATCCCCTACTCATCCCCTATATACTGTTCCCATTACCTACATAATGGAATATTTGGACGTTGAATCACTGAAATATTACTAAAGTATTTCACCAAACTTTGAGTAAATGATCATACGATCATTTCATAAAAATAAAATAATGCCCACCACACAGATGAAACACTTCTACAAGTGTGATACTCAACAGTAAAGGCTCGTAATGCGCGGCAATCAATCGGCCGTTTCGGCAACTGACAAGATGGCGCCCGCTAACGGATCGCACAATTTACCTTCCACTGTGAAGATAGCGAGTTCTGCCGTAGTAGGCTTAACGAACAATATTTCTTTTGAAACGTTCATATTTTACTCTGGATTTTTGTGTTGATTCCCAATATCGTAATGTATTTTGTGCCGTTTAAGGGAACCAAGTATATATCTGATATTTAAAATATCTTCACTAACTCGTTTTAGGGTCATTTTAAAAGCGACCAAAATAAGTTACCATCAATCATGCGACCTGTTATTGTAATACACCACTCACTACCAATCCAAAGGATTCTAAATCATTTAATATAGACAACGAAGTTTGTATGGTATCCTTTGACATTATTTTAAAGATAATTATTATTGTTGGTACACTGAAATATTATAAGTATCTTCCATATTCTTTAAGAATTATGATTCTTAACATATAACAATAATACATCTCATATAAAAATATAAATGTGTCCCACAATTCTACAAGTGTAAAACTCAACAACAAAGTCTCGTTATGCGCGGCAAGCAATCAACTGTTTTGGCAACTAACGAGATGGCGTCCGCTGATGGATCGCACAATTTACCTTCCACTGAGGAGATAGCGAGTTCTTCCGTAGTAGTAATATAACAATATTTCTCTTGAAACGTTCATATCTTACTCTGGATTTCAGTGTTGATTCCAATTGTTGTGTGGTGTTTTGGTTGTGTCTATTTTTTTCAAATCGTCGGTTATTTCACTTCTCGTGTTGTATTATTATGTCTTCTATGTTTTCATTCATTCACTTACATCTATCAAACCAATCCACAAAAATAAAGGTATCTAAAAGTATTCTTTAAATGAATACCATGTTTTCCGTCACTCCAACTTATTCAATATCATGAATAATGAATGAACCGTTTTACCTTAAAGTGGGGCGTCTATCAGAGGAGATAAGGGTAAGGCTATTTTCCCACAACAATCAATTTATTGAATTATATTTGGCGTGTGGAAATTTCGAATGATGAGTGTGGAAATTTCATGCATATACTGATTTCTAATATTTGCAACACATAATACGATGACACAACATGAGATAAGGCGTTCTTACTGATCACCAAGGTTAAGCAGCGTTCAACTTTCATATTCGAGCATGTCCATGCTTCGGTGGCCAAGTCGATCGCGGTTAAAACTTTATGTGGTAGTTGTTAGGCCGAGTTGTAAGCCATATATGCGGCTATACAAATTCCAACAGCAGGTGGACAAAAACCTGCCTTCACCAATCCGACGACCAATACGACCTAACATCTCTCTTACGCAACAATGGGACAGTAAGGCGACCGCGCGGACCCAGTGCGGAAGACCAGCGCTGCAGCATAGTACTGCTGGAGCATTGTCTGACGCCCTGTCTCACCAATTTTGGTCTCACATAATTATTTTCTATCGATTCAGCTCCATGTCATTTCTTTCCTTTTGTTATGTCAATAGACATTTTTGTTTATTTCTTTCTATAAGCTTACATTTAAATTAATCTGAAGTGGGATTGGGCAGGACGTGCGTATGGACTCTCAAAGGTGGGCAAACATCGCCACGGTATGGACCCCTGAGGACGGTCACAGACGCCGTGGTCCGCCGACACAAAGATGACGTGACGACACTTATGCGGGAAAGACCCGTACTATCCATATAGTACAGGCCCAGGATCGATTTGTGTGGAGACGTAAAGGGGAGGCCTTTGCCCAGCAGTGGGATACAGAATAGGCTATTAAAAAAAAACACTTAACTTGCAATGTTCGTATGTCTGTCTGTCTTTCCAGTTCAAATGTTATGATAGATTTTTTAAGCACTGACAGGTATTCGATTGAGCTGAAATTAGGCATACGTATGTAAGTTTGTCAAGAGTGACAATGCAATAATATGGTACTATGAAGCTCGTATGATGATAAAGTCGGAAGAAAGCCATAGGAACATGGCCATGGCAATGTAATCTCTTCGTCTTTAGCGTTGACAATTACTAGATACTACCAGATAGTGTTCAGGGTCTAATGATGAAGCGGAAAGGTGGCCAATGGAGTCACCCAACTACTCAATATAGCTCTGCCGTGTTTAGGCTCATTGGATTTGCCTTGACGAGCACTTAATCGGGATTAAAATTATTACTTTCCTTATTTCATGTCGATAGACACTTTTGTTAGTTTCTTTTTAAATTTTAATTTTGTGAGCACTACATAACTGCTTTTTCTTCTTTTTACTAACCCCCTCTGCACCAACATCCACACAGATACCCTTGGGGTCGTAAATCGCGAGTGGTAGGGGCCCTGAGCGTTCTTCATGCGCAACCCTTAGGGGGACGGTGTGGCGTGGATTGATCCACTTCACCGTTAGCACTGCGTTGATGCAGGAAGGAGCGTGCTTGATAGCACAGGGGGCTGATTGACCCCAATGACGGGCTGTTCGAAACACGGCCCAGAGAGGCACTGGTGCGTTACTGGCTGAAATTCCATAGCCCCTCTTAAGTGTCAGCTCCCCTGGGGTTTTCAGTCGGTGGGAATCCAACACGCCCCGCAAGGTTTTCTCGAGCCTCACGGAAGTCCTATGCAGGATTTTGCCGACGTAAAAAAGGTGTATTAAGGTTTATTTTGCTAGCGATATTATTTTTCAAAATAAAATGGTCCGGCCTACTGCCATAATACCGGAGGCAGTTCCAGGATTCGAACTGCTATAAAAATCACGACCCCGGATAACTCTTCGATAGAAAAACCACATTTACATTTTGTCAGACCTTGGGTTTGTACCCAGGACCTCATGCTTACCACCCGCATCATATTTTACTAGCCCTATACTAATCAAAGCTATCAAAACAAAGACACATCTGTCCATCTTACTTATTCGTGGATTCCTTAAAAGCGGAAACTATCTATCTAATAGCTACTCACTTTTTCTAACCATAGCCATAACCACAATAACATAATAACCACAAACATTCCACCCTAATCTAACCCTACATCAGTTCACATAAGATCCAATTTCAAGACAATATTATGGCCGTTTGATACTTTACAGAGAAGAAGATCTCTCTTAATTGTGTTGCCAAAACTTCACGTTGAAAGAGGGGCCCGTAAAGTTTCCCTTCAATCTATCTTGTAAGTCCTCAACAAACCTCTTTAGGACGCTTCGATCCGGTAAATCAATAAGCGGAACCCACTTTGAAAGTTGGTAAACTCTTCCACGCAAGGCCTTAACTACGTATATTACGGACTTAAGAAAAGATATTACTTATATTATATTATCAACAAGGACACAGCCCAAAACTAGCACATAAAAATAGCTAATTTCACACAAGTAAATATTCTTACAGAGACAAAGCTTACAACCATGCTGCAATGGCACACTACTACAAGGAGCGGCGATGTTTGCGTGCCTTGTCACTAACTAGTTTACGTATACGCCGCCCGAGGATAGAATTGGTTTAGGCCGCCTATTATCTCCTTTAGACGACTTCTAGAACGGACACAGAAATGGAAGCAAACTTTTTTTACCACCCTGTTATCTAACTGTGGATGTCGTGAAATAGATTTCCAATGTAGTAACTAGTTTAGCCCTGTACGGTACTAATCTTTGTGTGCCTCTCCCAATGACCGCCACCGGTTTTCTGCGATGTTGTACACGCTTTCAGTCATCCAGCTTTTACACGCTATCGTCACCAGGTGTTTGGCTTATGTTCTGCAGTGGAAGTCTAATATAAAATCTGTATTTGTAAATTCATCCACATTGCAGAAATAATTCCAATTAAGGGGAAAAAGAGTTTTTTAAACCAGAAACTAAATGTAAAGATATCAAAGTCACAGTCACAGTCACACAAAAATCTTTTTAAAAAAGGTAAACCGACTACAAAAAGCAAAAAATAAATATTTGATATCGGTGCTGGTTGGTGCAGTCGGTTACTTGGCATCGACTTCAAATATTTAGTTTTTGCTTCTCGAAGTCGGTTTACCTTTTTTTTAAAAAGATTTTTATTTTACAATTTTGAGTGACGAGTGAATTATTTACTAATATTTATATATCGATATTATATTATTTTGCTGAGTTGTACAGTAAGGTACCCACAGGATTTATTTAATAACTATAATAAGGGAATCTATACGTTCGTGCTGTTCGCCGTTAAGGAGTTCTCTGGTGTATCTTCAAATTCCAAGGCCCAAAAACATTAAAATAGGACCACCTCAAAACTACGGAACCTAATGCAAAAAGAATTGTACAAAATCAGTTCATAAGAAAAGGAGTTATAAAAAAACAGACGAATTATTAATCCCTCTCCTTTTTTTGAAGTCGGCTAATATACTGCTTAGTTCTATAGTGGGGCACCTATAGGATTGACGTAATACCCATAATTTCTAAATTTACACATTCCTATTGTTTGTCATTAAGGAGTTCCCTGGTGTATCTTCTAAGTCCAAGGTCCAATGCCAATGAAATTAAAATGGGACCACCTTGGAGCCATACTAAACCCAATGCAAAAAAATCATTAAAATCGGTCCACAACTGACGTAAATATCGCTGAACATACATAAAAAAAGCGTACAAACAACCGAACATAGAACCTCCTCCTTTTTGAAGTCGGTTAAAAATAGCACTTACAAACATCAAAACATTTTGACCACTTCACTGAGAAGATCCGGCGAGTAACTCAGCAGGCTAGTTTTTAAACTTAATCAGTTTTATTCGACTGGGCTTTTAAAGAACCATTTTATATTAATTTTTTTCACAAAATGTGTTTATTATAGGTATGAAAGGTATGATTACGAATTTCTGATTGTTGAGCTGCTCAACCCCAATCTTTCTTGTTATCAAGATAATTCGAACTTTTGTAATACCAAGTGTAACTACATACCCTTTATTACATAGTCTAGTTGTGCTGTTGTCCACAGTCTCTGTGGTACCTCCCTTTACTAAATTAAGTCGTCCGCCATCACGTGTACACACAGACAGCAAATCGCGACTCTCAGTAATCAAGTTTGCCTCGCGCCGCGTTTGATTCGACGTCTTCTGAACATCCAACATTCATATGACACATAACATAGCAAATAGTTGACTATATTTATGTTCTTCGTAACATGTGTAGTCGTTTTAACGTATGTTTGTGTTTCCCGCTTTGCAGAAAGGGGGAAGTGGAATTCTATTTTTACCTCCTGTTTTGTATTCTTTAAAATTAATTTCTCCGGACATCCAAACATTCAAGACCTTGGTGCCAAATAAGGCATGCGTAGCGGACTGGCGTAGTAGTCACATTAAAAAATAAACACCGTGATGCTTATATTCCCAGTCACCCAATTTTGGCGATCATATTAGTTCCTATGTAATATTTAGCTCCTTAAACGCGCTCGTAGCACTGTGCGACCGCGGTGTTCTTGCCGATCACCATGATTAACCAGCGGTGGGCCTGAGATGGGTTACCTTTGTGGCATTTTCATATTTAAATGTCTCCGTGCTTCGGAAAGCACGTTAAGCCTTTAGTCCCGGTTACCACTTAATATGGAAGTTGTTAAGCCGATTTGGTAGCCTTAATAAGTTCCAACAGCAAGTGGCCATAAACCTGCCTCCACCAACCCACATTGTTTCGGCGTGGTGGAGTATGACCTAATCTCTCTCACCTCGATTTGTGAGAGAAGGCCTCTGCCCAGCAGTGGGACAGTAGAGGCTATTATTATAATTATATTATAATATTTAGCGAGCCTATTGCTATATACCGGGCACAATTCTAGACTCCGAATTAAAACTGGGAATTTTTCGATATGAAAACCAGGTTATGAATTTTCGGCTTCGTGATCGCTACGAGATTTATTTGTCGCAGCTTTCGTGGTACTTGCCTTTACTAAATTAAGCCGTCCGCCGTCAGCTGTACACACAGTCGCGACTCTCAGTAATCGAGTTTGCCTCGCGCCGGATTTGATTCTACGTCTTCTGAACATCCATATGGCATAAGTATAGCGAAAGTTTACTATATATACGTACTACCTAACATATGAAGTCATCCGTAGTAAAAACCATTGTGGGGGTATTTGAGGAGACCACTTAAAGGATTTTGATAAAACGTTACAGTAATCTAGCTTATATATCTGAATAACACATAGACTAGAATTCATAAAGATATTACAACAGGAACACGTGCACAGCCGCGGCAATAACAGCTAGTTTTTTATATATTTCAGAGACGTGAATGCTCACGTATAGTCATAAATAATGTAGTAAATTCAAGTCCAAAATTTCACTAATCGACCAAGTAAATATATATTCCAAGCAGTTTAAAAGCTAAGCGATATAAAAGCACATAAAGGACTCATCCACACGGCGCGCCATTGAGCTGTAAAACACACAAACTGAACTGAACAAATGCTTAGTTAGGTTAGATTGTCTGATACACGCTCAAAATATTTTCTAACATTAAGTTCCGTATACGGTCTACGGTATTTATTTCAAATAAAAAATCTGTCACATCAAATTCTCCATTCGGAGGTGCCTAAGATATACTGAGCACATCCGTATTTTGCCGACAATGTTAGGTCCCAATATAATAATCATTATCCCAAGTAGTTGCTTGTAGAGTCTGGTCTAGTCAAGAAGTTTCTTGACTAGGACTAAGAGTGATTCAATAGAAAAACCGAACTTTCAACACGTCATAAAATTCGAATTCCAGATCCCCGTAATCACCAGCATCGTGTACCACGAGGTCAAGGAGACATGTATTAAATTTTTTGCCATGCACCACATTGTTCATGCGTCGTGAATGCGTACGTGTGTACAAACGGACGGACGATTTAGCGCAGTGGTTAAGAGCTTGAGCTGCTCCACCCACTGTGTCGAATAGTCGCGGGTTCGATTCCCACACGGGACAAATCTTTGTGTGATCCACAATTATTTGTTCAGGTCTGGGTATTTGTTTGTGAATTTTCATGTTTGTAAACGTTTAAAAAAAGAAAAAAAAAATTATTGAAAAATGAAACATGAATTTCGCAAACTATCCCAAACAAATTTATTCCGTAAGAGTATTGAAATAGCAACTCCTCTATCCTGTGAATTAAGTCGACTAATCTTAGCAAAAACAACTTTGCTGTCAGTAATAGCCGATATAGGTAGTTAAAAACTCCATACCAGGATTTTTTAAGAGTTTACTCACGGAACAGAGGTAGTAACTTCTTTGTTCCGTGAGTTTATTATCTACAATTATAAATTAGTGTAGGTGGTGAAAATGGAAGTCATATTTCTTTATTTATGAATGTAGAAGCTATATCAATTAGCTATATAACGGTGAAGGAAAACATCGTGAGGAAACCTGCATGCCTAATTTCTAGAAGCTGTGTGAAGTTCGCCAACCCGCACTGGGCCAGCGTGGTGGACTATGACCGAAACCCTCTCAGTTTGAGAGGAGGCCCGTGCCCAACAGTGGGACAGTTTCTTAACAGGGCTAATATTAATTAATTAATATGAATTTGTAGGGATACTTACTAATATTTTATTAAATAAATCATATGAATCTTGGAACTCACGGACCCCTAAAAAGTTATGACTTCAGTCCCGCCTCAGTTTATTTGCTTTTGTACTTTAAGAACTCCTCGGCCTGGAAAATGGTGTCCTACGTTTGCTAAACGAAGATATTAAAATATTCCTGTCTCACTTTTCCTGTATAAATATTCTATCTGCGTACTTATTCCCTCGTGTATTTGATGAACTACTACTCTTGGGGGTAGGCAGAGAGTACAGAGTTCCAACAGGTATTTTCCTTGCAGACATCTCTGGCTTCCTCAACTCTCATAGTGGCTCTCATTCACGCTCGCCGGTTTAGGAATCTCTTGACATGTACTTGACATATTTAAGTGTAATGTTTAAGTTAGTTCGCTATTATCCTACCCAATAAACTGCCATGTTTTAAACAGAGTATTTGACACAGAGCGGGATTTAATCTATATATTAATACGTGAAGCAAAAACTTGGTACATATTTTTACGAAAATTGCGCGGACGGAGGAGTATGAAATTTCCCACACTTATAGTTTATATAGAGAAGGAGCGCAGAATGCTAATATTTTTTTTTAAATTATGCATAAAACATACATAAAACATACATTAAACCATCAGTTTGACATGTATTTGACACAATACACGTCAAACTGATGTTTGTCTTTAATATTATTTGTCTATAGTCTTACTGAATGTCAAACATAACCAGCAAACGATGAAAGAGTAGGTCGAATATCGACCCATGGGCGACCACTAGTTAGTATAAATTTACGTAATGCAGTGGATAATAAACAAGAATGGTACAGCCAAATTGGTTACTTAATGTAACTTAATTATAAGCGTCGAGAAATGCGTGGGAGCAGAATATACCTACTAAAGCATTGTTTCTTATAGTCGGGATCGTAAAAGGTTCAATACATAACCCTATTTAAAAAATATCGTTTTAGTATATATTAAGTAGTTTTCAGTAAAAAACTGCCTCATAGATCTAGTTTCGATGACGACGTCCTGGGTTCAAATCCCCGGTCGGACAAATTAGTTTTTTTATCGAAAAATTCCCAGTATCAGTCCGGAGTCTGGGATTGCGCCTATATGGCAATAGGCTCGCTCCTTATTATATGGGACCTAACATCGTCGGCAAAAAGTGCGTGTACACAGTACACTGCTACCACCGTTCGGGGAATACAGTCGTGACGATGTTTTTTTTAAGTATTTTTCGGTAAGTGGTCGCTAATTTTACTGAGAACATTTCTGCACCACGAGGCAACTACGTCTAATACTCTGAGACCATGTACCGCAAGACGTGAAGTAAGCAAGCCTCCCAAAAGCTAGACTGGTTAGCTGTAACCTGTCCACCTTTTGGGAGACAAAGATCGTCAGGACGACCTTTCCCAGGGTAAAGGTCGTCTTGACGATCTTTGTCCTGTAGTGGACGTCTTTTGTCTAATGAAGTTAGCAATTTAGTTAATAAACAAGTTTTATAAAAGTTGATGTTATGAAATTAAAGTTCTAAGAAAAGTTATAATTAAATGAAGTATTGACAAAGTTGTTTGAAATAAATTTAAAGCGACAGTTTTTCATTTAAAAGTTATTTCTAATAATTTTAAAGTAAAACGTAAATAGATATTTTAATGTTAATATGCTGGGCAATAGCAAATCTCTAAAGATAAGTCATACTCAACCACGCGGACACAATGCGGATTAGTGATGCTATGCTCGAGTAGGATTCTGTGACTCGAGTCACCCGGGTTATTTTATTAAGTCACTTGAGTTACAGTCAAGTTTCTAAATATCTACGTCTCTCTACGTATCTCTATTTACAGTCCCTTCAACTCGAGTGAAATATTTCACTCGAGTTTCGAGTTCGAATTGAGTTTCGATTACTATAGTTTAAGCATTTTTAAATAGATATCTTTATTAGATAAATAATATGTGATAATATCTCGCCTTTTATGTTTACAATGCGAAGTAACGGAAAATAAATTCACAGTAAATGAACAATTATAGCACAACTACTTTACAAATCAAACTAAGTTCATGTTTACTTTCCAATATGCAAGTTTGAACATGTTTATAACCTGGTGACTACAATGAATCAGTGATATCTATCTAGCACTCACCGAATCTACTCAGTGCGCCGAGTTGACTCGGTAACTCGAATGCCAGCGGACTCGAGTAATATTTTTACTCGGCTCGGCTAAACTCACTTAAGCCACTCGAGTGAAAACATGGTTTGAGTCGCATCACTGGTGCGAATTATGGAAGGTGCGTATTATGATTTAAGAAAGTCGCCACCTGCTGTTTGAACCTCCCATTACCAAGCCACCCACCGTCTATAAGACTTCCAACTTGACTAAACGACTACCAAATTAAGTGGTAACAAGGGTCAACTTAGCGTGCATCTCGAAGCCCGGAGACGTTCTAATATGATAATGCTACAAACAGTCATTCATCTCATACCGACCGAGTCGGATGCTGCTTAACCTTGGTGAACGCTAATACTATAATAATAGTAACTAATTTTTTTTTTTTTTAAACGTAGCCCCACACTAGGATTTATTCCTGTGTCGTGGGTGCGTTTACAAACATGAAAATTCACATACACAAATACCCAGACCGGAACAAATAATTGTGGATCACACAAAGATTTGTCCCGTGCGGGACTCGAACCCGCGACTATTAGACGCAGTGGGCAGAGCGGCTTAAGCTCTTAACCACTGCGCTAAATCGTCCGTCGATTTATTTTAAGACAACTTAAATTTTACAAAAATAATTTTCTTGCACTTACATTCCCATAGTATATATACCTTACAGACTAACATAATTATAATATATAAAAACTTATAAACAAAGTAACATGTATCGCCGGCGACATTTTGCGGTCTGCACGGGTGTATCTCGATCTCCCACGAAATCTTCTGAATACGACACCCTTCGGCAAAAACTCCTCGCTCATAAAGGTCTCCAATTTGGCGGTGGGCACAAAAACAGGGATTGAATGCAGCATTATTTAGCGAGTTCAGCTTCTTGACGCTCAGAGTGTAGAAAGTCTTCTTACGGGCGTACTCCGCAATGTCCTCGGCTTTAGTGGTGGTTACTATGGTCGCATAACGCTACGAGCGCTTCAATAAGTATTATGTACGTTCTATATCTCAAGTTTAACCAGTCAAGCAAGTATTTCAAAGGAGATCCTCATAGCCATTCGGATCCGCGGTGTTTTAGCGATCACCAAGCAGCGTTCGACTCAGTCGGTCGGACGGAAGACGGATGACTGTTTGTGGCATTTTCATACTCGAGGGCCTTCATGCTTCGATTGGTACGTTTAGCCCTTGGTCCCGGTTACCACTTAATATGGTTGTCGTTTAGTAAAGTTGGAAGTCTTATAGGCGATTCGATGAGTTCCACAAACGTGTACTGGTATCGTGTAGCAGAGTATAAACTATATCTTTCACATTCCGATTTGTAAAACAGGACCTTAATTATAATAATAAGGACACCTATGTTGCCCTTAGTTTTCTTAGGACGACTGTTTGAGGGCCCATGTAGTGAGCGGCGAGTTACAGGCGGCCACGGGTAGTTAAGTATCACTCATTATGGCCGGTGTCCGTCCCCTTTGAAATAGTGCAGTTTTTGTTCATCCAATTTTATCCCCATAGTTCTTGTTTTCTTTCCATAATTTACAATAGTCCTCGCACCTGCCGGGGTCAGTTTGCTGTTTATGTTTCATAATTTTCAACAAATGATCTCAGCAGGTGACTTATATAACATTAACTTTTCGCGGCCTCTACGTGTTGGACTTATGTTCCCATGCTTTTCAAAGGTCCAGGTAAAGCCCGTGAATTTCAGAGAGATACAAGATACTCGTAATAAATCATTTATTTCAGGTTACTTGGACCCATATAGGAGATACACAATAAATAGCTGAAACATCACATTGATAATTAACCATAACACATTATAATGCAATAAATATCGAAGGCTTAAATTATCGAATAAAATATTGGTGCAATTCAAATTAAAAATAGATTATTACATTTCAGTCAAGTAAAATTAAATCAAATTGACGGACGAATTAGCGCAGTGGTTAAGAGCTTAAGCCGCTCCGACCACTGTGGCTAATTGTCGCGGGTTCGATTCTCGCACGGGACAAATCTTTGTGTGATCCACAATTATTTGTTCCGGTCGGGGTATTTGTGTATGTGTATTTTCATGTTTGTAAACGGACCCACGATACAGGTATACATCCTAGCGTAGGTCTACGTTTTTTTTTTTAAATAATACGATACGATACGAGCCTTGGAGCACGTTGAAAACTCGAGCGTTTGAGCGCCGACTCAAGCGTTTTTACAACACTATTAGGGGAATACTATAGTATTTTTCACAAGGGATGATGAGAACGAAATTATACTTTATTCAATGGCAATAAGAGGCATGACCGTTGCTATACTTATGGTCTTATGCCTTAACACCATTGGATTAAATCCTATATGAGAAATACTATAGTACTAGCAACACATATTGATTATTCAATAACTTGATTTGTAAGTGGTATTTATTGATATTATTTAAGAAGTAATATAAAGCACTGGGTCCACGTGGTGGAGTATGACCTAATCTCTTTCACCTCGATTAGTGAGAGAAGGCCTTTGTCCAGCAGTGGGCAGTATAGGCTGATATTATTATTATTATAATAGCGAGCAAGACAGCTTAGAACATGATAAAGAGTTAAATAAAACGTCTACAGCACCCATGGTCCCGGGACGGCCATGGGTGCTGGACGGCCATGGAAAGGCAGACACACATACAAATATTGCAAGTTAAAGAAAAGCTTGTAAAAATATACCGCGATGAAATCCGAAAAAGTGGATTAAAAGTTAAGATTTTTTAAAACGTAGCCCCACACTAGGATTTATTCCTGTAGCGCGTGGTGTGGGTGCGTTTACAAACATGAAAATTCACATACACAAATACCCAGACCGAAACAAATAATTGTGGATCACACAAAGATTTGTCCCGCGCGGGAATCGAACCCGCGACTATAGGCCCAGTGAGCTGAGCGGCTTAAGCTCTCAACCACTGCGCTAAATCGTCCATCAAAGCTTAGTAACTTTAATTTAAATTGATTGTCTTGTTCGTCTAGTGGCGAATAATGCGCGTAGCGATCACGTGGCCCAGGATTCGAATACTAGGTCGGGCAAAATGTGATTTTGCAATGGAAAAAAATTTAGTATCAGTCCGGTGTCTAGTATTGTGGCAATAGGCCCACCCCCTTCCACATGAGAATCATCGTCGGCGAAAAGCGAGTGTACACAGTACACCTCTGCTACCGCCGCTTGGGGAATGTAGGCGTGAAGGCACAATTATTTTGTAATGACGGATCCGCTCTCAGGAAGGAAGAAAAACTCCGTCAAGAGTCTTAATTAAATAAATTAATTTCCTGTCGCGTCGCCTCTGAGCCGGTTATTTTAGTCAGCAAACTCACCGAGCGGGTTGTTTAGTCGAGTTACTAATGGTTCTCGACTGAGAACGTAAGAAGAGGCCTATGTTCAGCAGTGATTTTATAAATGTAAAAGTTTGTATGTTTGGATGTTTGTTGCTCCATCACGCAAAAACAGCTGAACGGATTTGGATAAAATTTGGCACACAGATAATTTATTACCTGGATTAACATATAGGATATTTTTTCCCGGAAAAATGAAATGTTCCTGTCTAAAGTGAACGCGGACGAAGTTGTAAACTGTCGTCAGAAATTGGTACAAAATAAAGTGTGTTTGGCGAACCGACGCGTGGTGTGCAATGTGGAATACTACCTAGTGCTCTTTGATTGGTGGGCTCAATGGAGTGCACCATTAAAAGTGTGCAGTGTTTTCACCTGACTGTACATTTTGCATAAAAACTAAGAGCGATGAATTGACGAAAGCAATTAATGTACGGTCGGGGGACCCCCGTCAGGAACAAAGTTCTAATCAGACAATAAAATTGTTAGTTATTTAAAATTGATATTATTTAGCGGGAGTATACTCTGACTATCGACCACATTTAGCTAACACGATTTTAACAAGTACGGCGGCCAGCGCGTACTATAACATCCGAACTACGCCGGACGGAACCGAACGTCTCGTAACGTTTTTTCGTTATGTTACGATTCATCAGCATCATCATCTCAGCCTATACTTATGCACTGCTGAACATAGGCCTCCCCAATCGCTTTCCTGCGTAACCGGTCCGATGCCACTTGCATCCAACAACTTCCTGCGATTTTTACAAGATCGTCGGTCCATCTGGCAGGTGGTCGTCCCACGCTGCGCTTGCCAATACGTGGTCTCCACTCTAGAATCTTTCTGCTCCAACGCCCGTCCGATCTTCGCGCTATGTAGCCCGCCCATTGCCACTTCAGCTTGCTAATCTTAAGGGCTATGTCGGTGACCTTGGTTTTTCTACGAATCTCCTCATTCCTGATTCGATCACGTAGAGAAACGCCGAGCATAGCTCTCTCCATAGCTCGCTGAGCAACTCTGAGCTTTTTTATGAGACCTATAGTAAGAGACCACGTCTCTGATCCATATATCATATATGTTACGATTTCTACCTGTCAACTCCGCAAGCCGCGTTAAGGAACTTCTATCTATCTATATCATCACGGCAGATCCCTTGGGAGGTAAGCAGAGAGTACAGAGTTCCAACTGGTTCTTTCCTTACTTACCTGTTTCGGTCTATTTGTTCGTGGTAAGTCTAAGTCTTCATTGGTTCCAAAAAAAAATTTATAATATAATAATAATATTAGCCCTGTTTAGAAACTGTCCCACCGTTGGGCCGGGCATCCTCTCAAACTGAGAGGGTTTAGGCCATAAAAAGCTATTATATTTGAAATTTCACCATCTCGACCCACGTAGGTTTTTACAAAAATCCTTCACGGACTGATTTGAAGAAAAAATTTGATTAATAATATTGTTACGTTTGCAGGGTAATTCAATGCCGAATAACATGCGAAGTACTTTATTAGGCGCTGTACATACAAAACAGTACGTCGAATGCAAGTATACACGCGAACTAATCACACACTTGTACTACTCTCGTAAGTACTCAAATACTGTTTCCAAGTCGCTGAGTCACTCGTAGTATCCGTATATCGATGCTAAAGTCGCCGGTGTATTCCACTTAGATCGCTTGTTCTCCGATTTGATCACTATCGCTTCCGAGAAGAGACTGTGTCGTCCCCGCGCTCTGTGCTCCTTTTATACTTGTTTGAAAGTTCTAGAACGGACGCGATCCCTCTAAGTACGTCGATAGAAGTACATCGAACAATAGCCGGCGCGGCCCACAAAGCGGTATTATTATTACATACCTACTCTTATTTGCCCGTGAACAAATAGGTACTTGAAAACCGCGACCGCGCGCCGGCGATAATTAAAATGGGGTGGAACCTTCTAGACGTTTCACCACTTAATCGCGGATTCGAGAACTTTCTAGTCAGATCACCGGGGGACCTACGGGTGTGTTATAATATAATAATATTAGCCCTGTTAAGAAACTGTCCCACTGCTGGGCACGGACCTCCTCTCCAACTGAGAGGGTTTAGGCCATAGTCCACCACGCTGGCCCAGTGCGGGTTGGCGAACTTCACACACCTTCGAGAAACTCTTAGGCATGCAGGTTTCCTCACGATGTTTTCCTTCACCGTTAAAGCAAGTGATAATTAATTTTAAATACGCACATGCTTTCGAAAAGATAGAGGTGCGTGCCTGGGTTTGAACCCGAGACCTCTGACTTTGCAGTCCAACGGTCTAACCACTAGGCTATCACTGCTTCACTGCGGGTGTGTTATGCGTTTTAAAAATGACATCCCCCGATAAAGACTTTTTAAGATATCGGGGTATGTGTGTGTGTGTGTGTGAATGATGTACGCTGTTGGCCGCGAGGCCTTTACAGCTTCACCGGACTAAAAGGCGAGCGTTCAACCACTACGCTCTAGCCAGCCAGAAGGGCAAGAGGCGACATACTCGAGGGCGCCTCGAAGAGGCGCCCTCGGTTGGGACAGTCGCTGTAGGGGGACGGGTGCACTACTAAGTGCACCGGTCAACCGCCGGCTATGGGAGGGGATTTACTACTACGTCGTCGTCGTCGCCCGTATTCTGAGCGGAAAGAAGGGATGACAAAGCATCGGGGGGTCGGTGAGAACATGTCACGGCCGGCGGTGGCGGCAGGGGTCGGGGGGGAGATGAAGTTTAACCATCTGAACCATATGGTTCGAGATTTGTGGGGTGAAATAGTGACTAACCCCAGCACAAATCCGATCGTCGTAGCGATCTTCGCGGAAGGCGTTTGTCCTGCAGTGAAGGTCTTGTGGCTGATGACATAACAAGTTTGAATCGAGAACAAGTAGTACGCACTTAGCAATTTACCCATCGCGATAGCTCCAATGTTTTCCATCGCGCGTCCGGGATTGCTATCGTCCCGTAAATTTACATAAAACAAAGCCATAATTTGCGAGATAACGGCATATTGGGAGTCCACTGTGTATCGGTACATTAAACGTATTGATACGATTCAGAAACAGAATCAGAATATTTTTTATTCATGTAAACCAATACAGTATTTATGAATCGTCAAAATAGTAACAAAGACTCTACCACCACTTCGGAATGTCATTCCTGTGGAGAAGAAGGGCAAGAAACTCCACGGTTACTCTTTTAAAATAGTATTTTTACAATTTTTCCATCTATATTTTGTTGTGGGGTATGGGAGAACAATGTAGTATCAGGTGAGTCTAAATTAAATTAACCAAGTTAAACTATTCATATGAATAGCTACATGGTTCTCTCATTTACAGATAAAGAAATGAGGAATAAAAATGATAAATTTTATTTAACTACTAGAAGGAAGAGAGGGAATAATAAATAATAATAGCTGAACATGTTATCCACATTCTGGTGGAGCTGGAACAACACCTATCCAAGCATTTTTATCTTTTAAATAATCATCTAGAGTATAGTAAGCTCGCTTGCAGAGCGTACGTTTAATACAGGATTTGAATTTATTTTCACTAAGTTGAGTGACGTCAAGGTTCGTAGGAATAACCAAAATGTAAAAAGCTGAGGTATAGTTGAACTAATTGTACTAGTATTATTACATTTTAAAGTACTAAATATATTTTAATTTTATACAATAAACTACTGCTAATTGGCTCATTGCTGGGCAAAAGCCTTTTTTCACAAATCGACTTGAGTGTGTGGGCCCACGGATTTACAAAGTTAGGTTTCTGGAGAGCTACTGGCGCCAAGCACCCAACTTAAGGTGCTCAACGAATATCTAAACCATCTGGTTTGTATGACTATGACCTTAACATACAAACTATAATACCCGGCGCCTCCACCATGTCGCCAAACACCCAAACTCTTTAGGTGCTCAACGAATACCTAAGTAGGCCGGCATGTCACCATCCGCTCCGATCCCTATATATATATATATATATATATATATATATATATATATATATATATATATATATATATATATATATATAACCACCAATAAAGCATTATAACATGACGTTCATTAGCGTACATATCGAGCATCAGTCCTCTTTTGGGACCTCCGTGACGTCACGGCCATGGACGCGCACCAACGTACTTAGGCCACCGCGACGCCACAGTCTTGCGGGGTGCACCCCATAGTGGGCTCCAACCTCCCCTTACAGCCACCCCAAGCCTCGCTTAAACTCAACACTGATTACACTACAGATTCCTACGAATCTGACCGCTATCCGTAAACAACCCGACGCATCGGTCACTAGATCATATAATACAATTGAAAATACATACCACGCATTGGAACCCTCAAAGTTCCCACATTCAATATAACCAGTTTTTTATGCTAGACCATAGTAGAATATTTCCCTTATATCCAGATCCTTTTCGCTTTTCTTCCTGAGATAAAAGCCGAATAATTGTCATCTGTCCTCTTGACCGTTATACTTTTTTCGCAACCATAAACTAAAAAAGGTTATTCGCGATCGTAGTTCGCGACAGCTACTCTTGAAACTTATCAAGCAGTGTAAGGCTTAACGACTTCTTCATGAAATGGTTTCCAAGACCAATGATTTAAGGATTATAATTATATTGATGCTTGAATATGAAAATGCCTCAAAGGGTCACTTTTACTATCACATCTCGGACATAACTTTAGTACTCAAGTTCTTCTCAAGAGAACTTCCTCTTTTTTACAAGCTTTTATTAAACTTGCAATGTTCGTATGTCCGTCTGTCCATCTATCTGTCTGTCTTTCCAGTTCAAATCTTGTGATCCATTTATCAAGCACTTGCAGGTCTCCGATTGAGCTGAAATTTAGCTTACGTTACGTTTGTAAGTTCGGTAACAATGCAATAATATGGCACTATGGAGCTGCTTTGATGATGGAGACGGAAGGTGGCCATAGGAACATGCGAAATATACAACGTAACCCCCTCGTGCTTAGACTTGTTGGATTGCTATTGACGAGTACTATAAAATCAAATAGTGTTCAGGGCCTCATCATGAAGCCGAAAGGTGGCCAATGCAACCACTCAACTACTCAATATAGCCCCGCCGTTGTTGGGCTCGCTGGATTAATCTTAACGAGTACTTTCGACCTGGATGGTGTCCGGGGACAACCATAGGAACTCCCCAACTAAGTAACATACCTTCGTCGTGATTTTGATTTATAAGCTTGTTCTTAATAAAGTCTTTTTGAATTATTTTTTTCAAACTTAGCTTACTTTTCACCAAGGATCAACGTTCACTCAAGTAGATAATTAATAATTGTACGTGTTTGTTGTATTTACTGCAACACCGTCGCGTCAATATTCCCTTACAAAGATACCAAAGGTATATGTGTTCATCTACTTATTGTTGACGACGTTAGCTTCGAATTTAATAGGGCGTGAGGCGAGCCTATGGGCATAATTCCGGACTTCGGACTGCCACTACGATTTTTTCGATAGCAATACCAAACTTTGTCTGAGCTAATGTTCCAACCGACCTCCGTTCAAGATCAAATCAGACCGTTCAAGATTACCACGAGCACCACACCCTGCTATACCAACAAGGCAAGTACCATCAGCAAGCACGTCACAATTCTAATTCGACCGGTCCGGCGGCCCGGAGTAGCGGACATAAATCCACAGCAAGACGGGAAACCGTCCGGTAATAAATCTCGTACCGGACACGGAATATTCATGAGACCACGTATGAACGCGTTTGTATGTGTAGTTGAACATACAGGATGGTTTGATTATTTGTGCCAAATTTGGCACACGTACACGTAGCACGAGATGATTAACGTTATCGAGTAAGAGTGCTGTCCGGTTCATGCTTATTTAGTAAATTTGCAGTATGATAAGGATGGCATATCAACTCACTATCTTCACGCAACGGTCAATCCTATCGCACTAAGCCCTCTGAATAAGTAGGGATATTGTTTAAACTATATTTTACGAATATTATCATCGTGAAAGTTAGCGAAAATTTTTGTTGCCCATTCACGCAATATCTACTGAACGAATTTTAGCGAAACTTTACAGTAGTATAGATTATACATTAGAATAAAACACAGATGAGAACGGGTATGCTCCGTTGATTCGGGTGTATAGAAAGAATTTCAGAAGAAAGAATGAAACGAAAGTGGAAGGATGTAGGTACCGGGGAAGACCTTGACTATTTTACAATGACGAAATAGCCCGAACTTGAAGGACAAGTCAAGAGTCTCCGTAACCGGCGAGTGTGTATGAGTTGAACTACGAGAGTGGGGAAGCCAGAGAGGTATGTAAGGAAATAACCTGTGGGAACTCTGTACCCTCTGCCTACCCCGCAAGGGATTAGGCGTGATGATATAGATAGATAGATAAAACATAGACGGTAGGTTATAAAAATACATATGCAGGCGTAGTCACGGTCGGCGGTTGATTCTAAAGAAGAAGTCCGTATTCTTTCTTTCTTTCTTTCTTTTTTTAAAAAACGTAGCCCCACACTAGGATTAATTCCTGTATCGTGGGTGCGTTTACAAACATAAATATTCACAAACACAAATACCCAGACCGGAACAAATAACTGTGGATCACACAAAGATTTGTCCCATGCGGGAATCGAACCCGCGACTATTAGACACAGTGGGCGGAGCGACTTAAGCTCTTAACCACTGCGCTAAATCGTCCGTCAAATTGACTACTGACTTTGACTGGTGCTACTATTTTATAAAATTCCAGCAATTCTTTATTTATGACGCTACTAGTTTATGCCCGCGACTTTGTCCGCGTTGACTTTAGACAGGAGTCTTACATTTTTCCGGCATAAAAAGTGTCCTATGCGTTAATCCAGGTAATAAAGTATGTCTCCGTAAGTCCGTAACCGGCGAGCGTCTATGAGACGAACTATGAGAGTGGAGGAAGCCAGAAAGGTATGTAAGGAAAGAACCTGTCAGTTCTCTGTACTCTCTGCCTACCCCGTAAGGGATCTGGCGTGATGATATAGAAAAATAACACAAACAATGAACACTCTGTATAGTGATAGTGCCTCAAAATATTCTCATTCCCAACACGAGTGTAATAACTTTATTGCGGGCAGCTCCTGTCGTCAACTACTGCAAAAAGGTTGCTTTGTACTCTGCATATTTATGGTTGGTCGGAAAAGGGATAAAACGAAAGGTTTCGTCAAATAGCCGACAGAGGGCGACGCGAGTGCGACGGAAGCGCTCGGCTACGTTCGGTCGTGACGTTTGCCATCGCGCCGAGCGGTGCTGCGCTGTGTGACGTCTCCCGTACCTTTCAGTACATTACAACTCCCCAAGCCGCTCCACCGTCGCGCTCCCGTCCCGTCCCTTGGCGAAACCTTAGGTCGGAAGAAGAAACTCTTCAACAACCAGCATAGATATGTTTTTTTTTATAAAATGCGACAATAATCTTTTGGCAAGTGGCCAAAATCGGGTCTAACGGCATCATAAAGTCTTCATGAATTTCAAGTTCTTTTTTAATTAGTGGGAATGTCTTCAAAGATATTGTTTTATTTTGTTCTATAATTCAATTTGGCTTACTGCGTCCACATGGTGCAGCTTGATTAAATTCGTTGAGTAAGTACTTCAACTCTTTCAAATTACTTGTCCGGTGCAGCTGTAAAAGCCCAACGGCCAACAGCTTAGATGCGTGCAGACCCATCTGTTGAAATAATTCCTTAGAAGTAGCTAAATTTTACTAAACGGTAAACCGAATTTCACACCACCACATTCATGTCATCCACGTGCCAAAAGATCCGTGTCGGTCTATATACATTTACTTTTGATTGGCCGTTTTAAATTGCACCATTAGCTAGCTTCATAAAAGCTTGTTTTTAAGAGCAATCTAAGTCAGCAAATCAAGTCGGACAAAATGCAGATTTTTTTATCTAAAGTTTTCCAGTAACACTCAGGAGTCTAAATTATGCCCGTATATGGCTATAGGCTCACTCCTTTTCAAATAAGATTTACTACATGAAACTAACATCGTCCTCGAAAATGGGCGTGCACAGTACACCTCTGCTACTCCCACTTGGGGAATAAAGACGTGACTGTGTTTTTTCATCTATCTAACGGCGCTTAGGTTTTCTGGATGGCCGTTTCGATGTTGGTAACGGTGAAAGGTGGATTTATCTTTATTTTAATAGTCGTCCGCATCGTGGCCGAACATAAAGGAAATCTTTAAATAACACTGGAGTCTCGTCCGGTACACTGATCTTCCTTGATATGCGAATATGCGCACAATCGAGGTTAAGCCACAAGAATGCAGTGAGGTTAGCTGCTCCGCGATACGTCCGAGCGCTTGCCCCGTTACTAATAGACTCACTACGCAGAGCCGTCCGCCATCTTACATTGACTACCTGTCATCGATGATTCGTCATCTGACAGATGTCATCTGTCATCGCTTCAGAACTAAACACCCTCGAACAATCATAGAGTATGTCTATGACAAGATTACAAGGTTACTAAACTGAAAATAACTGCTCGCCATTCCATTAACTGATTTTAAAATAATAGGATACGACAAATCTATATCATCACGCCAGTTCCCTTGCGAAGTTAGTAGGGAATCGCGTCCCCAAAAATCCTGTTTTTCATTTTAAGTTTATAAAAGGTATAAGTTCACAGTTATAGACCGTGTCTCATCTGAAGGGCAAGTCAATAGACTCCGTAACCGGCGAGCGTGTATGAGACGAACTATGAGAGTGGAGGGAGCCAGAGAGGTACGTAAGAAAATAACTAGTTGGAACTCTGTACTCTCTGCCTACCCCGCAAGGGACCTGGCATGATGTTATAGATAGATAGATAGATAGAAGTAGACAGGTTTTAAAACCAGTAACTGACCAGATGTACTATCAATATGCGATAGGGATTGCTACACTGGAAATCTATTGGATAGTAGTACACACAAGTAATCCACTCTGCGACCATTCGTGCCTGTGAATTTATAACCTCCGACCGCACTCTATCTTGTTCGTAGGTATACTGAAGAATGATATAAAACTAGATGAGTCGTGGATCGGACGATACTTTGCCACTGACAAAATACAATTAAAAAGAAATTTAAGTAATAAATAAATTAAAAGTAACACAGACTCCAAAAGATATAATAAAAAAAGGTTTGGCAAAGTAGCTCAGTATTCGTGCAAGACGTGGAGTGAGCAAGCCCCCTGCAAGATGGACCAATGACTTAGTAAAGGTTACAGAACAAAGATAGATGCGTCCAGCGTAAAACTGGTCATCTTGGCGATCTTTGCGGAAAGCCTTTGTCCTATAGCGGACGTGGACTGTGGACAGTGGACTTTTGGCTTATGGCTGAAGATACATCAGTCACGATGAATCAAAAGCAAGGAGATCCCCAGGAATACCATACTTACTGACATAGCACTCAGAATTGCTAAAATTAAGTGGCAATGCACGGAGTACATCGCACGTAGAATTGACTGCCGTGACCAAGTACCGGAAGACGTGAAAGACCGATGACCTGACGAACATTGCGGGTAAAAGTATTAGTAAAAGCGTATAGATAGCACAAAGACGGTCTTTGTGGCGATCTTTGAGGAGGCCTATAGAATTCTTTCGACAAAAAAACTGCATGAATCATTTTTATGGAACTACTTTGGTATTAAACCGACTTCAAAAACCTAATACCCGAATGTTTAGTTAACTTAGGTAACTGTTACTTTTGACTCGGGTGTTGTGCTCAGCGTTCCCGTGTCCCCGACTCAAGCGACTGAGTTTGTCACCGGAGAGTTTTTAATCGGTACACTTGGTCTATCAACAGCCGGAGATACGACTCTAAATGTCGATGGACCAAGGACTGCAATGTAACTCGCTCATGTCCCCAAACACGGGCGGGTACCGTAGAGTCAGGACTAAAAGCATCTTATACTCTAAGGCACTTACATCCCCATACCAAACATTTTATAATGCCTGAATAGTAACACAATCCATTGTTTTCTTCTTACGAATGTCAAATGACAGATGACAGAAAGGGAGAAATCAGTGGTTAAACGTTTATTAGTAAGGCCGGAAGGTTTTCTCTTCGTTAAAGGTGCGTTATTTTTGCATTTTTTTAATTAATTGCAATTATCTATGTACCATCTCTTCCAGATATTTTGTTCCGTGTTTTAAACGGGATCAGATATTCAGGGGAGGCGGGCATATTCCGTGTGGGCTGTACGCCCGTCACCGTGCGTATCACACACGTCATCGTTACGATAAAGCTTAGGTTGACCGCACACATGCGACAACGTAAAACAGGCGACTAACATGGCTCAGCACGAAAACTTTGACGTTAGCGTAATGCTAGCGAGTAATTGTGTTGATACGTTCATGTTTATTTAGTAAATTTGTAAGTAGTGATAGCCGTTAGACCGTTGGACTGCAAAGGGTTTCGGGTTCAAACCTAGATCCTAATTTCTGTCTTTTCGAGAGCATGTGCATATTAAAAATTATCTATCACTTGCTTTAACGGTGAAGGAAAACATTGTAAGGAAACCTGCATGCCTAAGAGCCAACCCGCACTGAGCCAGCGTAATGAACGATGGCCTAAACTACAATTTGGGAGGAGGCCCGTACCCAACAGTGGGACAGTTTCTTAACTGGGCTAATATTAAAATTAGTAAATTTGTAGTGCATTAGGAAGCCATATCTCCCACTTGCGCCACGCTTACGTCAATGTCTTCAAGCTAAGCTGTCAGTTTAATTTGAAGTAATGTAACAAGAATGTGACCCCAAGCTTGACGCGGTTGTTAGGAATTGAAAAAATCTGTGTAATTTTGTACCCTGTAGCATTTAGACGAAGCAAAAAAGATCAACTATGCATTTCTTTACAAAATCATGTATTGCAGAGTAAAACCCTTCCATCATTGTCGACCAGCACCGTCAAACAGCAAAAAAATTGTAGCACAAAAAAAATCACAAAATATCGACAGTCAAATATACTGACGTCATAAATCTGTTTAAGTTGACTCATATGTGTTATCTGTAACATACTCTAAACGTCTGTGTAAAGACGAGTTATATAATTAGAGTTTGTATAAATACTGCCATGTTCACAGATAAATCTCTAAGCATGGCAGCACCAGCTGCTTCTCTCGCCGCTCTCCCTCCTGTCAGCCTCTACCGCCGACCGCGGCATGTTCTCACCAACCGATGCCCTAAAATCCCTTCTTTCAGATACAAATCGCTCACTGGATCAAAAACCGACCTCGCCGGTGAGGTCGAAGAATCCCTAGCCCGCCGGCTGGTGCAGAGTATCATGGCGAGACATCTAGTATATGCCCTCCCCCATAGCGACTGGATGGTGAAGATGGTGTTAAAGCTCTAACGATGGAACCGGAAGGAAGCCATAGGAACTCCTAAGCTAAACAAGATATCTTTACTGTGTACTTGCTATAAAAGTGTGTTTTTGAAAGGCCTTTTTAAATATAAAATATTTGACGAATCCCTTAGTTTTAAGTTTGGTACGTCTCAATTTTCGGTCTGTTCAGCTCGGAGCACTGTCTAGTAACCATTTGGTTATTCAATATATTGTGTTTCTGTTTTGTACAAATTTAAAATCCAAGCACCTACTTCGATTTCAAACTTATCTTAACATTAACGTCTCTTTTTAACCGACTTCAAAAAGGAGGATGTTCTATGTTCGTCTATTTTTTTATGTATTATCACCAATATTTTCGTCATTGTGGCCGATTTCGATTTTTTGCATTGGATTCAGTATAGTTACGATTTGGATTTTCTCATTTTGATTTCATTGGTACTGGACCTTAGACTGTGAAGATACACCAGGGAAATCCTTAACGACAAACAGCACGAATGTGTAGATCGAGTTATTATGAGTATTATATCTATCCTGTAGGTACTTGACTATAGAACTAACCGGAATAATATAATATAGGTGTCAATAATTATTTTACTTAAAATAATGAAATAAATAACTTTTCTAAAAAAAGGAAAACCTACTTCAAGAAGCGCAAAAGTAAGACTCCTAAGTAGTAACAAAAAAGCAAACGACTTCAAATATTTATGATATTTGAAGTCGGTGCCAAGTAACCGACTGCACCGATCGACTGGCATTGCCGTATGAAATAAATAGATAGACCGGATGAAAATCTGTTAGGTAGTTATTGTTTGTCGTGTTGATACAGACAAACAGACGCGGCGGGGGGACTTTGTTTTATAATATGTTGTAATGGTAAGCGACTTACTATTCCTGTTTACTATTCTTATTTAGAGATAAAATTGAAGGCAGACAAACACGAGGACGGAGCCCGTTAAGTTGGACGGATCAAATTCGCACAGCTCTTGATACCACGGTTCACGATGCTCTTCACTCGGCTGCAGATAGAAAGGATGGCGACTCAATATCCGTAGAAAACTGTTTCCAAAGATACGACCATGACCCTCAGTAATAAGGAAACCGATGCGAGAAGGGTTCTGTTTATACCCTGAACTTACGCACGATCCACAGTAACACTTCTTCCATAACTTTATTTGTTGTATCTTCGATATGTGGCCACCCTTAAAATATATATATTTAGCAATCTCTTAGAAGATGTTCACCCCTGCTTGTGGCGCCGGAAACGAGGCGTCACTTTTTGCACAATTGTGTACGAAAAAGCACCTACGCCATGTAATTTTTTATGTCATGGTTACATAATGTTGAAGGTTTTACGTGATTAAAAAGGTGAGTATACACCTTTTATCCAACCTGCGAAAGAGTTATACAACGTGTAACATGAATAACGTACGACCTCAAACACTCCGGTTACATTTTACCTTTACTAATTCAATACAAAGGTCAATGTTCCAGATTTTAAGATTTCGTTATCATTTTTTAAGAACTTTAATATCCAAATTAACTACAAAACGTGGCGTATGGGGGAATAATTTTAAGATTCTATTAATCGTCGTATTGCTTTTAAATATGGTTGAACGTATATAGTGGAAAGCTATTCAGTTGCGTTATTTATATTACATGTTGTATATCTCTCTCTCGAACTTTCTCTCTGAGAGTTATCCTAAAGAGATATGCTAGGTCGAACAAATGTAGTTTTCCTATCGAAAAATTCCTACTATACATCCGGAGTCTGGAATTGAGAAAAAAATTAGTAAAAAAACTACTAATTTCTATCAGCGTTCGAAGTCAATTGCAACAGGAAACAAGGAAAAAAACACAGCGAAACATTCGAAGCACCTGTTCGGTACGAGTTTTCCTTCATTAAGTTAAAAAACTTATTTCCTCGCGCTCCTTTTAAAATCATTCCTACTACATGGGTTAAATAAATAAAAAAATACCGTCGCTCCCGCTCCAACTTGGGGAATACAGGCAGAGGTGTACTGGGTACACCCACTGATCGCCGACGATATTAGGTCCAAATGTAATGAAACAGACCAGGCCCGCCCGCGCCGCCGATGTTATACCACTAACGATTCCTGCGGCAGGGCACTCTGGCAAGAGACGGACGCCGGGGGGTTTTAGAGGGTGCGAGCCCCACATAACTGCAACATCACGAAAACCCGCGATGTGGCAGTATGCGCTAGGCATTACCTCAAGTTAAAAAAAAATCTGATTTAATCACCAATCAACCTCTCAAGTAACACATTTTCTGCTTAACTAAAGCTACGTTTTCTATCTATCTATCTATATCATCACGCCAGATCCCTTGGCGGGGTAGGCAGAGAGTAAAGAGTTCCAATAGGTTCTTTCCTTACATACCTCTCAGTCTTTCTCCACTTTCATAGTTCGTCTCATACACGCTTGCCGGTTCCGGAGACTCCTGACTTGCCCTTCAGATAAGACACAGTCTATTTGGTCATAGTAAGGTAGTCTAGTTCTTGCACCGTACCTACATCTCTCTACAGCTACGTTTTTATTTTGTTTTATTTGGATCACCAACAAACGAGACACATTGACGACGATTTAGCGCAGTGGTTAAGAGCTTGAGCTGCTCCGCTCACTGTGTCTAATAGTCGCGGGTTCGATTCCCGCACGGGACAAATCTTAATGTGATCCACAATTATTTGTTCCGGTCTGGGTATTTGTGTTTGTGAATTTTCATGTTTGTAAACGCACCTACGACACAGGAATAAATACTTGTGTGGGGCTACGTTTTTTTAAAATAAAACAAGGAAGATATGAGAAAAATGTTTCGTGCACACTTAATTAAAGGTAACCACGTCTAAACATGTAGATCTTATACCTTTCAATAACATTTAAAAGTAAAATATGCACATAAAAGTTACAAATTACTTTAAAAACCTTTTTTAAAAACATACTTTTATAGCAAAAACACTACGAAAATATTTCGCGTAGTTGGGAGTTCCTATGGCTTCCTTCTGGCTCCATCATCAGACCTTGGACACCTTACAGGTCTAAACTACTCGTCAAGACAAATCCAACGAGCTTAAACACGGTTAGGTTATATTGATTAGTCGGGTAGTTCCATTGGCCACCTTTTGGCTTCATTATCAGAACCTGAACACTATCTAGTTGTAAAGTACTCGTCAATATCAACCTAACAAGCCTAAACACGAGAGGGTTACATTGTATAGTTTACATGTTCCTATGGCCACCTTCCGACTCCATCATCAGACCAGCTCCATTGTACCATATTATTGCATTGTCATCGACTTTTATAGAGAATTATGAAGCCTAAGTCACAGAGGTCTGTAAGGAACCTATTGGAACTCTGTACTCTCGGCCTACCACGCAAGGGAATCTGGCTTGATGATATAGATAGATAGATGCAGTCTATACTCTCTTATACAGCTCAATTACTTAAAGCTGTGAAAGGGCAGTTATTTCTTATTTTAAGCAGTTGTACTACTTGGGCTGTATCTACACACTGGAGCTCTCTGCATCATGATCATTTTAGCCTATGATAATAGGCCTCCTCAATCGCTCTCCAGCATAACCGGTACGATGCCATCTGCATCCATCGACTTTCTGAAATATTTACAAGATCGTCGGTCCGTTTGGCAGGCGGCCGTCCCACGCTGCGCTTGCCAGTATGTGGTCTCCACTCTAGATTCTTTCTGCCTTAATACCCGTTCGATCTTTGCGCTTTGTGACCTGCCCATTACCACTTCAGCTTACTAATTCTATGGGATATGTCGATGACGTTGGTTAATAAATAATCCATATCATAGTACCATGTTCTTGCATTGTCACCAAACTTACATACGTATGCCGAATTTTAGATCAAACAATTAAATTCGTAACGAGGTAATCCGACAAAGAACCAAAGTTACCGACATAGCTCGCAGACTCAGTAAGCTAAAGTGGCAATGGGCTTGTCACATCTGCAGAAGGACCGACGGCCGATGGAGCAAGCGTGTCCTAGAGTGGAGACCGCGACTTGGTAAGCGTAAGGTAGGACGGCCCCCAGCTAGATGGACCGACGACCTCAAAAAGGTCGCTGGGACAGACTGGATGCGGAAGGCGGAGGATCGTGTGCAATGGCGCGTGTTAGGAGAGGCCTATGTCCAGCAGTGGACTGCGATAGGCTGATTGATTGATGGATTAAATTTGAACCGGAAGGACTAACAGACAGACATACATACGAACAGTGCAAATAAAATAAAAGCTTGTAAAAATAGTTAGTATCTAATCAGTGCCCGATTTTAAACAAACTGCTATCAAGTACCTGTTAGAACTCTGTACTCTCTGCGTGCCCAACAAGGAATCAGCCGTGATGATATAGGTAGATAGATCAGATCTTGCGTTATTTTACATGTTGTGAAGAACATAAACGCAGACTTGACATAACTATTATAGTGCTGTGAATCTAAATAAGTTGAAATAGAGTGTTTTAATTAAAATTTTAATAACTCTGCAAATATTTTTTTACGCCGTAGCTTCGGACGGTCGATCTGGTAAAACGCATTTACATTTGGCGTGGGACATCGCTCTCACAACTTTTCTAGATCCTTGTTTTTCCAAACCTCAATCTGTTTAATGGTAGTGCAAATGAAATACGACTGGCGGCTATTCTTGAAGTTGTGCGATAAAATAATATTTTTTAATTTTGAAAAGCTTATATTTAAATATGGTGAAAATTGAACTTAAGTTTAAGTTGAGATCTGTGTTGTGCGGTGTAGCCCCAACGATGTTCCGCCTTACATCGTGTTATCTGGCTTGAGCATAATGGTTGCACTCTCGCTCTCTTGTCTGGTATAACTGTAAGGCCCCGTGGCCAACAGCGTAGATCACTCACACACATACACACACACATCAGCACACATCCACATGTCCCAAAACCTGTACGCAACATGGCTGCCTCCGTCAATGCAGTCGAAATGCCCGAAATTTATATATTAGAAATATTTTGACGTCGAAACGATGAGATGATTGTACATCATATATGTAAATGTACTTACGATTGTGTTATTATTGTACAATAAAGAATAAATGAAAATAAATAATGAGAAGAAGATTGAGATCTGTTGTTGGCGAAGGATGCTCCGAATACCATGAATAATGATACTAGATAATGAAAACTAACAAATCTATTCTAGAAGCGTTATAACTAGATTCTCAGCAATTTGTACCTGAATATTCTCGCATAGTTTGATTATACTGGCTGCCGATAGACAGACAATTTTGATAAGTTCGTGGTTATGTGCAAGGTGGACGAAAACAGACCACGCGGTCGATCACCTAGCGATTTGCATGATCAAATCACAGCCTTTACCGACAAATAACAAATGCTCTCAGAGAAGCCGAAAACTGGACCAAAGGTTTTGTAATCTATATCATACCATCACGCCAGATCCCTTGCGGGGTAGGCAGCGCTTTTTAATGACCTCTAGAAATGAAGAGCACGAATGAAGAAAGAAGAAGATATTGTTACGACCCGGTCCTACCCTGATATCTCGAAAACCCTTTATTAATTTATTCTTCATGCACTTATGTACATAAGCGGACTTAATGCCCGGGGCATTTTCTGCCAGTCTACCTTAGGGTGGTGTAGAAAGAAGTGTAGTAGGTGCCAAAAGACATGAAGTTAAAAAAGGAGACGAAGGAATTAAAAACGAAAATAAATATATTATATAACAACCTAAAAATATCAATGACTGTTGATATCATTTATACACATTACCTATATAACAATAATATACCTAAATACATATATACATATACGCAGCCACACATATATTTATTTATTTATTTATTTATTTATTCTTTATGCACTTTTATGTACATAGGCGGACTTAATGGCTGAGGCATTTTCTGCCAGTCTACCTTGGGGTGGTGTAGAGACAAGTGTGGCAGGTGCGAAATTAAACGAATTGGAGAGGGTAAAGAAAAAAAACAAAAACTAATTAACTATACATAATACTTAATATATACAAATTATATATAACGATAATATACATATTTATATATATCACAAATATATACATATATAAATAATTATACAATGTATACATAAACTAAAACTGTGCGACATAACAACGTGAAGCGACTAACATTGAGAGGGGTTCAACCTTTTGTGTAAATAGTCTTGTAGACTTTTTTTAAAAGAGGAACGATTAGTGGCCATCCTGAGTTCCAGAGGCAGAGCATTCCAAAGAAGGATACACTGCACAAAGAAGGAAGAATGAATGAAATCAGTACTATGAGGGGGGCACTGAAGAAGACGGTTATTTACAGAACGAAGATGTTTATCGTGGTTAGAACATAAATATTGAAATTGGGAAGTAAGATAAGCGGGCGAGACTGGAGAATGAAGGATGGAAAAAAGCGTAGTCAGTGCCCTCAGAGTTCTACGCTGCCGAATGGGCAACCACTTTAATAGTGATCGCTGCTCCGACACGTGGTCGTATTTACGCAAGTTGAAGACGAATCGAATGCAGTTATTGAGAAGGCGGTCCAGTTTGTTGAGTTGATCTGCATTCAGGTCGAAATAGCACACATCACCATAGTCGAAAATAGGAAAGATCAGGGATTGTACAAGCATTGCTTTTGTGTTGGAAGGAAGCAAGTTTTTCAACCGATACAAGTATCGTAACGTACCAGTAACCTTTTGACCGACGGCCATAACTTGTGTTTGCCAGCTAAACGAAGTGTCAAGGTACAAACCGAGATCCTTAACACTAGAGCTTAGGGGGATAACTGTCCTGTTGAATTTAAGTGTAGGCAATGAATCAGTATCCACTCTGCTCAAAAGTCTAGAACTTCCCAGAAGAATCGCCTGGCACTTTGTGGGATTCACCGTGACACCAAACCTGTCGGACCAGTATTTTATAGCCTCTAAATCCTGATTTAGTTTGATGATAATGTCTGGAATTTTATCAACCGTATTTTGCGAATATAATTGCAAGTCGTCAGCATATAGATGATACGTGCACTGAAGTTCTTGAGTTATCAGATCAATGAATATGGAAAATAGAAGAGGAGAAAGTATACCGCCTTGGGGAACGCCAGTGTCGAGGCAGCACCAAGCTGACGATGCGTCATCACTCAAAACGGACTGCTGACGTTCTCGAAGATAAGAGGAAAACCAATCCAGCGACTTTTGTGAGCACAAATAGAAGGAGAGAATGGACAGAAGGATGTCGTGACTAACGGTATTGAAGGCATTCGAGAAATCAACTAACACGAGGACGGTAACTTTGGTATCTTCCATGCCTGATCGGATATCACCAGTCACTTTAAGAAGGGCAGAAACGGTACTATGGCCGGGCCTGAATCCAGATTGAAGAGGGTTAATTAAATTGTTGATATATATAAAATGGGAAAATTGCTTGTGAACGCAGGTCTCGAGCACTTTTGAAAGAAAAGGGAGAATGGATATTGGACGGTAGTGGCTAGGAAGGGTGGGATTAGGGATCTTTGGCAGGGGGCGGACAAAAGCTTTCCGCCAGAGAGATGGGAATACACCGGACTCTAAAGAGAAATTGACAAGGTGAGTAATCGCCGGAAGGAGATGGTCAAGTACTGATATGATCATGAATCTGCAAATTTTATCACAACCCACAGCCTTGGATTTGATAGACATAATAATCTTTTTAACCTCACATATGTCGACTGGAGAAAAATAGAAAGGATTGATGTTTGGACGTCTACGACCACCCAAGAAAGTAAGGGTTTGATGTATAGTTAGACGATCAATGGGAGGAACAGTGGAGAAATGGTTATTAAGATCATCTAAACTTATTGTATTTGGTAGGTCATGACGTCGAGCCTTGCCAACACCTAGAGTACTAAGAAATTTCCAAATATCGGCAGGCGTAGAAGATGTTATATTATTTAGAATATGGCGGCGTTTAGCGTCACGTATCATCTTATTACACCGGTTCCTAGCAATTTTGAAATAGGTCCAGCTGTCTTCCGAGCGGTCATGTTTAAACTTTCGGAACGCACGATTTCTGCGCCTCATGGCCATTCGAATCCCCCTTGTCATCCACAGAGCTGGTGGTCTCTTCAACCGCACCTTTTTCACAGGGGCATGGATATCATAAAGCTGGATTACGGTTCTGTTGAAAATGCAAATTTTCTCGTCGATGGTGTTGGCTCCCATGAGGAGATTCCAATCAAGTTTAGATGCATCTTCAGTTAATTTTTCGATATCCATGCGAGCAAAACAACGCCTGTACAGGATCTTAGGACGTGGCTTAGGAGGCTTCAGGATGTATGAAAGGAAGATAAGATCATGGTGGGAAAAACCGGAGGCATCATGTTGACCATGAAAGGAAGCGAGAGAGGGGTTAGAGGTGAGTATAAGGTCGAGCCAGGTATCATCACCTTTGATGTTATGGTGTGTGGCATTAAGAGGCAGAATGTGCAAACTGGCTGACCCTATGAGTTGAAGGAGTTTACGGGAACGGGGGGAATTGCGGGCTAAGAGATCAGTGTTGAAATCGCCCATGATGATGTGATGCTCGTAGTCAGACCCCAAGGATTCCAAAACCGCGTCGAATTCGGTGAAATAGTCAGCAGAGGGAGGGCAATATACGACTCCAATAATGGTTTTTGCTCCTTTGACCCAAACCTCGAGAAAAAGAAACTCAGAATTCGAGTCGTCAGGAGATGTGGCTACAATTCTGAAAGGAAAGTCACTACGGAGGTATATAGCCACTCCACCACCACCTCTGCCGACCCGGTCATTCCGAATAAGAATAAAACCAGGAAGGGCATAAGTGGTGGATAGAAGATGAGGTTTGAGCCAGCTCTCGGAAATCAGGACGGCATGAACATTGATGTTGCTAAATGTGTCATACAATTCGTTGTGATGACTGGGTATGCTTTGTGCATTAATGTGGCACACGTTTAGCAAATGGCCAGATTGTTGGTCGAATTTATTGCTGAGAAAGTCCCCAAGGTTGTCGTCTATAGAACAGAAACTAATATCGCACGAAGAGACGGTAGATTCATTGACGGAATAGAACGAATCATTGTCTGAAAACATATATAATAATTACAATAAATATAAATATACTAATAAACCTACAAATAAAACAGTAGTGCCTCACTATATAACCACTTCACCCGCCAGCTAAACATAAATTTACAAATTTACAAATGTACTCATCTTTAACAAAAAATAGTTAAAAAAAAGATAATAAAAGAAAAGAAAAAATTAAAACTAACATTATTTCTTATTGCAATAGAAAGCAAGTAAAATAAAAGAATGAACGGAACGTAGCAAAGAATTTGCATGAAACGGAACAAACACAGAACACAATAGGTGCTAATTATATTACTACTAAAGTATTTTTCACGTAAGGTGGTACTGTGACAGTTCTAAGCGCCAAAGAAAAATATACTATAGTTGTAGTTTCTATACTTATGATTTTACGCCTTCACACCGTTGAACCAAATATTAGTCTCGTTTGGCACCCAGAACGGTCACCACCCATCCCATGTGAATAATGGAACACACCGAAATATAGACGTCATGATGACATAAAGTTTGACATTTGACGTTGGCTAATCTCTGACATTAGATTGACATGTTGATAATACTATTTTGAAGTTAATTTTGTAAATTTCTTAGTTTAATTTAGGTACTTTATATAGATCTTTGGTTCAATTATATAAATACTGTGATCTGTGTTTGTAAAGTATGAAACAACTATAGATTATAATTTGACGATGAGGGTATCTAAAACATGAAAATTGTTGTATACATAATACGCACAGAGAAAAGATAAAAATACAAGAAATAAAAACACAAGAAATGCACAAGTACACGAGATCTAAAATATTTGAGATGGCAAAGGAAAGTAAGTCGGAATAAAACAGTCAAATATGAGGATAAACAAAAATATATCACTTAAGACTTATTATTTACGGTTGGTATTTTTCGAAGAAAGACCATCCAGCCCCTTTGGGTATTTTCCCATCAAAGGGCTTAATTCGTCAGCTGAAGAGATGCGGTGCCGACTACCATCAGGAGCTTTTAGTATAATAACACCGTCTTGAGTCCAACATGAATTAAGGCCGAAATGCAAACGCGCCTTGTTGAATATGGCTTGCCTGGATTTCGTTAGAAATTCCCGTGCTGAGATGGAAGACCCCTTCAGTTTCGTCTTCGCCCTCCAGACTGTGTGTTTAACGTCAACGCTGGTAAATCTCACAAGAAGAGGCCTGTGATGATTAACGCTAGAAGTTCCAAGTCTGTGGCAGCTGCGTATAGAGGAAACCGTGAGATTCTTGAGGCCCATTCTGCTATTAAGCAAGTCAACTACATATAAAACGAAAAAGCAGTGATAGCCTAGTGGGTAGACCGTTGGACTGCAAATTTAGAGGTTTCAAACCCAGGCACGCACCTCTGCCTTTTCGAAAGCATCTGCGTATTAAAAATTGATTATCACTTGCTTTAACGGTGAAGGAAAACATCGTGAGGAAACCTGCATGCCTAAGAGTTTCTCGAAGGTGTGTGAAGTTCGCCAACCCGCACTGGGCCAGCGTGGTGGACTATGGCCTAAGCCCTCTCAGTTTGAGGGAAGGCCCGTGCCCAGCGGTGGGACAGTTTCTTACCAGGGCTAATATTATTATTTATTATTTATAAAACGAAATAAATATACATAAACTAGACTGTGCGACATAACGACATGAACCAACTAACACTGAGAGGATACCGCTATCGTTTTGTGTAGATATTCCTGTAAACTTTTTAAAAAGAAAAACGGTTGGTACACGATGGCTATTGGTTGATGTACCTGGGTTTTTCTATCGATGTACTTGGGGGGGTTCCGGTCCGTTCTAAAACTTTCATATGACTATAAAAGGAACACTCAGCGCGGCGACGGACACAGTTTCTCTTCCGAAGCGACAGCGATCAAATTAAGTACAAGCTATCTAAATGGATAACACCGGCGACCTCAGCAATGATATACAAATACTTTGAGTTAATCAGCGACTTGGAAGCAGTAATTAGTACTGGCGAGAGTAGTACCAGTGTGTGTTTAGTATTTAAAAACTTATAAATACTTAAGCCCAAATACGATGTAGCTATCTTGTTTAATAGAGTTCCCATGCCATCCCGGCTCTATCATCAAACGAGCTCTGTGGCACATATTATTGCTTTGACACCAAAGATCATAGGCATATCAATGTTCAAAGTATTCGGATGTTAACAAGTGCTTGAAAAATGGATTGAAAATGAACTGCAAAGAAAACCATACTGCTCGATCACTATCAGATAGGTGGCAATTTATGACATTTTCGCATTCGGGCGTCTCCGTGCTTTGGAAGGCGCTTTAAGTTGTTAGTCCCAGTCACCACTTCATATGATAGTCGTTAAGCTAAGGAACCAAGCCGGTTTGATAAGTTCCAAGAGCATAAGGCCACAAACCTGCCTCCAACAATTCGCACTGGATTCGCGTAGTGGAGTAGGTATGACCTATGCTCTCTCACTTAGATTTGTGAACCCTTGCCTGGTAGTAGGACAGTCCAGGCTGATTTATACAGGTATTAAAAACTTATTTTTATTAAATTTAGTTCTAAAACAACATGCTCGAAATTTTATCGTCCGTTCAACTAATAGAGCCCTTAAACTTTTTCCATTCGACAGCACTAAATCGGGGAGACCGCTCACATTAATGTATTGACAAAAAAGTAATGTTTGTACAGTGGAAAAATATTTTCACTGCACTCATGGAAAAAAATATTTTTTGCCGAGGAAATTTTCATTCCGGCATTTCCATTTCGGTAGTTTTAATTTAACATTTTGGTGAGGAGAAAAAACTAGTTGGAATATCGAATCATATTTACGAAAATAATTAATTTCGGAATTTATATTTTTGGAATGGATAATTCTTACGAGTGCTGGGTTGATAGTCAGAGGGCTTAGCACAGAAAGATTGACTTTAACGTGATGATAGCGTGCTGTCACGTTCATGTTTATTAGGGAAATTTGTAGTGTGACAACTTAGACATATCAACTTGCCTGTGTCACGCTAACGTCAATCTTTTCATGTTGAACCCTCTGGTAACTAAATACTAGCCCTGTTGAGAAACTGTCCCACCGTTGAGCACGGGCCTCCTCTCAAACTGAAAGGGTTTAGGCCATAGTCTACTATGCTGGCCTAGTGCGGGTTGGCGAACTTCACACACCCTTGAGAAACTCTTAGGCATGCAGGTTTCCTGACGATGTTTTCCTTCACCGTTAAAGCTAGTGATAGTTAATTTTTAATACACACATGTTTTCGAAAAGACAGAGACGGTTTGAACCCGAGACCTTTGACTTTGCAGGCTGGTAACTACGCGTTACGGAAAAAATAAACATAAGATAAATTATATTTTCTTTATTACCTTAATAACAATCGTTAGAATAATATGATTAGATTTATATAATACTTAAATGCAAGCTAAAGATAACTCTATGACAGCTGTCAATGAAGCCGACGACATAACTTGGAACAAGCGTCGCAAATATTAAATTAAATCATTTTTTTATAAATATATGAGGATAATATAATTTTGATACATATTATAGTGCAACATTTTATAAATAAAGATATTCAAATTTGCACGAATCTACTTCGACTTATCTATCTATATCATCACGCCAGTTCTCTTGCGGGGTAGGCAGAGAGTATATTAAAAAAAAACATATTAATTTATTTATGTGCTACATACTATACAACCACAGAACAAAGAAATATTCTATGTATACAGTAAGTACAAATATGTCTTTATATTAGAAGACATCACAAACTCTTTATCACTATTATTATAATCTTACTTGTTGTAACCGACTTCTAAAAAGGAGGAGGTTCTGAATTCGACTGTATGTTTTTTTTTATGTATGTTCAGCGATATTTCCGTCAATTGTGGACCGATTTTGATGATTTTTTTTGCATTGAGTTCAGTATAGCTCCGCGGTGGTTCCATTGTAATTTCATTGGCATTGGATCTTGGACTTAGAAGATACACCAGGGAACTCCTTAACGACAAACAATAGGCATGTGTAAATTGAGATATTATAGGTATTACGTCAATCCTATAGGTACCCTACTATAGAACTAAGCAGTATATTAGCCAACTTCAAAAAAGGAGGCTCATAATTCGTCCTTTTTTATAACTCCTTTGCTTATGAACCGATTTTGATGATTCTTTTTGCATTTGGTTCAATATAGTTTTGAGGTGGTCCTATTTTATTGTTATTGGTATTGGACCTTGGACTTTGAAGATACAAGAGGGAACTCCTTAATGGCGAACAGCACGAATGTATAGATTCCGTTATTATAGTCATTATATTAATCCTGTAGGTACCTTACCTTACAACTTAGCAAAATAATATAATATCGGTATATAAATATTAGTAAATAATGCACTCCTCACTTAAAATTGTAAAATAAAAATCTTTTAAAAAAAAAGGTAAACCGACTTCAAAAAGCAAAAAATAAATATTTGAAGTCGGTGCCAAGTAACCGACTGCACCAACCAGCACCGACTTCAAATATTTATGTTTTGCTGTTTGAAGTCGGTTTACCTTTTTTTTTAAAGATTTTTATTTGCAATGGGTTCAGTATAGCTCCAAGGTGGTCCCATTTTAATTTCATTGGTATTGGACCTTGGACTTGGAAGATACACTACGGAACTCCTTAACGACAAACAATACAAATGCGTAGACTAAGATAATATGGGTATTACGTCAATCCTATAGGTACCCTACCATAGAACTAATCAGAATATTAACCGACTTCAAAAAAGGAGTAGGTTGAAAATTCGTCTTTATTTTTTATAACGTCTTGATTTATGAACTGATTTTGATGATTCTTTTTGCGCTGCGTTAAGTATAATTTCGAGGTGGTCCCATTTTAATGAAATCGGTATTGAACTTTGGACTTCCTTAACGGCGAACAGCACGAATGTATAGATTCCGTTATTATGCTTATTATATCAATCCTGTATGTACCTTGCTGTACAACTCAGTAATATAATATAATATAGGTATATAAATATTAGTAAATAAGCACTTGTCACCTAAAATTGTAAAATAAAAATCTTTTTGGAAAAAAGAAAAAACCACATCAAAAAGCAAAACATAAATATTTGAAGTCGGTGCCAAGTAACCGACTGCACTAACCAGTACCGACTTCAAATATTTATGTTTTGCTTTTTGATATCGGTTTTTTTTAATCTTTTCGTGAGGAAGAAACATGTATAGACACAGTATATATCTGTCCCTATCGCACTGGAAAGAAGTTTGTATTAGCCCCTAGATCCCTTTAGAGATAGGCAAAAAGAATATATCGATATAAATCTTTTTTACCTCCACTCTTATGTCTTTAAGTGCATTAAAAGTATTTGGACAAAGTAAACAACGCATTCGGTTGCCAAGAACTCTGCATGGAGGGAAAAACTGACTTGCTAAGACCTGCACTGAAATCCAAAGAGGTGTCTTTATTTCTGAAGAGGTTCAAGTTTCCGTTGGCCGTGTAGTCTGTGCGCTGGAGAAACGGCGTGCGGGCAACCCCGAGCGAGCCTCCTATTTTGTTCCTAAAAAGAAATAATTTTAATTCAAAAAAAAACCCTTTTAAATCAATCGTTGTTTTCTTAGTTGAGGAATTCCTTTGGTTTGCTTCCGGCTCCAAAGGTCTAAAGTACTCTTTAAGACAAACCCAACGAACCCAAACACGGCGGTGTGGTTGGGTGGTTTCATTATCTTTATAATCAGTCCCTGAACACTATCTACAAACACGCCTAAGCACGAGGAGGTTGCGTTGTTCACATGTTTCTACACTTTCCGACTCTATCATTAGATCAGGTTCATGCTACCATAGTACTGCATTGTCACTGAACTTACATATGTATGCCAAATTTCATCTCAATCGGATACCGCAAGTACTTGAAAAATAGATTACAAGTTTTGAGCCGGAAAGACAGACAGACATACAAACATTGCAAGTTAAATAAAAGATTGTAAAAATATTTTTTTTAATATATTTGTTGCCACCATCTAAGTACAGGTACAGTCCTATTCTAAGTTGGACATATGGATCAGAGACGTGGTCTCTTACAATAGATCTCAAAAAAAAAGCTCAGAGTTGCTGGGCGAGCTATGGAAAGAGCTATGCTCGGCGTTTCTCTACGTGACCGAATCAGGAATGAGGAGATTCGTAGAAGAACCAAGGTCACCGACATAGCCCTCGGAATTAGCAAGCTGAAGTGGCAATGGGCGGGTCACATAGCGCGAAGATCGGACGGGCGTTGGGGCAGAAAGATTCTAGAGAGGAGACCACGTATTGGCAAGCACAGCGTAGGACAACCGCCTGCCAGATGGACTGACGACCTTGTGAAAATCGCATGAAGTCGTTGGATGCAGGTGGCATCGGACCGGTTACGCTGGAAAGCGATTTGGGAGGCCTATGTTCAGCAGTGGACAAGTATAGGCTGAGATGATGATAATTTAATATATAAATAATACATGTTGAATCGAAATCAGCGTAGAACGCCGGAAATTTTTGGATGGATACGTCATCTAAACATAGAATAATATACGACTTTTGTTTTATAGTTTCCAATACAAATTTATCTGCTGATCGATTGAGTTTGTATAGGAAAGCGAAAAAAATGTGAAATTGTAGTACAAAACTAACTTATAGTGCGGCAAGGATATTTTAGCATATAGATGACATTGATAGAAGAGGTTAGTGAGAAATAAGGGTTATCATTTAATAAAATTATCATACTTCCAGGGAAATATTTCAACAGGAGTACACGCACGGTTACTTATTAAAAAAAAGAACTCGTCAATTCCGATGTTGACCGCGGACCTGAAAATCCTTTTGTGACTACACTAACCTCGAAATAAATGCAACAACGTTTGACATGATATGGATATCGATCTGGGTCACCTAAGGTACCTCATTGAAGCATACTTACTTGTACATATAATCTAAACTCCCACCAATAGTGTTGAAATTCGGTACTTGAGGTGTGTTGGGCATGGTCCTAGTCACAAATGCATTCGCGTTAAGATCGTGGATGCTGTTACGAAACAGGTTTAACTTTCCAGCTGCAGTCAGCTTGTTACCAAATGATGGAATGTAGGTATCGGTCAGTGAGAGACCATGTCCGTTTCTGTAAAGAGTAATTATACGTTAAAATAAATCAATAGTCTTATTATCTATATCATCACGCCAGATCCCTTGCATTCTAACAAGTTCTTTCTTTCCTCTTTGGCTTCCTCCACTCTCATAATCAGTTTCATAAACGCTTGCCGGCTACGGAGGCTCTTGACTTGCCCTTCAGATATTTTAATTAGTAATAATAATTTAAACTTAAAAAGATCTTTTTTAAAACAAGCTTTTATATCAAAAAAACAACGGAGATCTTCATCATCTCAGCCTATACTTGTCCACTGTTGAACATAGGCCTCCCCAATCGCTTTCCAGCGTAACCGGTCCGATGCCACCTGCATCCAACGACTTCCTGCAATTTTCATAAGATCGTCGGTCCATCTGGCAGGCGGTCGTCCCACGCTGCGCTTACCAGTACGTGGTCGCCACTCTAGAATCTTTCTGCCCCAATGCCTCTCCGATCTACGCGCTATGTGGCCCGCCCATTGCCACTTTAGCTTGCTAATCTTAAGGGCTATGTCGATGACCTTGGTTCTTCTACGAATCTCCTCATTCCTGATTCGATCATATAGAGAAACGCCGAGCATAGCTCTCTCCATAGCTCGCTGAGGAAATCTTGCTTAGTTCAAAAGTTCCCATGACCTTCTTCCAGCTACATCATCAGGTCCTGCTCACCAGATGGTGACATAGATGAATCTATGGTACTTATCAAAATAAATTCCACGAGTATGATCCACCAGTGCAAGTTAAATAAAAGCTTATAAAAAGAGATTTGTAAAAACAAGCTTTATTGCAGCCAGATTTCGGTGCAATTTGGAATGCCTCATCAAAATTTCGTGACTATGCTGTTGGCTGTTAAAGAATTCCTTGAAAACAATCCTGGGTGTAGAATCTAGTCATCACCATAAAAATGTATTGTCAATGGAACTGAACCAACATACTGAGTTCTTAGATTTACGCGAATATTACACATGAAATAAAACTATTTTTTCGGATTTTATCGCGGTTTATTTTGATTTTTAAGTTCCCGACGTTTCGAGTGCTTTGCAGCACCCATGGTCACGGGAAGGACTGAGGTGGTAGACGTCACAAAAGGCATAGCTGTTCCGGGGTACCCTCAAACTTCTTAATTATTTTTGTTGGTCCGATCTACGCAGAATGAGCTCACGGTGTCATGAGGTCATCATCCGGCACCGACTATAAATATGTATTTTTCCCTTTTTGAAGTCAGATTTCCTTTTTTTAAAAAGCTTTTTATTTTAGAATTTTAAGTGATGAGTGAATTAATTATTGTTTAGGACTTTCGAGGTAGGGATGATTGATATTCATCGATGTTCAATAAACATCGATGTTTAGTGGCAAATTGCGACGTTTTTACATCGATTTAAAGGTCTCTTAAACATTGACACATCGATGATACGAGTATAATATCGAAATATGGACTCAACTAGTTCATTCAATATTATTTTGGTATACTGTAGGATGCTAAGCCACAAAATCTATTAAATCGAATTTAGTTTACTCAGTTTACACTAGATTTCGGGGACTAAATTTTGAAATTATTAATTAACTTAATCCATACTAGATTTCACAAATCAATGTAATCTGTGGAGGTTTATACACTCACAAAAACAACATCGATGTCATCCTTTCGATATTTATCATCAGGGATGGGCAAAATGTAATCAGATTCATGAATACAATTTCATTTTGTAAGATTTAATCATGATTCAAGATTAAAAGTATAAACGTGATCGTTTAAGATTACATAGTGTTACTGTAATCGTTACTTATTAATACACCGTCACGCCTATATTCTCCAAGCGGGGGTGGTTCATCATTAATCTGATTACATTTTAGCCCATCTCTGTTTATCGTACATCAATGTTTTTCTAACATCGATCATCCCTGTTGGTATTAGCTATCAAGGTCCAAAAGACGAACTTTACAATATCTATGCACAACCTATACCAATTTCAAAAAATCTGAACATCGCGATACAACTCGACACTAACGCCATCTATCGGAGAACGGCATAGTGATAATAAGGCATTAATCATACTCACACATTATTCAGCGCCAATCCGGCTGTTCCAGAACTTATATGATGATTCTGATCAAGACTCAAACCGCCTATAGCACTCAACACATTCTTATCACCATGAGCCAAAGGCAACATTACATTGGCCGACGAAGTCTTATCAGAATTGAAGTTTAAACTGCCATGGAGTTGACCGTGATTTCGTATCAAACTCTCAAGTTTAAAACCTTCGGAAGACCGTGGAGTTACCACCATAAGCATTATCGAGTAATAGAATAACAACATTTTAATTAATTGTTTTTTTTTAGAGTAAAATGTGTTCTGCTCAGAGGACGGATTTCGAATAATATTAAATTGCATTATTCTTACATTTATATAATACTGAAGTACTTAGATAAATTGTATGAGAAATTCCCCTAGCCCTTTTGTGGCGAGATAGTTTTATTAAACAAAGACTGGATGTTATTTTGCTCGCATAAACCAATTTCATGAAAATTGAAAACTTTTATCACTTAATATAAAAACGTCGATTTCTTGCTAAAAGCATTTTCAAACTCAAAACTCAAATTCAAATAATTTATTTTGTATAAGCCCTGCGGGGGCGCTTACAAATAGTCAATTCTCATTTTTTTTAATTCTATGTTAACTACAAATCTACCACCGGATCGGAACGCGGCCTCCACTGAGAAGATTCGGCGAAGAAACTCAGCGGGCTTGTCTTTTTTTATTTAATTATCTTTCTCTTCTTTCTTTTTATTTCTTTTTATCATATTGTGGGGATACAATGTTTAGGTTACAATTAAATAGTTTACAATCTAACTCCAGTGTGATGCCGTACGACCGAGATATAAGATTAATGAAGTTATTCATAACGAGTGTCTGAAGGATTCCAGATGGACTAGTCCCCACAAGCAGCACCCGTTCACGAATATGACTACTGGAACAGCCATCACTCCCCTCGACCATATTGGAGGGAAGGGAGTGACCCGCGCCAGATAGCCACCGCAAGCAAAGACATTATAGTGAGCATGACCAAACCAGAACCCCAGAGACGGTGGTCAGATTGGGTCTGCAAAGCAAACGTCTACACTTCGATGTATTCGGAAATACCGTCGCCTTCATATTCAACTTGTTATAGATAGCAATCACAACTAATCGACGGTTTAAATATTTAACTCAAGGATAAATTTGCTTACTGACAGTAGAATTTTGACAGATTTACCATACAAAATATGTCAAATTTCCATCCGTCGTAGGCAAATCTTGAATAGGCAAATATTGAAACCAGCCTTAAAACTTATAAAAATGGTGATGGTTTGTTGACAAAGTTTTAAAGTTTTATTGGACATATACATACACTCATGCCTTTATCCTACTGGGGTAGGCAGAGACTACAATTCGTCACATACTCCCATTCTAACATACTCGATAATCGAATAAATAGAACACTAGAAGTGAAATAGCGATTATTTTCGAAACCCCTGTCGCTCCCTTATTATACACACACACTTTTAAAAAAATAGATACAAACTTACATACACACATTTTTTTTGTTAAAAAAAAAATTACCCCTAAACTAGGATTTATTCCTGTGTCGTCCACACACACAAATACCCGGACCGAAATAATTGTGGGTCACACAAAGATTTGTCAGTTGCGGGAATCGAACCCGCGAATATTCGACTTAGTAGGCGGAGCGGCTGAAGCTCTTAAGCATTGCTCCAAATCGTCCATGATTATTGCAGTAAGAAAATATTTTCCGATCGAATTCTACTTTGTAAGTACAGTCAGAAATTTTGGAAGATTTTCATACCAAATTTAGCCACTGAATTAAATGCATTGGACTACGCAATCCTGAAGTATTTTGTCGAAGCGATAATTTAACCCGGCTATATGACTTCTATTGTCTTATAATTACAATTTCTATAAACTCTTACGCGCCATTTATACAAGGTGTAACATATATAACTCAAGACATTTTTTTTCGAGGGGATGTGTCTGCCGCATGCTACCACATCGTGGGCTTTAGTGATATGGCAGTTATGTGGGGCTCGCACCCACTAAAACCCCCCGGCGTCTGTCTCTTGCCCAATTGCCCTGCCGCAGGAATCGCCAGTGGCAAAACATCTGCGGCGTGGGCGGGCCTGGTCTATTTCCCACAGAACTCTCCTCTATGCCTTGTATTTTCTTTTGAGAGGGTGCGCAGGACGCAGCGCACTTCCGTCACAGGCCTGTTACTAGTCAGGCGACAAGCTGCCCACGCTCAGCGCCCGCAGGCCACTTCTCACGGTGGGCGGAGGTCATTAGCGGCGTACGCTCTACGCCTCCGCCCAGCTCGCCTCCTACGAGCGGGATTCGCACTGGTCTCCTCCCGCTCCCGTTCTGTCACCTCCGATATAACGCATTTAGACAACATAGCTTTACGAATTCAATCAACGAAAATCTAACTTCCATTTTTTATGAGATTTCTTCCATTTTTTTAAGCTCTCAAATTGACTAAAATTTAATAAATAATTAACTTTTATGTGTAATAAACTTAATAAATAATGATTATTTTTTTCTGTAATACAGCGAACTGAACGAATAAAAGCAATTTTTGATAATTTAACAAGAAAATGTAACATAATTAAAAATTGTTGGAATTGATTCAGTTTCTTTGCCTTTCTGGCTTGAGCGTAGTCGTTGCACGCTCGTTCTCTTATCCGGTGAAGCTGTAAAGGCCCCGCGGCACACACACTCAACGCGGCGACAGACACAGTCTCTTCGGAAGAGACAGCAATCAAATCGAGAAAAAATATGCCGGTTCCTATATTCAACTCAAGGGTAGATCTGCTTACTGTCAGTAGAATTTTGACAGCTTTTCCAAACAAAATATGGCGACGTAATATACGGATACTACGAGTAACTCAGCGACTTGGAAGCAGTGTTTGGGTACTAAGGAGAGTAGTACTAGTGTGTGTTTAGAACTTGTGTGGACTTGCATTCGACGTAGTGTTTTGTGCGTACATCTCCTAATAAAGTACTTCGCACGTTATTCGGGATTTAATTACTCCGCCACGTAACAATACGGTAAACCACAAGTAAGCTAGTATATCCGTTTTTGTGGTAATAACAAAGGATAAACAAATAAATAATTGTATTTATTATTAAGTAGGTAAAACACATTTGACAGGATAAACTTATCTTTTAAATGTCGCTGTTATAAATATACCTCCAGTGAAATGTGATACAACTTGAGTTATTGATTGAGATCTTTAATTTCACTGTGTAAGAGCAAGAACTCTCGAATATAATCACTATTAAAGTGGTTGCCTAATCGGCAGCGTAGAACTCTAAGGGCACTAATAACATTATTTTCTATCCTTTATTCTCCAGTCTCGCCCGCTTATCTTACTTCTCAATTTCAGTATTTATACTCAAATCACGATAAAAATCTTCGCTCTTCTGATAATCGACTTCTTCAGTGTCCCCCTCATACTACTGATTTCATTCACTCTTCCTTCTTTGTCCAGTCCATCCTTCTTTGGAATGCTCTGCCTCTGGAACTCAGGATGGCAACCAATCGTCCCTCCTTTAGAAAAAGTCTGCAGGATTACTTGCATAAGATGTTGGATCCCCCTCTATGTTAGTCGTTCCATGTCGTTATGTCGCACAGTTTTAGTTTATGTATGTATTGTATAATTATATATGTATGTATATATTTGTGGTATATATAAATATGTACTATGTATAATATCGTTATATATAATTTGTGTTTACTAATGTGTTTTAAATAGTTAATTAGTTGTTATTTATATTTATTCTTGTAACTTTTTTTTTCTTTTTCCTTATTTTGTGTAATTTCGCACCTACCACACTTGTCTCACACCACCTTAAGGTAGACTGGCAGAAAATGCCGCTGGCATTAAGTCCGCCTATGTACATAAAGTATAAATAAATAATTATCTAGATAATAATAAATTATTTCAAGTAACAATTAAAAATCGCGTCAGTCATAAAAATAACTATGGCGTCGCTAATAATTTATACTCGAAAAGTCAGGTTGTTACCCTGTCAGTCCTTAATTAAGTATGGACTGAATTAGAAAATTGTATAGTTATTAGTGTTAACACTTAGCGACGCCAGTGCAAGATTGTTTAGCATAGCACTACTCTAACGGCCGGTTTCAGTATTTAACTGAAGGATAGTTTTGCTTATTACAGATAGAATTTTGACATATCTTATCATCATTATATTAATACGTGAATCAAAAACTTTGTATCCCTTTTTACGAAAACTAGGCGGAAGAGTATGAAATTTCCCACACTTATAGTTTATATAAAGAAGGAGTGCATAATACTAATATTTTTTTTTTAAATTATGCATAAGAAATACATTAAATCAATAAAAAATACACTACACACACTACTATGTATTTGACACAATACACTTCAAATTAAGAATAGATTAATATTGTTTATAACACATTTGATATTTTTGCACATTTTGATATTTATGCATCAGAAAACATCGCTATTTTTCAATCTAGGCATGATGGTGTATGATTAATGATCACAATTACATTTTGTAATCTTCAATGATTACGATTACACTTTTAATCTTGAATCATGATTGAATATTACAAAAGGCAATTATAATCATTAATCTGATTACATTGTGCCCATCTCTGATCCAGAGACTTAAAATTAGAAAGTTTTTTGTGCATATTAATATAAATAAGCATTTTTCAAAATAACTGTGTATAAGAGGATATGCAGTGATAGCCTAGTGGATAGACCGTTGGACTGCAAAGTCAAAGGTCTCGGGTTCAAATCCAAGCACGCACCTCTGTTTTTTAAGGGTAAATGAATACATCGTGAGGAAACCTACATGCCTGAGTTTCTCGAAGGTGTGTGAAGTTCGCCAACCTGCACTGGGCCAGCGTGGTGGACTATGGCCCAAGCCCTATCAGTTTGAAAGAGGTCCGTGGCCTACGGTGGAACAGTTTTTAACAGGGCTTATATTATTATATTATTATAAGACGATATATTTCCAATTGTCACAAAGTGAACTAAACCGAGTTTTCTAATGTTTCATCATTACTAATAGAACTTTAATTAACCCCTTTTATCCGATCAGGAAGAAAAGAATCAAAATAGTGCAAATTTACATACTTACACATGTATTAGTGTACAGCGATGTTATTCAATAGATGAATCCATTTTTTAATAGCATTTACATTCATTCGACACCACTTCGACACTAAACCAAAACCATGAGTGTATAATTCATGTAAATTAATATAAATTTACACAAGAACTTACAAAAAATAATCGTGTGAAACAATATAGAAAATAATAAATTTTACTTAATTTTAACAAAACTACTTAAAATAATTTCTTGAGTCTTTGAATAAAATAATCTTAAAGTGTCTATCAACAATCTATCTATGTAATAGTAATCAATGTTTAATTTAATAGGTATTTAATTAAAACAAATTGAACCAAAATAAAATAAAAACAGCACGAAACACTAACACTAATTATAAATCTGAATTTTGTCCGCGTGGTAAGGTGGCAACAGCGCTGGCTGCATTGCCTCGCTGAACAGCTAATTTTCTGCGCGAGGAATAAGCCAGCCCTCTTGTCACCTGTAGAGGTAATCAATCTGGGTTATATAGATTTTATAAAACTTTTTGCGCTATTACTCCATGGGCCTAGTTCCACCGCAAACGGCACAAAAATGTAATTAATCTCTACTAATAGATACATACTTGTGCCGCTTGCCCAGATCGGCCTTGTCAGCCGCAGCTCCCGCCCTAGACACTGATTCCCTGAGGTGGGACAGAGCCAAGGTATCAGCGCATGTGGCGTCCCACACAGGGGCCCGCCCTCGATCCCAGGGGTTTAGTGTCGGCCATATTCAATTAAGTGCAGTAGAAAAACTCAGAGGAATTTTTGAAACTTTAAAGACGACTTTCACAAAACTACGTACTATACTTTTTATTTTGTTTAAACGTAGCCCCACACAAGTATTTATTCCTGTGTCGTGGGTGCGTTTACAAACATGAAAAGTTTTGACCGAACCTTCCAGACCGAAACGAATAATTGTGGGTCACACAAAGGTTGGTCCCGTGCGGGAATGGAACCCACGACTATGAGACACAGTAGGCGAAGAGGCTTAAACTTTTAACCACTGGGCTAAATCGACTTGTATCACGTTTGACTGAAGCCACAGATATAATTCGTCTTAGGATATGTAGCTAAACAAATGCCCTTTCTCAAAAATCGAGGTGAGGAACATCCACCATTCTTGTCACACTACAAAGGACTGTCGAAAATTGCCCTAGAACCAACAAAAATTTGACCCATGCCATCATTATTTATCTATTTTATTAAAATAATGGCAAATATCCGTATCTAACAGACAATTTGCAATCTAAAACGAATATTTCAAAGTATTGAAAGTACTTATATCGAAGTCGCCGACAACTTTACTGAATATCAACACAGAATATAATCTCATATGTATTAATGGCTACTGAATTATAACCTCGAAATCCAATACTTTTTGTGCAATATTGCGATTCCCCCGCTTGTCCGTTGAATAAAAAATGCCTTAAGAGAATTTATGGGTGATTTAAAATCATACAAGTATTTTTGCATTGCTGTAGGTTCTAGGGCAAATCATGTATGGGCGGAAAACAATTTCCTTTACTGAATAAATATGAACGCGATAGCACGATTACAGTCAAAATTTTCGTGTTAAGCCCTTTGGTCTCTGATTTTATAGGTATAATATTTTATGGTATAGGTATTCTACCGCAAGCAAATAAATACGTAATTCGCCGATAACTATGAAATTTTGATAAAAGAATGAACCGCAAAAGTTATTATTATAAACAATGGTATTGGTATTGGAGTCACCGCACTATCAGTTTGTTTACAAAACAAATAGGGGATTCCGTCAGACTTTTATCGCAGACTAGCTTTACACTGCAACTTCAGCCGTATAAATAATTAAATAGGGTATATTTCCGGCGAGCGTGTATGAGACGAACTCTGAGAGTTGAGAAAGCTACAGATGTAAATAAGGAAGTAATGTATTCGGACACTTTACGTTAATTTTCTTTTTTTTTAAATAAAAAATGTGGCCCCACACTAGGATTAATTCCTGCCTCGTGAGTGCGTTTATAAACATGAAAATTCACATACACAAATACCCAGACCGAAACAAACAATTGTGGGTCATACTAAGATTTGTCCCGTGCGGGAATCGAACCCGCGACTATTAGACACAGTGGGGGGAGCGGGTCAAACTCTTAACCACTGCGCTAAATCGTCCGTCTGCTCTCTGCTACACTCACTGCACTCTGCCTACCCCGCAAAGAAACTGGCGCGATAATAAAGATGTTTCTGATACTTCCATCCTCAACCAACGCATTGTTAGACTTCCAACACTTCGGACAGCTCCCCGAAGATGCGGTGCAGAGGGCTACCTTTTGGGAAACCATAATATCTCGCCAGATCCCTTGCGGGGTAGGCAGAGAATACAGAGTTCCAACAGGTTCTTTCCTTACATACCCCTCTGGCTTCCTCCACTCTCATAGTTCGTCTCATACACGCTTACCGGTTACAGAGACTCTTGACTTGTCCTTCAGATAAGACTCGGTCTATTTGGTATTGGCAAGATAGTTCCACCCACGAATTAAAAATATTAATAATAGTAAGAGCCATCTTTATATATTTTAGAGGTTGCGATATTTGTCAAAAAAAATCCAAAAGTGTCCATTAAGAGTACAATATCGAAATGTTTTACGCAATTAAGTATGTAAGGCTGCGCTAGTAAAAAAAGGGTGCTGGGAATGGCGCCAAAAATATACAATAAAGATATGCAAATTGACAAATTTAGAAAAACACTTTGCTCATTATTTCTTGAAAAATGTTATTTTCCTGTCGAGACATTTCGTAATGAAAATTTTGTGAAAATTAATAGGACATAATTGACTATCAATTATAATTTAATATTCAATTTTATCTAGCTGGGGGCCGTCCTACCTTACGCTTACCAAGTCGCGGTCTCCACTCTAGGACACGCTTGCTCCATCGGCCGTCGGTCCTTCTGCAGATGTGACCAGCCCATTGCCACTTTAGCTTAAAAGGTCGCTGGGACAGACTGGATGCGGAAGGCGGAGGACCGTGTGCAATGGCGCGTGTTAGGAGAGGCCTATGTCCAGCAGTGGACTGCGATAGGCTGATTGATTGATTGATTGATTCAATTTTATAATAATTTTATTGCATGATATTTGACATAATAATGTAAATCATGCCCATTTAATTTGTACGCATTTGGCAAAAAATGGTGAAACTTATTTTTAATTTATTATCAACTTTGTGACTGCCCGTGTTTAACAAGTAAAAGATTTTGATTCTGATTCTGAATACACAAGTTTTAGTATTTTAACTTTATTAATTCAAATATTAATACAAAGTTTTACTTAAAAAATAATATACAAATTAGATAAGCCAGCTGAATAGCCAGATTTTTTGAGTGAAAGCAACGTTCCAATCCGGAGGTAATTTGTGTGTGATTTCATAATATACAAAATAAAAGAATAACATGAAAAATATAATATAAGCACAGCCAAAACTAGATAGGAAGTACACCGTTTACTCTGGATCAGAGATGGGCAAAATGTAATCGGATTAATGATTAACCACCCCCACTTAGGGAAAATAGGAGTATAAATGACTAGTTTCTGCCCGAGAGCCCGTCCGCGTTGACTTTAGACATAAACCTTATTTTTTTCGGAATAAAGAGTATCCTATGTGTTAATTCAGGTTATAAACTATCTGTGTATTTAATTTCATCCAAATCCGTTTAGCCGTTTTTGACTTATTGAGTAACAAACATCCAAACATCTTAATTATATATTTTAAAGTAGGTTTAACGATTACAATTACATTTTGTAATCTTCAACGTTTAGGATTGCACTTTTAATCTTGAATCTTGATTGAATATTACAAAATGCAATTGTAATCATTGATCAGATTACATTTAGCCCATCTCTGCTCTGGATATATGTATCTACATTATATTATTATCAATTTAAACCGACTGAGTAATCAGTGTAAAGCAGAAAATTTAAAAACATGTATGTAACCGTTACATACATCTGCAACATAATAATTAGTGATACATTAAACGAACTAAGAATGCTTTCTAACATTCATCCAGACATTACCAAGTTGATCTCCAAGTCATGCCAACATTACGTTCCCAGGGGGTGCTTATATACGGATTCTCCATTTTATGAAAACCGGCGCCAAGGTCAAGCGAAGAAGTGGGTGTTTTGTACAAGTTCATGTTGAGACCAGCCGAATAGTCCTTTTGATGGAAAAGTGGAGTAGATTGCATCCCCGCAGAAGCTCCAAATTTGCCATCCCTGCAAAAATATGATCATTGAAGTAAATGAATCCACAACATGTCCAGTTCAATATTAATTTTGTTTGGTTCCTATTCCCGTTCTGAAATCGAAAACACCTTATTTTGACCCCAAAATGGCATTCCTGTAAGTACAAAATTCGTCGTGACAACAAAACAATCAAGCCTGTCTTCGTATTTTGACAGCTTATACATGGCGCACATTATTTGGCTAGAGTCTTAACTAAGTATGTTTAAAGACAACCTGTATCTCAGTAACGAAAAGTCAAAGAGTTAAGATCAGCGTTATGCACTTTATAAGAATGGGACTAGGCCCGCCACCCATTCCTGACACTGTTACTCTTATAAGCCAGAATCCACAGTGGTCTCCGTAAATGACACCATGATTTGAAATTCAGGTGTCTCGGGGAGCTCTAATGGTGGTGAAATTTACAACTTATTAAATTAGAAAGACAAGAAAACAGAAGCAGTGAGTAATTAAGTTATCCACTTACCCATACTTGTAGTCGAGGCCTCCACCATACGTGTTAAAGTTAGGTCCTTGATGAGGCATGGTCCTGGAGACGAAAGCGTTGGCATCCAAGTTGTGGTTGTCATTGTGGAGTAAGTTCACCTTGCCTGCTCCTGTCAGCTTGTCGCCTTTTGGAAACCTGTCAAACGACCCGCTGATGCCGTGTCCGTTTCTGAAATACAAGGTATAGTTCTAAACAAAATAGGAATAAGATGACCGTGTAGTCATTGTTTTGAGGTATTATTTCACATTTATTTCCAAAACTTATTTTATGATTATTATTATTCAGTTGACTATTGGACATAGGCTGCTCCAATAGCACGCCACTGACTGCGATATCTCATCCATTTCTGCCAGCCGCCCTATGAAGATAATCGTATACTACTTGTTTAGCACTCTAGAATCGTAACGGTGTCGAGAAAGCGTGCTCTTACGTTGGTCTATTTTGAGTAAATTTAAAAAAGGGGGCATATCAACTGGGGCTTAGCATGAAAAGTTTCTTTATGAGGTTTTTTTCTCCGCAAATGACAATCTCATACAGATTTCTAAAACCTCTTGTATGCCAGCTAAGATTTGATTTTATGAAACGAAATACTAGACAAACGTAACATAGTACTCACTCATTATCCAGCGCCAATCCAAGCCCGGTAGTGCCTGACTTAGTAAGACTCAGCACATTGCCGTTGCCAGCCGCTAGGGGAGCTTTATCAGCTTGACGACGAACGCGGCTGATTACATACTCCGGATGATCAAACTCCAGGCCTACAGGGACCAGAAATCTGTGGGAAAACTCTTCTCCGTATCCTTGATCGTCGATATCGAGCTCGATGAACCGAGCGCTAGCAGCCACAACCAGAATAGTTCCAAGCAAAACTTTTGCTGCGAACATCTTGGCCAGTTGTCTTTCAAAGAAATAAAGTTTCAAAAAGATTGCTTTGCTTCGAATGATACTGTGTAGTAGAACGCTGCGTTTATATATGAGGAGTTGGTCGTCTCTATCTGTCGTTTATCTTCAAAAAGTCCCCGGTCCCGATCTACGTATAAAGTACCTTTATCAAGAGCACCCTATCACGTAATAGGTTAACGGTACATGCCCGTTTATGATCTGCAATATCAATTCAGTAGTGAAGGTGAAAGACATTAACACTAAGTAGCATCATTACGCACGGCTATATTCCCCAAGCGTCGGTGGCAGCGGTGTCTGCGTACACCCACTTTCCTTCGACGATTTAGGTCCCATGTAATAGGGAGTGAGCATATTGCCATATACCGGGCATAATTTCCGACTCCGGACTGATACTGGAAATTTAGAGGTCATTAATTTGGTGATGATAGGTTCTCCTAGGCTAAACTGTCAAGTGATCAGGTGAAGTTCGCAGATAAAAGCTGAATGCGTTAAGTCCAAAGAAGGTCATTGTGGCAATATTTTTCGAAAATTATAAACTTTAAAAAATCTTTTTAAATACAAGCCAAACAAATTCTCGTTTTTTTTGTAAATTGGTACTGTAAACTTTTGCCCCTTTCCAAATTTGATGATTCTAGATTAACGCAAAGTACCTTATAGGTTTTAATGAGCGAGTTTTAATGGCCACTTAGTCAATGCTATCTCTTGATAGCATTGACTTAGAAGCTTCAATTTTTACACCGCCAAAGGACTGTAGTTCCTTCAAATTATCAAAAATATGTGTTACTCGTTCAGTTCGCTGGACTAAACAAAATGATTACATTATCCAAAGCAACACGGCTATTTTGAATACATTCCTTATACATATACCTCAATATGCACACAGAAGGTTGCATAAAACTACACTGTTTCCGACCTAGAGTTCAAACTCAGGACCTCGTGATCGCTACGCGCAATATACGCTACTACACCAAAGAGACAGTCAACTAAAGATGTTAATAATACAAATATCAGCCTATACCGCCCCACTGTGGTGCAAAGACCTTCTCTTACACATCGAGGTGAAAGAGATTAGATCATACTCCATTACGCGGACCCAATGCGGATTGGTGGAAGCAGATTTGTGGCCACGTGCTGTTGGAACTAACCAAGCTGTCTATAAAGCTTCGAACATTTTGGTTATGCTCACTATAATGTCTTTGCTTGCGGTGGCTGTCTGGCGCGGGTCACTCCCTTCCCTCTGTGTGGTGCTGCTTGTGAAGACTGGTCCATCTGGAATCCTTTAGACACTGTTTATAAATAAAATAATTTGTCTCATATCTCGGTCGTTCGGCATTAGACTGGAGCTAGATCGTAAACTATTTAATTGTAACTTAAACATTGTGTCCACACAATATGATAAAAAAAAATATAAAGGAATGTTCCGGATTTGCACCCTAGCTATGATATTCAAATAGATCAGTTGGTAGACATTACTTATTGAAGTTGTCTATATATTTATATTTTTATGACTATTGAACAGTAGGCAGGCATTGAATATATTAACTGGGATTTTGCTTAAGAACAACAAAAATTATAGCTTATTCCACTCCCTAAGCATTTACGTAAAATAAAAGTAAATAATTGGCTACAGACTCTAAATTATGCTGAAACAGAAAATTTAATAAAATTATCAACTCTATAACAGACAAGAACACAAACACACATTCACGCACACACACACACACGCACGCACACACACACACACACACACACATATACACAGACACACACACACACACACACACACACGCGCGCGCACACACACACACACACACAGACACACACACACACACACACGATGAGGCTTTTGCTTTTCTTCTTTCTGCATGTTGATATGACTTAATAATAATAGTCATCCAATCTACTTGAAACCACTTCTATACAGACGATTTGTAACTTTCTGGTAAAACATGTGAGAGCGCTGGTACCCATAATACAAGTTAAATCTTATTTTGGGTACCAGAGTTCATAAATACTACTAACTTGCATTTTATTGTTACAATTCTCAATAACTAGTAGCTTTAGATCATGTAAGTGGTTACTGTAATAATAAATAATAATAATATTTTTATTTCAACAAACAAAAGTGATACATTGGGAAATAAAAAACTTACAATCTGTTACATGGTCTAGTCATCATTTAGAAAAGGATAAACTCTGGTACCCATGATAAGATTTAACTTGTGTTATGGGTACCAAGGCTCTCTCACAGAATTTGGTACTTACATAAGCAGACTAAGAACCTATTACATTTTTTATTGTGCACCTGCTAGCCCAGCTATTTAAATTTATTCATTAACTATTTACTATTATAAAATCGAGATTTTTAGAATTTCCTCAGTGTCTGTATAAGTTTTGGACAGGAGCCATTTGCTTGTTTTTATTTTACACTCATACTTTGAAAGGGAGTAGATGCTACATGATTTATTAATGATATTGTAGAGGTGGCCACTGATGACTTTATAATGCCTACTAGCTAAAGAGGTTCTAAATGACAGCACTGGACATACTTGATAAGCTCTTCGCTTAGACATTTTTCTCTCTTCATAATGCAGCGAGGAATGTTTTCTTAAAACTGTATGGAGCACAAAAAGCTGTCGTACAGTAAGCATTTGACATTCTTTATAAAGAGTAGTGGTGGAATACCTGTAGGGTTTACAAGTCATGACCTTCAGCACAGCTCTTTGTGCACGTTCCAGTTCCAAAAATTTTGATTTCGCTGCACCTCCCCAGACTGTGACACAGTAGCTTAGAATTGATTGGCACAATGCATAATATACAATTTTCAATGTGTCTAAATCTACCGAGTTGCGTAGCTTTTTAAATACGTATATAAGTTTACGTACACGTGCTGTAAGATTTTCAAGATGAGATTTCCAATTTAAGTGATCATCTATGTTGACACCAAGGTATTTAATATTTTGGGATCTAGATAGGATGGGGCATTCGCATATAGATGAATTAGGATCAGTTGAGCAGGAATGTGCCTTGAGTAGAAGGATATCTGAGAAAGGTGGATTAGTGGATGACAATGAAAAAGATAGGTACGTAGACTTAGATAAATTTAAAGTTAAAAGATTTTCAGCCAGCCAGGTTATTACTATGCCAAGGGCATGCTCAGCAGTTTTAAAAGTGGTGGTCCAGTTAGAGCCATGAGCAATTAGGGCTGTGTCATCAGCATATGTAAAGATGGAACAGTTAGGAAGGGGAAGTTTAGAAAGTGAGTTAATGTAGACTAGAAAGAGAGTAGGGCCAAGGATAGAACCTTGAGGGACGCCGAAGGAAAGAGGGGTTTCGTCACTAACAGTTGTGTCAATTTTAATGCACTGGGTTCTGTCAGAAAGATAATCTTTGAAGATTTCAAGAGCATGACCACGTACTCCCACTTTTTCAAGTTTGGATAGAAGGTGAGGAACAGAGACGGTATCGAAAGCCTTTGTAAGGTCAAGGAAGATACCTATGCATTTGTTTTGTTTATCTAATTTATCCACCACATGGTCAACGAGCGATGCCACTGCTTCTTCCGTAGATTTTCCCTTTCTAAACCCGAACTGATTTGAGGCGAAAATATTGTGGCGTTCTAAGAAATTTACTAAGCGAGAATTGAGGATTTTTTCTAGTATTTTGGATAGCATAGGTAAAACAGATATTGGCCTATAGTTATTCATATCGTCTCTATTCCCGCCCTTGAAAATAGGGTAAACGATAGCCTTCTTAAATATCTTAGGGAATTTGGCGCTCATTATAGATATATTACAAATATGTGTAATGATAGGAATCAGTGTATTTTTACATTTTTGTAGTAGTGATGCTGTAATACCATCCCAACCCACGGCAGCATCTGTGCGCAGGCTAAGGATAATATTATCTACTTCAGAGTCATCTGTTGTGAGTAGTGTTAGAGAGTTAGGTGGATAGTTGTCATCCAGAAAAGTTGGGGAAATGGTGGCCCTGTGTTTTGAGGCTAGATCCTTACCTATATTAGTAAAATATTGATTTATTTTGTTAGCGGACGAGATATCATCAGGTTCAAGATGTAACAGTTCTAGAGGGGGGCTCATTACACAATTATTGTTTATAATAGTTTTTATAACTTTCCAGGTAGCTTTAGTGTTGTTTTTTGCTTTAGCTAGTTCCTGTCTTTCGTGTTGATGCTTTAAATTTTTAAGCAATTTGTTGCAAAAATTCCGATACCTCAAATAGGTTACCTTAAGAGTATAGTTATTAGGTTCAGCTCTTAATTTGCGATTCATGGCATCTCTATTACGAATACACCTAAGTAAACCCATTGTAATCCAGGGCTTCAACAATCTGTTTTTAGAGGGTACAACCTTTAGTAATGAATTTTGTTTAATAATCTTAGCAATGATATATACAAATGTTTCTGCTGCTACGTTGGCATCAGGACTACTTAAAACTTGACTAAAGTCTGTGCTTGATAAAGTTGAATAAACAGTAGAGAAGTCTACTTGAATTTGTGTTGGTGCACGTTTGATGGGTTTTGGTTTATTATCAATTGCAATAAGAATTGGTGCATGATCAGTGATGTATGTATCAAAAACTAGGGTTGTGGACTTTAAATCAGATTTAAGCAATACATGATTGATGCAATTTTTCTCACGGGTTGGTAATTCATGTGTGGGCAGTAAGCCATGTGAGGTAATGAGAGTCAAGTATTCGTGAGCCTGTGAGTTCTGGCTAAGTGGACAAATATTTATGTTTATATCCCCGATTAAAATAATATTATTGATGCTAGCAACAGATGTGAGAATGTCATTAAGGCTATGGAGGAAATTACTAGTGTTTCGGAAACTAGGTGATCGATAAACTGCAATGATCATTATTTTATGGCTTAGTAAATGGCAAGTTAGACAGTTAGCCTCAGATATAAAGGGTTCACTAACTGTGTGTGTTAGGTTTAGTGTAATATATATTATTATACCATCATTTTGATTATGGTTATTTTTTGTCCAATAAGCCTGGTATCCTTCCAATATCGGAGCTATTAAGGTTTTACTGAGCCAGCACTCAGACAGGACTAGAATATCTGGAGTGATTTGAATATTTATCAAGAATACCCGTAGTTCGTCTATGTTTTTATTTACACTTCGTATATTTAAGTGTAAGATTTTTAAAGAACCATGTATATTGTCTAGAATAGTGCGACATTGTTCGGGTTTACAAACTAGAGATCGCTTTGTACCAAGTGCATCTAACTCTTCAGCAATATTATCAATATCCAGCATTTATGCATAATTACTATTCCACAAAACAAAGGCGCAGAATTTTAGGTGCCCGTAACAGTAACAAATTAAAATAAAATAATATTCACAAAAGGACCAGGGATAGTGGAACTCCCTTGTAATTAAAATAATAACAAAGCAATAAAACAATTTAGACGTTAATAAAATACTGTCGATAAACTCCCTTGTAAATAAAATAATAACATAGCAATAAAACAATTTAGACGTTAATAAAATACTGTCGATAAACTCCCTTGTAAATAAAACAATAACATAGCAATAAAACAATTTAGACGTTAATAAAATACTGTCGATAAACTCCCTTGTAAATAAAATAATAACATAGCAATAAAACAATTTCGACGTTAATAAAATACTGTGGATAAACTCCCTTATAAATAAAATAATGACATAGCAATGAAACAGTTTAGACTTTAATAAAACACTGCGGATAAACTCCCTTGTAGATAAAATAATAACATAGCAATAAAACCATTCAGACTTTAATAAAATACTGCGGATAAACTCCCTTGTTAATAAAATAATAACGTAGCAATAAAACAATTCCGACTTTAATAAAATACTGGGTGTAGTTATAACATAATATGCAGGGATGGAGTGCTTCAGTTTTCGGGCCTTATCCAAAATAGCAAAAAACGTAAGGTGATAGCCAGCACAATAACAATATGTATTTCTTAGGGACACGGTAGTATACAAGAGGGTTAGCATTGAGCTTGATGTATTAAATAAAACTATGTAAAGTGCAGGCATCGTCAAAGCATATATCAACAGTGTGGCATACTTTATATGATAACAGCTGTAGTATTTTCTGTAAGCTGGGTAAGGGCTTAATTTTCCTAGATACCACATTACAGTCACATAGAATAAATAGTGTGCTAGGCAGAGGTAATTGTTGGCTGATATGTAAAAATATAAAATTATAATTACGTTATTTAGACTACTTGTTTTTAAATTAAACGGAAAAAGAAAATAAGAAATAACAAAAATGTGTATGTTTACATAAACATGGATAGGGTTATTCGCCTTTTTGTTTGTTTTTAATATTTTTAAGGCAAGATATTGAGTTAATTGACACAGAAACCATGCCCTCGCGTTCTCTGATAAAAATTTTACCGTTTTGATACCAGCAGAATTTATAATTATTGGTCTTACAAAAAATGCGTGCTTCGTAGTATAATTGTCGCAGGCTTCCAGGTAAATAATCAGCAACATAGATTGGGACAAGAGGCCCACTAACGCCAATATGCCCAGTATTCAGCTTTTCTGACGGGGGTAGGCCTTTATTAAATGCGCGAGCAGCATTCAGTACCTGCATTTTAAGCGGGACACTCTGGAACTCGGCGACTACTGGTCTATTGGAACCTTTTTTCCCAGGCAAGCGATACACGTCGCGCAGCTCAGATGATTTCATTGAAACCTGTATGGCATTACAGGTTTGCGCTACCAAAGATGTTAAATCGCTGGTAGTTTCTTTTTCATTTTGGGGTAAGTTCCTTATTTCGACGATGGACGACCTAGAGTTGCGTTGCAGGTCTTGAACTTTTTTTTCTAGTTCCACAACATAGTTGCGTTGTTCCAGTCGCTCCTCTTCCAACTTCACGATGGTTGCCCTCATAGTTTCATACCCTTGGTTCATAAATTCCATAGCTTTTTCAATTTCATTATTAGTCTTTTGGATATCTCGGTTTTGCTGTTTAACCTCATCGATATCTGTACTTAGTTTTCGTAGCATTGTGTCCTGATCGGACTTCCAAGACGAAAGCATATTCATTATTTTCTCCTCAAATGATTTCCATTCATTTTCCGGGGAAAAATCGGGTCGAAGGCGTTTGTTTCTGGCAGTTATATTAGAAAACTCGGCCACTCCTTGCCCGTAGACATTGTTATCAGGTGTAAACATCATCTCTTGATTTTCAGTGCTAGTTGTGGCCGGAGGGGTGCGAGCTACCTTTGGCATATTCGCAGTTGTAGCGTAGTATTAGTTACATAAACAATCGGAGTATTGTTATCGAGCGGCACACGGTGATCGCACTGCCGCACTTACGAAGCGCCTGTTCGTCGACGGGGGTGGGGATCGCTGTTCGTAGCTCCGTCGCGCCGTCGGTCGTAGCGAGTATAACTTTTACCCGCTGCGCTTACGATCCCTTACCTGAGTGTGTAAATTTACTTGGAAATAAACTATTATTTATTTATTTACTTATATTGTATTACAATTCAACGAAAGTATTTTTGCAGCAACGTTAGCTTGCATATGCGACCAAGCCACGATAGTGGTTTCGAAGAAATCGTGCGCTGTTTCATTTCTAGTGTCTTAATATAACTATTTCTGTGTACTATTACCCTACGTTAGCATGAGCGCTTTTTCAAAGCGCGTTAATCAAGCGCTGGAATCAAGAAACCGCTAACAGCAAATTATTGTGAAAAACACTTCCAGCGCTTCAGCATAGCGCGTTGAAGAAGCGCCCGCGCGAACGTGGGGTTATACTGAATTACACAAGAAACACACACCTCGGCGAGTCGTGAGGTGTGCTTCAAGTCGAAATTTTTATTCTTTAACCTATTCTATCTATAAAGACATTGTGTATCATCACACCAGATCAAAGGATCCCTCTGGAGTTCCAAGTTTTTTTTACTTACAGGCCTCTCTGACTTCCTTCCCAAGTCATTAATTCATTGATAATTATAGTTTTGATAACAAAATGAACCGCATAAGTTGTTACTATAAACAAACGCATATGTATTGGAGTCATCGCACTATCAATTTGTTTACATTCAAATAGGGGATTCCTTTAGACTTTTATCGCAGACTAGCTTTACACTGCAACTTCAGCCGTATTAATACTTGAATAGAGCACGTTTTTAGTAGAAATCTAACCCTGGATACCGAAGTACCGAGTATCCGGAGATGTGGCGCGAAAGACCGTGGAATCACATGTGGCCTTTTGCGAGACTGTAATACTTAGAAATCCGCTTAGCGAAATCGGAAAAGGTCTAATTCCAAACATCTAAAATGACACCCTACTGTGCATCGATGTATTATTTGTACTAAATCAAAGGTGATAGCCTGAAAAAATTACCAAAGCTATCGTTGTGGTCTTATTTTGAATTAGTTTAATCCAACCCTAGCCAATGTGAGGACGCGTTATAATGCTACAGTCTGCTAAAACTACCATTATAAAGATATCTGAGGTCGTTATTAATATCTTATTCAATTTATTTACAGAAGCATATTACAATATATATACACAATAATAATACATTAACAAGAAGGATGTATACGTGGAGAAGGAATGAACAAAAAAGCATGATAGATCTGATGCTGGTTGATAACCGTCTCCGAAGCAAACTACAAGATACGCGTGCGTATAGAGGCCCCACTCTGGAATCAGACCACTATCTCGTAGTTGCGCGGTTTAGTGGTCTGTTCAGGAAGTGGAGGCACTGGCGAGAGCGTATCCCCTTCGGAGACCTTGAAAGATTAAAGGTTGAAAAGTTGCAAGATGAGAGCGTGAGGAGAATGTATGAAGATAGAGTCCGGGACAAGCTTTTGACAGCAGGCTCTTCGGACTCAAATGTAGATGAATGCTGGAATAGCCTGAAAGAGAGTTTGGTGGAATCCGCGAAAGAAGTATGTGGTTGCTCAAAGAAGCATATTACAGCAAAAGGTGATGCATGGTGGGATGCGGAGTTGCAAAGCTCTTTAGAAAGTAAGAAGAAAGCGTGGCAGGACTATGTGTCTTCTTTGAACCTGAATGCCAGTATGACAGAGATGAGGAAAGAAATATACCGGCAATGCAAGAATGCCACTAAAACTTTAGTAAAAGAAAAGCGTGAAAGAGCCGGTATGATTGAGGAGGAGAGGCTGGCGAAGAACTTCGAGAACAACACCAAACTCTTTTGGAGCAAGGTGAGAAAGGCTCGAGGTGATTCGTCAGGCTCCAGAATGGAAAGGATAAAATCTAAAGATGGTGACATTCTTGCAGGCACAGAAGCTGTGCTAAACCAGTGGAGTGAATATTTTGGAGAAATGTATGGAGATGACCCGCATGCTGATGCCGCAGACGTGCCCAAAGGCACCATTTGCATTGCGGCACCAGAATCAACGGAGGACATCACTATGGAAGAAGTTGAATGGGCGATAGGAAGTATGAAAAACGGTAAAGCTGCGGGAGTAGACATGATATCTGCCGAGATGATCAAATATGGTGGAACTTGCGTCCGGGACGCTTTCCGGGCCCTTGCAAACCTTTGCTGGAGGACCGGTAGAGTCCCTAAAGATTGGCGCCGCGCAATCATAGTACCCTTGTATAAAAGCAAGGGTTCACAATATGACTGCGCCAATTACAGAGCCATCAGTTTGATCAGCTTGGCAGCCAAGGTGTATGGTAAAATTATTGAACGGAGAATGCGCGTGAAGTCCGATGGAATGTTGTGCGAGGCACAAGGGGGTTTCAGGTCTGGAAGAGGATGTTCGGATCAAGTCTTCTCACTCCGCAACATCGTAGAGAAGCATCTGGCAGTGGGGCGGAAGGTTTTCTGCGGTTTTGTAGATCTGGAGAAGGCATTTGACAGAGTTGTGCGAAAGAGACTTTGGGACATTTTGCCAGAGTATGGTATAGATGGCACTCTGTTGCGAGCCGTCCAGTCCACTTATGTGGACTGCAAGGCATGCGTACGGGTGGGTGGTAACAGGTCACCCTGGTTTGACGTTAAAATCGGCGTCAAGCAGGGTTGCGTGTTGTCCGCTAGACTGTTTATAATATATCTGGACAAAAGTCTTCAAAGACTGAAAGCGATGAATGAAGGTGTACAATGGGTGACTTAGTGGTAAACCATCTACTTTATGCAGATGACGCGGTTTTAATAGCGCCAACAGCCACTGATCTGCAAACACTAGTCACAGTTATGAAATACGACTGCATGATCAATGGCTTACACTTGAATGTGAAGAAAACCAAGATTATGGTTTTTGAAAGGGAAGAAACCAGAACGAATGGAAGGATTGTGGTTGGTAACGATGTGCTGGAGCAAGTGAATGAGTTTGTATATCTTGGATGCGCCTTCAGTAAGGATGGGAAATACACCGCTGACATCTATGTCTCTCTAGAGAAGAGTGAGTGCAGGGAACAGAGTGAATGGTGCGATGGGAAAGCTACTCGGGAGCCGGCACTTAAGCCATAAGGCGCAGCTGGCCATACATAACGGAGTTCTTGTCCCAACGCTGTTATATGGTAGCGAGAGCTGGGTATGTAAGAAGGAGAATGAAAGTAGGATAAATGCGGTAGAAATTCGAGCTCTGCGGAAGATGTGCGGAGTGAAGCTGACCGACCGCATTAGCAACAGCATAGTAAGACAGCGAGTAGGTATGAAAGATAGTATCGGTGTAAAGATGAGAAAGGGCATGCTCCGTTGGTTTGGGCATATAGAAAGAATGCCATAGGAAAGAATGACAAAACAGATATACAATGTGAAAGTGGAAGGATGCAGGTACCGGGGAAGACCTAGACTATCTTACCACGACCAAATAAACCGAGTCTTATCTGATGGAAAAGTCAAGAGTCTCCGTAACCGGCGAGCGTGTATGAGACGAACTATGAGAGTTGAGGAAGCCAGAGAGGTATGTAAGGAAAGAACCTGTTGGAACTCTGTACTCTCTGCCTACCCCGCAAGGGATCTGGCGTGAGGTTATAGATAGATAGATAGAACAAGAAGAAGCACGAAACACTACAACTAATCACATAACTAAGTCTTGTTCGCGTCCATTAATAATTGAAAACTCATTTCTACAGTAGCTTGATATAAGTTTATATCCACACGTGGCCGTATTTTGGCTGTTATTTAGTTCATGATCTGTAATCTAGAACAAAAAACGTATCGATGCTACTGCCTCATTTCAGCCTTCAGCCCTTCTGCCCGAGACTTTAAAAATAGCGTCGTTTCGCAATCGTAGACCTTTTGTGTGTCTGCGTGATCTACGCTGTTGGCCATGGAGCCTTTACAGCTTCACCGGACAATAATGTAGGTGTGAAACCAGTAAGCTCGAGCCAGAAGGGCAAGGGGGCAACAAGCTCAAGGGCGCCTCAAGGAGAAACGGCCTCGGCTTGGGCAGTCGCTATAGGGTATACTAGGTGCCTCGCCGTGGCGCTCTGCACCGGCCGGCGGGCAAAGGATTTCTTAACATCGCCGGCGAGGACGGTGTGTGGTACCTGTATTTGGAAGAAGGGAAGTAAGGGCATCGGGAGGGTCGGTGAGAATATGCCGCGGGTGGCGGTAGCAGCTGATAGGAGGAGGAATCGCAGACCTCTAAGGTATCTTCTTGGCGTTTAGGTTAATCTGATTTATTTTCTTCCAAGTAATAAAACATATAGTTTAAGTATAATAGCTTTATTAGCTTTATATGGACACAAAGTTTTACTTAAATAATAATATACAAAATGGACAAGCCAGCTGAATTTCTGACCAGATCTTTTCTGTGGAGGCGGCCTGTAATACGGTGGTAGAAGTATCAAATATGACATTTGTGCGTTTTCGAGGTTAAGCTATACAAAATAAATGGCTACTAATTGATATGAAAAATTAAATCATATAAATAAAAAATAATTAGATTGAAAAAACAAATTTCACTATATTTACATGATTCAGATGATTAAGTAATCGTGGATAGGTCTAAGCAAAAAAGATGAAATGCTACACCATCCTCATTACATTATAATTTACTAAATAAACACAACCGTGGAAGCAGGCTTATTCGCTAGCGTCGCGGTACCATCTAACAACGCTACAGGCATCAACAACATAATAAGTAATACATTTAGCGAGATAAGAACCGTATGGCCTTCCTAGCATTCCTCCAGACATTACCAACTTGATCTCCAAGTCATGCCAACATTACGTTCCCAGGGGGTACTTATGTACGGATTCTCCATTTTATGAAAACCGGCGCCAAGATCAAGTGAAGAAGAGGGTGTTTTGTACAAGTTCATGTTGAGACCAGCCGAATAGTCCTTGTGGTGGAAAAGTGGAGTAGATTGCATTCCCGCAGAAGCTCCGAATTTGCCGTCCCTGTAAAAATATGATCATTTCAGCAAATAAATCGACAACATGTCCAGTTTCAGTATTTGTTTCTATTCTGTTTCGGAAACCGATAACACAAACTCCGTCGTCACAACAAAACAATCAAGTCAGTCATTGTATTTCGACAGCTAATACAAAGCGCAGATGGTTTGACTGAAGTCTTAAATCAGTATTTTTTAATATAACCTGTATCTCAGTAACGAGAAGTAAAAGAGTTTGGATCAGCGTTATGCACACATTGCCACCACTATAACTCTTGTACCTAAGCCAGGATCCGCGATGGTCTCCGTAAATGACACCAAGGTTTGAACCTCGAAGTATCTCGGGAAGCGCTTTAACTGTCTTAGAATCTGCAACAAAATTAGTTGGAAAGATGAAAAAGGAGGAGAAATGAATAATTAAGTTACGCACTTACCCATACTTATAGTCGAGGCCACCACCATACGTGTTAAAGTTCGGTCCTTGGTGAGGCATGGTCCTGGAGATGAAAGCGTTCGCATCCAAGTTGTGGTTGTCATTGTGGAGTAAGTTCACCTTGCCTGCTCCTGTCAGCTTGTCGCCTTTTGGAAACCTGTCAAACGACCCGCTGATGCCGTGTCCGTTTCTGTAATACAAGGTAACGTTCTGAACAAAATAGGAGCAACATTTATTTCGAAAACTTATTTCATGATTATTATCATCGCCAGTTCACTATTGGACATAGCCCGCTCCAATAGCACGCCACTGACTGCGATATCTCATCCAATTTCTACCAGCCGCCCTATGAAGATAATCGTATACTACTCTAGAACATGAGAGAGCTAAGTACAAACCATTTGATGTTATCGTAACGGTGTCGAGAAAGCGTGCTCTTACGTTCATCTATATTGAGTAAATTTGTGGTGGAGAAAGGATGGCATATCAACCCGGGCTTAGCATGAAGAGTTTCTTTATGAAAAGAGTTTGTTTCTTTTCCGCGAATGACCATCTCACAAAGATTTCGAAAACCGCTCACATTCTAGACAAATATAACATAATACTCACTCATTATCCAGCACCAATCCAAGTCCGGTAGTTCCTGACTTAGTAAGACTCAGCACATTGCCATTGCCAGCCGCTAGGGGAGCTTTATCAGCTTGACGACGAACGCGGCTGATTACATATTCCGGATGATCAAACTCCTGGCCTTCAGGAACCAGAAATCTGTGGGAAAACTCTTCTCCGTATCCTTGATCGTCGATATCGAGCTCGATGAACCGAGCGCTGGCAGCCACAACCAGAATAGCTCCAAGCAAAACTTTTGCTGCGAACATCTTGGCCAGTTCCAGTTGTCTTTCAAAGAAATAAATTTTCACAAAGATTGCGTTGCTTCAAATGATACTGTGTAGTAGAACGCTGCGTTTATATATAAGGAGTTGGTCGTCTCTATCTGTCGTTTATCTTTAAAAAGTCCCCGGTCCTGATCTACGTATAAAGTACCTTTATCAAGAGCACCCTATCACGTAATAGGTTAACGGTACATGCCCGTTTATGATCTGCAGTATCAATTCAGTAGTGAAGGTCAAAGACATTAGCACTAAGTAACATCATTACGCATGGCTATATTCCCCAAGCGTTGGTGGCAGAGGTGTCTGCGTACACCCACTTTCCTTCGACGATTTAGGTCCCATGTAATAGGGAGTGAGCATATTGCCATATACCGGGCATAATTTCCGACTCCGGACTGATACTGGAAATTTTTCGATAGAAAACGACGTCGTGATAGGAACGTGCATCATTCGCTACTAGACCAACGAGGCGTTACATCATAAGATCTCATAACACCGTAAGCTAAACCTACGTCTTTTATTCTATTCTAGTTCAGATCAACGAAAACATTTGAACTTTTAAGGTACCCCGTAATACCTACACTCACGCCTTTATCCCAGTTAGGTTCAAAGAGACTAGAGTTCGCTTCATACTACGATTCTGACATACCTGTTTTGGTATATCTACATTATTATCTATTTATAGATTTGCATCGATTTAGAGTGCTTCGGGCTTGACCCTTTTCGGAGAGGCTATTAATTTGGTTGTGATTAGTTCTGCTAGGCTGAATGATAAGGAGACCTGAGGGTTGCAGGTAAAAGCTGGATACGTTAAGTCCAAAGCAGGTTGGTGTAACTATCCTTTTCTAAAATTATAAACTTCAAAACATCTTTCTTAATACAAGCCAAACAAATTTCTAAATAAGGAATATGCGTGTAATTCAAATAAGGGTCAAATTTTTTTTTTACAAATTTTATTGCATTAGAATAATGTCTATACGAATATTTTTTTAATAACATAATTTTTTATTAAGAAAATAATTATTGAAAGTACAAAAATTTAAGTGGGAAATTCAAAGTAGCTGGAACGCCACGCTATTGGTCCGATCGAATATGACGTCAAAGTCTACAATACAAATGTCAACAAGTGCATATTTGTTGGATGTTTGCTAATGAGTTAGTTTTGTTGTTATTTTTTGTTGTCGATTTACACAAAGAAAAATTTTTTGTTTAAATTATTTAAGTTAATTCTTACGTTAAAGTCTACACAGCAATATAAACAAGTCTCTTTTTCTGAATTTACACCGCTTTCTCTTTATGTCCGCACCTATCGGGTGCATTTTTATTGTATTTTTACACCTAGGCAAAACACAGTGTTGTTCCATTGTATAATAGTCGCAAAATACAAAATATAAATAAATTACAGAATAAAATACTTCTACAGGTGTTCACTAATTGATTGTTATTATAGACTTTGACGTCTCGCCAAGCGCGCCAAAATGGCGGGCGTTTAAAGTGCTCTTATCTGTTTGCTATCTTCAACATTTTTTTTAGCCCTTTACATTTTGTTTTTGATATCGTATAAGAATATAAAAAAATACACGCATATTCCCTATTAGTACTGTGTACTTTAGCTCCTTGCTAAATTTGATAATTCTAGATTCACGCAAAGTACCTTATAGGTTTCAATGAGCGAGTTTCAAAGGGCATATCTTTTGATAGCATTGACTTAGAAGCTTCAATTTCACACCGCCAAATGACTACCAAATTGCCAAATTTCTACTCGATGCCTGAACTCGTTTCAGAGAAGAAAGATTTTTACCGTCAAACAGGCAGACAAATGGACAACACAGATCCAATAAGGATTCTGTTTTCAGCGATTGACTTACGGAACTTCCAAAATACCGTCACGTCTCTATTCTTCATGCAGTCTCTATTCTCTCTTTCATCCAGAAATGCACTGTGCTTACACACTTTTCGCAGACCATGTTAGGATATCGCCACATGTCTCTACGGCGTACCCCTTTCGAGATTACAAGTGTAATCTAGCTATATAGCCTTTGCGGGGTAGGCACAAATTACAGAGTTTCAACAGGTTCTTTCCTTACAGACCTCTCTGGCTTCCTCCACTCTTATAGTCCCTCACATACACTGTCACATACCCTCTAACAAATGTTATTTATACAGAATAGATTAATGATTTGATCTTCAGACACCGTCACGCTTATATTCCCCAAGCGGGGGTGGCAGAGGTGTACTGAGTACATCCACTTTTCGCCGACGATATCGAGTTTCATGTAAAAGGGAGCGAGTCTATTGCCATATACCAGGCACAATTCCAGGACTCCGGACTCATACTGGAAATTTTTAATTAGAACTACTACATTTGTCCAACCTAGGATTTGAACTCAGGACCTCGTAATCACAAAGCGATACGCTTTGCCACAAGATCAACGAGGCAGTCCATTCGATAATTAAGTGGATTATTAACCCTCGTTGAACTTAACACTAATCAATTTTATTGCATTCAGAGAGAGTAGTATGAACAGATTAACATTAGACTAACGCTATCGAGTTGTTATGCCATCCTTTTCAGGCTACAAATTTACCTAATAAAGATGAACGTGACCGCATTTTTTTTTCGAGAAGGTCACAATAAAAACAATCTGTTTATGCTAAGGCCTCTGTAGGTAAGGATACATAATTAAAAACCTGAAAGCACTTTGTTCTAAATCGGTAACTAAATAGATTCCAACTATTCCGTTTAGGTTGGTTGTCTGGAAGAAATTGCTTTTAGTCATAAGACCGCCAATTGTACAACCATTTATACGTGTAAATTTTATTTTATCTGTTATATTGTATTTAAGTTGGTGTACAATAACGTGTACTCTATCTATCTATATTTAATGTATTCTACATTACGTTTGAAATTATCAAAAGATTGTGTTACTAGTTCAGTCCGCTGGACTAAACAAAATGATTACATTATTCAAAGCAACACGGCTATTTTAAATACATTCCTAATACACATCACACACACACACACACACACACACTCACACACACACACATACATACATACTCACACACGCAGACCCAAACACTATTCCAAAAAACTGTAACCTATGTTATCATGTCGCTTTCGCTTATACGCACGCTATCAAGGAGAATACTGTGTCCTGAAATACAGGCGTTGCCTAGTTCAGGCAGTTGCATCATATTTTATTTGTTCTATTCTTAGCAGAGCATTATGTGTATGACATAACGTTGCATGTGGCGCGTTTATTGTTGCAGATAAAATGTTATTATAATTATTACTATATACCTCAATGTGCACAGAAAAGGTTGTATAAAACTACACTGTTTTCGACCTAGGATTCGAACTTAGGAACTCGTGATCGCTACGCGCATTATACGCCACTACACAAAAAGACAGTCAACTAAAGATGTTAATAATACAAATATCAGCCTATACTGTCCCACTGTTGGGCAAAGACGCTCTCTCACAAATCGAGGTGAGAGAAATTAGGTCATACTCCACCACGCGGACACTGCGGGTTGGGTTAAAAGGAAGCAGGTTTGTGGCCACCTGCTGTTGGGACTACTGGGCAGGTTTGGGGCCACTTATAAGGCTTCCAACATTTTGGTCATGCTAACTACAATGTCTTTGCTTTGTCTAGCGCAGGTCGCTCCCATCCCTCTAATATGGTGGATGGGAGTGATGGCTGTTCCAGTAGTCATACTCGTGAACGGGTGCTGCTTGTGGGGACTGGTCCATCTGAAATCCTTTAGACACTTTATAAATAATTAAAATAATCATAATAATAAAATAAAAGAAGACAAGCCCGCTGAGTTTCTTCGCCGGATCTTCTCAACGGAGGCCGCGTTCCGATCCGGTGGTAGATTCGTATTAAATTTGATTAAATGAGATAAAAAAAATGTATATTGACTATTTGTAAGCGCCCCCGCAGGGTTTATACAAAATAAAGTATTTGAGTTTGAGTTTGAACATGACTTAACGAGTATCACATTAAGTAGTAAAGTAGCCTAAATAAGGATGTTAACTTTTAATAATATAATATTGTTTAATATCGACGACGGCTTGGTCCAGTAGTTACGAGCGTAAACCACTTCGGTCACTGCGTCGAGTAATCGCGAGTTCGAGTCCCGCACGGGACAATGAGGGGCGGCGCGGCTCGACAGCCGGCCGGTAGAAGCCTTCCGTGTTCCGGATTTTTACCCTAGCTATGATATTCGGATAGGTCAGTACGTAGAAGTTATTATCGTAGTATAGTATTATCTTTTATCAGTAGGCATTAGATACATTAACAGGACAACAAAAATGATACCGTGTATTGTATTACAATTCATCAATCAATCAATTCAAGTATTTTTTGCAGCAACGTTAGCTTGCATGTGCAACCAAGCCGCGACAGTGGTTTCGAAGAAATCGTGCGCTGTTTTATTTCTAGTGTCTTAATATAACTATTTCTGTGTATTTACCCTACGTTAGCACGAGCGCTTTTTCAAAGCGTTAATCAAGCGCTGGAATGAAGACACCGCTAACAGCACATTATTACGAAAAGCGCCTACAGCACTTCAGCACAACGCGTTCAAAAAGCGCCCGCGCGAACGAAGGGTTGTACTGAATTATACAAGAGACACACACCCCTCGGTGGGGCGCGAGGTGTACCTCCGCTTCAAGTTTAAATCATTATTCTTAAACCTTTAACCTATTCGAAGATGCGGCGTGAAGGTCCGTGGCCCACATGTGGCCATCTGCGAGACTGTAATACCTTAGAAGTTCGCGAAGCGAAATCGGAAAAGATCTAATTCCAAACATCTAAAATGACACCCTACTACGCATCGATGTATTATTTGTACTAACTCAAAGGTAACAGCCTGAAAAATTATATCAAAGCTATCATTGTGATCTTATACCGAATTAGTTTAATCCAACCCTAGCCAACGTAAGAATGCGTTTAAATGCTACAGATTGCTAAAAATACTGTTATAAAGATATCTGAGGTCATTATTAATATCTTATTGAATTTATTTACGGAAGCATATTACAATATATGTACACAATAATAATACATTAACAAAAATACGAAACACTAAAACTAATCACATAACTAAGTCTTGTTCACGTCCATTAATAATTGAAAACTCAGTTCTACAGTAGCTTGCTACAAGTCTATATCCACACGTGGCCTTATTTAAGCTGTCATTTAGTTCATAATCTGTTATCTAGAATGAATAACGTATCGATGCTACTGCGCCTCATTTAAGCCTTCAGCCCCTATGCCCGAGACTTAACAAAAGAGTCGCTTTCGGAATATCAGACCTTTTGTATGTATGAGTGATCTACGCTGTTGCAGGCATGCAACCACTACGCTCAAGCCAGATGGGCAAGGGGGCAACTAGCTCAAGGGAGCCTCAAGGAGAAACGGCCTCGACTTGGGCAATAGCTATAGGGTATACTAGGTGCCTCGCCGTGGCGCTCTGTACCGGCCGGGGGCCAAAGGATTCTTTGACCTCGCTGGCGAGGTCGGTGTGTAATCCTGTGTGTGGTTTTTGTATTCGAAAGATAGGAAGTAAGGGTCGGTAAGAATATACCACGGATGGCGGTAGCCGCTGATAGGAGGGGGAATCGCAGACCTCTAAGTTGTTGGCATTTAGTTGAATCTGACTTATTTTCTTCCAAGTAATAAAAACATATTGTATAGTTTCAGTATAAAAGCTTTATTAGTTCTAATATGGACACAAAGGTTGACTTAAATAATAATATACAAAATAGGCAAGCCAGCTGAATTTCTGACCAGATCTTCTCTGTGGAGGCAGTATTCCGATACGGTGGTAGAAGTATCAAATATGACATTTGTGTGTTCTTGAGGTTAAACTATACAAAATAAATGGCTAGTAATTGAAATGAACAATGAAATAATTTAAATTAATAATAATTAGATAGGAAGAACCGAATTCGCTATATGTACATAAGTGAGAATTGTGGATAGGGAGATATCTGAGGGCTTAGCGAAAAAGATTGACGTCAGCGTGACGCAAATGAATTGATACACCATCCTCGTCATACTACAATTTACTAAATAAACATGAACGTGAAAGCACGCTTACTCGCTAGCGTCACGTTACAGTCAATCCCTCTTAGCCTTCTGAAAGACATCTATCTAACAACGCTACAGGGATCAACAACATAATTTGTAATACATTTAGCAAGATAAGAACCGTATGAACTTCCTGGCATTCCTCCCGACATTACCAACTTGATCTCCAAGTCATGCCTACATTACGTTCCCAGGGAGTGCTTATGTACGGATTCTCCATTTTATGAAAACCGGCGCCAAGGTCAAGCGAAGAAGTGGGTGTTTTGTACAAGTTCATGTTGAGACCAGCCGAATAGTCCTTTTGGTGGAAAAGTGGAGTAGATTGCATCCCCGCAGAAGCTCCAAATTTGCCGTCCCTGTAAAAATATTATCATTTCAGTAAATGAATCCACAACATGTTCAAGTCTATAACTATCCCCGAAAATGGCTTTCCTGTGAGCACAAACTCCGTCGTCACAACAAAACAATCAAGCCATTCTTTGTATTCGGGCAGGTCATATAAAACGCGCATAATTTGGCAAGAGTCTTAACTCAGATTCTTTAAAGACAACCTGTATATCAGTAGCGAGAAGTAAAAGGGTTTTGATCTTCTTTATGCACACATTTTCACCACTATAACTTGTTCCTCCACAATGGTCTCCGTAAATGACCATGGTTTGAACCTAAGGATATCTCGGAGATTGCTTTAATTTTCATGAGATCCGCTACCAAATTAATTAGTAAGATAAAAAAACAGGAGTAGAAAATAATTAAGTTACGCACTTACCCATACTTATAGTCGAGGCCACCACCGTACGTGTTAAAGTTAGGTCCTTGATGAGGCATGGTCCTGGAGACGAAAGCGTTCGCGTCCAAGTTGTGGTTGTCATTGTGGAGTAAGTTCACCTTGCCTGCTCCTGTCAGCTTGTCGCCTTTGGGGAACCTGTCAAACGACCCGCTGATGCCATGCCCGTTTCTGCAATACAAGGTAACGTTCTGAACAAAATAGAAGCAAAATGACCATGTAGTTATTGTTTGGGAGTATTATTTCACATTTATTGCAAAAACTTATTTTATGAGCATTATCATCGGCAGTACACCATTGGACATAGGCCTTTCTAATAGCACGCAACTCACTGACTGTGATATCTCATCCAATTTCTGTCAGCCGCCCTAAGAAGATCTACTTGTTGATATGAGGAGACAAACTCTAGGACATGAGTGAGCTAAGTACAAACTATTTGACGTTATCGTAACGGTGTCAAGAAAGCGTGCTCTTATGTTAATCTTTATTGAGTAAGTTTGTAGTGGGGAAAGGATGGCGTATCCACTCGGGCTTAACATGAAGAGTTTCTTTATAATGTTTTTCTTCTCCGCAAATGACAATCTCACACAGATTTCGAAAACCGCTTACATGCGAGCTAAGATTTGATTTTATGAAACAAAACACTAGACAAACGTAACATAGTACTCACTCATTATCCAGCGCCAATCCAAGCCCGGTAGTGCCTGACTTAGTAAGACTCAGCACATTGCCGTTGCCAGCCGCTAGGGGAGCTTTATCAGCTTGACGACGAACGCGGCTGATTATATACTTCGGATGATCAAACTCCTGGCCTACAGGAACCAGAAATCTGTGGGAAAACTCTTCTCCGTATCCTTGATCGTCGATATCGAGCTCGATGTACCGAGCGCTGGCAGCCACAACCAGAACAGCTCCAAGCAATATTTTAGCTGCGAACATCTTGTTCAGTTCCAGTTGACTTCCAAGGGAATCAAGTGTCTCGAAGATTGCGCTGCTTCAAATGATACTGTGTGGTAGGATGATGCGTTTATATATGAGGAGTTTCTCGTTTCTATCTGTCGTTTATCTCCAAAAAGTCCCCGGTCCCGATCTACGTGTAAAGTACCTTTATCAATAGCACCCTATTACGTAATAGGTTATCGGTACACCCTGTTTGTGTTCTGCTATATCAATTTAGTAGTGTAGGTCAGAGACATTAACACTTACATTATGACGCACCGTCATACCTATATTCTCTAATCGGTGGTGGCAGGGATGTAGTGCGTACATCCCCTTTCGCCGACGATTTAAGCCCTGATGTAGTATGTGATCAAAACACCGTAAGGGTATTTTACGGAGTTCAAGGCCAATACTTATATATATTAAAAGTGTTATAAATGCAACCTCGCAAATGGTATTCACGTTAAATATCGACATTGACAGGTAAACCGATAAAATGTTGCACTGATTTGAAAAAAAAACATACAAAACAAACGTCAATTTAGACAGTGGCAGCTGAGAATAACACGTGATTAACAATATATTTTAAATTATATAACTCGACATATTATCGAAATTAGACTGATATGTATGATACTGAAATCGGATTGATATTTTAGTGGAGCAGAATACCAAGTGTGATTCAATTCATAATCAAATCAATCAAAAGTGTCAGTTAAATTCGAGAATTGGCCTTCAGATTAACGAATATATTTTTGTAATTTTAAAGTGCTTCATAATACAGACACTCACGCCTTTATCCCTACGGGATAGCCAGATACTACAGTTCACCTCATACTGCGACTTCGACATACCTTTTAAGCTTCATTTATAATTTGCTTCAGTTATAGTGCTAGCCTAGCCATTGGACTGCAAAGGTCTTGGGTTCAGACCCAGGAACGCACCTATGTCTTTTCGAAAACATGTGCAAATTAAAAATTAACTATCACTTGCTTTAACGGTGAAGGAAAACATCCTGAGGAAACCTGCATTCCTAAGAGTTTTTCAAAGTTGTGTGAAGTTCGCCAACCCGCACTGGCCCAGCGTGGTGGACTATGGCCTAAACCAGTTTGAGAGGAGGCCCGTACCCAACGGTGGGACACTTTCCATTGCTAATTTTGTTAATAAATTGACTTTCTATTCGACCTCTTTATTTTTTTTTTTGATCACTAATCAGAGATTGACCCCTATTTAACCAGATGGAAAGTGAGGATTGATCAAATATGTGGCTCGCTTAATCAATAATAGCCAATAACCGACTTCAAAACAGGAGGGGGTTCACGATTCGTTTGTTTTTTTTTGTATTTTATTTGTTAATCGTTATTTGAAAGATTCTTTTTGCGTTGACGGTATCCCGGAATAACAATGCATTTTGGACGTCTAACAGTCCCTTCCGTGACTATGACCGGGTGGTACAAAGCACTCGAAACGTCAGAAACTTATAAATCCAAAATATATCGCGATAAAATCCGAAAAATATTTTAATTTCATATAAACAAGTTAAATAAAGTAAAAAATAAATGTTTAATTTCGGTGCCGAGTAACCGTTCGCACCGACCGACTGTTATCGACTTCAAAATTATCACTCGGCTGATTGTCAGCCAGATTTTGCACCATTATACCATCAAGGCAGTCTGGATAGTCTCTACAATTACATAACTTGTGGTCACTGCAGCACATCTCTTTTAAACTAAACCGAGTCAAGCGATGCACAGCTAGCGACGAATATCGAAACTATCTTGATTTCTAAGCTAATGGAGATTACATTGCGTACCTACAGAACGCTCGTAGAACTGACGGCTGTTGGGGCAAAAAGGTTCTTGAGTAGCGACCTCGTACCAGAAGACATAAGGGGTAGTAACAGCTAGCGATGTAAAATCAAAACTATTTACATTTCTAAGCTAATGGAGATTATATTGCATACCTTCAGAACGCTCGTAGAACTGACGGCTGTTGGGGCAGAAAGGTTCTTGAGTAGCGACCTCGTACCAGAAGACATGAGGGGTAGTAGCAGCTAGCGACGTCATATCGAAACTATTTTCATTTCTAAGCTAATGGAGATTACATTGCATACCTTCAGAACGCTCGTAGAACTGACGGCTGTTGGGGCAGAAAGGTTCTTGAGTAGCGACCTCGTACCAGAAGACATGAGGGGTAGTAGCAGCTAGCGACGTCATATCGAAACTATTTTCATTTCTAAGCTAATGGAGATTACATTGCATACCTACAGAACGCTCGTAGAACTGACTGCTGTTGGGGCAGAAAGGTTCTTGAGTAGCGACCTCGTACCAAAAGACATGAGGCGTAGTAACCGCTCGCGACGTAACATCGAAGCTATTTTCATTTCTAAGCTAATGAAGATTACTTTGCATACCTATAGAACGCTCGTAGAACTGACGACTGTTGGGACAGAAAGTTTCTTGAGTAGCGACCTCGTTACCAGAAGACATGCGGGGTAGTTGCCGTTAGCGTCGTAATATCGAAACTATTTTCATTTTTAAGCTAATGGAGCTTACATTGCATACCCACAGAACGCTCGTAGAACTGACAGCTGTTGGGGCACAAAGGTTCTTGAGTAGCGGCCTCGTACCAGAAGACATGAGGTAAGCAGACCCCTCACAAGGTACACCGATGACCTGGTGAAGGTTGGGGCTTTGTCCTGCAGTGGAAGTTTATCGGCTGCTGATGATACCTACAGAAACCGTAATAATAGTACACTGGAAATTAAATAGTGCACTTTACCAATTAATTATTCAATCAATCCAGCCGATTTGGGCAAAGGAGAAGGCATACGTGATGATTGCACTGGTGAAAATTACTATTAATAATTTTATTTTTTATTTTATACAGCTAAGCTTACAGACTCATAACGAAAATAATATGCTAAAACAAACAAACAACAATGTTGCTAATTACAAGCTCACACAGATCAAATAAAAATAAAGGAAAAATAATGCAAATTACAGAAATTACGATAGTGAAATAATAAGAAAAAGAAAAAATAAAATAAAATAATCAGAGAAAACAAAAAAAAACAAATTAAAATAAAACCCAGTGAAAGAAAAAAAAATAAAAACAAAATAACTAAGAAGCACTTAACTTAAAGAACAGTATAGTCTGAGTGATGCCAGCTTTAGTTATTTTCTAACTAAAGAAGGATGCTGTATTCATCCTCTTATTGTCTTGGAACTAGTATTGAATAGATCAATATCCATGTCCGTCGGTAGGTTATTAAAACATATGGCACTACGTAAGAAGAATGCATTCTGTCTATAATTTGTCCTAGCAAATGGCACATTTAGATGGCACATTTCGCGGCCTAAAACCAATTAGAATAGTGCGGAGAGATATATAGGCCAGAAGCTCAGGGTAATCAATAGAATCAATATTAATCAGAAGACAAACATCATTAATACGTCGTCGTTCCTGCAAAGGTAGGAAATGATATCGCCTACAGCGATCATCATAGTCAACTGAAACAGTCTGTGATTTGTAGTCTAGATGCCGTATAAACCTTTTTTATATGCTTTCTATTCGTGAGATATAGACTTGATATTGCGAATTCCACACTTGAGACGCATACTCTAGGATGCTTCAAACAGCTACACATATGAACAGTACAGGTATTTTGACTGGCTTAAGAGAGCGAAAGCGTGCCGTGGCTCTGATAATGAAACCGAGTATTTCGGATGCTTTATCCACCATAATATCAACATGTTTATCAAACAATAGTTTACTATCTAGTGTTACACCGAGGTCTCTTATATGATTCACTTTAGAAATGCTTTGATTATTGAGTGTGTAACCAGAAACTATGATTTAATATTGTCTAGTAAAAGTCATGAAAGAACATTTAGAAATATTGAGTTGGAGCTCGTTATCCTAACAGTATGAAACGAATATGTTAAGATTATCCTGTAATTGTAAAGAGTCGGATAAGCAGCGAACTACTTTAAGAACTTTCATGTCGTCTGCATATAGTAAAATTTAAGAGTTTTTGAAGCATATTTTAAAATCCGCGATAAATATAGTAAACAAAAGCGGTCCTAATAACGAGCCTTGAGGCACTTTGGATGGAAAAGAGCACCAGCTTGATGTATACCCTTGTAGCACCACAGCCTGCTACGGATTCCTTATATGAAAGCAGGCCCAGCGGTATAAGTCACCATGAATACCAGCCCACAGCAGCTTACGCAACAGCACATGGTGATCAATGCGATCGAAGCATTTATTGTAGTCAGTAAATATTACATCTACCTGGGCTTTCTGTTCCATACCTTTCAGAATGATGTTATTACTTAGGATTTAATTTGTTGTTGTTGACCGTCTACGAAAAAAACTGTGTTGCTCCTCGCCCAAGCTATTACCGAGAGCTAAATAGACTTTATTATAGACGATTCGTTCAAAAACTTTGGAAAATAAACACAATTTGGAGATGGGACGATAATTTTTGGCATTAGATTTAAAAACTGATGTAATAAAAGCTGACTTCCAAAACCCAGGAACTACACCTTCATAAAGAGAACGTCTATAAAGTATAGAGATCAGTATCACTAGACTCTAAGCGCATTTCACTATAAATATAGGTGGTAAAAAATCAGGGCCACCGGACTTAAATAGGTCTAACTTTTTTAAAAGATCCAATATGCGTTCTTCAGATATTTTTATGGGGCTAATGTAGTTTATACTATTATCAGTATAATAATAATTTTTAATAAGCTCACCACAGAGATAACAAGTAGTTACATTAGTTTTACATAAACTTTGTGGGAGTCTGGTGCCTAGACTAGGTGAGGTCGGGATCCTCAAACTCTTGATAGTGCATTATTTTGTCTAAAATAACTGCCGCGGCATCACCAAACATACATAGTTTGAAATAAAAATTTTGTCGGTGTGTGTGCGTATGTGAGGGCGAACGTGCAACCACTACGCTCAAGCCATAAGGGCAAGGGGGCAACTAGCTCATGGGCGACTCGAGGAGAAACGGCCTCGGCTTGGGCAATAGCTATGGATTGAAATAAATAGACACAGACTCACACATACACCGCTGTAAAATTCTGATTTATTGTAATATCTATATAACTGTGATCATAACTTTTGGAAGGTTTTCTGCAGTTGGATATGCTGCAAGATTTAATACCAATTTTACCAACTGCATCACATACAATGGTCCACACAGTACTGAATTAGTATGCACATTTGACTGCCTGACTTCTATTGTCTTATTATACAAAGCTTTTATTTAAGTTGCAATGTTCGTATGTCTGTCTGCATGTCTGTCTTCCCGGTTCAAATTTTGTGATCCTTTTTTCAAGTACTTGCGGGTATTTGAGACCGATTACCGATTGAACTAAAATTTGGCATGCATATATAAGTTCAGTGGCAATGCAATAATATGGTATCATTGAGCTGGTCTGATGGCCATAGAAACACGTGAACGTGGCCCACACGTGTTTAGGCTTGGTAGATTGGTATTGACAAGTCCTATACAAACAGATAGTTCAGGCTCTGATGATGAAGCCGGACGGTGGCCAATAGAATCACCCCACTGCTCAATATAACCCCGCCGTGTTTGGGCTCGTTCGAATTGTCTTGACGAGTATTTTATACTCGGATGGTGTCCAAAGCCTGATGATGGAGCCGAAAGAAAGGCATAGGAACTACTCAACTAAGCAAGATATTTTCGTTATGTTTTTGCTATAAAAGCTTGTTTTTAAAAAGGTCTTTTTAAAACTGTTGGAATGATAGACTTCATTAATAACACACTTTATTGTAACACATCGCTTTATTATATATTAAATTAAAATCAACCTGAGTTTTACATGTTGTACGCATTACAAAGGAGCAAGGGAGGCCATGATAGATATTTTTCTTTTTATGTCACGACACTTAATTATTTTGACAATAGATGGCGCAACTTATTGCATTAAGAAGATAAATGAATAATATTTAATAACACAAATTACAACAAAAGCAAAATTATATTTAAATGCCTTCGTCTAGCAGTGAACGTCATTCGGCTGTTCATGATAATGATTATTACGATTTCTACAAATATACATTTCATCAAGAAAGATGTGCGTAGGTGTGCGAAATCTAGTTGGCCGACCGCGTTCGCAACAGCATTCGTTTTCAAAGATATCGACGCTGCGAGGAATCAGGCGTGATGATGTAAATATATTGTAATAAAGTTTGTAAATAAAGGTCGGAATCTCTCTCCTTTCACTAAATCATGTATCGATCTCAATAATAGTTTGCGAATAATCATGATAGCCCAATGTGCCTTCATAACTAAAGCACGCTACGCTACTGGAGTTAGTAGCCTGGATAATATTATATCTTTATCTTAAGCTGCCTTTGGCTCGGTCAGGCTGAGAAGGGTGGCCGTTTGTGACAAATATTATCTAGTGTAATTTCGTTCTTTGGAAGGCACGTTAATCCGTTGGTCTCGGCTGCTACTTAATGTGGTAGTCGTTAAGCCAAGTTAGGTAATTTACAGGCTTGATATGTTCCAACAGCAGCAGAACATAAGCTTGTCTCCTCTAATTCGCACTGGGTCCGCGTGGTGGAGAATGACCTAATCTCTTTTACCTCAATTTAGGAGAAAAGACATTTGCCCACCAGTATGTAGTATAGACTGATTTGAACATAGATCGATGGAGTAAAGAGTATTAGAGTGAAGAGTGACAGTCAACACAGTATCTTTTTGAAAATCTCCAAAATAAATTGACTATATGCTTAAGATGTAGGATAGGATAAATTAAAAAAAAAATGAGAAACCAGAATAGTTTATTATAAGTATAATGTTATAGAATAAATTAGGTAATGGATAATGAAAATATGAATTAAAATACATTTAAAGAATTGTCTGAAAAAGAACGGTTGCTTAATGTTTATGCAAAAACGATTTTATGAATAAGGAGGTGGTCCTTATTCATAAAGTCTTTCAAAAAGAGATCTTTACCAACTTGATGACCATGACATACCAACATTGCGTTCCCAGGGGGTACTTATATACGGATTATCCATTCTATGGAAACCAGCGCCAAGATCAAGCGAAGAAGTGGGTGTTTTGTACAAGTTCATATTGAGACCAGCCGAATAGTCCTTTTGATGGAACAATGGAGTAGATTGCATCCCCGCAGAAGCTCCGAATTTGCTGTCCCTGCAAGAACATGATTATTTCAGCAAATGCATTAACGATGTGTCAAAATACAGTTAAACAAATTCTGTAATAATTCAACAAGCTTATATTCCAATCAAACTTTAAAAGTTTTTTCGCTTTACATAAAAACGTCGATTTCTTGCTAACAGTATTTTTATTTCGATGTTTTCGGAAATACTGTCGCCTTCGGTATTTCCAAAAATATAACATTCCTTGTTATAGATTGCAATCACAACTAAAACATCTAAAAATGGTTATGATTTGTTCACAAACTTTCAAGCTTAATTGGGATAAATTATATTCTAGCTGTTTCTCTGGTCATTGTCAGTTTCTTATGTAAAATAATTACTTCAAGCATTGCTGCTTGATTTTTGTTTATGCTTGTTTAATTCCTAGGTTAAAAGAGAGAAAAGCGAACAAACCCAGACTGAGGAGTTTATCATTCGTGTCTTGGAGGAAGACCTAGCGATAAATTGAAGTGTTTGAATCAGGGATATATACTTATCATCATCATCATCATTATCAGCCTATAGCAGTCCACCGCTGGACAAAGGCCTCTTCAAGTACACGCCACTGGGTACGATCCCCGGCTACTCTCATCCAGTTCTTGCCAGCTTCCCTACGAAGGTCATCGCTCCACATAGCCGAAGGGCGTCCAGCATTACGTTTACCAGTCTGTGATCTCCACTTAAGAACTCGTTTGTCCCAGCAGTCACCGGTTGTTCGGCTAACTTATTAGGTTGTAGGTAAAAGCTAAATGCATACAGTACACAAGGCGGTCACGGCGATCTTTGGTGATGCCGTTGACCTGCAGTGGACGTCTTCCAGCGGACAATGGCACTTACCCGTTTTTATAGTCGAGTGCTCCTCCGTAGGTGTTGAAGTCGGGCCCTTGGTTTGGCATTTTCCTGGAGACGAAAGCGCTTGCGTCCAAGTTATGGTTGTCGTTGTGGAACAAGTTCACCTTGCCTGCGCCTGTCAGCTTGTCCCCTTGCGGCAACCTGTCGAAAGATGTGCTGAGGCCGTGCCCGTTTCTGCAATACAAGTTTACATTTTGAACAAAAGAGAAACAAGATGAGCCTGTAGTCATCCTTTGAGGAATATTATTTCTTTTAAAAACTTGTAGGGTTCACTAGGATAACGAAATCCCCTAACAATGCTCACTTGTTAGCAAGTAACAATCGTATATAACTAAATTTCAAATAACCCACACACAATCCCTTGCGGGTAGACAAAAAGAACAGAATACTAACAAGTTCTTTTCTAACATACCTCTCTGACTTCCTCCATTTAAGTCATCTCATAAATGCGCGCCGGTTACGGAGACTCTTGGCTTGCACTTCATACACACCGTCTATTTGGTCATGGGACAACAAACAGTGTCAAGAATGTTTAAAAGTGCGGATTGATGGAGACAATTTGTGGCCACCTGCTGTTAGAACTTATCAAGTCTATGAGGCTTCTAACTTGGCTCAACGACTACCATATTAAATAAAATACTCACGCATTATCCAGCGCCAATCCAAGCCCGGTAGTGCCTGACTTAGTAAGACTCAGCACATTGTCGTTGCCAGCCGCTAGGGGCGCTTTGTCAGCACCACGACGAACGCGACTGATTACATACTGTGGATGGTAAAACTCCTGGTCCACAGGCATCAGAATTCTGCTGGAAAACTTGTCGCCGTATCCTTGATCGTCGATATCGACCTCGATGTACCGAGCGCTGGCGGCCACAACCAGAAAAGCTCCGAGCAAAACTTGAGCTACGAACATCTTGCTTGATTCCAGTTGACTTCCAAAGGTACCAAGTGACTTAAAGACTGCGTTGCTTCAAATGATGCTTCGTGGTGGGACGCTGCGTTTATATATGAGGCATTCCGTCGTTTATCTCCAGAAAATCCCCGAGTCCATGTTTATAGAAAAGTACCCTTATCATGAGTAACCTTTGTGGTCGTCCGGCCCGATGCTGTGTAAAGATTAGGTATGATCTAGATAATATGTAGTGAAAATGAAAATACTGTTACGCCTATATTCCCTTAGCGGGGGTGGTAGAGGTCTACCATATACATTCCACATATGACTGAATATGTTAGGTACCATTGTAATAGGAGGCTAGCCTATTGACATTTTACCAGAAAAATTCCAGACTCCGGATTACGATTTAGAAAAAATGGTCAAAAAAAATTTCGATAGCAAATTTTCCAGTATCAATCCGGAGTCTAGCATTACCGGGAATTATGGCAACAGGCTCGCCCCCTTTTACATGGGACCTAACATTGTCGCGAAAAGTGGGTGTATACAGTACACCTTCCCCGAATCCTCGGGCCTCATTATGCCTCTGCTCTGAGAAATATAGGCGTGTTAGATAGAACTATATGCTACTACTACTAATAGGTAAAAACTACATTTATCCGACTTAGAATTTGAACCTCTTGATCACAAAGCGATGCGCTTTGAAGTAGTTTTTGCAAAGCACAAATTCTCTTTGTTGTATATACATTTGCTCTCCTATTGGTTTATATAATGCCGCATAAAACAAATAAGTTTACTTACCCCTTGATATAGTTTACCAAAACTCACCAACAACAACTATCTTATGAAAAGATTGAATAAGCAACAGTAGCATATTCTATATTGTAATTTCCGTCCAACTTCTTAAGATATCGGCGCCAATTAAACCTGCTCCCGGGTGGAAGTAGTGAGACCAGCGATATGAGGACAAACAGGACAACTAAAGGAGGACTTTCTATTTTGTCTATCATCCTTGCGGGGCAGGCAAAGAGTACAGAGTTCCAACACGTTCTTTCTTAACATACCTCTGTAGCTTTCTCCACTCTCATGGTTAGTCTCATACACGCTCATCGGTTACGGAGACTCTTGACTTGCCCGTCAGATAAGACACGGTTGGTCATGGTCAGATAGTCTGAGTCTTCTCGGTACTTACATCCTTCCACTTTCGTATTGTACATCTGCATTCTTTCATCCGAAATTCTTTCTGTATGCCCGAACCACCGGAGCTTTCTTCCAACGCTCTTGGGAATACGGTCAGTCAGCATGATTTGTAATATATTATATAAATTACATTAGTTATATATTTATACAAGCAGTATGGACTGCAAAGTCAGAGGGCTTGGGTTCAAACCCAGAGACGCACCTCTGTCTTTTCGAAAGCAGGTGCGTATTAAGAATTAACTATCACTTGCTTTAACGGTTAAGGAAAACATCGTGAGGAAAGCTGCATGCCTAAGGGTTACTCGAAGGTGTGTAAGGTTTGCCAACTCGCACTAGGCCTTGAGACCCGTGCCCATCGGTGGGACAGTTTCTTAACAGGGTTAATATTATTAATATCATTATACTAATATAATATAGAGGAAAGATTTGTTTGTGTGTTTTCTGTTTGTAATCGATAAACTCTAAACTACTGAACAGCTTTTAAACCGCCCACTTGATCGAATAGTCGCGGGTTCGATTCCTGCACGGGACAAATCTTTGTTGGGACAAACCTACAATATATTGGCTTCGGTCTCAGTGTTTGTGTATGAGAATTTCATGTTTGTTAACGCACCCACGACACAAGAATAATTTCTAGTATGGGATAATAATTTCTAGGGTGTGTAATAGTACACTAATTTTAAAATCGAAGGTTTAGACAAATCACTTTTAAGCTTGGTTTACATGTACATCACTTAGCTGCCTACCCTTTTGAGATTGTAGCGTGTAGTATATGCAATGTGTCTTAACAGAAGGGTAAGTCAAGAGTTTTCATTACCGGCAAGCGTGTCTGAGACCAACTATGAGAGTGGAGGAAGCCAGAGAGTTCTATAAGGAAAGAACCTTTTGGAACTCTGTACTCTCTGCCTACCCTGCAAGGGATCTGGCATGATAATATAGATACCGTAGTATAGAAGTTATAAGTAAGTATAAAGATATCGCTGTGCGACCGCGGTGTTCCTACCGATCACTAAGGTTAAATAACGTTCAACTCGGTCGGCCTGAGATGGGTGCTGTTTGTGAAATTTTTATATTTGAGCATCTCCGTACTTCGGAAGGCACGTTAAGCCATTGGTCCCAGTCACCACTTAGTGTGGTAGTCGTTAAGCCGAGTCGGAAGCCTTATAGGCGGCTTGAGAAGTACCAACAGGTGGCCACAAACCTGCCTCTAGTGTGACCTAATCTCTCTCACCTCGATTTGTGAGAGAAGTTGCGTTTGCGTTTTTCAAAAAAACGCAAACGCGAACGCAAGGCCTTTGCCCAGCCGTGGGACAGAATATTTTTATTTTATTTTATTTTGAAGAATTATTTTTATTTTATTTATTTATTGAACAAAATCCACAGCCCTTAAAATTTATGTGATTAACTTAGATATTCTACATACAGCCAATAACGGATTTACATTTTGTGTACTAACATATTTTTGTGAGACTAATCATTACATGCTTGTAGTTTAAATATTAAACGTAATGTAACAAAAAAAAAGGAAAAGGAAATTGTTAGACAGTGTTTTTCTATGTATGTGTAGATATGTGTGTGGAAGTGTATGTGTAAGTTGAGTGTAGAAATGTTTGTGCGTTAGTGTATGCTATATCATGCCATATTTTTAAAACCTCTTATTCAAAATGTTACATACTGCAGTCCTAAATTTTTGTTTACTATTATGGAAGATATCCGTGCAACTAAATCTTTTATTATAAAACCTTTGCAACCTGCTGACAAGTGAGTTCTGAGCATAATTTGTACTTGCATGTAGTACTGCAAATAGATTTGTGTGCCTTGTCCGCGTCTTTGGTACACTAAAACTTAATATTCTGTGTGCTAATTCAGGACAATCTATGTAGCCATTACATATGCCGTGTAAAAAAGCCATATCAGCAAGAGTTCGCCGATCTTCGAGTGTCATAAGATGGTGAAATCGACACGATTCCAGGTAATCTTTAGAGTAACAGCCAGATCGAAAATTAAGGTGTTTCACAAATTTATTCTGTATGTATTCCAAATTCTGAGCATAAGTTATATACTGTAGACTCCAAATACAACTATAGTACTCAAGTATGCTTCTAACATATGCATTGTACAAAACTTTCAGGCATCCCACATCAGTAAACGGTCGAGTAACACGTAATACGAAACCGAGACTTTTGTATGCTCTATTAACTATGCTATCTGTATGCTCAGAATACATTAACTTAAAGTCTATAAGCACGCCTAAATCTTTCACTAAAGTTGATTGGGTTATTTTAATATTATTTAAATGATATTCATGATTTATTGGATGTTTTTTCCGGGTAAAAGAGACAAATAAACATTTGCTTACGTTAATACCAATCCGGTTATAAGAGTAATAGTGACTCAATCTATCCAGATCAACCTGAAGGTTCGCGCAATCATAACTATTTCTTACTTTCATGTAAATTTTGGTATCAGAATCAGAATCAGAATATTTTTTATTCATGTAAACCATTACAGTATTTATGAATCGTCAGAAAAGTAACAAAGACTCTACCGCCACTTCGGAATGTCATTCCTGTGGAGAAGAAGGGCAAGAAACTCCACGGTTACTCTTTTAAAATAAGAAATTACAAACTTTTTCATCTACATTCTGTTGTGGGGTATGGGAGAACAATGTAGGTTGGTCATCAGGTGAGTCTAAGTTAAAAAAGCGAATAATACTATTTATGAGAATGGCTACATGGTTCCCTCATTTACAAAAAAAAGTACATATTGTGTTAAATTAATAGAAGGAAGAGAGGTAATGTTAACTAACAACAGTTGAATAGGTTGTCATGACTCAAGTGGAGCTGGAATAGCATCTATCCAAGCATTTTTATCTTTTAAATAATCTTCTATTGAATAATAAGCTTGCTTACAAAGTGTTCGTTTTACACAAGCTTTGAACTTATTTTCACTAAGTTTAGTGACGTCAATGGGAATTTTGTTATAAAATCTAACACAGTACCCCATGAAAGACGTGTGAATTTTTGACAGACGACATCATCTGCACACATGAGGAAACGTGCGTGTTCAAAACAGCTACCCACGTCGTATAGATAAGCTGCATACAGAAGTGGGCCGAGAATGGAACCTTGTAGAACCCCAGAAGGAACTCCAATAAAGTAAGAGCAAAAACCTCCTATAACAACAGCCTGTGAACGGTTACGCAGGTACGACTGCATCCATCTGAGTAAGTTGCCCCGGATACCGAGTGCAATAAGCTTACGAAGTAGTATTATGTGACCAACACGGTCAAAGGCTTTCTCTAATTCCTGTAGATCACATCCACTTGAAAGCCTCCATCCATGCTACTTGCTATGTGGTCAACAAAAACTACTAGGTTGGTGGTTGTAGATCGATTCTTCATAAACCCATGCTGTTCTATTGGAATTGATGCAGATATTATTGGGTATATACGCATGTGGACTAATCTCTCAAATAGCTTACTAAGTACATTTAGAATTGATATGGGACGATAATTTTCAATTGATGTTTTAAGACCCTTTTTATGTATTGGTACAATGTAGGCTTTTCCCCAGATACTCGGAAAATATCCCTCCTGTAGACATCTATTAAAAATTAATGAAACGGGTGATGTGATTCTGCACATCGGACAAAAAATAATGGCGGAATACCATCACTGCCAGCACCTTTTGACGTATCAATATTTTGAATTTATTTAAGTATTTTCTCATTGTGTGTTCTAATATCGCTAATAGGATTAAAGTTAGATTTATCAACTTGCAAATGATCATATAAACTATCGGAATAATGAGCAGCAGGTTGCGTGAAATTTCCTTCAAAGAAGTTATTGAAGGCTGTACTTATGTCTACTTGTGTCTTTAATGGGGAATCACCATATGTCATCTGTTGAGGGTAGTTAGAATTGGCGGTCCTCTTGGATTTTATATATAAAACCAGAAAAATCTCGGTTGTTTCTTAATTTTTTGTTGACAGTCATTAACGTATGAATCATAACATTCAACTTGCAATTTCTTTTGTCTAGTTCTTAGTTGCGCAAAAGCAGCATAGTCAACAGAATTTTTGTAACGTTTCCAATTGCTGTGTATCTTATATTTTTCTTTAATTAGTTGGATTAAAGCTTTACTATACCAAACCGGATAAATCCATGTGCCAGAACAGCGAACCTGAGGAGTATTCTCGTGTATAAGGTCGTATAAAATTGTATAAAAGAAAGAAACTACTTCTTCGATATCACATTTTTCAGTTATAAATGACCAGTCGTAATCACGAAGCAATTCATTTAATTTATCATAGTCTGCACGTCTGTATTGATATTTTGTACGACATTGAGGTTTGAGTGCCAAAGTCAAAAAGTCAGTAGTTAAAATATCTAGAGAGGGATGATAAGCATCTTCTTTTACTAATGATAGCTGAGATTTTTGTATTAAAACTGGAGAGTCTGAAAATGTCAAATCTAAAATATTTTGACTTTTATTTACTTCCTCATTGTACTGCTGAAGCCCCAAATAAGAGGACAGTGCCACAAATCTTGACGCTGTGAACTGAACTTCAGCGGGGCCCTTCTTTAGGACTATGGGCTCACCCGATTTCCAACCTATGCAAGGCAAGTTGCAGTCACTCGCAATTATAATATGTTCGTCAGGATGATTGTCAAAAATTCGGGATAATAAATCTAAAAATGTTGTGCTCTAGTAGGAATAAGTGAGTTAGAAGGAATATAAACAACTGCAATATGAAGGTCGTGTTTGGAGGTAAGGTTTTGTGCTGGTATCGTTACCCATATACATTCCAGATCTTGACTTTGCCATTCAGGCCTTGCTTGAGCGTGTAGGTGCGAAGCGCACATAAGCATTACCCCACCACCCAAGGACCCCCGGTCCCTACGAAATACGTTTAACGTAAAATTACTATTGCATAACTCGGAATCCAAGATTCCATCACAAAGCCATGTTTCTGTTACCATTACAACGTCAGAGTCGAGTAATTAGTCTTTGTTCGTAGTCCTCTGACATTTTGATAAAAAAGTTTAAGCTGTTTAATTTTATCACCCATTACGATACAAAATCAATATGTAATATCCATAAATGCGGCCCGAAAAAATAATCATTACTTTTATTTAATATTTGTAGCAAAGATAGAGGCAATGTTCGCAAATAATTACAAAAATAATAAGCATTTATGTAATGTTGTATTTTAGGTTTAATATAGATGCAATAAAAAAACAGCCACAGTTGTAATATAATAAACTTAGGGGTTAATATTTGGAAAGTGATTAGTTTAAAAAACAATTCAAAAAATACAGCATATCGTATTTTGTAATAATATGTAAAGTTAGTAAATTTAATGGTGGGAATAATACATTATTATTAACATAAGGATAATAGAGAGTCAGACTGCATTTCACAAAAGTTTCACCAGGTCTGACGCATAGTTTATGGCAATAGGAGGAGAAGTGTCGTTTTTCCTGACAAAAATACGGCAGTTTTTTGTCCAAATATACCTGTAATTTACTTCTTTAGCCTTATTTTTGCATGAGCTCAAGAGAAGTTTGGTATCCCTCGTAAGGTGCTCATTAACAAATACTCTGGTTGTCTCCCCTGCATAGCCCATATCCCCGGCAGTCAAACTACGATGTTTACGCGCGGCGGCAATAATTTGGTCTTTCACGGCGCGCTGCCGCAAGCGAGCAACGATAGGGCGCGCATGTGTCGCACTAACTGCGCGCCGCGACTGCACGCGGTGGGCAAACTCCAAGTCCGAATGTTGAATAGAAACTCCAATGTGCCGCGCTACCTTCAGTACTACTTCTGTTGTGATTTCCTGTTTGTCTTCTTGTATTCCGGTGATCTCAATATTTTGCATTCTAACCCATTGTTGTTGCTTAAGGTGCTCGTCTTCAAGGAGCTTAACACGACCCAGACAGGCTGCAAGATTTTCTTTGAGATTTTTATTTTCATCCTTGAGACACTTTATCTCGGAAGTAGTGTTTCCCAGTAGCCTCTTGAGATCCGCAATTTCCTTCCTTAAGTCGTAATATTGTGTACTGACATATGAAATGGATTCCTGAAAGCCTGTGAATTTAGTGTTCAAGGCTTTAAGCTGATTGGATACTGCTTTTTTTATGGTAGATTCAAGCATAGTTTCCATCTCTTGTTTCATCTCGTTTACCCATATCTCTCTTAGCGTGTCTTCAGTTATGTAGTCTGAAGGGTGTTTTTTGGGCGCCGTTTGCTTCCGTAACGTGACATTGCTATTATCAATCAAACACTCATTTTCGTCCACGTCATCCATTATTGATTGACGAGACGAGCGCACCGGCGTATTCGTGTTGTCTAATTTAGGCAACCTACTCTTGAACTTAAATCATGTCCATTTAAGCTTGACCTCTTGACTCATCTTTTTAAAACGCTTAGGGGATAGATTGGCGCATTGTAAGTCATATTTCTGCTTGCACCCGTGGCAGGACATATATTCTCTGTTCGAGATTAACACTTTACACCCTACGCAGGTATTTTTTTCCATTGTACCCAAAGGAACAAATACCGTTCATAAACCAACCAACTTTGGGCTAGCGAAGCAATAAAATTCAGAAATCAATATCTCGTGACTTTGCGGAATTTTATCAGTCAGGCGCTTAGTTTAGGTCGAACAAAAATTGTGATCGGTGTGTGCGCTACGTCACAGCGGGCAAACCGCGGGTTGCCCTAGGTCAGGATTTTATCGTTGACACCTGTTGTTACCTGAGTGTTTATTGACAAATGTATCACCAAGAGAACGGTTGCACAGTCAGCTTCACAACAATATATAACACAGTATACTATTGAACGAAAAACACTGTTTTAACGAAATTGTTCACAAACAAAACAAGTGACATGCGTACTTAATGACGATCGCACGAAAAAAAAAATTAATATAATTATTATTTTATTAATTTAGAAAAACTTTGATTATGCCGATATTAATATTATAAAGGTATTTGATAAGTGATTTTGGAATCCCCTTAATGATAAGAAAATGAATTATTGACCCTCTTTGAACTATAACACTAATTAGCTTTATTGCGTTCAGATATGCTATTCTATGATATGCTATCGATATATGCTATCCTTTTCTTACTAGAAATTTACCGAATAAAGATGAACGAGGCAGCACGCTTTCTTCCCCTCCTATCAGCCGCTACCGCCGTCCGCGGCATGTTCTCACCGACCCTCCCGATGCACTTACATCTCTTCTTTCGGATACAGATACCGCACACAGGATCAGAAACCGACGTCACAAGCGAGGTCGACGAATCCGAGACACCTAGTATGCGCCTTCCCCAATAGCGACTGCCCAAGCCGAGGCCATTCCTCCTTAAGGCGCTCTTGAGCTAGTTGCCCCCTTGCCCTTCTGGTTCGAGGGTAGTGGTTGCACGCTCGCCCTCTTGTCCGGTGAAGCTGTAAAGGCGCCGCAGCCAACAGCGTAGATCATTCACACACACGCATACAGCACGGTTTCTCGATATCGACACACTAAGGGTACGGCCAAACCAACGCGTCCAATCGCGTCCGCGAAGGTGTCCCCGGTGGCGATCACGATGACGATCAATATCTTCCTATGATCGCGCGTGCATACGCCGCCCAGATAGCGCGTGGAGGACGCAGGACGTGCTGAACATTTTCAAAACAAATACTAGTGCAGGAACTGATCGCCACCGTGCTCGCCTTCGCGGACGCAGCTGGACTCGTTGGTTTGGGCGTACCTTAACATCAATCTGTTTATGCTAATCCCTGTGTACCTACGTTTGTGAATCACATTATAAGTTGGCGTTAAAGAATGTTAAAGAAAAATAGTATTTATTTCTTTACGTTATGGTTTATTGTTTCGTTGATCTAGTGTTAAAAAATGCGCGCAGCGATCACGGAGGTCGGATCGGCATCACAATATCAGTACGAAGTGAGGTATTTAAAAAAAAACATAGCCCCACACCGGGAATTGACGAACAACATGTCAACCGATGACGGACAATTTGCCGCAGTGGTTAAGAGCTTAAGTCGCGTGTTGATTCCCGCATGGATAAATCTTTGCACACAAAGAAACAAATCATCGTGGGTCACAACCACACGATGATTTTTTTCGGTCTGGGTATTTGTGTATGTGAATTTTCATGTTTGTAAACGCACCCTCGGCACGCATAAATCTTAGTGTGGGGCTACGTTTTTTTTTCAAAAAACCAAATGTAGCGTCGCATTACAATGAATCCTCTAATTGTATAACGTCAAAATTCAATTTTCAATAGCCCCTTGTTAATGTATGACATATTATTGTTTATTTGTGTCCAATTAAAGTTTCGCCACATAGCCGATGCAGCGCGGCGGGAGCGCGACGGTGACGCGACCTGGGAGGTTGTAATGTACTGAAATGTATGGGAGATATCACAAAGGGCTCCTACTACTGTCAAATACTAAATATACATTGATAGTAGATTACAACTTCCGATTCGTATGGACAATGACCTGATCCAGTGGTTGACCAGGTCATTGGATCAAGTAGTTGCGGGTTTGATCGCTGGACGGGAAAATTCTTTGTGTACCCATAAAAATTCATTTGGGTCTTAGTGTTCGTGTATGTGAATCTCATGTCTGTAAACGGGCCCATGACTCAGGACTAAGTTATAATGTGAGTAATGTATAAAATCAAGTCACATACGTAATCGTTGAAGTCTGTATATCGTTATACACTATACTTTATGTGTATAAGAACGCGTTTGAAACATAAGTCCGAATAAGTTCTTCATTATCGGTCACCGTATCGCATCGTAATGGGTGCAAGCGAGACCCTGGGTTCTAGGTTGTTGCTCTCACTCATAATTGTTACTAGAGTTATATAAACCACAAAAAATTCAGTGTTGCGTTTGAGAGTCAGAGTTAAATTTTTCTAGCAATATTTTGATATTACTTAATCCGTTTGGAATAATAAATCCATAGATGCGAAACACGGCTGGATAGAGACGTCGATACGCGGGTGAGCGGGACGCTAGTATTATTGTTAGAATTTTAGACGTTGACAGCAACATGGCGGTCGTCCGGCCGAACGACCGTGACGTGTGACGTGCGCGACGCGCTGCTGTTCGCGTGGTCTCGCCAGCGTCGCGTCCCTGACGCGCTCCGTCGATTATGTGACGAAACCTTTATTCTTATGTCGTAGGTGCGTTTACAAGCATGAAATTTACATACACACACAGACGGAAACATTTGTGCCTGGTATAATGACAATAGGCTCGTCCCCATTACGTGGGTCCATCGTCGGTAAAAAGGGGGTGTACTCAGTACACCTCTACCGCCGCTTGTGGAATATAGGCATGTCGATGTTTTCATTACAAGCTTTTATTTAGCTTGCAATGTTTCACTGCGTCAAATCTGGTTGACTGACATCTTGAAATTTGACATGTTGGTTGTTGGTTCAGTTTCGATGACAATGCATTTTCATTTATTTATTTATTTACTTATAGGCACGACTACAGATTACAAATTAAACATTTAGAAATAATATAGTAAGGAATAGAATACAGTTTAATTTGAAATCCGATTATAGTCAGGCACATTTTTTGTAGATTGATAAATATTTAGTTAAAATAGGGCTATAAAGTTATGAGATATTACAAAGGTATAGAAATAACAATAAATAACCTAATAAAAGTATACTTAGACTAAGTAAAATAAAAACATTAGTTTGTCAAGTAAAAGATTAAAAAATTAATAATGTCAACGTGGATTGGATTAAATTAAGTAATTATAGGCGCGCTCGTAGCGCTGTGCGACCGTGGTGTTTTTACCGATCACCAAAGTTAAGCAGCGTTCGACTCGGTCGGCTTGAGATGGGTGACCGTTTGTGGCATTTTCATATTCGAGCGTCTCCGTGCTTCGGAAGGCACGGTAAGCCGTTGGTCCCGGTTACCACTTAATGTGGTAGTCTTTTAGCCGAGTTGGAAGCCTTAAAGGCGGCTTGATAAGCTTGAACAGCAGGTGGCCACAAACCTGCCTCCACCAATCCGCACTGGGTCCGCGTGGGTAATCTCTCTCACCTCGATTTGTGAGAGAAGGTCTTTGCCCAGTAATGGGCAGTATAGGCTAATATTATTATTATTATATAAGTAATTATAATAAAATAAAGACTTTAAAGTATTTCCAAAATATAAATAAAAAATAGATTAAAATGAAATTATAATTTAGAATTAAAATTTATCTGATTTAAGAATTCTTTTACACTGATGAAGATATTCTCGGTGTATTTGATAAAATATGTCTAACTCTTTGCTGTGATTATTATGCCCTCTGCACATTCGAGCAACAGGGTCATTGTGTGAGGTTTTATTGTTAGAGTGGGGCACCGAATGAGCGGGCTATGGAGCGAGCTATGCTCGGCGTCTCTTTGAAGGATAAAATTCGTAACGAGGTAATCCGACAAAGAACCAAAGTTACCGACATAGCTCGCAAACTCAGTAAGCTAAAGTGGCAATGGGCTGGTCACATCTGCAGAAGGACCGACGGCCGATGGAGCAAGCGTGTCCTAGAGTTGAGACCGCGGCTTGGTAAGCGTAAGGTAGGACGGCCCCCAGCTAGATGGACCGACGACCTCAAAAAGGTCGCTGGGACAGACTGGATGCGGAAGGCGGAGGACCGTGTGCAATAGCGCGTGTTAGGAGAGGCCTATGTCCAGCAATGGACTGCGATAGGCTGATTGATTGATTGATTGAACGAGAATAAATTTTGTGTGCGGTTACTACCACCAATTTTTAGGGTAAAATGGCTCAGCAATTCACCTGCGTCCCACTTCGAGTTAATAATCTTGTAAAGTTATAGTTCCTGTTCTGTCTGTTCCAAGTTCTACTGTGACATGGCTAATTTACTAAACTAAGGGTTGGCTCCCGACGAGAGAACTCCTGAACGGTTAAAAGCAAATCATGAAATTTTGTAAGCACATTTGACGGGCGATTAAGCGCAGTGGTTGAGAGCTTAAGCCGCTCCGCCCACTGTATAATATATATCATAGTCACGGGTTCGATTCCAGCACGGGACAAATCTTTGTGTGACGCACAATTATTTGTTTCGGTCTGGGTATTTGTGTATGTGAATTTAGATGTTTGTAAACGCACCCAAGACACAGGAAGAAATCCTAGTGTGGGGCAACGTTTTTATGTAAAAAAAATAATATTGGCCGTTTTATATTATACCATTACCTGGCTGCATATAAGCTTGTTCCTAAAAAGTATTTTTAAAATAAAATTATTTATCAAGTTATTATATATTTTAAAAACTCACAACGCCATCTACCCACATTATCAAAAAATGAAGCATCTTTGCCTTTACTTTTAACCAAAGGACGTATAAATATATCGCTACATAACAATATAAGATGACCTGTCACGCGACTTTAATATCTAAAAAATAAGGTTTACTTTCGTTTGAATATATTAATAAAAAGGGTCTATTTATACTGGACGATTCGGTATCACACTAAATAAAAAAACCTTTAACGTCACGATAAAAATCCGCAACAAAGCCAAAAAAGGTTTCACGATTTTCCAAACGTTTACACTTCGAATATGACCCCTATTACCAAGTAATAAGGATCATCGAGAAGTGTTATGTAAGCCTGAAAGGAGTAGTCTAGAAGGCAGCGACAGTGTTTTTTCCATTATTTAGAAAAATAAAATAATTGGTAAGCCAGAGAGGTATGTAAGGAAAGAACCTGTTGGAACTCTGTACTCTCTGCCTACCCCGCGAGGGAGCTGGCGTGATGATATAGATAGATAGATAAAATAATTTAATACTTCCTAGTTGTCCTAGTGGCAAATCGCTTTGTGATCACGAGATACAAATCTTAGGTCAGATAAATGTAGTTCTTCTAACGAAAAATTTCCAGTAAGAGTCCGGAGTCTGGAATTGTGCCCGAAATATGGCAATAGGCCCTGCCCTACCACCTGCAACCCCCGCTTTTGGTATATACCAAAAGGTGTAAATAATTTAATAGAAAAAACATTTTTCAAAACCAGCTTTTATGCAGCTAGGTAACAGTGCAATTTAAAACGGTCAATCAAAATTTAATGTGTATCAAAATTTCGTGTCTTCGTCGTTAGCCGTTGAGGAGTTCCTTCGTCTGGAGCCAAGCCTAAATGTAGAATCAAGTCATGTCTACCATAAAAATGCACTGTCATCTGAAATGAACCGACATGTCAAATTGAACTCTGTAGAAAAGTTCTCCAGCATATTGGTATGACCCGAATATTGATGCAAACCATCAAAAAGCGAAAAATCGGATATCTCGGACACGTGCTGTGCCACGACAGATTTTTTTTTAATTATCACCTGCTTTAATTAATTATGATGGGCAAAATTGAGGGCAACAGACGCGTTGGACGACGGAAGAAATCATGGCTGCGGAACATTTGGCAGTGGACCAGAGTTGCCAGCGTTGAGCAGTTGTTCCGTATGACTTAAAAAAGAAGCACATACGCAAAGCTGACGACCAACCTCCAGTAATGGAGAGGCACTTGTAGAAGAAGAATAAGAGGAAGTGGTTCGTTCATTTAGCTTGAAAGATATAACCTTAGCAAATAAACATTAGAATTTAAATAAAAGTTTGTAAAGATGCATTTGTTCATTAATGCGGCCAGCAACCACGAGATTCTAGCAGTATAGTTTTGCTTATTAAAAAAGTAACAAAAGATCGAAATTTTGTACTATCTGCTTACCTCGCAAGGGATCTGGCATCATAATATACATAGCACGATGATCGGAAAGCGCATTATGCACCACTAAATCAACGAGACAGTCCCATCAAATGATTATATAATTATACTACCATCCAAAATAACGAGTGCAAGTCAAATGAAAGCTTGTAAAAAATGAAGTCAAATTCAGAACCTTTTATTGAGGTCGGCTAAATACAAGGTGTAACATACATAACTCAAATTCAAATTCATTTATTTGCTTAATACAGGATATTTTTGCTTGATACAAAATGGTATAAATCATAAATAAATTAGGTAACACTGTATTATTACCGTAGTGGTGAGCAAATATTACAAACGTATCCGTCATACATTATTATATCACTAAATATTTTACAATGATCATACAAAATGTTATTAAAATTTTTCAAATGTCTTTTCAATTTATATATTAAGTCTAATTAATAAATTATATCGGTGAGGAATTCATTTATAATATAGTGGCATTTGTCTATCAAAAAAGGTTGTAGTCTACTTTTTAATGAGGATAACTAGGACATTGCTTTGATTTCTGTCGGTGTCTTGATATATATTGTCCCAGCCATTAAAAGAAAGATCTGGTTGATAAAGTAAGTTTTATTTGGTGGCAGTTAATACTGCTTATAGAATAAATTCTGGTGGGGTCACGTATACCTTTACCCCTTTTCTCAAATAATATTTCGTTGCGTAATACGAATAGTATTAATATAGACAAAGAATAACAATGGGCCAAGGACGCCTCTATAATGCAAAACCTCAAAATAGTTTGTTCTAAATCCACAACTGAATCGATTTCATTTCGGTTAATTGGTAGTCTTCTGAACTAAGTACTGTCCTGGTTACTTTTCTGAATTCATTATTGGTGGTAGAGATGATTTATAAATACTAAAATGGTTTACATGAATAAGAAATATCTAATATTGATTCTGATCTGATAATTTGGATACCAAAGAGTTTAATAATGGTTAAAAACTCCTTGAAATTGTAAATTTAATTTTCGTATTGAATTCATAAAGCAATAATCTAATTGGGGTATCTGCGGTCTATATATATATATCTATCATTTTAAAATAGCATTACCAAATGTCACCTTGCTCTTGGGCTACAAAGATATGTACGATAAAATGGGGCTCTATTGAAATCGGGAAAGGGTCCGAAGGTTGCTGCCGGAGTACAGCGCTATTTATTTAGATCTCAAGTGACATTTCAGGAATCGGTCGTGAAATACGAAAATTTCAGTACCGGGAGCTGACAAAGATAAATTGTGTGGTAACGAGGCTTTTTGCGTCACGAATAAGTAACTTTCACATCGGAATCCTGTAAAAAATATCAAAGGTTAATATTATGAATGTAAAAGTTTGTGTCTAGATATTTGGATCTTGTTACTCAATCACGCAAAAACGGTAGAATGCATTTGGATGAAATTTGGCACACAGATATTTTATTCTCTAAATTAACGCATAGGATACCTTTTATCCTGATTAGTGTAAGGAGTGTCTAAAGAGAACGCGGACGGAGTCGCGGGTTAGTCGAGGTAATAAATTATCTCTGTGCCGAATTTAAAGTGAGGGAAGGTTAGTCGTATAAACTACTTACGCTCTACTTGCCTTGCCACACTATCCCTGCCCGGCACTCCCTTCAGAGCCGGTTTTTTGAGCGGGAGTCAAAAAACTAACCACGCCCATTCAATATCTAAAGAAAATGTACCCTACATTTTCTTGATTCAGAAAAAGCTTTCTCATGGGAAAGCTAGTATAAGAAATGCCATGGGGATATTTTAAGAAAAGATTATCATTTTGAGGATAAGAAAATCAAATCTGATGTCGAGAGTTAGACTGCCTCATTGGTCTAGTGGCAAAGCGCATCGCTTTTTGATCATGAGGTCGTGCGTTCAAATCCTAGGTCGGACAAATGTAGTTTTTCTAACGAAAAATTCCCAGTATCAGTCCGAAGTCTGGAATTGTGCCCGGTGTATGGCAATAGACTCGCTCCCTATTACATGGGACCTAACATCGTTGGCGAAAAGTGGGTACACTCAGTACACCTTTACATACTCTCTTCGTACTTTAAGCTCTGTGTTTCTCTTATGTTTGCAAAAACTCCAGACATCACACACCGCCACGCCTATATTCCTTTCGCCGACGATATTAGCGAAGCCGTATGTAATAGCGATTACACCACATCACACACCACAATTCGATAGGACATGTAGTATTATGATAGTTATATTTTCTCTACACGTACGGGATATTTGGCCACATTTCCAGAAAAGACGATGATAATTTGGAGAAGCTACTGGTTACTGGTAAGGTCGATGGTCAAAGACCTCGAGGCCACAGCCTAACACGTTGGTCTGACACCCCTCCTATCACCCGCAACCACAGTCCCCGGCATGTTTTCACCGACCCTCCCGATGCCCTTACATCCCTTCTTTCGGATACAGATACCACACAAAGGATCGGACACCGACCTCGCCGGCGAGGTCGAAGAATCCCTTGTACGCCAGCCGACGAGACAGCTAGTATACGCCCTCCCCCATAGCGACTGCCCAAGCCGAGGCCGTTCCTCCTTGAGGCGCCCTCGAGCTAGTTGCCCCCTTGCCCTTCTGGCTCGAGCGTAGTGGTTGCAAGCTCGCTCTCTTGTCCGGTAAACTTGTAAAGGCCCCACGGCCAACAGCGTAGGTCATTCACACACATACACACACACACTCACGTTGGTCTGACCAGATTTGCACAATACGACTCGAATAGGAGGACGCGATATTTTGTTGTTATCAACCAAAAGCAATATATTTAATAATTATATATATATATATATATATATATATATTTCATTTCATAAAGGATTGCGGAATGGTTGTACAATTTTATTTCATCCATATTCATTCGTTTTTGCTAATGTGAAAATATACAGATTTTTTTATAATATACTATTTGTTGCCCATGGCTTCACACGGAATTATTTTTTCATTTAACGTAGGAAGGTAAGTAATTAATAAAATCTTACTAAATTCACTGTAGGCACTCCTATCGAAATAAACGGCGGTACCAACTCTAGAACTGTGGGCAATGTCACGATAAAAAGTCTATAATAATCCCTTGAAAAGGCATCGAACATATAACCATATGAACTTAAGAAAAGTTCTTTATTTCGATATCACAAACAAATTTAGATAGACCTAGATGGTATTCAAGGTCTGATGATGGGTCCAGAAGGTGGCTTCAAAAACTCACCTAAACAAAACAGCCCTACCATTTTTTACTGTTATTTTTTTATCATACACGAGACCAAAAAGTATAAAATAATCTCTATACCAATACGCCAGATCCCTTGTAGAGTAAGCAATTGAAATAATTTAAATAAAAAAACGTGGGACGTAAGTCAAATACACTTGTATGAAACAAAATAGTTTTCTATATATTTCTTTCCGTTAACCTCAGTACAAAGTTCACTTCCCATTGATCCCTCCTTCGGTAATGACCTACGGGATTTGCCCTTTGATTTTGCATAACCTACAAAGGAGTTCTCTAACTTACTTGAATAATGAAATGGATATATTTAGAACATAATTTCTTATATTCCTCATGTGGGGCTTGGAATTTTGCAGTTATATTTTAGTGGGAATACTGTAGTGTCATCTTAAACATAATAATTTTAATTTAAAAAAACCTTTTTAAAAACAAGCTTTTATAGCAAAAACTCAACTAAGATATCTCTCTCTCTCTATCTATATCATCACGCGAGATCCCTTGCAGGGTAGGCAGAGAGTGCAGAGTTCCAACAGGTTCTTTCCGTACATACCTCTCTGGCTCCACTCTCATAGTTTGTCTCATACACGCTCGCCGGTTACGTAGACTCTTGACTTGTCCTACAGATAAGAGTCGGTCTATTTGGTCGTGGTAACATAGTCTACTCTATCTATGGCCGCGTGGTTCCCGGCTTAGAATAGGACCAACCCATCTCATCCCATCGGGTGTCGTACAAGGCGACTAAGGGAAAACTAGGGAATGGGCAGCAGCGTTCCCTTAACACTTCAACGACCAATAACTGCGCTCGCCAACCCGCCTGCCAAGCGTGGCGAGTATGGCAAACACCCCCAATTATGGAAGAAAATAGGAAAACCAGGCCCCTAGTCCCCGGCGGTCCTGTTCGTCCTGGCCACGGTAGCAGCCATGGTAACGACAGGACAAGGGGTGCTAAGAATCTCCGGCAGAGATTCGGCTACCACCAAAACCGAAAATTGGCCCTGGTGACATACAACGCACGCACATTGAGGACAGATGAGAAGCTAGTTGAGCTGGAAGAAGAGTTAAACAAGTTGCGGTGGAGTATTGTTGGTTTATCGGAGGTCCGAAGAGAGGGCGAGGACACGATAACCTTAAAATCCGGCAACTTGTTTTACTACCGGGAGGGCGAACAGCAGTCCCAAGGTGGTGTCGGATTTATCGTCCACAAGTCACTCATAAACAACATTGTGTCCATCACTAGTGTGTCGAGCAGGGTAGCGTACCTGATACTCAGAATATCCAAAAGATATTCGCTGAAGGTCATACAGGTCTACGCACCGACCTCGGCATACTCAGATGATGAGGTCGAAGTTATGTATGAGGACATTAGTAGAGCCATACATACTTCCAAAGCACATTTTACAGTAGTTATGGGTGACTTCAATGCGCGGCTGGGCCAACGGGGCGATGATGAGCTAAGAGTGGGGCAATTTGGATATGGGCAGCGCAACCCCAGGGGTCAGAGGCTGGCCGAATATCTGGAGAAAGAGGGACTCTTTATGATGAACTCTTTCTTCCGGAAGCCGCCTCATAGAAAATGGACCTGGATGAGTCCTGATGGTTCCACAAAAAATGAGATAGACTTCATCATGAGCACCAAGCGACAAATATTTAATGATGTCTCCGTGATTCATAGGGTAAAAACCGGCAGTGATCACTGAATGGTCAGAGGCACATTAAATATTAATGTCAAAATGGAAAGATCGCGTCTGATGAAGTCTACGCTCCGACCTACTCATGCATATATCCAAAACCCCGAGAACTTTCAACTCGAATTGTCAAACCGCTTCGAATTGCTAGACAGCAGCGCATCAGTGGACGAAATCAACATCAGGCTGGTAGAGACTGTTCATACGTTCGGGTCCAAGTATTTTAAGACCCACCGTAAAAATAGGCCTCAAAAACTATCTGACCACACCCGAAACCTCATGGCTGAGCGACGTTCCATGACGCTCCAAACCTCCGATGATGCTAAGTCCTATAGGCAGCTAAATGGACAGATATTAAAGTCCTTGCGACACGACTTACGGTCCTTCAAGGCAAGGCGTATCGAGGAGACCATAGAGCAGAACAAGGGCTCTAAAGTGTTCGCAAGAGACGCGTCTGTTGGGCAGAGCCAGTTGACGAAACTGAAGACGGAGGACGGAAACGTAACGTCAAATAGGTCAGAGGTGCTCAGGGAGATAGAGAGGTTCTATGGACAGTTATATACCTCAGTAGCTAAACCTGTTGTTGACTTGGTAAAAGACCCAAGAGCCAAGCTAACCCGACACTGCACTGAAGATATCCCGGACATCAGCCTGTGCGAGATTAGGATGGCTCTCAAACAACTAAAAAACAACAAAGCGCCGGGTGAAGACGGAATTACTGCAGAACTTCTGAAAGCGGGCGGATCGCCGGTACTTAAAGTCCTTCAGAGGCTATTTAATTCCGTCTTGCTTGAAGGGAAAACGCCGGAAGCATGGAATAGGGGTGTGGTGGTGCCTTTTTTTCAAGAAAGGTGATAACACCTTATTGATGAACTATAGGCCCATCACACTGCTGAGCCATGTTTATAAGTTGTTTTCGAGAGTCATTACGAATCGTCTCGAACGAAGGCTTGATGACTTCCAGCCTCCCGAACAAGCCGGTTTCCGGAAAGGCTTTAGTACCATAGACCACATACATACGCTGCGGCAGGTTATACAGAAGACTGAGGAGTATAATCGGCCACTATGCTTGGCGTTTGTGGACTATGAGAAAGCCTTTGATTCGATCGAGACTTGGTCGGTTCTTAGATCTCTCCAGCGATGCCGCATTGACTATAGGTACATCGAAGTGTTGAAGTGCTTGTATAATAACGCCACCATGTCAGTCCGAGTACAGGGGCAGTGCACGAAGGTGATCCCCATAAAAAGAGGAGTAAGACAGGGAGACGTCATGTCTCTGAAACTGTTTACGGCCACCTTAGAGGACGCCTTCAAGCTCTTGGAATGGCAAGGACTTGGCATCAACATCAATGGCGAATACATCACTCACCTTCGATTTGCCGACGACATTGTGGTCATGGCGGAGTCGCTGGAAGATCTAGGACGAATGCTCGGTGACCTCAATAGAGTATCCCAACAAGTGGGTCTTAAAATGAATATGGACAAAACAAAAATAATGTTTAATGTCCATGTCGTACCCACCGCACTCACCGTTGGGAACTCTACTCTTGAAGTTGTCGACGAATACATTTACCTGGGACAGGCAGTCCGGTTAGGTAGGTCCAACTTTGAGAGAGAGGTCAATCGACGAATCCAACTCGGCTGGGCAGCGTTCGGGAAACTGCGCAACATCTTCTCATCCAAAATACCTCAGTGCCTAAAGACTAAAGTTTTTAGTCAATGTGTGTTACCAGTGATGATATATGGATCAGAGACGTGGTCTCTTACAATAGGTTTCATAAAAAAGCTCAAAGTTGCTCAGCGAGCTATGGAGAGAGCTATGCTCGGCGTTTCTCTACGTGATCGAATCAGGAATGAGGAGATTCGTAGAAGAACCAAGGTCACCGACATAGCCCTCAGGATTAGCATGCTGAAGTGGCAATGGGCTGGCCACATAGCGCGAAGATCGGACGGGCGTTGGGGCAGAAAGATTCTAGAGTGGAGACCACGTATTGGCAAGCGCAGCGTAGGACGACCGCCTGCCAGATGGACCGACGATCTTGTGAAAATCGCAGGAAATCGTTGGATGCAGGTGGCATCGGACCGGTTACGCTGGAAAGCGATTGGGGAGGCCTATGTTCAGCAGTGGACAAGTATAGGCTGAAATGATGATGATGAACATAGTCTACTAGATCAGATAACTTTCTTAGTTAAGGAGTTCCTATGACTTCCTTCCAGTTCCATCATCAGACCCTAAACACCATCCGGGTGGGAAGTACTCATCAAAACAAATCCAACGAGCCCAACAACGGCAGACTTATATTGAGGAATTAATTGTTGCATTGACTACCTTTCGGTTTCACCATCAGACCCTGAACACTATCTCATTGTATAATACTTGTCAATACCAATCTAATACGCCTAAATACGAGCGGGTAACGTTATATAGTTCACATGTTTTTATGGCTACCTTCCGACTCCATCATTAAACTAGCTCCATAGTACCATATTATTGCATTGTCACCGAACTTACATACGTATGCCAAATGTCAGCTCAATCGGTACCAAACCTGTAAATGTTTAAATAATTGATCACAAGATTTAAACCGAAAATACAGACAGACATACGAACATTGCAACTTAAATAAAAGCTTGTAATAATAAGACCTTTATAAAGGAGTAAAAGTATTTTTTGCAAATTTAAAAAAAAGTAATAAACATCAAAATTTGTTGGAATCAATTTAGTTACCGATTTAGAACAAACTCCTTTCAGGTCTGGCGTTTATTATGTTACACCTTGTATAAACTCTTAAAATGAGGCGGACTATCTGGGCACAATGGACACAAATAGTTAGGCCAAACTGTGTCCTACAAAATGAAGATGTCCCACAACGAGGTCATCGTCGTTGAGACAGGCCCAGAAAGCGGTGGCGCGATGACCTCGACACGTATTGAACAGAATGGCGCTAGAGAAAAGAGGGTTAGACCTTTGCCCAGCTGTGAGACACATTGGTTCGGTCGGTCTGGGATGGGTGATCTATGGCATATTCATGTTTGAGCGTCGTCGTGCTTCGGAAGGCACGTTAAACCATTGATCCCGGTTACCACTTAATGTAAATAATATAAATAAATAATAGTTTCTTTCTAAGTAAATTTACACAGTAACCACTTACATAATCTTAAGCTACTAGTTATTGAGAATTGTAACAATAAAAAGCAAGTATATTATTTATTTAATGTTGTAGTTGCTAAGCCAAATGGGAAGCCATATAGGCGGCTTAAAAAGTCCCGACAGCAGGGCCACAAACCTGCCTCCACCGCTCCGCTCAGAGTCCGCGTGGTGGAGTATGACCTAATCTCTCTCACCGCAATTTATGAGGACTTTACTCAGCTTGCCGTTTAGTGAATTAGGACAAAACATCGTCGGCGGTATGTTAGTATACACAGTATACCTCTGTCACCCCGGCTTAGGAATAGGTGTAATATTAACCCTGTTAAAAAACTGTACCACCGTTGGGCACGGGCCTCCTCTCAAACTGAGAGGATTTAGGCCATAGTCTACCACGCTGGCCCAGTGCGGGTTGGTGAACTTAACACACCTTCGAGAAACTCTTAGGCATGTAGGTTTCCTCACGATGTTTTTCTTCACCGTTAAAGCAAGTGATAATTAAGTTTAAATACGCACATACTTTCGAAAAGACAGAAGTGCATGCCTGAGTATGAACCCGAGACTTTTGACTTTGCAGTCTAACGGTCTAACCACTAGGCTATCGCTTCAGTTTATTATTTTATCTATATCATCACGCTAGATCCCGTGCGGGGAAAGCAGAGAGTACAGAGTTCCAATAGGTTCCTTCTGTTTATTATTCAACTAGCTGATGCCTGCGACTTCGCTCGCGTTTAATAGATTATTTATTATTTATTTAAAGTTTATTCCATATATAGGCAGAATATTTATTTTTATTTATAATTTTCAAATAGTAAATGATAAGGTAGAAGATAATCCACAGATATCCAGGTAAAGGAAACAGGTAAAGTCTGAACACATTATTTATTTTTAAGGTATTACTTACGTTTATATTTTATAATAATTTACATAAATACTTAACTGGTATATTCGCTTTGCCGCGTGGTTCCCGGCTTAGAATTGGACCAACCCATCTCATCTCATTGGGTGTCGTACAAGGCGACTAAGAGACAACTAGGGAACGGGCAGCAGCGTTCTCCCAGATACTTCCACGACCACTGAACTGCGCTCGCCAACCCGCCTGCCAAGCGTGGCGAGTAAGGCAAATCCCCCAATCAACATGAAAGAAAAGTACAAACCCAGGCCCCTAGTCCCCGGCAGTCCTGTTCGTCCTGGCCACGGTAGCAGCCATGGTAACGACAGGACAAGGGGTGCGAAGAATCTCCGGCAGAGATTCGGCTACCACCAAAAACGACGAAAATTGGCCCTGGTGACATACAACGCACGCACGTTGAGGACAGATGAGAAGCTAGTTGAGCTGGAAGAAGAGATAGACAAGTTGCACTGGAGTATAATTGGTTTATCGGAGGTCCGAAGAGAGGGCGAGGACACGGTAACCTTAAAATCCGGCAATTTGTTTTTCTACCGGGAGGGCGAACAACAGTCCCAAGGTGGTGTCGGATTTATCGTCCACAAGTCACTCATAAACAACGTTGTGTCCATCACCAGTGTGTCGAGCAGAGTAGCGTACCTGATACTCAGAATATCCAAAAGATATTCGCTGAAGGTCATACAGGTCTACGCACCGACCTCGGCATACTCAGATGATGAGGTCGAAGTTATGTATGAGGACATTAGTAGAGCCATAAATACTTCCAAAGCACATTTTACAGTAGTTATGGATGACTTCAATGCGCGACTGGGCCAACGGGGCGATGATGAGCTGAGAGTGGGGCAATTTGGATATGGACAGCGCAACCCCAGGGGTCAGAGGCTGGCCGAATTTCTGGAGAAAGAGGGACTCTTTATGATGAACTCTTTCTTCCAGAAGCCGCCTCATAGGAAATGGACCTGGATGAGCCCTGATGGTTCCACAAAAAATGAGATAGACTTCATCATGAGCACCAAGCGACAAATATTTAATGATGTCTACGTGATTCATAGGGTAAAAACCGGCAGTGATCACCGTATGGTCAGAGGCACATTAAATATTAATGTCAAAATGGAAAGATCGCGTCTGATGAAGTCTACGCTCCGACCTACTCATGCATATATCCAAAACCCCGAGAACTTTCAACTCGAATTGTCAAACCGCTTCGAATTGCTAGACAGCAGCGCATCAGTGGACGAAATCAACAACAGGCTGGTAGAGACTGTTCATACGGTCGGGTCCAAGTATTTTAAGACCCACCGTAAAAATAGGCCTCAAAAACTATCCGACTACACCCGAAACCTCATGGCTGAGCGACGTTCCATGACGCTCCAAACCTCCGATGATGCTAAGTCCTATAGGCAGCTAAATGGACAGATATTGAAGTCCTTGCGACACGACTTACGGTCCTTCAATGCAAGGCGTATTGAGGAGACCATAGAGCAGAACAAGGGCTCTAAAGTGTTCGCAAGAGACGCGTCTATTGGGCAGAGCCAGTTGAGGAAACTGAAGACGGAGGACGGAAACGTAACGTCAAATAGGTCAGAGGTGCTCAGGGAGATAGAGAGGTTCTATGGACAGTTATATACCTCAGTAGCTAAACCTGTTGTTGACTTGGTAAAAGACCCAAGAGCCAAGCTAACCCGACACTGCACTGAAGATATCCCGGACATCAGCCTGTGCGAGATTAGGATGGCTCTCAAACAACTAAAAAACAACAAAGCGCCGGGTGAACACGGAATTACTGCAGAACTTCTGAAGGCGGGCGGATCGCCGGTACTTAAAGTCCTTCAGAGGCTATTTAATTCTGTCTTGCTTGAAGGGAAAACGCCGGAAGCATGGAACAGGGGTGTGGTGGTGCTGTTTTTCAAGAAAGGTGATAACACCTTATTGAAAAACTATAGGCCCATCACACTGCTGAGCCATGTTTATAAGTTGTTTTCGAGAGTCATTACGAATCGTCTCGAACGAAGGCTTGATGACTTCCAGCCTCCCGAACAAGCCGGTTTCCGGAAAGGTTTTAGTACCATAGACCACATACATACGCTGCGGCAGGTTATACAGAAGACAGGAGTATAATCGGCCACTATGCTTAGCGTTTGTGGACTATGAGAAAGCCTTTGATTCGATCAAGACTTGGGCGGTTCTTAGATCTCTCCAGCGATGCCGCATTGACTATAGGTACATCGAAGTGTTGAAGTGCTTGTATAATAACGCCACCATGTCAGTCCGAGTACAGGGACAGTGCACGAAGGTGATCCCCATAAAAAGAGGAGTAAGACAGGGAGACGTCATTTCTCCGAAACTGTTTATGGCCACCTTAGAGGACGCCTTCAAGCTCTTGGAATGGCAAGGACTTGGCATCAACATCAATGGCGAATACATCACTCACCTTCGATTTGCCGACGACATTGTGGTCATGGCGGAGTCGCTGGAAGATCTAGGACGAATGCTCGGTGACCTCAATAGAGTATCCCAACAAGTGGGTCTTAAAATGAATATGGACAAAACAAAAATAATGTTTAATGTCCATGTCGTACCCACCGCACTCACCGTTGGGAACTCTACTCTTGAAGTTGTCGACGAATACATTTACCTGGGACATGCAGTCCGGTTAGGTAGGTCCAACTTTGAGAGAGAGGTCAATCGACGAATCCAACTCGGCTGGGCAGCGTTCGGGAAACTGCGCAACATCTTCTCATCCAAAATACCTCAGTGCCTAAAGACTAAAGTTTTTAGTCAATGTGTGTTACCAGTGATGACATATGGATCAGAGACGTGGTCTCTTACAATAGGTCTCATAAAAAAGCTCAAAGTTGCTCAGCGAGCTATGGAAAGAGCTATGCTCGGCGTTTCTCTACGTGATCGAATCAGGAATGAGGAGATTCGTATAAGAACCAAGGTCACCGACATAGCCCTCAGGATTAGCATGCTGAAGTGGCAATGGGCTGGCCACATAGCGCGAAGATCGGACGGGCGTTGGGGCAGAAAGATTCTAGAGTGGAGACCACGTATTGGCAAGCGCAGCGTAGGACGACCGCCTGCCAGATGGACCGACGATCTTGTGAAAATCGCAGGAAATCGTTGGATGCAGGTGGCATCGGACCGGTTACGCTGGAAAGCGATTGGGGAGGCCTATGTTCAGCAGTGGACAAGTATAGGCTGAAATGATGATGATGTATATTCCTTCCGAGTAACCCCCCTTGCAATGTACAGTAACGTTATTTAATTTAATAATTATATTTATAAGCAGAGCTCCGCTCGTAGATTACATTCCTTTTTATACTGTCAACAAACAATGCAGAGGGGCCACGTGTTCACATTCTATTGATTTCATAGTGTCTTATTTATTACAAAGGTCATCAAAAATCTTAAAAAGATTAATTCACTACATAACTATAAAATTCTTGCCATAAAACACCTCTTGGCTTCTTATTAAAATAATATAAACATAACCTCTAATTGCACCTTATAACTCCAAATGTAAACATACTTAAAGCATGTAACACAAGTACAGCCCACGCGAGAGGCCCAATTTAGTGTATATTAACGTATCTTGGCACAGTAAACAAATAAATTCAAATATATTTTCACAGAATCTATCACGTTCATTTTGTAATTTGGCATAGGTAGGTTTAGGTGTTAACTCAATTGCCTGTATCAACCCATGTCTCTATAGAAATACTAGTGAATGTTTCCCTATCCCGTTGGAATTTCGATACATCCTAAAAATAGTTTTTAGTTACTATAATTACCTATATGCATGCCAAAATTTGAGTCTGTAACAATTATGGTTACAGATACCAGGCAACTTTAAAGTGAGAAAACGAATCCCATTTATTCGCTACCCCGTCGAAATTTCAATATATATCCATATTATTAGCAGTATACATTATAAAGGAAACCTCTGTACAATTTGAGGTTTCTAAGTCCAAGGGTATGGACTGGACGTCGCTGTGTCAGGCAGTGAATGAGTATGTCAGGCCTTCTCTTTTAATATATATGTATATATATATAGATTTATATAAAAGGAGTAAAAATATCGTCGAAGTACTTACCTTAATTTATTTGTTAAACAGACATTGTTTTGGGGACAATATTTCGCTCAGAATAAATCTTTTGTCTAAAGAATTCAATGGACCCCAAGTAACAATCATAATAGACGAGACACACGCCGATGTAAATCAGAACTAGAATAACTAAAAATAAAAATAACACCGTTAAACCTACATACCTAAGTGGCAGAGGTGTAGAATAGAATAGAATAGAACAGAAAATTATTTCTAAGAGCAATTTCATCCAGACAAATACTAGAAAGAAAAGTAATCAGGGTAGTCTGTGGCTTACGCTTTTATTGGTATATAAATTATAATAATATTAACCCTGTTATGAAACCGTCCCACCGTTGGGCACGGGCCTCCTCTCAAACTGAGAGGGTTTAGGCCATAGTCCACCACGCTGGTCCAGTGCGAGTTGGCGAACTTCACACACCTTCGAGAAACTCTCAGGCATGCAGGTTTCCTCACGATGTTTTCCTTCACCGTTAAAGCAAGTGATAGTTAATTTTTTTTATTGGTATACATAAGTATTTAAATATATATATATATATTATTCTTGATTCATAGCAAGAAGAAGATTCCAAACGCATTCCTAAAACGTATTTCTCAAAACTCACACATACACGTACAAGTTTCATTGTTAATTGGGGTATAAAAGTGCTTTAAAAAGGGTAAAAACCTTTAAATTTGAAAATTTGGTTTGCGTTTTGACTTTATGAAGCAATTCTCTAATCGGGGTGTCTGAGGTCTTGCGTTTATTATGTTACACCTTGTATATATATATATATATATATATATATATATATATATATAAAAGATAAATAAATACAAATTACATAAATACTCACAGATAAGTATAACAAAAGGGGACTGATTATGATGTATTTTATTTTCTTAGCAAGCAGAGCGATAGTGGTCAAAGAACCATCTTTTTGGAAGAAGTTGACGAATGTGCACGTCTGACTGATACAGGCAATGCATTCCACAAGCGGACAGCCTGGACTGTGAAGGATTTATCAAAGAAATTACTGTGTACTGTGAACACCTACTTTTCGCCGACGGTGCAAGGTCCCATGTATAGTAGGCGAGCGTATTGGCATTTTGCTGGACGCTATGCCAGACTCCGGCCCGATACTGGATTTTTTTCTATAGAAAATTTACATATTTGTCGCGATTGCTACGCGCATTATTTGACCAACTACCATAAGACCAACGAGGCAGTCTAACTAAGAATGATAGATAGACAGATAACCATTTAATGGTAAATACTAAATGGGGACAACATTAGGTAATGCTATATTTTTTGACGTTCGTAAGCCCTCTTGTTGGTCTATACATATAAAATATTTATCTTGGACTTTGAAAAATAAGGCACCTTCAACACATCATGTATCTACATATATCATCACTTGTGTGTGTGTGTGTCTGTGTGAATGACGCAGTTGGCCGCGGGTCTTTTACAGATTCACCGGACAAGAGGGCGAGCGTGCTACCACTACGCTCGAGCCAAAAGGGCAAGGGGGCAACTAGCTCAAGGGCGCCTCAAGGAGGAATGGCCTCGACTTGGGCAGTATTCATATATTATTACACCAGAAGCCTTTTGTAGGCACAGAGTACAGAGGTCCAACAGGTTCTTTACTTACAGACCTCGCTCGCTTCCTCCACTATTATAGTTCATCTCACCCATGATTACATAGAATCTTGACTTAATCCTTACATAAAACACGATCTATTTGATCTTGGTAACATAACATAAGTGAAAATTTCATATAGGTTTTGAAAAACCCAGATAAGTGAGCTGAGGTTTAATGGCATTGAAATCACATGGAGCGTTCTATTCATGAGACTAACACAAATATTTGTATCATTTTCATGGTACTACCAACTACTCTATCACCGTAAGTGACAACAGGCATATCTAGACCGAACATGGATCTTTGTGAACGCAAACGAGGCGAGTCTTCGGGACATTATCAGGAGCTTTCAGCTTCGAAAAATCGTTGGAATTTTCTTTACCAATCTTTAGTATTTGTAGATATGTATTACAGTTAAAAGGTAATATTTGAAAAAACCATTTGATATTGAAATATCTGCGCCTGGTATATTACGAAAGGGATTGGCAGAAGACAAAGTAACCTCAAGATTCAATGAGATATTTTGTCAGGCTTTGTCAGGTTAGGTCATACTCCACGCGAGGGGCGGGGGCCTTAGCGTCCTTCACGAGCGACCTCAAAGGGCACGGCGGCGTGGTGTGGCCCACGACACCGTGTGGCGAGCATCGCGTCGTTGAGTCTCCCCCGATGGCGGACTCTTCAGAGCGCGGCACAAGAGGGGCACCGGTGCGGTCCATACTAAGATCCCGGAGCCCCTCCAAATTGCTGATGTCGGCCACCCTGGGGTTTTTAGTCGGTAGGAATCCGACACGCCCCGCGAGCTCTCCCCGAGGCTCGCGGAATTCCTATACAGGATTTTTTCTCAGCCACCACGCAAACCTAATGCTGATTGGTGGAGGCAGGTTTGTGGCCACCTGCTGATGCCTAAGCTCTCGCACCTCAATTTGTGAGAGAAGGCGTTTACCCAGTAGTGGGGCGGCAAAGGCTGATAAAACACACACACACACCGTCACGCCTATATTCCCTAAGCGGGGGTGACAGAGGTGTACTGAGTACACCCACGTTTCGCCGACGATGTTAGGTCCATGTAATAGGAGGCGAGCCTATTGCCTAGGATTTGAACCCAGGACCTCGTAATCACAAAGCGATGCTCTTTGTCATTAAACCAACGAGGCAGTCGATAAGGCTAATAATTTATTTTTTTGGCAGGTTAGACTGTCGGTTCCAGCTTTACACATTAGATTGCAGTATATTTTAATTAAAGGTTTTTGACCGTCATTGTAGGTATATATAGGTGTATATTGGTTTTTGAGCTAAAAGAAAAGAAGACCATTTCTGTATAAAAAAATCTAATTTCAATACTCTGACGCGTTCTCTCGGCTTCATTCCATTACCGACTTGAAGTTACATTAAAGCTTTTTAACTGGCCGCACCATTACGCGAAACGAAGGCTTTTACTGATCTTATGCCGATGTTTATTCAGTGATGAGGGTAAGAGATGGGATGATATAACAAGCGATTTTATTTCACTTAGCATTTGTGTAGAATGATGCTTTTAGCTCATCTTCATCATCAGTTTTCTACAACCCAGCGCAGGGCATAAGCGTCCTCTCTCTTGTGCCATTCTGCGCGGTTTTGTGCCAATTCACCAAGTTCTTCCTCTACCTCTTGATATATCATCTACCTATCTAGTCATGGGTCTGCCCACTCCTCGTTTGCCTGTTCTAGGCCACTATTCTGTCACTACCTTATTCCATCTATTATCATTTCTTCTAGCAACATGTTATTTGTTTTAGCTCAGATTTTTTTAAATCACAATGGTACCTACAGAATACATCAGCCGCGCCAACGTGTGCACAAATATAAATTTAAGGACGTGTCTAGCCTTAAATGTATGACTGCTGAGCGAATTTGGATAATATTTGGCATACAAATACTTTATTACCTGGATTAAAACATAGGATACTTTTATCCAGAAAAATTGTAAGGTTCCTGTCTAAAAGGAACAGCGGAAGAAGTCGTGGGCAGAAATTAATAAATCCATAAATTCTGCAAAGATAGCACGATGACCACTTTGTGCTGTCCTTCACCAGGTCTCGCTATAAAACCTGCTATAAAGTATAAATTAGCCGCGTGGTTCCCGGCTTAGAATAGGACCAACCCATCTCATCCCATCGGGTGTCGTACAAGGCGACTAAGGGAAAACTAGGGAATGGGCAGCAGCGTTCTCTTAACACTTCTGCGATCAAAAACTGCGCTCGCCAACCCGCCTGCCAAGCGTGGCGAGTATGGCAAATCCCCCCTTTGGGGAGGCCTATGTTCAACAGTGGACAAGTATGGGCTGAGATGATGATGATGATGATAAAGTATAATCGTTATAAATGAACTAGATCACTCACCTATCCCGGACAACAGTTAATCTTCTAAAAGGTCATTTAAAATGAAAGCCTCCGGTAATTTACGTTTGAATTCGAATCGCGCCCTCGGTGAAACTCGTTGAGAGGATTGGAGGATATTTACTCAAAACTTCTCAAATTAAATGGATGCTTGAGTGTTTTTGTGTCTAATAGACCATCACTACGTGCGAGACCTGTATTCAGAGATGGGCAAAGTATAATTAGATTAATAATTACAATTGCGATATTCAGTCATAATTCAAGATTAAAAGTGTAATCATAAACGTTGAACATTACAAAATATAATTGTCATCGTTAATCATTACACCATCACGCCTATATTCCCCAAGCGGGAGTGGTTAATCATTAATCTGATTACATTTTGCCCATCTCTGCCTGCAGTGTTGGCAGAGAGTACAGAGTTGTAACATCTTCTTTCCTTACATTACATACTGGCTTCATTCAGTATTAGGTATAGTTCTTTTACACTCTTGCCGGTTTTAGATACTCTTAGACATGGTATGATAGTTTAGTTCTTCCCCGGTACCTATATACATCAACTTGCGTCTTGTATAATATTTTATCTTTCTATCTATATATATTATCACGCCAGATCCCTTGCGGGGTAGACAGAGATTACAGAGTTCCAACAGGTTCTTTCCTTACATATGGACCATAAGTAGCTTTTCCATCGCACCATTCACTCTGTTCCCTGCACTCACTTTTTTCTATATGTCAGCGGTGTATTTCCCATTCCATATTTTATCATTCTTCTTTAAATATATGTATGTATGTCCGAACCACTAGAGCATTTCCCATCTTTATACCGTTACGTTACTGATACTTTAACTTCTTTGAGCTAGCTAGTCAGCTATATAAGCTATATGTTCTTCTACCCTAACCACCGTCCCTCAAAGAATTCTACGGTCTGTAAACCAGTCAGTTGCGTCTTAACCATCGCGTAGCCAGTTCAGAAGTCCAACTAGGGGAAGCCCAACTGGGACCCAGCGTTCTGAAGATATTGGTGTTCTCATTTGGGGAGAATCGTGGCGAAATAACCAAGACCGAGGCAGGCAAAGTAGGTGCTACGATCGGGAAGAAAGTGAGCGGTCTACATTACCCGCTGGTTGTGCCCCCCAAGGAAACTACCTCAGCAATAGTTGTTACCAGCAATAGCCAATGTAGTTCAGGCGAAGGTGGAACACAGTAAACATGTCCTTGACTGCACCTATTCTTACCAAGTATATGTCCCGTGGCTATTGAAATTAAAAATAAAACATCCTAATTTCAATACAGAACATGAATGTATGCTTCCTTCGACTTGGGTTCCGGTAACTAATATATTTCAATCCAAATCTAGCATAGTACAGCAAGGCCACCAGACACTCTGGGCTCATTTTGCGTAAATTGGACCAACAAATATGGTTAAGATGTTTGAAGGCACCCCAGAATAACCCCTTTTTGTGACGTCAAACAACTCAGTCCCTCTCGTGACCATAAGTGCTGCAAAGCATTTGTATTAGTAAATGAAAATCAAAAATAAACCGCGATAAAATTCGAAAAATAGTTTTATTTCATGTGTAATAATTGCATAAATCCAAAAAATTCTATATGCTACCTTTAAGCGGTAACTAAAAGATTAGAGGTCACGAGTAGATGCGATATTTGATGGATGATTTAGCGCAATGGTTAAGAGCTTAAGCCGGTCCGCCCACTAGGTTGTAGTAAAAGTCGTCGTTCAATTCCCGCACGTGACAAATCTTTGTGACACACAATTATTTGTTTTCTATGTAATTATTGGCATTTTTCTATGTGAACTTTTATGTTTGTAAACGCACCCACGACACAGGAATAAATCCTAGTGTGGGGCTACGTTTTTACAAAAAATAACGTGCCCGTTTCTGGCTGTCATTTTATACTTATCCGTAATCCAGTACGGATAAATTATCGATGTCATCATCATAATATCTCTGAGAAAATGAATTCAAATTTAGCGCTACTTGATCCAATGATAGTTTCGAGATAAGTACAACAACATTCATCTCCGAGCAATCGCAGAACAGTCGCGAAGCTCTTTTTGTAAGAAGACGGACTGCTAACAACTTGCTCGTTCCATTTCGCGCTTCAACGATACGAAACGCCCCGTTGAGTTCAGCCGTAGACGCACTGGACGCAAGTTGAACATAATTATGCAATTCTATTAATAATTATTAACGGTCGGTGTCCGTCCACTTTCGAATAGTCCTGTTTTTGTCCTTCAGACCTCAATTACGTGGTCCTTGTTTTCTTTATATCATTTACAATGGTCCTCCTACCTGCCGGGATCCACTTTCAGCGGGTGACTTACATAACATTAACTTCTCGCAAACGGCCTCTACGTCCCTATGTCCCCAGGTAAGCCTTTTAAAAATAGTCCTATTTTTGTCCTTCAGACCTCAGTCACGTAGTCCTTGTTTTCTTTATATAATTTACAATAGTCCTCCGACCTGCCGGGCTTACATTTTCAGCGGGTGACTTATATAACATTAACTTCTCGCAAACGGCCTCTACGTCCCCATGACCTCAGGTAAGCCTTTTAAAAATCCGGATAAAGACCATGAATGTCAGCGTGATAATAATTGCTTTATTTGAGGTAACCGAAATTGTATAATATAAATTCTATGAACCTGTAAATTGTCTCATAAAATAACAAACACTTAAACTTATAAACAAAGAAACATATACTTGGCGACATGTTGCTATGTGCAGTGGCGTATTGCAGTCTCTAATTCGTTCGCGTTAATTTCAGGCGTGTATCATAACCTAACTTTTTTTGAGTCAAAAGGTAGCCTATGATCTTCTTTAATTCTTTATTGCACACACAGAAAAAGTTATAAAATAAATACAATAATAAAAGAAAATATACAAAGGTGAGCTTAACTCAAAATTGAGCTCTCCGATAACAAACCTTTGAGTGACAGAGAGACAAAACATTAAAATAAGGATAGAAATGAGTGTACAACACAAAGAGAATAGTTTTAGATAATAATATGATAGAATACATATAGATAGAATATATACCTATAAATATACTACTTGATATAATACTTACATACATATAACTCACATAGATAGGAAATGTTCTTAAACTCTTTTCTTGAAAATCTGTGGAGTGGGGCTTCTTACGCGATAGCGTAAGGCGTGTGGAAGAAGATTCCACAAGCGCACAGCATGTACAGTGAATGAGCCATGATACTGGCTCAATGTGTGTCGAGGAGTACTAAGAAGAAGAGAAGATAAAGAGACAAGACTGTTGAGCGGTTTGGGCGTGAAAAGGTAACAGACTAACAAACAGACAGAGTTACTTTCGAATTAATAATATTAATACGAATTCCTGGTGCAATATAGGGTGGCATTATGGAAAAATTGAGCTTAAACATTCGGGGGAAAAAGTCCAATATGTTTAAATACCCAAAACCATATTGAAGTTAATTAAGCAAGTAAACATAGTTAAGTAAAAGTTATGAGTGAGTGGAAAGTGGAGGAAAGAGGAACAAGGAGGTCTAGAAAGAACCTGTTGCAACTCTGTACTTTCTGCCTACACTGCAAGGTATCTGACGCTGAACAATAGTCGCTGGTTGGATCTTCGCATGAGACAAATCTTTGCGAGACCCACAAATGTTATATAATACATACACAAATAATCTGTATCAATTTCGTGTTTGTAAACGCACCCGTCGTGGGTGCGTTTACAAATATAACAGGAAACAATAACAGGACAGGAATAAATAGGCAATGTATTTTACAAGATTTTTAAAAATAACATTAGTTCTAGGTTTATTTTTTCTGAAACAAAATAAAAAAGTGTAGTTTTATTAGCGCTCGGTGTGTGTCGACAGAATTTCCACTTATTTTCATAAACTTAGCTATCTGTGTCCATAACGAACTTGCAGGGCACTCGGAGCTCCTCGAATCTATTTCATTATACAAAAGCGATAAAGTTCTTACCTGAAAAGAATGGAAATACTTTAAGATTTAAATTCGTATTTTCATTCTGAATTTTGACCTACTTAAGAAATGATTTTACATGATTTTGAAATATAATACTTCCATACATACTTCCAAAGCACACTTTACAGTGGTTATGGGTGACAACAATGCGCGGCTGGGCAAACGGGGCGATGATGAATTGAGAGTGGGGCAATTTGGATATGGGCAGCGCAACCCCAGGGGTCAGAGGCTGGCCGAATATCTGGAGAAGGAGGGACTCTTTATGATGAACTCTTTCTTCCGGAAGCCGCCTCATAGGAAATGGACCTGGATGAGCCCTGATGGTTCCACAAAAAATGAGATAGACTTCATCATGAGCACCAAGCGACAAATATTTAATGATGTCTCCGTGATTCACAGGGTAAAAACCGGCAGTGATCACCGAATGGTCAGAGGCACATTAAATATTAATGTCAAAATGGAAAGATCGCGTCTGATGAAGTCTACGCTCCGACCTTCTTATGCACATATTCAAAACCCCGAGAACTTTCAACTCGAATTGGCAAACCGCTTCGAATTGCTAGACAGCAGCGCATCAGTGGACGAAATCAACAACAGGCTGGTAGAGACTGTCCATACGGTCGGGTCCAAGTATTTTAAGCCCCACCGTAAAAATAGACCTCAAAAACTATCCAACTACACCCGAAACCTCATGGCTGAGCGACGTTCCATGACGCTCCAAACCTCCGATGATGCTAAGTCCTATAGGCAGCTCAATGGACAGATACTGAAACCTTGCGACACTATTTACGTTCCTTCAATACAAGGCGTATTGAGGAGACCATAGCACAGAACAGGGGCTCCAAAGTGTTCGCAAGAGACGCGTCTATTGGGCAAAGCCAATTGACGAAGCTGAAGACGGAGGACGGAAACGTAACGTCGAATAGGTCAGAGGTGCTCAGGGAGATAGAGAGGTTCTATGGGCAGTTGTACACCTCAGTAGCTGAACCTGTTGTTGACTTGGTAAAAGACCCAAGAGCCAAGCTAACCTGACACTACACTGAAGATATCCCGGACATCAGCCTGTACGAGATTAGGATGGCTCTCAAACAACTCAGAAATAACAAAGCGCCAGGCGAAGACGGAATTACCGCAGAGCTTCTGAAAGCGGGCGGAACGCCGGTACTTAAAGTCCTTCAGAGGCTGTTTAATTCCGTCTTGCTCGAAGAGAAAACGCCGGAAGCATGGAACAGGGGTGTGGTGGTACTGTTTTTCAAGAAAGGTGATAACACTTTACTGAAGAATTATAGGCCCATCACACTGCTGAGCCATGTTTATAAGTTGTTTTCGAGAGTCATCACGAATCGTCTCGAACGCAGGCTTGATGACTTCCAGCCTCCCGAACAAGCCGGTTTCCGGAAAGGCTTTAGTACCATAGACCACATACATACGCTGCGGCAGATTATACAGAAGACCGAGGAGTATAATCGGCCACTATGCTTGGCGTTTGTGGACTATGAGAAAGCCTTCGATTCGATCGAGACTTGGGCGGTTCTTAGATCTCTCCAGCGATGCCGCATTGACTATCGGTACATTGAAGTGTTGAAGTGCTTGTATAATAACGCCACCATGTCAGTCCGAGTACAGGGGCAGTGCACGAAGACGATCCCCATAAAAAGAGGGGTAAGACAGGGAGACGTCATTTCTCCGAAACTGTTTACGGCCACCTTAGAGGACGCCTTCAAGCTCTTGGAATGGCAAGGACTTGGCATCAACATCAATGGCGAATACATCAGTCACCTTCGATTTGCCGACGACATTGTGGTCGTGGCGGAGTCGCTGGAAGATCTAGGACGAATGCTCGGTGACCTCAACAGAGTATCTCAACAAGTGGGTCTTAAAATGAACATGGACAAAACGAAAATAATGTCTAACGTCCATGTCGTACCCACCGCACTCACCGTTGGGAACTCTACTCTTGAAGTTGTCGACGAATACATTTACCTGGGACAGGTAGTCCGGTTAGGTAGGTCCAACTTTGAGAGAGAGGTCAATCGACGAATCCAACTCGGCTGGGCAGCGTTCGGGAAACTGCGCAACATCTTCTCATCCAAAATACCTCAGTGCCTAAAGACTAAAGTTTTTAGTCAATGTGTGTTACCAGTGATGATATATGGATCAGAGACGTGGTCTCTTACAATAGGTCTCATAAAAAAGCTCAGAGTTGCTCAGCGAGCTATGGAGAGAGCTATGCTCGGCGTTTCTCTACGCGATCGAATCAGGAATGAGGAGATTCGTAGAAGAACCAAGGTCACCGACATAGCCGTTAAGATTAGCAAGCTGAAGTGGCAATGGGCGGGCCACATAGCGCGTAGATCGGACGGGCGTTGGGGCAGAAAGATTCTAGAGTGGAGACCACGTATTGGCAAGCGCAGCGTGGGACGACCGCCTGCCAGATGGACCGACGATCTTGTGAAAATCGCAGGAAGTCGTTGGATGCAGGTGGCATCGGACCGGTTACGCTGGAAAGCGATTGGGGAGGCCTATGTTCAGCAGTGGACAAGTATAGGCTAAGATGATGATGATTATGAAATATAATATGATATAAACATCCAGACAAAAAATATAAAAAAAAACTTATACCAACACGCCTATATTCCTCAAAGGGAAGGCAGAGGTGTGTGGGTGTACTGTATACACCCTCTTTTCACCGACAATTTTAGGTCCCATGTTATTATTACGGCGATCCTATTGTCATCATTCCCAGCACAATGCTAGACACCGGATTGATACTAGAAAGTTTTCTATCAAAAAAATATTTTTTTACCGTTTTTTCCGTATTCAAACCCGCATTCTAAGTTGTAGTCCGGAAACTGAATCTGTTCCTATTAAAATCGCTTTATGCTCGCCATCTGGAGACCTAAAATCGTCATTTATATGCGAGGTGTGCACAGTACGCCTCTGCCACCCACGCTTAGGGAATATAAGCGTAACGGCAGTTTAATGTTTAAATCCCACATTATCTACACTATACCTAAACTTTACTCAGCATCGGAACCGATGACCACAAAAGTCACTCATGATAAGGGTACTTTACTATAAGCATGGACTCGGGGACTTTCTGGAGATAAACGACGGAATGCCTCATATATATACGCAGTGTCCCACCACAAAGCATCATTTGAAGCAACGCAGTCTTCAAGACACTTGGTGCCTTTGGAAGTCAACTGGAATCAAGCAAAATGTTCGTAGCTAAAGTTTTGCTTGGAGCTGTTCTGGTTGTGGCTACCAGCGCTCGGTACATCGAGCACGATATCGACGATCAAAGAGAGTTTTCCCGCAGATTTCTGATTCCTGTAAACCAGGAGTTTGATCATCCGCAGTATGTAAGCAGCCGCGTTCGTCGAAGTGCTAACAAAGCTCCCCTAGCGGCTGGCAACGACAATGTGCTGAGTCTTACTAAGACAGGCACTACCGGACTTGGGTTGGCGCTGGATAATGCGTGAGTATTTTACCTAATATGGTAGTCGTTGAGCCAAATTGGAACCCTTTAGGCTTGATAAGGTGGCCACAAATTTGTCTCCACCAATCGGCACTTTTAAACATTTTTGTGACTGGTTATTGTCCCATGACCAAATAGACGGTGTCTATGAAGGGCAAGTCAAGAGTCTCCGTAACTGGCGCGCATTTATGAAACGACTGAAATGGAGAAAGTTAGAGAAGCATGTAAGACAAGAACTTGTTGGATCTCTGTAATTTATGTCGATCCCGCAAGGGATCTGGCGTGAGAGATAGACGTATTGTCATTTGCCTTATTTCATTTGTCAACAAGCATGCAAAACATCGTTAGGGTATTTCGGTATCCTAGTGAACCCAACAAGTATTTGAAAGAAATAATATTCCTCCAAGGATGGCTATAAGCTCATCTTGCTTCTCTTTTGTTCAAAACATAAACTTGAATTGCAGAAACGGGCACGGCCTCAGCGCGTCATTCGACAGGTTGCCCCAAGGGGACAAGCTGACAGGTGCAGGCAAGGTGAACTTATTCCACAACGACAACCATAACTTGGACGCGAGCGCTTTCGTCTCCAGGAAAATGCCAACCCAAGGACCTGACTTCAACAGCTACGGAGGAGCACTCGACTATAAATACGGGTAAGTGTCATCGTCAGCTGAATGACGTCCAATGCAGGTCAAAGGCATTCTTAAAGATCGCCACAACCGCCTTGGATACTGTATGCATCCAGTTTAACCTGCGACCTAATAAGTAAGCCGAACAATCGATGACTGCTGGGACAAACGAGTTCTTGAGTGGAGATCATGGTCTGGCAAACGTAATTCATGACGCCCTAAGGTTAAGTGGAGCGATGACCTTCGTAGGGCAGCTGGCAGAAACTGGATGAGAGTAGCCGAGAATCGTACCTAGTGCCGTGCACTTGAAGAGGTCTATGTCCAGCGGTGGACTGTTATAGATAGGCTGATGATGATAAGTATATATCCCTGATTCAAACTCTTAAATTTATCGGTAGGTATTCCTTCAAGACACGAATGCTCCTCTTCAGACTGGGTTGGTTCTCTTTTCTCTCTTTCAATCTAGCAAAGTAACATATATCAACGAAAATCAATCAGTGCTTGAAGTAATTATTTTACATAAGAAACTGACAATGACCAGAGAAACAACTTGATTATAATCTATTCCATATAAGCTTCAAAGTTTGTGAACAAACCATTACCATTTTTAGATGTTTTAGTTGTCATTGCAATCTATAACAAGTGTAATATGAGGGCGACTGTATTTCCGAAGACATGGAAATGAAAATACTGATAGCAAGAAATCGACGTTTTCATATTACGTGAAAAAAAAGTTAAAGTTTTATTGGAATAGAAGCTTGTTGGATCATTACAGAATTTGTTCTACTGTATTTTGACACGTTGCTGATGCATTTGTTGATAATCATGTCTTTACAGGGACGGCAAATTCGGAGCTTCTGCGGGGATGCAATCTACTCCCTTGTTCCACCAAAAGGACTATTCGGCTGGTCTCAACATGAACTTGTACAAAACACCCAATTCTAAGCTTGACCTTGGCGCTGGCTCATAGAATGGATAATCCGTATATAAGTACTCCCTGGGAACGTAATGTTGGTTTGTCATGGTCATCAAGTTGGTAAAGACTGTATGAATAAGGTGGTAGATCGCTTTTGCTTAATAAACATTAAGCAATTTTTCATACAATTCTTTAAATGTATTAGATTTTATATTTACACCATCCATTGGTGGCCTTATTTATTATATATATAACAATTTACTTTTCTAATAAACTATTCCAGATTCGCTTTTTTTTTATTTTAGCTTATCCCACATCTTTAGCATAGAGTCAATGATTTTGAAGGTTTTAAAAAAATTCCGTGTTGACTGTCAGTCTTCACTCTATCACTCTTCACTCCATCGATCTGTGCTGAAATCAGCCTATATTGTCAAACTGTTGGGCAAATGTCTTCTCTCTTAAATTGAGGTAAAAGAAATTAGGTCATATTCCACCACGCGGACCCAGTGCGGATTAGAGGAGGCAAGTTTATGGTCTGCTGCTATTGGAACTTATCAAGTCTGTAAAGCAACCAACTTGGCTTAACGACTACCACATTAAATGGCAGCTGGGACTAACGGATTAAAGCGCCTTCCAAAGAACGAAATTACCCTAGAAAATATTTTTCACAAACAGCCACCCTTCTCAGACTGACCGAGTCAAAGCCAGCTTACGATATAGATAACGACATTATATTATCAAGGCTATTAACTTCAGTAGCGTAGCGTACTTTAGTTATGAAGGCAAATTGGGCTATCATGATTGTTCGCAAACTATTATTGAGATCGATACTCGATTTAGTAGAAGGAGAGTGATTCCGACCTTTATTTACAAACTATATCAGAATTTATTTATATCACGCCTGATTCCTCGCGGGGTCGATATTTTGAAAACTAATGTTGTTGCAAACGCGGTCCACCAACTTTTCTCCGCACACCTTCACAAATCTTTGTTGATGAAGTATTTGTGGAAATTGTACTCGTAATTGTAATAATCAACATCATGAACAGAAAAATGACGTTCACTGCAAAATCAAGGTCTCCCAAAATGGCCACGACGGCAAATGCCGTACGCATTCAAAAAATAATTCAATTTTAAAATGACCTTTTTAATCAACAACATAACGAAGATATCTTGCTTAGTTGGGGTTTTCCTATGGCTTCCTTCTGGCTCCATCTTTTGGCTTTGGAGTCTGAAATACTCGTCAAGACAATTCCAACGAGCCCAAACACGGCGAGATTATATTGAGTAGTGGGGTGATTCTATTGGCCACCTTTCGGCTTCATCATCAGACCCTGAACACTGTTTGTATAGTACTTGTCAATAGCAATCTAACAAGCCTAAACACGAGGGGGCTACGTTCAAGTGTTCCTATGGTCACCTTCCGACGCCATCATCAAACCAGCTCCATGGTACCATATTATTGCATTGTCATTGAAAAAAGGATCACAAGCTTTGAATCGGAAAAAGACATACATACAGGCATACGAACATTGCAACATAAATAAAAGCTTGTAATAATAAGACACTAGGAGTCAGGCAGTCAAATCAAGTCAGCCTATTGTAGTCCACTGCTGGACATAGGCCTCTCTTAAATAGCGCCACAATACACGGTCCTCCTTGTAGGGGCCTGCCTACCCCACGTCTTCTGGTACGAGGTCGCTAATCAAGAACCTTTCTGCCCCAACAGCCGTCAGTTCTACGAGCGTTCTATAGGTATACAATGTCATCTCCATTAGCTTATAAATGAAGATAGTTTCGATATAACGTCGCTAGCTGTGCATCGCTTGACTCGGTTCAGTTTAAACGAGACGCGCTGCAGTGGCCACAAGTTATGTAATTGTAGAGACTATGCACTGCCTCGATGGTATAATGGCGCAAAATCTGGCTCACAATCAGAAGAGTGACGATTTTGAAGTCGATGCCAGTCGGCCGGTGCGGTCGGTTACTCGGCACCGACATCAAACATTTATTTTTTACTTTTTAGTTAACTTTTAAGTTCCCGACGTTTCGAGTGCTTTGTAGCTCCCGGTTGTAGTCACGGGAGGGACTGTAAAACGTCTAAAATGCATAGTTATTCCGGGGTACCCTCAACGCAAAAAGAATCTTTTAAATCGGTCCATTAACAAATAATATAGTGTTTCTCTCTCTCTCTTTTTATGAGGTCGGTTCGGTTATTGGCTATTACTGAGCAAGCGAGCCACATTGGTCCATCGCTACTCTCCACCTGGTTAAATACAGGTCAATCCCTGATTAGTCCTCAATATAAAATAAAGAGGTCGAATAGAAAGTTAATTTATGAATAATATTAACCCTGTTAAGAAACTGTCCCACCGTTGAGTACGGTGGGACAGTTTCTTAACAGAGTTCCTCTCAAACTGAGAGGGTTTAGGCCATAGTCCACCACGCTGGCCCAGTGCGGTTTGGCGAACTTCACACCCCTTCGAGTAACTCTTAGGCATGCAGCTTCTCTCACGATGTTTTCCTTCACCATTAAAGCAAGTGATAGTTAATTCTTAATACGCACCTGCTTTCGAAAAGACAGAGGTGCGTCCCTGGGTTTGAACCCGAGACCTCTGCCTTTGCAGTCCATACTGCTTGTATAAATGTATAACTAATGTAATTTGTAAAATATATTACAAATCATGCTGATCGACCTTATTCGCAAAAGCGTTGTAAGAAAGTGTGTAGGTATGAATGATAGTATCGGCGTAAAGATGAGAAAGGGTATGCTCCGGTGGTTTGGGCATACAGAAATAATTTCGGATGAAAGAATGGCAAAACTGATGTATAATACGAAATTGGAAGAATGTAAGTACCGAGAAGACCTAGACTAACTGACCATGACCAACTGTGTCTTATCTAACGGGCAAGTCAAGAGTCCCCTTACCTTAAAAGTGGAGGAAGCCAGAGAGGTCTGATAAGAAAGAACCTGTTGGAACTCTGTACTTTCTGCCTGCCCCGCGAGGATGATATAGGTAGTTGATAAAATAGAAAGTCCTCCTTTAGTTGTCCTGTGTGTCCTCATATCGATGGTCCCAGTACTTCCACCAGAGAGCAGGTTTAATTGGCGCCGATAATATCTAAAGAAGTTAGACGGAAATTACAATATCGAATATCCTACTGTTGCTTACTCAATCTTCAAATGAGATAGTTTGTTGTTGGTGAGTTTTGGTAAACTATGTCGAGGGGTATGTCGTAGGCGCTCGTAGCGCTGTGCAACCGCGGTGTTCTTACCGATCACCAAGGGTAAGCAACGTTCGACTCGGTCAACCTGAGATGGGTGACCGTTTGTGGCATTTTCATATTCGAACGTCTCCGTGCTTCGGAAGGCACGTTAAGCCGTTGGTCCCGGTTACTACTTAATATGGTAGTCGTTAAGCCGAGAAGCCTTAAAGGCGGCTTGATAAGTTCCAACAGCAGGTGGCCACAAACCTGCCTCCACCAATCCGCACTGGGTCCGCGTGGTGGAGTATGACCTAATCTCTCTCACCTCGATTTGTGAGAGAAGGCCTTTGCCCAGCAGTGGGCAGTATAGGCTGATATTATATGTCGCGGGATGTAAAGCAATTTTTTTTGCGGCCTTATATAAACTTGAAGGAGAGCAAATGTATAAAACGAGCTTTTGTGCTTCGACAAAAACTACTTTAAAGCTCATCGTTTTGTCATCATCATTATCGTATGACGGTGTATTTTTAATAATGCGAAACAAGTTCAAAACTTAATATCAGAGTAGAGGAGCCATTGTATAGCCTCTACAAAAGGCTTTTCTCAGTACGTCGCTTTGTGATCAAGAGGTTCAAATCCTAGGTCGGACAAATGTAGTTTTTCTATCGAAATCTTCCCAGTATGAGTCCGGAGTCTGGAATTATACTCGGTATATGGCAATAGGCTGACCTCGAATCACATTGTACCTAACATCGTCGACGAAAAGTGGATGTACTCAGTACACCACTGCCACCCCCGCTTATGAATATAGGCGTGACGGTGTGCAAAAACTACTACTACTACTACTACTAAAAACTACTAGTTATACCAAAATTAACCCTATATCGCTAATTTAAGTACAAATCGATACATTTGCTGAAAACTGGATCATAAAATTTATCTTTTTTTTTCTTTTTTATTTATAAAAACGTAGCCCCACACTAGGATTAATTCCTGTATCGTGGGTGCGTTTACAAACATGAAAATTCACAAACACAAATACCCAGACCGGAACAAATAATTGTGGATCACACAAAGATTTTTCCCGTGTGGGAATCGAACCCGCGACTATTAGACACAGTGGGCGGAGCGACTTAAGCTCTTAACCACTGCGCTAAATCGTCCGTCATCTATCTATCTATCTGTGTGTTGTACGCATCCAACTTTTACTTTTGTAATATTCGCATAAATCTAAAAACCCTTAATGACTCTCAAACTGTGTACAATTATACAGCACCTAAATTAGACAGATAGCAAGTGAAACGGACCGATAAATTGTCCTAGGACTTAAACTAAATTTAGACCAGTGACATGCAATCTTAATTGCTCTCCGCAATGTTACTTCAATTTACAACCGTTCGACTGGGCTCTCGTCGTCGACGATGCAATTAAGACTTAAACTCTTGCTGTAGACAGTTGGTTTTCATTTGCAGGTTGTGCGGTATACGGATGCACGGGTGAGGATATAGTGGTAATGTGAGAGATAATATAGTTCCATTTTTGAAAGAAATTCTAAGAAGCGCTCGTAGATAGCGGTGTTCTCAGTTATCATGAGGGTTATGTAACGTTCGGCTAGGTCAGTTTGAGATGGGTGACCGTTTGTAAAAACTGTATATTCGAGCGTCCACCTCTGTCTTTTTATCTATCTGTCCAAAAGATCGTTTTTCTCTGGATCGATCCAAGGGTAAGGGTGTTTGGTGTAAAGGAAATTTATGTCAAATACTGATGATACCAATCCCCTGGCATTATAAAAAATTTAAGCTAAACTTACTTATCAAACTTATCGCGTACTTTCCGTTGACCTTGTAAGGATTGCTGAATTTATAAAATTAGAAAACGAAGTTAGCCTGATATGTCACCACGATGGCGTCCGAGGCAAAACAGAGCGACATAATTTCAAGAACACACACTTTGTATTGGATTGCCTATGCTACATTATCCCTGAGTAACATAGGATATATTTATTACTAGAAAAAAATTGGGATCCCTACTAAAACTTCAATAATGTAACCCAAGGTGTAAAAAAATTTGCCATAAAATGTATTTTATCGCCTGCGCTGCGGAAACCATTGGTGATAGAACAAGAAAATGTTCTATAATATTTTAAGAAACTTCGCGATACCATATGTCCAACTATTGTAATTACGTCACTATAACTACTTTTTTACATTTTAAAAGTTGATAGAAATGCCGACTAAAATCAGACTATGTTATCCATACCTTTGTATTAATCCTTATCAAAATAAATCATATCGTATTTAAGACCGTTTCAATACCTGTAGATTACTTTTTGAATTATTCAAATCGGATATTCCATTGAATAGAAAAATGTCAATATAAACAAAATACTAACAGAAAAATAAACGCCGCTGCGCCGTGGCCGGTGTGGCCCCACGCAGCGCAGCGGGCAACCAGGCGAGGGAGGGGGGACCGAAGTACGGGAGAGGGGAGTGCACATCTATGAAATAGGTAGCCGCGCGTTCCTATGCAGCGGACGCAATATCCACCCATGCAAAGCCGGGACAGGCCGCTATTGTAAAATAAAGTTAAACTTATACAAGGTGTAACATAATTAACGCAAGACCTCAGACACCCCGATTAGAGAATTGCTTCATAAATTCAAAACGAAAACCAAATTTTCAAATTTAAAGGTTTTTACTCTTCTTTTCAGCACTTTTATACCCCAATTAACAATGAAACTTGAACGTGTATGTGTGCGTTTTAAAAAATACACTTGAGGAATGCATTTGAAATCTCGTTATTGCTATGAATCAAGAATAAATGTAGTTTTTTATAGCGCCCTGAGGGAGAAAAAGTATTATTTGCAAATTTAAAAAAAAATGTAAGATACATTAAAATCGTTGGAATCAATTCAGTTACCGATTTAGAACAAACTAATTTATTTTTTGCGTTTATTATGTTACACCTTCTATAGTAGGCTAAAAAGTTTGTAGGCTGGCATAAAAAAAATATTTTTTTTTGATAGAATTTGATTTTATTTGTGTGTGTGAATGATCTACGCTGTTGGCCTCGAGGCCTCTACAGCTTCACCGGATTTTAAAGGCGAGCGTGCAACCACTACGCTCCAGCCAGCCAGAAGGGCAAGAGGCGACATACTCGAGGGCGCCTCGGAGAGGCGCCCTCGGTTGGGACAGTCGCTGTAGGGGGACCGGTGCACTACTAAGCGCACCGGTCGACCGCCGGCTATGGGAGGGGATCTACTACTGCGTCTGCGTCTACGGCGTCGCTCGTATTCTGAGCGGAAAGAAGGGATGACAAAGCATCGGGGGGGTCGGTGAGAACATGTCTCGGCCGGCGGTAGCGGCAGGGGTCGCGAGGGAGGTCGTAGTCGGCGGTGGCTACGATTAACGGATTCGCATGGGAAGATGCGTTCGCGAAGTGACGTGTTGACGCCTTTTTAATAAAGGCGCGAATAGGTTCGAGACCTAGATCGGAGTGGAGGTCGACGTTCCGTACGAACCAGGGGGCTCCTACGGCTTTACGGAGGAAGCGGTTTTGAACCGCTTGAAGTCTGTCGATGTGAGAGGGGGCCGAATGCCCGAACACAGCACACGCATAAGTCATGATGGGACGAACGCAAGTTTTGTAAAGCGTCACCTTATTTCTAAGGGACATTTTACTCCGCTTGCAGATTAACGAATGGAGACGACCGAGCACGAAGGATGCTCGGTGACGGACCCGCTTGATGTGCGGGCCGAAGGTCATGGTACTGTTCAGGGTGACCCCTAAATATTTGACCTCTTTGACCCAGGGAATGGGTCGGTCGAACATGGTCACTTGACCTCGGTTCCTTCCGGGGTGGCGCAGAGAGTGGTGCGAAGGTGCACCTCTGGAGAAGAGCACCGCCGCGCTCTTGTCCGGGTTCACCTCGATTCGCCACTTCCTGAACCAGTCCCCTAGGGTATTGGCGGCGGTCTGGAGTTTCCTCGTGATGCGGGCCTTGTTCCTATTGGAATAATAAAGAGCGGTGTCATCCGCGAATAAAGCTAGTTTAACATCACTCGAACGAGGAATGTCGTTCGTGTAGAGGCTAAACAGGAGCGGAGAGATTTGATTTTATTATTCAATATAGTTGCCTTCGAGGGCGATACAACGATTATAGCGGTCATATAATTTTACGATACCATTTTTTATAGTACGATTTGTCTTTAGCCTCAAGATTTCTGTCCAGCGAGCATTCTCTTGAGGTCTGAGAACAGGAAAAAGTAGCTGGGGGCCAGATCCGGAGAATACGGTGGATGCGGAAGCAATTCGAAGCCCAATTCATGCAGTTTTGCCATCGTTTTCATTGATTTGTGAGACGGTGCATTGTCTTGATGAAACAGCACTTTCTTCTTCTTCAAATGGGGCCGTTTTTCCGCGATTTCGTCCTTCAAACGCTCCAATAATGCTACGTAATAGTAGCTGTTTATGGTTTTTCCCTTTTTTGGATAGTCGATGAATATTATACCATGCGCATCCCAAAATACTGATGCCATAACCTTGCCAGCCGACTTTTGCGTCTTTCCACGCTTTGGAGTCGGTTCATCACGTGCAGTCTACTCATTGTCGATTGGACTCCGGTGTGAAATGATGGAGCCATGTTTCATCCATTGTCACATATCGACGCAAATATTCGGGTTTATTAGGATTGAGCAACTCCAAACACTGCTCAGAATCATCAATTCGTTGTTGTTTTTGGTCGATTGTGAGCTCGCGCGGTACCCAATTTGAACAATTTGAACAAAGCTTTCGCATTCCCAAATATTCATTCACGATATGTCCAACACGTTCCTTTGATATCTTTAGGGTCTCAGCTATCTCAATCAACTTCCCTTTACGGCTATCCGAAATTATTTTGTGGACTTTTTTGATGTTTTCGTCGGTAACAGCCTCCTTGGGGCGTCCACTGCATGCATCGTCCTCGGTGCTCATTTCGCCTCGTTTAAACTTAGCAAACCATCCGTTAATCGTAGCCGCCGCCGACTACGGTCCCCCCCCCCCCCGGCCCCTGCCGCCACCGCCGGCCGCGACATGTTCTCTCCGACCCCCCCGATGCTTTGTCATCCATTATTTCCGCTCAGAATACGGGCGACGACGACGTAGTCGTAGATCCCCTCTCATAGCCGGCGTTTGACCGGTGCACTTAGTAGTGCACCCCGTCCCCCCACAGCGACTGTCCCAACCGAGGGCGCCTCTTCAAGGCGCCCTCGAGTATGTCGCCTCTTGCCCTTCTGGCTCGAGCGTAGTCGTTGCACGCTCGCCCTTAAGTCCGGTGAAGCTGTAAAGGCCTCGCGGCCAACAGCGTACATCACTTACATACACACTTCTCAACGCTTGATTTTCCTGGTGCAAAGTCCGAATAATGTTTATCAAGCCAAGCTTTGGCTTCAATAGTATTTTTTTGCCAAAAAGCAATGCTTTATTAACACACGATATTCCTTTTTATCAATAACAATAACAAAAGTTGCATCACTCAAAATTCTATAACTCACAAACTAATAGTACGACAGCTGTCAAATTTATACACGTGTCTTTTGAAGGTTAGGGCTAACTACAAATCATATGGATTTGTAGTAAGTGTCAGCCTACGAACGTTTCAGCCCACCTTATTCTACTTCAGGACTAAAGCTCCCTGCGACATGCATAAAAATAATTACCAAAACACCTGAATATTTAATCTTCACTCACTCCCGCCCCGTTCATCGCTCGCTTCTTTCAATAAAACCGCACCCTCTCCGACAATTTAATTCTGCCTCATGCTAATAGGTCCGGGACTCCGCCAGGAGGCAATTTCGCAAGACGTTTCAGTTACTGATGATATTAGTAGCCGCTGCGACGTGATAGCTACGGATGTTCGGAACTAACCGTAATAACTAATTACTTTAATTTAAAAAGACCTTTTTAAAAACAAGCTTTATTAGCAAAAACACAAGAAAGATGCCATGCTTAGTTAAGAAGTTTATTTGCCGTCTCCATCGTCAGACTTGGACACCATCCGAGTTCTTAATACTCGTCAAAAAAATCTCATGAGTCCAAACACGGCGGGGTTATATTGAGTAGTTGGGTGGTTCCATTGGCCACCTTTTGGCTGCATCATCAGGTCCTGAAAACTATCTACTAAATAACTAACAAGCTCAAATACGAGAGGGTTATGTTGTATAGTTCAAATGTTCATATGAACATTACTTTTTGACTCCATCATTAGTCCAGCTCCATGGTACTATATTATTGTATTGTCACCGTAGCTCAAACGGATGCCCAAAAATGCTTGAAAAATTGTAAGTTAAAAGCTTGTAAAAATAGACACCGACTCACATACTCACATTATTGCTGTAAACAATATTTTACCAATAAATTGTATTATCTTATGAGTACGGTAAAGACTCAAACCAACTTTGGCCACTATATCACAGTCCACGCAGTCCTGAAGCATATTGTGGTGATTATCTCACGCATATGGCTACAAGCTAACGAGGCTATATGACTTCTAGTATCTTATTATGACGATTTCTTTGCCTTCTTCATAGCCATGGCCCAAGACTAGGCCGTTCCTCCTTAAGACGCTTTTAAGCTGCTTTATTACGAAGATTCTACGTGATGGGGTTATTTCCTCGTGGTTTTTAGCAAAGCAGCTGCAGAGCGTTGAGTGCAGTGTTGGAGTAAGAAGACACACTAATTCCAAATGTTCTTTATTAGCTGTTCAAGCCAAGAAAGGCTCAGAACATCCGTTACTCGTAATTTATACAATTTTAAAATCAGTGTTGCCAATAATTATAAATTAAACATAAACAAAAATCGAAATATTACATAATCGACTATTAATTATGATGAAAAATAAATCAATGAATGTAATCGAAATAAGAATAATTAAAAGCTATTATGCATTCCGTCCCGCTGATCCTTGTGGTTGTAACAAGTTATCCCCTTGCCCTTCCTGCAAGAGCGGTTGCACGCACGCCTGCTTACCCGCTAAATCTGTAAAAGCCTCTCATTCACGCACACAAAGGATTGAGGAATCACTGTTGATATATTTATTTAAACGCTGATACAACCTGTATTTAGATAAAAACCTGAATTGGAATTTGCTATGCATCCATTATACCAAATTAGCAAAATTTTGTAGGCCAAATTCTGGATTTTATAGTAGAAGTTTTAAGGTACAGTACGTAAAAGATGGCTTTAACATGGTGATCACTGCGAACACCGTTGCACGGTCAGCGACATAAGTCGCTTAACATTCTGTTTTTCAAATCGTTTTTACACTTTTGTTTTGTATGGAATCGATTATTTTAGTTGATCTAAATAAATTTAAATACGTTCCTAATAATTTGGCTTCGAGAATGTTTACCGAAATTTGAACAATTAAGAATATTACTGATTTAAGAATGTTAAGAGCACTCAACATGATATTATTCCAGACAGAAAATATGGAGCGGCGATTATGAGGATCTGGATTCGGACAGTTTTCTATCTAAAAATTCTGTCGCTAACGAGTTTGGAATCGTACCCGGTGTAATGGCAATAAACACACCTCCTACGTTATTGAGACTTAACTTCGTCGGCGATTTGTGAATATACACAGTACACCTCTGCCACCACCACTTGGAGAATATAGGTTTGACGATGTTTACATTTTTATTTACCAGCGAACCAAGATAAACTGACGCTGCTGTCCCACTACTATATAATAAAAAAACTATGTAATAAAAAAACATTGATAAGGCCCTCGCGGGTTACAAAATGAAAAGGTTGAATGAATTGTATAGTACAGGTTTATTTCACTGTAGCTTTAATAAAACAAAATAATATATTATAAAACACCATTTTATTTTCATACTTAAACAGCACTAGTTTATTTACAGACTAAAACAATATTTGTCACAAGATAAAAACAAATCTCTCAGATAAAATGAAAATATGGCAAACATAAAACTAAATACTATATAGACAATCTTTCACAAATGATTGTATAAAAACGCAATCCGAAATGCGATAATAAATTGCAATAAATTTCTTATTCGTGGTTCAAATACTCGACATTCTCAACCGAATGTTTCTAATCTCTTTCTACCGTCTCGTTTGTTTAAAAACTTATCTGAAATTGTTTGTAAGAGCGAATCAGAAACTAGGAGATCCACAGGAAAATTAAAGTCATCGACAAAAAGCTTAGAATTACAAAACTTAAGTGGCAGTGGCCAGGGCACATCGCTCGTAGAACTGAAGGCCAATGAGGCTGAAAGTTTCTTGACTCACCAGGTATCGGAAGACTTTTAAGAGAGTAGGCTCGGATGGACGAATGAGCAAGGCACATCGCTCGAAGAACTGACGGCCATTGAGGCGTGAAGGTTCTCGAGTGATGACCACATATCGGAAGCTGTAGAGAGGGTAGCCTCTGAGAAGATGGACAAGAAAGAAAGAAAGGAAAAATATTCAATCAGCACAGCACACATAAAAAATATATGAAAGGTAACAAAAGAAAATAAAAACGAAGAAAGACAAATAAACTGAACGTGAATGGACAAGAACCTAGTGAAGATTGTGGGTAAAAGCTGTACCGTACAACACAAAATCGGCGTTGTGGCGGTCTTTGTAAGAGGCCTTGACTTGCCCTTAAGATAAGACGTGGTCTCCGAGGATAGTTTCTAATTCGATCATAACATTGTTTATAGCTTGAAGATTTGTGCTCATTTATGTCCACACATCAAAACTAATATAAATCACAATTTAATAAAGACATCACACTGTTTAAAAAACGTACAATAAAAATATGCTCCAACATACTTCGTATAAATATTGCCTCTTAAATTAATATTCCAAAAACTGAAATAACAAAAATTAAAAGTCTCGGGTTAAAAGAAAAATACTATAAAGAAACATATTTAGCAGTCATACAGATTTATTTATTTCAGTATGTAGATAACTTTGAAAATTTAGGCGCCCTCGGTTGGGACAGTCGCTGTAGGGGCACGGGTGCACTACTAAGTGCACCGGTCAACCGCCGGCTATGGGAGGGGATCTACTACTACGTCGTCGTCGTCGCCCGTATTCTGAGCGGAAAGAAGGGATGACAAAGCATCGGGGGGGTCGGTGAGAACATGTCGCGGCCGGCGGTGGCGGCAGGGGCCGGGAGGGAGATCGTAGTCGGCGGCGGCTACGATTAACGGATTCGCATGGGAAGATGCGTTCGCGAAGTGTCGTGTTGCCGCATTTTTAATATAGGCGCGAATAGGTTCGAGACCTAGATCGGAGTAGAGGGCCTAGATCCTGTCAACTCCAAGCCACGTTAAGGAACTTCGTTCCATAACACTTTTGTGTTAAGTGCTATACAAGCTGTAACATAATTCAAGACAAGACGCAAGACCTCAAAGTTTGTTCTAAATCGGTAGCAGAAATGATTCCAACAATTAATCTTATTTTTATTATAATTTTCGAAAAATGCTGTTAGGTACTCCTTTAGTGCGCTATGATAAACTAAATTTATTCTTGATTCAAAGCATAACGGATATGTCAAATTTGTACGTATGTACAAATTTAAATTGTTTATTGGGGTATAGTGTTTAAAAAAGAGGTATTCTTCCTCGTTCCCTCATTGCTGAGGATCGCGACCACGCACAAACACTCTCCATTGGGTGCGGTCATATGCGGAGTGTACCGCCCGATGCATGCTGCCACCCACCTTTCTTGCGTCATGCCTGCCTTCTTTATTGCGTCAGACCATCTTGCAGGTGCCCTTATCTGAGTATGTCTACCGGCCATTTTGCCTAAAATAATCTGCTTTTCCAGACAATGCTTTGAAGACCGCATAATGTCCCCAAAGAAGCTGAGGGCTCTTTGTCGGCAGATCGTGGAGATCGTGGAGAAAAAAAGAGGTAATAAGTTTTAAATTTGGAATTTTGAATTTGTGAAGCAGTTATCTAATCGGGGTGTCTGAGGTCTTGCGTTATTTATGTTACACCTTGTATATTCGAAAAATTAAATAAGGTCTTAGTGTTACCACAACCTTTTACCTACATTATTGTAACCAGAGATGGGCAAAATGTAATCAGATTAATGATTACAATTGCATTTTGTAATTTTCATCACGATTCAAGATGTTGAAGATTACAAAATGTAATTCTAATCGTTAATACACCGTCACGCCATTCTCCAAACGGGGTGGTTAATGATTAATCTGATTACATTTTGCTCATCTCTGATTGTAACATTACTTTCCCGTGATGTTTCTTTCTCCTAGAGTAAGATTACAGCAGTAGTGCTACCGGTAGTGTATATTATACAAAATTGTTAGTTACATTGACTCTTATCCTACATTTTGTACTATTTTTAAATTATTTCCATAATTTGTATTACGGCACTCAGACCAAAATTCAATAAGCATGCATGATTTTGATGACTTAAAGAACCTATGACATGGTTCGATGCGCAGTAGCATAAAAATGAAAACCACAATGACTATACTATCAAATTGTTTTCTCAATAATACAAAACCTTAACTACTTTTTACATGCTTAAAAATCACTTATAAAATACTAATAAACTAAAAACTTACTAACATTGACATAATATGAATCTTATTAACATAATTACAGGTTATAAAAAAATTCACAATTAAAAAACAATGTGACGTGACAAAACCTAGATATTTATCTACTATAAATACTAAACATAACTGTTTTCCGTTTAGAGAATTTCAAGTTTTATACTGCTTTGGACACTGTTGTCAGCGCCGACCCTAACCGTTAATTAGGGTAGAGCGAGGTTGTCTTTCAGGGCCCTTTGGTTGATGCTTTCATTTTATCATAAATATTATAAATCTAAAAGTGTATGTTTTAATTTTACACCGTCACGCCCATATTCCCTAAGCGGGGGTGGCAGAGGTGTACTGAGTACACCCACATTTCGCCGACGATGTTAGGTCCCATGTAATAGGGGGCGAGCCTATTGCCACGGACGGACGATTTAGCGCAGTGGTTAAGAGCTTAAGCCGCTACGCCCACTGTGTCTAATAGGCGCGGGTTCGATTCCCGCACGGGACAAATCTTTGTGTGATCCACAGTTATTTGTTCCAGTATGGGTATTTGTGTATGTAAATTTTCATGTTTGTAAACGCACCCACGACACAGGAATAAATCCTAGTGCGGGGCTACGTTAAAAAAAAAAAAAAAAAAAAAAAAAAAAACAATTTATATTAGTTTATTTTAATGATTGGTGCATTATTGCAACACTTTGCCCGGTTGTGCTTTTATTTGTCGGACTGGCGCCTTTAATTTAATACAAATATAATATAACCACAAAGCAAATACGGAGAGGAGATGGCGTAATTAGATTTTCCTATACAATTAAGCGTGGCAATGCGCGGGGTGGCAAGGGCGAGAGGGACGTTACGCTAACATCTGTATTTGCCATCTGGCAGGGAATGGTAGAAACTAAACGATTTGTCTGTCAATGTTTCTTGTAAGTTCAAGTATATTACGGTAGATGGTACTTGTAATAGAAGTAATCTAATAAATTTTAGAAAAAGAAATACAAGTGAAATACCATATTTGTGACCAGAATGTCGATCCAAAAAATTTTTGCATGCTAATATACATCACTTCGTTTGAAGGGTTTTATTTTTAACTAGCAGTTTCCCGCGACTCCGTTCTCGGTCATCTACAGCGCCATCTACCGGGTCTAATGTTATATAGCCTATGTTACTTCTGGATAAGGTAGCTTTCTCATGAAGTTAATATTCTAAATCGAATGCCAAGTTGGATACGGTTAAAACGTTTTTGCTTATTAATATGGGTATGGCCTTACTTCGAATTCATTCGATACTCAAGCCCTGATCAATGAAACTAAGTTACCTTGAAATTCTCAAATCAGAAAATGGCATAATAGAGAAAAATTATTTATATACATTTTTTTTCATATTACATCAAATCGCTTAATTTATTAACTTTATTGTCCTTATTGACTACAATCACACTGATTTGTTTATTTACAAATTGTTACTTAGACAGAACTTAAGATTAACAACAGGTTCAATCAACGATATTACAATTAAATTCATTAGAATATCGGATTAATATGTAAAGGTTACAGCAACTGAATGGCTATTTAAATAATGACATTTTTATGGGAGGTACAATCACAAAAAATAATTTATAACCACTTTGACAAAGTAACTTCATGTTTAAAATCCTCTCGGTATATAATGTGGCGTTCGCAAAATGTCATAGTCATAAAATGATACGCTCGGAAAGTGTCACTTTCGTAAGATTTTTAAAATGGCTAGTTTCTCCTCCTATGACAATTAATGCAGACGTTACTGAGACACGGAACTAAAATGTATCATTGCTTAATATCGTGCACGGAGCATTTTTAACCGACTTCAAAAAGAAGGAGTTTCTATGTTCGTCTGTATGTATGGTTTTTTTTATGTATGTCCACCGATATTTCCGTCAATTCTGGACCGATTATGATGATTCTTTTTGCGATGGATTTAGTAGTTTCGAGGTGCCCCCATTTTAATGAAATCGGTTTAATACCGATACCGAATACCTTGGTCTTTACGATACACTAGCGGACTCCCTAACGAAAAACAGCAACGAATGTATAAATTCCGTTATTATGGGTATTATATCAATCCTGTACCTTACTGTAGAAATAAGCAAAGTAATATAATATAGGTATATAAATATTAATAATTATTTAACTCATCACGAAAAACTGTAAAATAAAAACTTTTAAAAAAGGGAAACCGACTTCAAAAAGCAAAAAATAAATATTTGAAGTCGGTGCCAAGTAACCGACTGCACTAACCGGCACCGACTTCAAATATTTTTTTTAAATGCAGTAATAAAATTGCCTATTCTAATAAAACCCAGTAAGTATACTACGCTATACTTTTATATTATAGCGGTTATGATTGTAAATTTTCTAATGACCTGTATCCGACTGACAGTATTTCTTTCATAAGTATATTTTTTCGTATCCGTAGTGGTTTACAACTGGGTTTGTCCTCGTTATGGTAACCTCTATGGCTGATCTGCCAATTCTTGTGTCACCCTCTTTGCAAAGGAATGTTGAAGTGGAATTTTATTTTTATCTACTTTAATTTGATTTCTTCGTTCCAAGACAATTAAAACGCTCCCTGACATACCCCAAGGTTCAAATATTGGTGTCATCTAAGGCGACCATTGTGGATCTTGGCTTAAAGGAGTTAGAGTGGTGGGAATGTGTGGCGGGCTTAGTGCCAAAAAGCATTTTGAATTTTAACACCGAAGTTTCATAGTGCGATTTGAAGAGCATGACAATATTTTCCATTTTTTTATTTTCGAATACTATACTTAAAAAACCATGATATACAAATATTACCTGTGGGTATCCGGCATAATCCTCCTTATTTAAATAGCCAAACAACTGCAATTCTTTCAGATAAACCTGTGGCTTAGAATAATAAGCGTAAATACAACTTCAATATTTGAAGGTGTGTTCAAATGGACACAGTATTTTATTTACTAACAAATGCCAGCACTTGGTCTTATCATGGTCTAATGGAATAGTAACACAAGTAATCGAAGCAAGATATAAGAAATAGAGCCTTAAGCATTGGAATTAATGTGCTAATTCAAATAATAGTTTGAGATGTGTCACTAAGCATTTGGCCAGAGAATATTGTACTTATAAACGATGGTACGGTCAGTGACATAAGTATCTGAACATTGGTAGTTTGTCTTGAAACGAAACGAGTCAACTCGGCGTACCGAAGGTATAGTGAGCACTAGATAGATGTCACTTTACTATATACAAGTTCAAGCTTGCATAATGAAAAGTAAAAAAAACATGAAATTTGATTTGTAACGTTGTTATTTATTTAATAAAGGTATCTAGTAACTTTAACTACAGTAATTTAAACTCTCAACTATGGTGAAAGTTTTCACTCGAGTTGCCGGGACTGTAAAAAGTGAACTCGAATTACTCGAAAACTCTAACGTTAATAAAAAAACCCGGGTGAATCGAGTCACAAAATCCCACTCGAGTCGGATCACTACTTTACAGTATTATAGCGTTTACATCAGAATAAGTCATATAAACAGCTATTATTAATAAATATACTTACGCAGACGAAGTCGCGGGCGGCCGTTATATGACAATATATTTAAATATCACATATCAGGAAAAATAATTGATTTGATGGAAAATAAAAGCGTGTACACGCTTTTATTTTACACACGCTTACTGTAGTTAAAGCATTTTTACTAGATACCTTTATTAAATAAATAATAACGTTACAAATCAAATTTCATGTTTTTTACTTTCCAATATGTAAGCTTGAACTTGTATATAGTAGTGTCATCTATTTAGCGGTCACTGTATCTATTCGGTACGCCGAGTTAACTCGGTAACTCGAGTGCAAGCGGACTCGAGTAAAACTTACTTTTATTCGAGTACCGAGTTATACAAATTCACTCGAGTCACTCGAGTGAAAAATGGCTCGAGTCGTATTACTAGTGTAAAGTTTCAATTCAGTCACACGGGAAAACTCTTTTCAAGATATATTATATTGACGTATAGACAAGACTATTTTGTCTTATGTACAAGGCTCAAATCACGAGCCGACAATTTTTTTCATACGCAAAAAGGCTTGCCTCCGTGGCAGTCTTGCTATATATATCGCACCTCCGGTCAAATTATGTCACAACTCAAAACTGTTTCTTTTTTTATCATTTCACGTTACCAAACCTGCAAGTTGCGGAAACACGAAATGGCCTCAAAACGCCGTAACAAAGCGGACGAAAGTATAATATGCCATTATATAGAAATTAAAAAACCGTTTGTAAAAAATAGTTCTTAGTGTGGACCCTAATATTCAAAAAAAAAAAAAAGAATTTTTGAGATACGACGTATTTGAACAGAGGTGCTATATGTAAAACTTAGAATGTTTAGTGACTTACTATCATTGACCGTACATGTAAAGAATTATATCAAATCTCATGAAATGCAAAAGATCCTATAACACATTTAATAGGCAATGTGTTAGTATTAATTTTACTATAGTATATGAGCTTTGAGTCCGCACATTATAAGAAATTAAGTGAGCGTGGTTTGAGCGCTGTTTTCCTGAGGTACTGATGAGCTAGCATCGTCAGTTCGAGTTGATCTTGAGTTCTTCCGCAAGCGAACGTTTGCCATTTGTAATCTCCACCCTGTGAAGGAGGAAATGCTTCTGAGTTCTGTAACCTTCTCTTGAAGACATAAAAAACAGCCTGTACTATCCAACATACTATGCTGGTCAAAGGCCTTCTCTCACAAATCGAGGCGAAAGAAATTATACAGTGGTCATACTCCACTAGGGGACCCAGTGCGGTGCGGTGACGATTGTGTTGACCAATGTATGTGATACTTTAAATGCTAATACATTAATACTAACTTTGAATTGATTTAGAAAGACCTTTTTAAAAACAAGCCTTTACAGCAAAAACACAACGAAGATATCTTGCTTGCATTATCTATCATCAGACCCTAGAGAAGCCGATGACGATACCATCCGGGTCGAAAGTACTTATCAAAACAAATCCAACGACCCCAAACACGGCAGGGTTATATTGAGCAGTTAGGTGGTTCCACTGACTACCTTTCGGCTTCATCTTCAGACCTTGAACACTATCTTGTTGTATAGTACTCAATGGTCAATACCATTGGTCAGTAGCAATCAAACAAGCCTAAACACGAGGGGGTTACGTTGTATAGTTCACATGTTCCTATAGCCACCTTCCGAGCCCATCATCAGACCAGTTTCATGGTACCAAATGGATGCATTGTCACTGAACTTACATACGTATGCCAAATTTCAGCTCAATCGGATCACAAGGTTTGAACCGGAAATTACAGACAGACATATGAACATTGCAAGTTAAATAAAAACTTGTATAAATGAAATAATGTCTCATCATCATCAACCTATAACAGTCTACTGATCGAAATGGGACAATCCAATTGCAAGCGCAATTATATTTTTCCATATGTCGATAGTTTTTGGCATCTGATTTATATGAGTCTGTCTAATGAGAGCTGATAGTTTTTTAACGTTTTGATAAACTGGAAACACTGAAATTAAGGGCACCTATTTTTTCTAGTGAACCGTAGACATGAACGAACTAGTTTTGATACTTGCTAGATTTATAGTGTTGTGTTATCTATCCATAAAATTTTACACGATTTAAATTTAACACTTCTGAATGTAAAAACTTCTTCAATTCAGTGGGATGGTATTGATGGAATATACCGATGATGCATTGAGTCTACAGAAAATCATTGTTTTATTAAAAATTGGAAGATTTACAAGAAATTGATTAAACATCAAAAAGCCAATAAGTATCAGGTTCTTATAGCAGAAAACCAAGGACTTATAAACCATTGACACGAATTAAACTAAAATGTTGTAAATTCTATGTAACTCCCTCCCTACCCTTGCTACCCGGTCGTTCCTCCACTCTCCTGTGTGTGTATACACATGTCGTGTTCTTTAAAATAATGAAAGTTATTTACATATTTTTTACTAAAGTATTCATGTATCAAATCCATTTATTCCCAGTTCATCCGGGGTTGCACGAACCAATTTAAATTTACCACTCTCAGCTTTCGTGAGACAGACCTGGTTCTGCACTAATCGTCTTAAATTGGCAAGTTTTTTTTATTTTGACATTTCACCTGTCATATTCTTCGTGGATTTGTGAAAACGAATTTAAAATATTATCTTATCTTTACGTTTTTACTGTCTTTACGGTGTTCAAGTATGTATGTACTAACCAATATGAAATCCGTCGACTTATCCTCGGCAGCGTCCTCGGCCGGTTCCTGGTCGAACTTGATAGATCGAACAGCTGATTTCTTCACAAGAATCGGCTCCCCGTTGCCCCGAGCTATCTATAATGGGAACATTGTGCGTGGAGTAGGGAAACTAACCAAGTTACACAAATGTTGTATCTCATTAGGCACTTTTAATTCAATTTTAACGTCGCGCCTATATTCCCCAAGCGGGAGTGGCAAAGGTGTACTCTGTACACCAACTTTTCGCCGACGATGTTAGGTCCCATGTAAAAGGCGGCCAAACACCGGACTGATTGAATTTTTTTCAATAGAAAAATTCAACAGTTAGTCCTACGATTCGAAAACCCAGGATCTCTATGCACATTATTCGCCACTAGCCCTGAGGAAGTCATAATTCACTAAATTTAATAACACAGTGATTTGATATGTGAAATTTCACAGGCAAAATAATTAGCAAAGAATTAGTGTTAAGTAGTCTCACACTTGATACTGTTTGCTATTAAAGTGAAATATGGATTTTTGTCATTTCAGATGTTTGTTTTTTTTTAAATTCGTTACAATACGGAAGTTTTATGAGAATATTTCTTTTATACGATACACAATATCATCTAAACTATATGCCATTTAATATCAAGTATGATTTTAGGAGCCATTGTGAAGAAAATTAGCAGCAAATGAAAAATAATTTCATATGATTTTTCACCTGTTACTTGTGAAATTTTCTATGCCTAGTATTCTCTTTCAGCAATCGATAGCGCCTTGTTCTCACCACGCAACTTCGCCGTAAAATGTATTTCATGTACATTTTTCTGATTTCTATTAGTGTTTATGAATGTAGAAAGTCAACTACGCTTCGGAAGTAGAGTTAGTGTTTTGAACATAAGTTATGCAACATTAATAGCGTTTTAGAACTTACGAAATCTAATGTTTGATTAAAACTATTTACCACTTCAATTTTAATCTTGTCATAATTTTAATAACTTATTATTTTTCACTTATAAGAAGTTAATTAATAATATTTACAAGTATATCTTGAAAGCTTCAAATTAATTCAAGAATATGTTACTTTCTTTCAGCAAATGTAGAGTAAAGGAAAAAAAAATAACACCATCATAAGCATCTGAACATAACTATCACTTGATGAAGCCAATTATTTAATATACATAACAAAAAATACTTGTGATATTAACTCCAAATAATAATTAAAAAAAAAACTTATTAGGGAGAAAAATAAAGCAACATAAATAATGTTGAAAAATACATTTATTGAAATAAAAAATGACATTGGAACTCTTTTGGATTGGATTGGAAATACAAACAATATTGACAGAGACACTAAACTACTCAAAAAAAAAGAAAAAACACATTGTTAAATACAAAAAAAAATGTTGCAATAATACAAAAAGAACTACCGCTACAGAATAAATTAAAACATTTTTAATAAAACATAAATAGTAACAAAAAACAATTGCTATAACAAGATATAAATAAATAAGTTTTTTTTTGAAGATTCAACACTGGCCTGTCAATATTGTGGCGGGAAAGGAATAGCGGGAAACGGCAAAAATCGCGGATAGGATAAGGGCGAAGGATAATGTCATTTTTTTTTCAAATAAAGGTACTCGTAAGTAGCTGCCGATATAAAAATCGATCCAAAATTTTAACAATGCGAATGTAATAAATACAAATTTCCACAACCTAATACGACAGCGTTTTTAGTCATTAAGTCGGTCGACGTTTAATTATAATGTTAATATTTATAGGCAAAATACAAAGCAAAAAAAATACTATTATAAAATAGAATTTCTAAATAAATAAATACAAGGATAGGACAGGTCACCTAAGGAAAGTTAGTAGATTTTTTCGTAAGAACATTATGTCAATAGAAATTTCTAGAATAGTCAGTTTGTCAGTCGCAAGTGGCTTTTAAAACTCACGAGCAATTCTATTGTACATATTCTGTCGATAAAAGTCGATATCGTCTCAATACATAATTTCATACGATTAGCATTTCGAAAATATATTTCAAAAATCGGCAATTTAATCAGCGTGATCACTCTTAGACGATTATACGGTACCCATTAGTTTATCGATATTTACAATATTTTATACTAAGAGAAGAATCACAACACTGAAATCACTTTAAAATGGATCTTTGGGGTCGTCCATTAATTATGTGATATTTTAAACAACGTTTTACTCGATACTTCTATTGCCATACACTATCGTGGGCTTTCGCTCCAGGACGACAAACTAATGCCTACTGTTCACTAGTAAATATATATGTATGTATGTATACGCTTCTACAACAAATTACCTTTAGATATCCGAAACATGCCGATCACATATTTTTAAAAAAGGCAATCAAAACTAGACTGTGTAGAAAAGGGTTTTACAAAATTTCGGCTTATCTTGACGATAACATAGATTTGGTTTGAGCAGCTCCTCAATCAGCAAAATTAAACAATACTGTATAATACAATTTTAAAAAAGATACAAGTATTTATCAGTAATCAGAGAGGCCAAACAAATTAAGTTAAAAGACTAGTCCGTTGAGTTTCTCGCCAGATCTTCTCAGTGGAGGCCGCGATTCGAAACAGTTGTAAATGTAAAAAAAAATAATCATCTTGAAGCTTGTCAGAGCTTTTGAATTGGCCTATACAAATAAATTATTTTTGAATTTGTAGTTAGACTGTGACTTTAAAAAAAAACGAGCGAGCCCTAGAGTAGTCGCATATGATGTGTAACATCAGACATGTTATCCTACTATGAAATTCGGATGACTTATTGGTCAAATCAAATAGCGCGCGCTCATTGGTCAAATCAAATAGCGCGCGCTTCTCCGGTTCCACCGCGCGCGCTTATTGGTCCAATCAAATAGCGCTCGCTTCCTCGGTTTCCACACACGGGTGTAACACATTTCCGTCCCTTTTCCAATATCACTCCCACAAAAATTATTCAGCAACCGAGAGGAAAGATGTTACACATCAAAAAATTACAAAAATCGCAACTCATAAAATAACATCTACCTACTGACCCATCGGAATATGATAACTAGGGTGAAAATCCGAAACACCGAAGGTATCTACTGACCAGCTGACGAGCCGTGCCGCCCCTAAATGTTATTTTGAGCTTGGTCACTAATTTGCACTAAATCAGTATATGTTAATGTTACTTGTTGAAGTGTTATTTTCTTCATTTTTAGTACCAGAGAACAGTAGGCATTGTATAGATCCACCTGGGATTTCGTTTCAAAACACTGAAATTAACCGTGTATTACAGACTAAGCAATTTCAGTTTCGTTTTATTTATTAAAGAATCGACTAACGCAGTCGATTTAACCGTAAATAATGCAAAACGAAATTATTTTGTACTTGTTTTTTGTTACTACGAACAAGCATTTTTTAAACCTAAACAATTAATACTTGAAATTATTACAACTAGTAACACTAAATCAATTTGGTGCTTGGTAAACTTGAGGTATAAGAAAATTACAACTAAGATTTTTATTTATTTAACGAGATATTTTTTTAAGAATATATTATTAACTTATTAGAAAAAAAAAAGAATAGTTCATTTGATGAAAACCTCATCTTTGGTAGCTTACGACCTACGCGTTTCAAATTAGTTTGGTGTTAATACCTTATAATAATACCTACTGGTATTCGAATATATTTAACAAGATCCGTATTTATCTCAATAAAGGCGACAGAAAAAAAATTAAATAAATATTCCACGAAAAAGTACTTCTCTAAGTATTCTTTTAAAGTAACGATATATTAGTAATGATTTAGTATTAAAAACTCCATTAAAATCATGCAAAAACGTTTTAACGATCAGATTTTATATTTTAATACCGATTATTTGCATAACTAGAATTCTATCTATCTCTATGTCTATATCATCACGCCAGATCCCTTGCGGGGTAGGCAGAGAGTAAAGAGTCCCAACAGGTTCTTTTCTTGCATACCTCTCTGGCTTCCTCCACTCTCATAGTTCGTCTCATACACGCTCGCCGGTTACGGAGACTCTTGACTTGTCTTTCAGATAAGACTCGGTCTATTTGGTCATGGTAAGATAGTCTAGGTCTTCCCCGGTACCTACATCCTTTCACTTTCGCATTGTATATCTGTTTTCTCATTCTTTCTTCTGACATTCTTTCTATATGTTTCCATATGTTTCCCGAAACCAACGAAGCATACCCTTTCTCATCTTTACACCGATACTATCTTTCATACTTACTCGATTTCTTACTACGCTGTTGCAAACACGGTCGGTCAGCTTCACTCCGCACATCTTCCGCAGAGCTCGCATTTCCACCGCATTTATCCTATTTTCATTCTCATCTTACATACCCAGCTCTCGCTACCATATAGCAGCGTTCGGACAAGCACTCCGTTATGTATGGCCAGCTGCGCCTTTTGGCTTAAGTGCCGGCTCCCAAGTAGCTTTCCCATCGCACCATTCACTCACTATTCTCTCTATGTCAGCGGTGTATTTTCCATCCTTACTGAATGCACATGCAAGATATACAAACTTATTCATTTGCTCCAGCACATCGTTACCAACCACAATCCTTGCATTCGTTCTGGTTTCTTCCCGGTCAAAAACCATAATCTTGGTTTTCTTTACATTCAAATGTTAACTATTTTATCGACTAAAATTAGTTTAAAAAAACGGAAACTTACAAAATTTTAGTTCTAAATATTAAAAAAAAATACATCACGTATTAGTTTATTAGCCGTTTAGTAATTAGTTTAAATGGGACACTGCGAAAATGTCAATGCAAGAATATTTTCAGTGATCAGTCTTCGTAACCGAAAATGTGTATGAGCCGAATTATGAGAATGGAGGGAGTGAAAGATGTCTTTAGGGATGGGACTTATAGGCACTCTATTCTTCATCAACCTCTGCGAATAGATTATTTTATATTTAGTAATAAAGAAGTCGCAAACAGACAAAAGTGGTGCAAACTTGTAACAAACTGTTACCTAAGAAATTGTAAAAGGAGCAGGGGCAGTCAAAAAATTTGATGGAAGGAAGAGTTAAAATTTACAGCGAGTCCTAACTAGAGGAGAGTAGCCCGAGATAGAACTCAAGGGAAGTTACTAGAGGAAGCCTTTGTGAAGTGGCTTGCTAAACTGGAAGACATTATGTAACAAAACAAACAAGAAAAAAAAACGATTCGAGTCAAGAGTCTCCGTAACCGGCGAGCGTGTATGAGACGAACTATGAGAGTGGAAGAAGCCAGAGAGGTATGTAAGGGAAGAACCTGTTGGAACTCTGTACTCTCTGCCTACCCCGCAAGGGATCTGGTGTGATGATATGGAAATAAATGGTATTGTCAACTTTCGTGCCCGTCGAAAAAGTTCTTTATGCCAACTATATATACTGGATTATAGGCCTCTGTTCGTTGGACACGTCGAAATTCAAAAGCGCGCATATTAGATAAGCTTATCGACTGAATCAAAGTAATCTCTCTAAAAGGAGCAATAAAATATTCTGTTGCATGACATTTATCTCAAGTGTCCCATTGTTCTTTTTTTATTTAACCATTAATTTTATGACTTAGTAAGCGTGTTTTTTTACGTACGAATGTATTTAAATCACGATTTGTTTCACAGTCAATTTTTAAGTATATTTTGTGGTGTTTCGTCAGTTTCCCAAAGCACAGTCTCACTGTTCAGATTCGATCTTGTATCTGATACAGGGTAAAAATTCGAATCCGAAGTCTCATTTGAAACATTTGAATCAGCTAAATTCATGCACAGTAGCCCACCGACCGACATCGCGTCACGTATTCGTTCGTTCTGTGAGACGGCAAGTTGATCAATGCAATGTAAGATCGAAATCAGATTAGAATGAACTATGAAGCATTTTGATTGTTCTGTAAGATTAGGCGATTAGGGCGTTTGAATACTAACTGGTGGATGACACTAAGGTCGAGATTCAGACACAAATGAGACATTTTATTCTGTACAACTGTGTCGAATCTTGTAGTTCTCGTTCATGTTTTATATCACTGTATCATTTCAGTGAAGATCGACAGATGAATGACAGACTCCTGAATGGATTTGGATGAAGTTATTCAGGTGTAGGTTTTTCATTATTCGTGTCAATATTATAGAGTATGGCCTAATCTCCCTCACCTCAATTTGTGAGAGACGGTTTTAACCCAGCAGTGGGAGAGTACAGGTTAAATTATAGCCCATATTTGTCCCGCTAAATGATTTGACAGCTCATGCACAGTCGGAAATGACTGGTTTTAACATCAATATACATGGTGTAACATAATTAACGCAATACCTAAAAGAAGTTTGTTTGAAATCGGTAACCTAATTGATTCAAACTGTCTATCTTACATTTTTATAACAAACCAAATTTATTTTTGATTCAGAGCAATACGGAGATTTCAAATGCATTTCTAAAACGTATTTCTCAATACGCACGCATACGTACGTGTATTTTCATTAACAATTGAGGTCTAAGAGTACATAAAAAAGGATAAAAAAAACTTTCAATTTGGAAATTTGGTTATTCCATTAAATTTGTTAAGCAATTCTCTAATTGGGGTGTCTGTGGTCTTGCGTTTATGTTACACCTTGTATAATTTATACTACTTTTTGCCCGCAACTTCGTCCGCGTTAACTTTAGACAGGAACGTAACATTTTTCCGGAATAAAAAGTATCCTATGTATTATATTCAGGTAATAAACTACTATCTGTGTGCCAAATCTTATCTAAATCCGTGCAGCCGTTTTAGCGTAATTGAGTAACGAACATACAAACTTTCACATTTATTATATTAAGGAGGATTCCGAATCACGAATATACTTATGCATTTGGATATACTTATGCATCTTTACCAACTCGGAACTGGCAACTGTAGGGATTAGTTTATATTATTAATGACTACAAACCTTTATAGTTAGGTTAGTTTTAGCAAACTGTGCCGTTTTGAAGCGTCCACACATAGACTTTTTTTGTGGCAATTGCGTTTACATTATGCCATCGTACAAAGTTTACGAATGGGGAGTTTGGGCGGGAAGTCGAAGAGTGATGTTGTCAATTTGTTTTAATTTCCAAAACTTGTATTTTTTTTTTGTTTAAAAACGTAGCCCCACACTAGGATTTATACCTGTGTCGTGGGTGCGTTTACAAACATGAAAATTTATCACACAAAGAACTGTCCCGTGCGGGAACCGCACCCGCGAAATCGTCCGTCAAACAAAATCATTGATTTTGAGCATCCTAAAATTACGAAGTATTTTTCTGTCTTATTAAAAATCACGTAAAAACACCAACGAAACACCACAAAAAATTAAGCGTAACATTTACATATTACTAAAACATATAATAATCACTATTAAACATCTCATCCTGTCCCGTATCCTTATCAATATTCCACCACTGGTTCTCTTTAGCCGCGTTATCGTTCCTACTCATCTTATTGGTTAAAATCTCGTCTAGTCTCGACGTCGAAGGCTTCTGATTGGTCACTTTATATATATGATCCGCTAACGCATTGGCTAAAACCTCTTTTGGGGCAATTAGGGAAGTTTCACATGATAATTCATTGCTCGTAGTAATAGTACGCATTCTATCAGCGTTAAGTCTAGCAAAACTTCTAGGGGAGTCCAAGTTAGTGATGTCTCTAAATACTAAATCGTTATATTCTGGGTAAATGACGTCATTCGGCAGGTTAGGTAGAGGATTAGTAGGGAGTGACCTGTGTTGTACCTTTGTTTTCTCGGTGATGACCGCTTCAATGTCGATCTCTTCGTATTTGCTCGTGTCCGGGGTGGTTGTTTCGCTGATTAGGCTGTGGAGGCTCGTGGATTCTTCTAGAAGGGAATGCTTGACGATTGATGGCGGTGAGAACATTACTGAGCTGTCGCCGGCGAGGGTTTTGCTCTGTAACAATGGTGGGTTGGTCGAGTTATTGTATGAAGTGATATTGTTGAGATAACAAGCGCGGTCGCATTGAAAACTATTTTTTTTAGTAGGTGTCGCCACTAAAATAATTCAAGACTTCGTGGACTAACGTTTATGATACAACAGCTAAAGTTGGTACGTTGCGATTAATGATTAACCACCCCCAACTAGGGAACATAGGCATAAGGGTGTATTAATGATTAACGATTACAATTACATTTTGTAATATTCTACACCGTCACGCCTATATTCCCCAAGCGGGGGTGGCAGAGGTGTACTGAGTACACCCACGTTTCGCCGACGATGTTAGCTCCCATGTAATAGGGGGCGAGCCTATTGGCATATCCCGGGCACAATTTCAGACTCCGTACCTGAAAGTTTTTCGTTAGAAGAACTACACTTGTCCGACCTAGGATTTGAACCCAGTACCTCGTGACTTAGACGAACGAGACAGTTTAATAAAATAGATAAATAATGATGGAATGGGTCAAATGTTTGTTGGTTCTGGGGCAATATTCGAAAATGTCCTTTCATAGCAAAGGCAACTCTGCGACTGGCAAGAAGTGCCATTTTAAAGACTAGTTCCAATTTTGGCCGCGGTCCAAAAGATACTTGTCAAAATGTATGTTTACTGAGTAATAAAGCTTATATCTCACAAGTGATCTAACTACACAGGTCAGTACTCACCGGTGTCTCGGCTATGTACGATACATCCGGCACGAGGCTCTGCCTGTCCGAGTGTGCGTGTGGAGTACTTGTTACGGCTCCCCAACTACTAGCCAGAGCCTTCCGAGCTCGCTTGTGAGCTGCCGGTACATTCTCCTTGCCGTGGTTGGAGGACTCGGAACAGCGGCGTTTTAGACTGCCTATACCGGAGTCGTTTATCTGTTGACAAGGGATAAAGTTCAATCCAACTGTCCTTTGGGAAACTGACGGAACACCACAAAATATACTTAAAAATGGACTGTGAAACAAATCGTGATTTAAATACATTCGTACGTAAAAAAACACGCTTACTACTATGACTTCATAAAATTAATGGTTAAATAAAAAAAAACAATGGGACACTTGAGATAAATGTCATGCAACAGAATATTTTATTGCTCCTATTAGAGGGGTTACTTTGATTCAGTCGATAAGCTGATAAAGCTAAGCTGAAATTCAAAATTTTCGCGCTTTTGAATTTCGACGTGTCCAACGAACAAAGGCCTATAATCCAGTATAAATATTTGGCATAAATAACTTTCTCTACGGGCACAAAAGTTGACAATACCATTTATTTCTATATCATCACGCCAGATCCCTTGCGGGGTAGGCAGAGAGTACAGAGTTCCAATAGGTTCTTACCTTCATACCTACCTAATCCAATAGTAACAGTTATTAATCCAATGTTCTTTGTAGGTAAAAAGAAATACACCTTTACCTCTCGATGAAACAATTTGGTACAGTGGTTAAAAGCTTAAGCCGCTCCGCCCACTGGGTCAAATACTCGCGGGATCAATTCTCACACGGGACAAATCTTTGTGTGGCCCACAATTATTTGTTTCGGTCTGGGTATTTGGGCATGCGAATTCTCATGTTTGTAAACGTATGTGTGTGTGTGTGTGAGTGATGTACGCTGTTGGCCGCGAGGCCTTTACAGCTTCACCGGACTTAAGGGCGAGCGTGCAACCACTACGCTCGAGCCAGAAGGGCAAGGGGCGACATACTCGAGGGCGCCTTGAAGAGGCGCCCTTGGTTGGGACAGTCGCTGTGGGGGGACGGGCTGCACTACTAAGTGCACCGGTCAACCGCCGGCTATGGGAGGGGATCTACGACTACGTCGTCGTCGCCCGTATTCTGAGCGGAAAGAAGGGATGACAAAGCATCGGGGGCGTCGGTGAGAACATGTCGCGGCCGGCGGTGGCGGCAGGGGTCGGGGGGGAGATCGTAGTCGGCGGCGGCTACGATTACCGGATTCGCATGGGTAGATGCGTTCGCGAAGTGACGTGTTGTCGCCTTTTTAATAAAGGCGCGAATAGGTTCGAGACCTAGATCTGAGTGGAGGGTTTGTAAACGTATCCACGACACAGGATTTAATACTAGTGTGGGTCTACGTTTTTTTTTTAAACTGGAACGTGTTCGTGTCATTATTCGTGTATAAGACGAACTATGGGAGTGGAGGAAGCCAGAGAGGTATTTAAGGAAAGAACCTGTTGGAACTCTGTACTCTCTGCCTACCCCGCAAGGGATCCGGCGTGATGATATAGATAGATAAGATAGATGGACCACCAAAAGGCAGGCAAAAGTGGACGGTACTAAAAATAGCAGGCTTGCGCTTTTTTGCAACTACAACTTAAGTGATGTAGTGGTGAAGTGTCAAAGCGCATCGCTTTGACACTTCACCACTACATCACACCACACACCACTACCCAAGTCCTGGGTTCAAATCCTAGGTCGGACAAATATAGGTTTAACTTCCCAGTATGAGTCCGGAGTCTGGAATTGTGCCCGGTATATGGCAATAGGCTCCCTATTACATGGGATTTAACATCGTCGGCGAAAAGTGGGTGTACTCAACACCTCTCCACACACACCTCCGCCACCCCCGCTTAGGGAATATAGGCGGGCGGGCGGTGTTTTTCTTATACCGAACCTGCCAACCTACCAACAAGTTTGAATTCCCATAAAAATTTATATTGATCTGGGCATCAATCGATATATTAGTCGTACAAAATTACGCTACGAACAAAGTAAAAGCCAAAAACCGGCCACTTTTGGATATCTTATACATATATACCTACTCGTAGCTAGCAACTGTATTTTTTCGAGTAGTTTTACCAAAATATAGGATTTCAACGCGTCCTCACGTTGGCTATGATTATAATAATATAATATTCTTTTCTATTATATATCATCACGCCAGATGCCATGCGGGATAGGCAGAGAGTACAGAGTTCCAACAGGTTCTTTCCTTACTCCTCATGGAGTGAGGAATTGTTATATTTTTTTTAAAACGTAGCTCCACACTAGGATTTATTCCTGTGTCGTGGGTGCGTTTACAAACATGAAAATTCACATACAAATACCCAGACCGGAACAAATAATTGTGGATCACACAAAGATTTGTCCCGTGCGGGAATTGAACCCGCGACTATCAGACACAGTGGGCGGAGCGGCTTAAGCTCTTAACTACAGCGCTAAATCGTCTGTCTAATAATAATAAAATACATAACACGAAAAGGAAAATATGAATATACAAGGTGTAACATAATTAACGCAAGACCTGAAAGTAGTTTGTTCTAAATCGGCAACTGAATCGATCCCAACTATTTATTTTCAAAAATTCTTTTACGCATTCTGTTTGCTGTATTAAACAAAATTTAATAATTTTTCAAAGCATTACGGCTATTTCAATTTCTAGTATTTCTGTTACGCACACCGCAATACACATAAAAAGTTAATTGATTATAAAATTTTATGGTCAGTATGGGTACCAAAGAGCGTAAAAAATGGTATTGTGTGTGTTTGAATGATCTACGCTGTTGGTCGCGGGGCCTTTACAGCTTCACCGTACAACCACTACGTAAAAAATGGTAAAAAACACCTTAAATTGGAAGTTTGATTTTCGTATTGAATTCGCAAAGCAATAATTTAATTGGGGTGTCTGGGGTCTTACGTTATATATATTACACCTTGTATAACATGTGTGTGTTTATACACAAAAAATAGATACAAAACTCACCTGTCCATTCCCATTCTCCTGGTCGGCACTGGCCGACAGCATGGAGTCGTTGAGATGGACCGCTCCGTCTGAGTTCTCTCGCTTCATCATCATGGTGATGTCTTCAACTAACAACCCCGGACTGGACGGCTCATATTTTAAGCCAGATTTCTTGCCGATTTCTGCCATTGCTATTTTGAACGGCGTCGGTGTTCTGTGAAAGAATATAATGATTAGTGTTTAATTGACTTCAAAAAAGGAGGTTCTCTTTTCGGTGTTTTTTTTTTGTTTGTTATCTGAGAACTCCGTCATTTATAGAGATGGGTCGTATTAGGTAAATCAGGTACTAAGTACACCTGTTCCTAGTCTGCATAAATACCTAATCCACCTAATCTCAATGATCTCATACACATACCGTTCCTTAGTGATCTTGATCCGCCTATTCTATATCAAATCCTGATATCGTATTATCGATATTTGAATTAATTGAATGTTAAATTGTTTTGGTAGTTAAGAACGGGTACAGTCATAATAACACTTTTAAGCAAATGGAAGTTTCAAAATGGAATCCAAATTTTTTTTTGATTAGATTACATATTTCTGCACGAAATTGGTTAAATAAACTAATACTTGTTTTCTGTTTTATCATTTAATGATATATTAGTGATGAATTGGTATCTTCCCTTCATACTTTTTACAGGCTTAGGACTGTTAACTTACGAATGTATGAAGTTTTGAGTCTTGCGATATTAAATATTCCGCAAAAGTTTAGCGTTCGCAAGATGGCGTATTTAAAAGATTTCAGTTCATTATATTTACATTTGTTTTATATCAATACGCGTTGTATAGCGCTGTCTCGCTCCCTCCACCCTTACACGTAAGCGGGATAGCAAAGCGATAAGCATATGAGTGAGTGAGAGAGCGCGGGAACAGGTGTGAGTGAGCGTGCTAAACGGGCTAAATATTAGGTGGATTAGGTATTGTCAGAATTGGATTAGGTGCCGCCTATTCTCGTAAAATACCTGTTCTTTGGATCTGTTCTAATAAATACGACTCACCTCTAGGCATTTATAAAGAGATTTGGAAAAAAAATTTTCTTTGTTACAAGGGTATCGGTTCTACTTAAATTCGAGGAAAAAGTACCACCCCTAGGGGTGAAAAAATAGGAGATGAAATTTTTATGGGCTCGAATTTTATTTATAATTTAGTAATGTATCTTTGAGAAAATTCCTGTAGGTACTTTACTATAGAACTAAGCAGATCAATATAAGAGATTATGATTATTATTTATATACCTATATAGGTATATAAATAATAACAATTAATTCACACATCCCTTTAAATTGTAAACTAAATAACTTTTTAAAAAAGGGATAGCCACTTCTAAAAGCAAAAAATAAATAATTGAAGTTGGTGCCAAGTAACCGACTGCACCAACCGAATGGCACAGACTCCAAATATTTATATTTTGCTTTTTAGTTATTGAAGACCAAAAGATAGAAAAAACGAAAGAAAAAAATAAAGAAAATATCTATATAGCAGCATTCAAAATATAAAAATGCTTGGATAGATGCTATTCCAGCTCCACTTGAATAATGACAACATATTCAACTTATATTAGTTAACATTCCCTCTCTTCCTTCCATTAATTTATTATACCTAATGACTTGTTTCCTTGTTTCGTAAAGGATGGAACCATGTAGCCATTCTCATAAACAGTATAATTTGCTTTATTTTAACTTAGACCCACCTGATGACCAACCTACATTGTTCCCCCATATAAAATGTAGATAAAAAACTTTCTTCATTGTACACACAAATTGTTACAAATAATTGAAAATACAATTTACAAAGGCGGGCTTAAATCAAAGTCGAGTTCTTTACCAGCAAACCTTTAAGTGATAGAGAAACATATTTTCAAAATAAGGATAGGAATAAGTGTACAACATATGAAAAGAATAGAAAACGCATAAACTACATATATATATCTACAAATAGACTACATAAATATACATACTGTTACGACCCGAACATACCCCGATATCTTGAAAAGACTTTGTCGAGGGATGTCGATTCTAAAACGCATAACACACACTTAGGCCCCCTAGTGATCTATCTAGAAAGATCTAGAATCCGCGCTTAGCTGCTGAAACGTCTAGAAGGTTCCTCCCCTTTAATTATCGCCGGCGCACGGTCGCGGCATACAAGTACCTATTTGTTCACGCGCAAATAGGTATGTAATAATAATACCGCTTTGTGGGCCGCGCCGGCTATTGTACGATGAACTTCTATCGATGTACTTAGAGGGTTCGCGTCCGTTCTTGAACTTTCAAACAAGTATAAAAGGAACACAGAGCGCGGGGACGGGACAATCTCTTCTCGGAAGCGATCGTGATCAAATCGGAGAACAAGCGATCTAAATGGAATACACCGGCGACTTTAGCAACAATATACGGATACTACGACTGACCCAGCGACTTGGAAGCAGTATCTGGGTACTAACGAGAGTAGTACTAGTGTGTAATTAGTTCACGTGTGTATTTGCATACGACGTACTGTTTTGTGTGTACAGCGCCTAATAAAGCACTTCGCACGTTAATCGGCATTTAATTACCCCGAAAACGTAACAATACAAAATATCTTACACGAGTTTGTAAAATTTTTATTTTAAAAGAGTTACCGTGCATTTTCTTGGCGTTCTTCTCCACAGGAATGACATTCCGAACGGGTGGTAGAGGCTTTGTTACTTTTCTGACGATTCATAAATACTGTAATGGTTTGAATGAATAAAAAACATTCTGATTCTGGTGTTTGCGTATTTGAATTTTATGCTTACAAACGCACCCACAACACCGGAGGAATTCCTAGAGTGGAGCTATATTTTCACTAAAAAAAAACTTACTTGGGAGTGTTGCTCTTGAGTGGATTCGTACTGCCTATTGGGGTTATGTTGTTTGTAGCTGGCGTTGGCGTCTGAAGTAAAGGACTGGCGCTCCATTCCTGTAAACAAATTTATAATATTCAAATCAAGCTATTCGGTAGACTTTTCTGATTGGGCATTACTCAATCAATCCTAAGTGGATTGATTGATTAATGGAGTGAAAGAATCCTAGGTCGAATAGTCGCGGGTTCGATTCCAAGTGTGCTTTACAGCAACCATGGTCACGGGAGGGACTGAGACGTTTGAAGTCCAAAAGTCACCGTTATACCGGAATACCTTGGGGGGATTAATTTAAAAAACACACCGTCACAGAGGTGTACTGAGTACACCCACGTTTAGCCGAAGATGTTAGGTCCCATGTAATAGAGGGCGAGCCTATTGCCATATACCGGGCACAATTCCAGACTCCGGTCTCGTACTGGGAAGTTTTCGTTTCGTTCGAAATATTTTAATTGTAATTTATTTGTTTCCAAACTGCTAAGGAACCATTCTAGTTTCGCTTTTGTTGTACTCTCCAGTGATTGACATATCAATATTTTTTTCGCTTAAATTATAATACTACATATCAAAAGCTCATCTAAAACGTTAAACGAAACGATTGGTTTTACATATATAGTTTTAGATTTATTTTCCAGCAGTTCAACAACATTCAAAAACCATTTGACTAACAGTGTTTTTCCTTCCTCCATGTTATCATAGGACTTCGCAGCTATTTATTTAACCAGATATATTCTCTTTTATTTACAAGACCAACTTAATATAATAGGTACATGTTCAAATAGACAAATAAAATTTATATTTACGAAAAATATATTTGTGGTAAATCGCTGCCACTTGGCAGGTGTGCCCAGAAGGCTGGCATTGCCACGTTGTTTGGCAATGCTTATCCTCTGTGCGAGGTAAGAACCGGCCCTCTTGTCACCAATGACATCGATCAGCAATTTAGAAATATCGCCTAAAATGTGATGTGTGCCAGGACCCCACGGACCAAGCATCTCTACCCCCAAACGGCTCAAACATATAACCCTTGTCAAGGTTGCTATATTTGCGCCGTTTGAGGGATTAAGCGGCCGCAGCGGCACCTCCAGCCTCAACAAATTAATTAATTAGTATTCCGATTCAATTAAGCACATTTTCTTTTTAACTGTGGCGGCTTGTAAATAGCTTCTTACTGCTAATCACTATAATACAATAATAATATTAGCCCTGTTAAGAAACTGTCCCACCGTTGGGCTCGGGCCTCCTCCCAAACTGAAAGGGCTTTAGGCCATAGTCCGCCACGCTGGCCCAGTGCGGGTTGGCGATCTTCACACACCTTTGATAAACACTCAGGCATGCAGGTTTCCTCACGATGTTTTCCTTCACAGTTAAAGCAAGTGATAATTAATTTTAAATACGCACATGCTTTCGAGAAGGCAGAGGTGCGTGCGTGGGTTTGAATCCGGGACCTCTGACTTTGCATTTACTAGGCTATCCCTGCTTATATCACTGCTAATCATTAAACTAACCTGTATTGCTAGCTGTAAGCCTCCCAAATAAAATTAAATAAAATAAATTAACAAAAGTTAATTACGATGATAGTAATAAGTCCTGCGAGTATATTAATGTACAACAAGTAACCCTGTATAAGAACAATCATGATATTTACAAGCTTTTATTTAACTTGCAATGTCTGTCTGTCTGTCTGGTTCAAATCTTGTGATCCATTTTTCAAGTACTTGCGGTATCCGATTGAGCTGAAATTTGGCATACGTATGTTAGTCCGGTGACAATGCAATAATATGGTACCATGAAGAAGCTGGTCTGATGATGGTGTCGGAAGGTGGCCAATGTAACCACCCGACTACTCAATATAACCCCGCCGTGTTTAGGTTCGTTGGATTTGTTTTGACGAGTACTTTAGACCCGAATGGTGTACAGAGTCTGATGATGGAGCCGGAAGGTGGCAATAGGAACATGTGAACTATACAACGTAAACCCCTCGTGTTTAGGCTTGCTAGATTAGTATTTAGAAGTACAATACAACTAGATATTGTTCAGTGTCTGATGATGAAGCCGAAAGGTGGCCAATAGAACCACCTAACTACTCAATATAACCCCGCCGTGTTTGGGCTCGTTGGATTTGTCTTGACGAGTAATTTAGACCCGAATGGTGTACAGGGTCTGATGATGGAGCCGGAAGGTGGCCATAGGAACATGTGAACTATACAACTTAAACCCCTCGTGTTTAGGATTGTTAGAGTGGTATTGACAAGTACTGTACAACCAGATAGTGTTCACGGCCTGATGATGAAGCCGAAAGGTGGCGAATGGAACCCCCCGACTACTCAGTATAACCCCGCCGTGTTTGGGCTCGCTGTGTTTGTCTTGACGAGTACTTTGGACCGGGATGGTGTACAGGGTCTGATGATAGAGCCGGAAAGAAGCCACAGGAACTTCTCAACTAAGCAAGATATTGTCGTTGTATTTTTGCTATAACGGCTTGTTTTTTAAAAGGTATAACTAAAAATTATTACCTTAGTAGCGTGCCTCAATGGTGTAGAATCTAACGCGGAGAAAGACAGAGCCGCCGGCGAGTTGAGGAACTGCGAGGGACTGAAGGGGAGAGCTTTGATGGGTGTCACACCACTCTCCCGGGATTCTAGAGCTTTGGTTAGCGAGTCCGACCATACCTGGAAATAATAATAATATCAGTCTTAACTGCCCCACTGCTGGGCAAAGGCCTTCTCTCACAAATCGAGGTGAGAGAGATTAGGTCATACTTCACCACGAGGACTTAATGCGGATTGATAGAGACAGGTTTGTGGCCACCTGCTGTTGGAAATTATCAAGCCGCCTATAAGACTTCCAACTCGGCTCAACGACTACGACATTAAGTGGTAGCCGGGACCAACGGCTTACCGTGACTTCCAAAGCACGGAGACGCTCGAATATGAAAATGCCATATACGGTTACCCAACTCCGGCCGACCGAGTCGAGCGCTGCTTAACCTTAGTGATCGGTAAGAACACCGGTCACACAGCGCTACGATCAATAAATCAATCCCAATTAATTAATTAACAAAATACCTAAGCTACCGTACCGTACTGACTATGGTCCTGAAGAAGACCTACACTATCTTACCATGACCAAATAGACCGTGTTTTATCTAAAGGGCAAGTCAAGAGTCTCCGTAACCGGCGAGCGTGTATGAGACGAACTATGAGGGTGGAGGAAGCAAGAGAGGTATGTAAGGAAAGAACCTGTTGGAACTGTACTCTCTGCCTACTAGAGATTTGGCGTGATGATATAGATAGAAAGATTTAAGAAAACGTATTAATGTTTGCCTCCTCCACAAGGGATATGACGTGATGATATAGGCAGATAGAATAAGCAAAATGTAATAATATTGTGCCTGCCCTGTAAGGGATCTGGCGTGATGATATAAATAATATCAGCCCTGTTAAAAAACTGCCCCATTGTTGGGCACGGGCATCTTCTCAAAATGAGAGGATTTAGGCCATAGTCCACCATGCTGGTCTAGTGCGGGTTAGCGAACTTCACACACCTTAGGTATGCAGGTTTCCTCACGATGTTTTCCTTCGCCGTTAAAGCAAGTGATAGTTAATTTTTAATACGCACATGCTTTCGACAAGACAGGTGCGTGCCTGGGTTTGATCCCGCGACCTCTGACTTTGCAGTCCAACGGTCTAACCACTAAGCTATCACAACTTATATAGACTTGCGTGATGATAGAGACAGATATTAATATTGCCAGAACAACAAGATTATATACAAAGTGTAACTTAATAAACGCAAGACCTCACACACCCCGATTAGAGAATTGCTTCATAAATTCAAAACAAAAACCAAATTTTCAAATTTAAAGGTTTTTACCCTTTTTTAAAGCACTTTTATACCCAAATTAACAATGAACCTTGTACGTGTATGTGTGCGTTTTTGAATTATTATTAATTTATATATTATATATTAATTTTGAAGATAGTAAAAAGATAAGAGCCGCCATTTTGGCGCGCTTGGCGTGACGTCAAAGTCTATAATATTTATCAACTAGTGAACAGCTGTAGAAGTAATTTATTTTGTATTTTGCGACTATTATACAATGGAACAACACTGTGTTGTGCCTAGGTTTAAAAATACAATAAGAAATGCACCCGATAGGTGCGGACATAAGGAGAAAGTGGTGTAAAAACAGGAAAAGAGACATGGTATCTCCATCAACTTGTTTAAATTGTTGTGAAGATCACTTGAACGTCAGAATTGGCGTAAAATAATTTAAACTTAAATTTTGTCTTTGTGTAAATCGACAACAAAAAATAACAATAAAACTAACCCAATAGCAAACATCCAACAAATATGCACTTGTTGACATTTGTATTGTAGACTTTGACGTCATATTCGATCTGACCAATAGCGTGGCGTTCCAGCTACTTTGAATTTCCCACTCATTTTTTGTACTTTCAATAATTATTTTCTTAACAAAAAAGTAATGTTATAAAAAAATATTGGTATAGACATTATTCTAATGCGATAAAGTTTGTAAAAAAAAATATTGGACCCTTATTTGAATTACACGCATATTCCCTATTATTTGTTATGTTTTTAAGTGAATTCTATTGATTAGTTTTTAAGCATGTCGCGTTGAAACCAGAAAATGTAAAGCAATATACAAGGTGTAACATAATTAACGCAAGACCTGAAAAAAGTCTGTTCGAAATCGGTAACTGAATTGGTTCCAACAATTTTTAACCTTTTTTACAATGATTTAAAATTTTCAATGAATGCTGTTACTCCTTCAGTGCACAATATATATATACAAACTAAATTTATGTTGGATTCAAAGCAATACGGAGATTTCAAATGCATTTCTAAAACGTATTTCTCAATACGCACACATAAACATACACGTATCATTAATAATTGGGGTATAAAAGTACTTAAAATAGAGTTAAAAAAATTTGACTGCCTCGTTGGTCTGGTGGCAAAGCGCATCGCTTTGTGATGCCTGGGTTCAAATCCTAGGTCGGACAAATGTAGTTTTTCTAACGAAAAATTCCCAGTATGAGTCCGGAGTCTAGAATTGTGCCCGGTTTATGGCAATAGGCTCGCCCCCCATTACATGGGACCTAACATCGTCGGCGAAACGTGGGTGTACTCAGTACACCTCTGCCACCCCCTTCGGGGAATATAGGTGTATTTAAAACAAAAATTATTTGGAAAATTGGTTTTTCCATTATATTTGTGAAATAATTATCTAATCGGGATGTCTGAGGTCTTGCGTTATTTAAGATACAGCTTGTAGATGAGTTATGCTTATTTTTCTATCAAGAAAATTTCGTTTAATCGTGTCTTCCTTTTACCAGATTCTTATAAAAAACAGTCAAAAATCATATTTCGAAAAAAATCTTGAAGGGCATTGAATACAAAAACACGTTATTTATGCGATACCCCCTTAAGTTTTTCACCACTGAACCAACTGTATGTCTAACCCTTCCCTGCTCAATGTATCCTTCCATCCTTCCTGCCACTCCAATGAGCTGAATGTAAATACAAACGTATGTACCTCGATACAATACACATTAGTGTTCGGTGCCATGACTTGTATTTTTTTGGGTTTCCTCCTCAGTATAGGCGGTGGACTGCTCGTTTCTAGAAGTTTCTTTTTCGGTGACGTGTACACTGAAGGGACGACTATCTCTTTACTCGGCTCGGCTTGTATTGAGTAGGTCACTGAAAAAAAAACATATTTTATTTACATGCCCCGTTAGCTTAGCGATCCAAATTTAAAAAAAAAAATAGCCCCTCAGTATTTATTCCTGTGTTATGGATTCGTTTACAAACTTGAAAATTCACATACACAAATTTAATCTTACTAATATTATACCTACTAACATTGTTTAAACATTGTTATCATATCAAGTGGCTACCAATTCGCTTTCGCCGGAATGCTCACATACTATCACTTCTATACAGCATTCTGTTTGATCCTAATACTCCTTTATACCTCAAAAAACGATTCGAGTTTCTCCGTGAGTCACATTCAAGGTTCTTAAGGTCATCGGAAAATCTCAGACTGGAAACACCAATGCATTCCAAGATATTTCTTGATAAATCATTCTCAGTCCAAGCTGTTCGTTTTTGGAATGGATTGCCTGTGTCAGTAAGACGCGCAGAGTCATTGGTCATTTTTAAAAGAATGGTTAAGGACCACTTTCTTTCATTAAGCACCACTTTTACTCTGTAATAAGTCACCTACTATCATGCCGTTTCTTTATTTCTATCTTTATTATATTTGTATATTGTTATGTATCATATATATTTATAAGCATATATTTATATACCTATACCTATTAAAGTAAAACCAAAAATAATAAATGTACGCCACCTACTGCCCTCTATTTTTTGTATATCTTTTTGCCTTGTTCTTTCAGTTTTGGTTGTCTGGAAGAGATCGCTATTAGCGATAAGACCGCCAATTGTGCCTTTGTTTATATTTTATTTTTTTCTCTATGTAAATGTATTGGTGTATAATAAAGAGTAATCTATCTATCATATTCGAGCGTCTCCGTACTTCGGAAGTCACGCTAAGCTGTTAGTCCCCGTTACCACTTAAAGTGGTAGTCTTTAAGCCGATTTGGGAGCCTTTAAGGCGGCTTAATAAGTTCCAACAGCAGGTCGCCACAAACCTGCCTCCATGTTTTGGCGGGTTCGAAGAGTGATGTCCTCAATTTGTTTTCATTTTCAAAACTTGTGTTATTTCGAATTATAATGTGTAATGTTGGTGGAATATTTACCATTATGTATTCCTACATGTGCATGAGTGAAGGTAATTGTAACATAGTGATAAAACGTGCCTTTTCGATTTCCCTTCCAACGACCGTCGCAATTGGTATGTAACGTATCCATCGTTTTATTATCCAGGGTGGGGCACTTCATCAGTTTTATAATCATCTTTGTCATCAAGTTCATTGGGGAATTTAATTAATTTAGAAATGAATATTCGTAATACTTGACAATGGTAAAATACGACGCGTATTTCGTGATCATCATCATCATCATCTCAGCCTAGAGTTGTCCACTGTTGAACATAGGCCTCCCCAATCGCTTTCCAGCCTAACTGGTCCGATACCACCTGCATCCAACGACTTCCTGCAATTTTCACAAGATCGTCGGTCTATCTGGTAGGCGATCGTCCCACGCTGCGCTTGCCAATACGTGGCCCCAACGCCCGTCCGATCTACGCGCTATGTGGCCCGCTCATTGCCACTTCAGCTTGCTAATCTTAAGGGCTATGTCGGTGACCTTGGTTCTTCTACGAATCTCCTCATTCCTGATTCGATCGCGTAGAGAAACGCCGAGCATAGCTCTCTCCATAGCTCGCTGAACAACTCTGACCTTTTTTATCAGACCTCATGAGCGAGTCTTCGTGATGCTTATGAACGAAAAAAAGTTTAAGTTTAGAAGAATCTTTACCAGCATCTTGATTGTTTTCACTGCCGGGTGTAGATTGACTTAAATAATTTCTAAGCGGCGAGTCTGTTGGTAATGTTTCTATGTTTACGAATCTGTAACGAAAAGAAATGTTTTACATTACCTTATACTTTATTGTACACCTAACGTACTTCTAATAACGATAAAAAAATTCAGACTACGAAATAAACGCTGGAATATAGTACCCGCAACGTTCGCGTTATTTTTAAATGTGTATAGGTTTTTTTGGCTAAAGCAGTGATAGCCTAATGATTCAAAACCAGCCACGCACACCTCTTGTCTTTTCGGAAGCATGTGCGTATTAAAAATTAACTATCACTTGCTTTAACGGTGAAGGAAAACATCTTGAGGAAACCTGCATGCCTGAGAGTTTCTCCAAGGTGTGTGAAGTTCGCCAACCCGCACTGGGCCAGCGTGATGGACTATGGCCTAAACCCTCTCAGTTTAAGAGGAGGCCCGTGCCCAACGGTGGAACAATTTCTTAACAGGGCTAATATTATTATATATTATTTTCGGACTTGTCACATTAATCTAGTAGAAATAAAATATTATTGGGCTGAACAGAGGGTCAATAAAAAAATAAACACCGTCGCGACCATATTCCCCAAGCGGGGGTGGCAGAGGTGTATTGAGTGCACCCACTTTTCGCCGACTATATTAGGTCCCATGTATTAGGGGGCGAGCCTATTGCCATATACCGGGCACAATTCCAGACTCCGGACTCACAGACCTAATATTATTATATATTAATTTCGGATTTGTCACATTTAATCTAGTACAAATAAAATATGGATGGGCTGAACAAAAGGTCAATAAATAAAAATAACCACGGTCACGCCTATATTCCCCAAGCGGGGGTCGCAGAGGTGTACTGAGGCACACCCACTTTTCGCAACGATATTAGGTCACATGTAATAGGGGGCGAGTCTATTGCCACAAATCCAGACTCCGGACTCATACTGGGAATTTTTCGTTAGAAAAACTACATTTGTCCGACCTAGGATTTGAACCCAGGACCTCGTGATCACAAAGCAAAGTCATTTGAAGACGTTAATGGCGAAGATACTTACTTTAAAGGTGCATCAACAATCTCCACATCGGCGGCAACAAGTCCCCCCCGGTCCGGCGACTTAGGCCTGTTCTGTTGGTGCAAGTTGTTCAGCTGGTCTTTTAGAAGCTGTCTGAAGTGCAGCACGTGTTTGGAAGCCGGTTGGCTGCTGGTTGAAGAGTTGCTTTGGGTTGACTCGTTGAAGGGATCCGACCAGGTCTGTGGAAGAAATTGTTTTATATACAAGGTGTATCGTTAATAACGCTAGACCTCAGACCCTCGATTAGATTATTGCTTTACAAATTCAATACGAAAGCCATATTTCCAAATTTAAAGGTTTTTACACTATTTTACACCGTCACGCCTATATTCCCCAGAGGGGGTGGCAGAGGTGTACTGAGTACACCTACGTTTCGCCGACGATGTTAGGTCCCATGTAATAGGGGGCGAGCCTATTGCCATATACCGGGCACAATTCCAGACTCCGGACTCGTACTGGGAATTTTTCGTTAGAAAAACTACATTTGTCCGACCTAGGATTTGAACCCAGGACCTCGTGATCACACCAACGAGGCAGTCAACACTTTTTTAAATACTTTTATACCCCAATTAACAATGAAACTTACATGTAAATGTGTACGTATTGAGGAAAACATTTTAGAAATGCATTTGAAATCTCCGTATTGCTTTGAATCAAGAATAAAATTAGTTTGTTTTAGCGCACTGAAGGAGTAACAGCATTTTTTACAAAAAAAAAACTAACTTGCGTTAAAATAGTTAATATCAAATCAGTTACCGATTCAAAACAAACTACTTTCAGGTACTGCGTTAATAATTACAGCTTGTATAGTAATTGGACATCAACGTGACATTCAAATGAATACTTAAATGTTATGGTAACAAGACTCAATTTTTAAAACTTATTGTCAATTTATGGCATATTATTGCTATTTGTGTCTAATTATGAGAGGCGCCCGTAGCGCTGTGCAATCGCGTTCTTAACAAAGTTAAGCAGCGTTCGAGTCGGTCGAACTGAGATGGGTGACAGTTTGTGGCATTTTCATATTCGAGCGTCTCCGTGGCACGCTAAGCCGTTGGTCCTGGTTACCACGAAATGTAGTATTCGTTTAGCCAAGTTAGAAGCTTTACAGGCGGCTTGATAAGTTTCAACAGCAGGTGGCCACAAACCTGCCTCTATCAATCCGCACTGAACCCGCGTGGTGGAGTATAACCCTGATTTGTGAGAGAAGGCTAGCAGTGGGTCAATATAGGCCGATATTATTATTATTTACGCTAAAAGTGTTATGAATTAAATTGAGAAACCTCTGCTAATAATCATCATTATATTAATACGTGAAGCAAAAACTTTGTACCACTTTTTACGAAAATTGCGCGGACGGAGGAGTATGAAATTTCCCACACTTATAGTTTATATAGAGAAGGTGTGCAGAATGCTTTAAAATTTATTTATTTAATATTTCTTTAAAATTATGCAAAAAAAATTATTAAATTAATAAAAAAAAATATTACACACACTATATGTATTTGACACACACACGCATATATACTCTTTTGTTTATTGTAAAGGCTGTGGTCAAATTGAGAATAGATTAATATTGTTTGTCTTTAATATTATTTGTCTATAGTGTTACTGAATGTCAAACATAACCAGCAAATGATGAAAGAGTAGGTAAAATTTCGACCAATGGGCGACCACTAGTTACTATAATAGGCTCAGAAAGCGATGGCACAATAGCTTTGACGCGTGCCGAGTAGAATGGCCACTATTGAAAGGGGGTATCGTCGGAAGAAGGAGAATAAGATATTTGGCTAGCAGTAGGGCACGTTATGTAAATAAAAAAAATATAGTATACAGTGCTAGTTTAATGGATTTAATACAATCAGAATATTTACTATTCATGAACCATACATACCCCGCAAGGGATCTGGCGTGATGATAAAGATAGATAGATGAAAACCATTAAATTATATATGAAGTATTATGTATGCCGTGTTAATATATAAGCAGTAATAGCCTAGGAGTTAGACCGTCTTGGGTTCAAACCTAGGCACGCACCTCTGTCTTTAAGAAAGCACGTGCGTTTTAAAAATTTATCATCACTTGCTTTAACAGTGAAGGAAAACATCGTGAGGAAACCTGCAACCCTTAGAGCAGAGGTTCCCCGACTTTTTTTCTTATAGACCACTTTCAAAATTTAGCTGGTTCCGGTGGGCCCCCTGCAGCTACATCTCTACCATATTCCCAAAACTCGACAAAAAATGTGAAGATTAGATCTATGGAAATTGCCGTTGCGGCTGAGTTCCAACCACGAATTAATAGTTTTCGAAGAAAAAGTGAGAATTGATTGCGGAGTTAATTTATTGATTGTGCTGTGAGGGATGTCAAAAACTTACATTACATTTCGAAATTCCGGAAACAAATAAGTAACATTTATCCGTGGCATTCGTATTTATATTGGTGAAGAATCAAACAAGTTCATGCAAGATTGTAAGCACACACACCACAAGTCGTATTTCGTCCCTTTGCACGTCTGAACAAGCGTTGCGGACGGCGGCGGCGCTTTGCAAGTCTTGACACATTGTACTGTAATGTAATATTATCTGCCTACATTGATAGGTGAAGTCAAGCCAACATTTTAGTTATTCATTATCGAAAGCAAATAAATTTTCGTGGACCCCCGCTTACGAGTTGTGAACCCCCATTTTTTTGTAATGCCAACGTAGAGCCCCGTCGAGTCTCCCATGGACCCCTTGGGGTCTACCTAGACACTTTGGGAACTAAGGCCTTAAGAGTTTCTCGAAGGTGTGTGAAGTTCGCCAACCGGCACTGGGCCAGCGTGGTGGACTATGGCCTAAACCCTCTCAGTTTGAGAGGCCCATGCCCAACGGTGGTAGTTTCAAAAAGGGCTAATATTATTTATTACGGTAAGTATGGAAATTTTCAAATAAAAATTTGCATACACACTAATTTAACTTTCAAACGATTGATAGTCTTAAGTTATCATTATGCTTTTCTTTTTCGACTATTAAGGTCAACTTACAAGGACCAGGGTTAGCGTTACCTATTAACTAAATCGATACTATAACGTTAAGTTGAAGGCATTTATATTTTGCTCTACATGTGTAATAAAATCAGCTACATTCAAACACTGGATGTGTCTACTGCAACGGAATTCACATGTACCATACAGATCGCAACATTTTCGGGTCACAAAAGAACATGTCCCGTCCGGAGATCTAACCCGTGACTAAAGGATCCAGCGAACCGAGCCGACCATAGTCGGAACCCTAGACCAAGTCGTCATCAAACATTTCTTCCAGCGATAAAAAAAAATCAATAAAAGAATCCTAGGTCGGACAAATGTAGTTTTTCTAACGAAAAAATTCCCAGTATGAATGAGTCCGGGGTGTGGAATTGTGCCCGATATATGGCAATAGGCTCGCCCCCTATGGGTGTACTTAGTACACCTCTGCCACCCCCTCTGGGGAATATAGGCGTGACGGTGTTATTATTTATAAAAGAATATTATCTCCTAATTGTATGTAGGTATAATCTCCTCTTTTAATTCTTAAGGCCCACTTGCACTAACCCTTAACGTCACCTAGAGACTAGCTCGAGTTTATAACGTTTAATTGCCTTCAAGCTAATATTATAACTTCGAATTAGTCAATGTGTTATTCACCGATAACTCGTGTTCGTGGGCCTATTGCGGTTAGATCTACACCTATATCATCACGCCAGATCCCTTACGGGGTAGGCAGAGAGTACAGAGTTCCAACAGGTCCTTCCCTTACAGACCTTTCTGGCTTCCTCCACTCTCATAGTTCGTCTCATACACGCTCGCCGGTTGCGGAGACTCTTGCTTTACCCTTCAGATAACGGTCTATAAATGTATACTTAAACTTGTGGCTAAGAGTCTCATGCTCAGCTGACTAAGCTAGCCGGGGACTTACTGGTTGAAAAAATCTGTCTACTTCTATCTATTTTTCTATATCATGACACCAGATCCCTTGCGGGGTAGGCAGAGGGTGCAGATTTCCAACAGGTCCTTCCCTTACAGACCTTTCTGGCTTCCTCCACTCTCAAAGTACAACTCATAGACATCTAAAAACAGCTTAAAATATTAATAAGGTTACATTTGAGCTTTAGCAGTCATTGTGTATTGTCGATTAATAGCTTATAAGTAATGTGCTTAAAAATGTGCCCAAGCTACATATGATAACAATACACATAATAAGAACAAAAAAGTTATCGAAGCTGGCGTACACAGACACACACGACAATTATTTGCAGCAAAAAAAAATGTATAACAAAAGATCAAACAAATTAATCTAAAAATACGGATTATAAATAAATTTATCTCAACCATTTATCGGTAGCAGCAAACGGCTTTTACAGCGTTAATTTGCATTTTATCAAATATTTATATAAGTTGTCGCCGGATGTTCAAATTAGCTCGTAACTAGTCTACGCCGTTAATTAAACGCCGACATTAAGGGCGCCTAGGCGGAATGTTTCTCGACAAAAAATACATACAACCTATCTCTATCTTTATCATCACGCCAGCTCCCTCGCGGGGTAGGCAGAGAGTACAGAGTTCCAACAGGTTCTTTCCTTACATACCTCTCTGGCTTCCTCCACTCTCATAGTTCGTCTCATACACACTCGCCGGTTACGGAGACTCTTGACTTGCCCTTCAGATAAGACACGGTCTATTTGGTCATGGTAAGATAGTCTAGGTCTTCCCCGGCACCTACATCCTTCCACTTTCGCATTGTATATCTGTTTTGTCATTATTTCTTCTGGCATCCTTTCTATATGCCCGAACCAACGGAGCATACCCTTTCTCATCTTTACACCGATACTATCTTTCATACCTACAAACAAACATTAAACCTCCTTCTTTTTGAAATCGGTCAAAAAAGTGGTAAAACAACATCCCACAGTAAAACCAAAGAGTTAAACGAAACCAACAAACACTACTAGTACACTACTACACTACAATACTACTACAAACACTACTACAATACTAGATCCCTTGCAGAGTACACATTCCCCACAGGTTCTTTCCTAACAGACCTCTCTGGTTTCCTCCACTCTTTGCTCTCTCCCCAGACGATTTGACGCAGTAGTTCAAAGCTTAAGCCACTCCGCCCACTGGGTCGAATAGTCGCGGAGTCGTTTACCGCACGGGACAAATCTTTGTGAGATCCACAATCATTTGTTTCGGTCTGAGTATTTGTATACGTGAATTTTGATTTCACGACACAGGAATAAATTCTACTGTGGCCTCTGTTTTAAACATAAACCAAAAAAAACCAAAGCTCCCATAGTTCGTCTCATACACGCTCGCCGGCAAAGTTGGGCAAAAGTCAATTGTGAAAAAAATAATTTACATTCAAATATTTCGAACTTAGTCGCGGCTTATTTTTAGTTTTAAAGAAGTCAGTATCCGACATTTCGAGTGCTTAACAGCACCTATGATCACAGAAGGTATTGAGGCATTTGAAGTACAAAAGCCATTATTATTCCGGAGTACCTCAAAGAAATAATTTTATTGAAAATGTAATTTCAATTGATTGATCCCACAATTGAAAAATGCCCAACCCTGTTCGCCCGTTACGGAGACTCTAGACTTGTTAATAAGCAAAGTTGGGCAAAAATTAATTGTGAAAAAATCTTTAATAAAACACAGACTACAAAAAGCAAAAAATTAATATTTAATAATATTCTGATTAGTTCTATGGCAGGGTACCTATAGGATTCACGTAATACCAATGATATCTCATCTACGCATTCGTATTGTTTGTCGTTAAAGAGTTCCCTGGTGTATCTTCCAAGTCCAAGGTCTAATACCGATTAAAAATAAAATGGGGCCACCTTGGAGCTGTACTAAACCCAATGCAAAAAGAATCATCAAAATCGAATTATAATTGGCGGAATGATCGCGTAACATACATACAAAAAAAACATACACTCGAATTGAGAACCTACTTCTTTTTTGCAGTTGGTTAATAAATTAATTTACAATTAAAATATTTCGAATTTCGTCGCGGCTTATTTTTACTTTTAAAGTGTCCGACGTTTCGAGTGCTCGCCAGCACCCGGGAGATACAGAAGCGAAGCGTCCAAAAGCCATTGTTATTCCGGAGCACCTCACAGGGATTAATTTAATTGCACATGAAAGGACATTGTCGGAAATTGCCCCAGAACCAACAAACATTTGACCCATGCCATCATTATTTACCTAGTTTATTAAAATAATGGCAAATATCCGTATCTAACGGACAATTTGCTATCTAAAACAAATATTTCAAAGTATTGTAAGTACTTATATCGAAGTCGCCGACATCTTTACCGAACAACACATAATATAACCATAACGTCAAAACACATAATATAACCTCATACGTAATAATGGCTACTGAATTTTTTTTTTTTTTTTTTTTTTAACAAAAACGTAGCCCCACACTAGGATTTATTCCTGTGTCGTGGGTGCGTTTACAAACATGAAAATTCACAAACAAATACCCAGACCGGAACAAATAATTGTGGATCACACAAAGATTTGTCCCGTGCGGGAATCGAACCCGCGACTATTCGACACAGTGGGCGGAGCAGCTTAAGCTCTTAACCACTGCGCTAAATCGTCCGTCAAAACCTTCAAATCGAAAACTTTTTGTGCTATTAGTAATTCTCCCGCTTGTCCGTTTAATAATTAATGCCTTAAAAGAATTATTGGGTGATTTGAAATCATACGAGTATTTTGTCATTGCTGTTGGTTCTAGGGCAAATCATGTATGGACGCAGAACAATGTCCTTTCGATTGATTGATCCTTCAATTAAAAAATGCCCAACATTGCCGCTGTTACGGAGACTCTATGTTCACCGTCACGCCTATATTCCCCAAGCGGGGGTGGCAGAGGTGTACTGAGTACACCCACGTTTCGCCGACGATGTTAGGTCCCATGTTATAGAGGGCGAGCATATTGCCATATACCGGGCAAAATTCCAGACTCCGGACTTGTACTGGGAAGTTTTCGTTAGAAAAACTACATTTGTCGGACAAATGTAGTTTTTCTAGGATTTGAATCCTCGTGATCACAAAGCGATGCGCTTTGCCACTAGACCAACGAGGTAGTCAGCCAGTTACAGAGACTCTAGACTTGTTAATAAGCGACAAAAAGCGACTAACATCGTTATAAGCAACCCGCACTTTTTCCGTATGTTGGGGCACGTCCAGCTTGCCCCGTGGAGCTGCGCGGCGCCGAATAGACTCGAAGCTGTCGAGGAAATCTGGTTCGTATTTCCGACGCATTGTCGAGTTCCAGTGGTTCTTTATCGCGTTGTCGGTTCTGGGAAGAAAAACAAAGGTTATGTTAGTTCTCTATCACAAATTATTTAACTCCATACTGAAAAAGTAGGTAATCCAGTGTAGCTTTAAATCCCAACATTATGTTAGTTACTTATCACAGATGATTTAACCTAGTCATACTTATAAAGTAGCTAACTCAGTGTAGCTCAAATTCTATGTAAAATATTCATATTTTGGGTACAACAGGAATAAAAATTCTTTTGTGGGCACACTAGGAATAAAAATTCTATTATGAATATATTAGGAACAAAATTCTTATTATGGCCACACTAGAAAAAAAGTCCTATTTTGGGTACACCAGGAATAAAATTCCTATTTTGGGTACACTAGGAATAAAATTCTTAATTTAGGCACACCACGAATAAAATTCCTATTTTGGGTACACCAGTAATCAAATTCTTATTTTAGGTACACTAGGAACAATATTTCGAATTTGGGCACATCAGGAACAAAATACCTATTGTGGACATGATAGGAATAAAATACTTTTTGATTTTAATCCTAATGTGTCCACATTAGGATTAAAATCCATATTCTGGGTACACTAGGAATAAAATTCCTATTTTGGGTACACCAAAAATAAAATTTGTTTTAGGTACACTTAGAATGAAATAAAAATAATAGCGCTCGTAGCGCTGTGCGACCGCGGTGTTCTTACCGATTACCAAGGTTAAGCAGCGTTCGACTCGGTCGGCCCGAGATGGGTGGGCATTTGTGGGATTTTAATATTCGAGCGTCTCCGTGCTTCGGAAGGCACGAGAAGCCGTTGGTACCGGCTACCGCTTAATGTGGTAGTCGTTAAGCCGAGTTGGAAGCCTTAAAAGGCGGCTTGATAAATTCCAACAGCAAGTGGCCACAAACATGCCTCCGCCAATCCGCACTGGGTCCGCGTGGTGGAGTATGACCTAATCTCTCTCACCTCGATTTGTGAGAGAAGGCCTTTGTCCAGCAGTATAGGCTGATATTGAGAGTGTACATTGTTTTGGTTAGATCGGTTTTCTCGTCACCTCACCTGCCGGGCAATAATTTGGCTATCTTGGCCCACTGGTTGCCAAGTTGTTTGTGCGCTTGGTATATCACTCTGTCCTCGTGCTCCGTCCACGCCGTCTTCTTTATCGAGGGGTTTAGGTGATTGTGCCATCGTTCTCTGGAATATAAAGGAGGTAAATTAGTCTCCGGTTCTTCAGGCCAGGTGTGAACGAAACATTCTATAAATAAACAAAAAATCCATCTACCCTCAAGAAATGGATGATATTATAGCTAATTTTTCAATTAATCAAATATATTATAAACCAACGGAACATAAAAGTAAAACAATTGAACTTTTATTCATTTCATGTAAGTGTATTTTTTTTAAAGGTATAGAATTTTATTAATCTAAGAATAACTTTTAATAGGTAATATTTCTTTCTTTGATTGCCTTATTGGTCCAGTGGCAAAATGCGCGTAGCGATCACGAGGTTCAAGGTTCGTACCCTAAGTCGGATAAAATGTAATTTTTCGATAGAAAAATTGCAATAACAATCCGGAGTGGTTTTCTTGTAGCAAACGTACACATCGTTACTGGGGAGTATAATTGATTCCGACCATAATAGACCATCTTTTCTGACTCTGTGTAATGGTGTGTAAACATAATCTATTAAATAGCTCTTTGTAAGTATTACCTGCATTGTTTCCCTATCCTTCCTTTTAAATGGCGCGCTATTAGCGTCCATTTCTTTGGACCGTATTTTGCGACGAGCTCCACGACTTTTTCATCCTCCTGAAAAGATATAAAACAACTATTTAAAAATCACAATGTACTGATTTCTGTAAACCATTCCACCGTTTCACCAACCATGCATACAGAGTAACCCGGAATTACTGTGTTTGTTATTACATTTATGTCTTTTTCTTTTTTCTTTCTTTTTACAAAACGTTGCCCCACACTAGGATTAATTCCTGTGTCGTGGGTGCGTTTACAAACATGAAAATTCACATACACAAATACCCAGACCGGAACAAATAATTGTGGATCACACAAAGATTTGTCCCGTGCGGGAATCGAACCCGCGACTATTAGACACAGTGGGCGGGGCGGGCTAAGCCCTTAACCACTGCGCTAAATCGTCCGTCGAATGAGATTGTAAATAACTGTTGTTTAACATTTTCGCGTGTTTTTCCATACAATTTCAATCGATTTGCTGATCAATTATACTCCAAGTCCGAGTCACCCTGTAATCATCAGTAACAAACACACAACCACCACTTTGGAATATCATAACTTTGCAAGAAAGTCCAGATACTCTGTTTCTGTCCAGAATATAGATCAAAGGGACTAGAATAAACACACGTTCCAACGAAGCCTATTACAGAAGGTTAACTAAACCGTTGTCGTCCTGCCTTAGCGCAATGCAATAATTTTAAATCGTGTCTAAATTCTTTATCTACATTTTACTACATGATTCTTAGGAGTTCAACGAATTAAATATCTCTTGACTTTTAGTGAATTCTTGATAAGGATTAAGTCCCCCTAAAATATGTTGTACACATTTCAATTTCCATTTTCGTATCTTTTATTGGATTTTCCTAAATTTACATAATTTAGGGAGGCACCAACCATTAATTTGTTATGAACAAAAAGTTTAGGGAATTACAGAAAAAGGAACCGACAAATATACAATACGAAAGTGGAAGAATGTTACCTACATTGAAGGGGAAGACCTAGACTATCTTACCATAACGAAATAGACCGTGTCTTATCTGAAGGGCAAGTCAAGAGTCTCCGTAACCGGCGAGTGTGTATGAGACGAACTATGCGAGTGGAGGAAGCCAAAGAGGTATGTAAGGAAAGAACCTGTTGGAACTCTGTACTCTCTGCCTACCCCGTGAGGGAGCTGGCGTGATGATATAGATAGATAGATAGATAGATAGGAACCGACAAAGACATTTCAAAACGGAAACAGGAGTGTAAGCGAAAACCTAAAAAGTATTATCAGCCTACACCGTCCCTCTGTAGGTGTGTGTGTGTGAATGATGTACGCTATTGGCCGCGGGGCCTTTACAGCTTCACCGAACAAGAGGGCGAACGTACAACCACTATGCTCGAGCCAGAAGGGCAAGAGGGCAACTAGCTCAAGGGCACCTCAAGGAAGAACGGCCTCGGCTTGGGCAGTCGCTATGCATAGCATGGGAGGGCATATACTAGGTGTCTTGCTGTGGTGCTCTGCACCGGCCGGCGGGCAAGGGATTCTTCGACCTCGCCAGCGAGGTCGGTGTCTGATCCTGTGTGCGGTATCTGTATCCGAAAGAAGGGATGTAAGGGCATCGGGAGGGTCGGTGAGAACATGCCGCGGACGGCGGTAGCGGCGGATAGGAGGGGAGTTAGGTTCGTAGTCGGCGGCGGCTTCGATTAGCGGATTTCTATGATTGGACGCGTTCGTGAAATATCGGGTTGTCGCCTTTTTGATAAAGGCGCGAATAAGTTCGAGACCGAGATCAGAATGGAGATCGACGTTACGTATGAACGACGGGGCTCCGACGGCTTTGCCGAGGAAACGGGATTGAACCGTTTGGAGTCTATCGATGTGAGAGCGGGCGGCGTGCCCGAACACCTCACAAGCGGATGTTATGATGGTCCGTATAATTACGTATATTTTGTAGTGTCATCTTATTCCTAAGGGATATTTTACTCCACTTGCAGATCATCGGGTCCCTCTGTAGGGCAAAGGCCTCTTTTCAAAAATGCAGATTGGCGAAGAATTACTTTAAAAATCAGACTTGCTCCAGAGGTTAGGAATTTCAGCCACTCCGCTCACTATATCGAGTAGTTAGTAGAGTAGTAGTTCCCTCACTATATCGATCCCCACATGGGACAAATTTTAATAAATGTTCAAGACCGGTATTTTTTTATCTTCACATCTTTCATCTAGTGCAGTGTTTTTCAACCTTTTTTATAACGCGTCCCCTTAGTATAAAAATTTCGCGACCCCCACCCTCCGCTGTTTGCAACCGGTATGTTTTTACGGTACAGATATCAAATCCTCACAACATTTTTTATAGTTAGGTATCGGCTACTACATAATTAACTTATAACAGACATATTTTTACATCCATTACATCACCAAACGCCTGCACGGAAGACAAGCGCAGCCTTTACATTCATGTAAATGTGACTCTTATATATTTGTATTTCTTTTATTCTTGTCGACTTGTCTTAACCCTAAAAATGTATTTTAAATCAAATTTTCCTGATAAAAATATAATTTTTAGACTTTCTTTTTTTTTACTGAGGCTTCGCGACCCCCAGGGGGTCGCGACCCACACGTTGAAAAACACTGATCTATTGTATTATACAAAAAAACCTTATGTACCTTTCCTAATATTACAGACTGCGAAGTCTTTTTCTAGACATACACTCATACCCAATCATAACAAGTATGTGCGGCAGACCTAAAGCCACAGCTGATCCAAACTGCCATTAATTCATATTTTTTCACCCGCCCACGTACCAGTTCACCTTGCCCGGCAACGTATATTCGCACGCCGCTCCGCCGATAACATGACCGGCGATTTCTTTATAGTTTTATTTAAACTTTTTTGTTGTCTATCAATAGTTTTAAATGTATAGGAGGTACCTTTAAGGATGAGCTACGTCCGTGTCAATTGGTAATTGTTCCGTTTTCAGACGGTTTATTATAATGAACCGAGTAATGATGAATGGTTGTTTTACGTGTCAATTTTGGTATTGAGTAATATAAAATTAAATTTAAACACGTCACATCTACAAGGTGTAACATAATAAACGCAAGACCACAGACACCCCGATTAGAGAATTGCTTCATAAAGTCAAAACGAAAACCAAATTTTCAAATTTAAAGGTTTTTACCCTTTTTTAAAGCACTTTTATACCCAAATTAACAATGAACCTTGTACGTGTATGTGTGCGTTTTGAGAAATACGTTTTAGGAATGCGTTTGCAATCTTCTTCTTACTATGAATCAAGAATAAATTTAATTTTTTATAGCGCACTGAAGGAGTAAAAGCATTATTAAATCTAAAAAAAAGAAAATTATATTAAAAATTGTTGGAATCGATTCAGTTACCGATTAAGAACAAACTTCTTTCAGGTCTTGCCTTTATTATGTTACAGCTTGTATATTGCCAAAACGGAAGTCCCAGGGCACGAATCTAATCTTAAAGAAGTTTTTATCTTATCGATACTGTCATCACCTAAGAACTTATAAAAAAAAGCATTAATTTTATCCTCTTTTACGTAATCAGTTAAAATCGGATATTCCCACCATTATTATTTTATGTTAAATAATGTTAATTTATATTATCCAGAATACAGTTTACACATCGGGCATATAGAAAGAATGTCAGACGAAAGAATGACAAAACAGATATACAATGCGAAAGTGGTAGGATGTAGGTACCGGGGAAGACCTAGACTATCTTACCATGACCAAATAGACTGAGTCTTATCTGAAAGACTAGTCAAGAGTCTCCGTAACCGGCGAGCGTGTATGAGACGAACTATGAGAGTGGAGGAAGCCGCAGAGGTATGTAAAGAAAGAACCCGTTGGAACTCTGTACTCTCTGCCTACCCCGCAAGGGATCTCGCGTGATGATATAGATAGATAGATATACAGTTTACACTAATATAGGGGACAGAGTTCTTGCTGACTTGAACACATTGTAAGCGTTAATAATAAAATTGATTTTGATTCGCCGATTACTCTTAGTGAGAATAATAAAAAATGTTGACTGTTATATAACAGATATTATATTTGGTACTTGGTGGATATAATATGGTATCATCCCGCCATGATAAAGGTGATTTGAATCGATAAATAAAATTAATAGTCACGATCTGGACCAAACTATTACACGCCCTATATATAAATTAATAGTTTTTGTTTCATTGTACACGGGTTATTGACTATAGGAACGGTTGAAACGCGGCAAAAAGATTCCCCGATATGTTTTAATATGACCTTGCTTTGATAGATTTATTAAAAGATATTAACTGACTAACTAATGTAATGGTGTTATTAATTTGAGCATTAATTTATAATTTCTTTATGTATATGGTGCGAAAGTGGAAGGATGTAGTCACCGTGGATGACCTAGACTAACTTAACATGACCAATAAGACCGTGTCTTATCTTAAGGGTAAGTCAAGAGTGTCTGCGTCTGCAACCAGCGAGCGGAGTGGAGGAAACCAGAGAGGTCAATAAGGTAAAAACCTGTTGGAACTGTATACACTACCCCACGAGGGATCAGCGTGATAATATAGACAGATTCATAATGAATAATGTTTATAAGGGCATTAATAAACAAAGCTTTTATACGTAATAACGTCTTTTTAGCGTTCTTATCTCGTCGGCCACGGTAAATTACTTTTACGTACAAACCGCCAGTTGTTCCGTTTTCGCACCCGTTTCCGCTTCGCCCGTTTCCGTTCCATGTAAATTCGTCCTTTTATTCTAACTCACGTATATAACGCCTAGAACGTTAACACAAGCGTATTTTCGCACCAGTTTCGGCTTTTGCACGGTTGCATTCCCGTACCAACCAAAATTGTCCTTTTATTCGAACTAGCGTATAAACGCCTAGATCGCTTATACAAGCATGTTATTGAAACATTAAAAAAGGACTAATTAAGCTTTTATAAGGAGAATAACAACTTCTGCTACATTAAAACCTTGATCTTCAAATGAGGTCGTCAATTTGCGTCCCAAATACACCGGACCCGCCTTTTAATTATCCTCTTCAATTAGCAATGACATCAACAGTATCTGTGCCTAAAGTAGGTTAAAAAAAATATAAGCACTAAGCTTTATACACATCGATCATAAAGCTACACGCGTGGTGTTCCGCAAACAGGCAAAAAAAAGTTGACCGAGTCAAGGACGAGAATATCGCACGGACGTCCGTGGGGCCAAAGTGGGATTGATAAGAGTATTTTCTGCCTTATAATATGTTTCTGATTAAGTGGGTATAGTGTCGGTAAAGTAAGTAGACTATAAAAGGTATTGGTGTATATGTTTTGTCCTGATTATCTAGCTAGTATCTAGGAAAAGTCAGTAGCTCATAGGTTCATTCAATGTTGTCATATGTAAGTCAATGTTGTAAGTCAACTAATTGGAGCATATACAGGCCATTATGGCACAAAAGAGCATCTGCACAAGATAAACCTGTGCAGCGACGTAGTATGCAGGAACTGTGTGTGACGTAGTGTACAGAGTCTTGAACCATGAAGCACGTCCTCTGCAACTCCGATGCACTTGCGGCGCGGCGAATGAAGCTACTGGGAGTGGCCTATCCAACACCAGAGGAATTTCGGCTTTTCCCCCTGCTGGAATCCAGCCTAGTACAGAGAGTATTTGGGTCTTCAGGTACGTAAGAGCATCAGGGAAAGGACAGCCCAAAGATGCCGTCAGGTCGAAGTGCGCTTGAGGTCTTCTCAGTCCGGTAAGCCAACAACAAGATAAGTCAATGTTGAGTGCTTAAGAATCTCAGATGATCGAACTAGATGAAGAGATATCGAGTGAACTACATCAGCCTCCAGCGACTATACCTCATCGTGACCACGTCCACTTATCAAGAGCGAAGCGAATTAGAAGTCAATGTCGAAGGTCAATTCTATCCGATCCTTAGTGAGGCTTTAGACTAATAGAGAAGTTATTTTAATACACAGATTTGAAAATATGGTGATAAATACTTATACGGGAGTTCCTCGTAATAATCTTTCGAAGTACTGTTTCCGACATGTAGCAATAATGTCTTTGATAAATCGCCAGCTAACTAAACATTATACAATGCGAAGGCCTTCCCTGAAACATCGAGATGAGAGAGAATGAGTCACCCTCCACCACACAGACTCAGTGCGGATTAGTGGACACTGCTTCTACTAAAGAGATCTGGGGGCTAATTCTCGTAATTAAGTGTTCAAAATGCAGTCTCAATCTAATCGTAATGTCATACATGTCACAAATAGTATTCTCGTAAAACATCAATATCAACTGACTTCCTCGTTGGTCTGGTGGCAAAGCGCATCGCTTTGTGATCACGAGGTCCTGGATTCAAATCCTAGGTCGGACAAATGTAGTTTTTCTAACGAAAAATACCCAGTATGAGTCCGGAGTCTAGAATTGTGTCCGGTATATGGCAATAGGCTCGCCCCCTATTACATGGGAACTAACATCGTCGGCGAAACGTGGGTGTACCCAGTACACCTCTGCCACCCCCTCTGGGGAATATAGGCGTGACGGTGTATCAATATCAATCGAATCGAAATCGGACCGAATGTTGCACAAAATGTTAACGGTATTCCAATAAAATTTTGTACTGACATGAACAACAAATATACAAAATATCGTCAAATTGAAGATTTCAGTTAGATGTTTTTTATTTAGGCTGTGGCTGTGTATTAACATGTAATCAACGAATGATTAACAATATATTTTAATTTAAACAACTTCACATTGTATCGAAATTAGACTGAGATGATACTGAAATCGGATCGATACTTTAGTGGAGCAGAATACCAATTGTAAGTCAATTCATAATTAAGTCTCAATTCAGTCAAGATTCAGTCTGTGTCAATCAAATATGAGAATTGGCCTTCTGGTCGAAACTCTTTTTCAAAGTATTGGCAAGCAATTCGTTTTTTTGCCGATCCTAGTGCGATCTTTGGTGGAGGTCTTAGTTTTACAGTAGACGTCTTTCGGCTAATTATGATGAAATAAATCCCTTTTTTATTTATGGGGGTCTGTCCAAGAGCGTGCTTGTCGCGACCCCTGCCAGTCATTATGGCTGCAATCTTGGACCGAAGACGTACCGCAGTGCGGGCTAGGGCGTCCCCCCGAGGCGACGCGTACAGGCCCGCCCCCGTCGGTACGAATATAGGTGGAAGCGGCGATGGGGGCCGCCACCCATCACGCCGGGCCCGAACTGGCGAGTCGTGGGGTGCAGAGTGCCGAATAGGCACTTGGAATGTAAGAGGTGGTATGGAAGATAAGATGCATGAGGTGATTGATGTGATGAAAGAGAGACGCCTGGATGCTCTGTGTGTAACAGAGACTAAGCGAAGGGGCAGTGAAACCTGTGATCTTCCTGATGGAACGATGGCTCTGTGGTCTGGGGTACCGCAGAGCAGTCGTGCCAGCATGGGGGTGGGTATCTTGCTGTCCCGTCGCCTGGCCTCTGGAGTGAGAGATTATGGCCTGTGCGATGCGAGACTTCTCTGGGTCCGTTTAAAACTGGGTGTCACTAGAGTATTTTCGGTCGCAGCATATGCTCCCGTAAGCTCGTTGACGCCCCAGGACCTTGAGAAGTTTTGGGATAATGTCAGGGAAGTTCTGGATTTGGCTGAGGCTAACGAAAAGGTGATTTTGTGTGGCGATCTGAACGGATGGGTAGGAACCAGGCGGCAAACTTGCGACGCTGCTCTGGGTCCTTATGGTGATAAGAGAGTGAACGATGCAGGTAAGCTCATTGTAGATGTTTGTTTGGAAAGGGGTCTCCTTGTGTCTAACTGCTTCCATCACTCTCACTTCTTAATGTATGCGGATGATATTAAAATTTTCAAATCATGCAGAGACATTCATGATTGCTTGCTTCTCCAAGATGATCTAAATAGACTTGCGCATTACTGTTTAGTTAACAAGCTCAAACTCAGTGTACCTAAATGTCACTGCATAACGTACACAAAAAAAACAAAAATATTTTCACATATAACTAACTACTCTTTAAACAATACTTCACTGAGTAAAGTTGATTCCATCCGTGATCTAGGTATTATTCTCGATTCAAAGCTTCACTTTCATCTCCATATTGATAATATTGTCAGTAAAGCTTTTAAAATGTACGGTTTTGTCATTCGGTCTAGTAAGAATTTCAAACGTACATCCACACTTAACCTAACCGCGTGGTTCCCGGCTTAGAATAGGACCAACCCATCTCATCCCATCGGGTGTCGTACAAGGCGACTAAGGGAAAACTAGGGAATGGGCAGCAGCGTTCCCTTAACACTTCTACAACCAAAAACTGCGCTCGCCAATCCGCCTGCCAAGCGTGGCGAGTATGGCAAACACCCCCAATTTATTAAAATAGAAGAAAGCAAGAAAACCAGGCCCCTAGTCCCCGGCGGTCCTGTTCGTCCTGGCCACGGTAGCAGCCATGGTAACGACAGGACAAGGGGTGCTAAGAATCTCCGGCAGAGATTCGGCTACCACCAAAACGGAAAATTGGCCCTGGTGACATACAACGCACGCACATTGAGGACAGATGAGAAGCTAGTTGAGCTGGAAGAAGAATTAAACAAGTTGCGGTGGAGTATTGTTGGTTTATCGGAGGTCCGAAGAGAGGGCGAGGACACGATAACCTTAAAATCCGGCAACTTGTTTTACTACCGGGAGGGCGAACAGCAGTCCCAAGGTGGTGTCGGATTTATCGTCCACAAGTCACTCATAAACAACGTTGTGTCCATCACTAGTGTGTCGAGCAGGGTAGCGTACCTGATACTCAGAATATCCAAAAGATATTCGCTGAAGGTCATACAGGTCTACGCACCGACCTCGGCATACTCAGATGATGAGGTCGAAGTTATGTATGAGGACATTAGTAGAGCCATACATACTTCCAAAGCACACTTTACAGTAGTTATGGGTGACTTCAATGCGCGACTGGGCAAACGGGGCGATGATGAGTTGAGAGTGGGGCAATTTGGATATGGGCAGCGCAACCCCAGGGGTCAGAGGCTGGCCGAATTTCTGGAGAAGGAGGGACTCTTTATGATGAACTCTTTCTTCCAGAAGCCGTCTCATAGGAAATGGACCTGGATGAGCCCTGATGGTTTCACAAAAAATGAGATAGACTTCATCATGAGCACCAAGCGACAAATATTTAATGATGTCTCCGTGATTCACAGGGTAAAAACCGGCAGTGATCACCGAATGGTCAGAGGCACATTAAATATTAATGTCAAAATGGAAAGAGCGCGTCTGATGAAGTCTACGCTCCGACCTTCTAAATACACATATCCAAAACCCCGAGAACTTTCAACTCGAATTGTCAAACCGCTTCGAATTGCTAGACAGCAGCGCATCAGTGGACGAAATCAACAATAGGTTGGTAGAGACTGTCCATGCGGTCGGGTCTAAGCATTTTAAGCCCCACCGTAAAAATAGGCCTCAAAAGCTATCTGACTACACCCGACACCTTATGGCTGAGCGACGTACCATGACACTCCAAACCTCCGATGATGCTAAGTCCTATAGGCAGCTCAATAGACAGATATTGAAGTCCTTGCGACACGATTTACGGTCCTTCAATACAAGACGTATTGAGGAGACCATAGAGCAGAACAAGGGCTCCAAAGTGTTCGCAAGAGACGCGTCTATTGGGCAAAGCCAGTTGACGAAGCTGAAGACGGAGGACGGAAACGTAACGTCGAATAGGTCAGAGGTGCTCAGGGAGATAGAGAGGTTCTATGGGCAGTTGTATACCTCAGTAGCTGAACCTGTTGTTGACTTGGTAAAAGACCCAAGAGCCAAGCTAACCCGACACTACTCTGAAGATATCCCGGACATCAGCCTGTACGAGATTAGGATGGCTCTCAAACAACTTAAAAACAACAAAGCGCCGGGTGAAGATGGAATTACCGCAGAGCTTCTGAAAGCGGGCGGATCGCCGGTACTTAAAGTCCTTCAGAGGCTGTTTAATTCCATCTTGCTCGAAGGAAAAACGCCGGAAGCATGGAACAGGGGTGTGGTGGTACTCTTTTTCAAGAAAGGTGATAACACTTTATTAAAGAACTATAGGCCCATCACACTGCTGAGCCATGTTTACAAGTTGTTTTCGAGAGTCATCACGAATCGTCTCGAACGCAGGCTTGATGATTTCCAGCCTCCCGAACAAGCCGGTTTCCGGAAAGGCTTTAGTACCATAGACCACATACATACGCTGCGGCAGATTATACAGAAGACCGAGGAGTATAATCTGCCACTATGCTTGGCGTTTGTGGACTATGAGAAAGCCTTCGATTCGATCGAGACTTGGGCGGTTCTTAGATCTCTCCAGCGATGCCGCATTGACTATCGGTACATCGAAGTGTTGAAGTGCTTGTATAATAACGCCACCATGTCAGTCCGAGTACAAGGGCAGTGCACGAAGGCGATCTCCATAAAAAGAGGAGTAAGACAGGGAGACGTCATTTCTCCGAAACTGTTTACGACCACCATAGAGGACGCCTTCAAACTCTTGGAATGGCGAGGATTTGGCATCAACATCAATGGCGAATACATCACTCACCTTCGATTTGCCGACGACATTGTGGTCATGGCGGAGTCGCTGGAAGATCTAGGACGAATGCTCGGCGACCTCAACAGAGTATCTCAACAAGTGGGTCTTAAAATGAACATGGACAAAACGAAAGTAATGTGTAACGTCCATGTCGTACCCACCGCACTCACCGTTGGGAACTCTACTCTTGAAGTTGTCGACGAATACATTTACCTGGGACAGGTAGTCCGGTTAGGTAGGTCCAACTTTGAGAGAGAGGTCAATCGACGAATCCAACTCGGCTGGGCAGCGTTCGGGAAACTGCGCAACATCTTCTCATCCAAAATACCTCAGTGCCTAAAGACTAAAGTTTTTAGTCAATGTGTGTTACCAGTGATGATATATGGATCAGAGACGTGGTCTCTTACTATAGGTCTCATAAAAAAGCTCAGAGTTGCTCAGCGAGCTATGGAGAGAGCTATGCTCGGCGTTTCTCTACGTGATCGAATCAGGAATGAGGAGATTCGTAGAAGAACCAAGGTCACCGACATAGCCCTTAAGATTAGCAAGCTGAAGTGGCAATGGGCGGGCCACATAGCGCGAAGATCGGACGGGCGTTGGGGCAGAAAGATTCTAGAGTGGAGACCACGTATTGGCAAGCGCAGCGTGGGACGACCGCCTGCCAGATGGACCGACGTTCTTGTGAAAATCGCAGGAAGTCGTTGGATGCAGGTGGCATCGGACCGGTTACGCTGGAAAGCGATTGGGGAGGCCTATGTTCAGCAGTGGACAAGTATAGGCTGAGATGATGATGATGATGATGATCCACACTTTTACTTTTATATAAAGCTTTGATCCGTTCTCAGATGGAATTTGCAGTACCAATTTGGAGTCCCTTTTATCACAAATATATTCACACGCTCGAAATGGTGCAAAAAAAGTTTCTGCGTTTCATGCACTATAAATGTTTTCTCACTAGGATCCCCTATTCTCAACTATTAATGCGTTATGATTTGTTTAGCTTGGAGTCTAGGCGTATTTTGCTTATGAGCATGATGCTCTTTGGCTTATGTAATAATAAGTTCGACTGTAATGACCTCACGAATGACGTATGTTATGTTGTACCTAGAACTGCGATGGTACGTGGGGTTCGTGCACCCTGTTTGTTTTATACACCTAGGTGCAGAACTAATGCTGGTGTGTGGGTCCCGCTACGTCGGCTCTTGGAAACATATCACACGCACTTTCCTGATGTTGACATCTTTGCCCACTCGGAGTATCAATTTAAAAAGATGATCAATAATAAACTTAGCTCGTCTAGAAGTGGCAATCTCTAGTTGTTGATTTTTGATTTTTTTTTTTCATGCTAATACATGCTGGTCGGCCAGCGCACATGATTATTCTTTTTAACAGCATTTTAGTTTACTCCGTGGACAAAGCCGTGGGTTATATGTTTATCCAATATCAATCTACCCGTTATTTTTTAAGTAACACAGAACATGTAACTTTTTTTGTCCCTTATTTTAAAAATAAAATAAAATAAAAAATCCAGCACAAGGACATACGTATGTATACGTGGAGAAGGAATGAACAAAAAAGCATGATAGATCTGATCCTGGTTGATAACCGTCTCCGAAGCAAACTACAAGATACGCGTGCGTATAGAGGCCCCACTCTGGAATCAGACCACTATCTCGTAGTTGCGCGGTTTAGTGGTCTGTTCAGGAAGTGGAGGCACTGGCGAGAGCGTATCCCCTTCGGAGACCTTGAAAGATTAAAGGTTGAAAAGTTGCAAGATGAGAGCGTGAGGAGAATGTATGAAGATAGAGTCCGGGACAAGCTTTTGACAGCAGGCTCTTCGGACTCAAATGTAGATGAATGCTGGAATAGCCTGAAAGAGAGTTTGGTGGAATCCGCGAAAGAAGTATGTGGTTGCTCAAAGAAGCATATTACAGCAAAAGGTGATGCATGGTGGGATGCGGAGTTGCAAAGCTCTGTAGAGAGTAAGAAGAAAGCGTGGCAGGACTATGTATCTTCTTTGAACCTGAATGCCAGTATGACAGAGATGAGGAAAGAAATATACCGGCAATGCAAGAATGCCACTAAAACTTTAGTGAAAGAAAAGCGTGAAAGAGCCAGTATGATTGAGGAGGAGAGGCTGGCGAAGAACTTCGAGAACAACACCAAACTCTTTTGGAGCAAGGTGAGAAAGGCTCGAGGTGATTCGTCAGGCTCCAGAATGGAAAGGATAAAATCTAAAGATGGTGACATTCTTGCAGACACACGAGCTGTGCTAAACCGGTGGAGTGAATATTTTGGAGAAATGTATGGAGATGACCCGGATGCTGATGCCGCAGACGTGCCCAAAGGCGAGATTGCGGCACCAGAATCAACGGAGGACATCACTATGGAAGAAGTTAAATGGGCGATAGGAAGTATGAAAAACGGTAAAGCTGCGGGAGTAGACATGATATCTGCCGAGATGATCAAATATGGTGGAACTTGCGTCCGGGACGCTTTCCGGGCCCTTGCAAACCTTTACTGGAGGACCGGTAGAGTCCCTACAGATTGGCGCCGCGCAGTCATAGTACCCTTGTATAAAGGCAAGGGTTCACAATATGACTGCGCCAATTACAGAGCCATCAGTTTGATCAGCTTGGCAGCCAAGGTGTATGGTAAAATTATTGAACGGAGAATGCGCGTGAAGTCCGATGGAATGTTGTGCGAGGCACAAGGGGGTTTCAGGTCTGGAAGAGGATGTTCGGATCAAGTCTTCTCACTCCGCAACATCGTAGAGAAGCATCTGGCAGTGGGGCGGAAGGTTTTCTGCGGTTTTGTAGATCTGGAGAAGGCATTTGACAGAGTTGTGCGAAAGAGACTTTGGGACATTTTGCCAGAGTATGGTATAGGTGGCACTCTGTTGCGAGCCGTCCAGTCCACTTATGTGGACTGCAAGGCATGCGTACGGGTGGGTGGTAACAGGTCACCCTGGTTTGACGTTAAAATCGGCGTCAAGCAGGGTTGCGTGTTGTCCGCTAGACTGTTTATAATATATCTGGACAAAAGTCTTCAAAGACTGAAAGCGATGAATGAAGGTGTGCAAATGGGTGACTTAGTGGTAAACCATCTACTTTATGCAGATGACGTGGTTTTAATAGCGCCAACAGCTACTGATCTGCAAACACTAGTCACAGTTATGAAAGACGACTGCATGATCAATGGCTTACACTTGAATGTGAAGAAAACCAAGATTATGGTTTTTGAAAGGGAAGAAACCAGAACGAATGTAAGGATTGTGGTTGGTAACGATGTGCTGGAGCAAGTGAATGAGTTTGTATATCTTGGGTGCGCCTTCAGTAAGGATGGGAAATACACCGCTGTCATGGAGAGAAGAGTGAGTGCAGGGAACAGAGTGAATGGTGCGATGGGAAAGCTACTCGGGAGCCGGCACTTAAGCCATAAGGCGCAGCTGGCCATACATAACGGAGTTCTTGTCCCAACGCTGTTATATGGTAGCGAGAACTGGGTATGTAAGGAGAATGAAAGTAGGATAAATGCGGTAGAAATGCGAGCTCTGCGGAAGATGTGCGGAGTGAAGCTGACCGACCGCATTAGCAACAGCATAGTAAGACAGCGAGTAGGTATGAAGGATAGTATCGGTGTAAAGATGAGAAAGGGCATGCTCCGTTGGTTCGGGCATATAGAAAGAATGCCAGAGGAAAGAATGACAAAACAGATATGCAATGTGAAAGTGGAAGGATGCAGGTACCGGGGAAGACCTAAACTATCTTACCACGACCAAATAAACCGAGTCTTATCTGATGGGCAAGTCAAGAGTCTCCGTAACCGGCGAGCGTGTATGAGACAAACTATGAGAGTCGAGGAAGCCAGAGAGGTATGTAAGGAAAGAACCTGTTGGAACTCTGTACTCTCTGCCTACCCCGCAAGGGATCTGGCGTGAGGTTATAGATAGATAGATAGATTTATTTATTCCAATAGTGATGTAGCATTCCTAAATATAATCGTAAACTTTTATTACCAAACATCCATTGAAGAATCGGTCGACAAAGCACCACAATAAAATATACTATTTATATTGATTTCGTCAAACGGATGCAAATTGTGTGTCAAACTTGATATCTTTCTCACGTATACGATATTATGAATAGGAATGCCTATGTTGTTAGCTCATAATTTTAATTTAGGCACCGCCCACGTTAAAGATTAGTCGGATAGTATTAATTTCATGTCCATGTTTGGATTTAGAAAACATGTTGAATGGGCCCGGTTGTAAGTGACAATGGATGTTCTATAAATCTATAAATATGCAATACTTACATCATTCTTTCGAAATTTTTTGTTAAGTTACTAATCAAATAGCCACATAAAAATACTTGAAGAATATTTTAACAAATTTTATAGTCAGGACATCCCTATTTCTTCGGGAAAAAGGAATCTAAAGGACTTATATTATTTTTCTGGATGTAATATACAAACAATATAACTGTTGCGATCCCTTTGCTAGAATACACTTATGATTAATCAGCCTAAGCTGTCCCACAGGTATGCAAATGCCTTCTCTCATAAATCGAAGTGAGAGAGATGAGGTCATACTCCACCACGCGGGCTCAGTGCGGATTGGTGGAAGCAGGTTTGTAGCCACCTGCTGTTGGAACTTATTAAGCCGTTCGTATGAGCGTATAAGTTAAGCCTTATGGCTTCCAAATAGGCTTAACTTTTTTCTTTTATTTTTTCTTTTTTTAAAAAACGTTGCCCCACACTAGGATTAATTCCTGTGTCGTGGGTGCGTTTAAAAACATGAAAATTCACATACACAAATACCCAGACCGGAACAAATAATTGTGGATCACACAAAGATTTGTCCCGTGCGGGAATCGAACCCGCGACTTTTAGACACAATGGGCGGAGCGGGTTAAGCTATTAACCACTGCGCTAAATCGTCAGTAAATACAATACTTATATATGAGTCGTTGGTCCTGGTTACCACATGAAATGGTAACCAGGACCAACGACTTATGCTGTCTGAAGACGGTTAAAAATAAAAATGGCACAAACTGTCACCCATCTAGGGAGGGGCCATAGCACCACGGGCGTACCTATTTTACCGCAAAGCAAAGTCCACAAACTCATAAAGATTCGTATCTGCGCACGCATTGATGACAATAAATAACTGGAGATAAAGCCTATTCAGTTACCTAGACAAACCGTGTTAACCGCCAAAAATATCATTCAAATATGAACTGTAAACAGAAGTAATAGAGGTAAAAGTTCAGTAATAGTACTCTAAGTACTTGTCACCTTATTGCGATATAGACATCTAGTTAGAATTCATAGTGCGTATGAGTAAACAATGGTTTCATTCATAAAATCTAAGAAAATGTGTCGTCGTTACTCATGTTCAGATATTTCTGGCACATTTTTATTGACAATATTGATGAGCCCTGTTTGGAGAATATAGAACAAGGGATGCCTTTGTTGCTTAGGTCAAGTTTGGTTGAGGTCATTCATAGCGTCACACAAATTTTACTATTTCATAGTTTCGTGAGTTTTCTGTGATGGACTTTGAAGAAAAATGAAACTTAACTTTGCCCCTTCAATGTCTACTTAACACTTATCGCGTGTCAGCTTTTTATGAACTTACGCACTCTCGCCTTTCCGTCACACAGGTTTTCACTCGATGCATTAAAGTACCAACAGGAAGTAAAAAATAACTCTTTAATAAGAAAAAAAAATTACTTAAAAATTTTATTCGGTGATTCGTTATTAAAAGTTAATATCAATAGACTAGTAATTGAATAAATGTAGTAACTTAGAATAATGGATTAAAAAAATCCATGAAATGTATTTATTTTTGCACAAGAACCTTTTTGGTAAGTGGGTAATGTTTTCCAATTTCAATTCACATTCACATTAAAATTAGAAATTCTGTATAAAAAAATTGCTAACTGTACCTCTACACGCCTCTACAACCATAAGAGATTAAATAAAATCTAATAGAAACATTAAAATGTAACACAATCGTTTAACAATAGCTCTATCACAATAAAACAGGACGCCAATCAGTCTATCAATGCATGGAAGCGTGAATGAGTCACAGGTCATTTGCACTGCGGTGCGTTTGCGCATAGAATGCGGTAATAATTAATGCCACTCATTGTTGCCGATGCAAATACGGCCTTCCTTGTTGATTTGCGGATGTTTGCCCAAATATTTGCTTAAACTAAAAGCTATGAAACGTTTGTGGTTTAACTTAGGATTCAACGGATGAAGTATTGTTTGGATTTTTTGTTCCAATGTTGGCTTTTCACATTGTAAATGGTCTTAATTCGGAACCCCGGCTCGCACCTAGTGAAAACTAGTATTCCTTTTTTTTCCCCAATTATTTATGTATCTAAGTATTCGCGTATCGATTCATGTCGGCTTTAAATAAGCAATACATCATCAGTTTCTTCATCTCTTTATTCCGTACCAATCCACAGGTGGGCATAGGCATCCCCCAAGGAACTTCATTAAGGCCGATTACGCCTCTTTTCTCACAACCGTTGCCTTGCTTATATCCTCTCTTTTCAACTTCGCTTACAACAGTTCTATCATCAACTTTGAGCATTGAAGAAACACATGCGTACGAAATAATGACTCTGAATAGTCATTGAATATAGCTTAAGTACGTGAGCCCACTTTACACGCACTCATTTCCACGAGGATCAAAGTACCGTAATAACAGGCAAACCTTCCGATCAATTACCGATGGCCTTAAGTAGAGGCAACCACAACGGAGGAAATTGCACTGTTTATGCGCCGATAAAAGGATGTGTAATGATCGAGATATTTATGCTACAAGGTAACATTACGGTACGGATAAAATTGCTTTATCTGCGGTAAGACTGACACGATTGATGAGTTTCGAGGGTAGTTACGTCATTGCTTTACACTGTTCTAGTGTCGCCTATAGTGCAAAGAATACGAAATAATTACAGTAGTAATTTAAGGCACTACTTAAGTCATCGCATGTTCAACCAAGATATAGTACGCAGAAACTAGAGAGAACAACTGCATTAGAAGAGAGAGCTCTGTGTACTATAAAACCTAACCTAACCTATTATCCACAAATAAATGATTTGAATTTGAAACTTTAAGTCAATCAAACCAATGTCCAACAGCCATTCAATTCAATAATTCAATAAGACAAAGAGCTTCATCACAAAGGTTTTGGATCGCTCATTTCATAAGTCTTACAGAACCTAAATAAGCTGTCTCATATATGTACGTTCCAATAACTACATCTTCTTACAGCGTAAACAAGGATCACGCATAACCAAATTACATTCAGCACACGTATTTTGAAACATCTCTAACGTTTACTATGTTAGCCCTAAACTAGAACTATTCCTGTACCATGGACACGTTTACAAACATAAAATGCAATAAATATTTGTGGGTCTCACAAAGATACGTCAGACGGAGAAAATCTCCACTCCTGGATCCAGTGAGCGGAATGGCCTACGTTCTAACAACAAGTTAAAACGGTCTCCAAAAGATAAAGGGCTCTTTAACAACACTAGTTTAGCTGTGTCATTAGCATACTTAAACTAAAAGAAATCCCAGAAATTTGAAGGTAATGTACCTCCTTTGTCCACGGGCCCTTGACTAGTTCTGGGTTGACGACCTTGGTCCACCGCTGCATGCACTGGACGTCCGATCTGTCAGTGAACTCGGCAGCTATCAGCTCCCAGTTCTCGTTGTACATCTTCACCAATCGCTTAAGTTTTTTATCCTGGAAATTTAAGAGAGTTTTAGGAAAAAGACTGTCTCCCAAGTATGGTATTGGGACCCGTAGTTGATAACCTCTTCTAATTCTTTTGAATGTAACTTAATTTTGTAAGATTGATCACTTAAAGCATTAAATGCTGTAGGGTTGATCAGAACTAGTAAAAACAACTTACTGCAAGAGATCTTTAAATTCGTAATCGATTTCTTACAGCTGCAGAGTAAGCAGTAGCCTCAACAACGCAGTCTATACATTATTCAGGTTATTGCGATGCTCACATGATCGCAGTTGCTATGTGACAAATGACATTAATAGTTAAACTAAGACTAACTCATTTGGACATATCAACATTATTATGTAGATCGCTGTCAACTTTAATTTCTTATCGCACTGGCCACTGCTTTAGAAGTAAATTTCAAATATCATACCTCCTCCTTCGTCCACCTGCCTCTGTTGATATTCTTCCTCGGCCCAAGACTTTTGGTTGTAAGCGTAACTTCCTCGTACGCCGCCGAGTCCTCTGAATATTCACTCGTCTCTGATTCATAGCCAGCACGTCTGTTGACCAAGGAATTTAAACTTTAATAGGTAAGCTTTAAGTTGAAAATATTTAAGGCATTCATTTCTTTGTATACGTGATCGTTTTTATTAAATTTAAATTTTACGCAGCAGTACATAAAGTTAATTATGGAATGTAAAGAAACAACAGCATTAAAGAAGGTTACATCTTTCATTACTGCAGTCTATAACCAAATTCCATGAAAATGACAAAAAAGCTAAGTACTGTATTTAACCCATCTACCTCCAGATGTTTTCCGTCAAATATCTGTTAGAGCTAGTTTATTTTTTCTAACATTCCCGAGTACTGTCAAGTTTACAGAAGATGTCCTCTGTTTACTTTAAACCTTGTCTATCCACATAATTTACCGTTAACACAATGTTGGTTGAAGTAATTGTTCATTAGGGAACATTTTGTATGAAAGAGATGGAGAGCTTTAAAATATCGACCCTTATAGTGTTCTAACTGATCTATCAATCTAATGTTCTAAGTTTACAACACTTCTTTATATGTATGTACATATGTACATTAGAGATTCAATAAGATGAGTCTGAATCACAGATTTTAGAAACAGTAGTATATAATTTAAGACCTAACAATTAACTGCTGGCAATATACAATTAATGCCAGCAAAAACATGTGTGATAAATTATTTATTTGTGTGTATAAGTAATTATTATTTTGTAATACCTAATTGAATTGTCATCCACTTATAAGTCTGTAGCCGATAGACTAGTTTAAAATCGGTTAAAACATTATCATGATCGTATGGCGATGTACTTTCAATAATGCGACATGCGATCAAAATTTTATATCAGAGTGAAGGATCCATTGTTTAGCCTCTGGTGTCAGCTAGTGCAGCCCTTTGAATACATCACTGAATTTCCCCAGTGGGGCAGTCCTGCACGATGTGCTGGATAGTCCGCTGATTCTCCTTATTGTGATATACCTTACTGAGGAGACCGATCAAACAGACCAACAGAAAAGCGAGTTAATAAAATTCCTCGTGTTTAGACTGTTAATCCGAGCTATCGGACTACGTGACCCTTTTCCCTATTGGTTCGATTCATCAGACAAAGAAGAATTATTTCTTTTGATAGTCTCACTGATCGGACCAAAGAGAAATACGAGTATTCATGGTTCAACTTATCTGACCACGGAAGAGCAAAATCCAGCATTAAGAGATAAATGGATGCCAAGTTCCATAAAAAAATGCTACATACATAATAATACAAGCTTAAGATTTTAACACGACCAAAATTATCACATAAATAGATATTTATCAATATGTAGATGTATATAAATCCTGTTTATCCTGCCGTCTGCAGATAAAAATAAATGGCTTACGTAATCATCGGAGTGGTCTTGGGCCTCCGAAAACACGTGTCATACAACAATGTACTTTTTGTATGTATGTTAGGAGTGTTAGGAATTAAACTTCAATTTCTAGTGTTTTTGTATTAGAGCTTTTGGGTGGATTTTCGTACAATTAGCAAAATGCATAAAGTACTTTCTGCAGGCTTTAAACTTGCAATTTTTATTTGAGCCAAATCTTGCAAACGGAATTTGAACCACTTTTTTTATCCTACGGTGTTGACTTGATTTGGCATTTTGGTTGTTCCGGTGACAATACTTTTTTATGGTAAGCATGACCTTACATAACATTTTTTGGAGTAAAAATGTGTTTCAAAAATTCTTAGTGCATTAAAATTCGCTACACACTTTATAGTTTAGGTGTATAATAATAAATAACCTTAACCTAATAAGTTAATTAGAATTAAAAACATATCTTTAATAACTGATATGGGTGTATCAGGAATGATATTTTAAACACAGAAATAGTGAAAATAGTTGCTTACTATTACGATTTTGGAGGTGTTTTATGTATTATAGTATATATCACCTATACAATAAAAGAGCTGAGCATAGCCACAAACGGCGCAATTGAGCCAGCCGCTCACTTGGCAGGACAAAATGAACCATTGACATAAAAAAGAAGAAGAAAATATCTTAGTACCTACCGGCCCCGTTTACCACGATACTATAAAGACATTTCTATTAAGCAAACTCTAAAAATAACAAACATATCGCGACGAAAACACCCAACATTTAATTAATTAGATAGATATAATTTATTATCGCACTCTCTTGCAATAATTAATTAATCTTACATTTGGATAACAAGCAGTATTATTAAATTTTCATTGAAACTTTAGTTCTAAATGTGGGTACTTATAAATGCCCGTATAGGTGCCGAAAACCAAGTACTTTCCTGCGTTAATGAAGTTATTCTTCTCCAACCTATCGTGTCCCACAGCTGAGCAAAGATCTGTAACGGGTTTATCTGGTAATAAATCAGCCTATACTTTTCCACTACTGGGCAAACGCCGAAGTTAGATTAGGACATAGTCCCCCACGTTCTTCTTTAACACCATTATTATTATTAGTTAGCCTACAGTGTCCCACTGCTGGGCCTGCGTCCATCGCCTCTACTCTAGTCTATTTAGGGCTATTGAGCGCCAATCGCTTTTAAAGGCGTCCAGTTCGTCCCACCATCTCCAAATGGGCCTGCCGGGACGCCGTTTAAAATTGAGAGGAACCCAGTTGGTGATTACTTTTGCCCAAGATGTATCAGGCATGTGACAGACATGACCAGGCCAATCCCATTTCAGATTGGCAGCTTTTTGGCCCACATCGGCTATTTGTGTCGAAGACCGCAGTACACTATTTTTGACATGGTCGGTAAGTTGACCTAGAATGCTGCGCTCCATGTTACGCTGGCAAACTGCGAGTGTGGACTTCTGCGTCTTTGTCAAAGCTTTTTCGAGCGACTTTAACACCATGTGTTTGCGATTCTCTGGGAGATCCCACCTTCATTTTTATACAAAGCAAAGGTAAGCGCGAAGCTTAGGCCATGCGAATCGCTTGCAACTGCAATCATACTCGTTTGCAAACATTCGCGTAGATGAAAATGGCTGCTGTTCGTAAATATCCACCATCCGCTCCAAGTGCTCTTGGGTAATAACACGTGGTCGCGGCGAACGTGCTTTTGTTTCGATGGTCCCCTAGCTGTCGAAGCGGTAAAGCCACAGCTGGATAAGATTGCGCAAGATTCAGGAAACTTACAAATATCTTACAATTCATAAAAGGAATTAAAATAAAAATTTTTACAAAAAAAAAGGGGTGTCTCAACACATGGGTTTCGTCTTTTCATCGTTCATAAGACAACAATATAATAGGCGGGACGAGCTATGATTACTGCATGCAAGTGAAAAATTTTCAGAACTGATCAACAATAACGCTGGATGACTGTAGTTACATATGCGTAACGTATCTGTATGCCACAATGTAGCAGCTATGTAGCAGCACAATGTGGTTAGATACGAGAAGCACCTAAAAGTACCTTTTTTTATGTGTGAATGAGATTCACCGGACAAGAGGGCGAGTGTGCAACCACTACGCTTGAGCCAGAAGGGCAAGGGAGCAACTAGCTCGAGGGCGCCTTAAGGAGGAATGACATCGGCTTGGGCAGACGCTATGGGGAGGGCATATACTAGGTGTCTCGCTGTGGTCCTCTGCAGCGGCCGGCGAGCAAGGGATACTTCGACCTCGCCGGCGAGGTCCGTGTCTGATCCTGTGTATCTGTATCCGGAAGAAGGGAGGTAAGGGCATCGGGAGGGTCGGGGAGAACATGCCGCGGACGGCGGTAGCGGCTGATAGGAGGAGAGTTAGGTTAGTGGTCGGCGGCAGCAACGATTAGCGGATTCCTATGATTGAACGCGTTCGCTAAATATTAAGTTGTGACTAAAAGTAGCGTTAAGTAGCGTTACTAGGGAATTAAAACTGGCTAGTTTAACTAGGGTAGGGCTACCCATGGCGGAATTCGAAGATAGATTTAGTTGTAACATTAATTGTCGATTAGTCTACCCCAGACTTTACTAGAGGACGGTGAAAGAAGCCCTAACTCTGGGTTGTATTAAAATTCAAACCATCAATCGCCTATTTGGATTCTGATTTGATTATGAAATGTCAGTATTAACGGAAAGAGACTTATGCCCAGAGCGATAAGTACGATATAGTTACAACGATATTTTCGCCCGTGGATCCTATTTCCAGGGAAATATTTCAACAGGTGGGACCGCACAGATACTAATTAAAAAAAGAACTTGTGTAATGTTTATAGCAAACGAAGACTCTGCAATTGCCATGAAGTGACATTTCTCATGATGGCAGCGTTAGTACCGATTTTGACCGCGGGCCAAAAATCCTTTTATGACTGTAGGTCGTGGTGATGCTGACAAAAGACGTTCCTCCGTAAAGCCGTAGGAGCCCCCTGGTTCGTACGGAATGTCGATCTCCACTCTGATCTAGGTCTCGAACCTATTCGCGCCTATATTAAAAAGGCGACAACACGACACTTCGCGAACGCATCTACCCATGCGAATCCGTTTATCGTAGCCGCCGCCGACTACGTTGATCCCCCCCCCCCCCGACCCTTGCCGCCACCGCCGGCCGCGACATGTTCTCACCGATCCCCCCGATACTTTGTCATCCATTCTTTCCGCTCAGAATACGGGCGACGTCGACGTAGTCGTAGATCCCCTCCCATAGCCGGCGGTTGACCGGTGCCTCTTCAAGGCGCCCTCGAGTATGTCGTCCCTTGCCCTTCTGGCTCGAGCGTAGTGGTTGCACGCTCGCCCTTAAGTCCGGTGAAGCTGTAAAGGCCTCGCGGACAACGTACATCACTCACACACACACGCTGACAAGATAACATTTTCAGTCGCACCTATATTCCCCAAGCGGGGCTGGCAGAGGTGCACTGAGTACACCCACTTTTCGCCGACGATGTTAGGTCCCATGTAATATGGGGCGAGCCTATTGCCATATACCGGGCAAAGTCCCAGACTACGGACGAAAAATTCCGGAATTTTTCGTTAGTAAAACTACATTTGTCCCAACTATGATTTGAAAGCAGGAGCACGTGATCACAAAGTGATGCGCTTTGCCACTAGACCAACGAGGCAGACAACAACATTTTCAATTTGAAAATTCCAAGATGTCGTTAAAGTATTTATTCTAAAATAGAAAACAGGACATACATCAGATGAACATACTATAGCATATTACATTATGTTTGCCACCCATGAGGGAATAAAAGAGAAGTATTATCATAACATTACGAATGATATATTGGACTACACGGAAATCGTGTCGCACTGCTACTTTTTTGTCGCACGCTACAATATCGATCATTAATTACGCACCGTCCACATTGTTCGTAATCGAGTAATTTTAAAAATAAAAAAAATATATTGGCGCCAGAATAACCGTAGACGTACAATAAAATTCGAAGAATAGCCCTTTTTGAACTGCCTCGATCTAAATTAAACCCAAAACGTGCGAGTTAAAGTCTAAATTCGAATGGAGCTACATATCATTTCTTTAGAGAAACGAGTTTTTGTCTATAGAGAAAAAAAAAACAAGTAAAGGAGACTAATAATTCTCGAATCGGCATGTTTCGGTGAGGTAAGAATGGACATAAAAAATACGAGTTTATTTATGCATACCGAGCTCCGAGACATCAGCTGATATCGAAACTGGTTTTAGTTCTCATTCATTCCAAATACCTTGAATGTGGAATAAGGAAACTTGAGGTATTCGTGCTTTAAATTCAAATACTTACCCACAGCTTTTGTGAAGTACCTACTAGTAAACCAACCTATATATAATTAAATCTGAATTCACAAACACACATACCTTAATCACTATGACCAATTAAACTCGTAACGCGGCCTGTTCCGATAACATCGTGAAATGATTTAATGTTACTCCTGTGGCATAAAGAATATCATGTCACGACGATATTGTATCGTCTGATCATAGCGAATAAGGGCCCTGACCATCTAAACATTTATCCCAAAAGAGGTGGTCAAAGGTGTTTCAAACTTATTAATAGTACTCATATATAAGTGAACACACTTTCCCGAAATTCTCTTGCAAGTAATAGGTTGTTTAATTAAAGTCAAATGAGTTTTACTACTTTAGTCGCTTTTTACGACTCCTATTCCTCTAGAAGAGAACATGATGAATAGAGAATATTATGATGATGCATATATATGTACAAGTTGAGTTATTCTACTACCTAGAAACTCTAACTACAAAGGTCTCTCTCTCTCTCTTTTAGGGAAATAATCCTTAAAAAAATACATTAGTCAATTTATAGAACTTTCCCAATGAAATCTTATTTTTTTAGCATATGCAGTTCAAGGTTTTCATTTCGCATAATTCGATTTATGACGTTAGGTAAAAGTCCTCGGTGAAAGACCCTTTAATTGAGTGCACCAGAATCTCAAATGATGGAACCAGATGGAGAGATAGTAAGTCGAGCTACATCAGACACTAGCAAACAAGCACAAGCTTCATTGTAACCATGGCCACTCTGACAAGAGCGAAGCGAACTAAGAAGAAAGGTTAGTGCTTTTGAAAGAGACCAAGGTGTTCTAAGATATTAAATTAATTTCAGCGCAATCATTAAGCACATCAATTAAAATGTGAATTAGACAATACAAATTTGACTCACTCATTTATCATCACGCAGAATTAACGAATGTAATTCACACACGACGAAAACCCCATCATTCACTTTTGAAACATGATCACTATTATTTCATCACTTATTTTTAGGTTATAACCCCCAGAGTTCCCGCCAAAATTCCACCGATATCACATCCCTATGGTCTCGATTCACGCGCATCGAAAGCCACAACAACACTGCTGTAGAAACTTTTTGTACGTACACGTTCCCACACGCAAACATGGACATGCCACTAACACACCCACACTAGACGCATACGCAAGATGCAATAAGGGTGCGGGGAATAAAAACCCTGTAAGGGACGCGGCAATTTTGAAGAGCATAGCTAATAGGAAACACAATGAGAGAGACAAGGACAGAAAATCAGGTATAGAAATCATTACCCCGCAGTGGGAATGTGACACAACACAAGCAAAGGTAAGCAGGTGTAAGCTGGTAATAGAAAGGTACAAAGAAAATTATTGATATTTTTTATCGAATAGGTCAACGTGGTTAGTATAAAGGAAATAAATAATCATGTGGTATTAAAATTCTAAGTTTAATACCAAGCACGCTAGTTAAGTTTAATGTATACGAATGAAGGAACAGTGCATTTAATTACGACATTGTATGTCAGTCTGTTATTTATTTTTATTTTATATTACATATTATAAATAATGGCCATAATTATATTTTATGTTGGGTAGAATTGAGATCTAAAACAAAACAGAGCTTAAATAAACTAAACATTATGAATAATTGTAAGTCATTTTAAAAGTCTAAGGTATTATATTCCAAAACTTAATATAGATTTTACAGAAACAATACCAAGAAACATAAACAACTAAAGACCCAATAACGAGAGATTGAGGTATTTCAAGATAGCTATGAGAGTGAAGAACTGTAAATTTCTTGTACTCGTATATGGTCTTGTATACTGATAACTGAATAATAGTATGTAGCAACAAAAATCAAAACAGGCCATCCAAACCACATGTTTTGCTCGAACGGCACTTTCGATTTTCAAAGAAAAAACGCTCAAGACAAAGAGGGTAACTTATGCCGGATGCTAAACTAATTTTGGATAACGGGGATTCTGTTTTTGCAGTCCCCGAGGGATGCTTTTGCAAATGTTGATCATATTATGTTTAGTAACTCGGCGAAACCTGGACTAAAAATTACAGTATCGATGTTTTCTTTCTACAGAATCTGTATGATACAAACAAAGGTACTTATATGTAGAGATAATACCTTTTGCATTGAAATACATTCCAGCAGAACAGGCTCAATTCATCAATCAACTGCTTATGGTTCCTGAATTCATCTAAGATTAGTTCTCTCGTGGCTTTCTGTCCCCCTGCGACGATTCTCAAGACAAATGTGTTACAAAAGTATTACTAGTTTATGCATTTCGTCAAAACATTCGAAACCACACTAGACACAGACTGGTTAGTTCTTCATCGAAGTCTTAAAGGGGTAAAGTAATCAGACTTACATATCATTCCAACTGTAACTGCCATATCTGCATTACAAGACCTAATCACACCTGAACATATCAAGATTGCAAGCTTTGTATATTTACTACTTCAGTATTTATACAGTCATACAAGCTGCTGGCACATATTTTGGTCAACAAATATTAGTTTAAATTAGTGATATCATTACTTCCTGCTATTGCATCCATACAATGATAAGCATACTGTGAAAACTGTCTGTGATCATGTTTAATTTAAGGGCAATGTCAGATACGAATGGATCTAATCAGATTATGTATGATAAGCGAAACATTTTCATATTGATATTTTTAGTTCCTATTTCCTTATATTGTGATCTTTCATCTTTAGATCGACGAGTTTCAAAGTTGAATTGTTTTAATTAAGATTTCGGCTTTTCACTAGAAAAATAGATATATTTAGCTAAATTTATTAAGTTGTCGTAAAAGGAAGGATTAAGATTAAGAAGTTGAAAACTGCATAAAATTTAACTTGCCGAAAGATCAAAGTAAATATTTCAATCAACATATTTTTTTTCTCATCTTCAAAATGGGTTAAATGATTGAAGCTCCATTAAGTTATTATAAATATTTTTTACAATCTTAGATCACAATTTAATCACACATGGAACATGGTTAATTAAAGTAAGGAAGCGGGGGTCAATTTGTGTCATCATTTCCACCTGTCTACTTATATGACCACCCTCTGGCGTCTTTTGATTTCACGACTGATTATATTTGTCGGAAGTGGTACGAAAAAATTAGGTCACAGACTATATTAAAAGTTAGAAAGTTAACTTTGGAAAAGTTTTAAAAGTACATTTCATGTAAAAAGTACGTACATGAGTCAGTATTAGAAATATTTTGTATTGTAGCTAATTAAACTTAATTTTTTTATTGTACAAACTGAATGTTGACACATTAAGATTACTGTAATATTCAATTATCTATATTATCACGCCAGATCCCTCAAAGTGTAAGGGGAAAGTACTGAGCAATCTAATAAAACTGCGAAAACGGAACACATATGATCCGTTACTAAAGAATAGCATAGGACTACGACAACGTACCACGAAATAATACAATCCTCTACTGTGAGTAAATATAAATATATCTTTTGGAATGCTGAATCAAAGGAATATAATCTAATAACTTGTCTTCTTTCTTCTAGTTTAATAACCCAGAACACTTCCTTTCCACAATCAGAACAAAGAACATTTAAAACATTGGCTTACTTATTTCCGAATCGCCAATTTCCTTGCGCAAGGGGGACGTAAAAATGTCTTTAAGGGGTTCCTTAAGGAAGTGTCCTGTTAACTCACGCATCGCCCGTGCTTCCTGTCTTGTGTCCCCTCATATGACCTGCTTATTAGCACTTCGGGTGCACACAAAACATTCTAAGACCGGACCTTCTATACTTCCCGTTAGAAATTTACAACTAGTGGTCAGTGACTCGAGAGCTGGAGAATGCCATGTATGCCATATTTTGGTGGTGTTAATTTGTGTTTACACGTTTATTGTGTAATGTCAGGTACACGATATAAATACTCAAAGCAAGATTTTCTGAACTTGAAAATGTTTTGGAACGCTTTCGTAATGCTACAGGTTAAGTGAATTTAATTCGAAAGTTTTTATTTATTTAGGAAATCAAAATTAAATAAAAACTTCTTAGACATTAGCTGTTATGGCTGGATAGAACCATAGTAAATAAGAAAACGACGACGATTTAGCGCAGTGGTTAAGAGCTTGAGCTGCTCCGCCCACTGTGTCTAATAGTCGCGGGTTCGATTACCGCACGGTACAAATCATTGTGTGATCCCCAATTATTTGTTCCGGTCTGGGTATTTGTGTTTATGAATTTTCATGTTTGTAAACGCACCCACGACACAGGAATAAATCCTAGTGTGGGGCTACGTTTAAAAAAAAATTATTATACATACGAGATTTATCTTACCAGACGGGAATTGACCCAAAACTAACAATGAAGTACACAAAAGATTTATTTTACACAAAAATGTATTTTGCGCTCGACATATAAATAGCACTAAGCATATTTTTATTCCAAGTTCAGATATCGCATTTGTATGTGTTAGACAGCATTAAACAATACAGCGAACACCACGTCAATTCAATTAAAACTTATCAAAAGCCTATTAAAGTTTCATAACAAAACACAGGCAAATAGGTCAAAACGATAACCGCGCGTTGGTATTGAGACTACAAGAACACAAATAATTATGTTTCTGAATGATCTCATCTACGCTTATTTGATGAATGAAAGAATATTTTTATCTGTTCCTTATCTTTTCGTGCTAAATGCAATGGTTTGCCCAAAAAATTGGTTCCTGCGGCATGCCAAACTTCATTGATAAAGTGAGTCCTGCTTATTGCGAATTTTTGTTGTAATTTTAGGTAAATACTGGCGGTTTTTGAGCGATAAGCAACATTAATATATTAACTTTCTGCAATAGCAGACCCGTATACTGTATATTAGTAGGAGAAAGAAAAGAAATTAATAACTAAAATGATAGTTCCCTAAAATTTACTTATTCAGTAAATTAGGTATACAACCTATAGTAAATAGTATGATATTTTTAAATATCTAATGGGTAAGATAATTATTCAGCTGAAACTGTTCCATTAAGTCCTTTCACAAATCAAGGCGAGAAAAAGAAAAGGGCCATATTCCATAACTCAGACCCAGTGTGGATTGTTGGACGCAGGTATGTAACTTAGTGTTGTAAAAACGCTCGAGTCCGCGATTAAGCGCTCTAGTTTTCAACGTGCTTCAATGCTCGTAAGCGTCAACTCAGCGCTAAATGCTAAACGTTCAGCGCTCATTTTTAACCGACTTCAAAAAAGGAGGAGGTCTACAAATCGTCTGTTTTTTTTATAACGTCTTTATTTATGAACTGATTTTGATGATTCTTTTTGCGTGGGGTTTAGTATAGTTTCGAGGTAGTTCCATTTCAATGAAATCGGTATTGAACTTTGGACTTTGAAGATACACCAGGGGACTCCTTAACGGCGAACAGCACGAATGTACAGATTCCGCTAATATGGTTATTATATCAATCCTGTAGGTACCTTGCAGTACAACTCAACAAAATAATGTAATATAGGTATATAAATATGAGTAAATAATTTACTTGTCACTTAAAACTGTAAAATAAAAATCTTTTAAAAAAAAACCGACTTCAAAAAGCAACAAATAAATATTTGAAGTCGGTGCCAAGTAACCGATACCGACTTCAAATATTTATTTCTTGCTTTTTGAAGTCTTTTTTATGATTTTTTACACCACCAATGTAACCACCTGCTGTTGGAACTTATCAAGCCGCCACCGATAAGACTTCCAATTAAGTAGTAACTGAACCAAAACCTTAAGGTGCCTTCCGAGACATGGAGATGTTCGAATATAGAACTGCCACAAACGTTTAACTTTCTGACTGACCAACGATCAACTTTAATGATCTCTAAGAACATCGTGGTCCTGAAGTGCTACAAACGCATCGAGAAGGCTATGAGCTAATACCAAAACACAGAGACGACGGCGCAAACATTTTTCCACCACAGGTTCCTTAAATTATTCCAACATTGGTCTTAAGTCCTGTAAGGCGGTGTGCTATCGTTAAATGTTCTACACAGGCATTAAAGGCTGAGTATACATGTATACATAATGTATGGTTATCTTACATTCAGAGCGGCGCCAACAGTCTAGACGTATACATAAGATATCATTTGAAATCATTCATGTGGAGTAGTTGTATTAACATGTTTTAAAATGTACAATTGTATGAGGATTTTGGTGTACTGTTTTTGGTTTTATATTATCTTGTGTGTTTACAGGTAACCTGTTTTTATGACTGTCAATATGTCTGCGTTTGCCCAGTCCGTGCCCGTCTCACGGCCGGTTTCTGATTTAAGAATTCATGATAAGTACCGCTTAAATTTGGTTTAAGTGGCGAACTGTCAAGTCCGGAGTCCGAAATTTGTGCCCGGTATGTTTTCTTTTTATTTATAATTACAATTATCTCGCCACCTATTACAGTGGGACCTAACATCGAGTGGGTGTACATAGAACATTTTTGTAACCCGGTAGAGGAATATTGGCAAGATGGCATGGTGTATTTGTAACCATTAGCAAAATAACGCTTACCGAAAATATCAAAGAGCGTTTGCCACAAATCTTTACAAATCCAACATCAATTTTTTCACTTTCGCAACATTCCAAGCCAGCAATAACGCAAGCAAAATTTCCTATACAATTTTCTTCTAGGTTATTAAGTTCAAAACCTTATTCCGAAAACGTCAACTAAACTAATTAATTAACAATTCCCATATCTTCTTACGTTTAACGGAGTGTTTCCCATGGTACAAATAAAACACTTTTTCATATCAGATTTATATACTACTAGTTCGCTCAGTTTCTTCGAAGCGCATCGAGGTTGCATTACATGTTATTACGTCTGTCGCACAACTTGGGCATTGCGCAGTAGAACTTGTTGTAGAAATAATTAAGATAAACATTCGAAAGGAGACTCGTTACTAAGTTGCTATAAACCACCTAATCCACTTCTGCAGGTAATATTTAAGCGATACATGAGATTGATGGTTCAATAAACACAATCCTTCATTCTTTCTATACAATAATTAATCTATCTATATCATTACGCCAATTTCCATGCGAGGTAGACAGATAGTATAGAGTTCCAACAGGTTCTTTCTTTACAGACTTCTCCGACTTTCCCCAAATCTCATAGTTACTTTAGTCCTCATTATCTATACATATAAATTTATAGTATATAGCTTTGTAATTAATTTTAGGTATCGTCATGTTCTACACCTAACCTAGGTAATTGAAATTAATGCATAATTAAATGAAAACAAAGACCCATAGAGAGCAATCTATAGCCATGTTTTGACCTCATATTACCGACATGTTTTTGCTACGCAACGCGACACCGGAATCTGTGCCGATGAGAACTGAGAAAGTTGAGCCTATGCGGTGGTCCCGTAATCCGAGGTAGACCAATCAAGTGGTAGTAATTCGACGTCCTTTATATATGCTTACTCGTAAAAAAATGCCAATAAAAGCAAGAGGACGAAACTTGTTTAAAAACAGCGGCTTGCCTATACTCGCTTAGCAGAGATGGTCATGTACACTCATATTTCAACGGCGATGTTGACCATGACTATTGTCCTCACCACTCCAGACTGCTATTGAACCTAACTCCCCTCCTATCAGCCGCTACCACCGTCCGCGGCATGTTTTCACCGACCCTCCCGATGCTCTTACGTCCCTTCTTTCGGATACAAATACCTTACACGGGATCACACACCGACCTCGGTCGTCGAGGTCGAAGAATCCCTTGCCCGCCGGCCGGTGCAGAGCTACCACGGCGAGACACCTAGTATATGCCCCCACCCCCCCGTTGCGACTGCTTAAGCAGACGCCGTTCCTCCTCCGCCCTTGAGCTATTTACTCCCTTTCTGCCCTTCCGGCTTCTGGCCAGGTTCTTTAATTCTGCAAAGTGGCAACGCTCGTTCCCAACTTATTACACCGGGACTTAATTTTAAACTTAATCGTCGGCGATACGGGATACAATGATACACCTATGACACCATGGCATGGGAAATTTATGACGTGACCGTGACACCTTGCAACCAAACAGAGTAGAAAAAAGAAACACTTCACTGTCATAAAACCTTTGGTAGAGGAAATCCTAAAAGCAAGTATAGCGTTTCTAAACATTAAATCATGAAACATTTGTGACGTCACACAAATAAATGAGGTTATTTATTCAAGTGTGCCGCTATTGTGGATAATAAAGACTGCAATGATCTAAATGAATGATTGCCCATTCAATTTCGGTCACCATTATCTATTTTAGTCTTAGCAGATAGATGGGTCTTCTATTATTTAAACACCCCTTTGCGAAATTAGTTGACGGTTCTCATGACTGGGCTGAATATCAAATTAAGGTTAGTTGGGACAAAAGTAGGTTAGTGTACACTAAAAGAGTTTGTACTACAACAGTACTAAAGGTTATAGATTCTTGGCATTAAGTGTTTATGGAAAACTGTTACTACAGTGTCATCGATTTAAAATCCACGAGACTATTTGCTAGTGAAATTTCTTGGCAATTTCCCTACAAACCTACATCATACAAAATCTACACTAACATTTTCTTTATCAGTGTCAACATTGAATCTATTCACGTAAAACAAAATGACGTTAACACCTGAGCTTCGCTAATCCTAACTAAGAACGGGTAACAAACAGGTTTAGCAGCCCTTTGAAAATAGAAAAATGGACATTAGATGAAAAGACCACTCACGTGGGACTATGCTGCCCCTTTGAAGTCTATTGCTATTGTAAATACTCATAGATAGGCTTGGAAGGGGATGCCTTCGTAAATCCCTTGTCTATTAGTATACTTTCTCACGCAATGCATAAAGGTCTTTCGTGTCCGTCCGCAGTTAATCATAAAAGTTTATTCTGTCAGCGTCGTTTTATCTAAGAAATATTTTTCCTTTAAAGAATTATTTAATTGATGGTAGAGTAGACTCATCAGGTAATCGAGACTATTAGTAATATTTATTGCGTTTGATAACAAATATGGACATGTTATGGCTTGTATAAATGCAACTATGATCACGCATAGATAAAACTATTAAAGTTTGTCGATATTCAAGAATGAATATGAAACTTATTCATCAGAGTACAGAGTGCTAATAAAAATAGTTAGGATTTCACGTACTTAAATAATCCAATTCGCTCGCGTGGCTATTAGCTGGGAAGTGAGCAAGCAGACATACCTGGCCTACCTGGGTAGGTAATTGAACGTGATACATTCTTTCTCTGCTCAAAACTCACAGTGATGATTATGAAAGTACATTAGTCGTTATAATATTATTCGATAGGATATTTGTACGTGCCAATTATACTCATACAGTCAATTTCCTTTTATGCATATTCGATAAATACTATGCCTACCTAAACTTTCCTTACGAGGGTGTACAAATGGCAACACGTAAAGTGCGACTCAGGTAACTAAACATTGGTAAGAGAAACTTTTATACACCAATAAACTTATACTTTTTAGTGGTTTGGTGCGAATCATTTATTACTACTATACCACAACTTCTGACGGTGCTACGTCAACGACTAAAAAAACCCTAAAAATGTCAGAATACATATAACATTACTCTGCGCTTTTTTATTTGAAGTTGCCAACTGAGAAAAAATACATACAAATATTCGTTCACGTTGAAACAACAATGTTTCTAAACTAAATCTGGAAGCAACTTCCGAATTGTTTAACAAATAGAGGGGATTTTTTTCATGTTGAAGTCGACAGCAGAGGCGACATAGCCCATATGCCGCGGATGACACATTTAGAACATATGTGAACTTTTTGCTCGACCTCTACCATTTAGCGTCTGTTTTCTGATTGTCTTCAATTTATCAACTAATTGATAAGTATTAATCGTTTTTTTTAAGTTGATGTGTCAAGTATTTTTCCTAGTAAAGGTCAGAAAATAATAGACCAGTCCTTTATGCAACTAGTTTATACAGGCTACAAAACTCCATTTTAGTAACATTATAAGTAACTGAATATAAATCTGAATAAATGACCGCTTAAAGAAGCTTATTGAATCTCCTTGCTTCGGCGTACACAAAAGTATGAGTGCTGCATGCCACTAGATTATATTAGTAAACAAACTTTAAAAGACTCGAACAATAAGCAGTATGGTAACTAAGAGAAAATTATAATTTCAGAATCATTTTTAGAAACAACCCTCTTGTCATTATATCATTTATCAATCTAATTTTATTTTAATTTAATTCTAATAAGCGCGTTTATATTGTTAAATACATGAATATTGTTGATGTGTTTAATATAAATATATAAATAGGTCTGAGATCGAAAGTAGTTAGTGAAGTAGTTCTTATGGAGGCTATAATTCCCCATATCACAATCATAATTCTTGGGATAATGCTAAACAAAGGCTATTTGGGTCTGTCGAATGACTCAAATCTTTCATAAACAAATAGAGATCATTATTTTTTTCCTGGAGGCGATCATCTTGCCGCTGTACTAAACTGGGTATCGTATTAAACTTCAATTGACTCGTTCAAGACATTCTAGGTCTCCTCCAGGAACTTACATCCTACCACTTCCATATTATCTATATTGACCTCTGGCATTTCCTTTACAAGTCCTAACCACCGAAGCATAATGCAACGACACAATTATTTCTCTTTTTACAGTAGACGGAAGCACAGTTCCACTTTTGCCTAGACATGCAGGGCTTATTATGCGAATGAATAAAAAGTAATGATTTTTTTCAATTGCAAAAGCAATTTCCCTTAAAACTTTACCATCATGAGTGCTATTTAATTCAGTTATTACGTACATAGATGACATTAGAAAGGCCTCGATGAGGGGTGAGGACAAAGGAACAGCTGCTCCCTTTTAGAATAACGATTAGCGATACATGTTGTAACTTGTATACAATTTCTTTGAGGGCTGACTTCTTTGATACTGATAGTATCTGTAGGTGTTGTAAAGAACCAGACTTACTTACTAGGATTACTTGAACTAAAGTTAATAATCAGCTGGATGTATTTAGTCTCCCCAAGTAATTCGTTATATCAAAATATTAGTAGTTATGTGCACAATTTCATTGAGTGACTGACAACTTATTTAATCGAATATTCATATTTCAATGGCTGCCTGCTAATGCATCGTAAGTCTAGAAGCGAATAATGTTATTTGCGATCACGTGGTTTTTCTATCAAAAAATTCCCAGTATTAGTCCGGAGTCTGAATCTGTGCCCGGCATATAGCAATAGGCTCGCGCCCTATTACATGAGATTTAACATCGTCGGCGAAAAGTGGGTGTACGCAGTGTATGTGTACCTCTACTTAACGGTGTGCTTGTTGGTTTTACAAGAAACCTATCAAGAGAGTATGTAAAGTTTTGAACATGTCAAGAGGAATGATCATGACTGTAAAAATCTTAGTAACATTAAGATTTCCATAGTGGACTATATTTTAAAAACTGGTCAACGTTACATGGTCAACAACGGCTAAAAATGTGCTAGAAAAATTCTGACCAGGGGTATTTTCTTGGCTTATTTCATAAAAATACAAAGGTGGCCATAGGGTTGTTCACCTGGGCCCTCAACCCCTAAGATTAATGTCTCAAGGCGGCACACAATGGCTCGCCCCCGCGCACATGGCCTGACATTTCTACCCCCTATTTTTTTTACTTCCTGCCCTTATTACATCGCCTTACAATTACAAAGCACGCGCTACGAAAGGTGTTTAGAGAAAGCGTTAATGAAGCGTTAATTTATATTTTGATATTAAACTTTTTGTGTTGAAAGGAATTATTTTTGATAAAGATGTGGCTTTCTTAAAGAATGAACTACTTCAAACAAATCAAAAGAAGTTTCATTAATGTTTTTGGTTTTTTTTTGCGGGAAGTCGAAGAGTGCTGTCGTCAATTTGTTTTAATTTCCAAAACTTATGTTATTATGAATAATAATGTGTAATGTTAGTGGAAACTTAACCATTATACGTTCTTATGTGTGCATGAGTAAAGGCGACAAAGTGACTAAAGGTGCCTTTTCGATTTCCCTCAAAACAGCCGTTGCAATTGGTATGTAAAGTATCCATCGCTTTACTATCCAGGGTGGGGTACTTCATCAATGTCATTATCACCCATGTCATCAAGTTCATCGGCGAGTTGAATTAATTTATACAAACACGACAACGACACTGGCAAATTAATAATTAAATATTAATTTCGTTTGGCACTTAGAACTATCACTACCCACTTTAAGTGAAAAATATTATAATAGCTTATAGGCATCTTGATTACTTCCAACCGCTGGTGACAAACCTAGCTCCGCCAAACAGCACTGTATCAGCGTGGTGGAGTATTACGTATCCTTTTTCAACTCGATATCTGAGAGAAAGCATTTTCCCAGCAATAGGATGTAGATAGTATAGGCTAATTTATAATAATATTTATATACATATTTATACCCTTAAAAATTTTTAGGACACGATTTTGATAAGAGATTTCTTGGATGTTGAGTAAGATTATAGTATACAAAGTGTATCGTTAATAGCGCAAGACCTCAGACACCCCGATTAATAATTGATACACTTTCTTTTTTTAAGCAATTTTATACCGCAATTAATAATAAAAGTTTACGTGTATGAGTGCGTATTGAGAAATAAGTTTTAGAAATGAATTTGCGATCTCCGTTAGGCTTTGAATCAACAATAAATTTAGTTTATTATAGCGCACTAAAGGCGTAGCAGCTTTATTGGCAAATTAAAAAAAATAATTAATAATTAAATAAATTTGGAATTAATTCAGTTACCGATTTAGAACAAACTACTTTCAGATCTTGCGTTTATCATGTTATACCTTGTATATAGTCTATTCCAATCAAACTACAAAACTTTGTAAACAAATGATCACTATTTTAAGATGTTACAGCTGTGATTGTAATCTATAACAAGTGTAATATGAAAACGACAGTATACACATCGAAATGAAAATTCTGTTAGCAAGAAATCGACATTAAAAGTTTAAAAGTTTGATTGGAATAGAATGCGACGTGATCTTACTTAACATCCAAGAAATCTCGTATCAAAATCTTGTCTTAAAATTTCTGAAAGGTCAAAAAAATGTCAATCCAAGATAAGCCGCACTCTAACGAAGCTTTGCGTTGCGATAAAAGAGCGCATTAATGGTGTACCATATAGAACTCCTAAGGACAGACCGATATTAACCAAAAATGTTACTTGTACCCATCTTTCGAGATATAGTGTCAATTGAGAAAATCTTTTCTGTAAACAATGATGTGTGACCCCCAGATATTCATATCGATGTAGCTGTTTTTGCATGTCAAATTTGTATAGATAAACGTTTTTTCGATACACGGATAATCCAACATAAAGCAAGAGAAAAGGTCATCGTCTCCATTCTAGGTAGAATAAAATGCGAATTTTCATCGGAAACTTCTCCGAAGTTTGGAATTGTGGCCCGTATAATGACCATAGACTCGTCTCCTGTTACATTGCCACCCAACATCCTCTGTGGAGTTTTGGCGGAAAGTCGAAGAGTGATGTTGCCAGTTTGTCTTAATTTCTAAAACTTATGTTATTTCGAATAATAATGTGTAATGTTGGTGGAATATTAACCATTATTTATTCTTTTACGTGCATGAGTGAAGATAATTGTAACAAATTGATAAAATGTGCATTTTCGACGTCCCTCAAAACGACCGTCGCAATTGGTATGTAAAGTATCAGCCGCTTTACTATCCAGGGTGGGGTATTTCATCAATTTCATTATCATCGTTGTCATCAAGTTCACCGGGAAGTCGATTTTAAGTTAAACAAACACGATTACATATCTCACAGGACACTGGCAAAATACACTTAAAATTTGTGTAAATTCATAACTTAAAGAAGAAGAAGAAGAACATTGTCGGTGCTACAAGGATGTAAGCAGTATATACGTACACCTTTCCCACTCCCGCTTAGATAATATAATAAAGAATACAGCGTAAAATACAGTAACACTCGTAGTAATCAGCATTCTTTAAAACATAGCTGTTAAGAATCCTAATCTTCAGCCAGAAGACGTGGGACGGTTTCATTTTGGTACAACTCGAAATTTTAGGCCCCTGTTCCAAATATCTCTAACCGGCTAAGATGTTCATACATACAAATAAATCACAAACGGGCGACATGTGACAATACGAATGTGAGAAATAGATTGCGACCGGCCGGGCCTCTGAACATTGCGTTATTGTATGAGGTCATTGTTCCTGTCGCGAGGCCTTAAATTGCTGTACACCAAGTAGATATTTGTGTGATTTGTTCACGGCTATGTCAAAGGTTAAAAAATCAAGTTTTGTATTACTGTTGACTAAAATGTATCAAGGCAGAAAGGCCATTACTAAATAACATATCCAATAAATACCCACGCGGTTATCAGGTAACTGAATTACGCCGCTACTTATTTTAAATGTCTTTTTTCTGCAGACTCTTGATGCGTATTTTCATCGCGAAACTAAAATATCATTTACATCCATTCATATATCAATATTTCCAGCATCGATCATCATTGTCAGCCGAAAGACGTACACTGCAGGACAAAGCCCTCCCAAAGATCGCCATAACGAACGGATTTGAGTTATACGCGTCTAGATTTTACCGTGACCTTCACCAAATCGTCGATCCATCTAGTGGGGTGCCTGCCCAATATCTCTAATAATTATAATATATAATAAACAGGGCAGTTTGTGGCAAGCTGTTAGTGAGTAAGGACACCACGGACCCTAGTGCTCCAGAGAGTTGTTCAGAGTGGAAACCGACTTGTCCGGTTAAGCTGTAAAGGCCCCGCGGCCAACAGCGTAGATCATTCACACACACAGTGGAAACCGAATAGTGTCCGCAGGACTCTCGGCTCTGGATTGCCTTAATTGGCCGTCCAGCGAGGAGCTGTGAGAGGTGTACCGACGTAGGAAGATAATGCTTTCCTATGTCAATGTACTCCAAGCAGAGATGGGCAAAATGTAATCAGGTTAATGATGAACCATTTCCGCTTGGAGAAAATAGGCGTGACACACCGGTGGTGGTGGTTTATTAATGATTAACAATTACATTTTGTAAACTTCAACGATTACGATTACACTTTTTACCTTAAATGATGATTGAATACTACAAAATGCAATTGTAATCATTAATCTGATTACATTTTGCCCATCCCTGACTCCAGGGGTGGAAGTGTTAAAGGGCATAACGCCACGAGTAACTTCGGAAAAAGCGCAGCACGCCTCTCGACACCCCTGAACCGCTCACTGGTTTTGCCCTCAGTTGTCTTAGGACGACCGTTTGTACGAGTAGTTAGGTATCACTAATTATGGCCGGTGTCTGTCCCCTTTGAAATAATCCAGTTTTTGTCCATCAAACTTCATTTACATAGTTGTTTTTTTTTTCCATAATTAACAATAGTCCTTGCACCTGCCGGGGTCAGTTCGCTGGTTATGTTCGTTTTCAGCAAGTGATCTCAGCAGGTGACTTACATAACATTAACTTCTTGCAAAGGGTCTCTACGTGTTGGAACCATGTCCCCATGCTAGCCTTTCAAAGGTCCAGGTAAATCCCGTAAATCTCATCGAGATATATACATAATAATATCAGCCCTTGTTAAGAAAATGTCCCAATGTTGGGCACGGGCCTCCTCTCAACCGAGAGGGTTTATAGTTCACCACGCTGGCCCAATGCGGGTTGCGAACTTCACACATCTTCGAGAAATTCTTAGGCATGCAGGTTTCCTCACGATGTTTTCCTTCACCGTTAAAGCAAGTGATAGTTAGTTATTTTTTAAAACGTGCATGCTTTTATCAGCTGTGTTTTAGACAGAGGTGCATGCCTGGGTTTGAACCCAAGTGCTCTTACTTTGCAGTCCGACGGTCTAACCACTAGGCTATCACTGGTCTCCTAGGATATCATTATCACTAATATAAATACATTTTTATTAGACCTTCACCAGAATATAATATGCGTCGAACAATAACTTTCCTATTATTACTTTAGTTTCCTTCTAGAAAATATTATTTTATTGCCTTTTTAGTCACAACATACGAACTCTAAACTAAATTTACAACATATTAATCGAATACACAACCTAATGCCATAAAATTATCAGCTCTTAATGACTAACACAATTAGATAATTGCCCACCAAAAAAAGAGAAAAAAAAATATCGATTATTGCAAATCGGTATCGTAAATTCGGCGATTATTGACACGTGGCATGCCATATGTTGTATCACCTGCTTTCCTACTAAAGAGGTGTAGTCCTGACGCCGATCCAGCCCGCATTCTTAAGACGGGGTTCCCATCACTACGGTCGTTGACTTTAGGTGCGCTCCAACTTTTTAGCGAGAATATATATTTTTTTTATTAAGTAGGCAAACGTGTTTGCTGGGCGTCTTTCGCTGTCATTTTCAAGTTCTCTATAGTAAATTCGAAATTGAGTAAAGTCGCGAATACGCATAGAAGCGATAAACTTTGTACCTGGTTGATTTATGATACCGTTACAAGATAGGATTAAAAATACGGGTGGGATCTTTGTACCCAAAGAAATTGAAATACAATTTCTTTGTTCCCTCAATTTTTTCAATTGTTTTGTTTCTAAGAAACTGAGTAAAACTAAAGAAGAATAAGCGACACAAGCCGCAAAAAAAGGTGACAGTCATAGTGCGGATAATAACACCAAGGTAAATTCAGACAAAACAAATGTTTTGTAAACGCCCCTGGCATTGATTGATTCTGATAAGGTTCTTGTTGTAAAAGAACGATAACTTTACAAAATTAAAACGACTTCACACAAAGTCCGTAGAGTACCTCATATATTCCCAGAAACTAAAATGCTCTAATATCCTATTATCTCCAACCACTCTTGTTTCGTTGGTTCCCAAGTTTTATCTATCACAAACATTGGGCCCCAAACCTGTTTAAGCCTCAAGAAACTTTGGGCACCCCATTCTTTACAGGGAGTGTATTGTTCAAAAGTGCATTGAACTTTCAATGGGTCAGAATTGAAAACTTTTTAATAGTCCTAATTTGAGGTCTGATTTTGGCGTTTTCTTAGATCCAAAAATAGAGTTCTAGACAGCGTCAAGATCGTCCCGAAATAAGTACAAACTTTACTTAATATCGAAAACGGCTACTTTTGTAGAGCAGTCTGTTTTTTGTGTATCAAAATGTGAGACTTCCTTTTATTCAAACCTAAAAGGTAACAAAACGAAATGATAACATTACTGTAAAAACTCGACCAACCCCAACTTTAATCACACCATTCACATAATCCGCTCCAGAAGTAAAACGTAACATTTCCATCCTACCCCCACAAAGTTTGGTTACTATATTGAGTTGTATACTCTTTCCATTAAGACACAAAATAGCTTGCATGTTAGTCAATAAACTTTTACATGTTATTGCAGAACAGCACCTATGGGAGGTAATACCCATCACACGTGAGTTTAACAACAATGTGTCAACCTAAAGAACGCTTTTATTGGAAATAGCACTTAATGTTCAAGTACATAAAGTGAAATATCGTCTAAACGCGCTATGCTTTGTCGTCGGTGAGCTACGCGCATCCCTCGCTTGCGCAGCTGCTTAATCAACGCGTCACTGTGCGTGGGGGCGCAGATGGCGCATGCGCGCGCGGCACTCCGGAATTCATGTGCACGCGATAAATCGATATTTTGTACATTTAGTTTTTTTTGCTCCACTTATACAGCGACTGTAGTATAACTTTGAATAATTGATATTCAAAGTTAGTTGTTTGATCGCATCAAAAAGGACTTATGAAGCCTTAAGTTACTAGTGATAGGTATAAAATAAACGCGAATAAGAGATTTTTGTGGTAGAATTTTTCTAGTATGACTTTTCTATCATTTTAAATCAAAGTATGATACAATTTTGTTTTTAAGGTGAAACACAAATTAGCACTACATTTAATACCACTGTATTCTTATCATTATGAATACACTGCTGAGCGTAGGCCTCTCCCTTCGTTCCAGTCTCTTCCACCATTTGCCGGCTACTTTCACGATTTCATTACTCCATCTAGTTGATGGTCCGCTTATAGGTCTGCCTGTATTCTTTATAGTTAGCATATAATAAACTTTTTAAAGTCGGTGCTTGTTGGTGCATTCGGTTACTTGGCCGACTTCAAATATTAATTTTTTGCTTTTTAAAGTCTGATTCCCTTTTTTAAAAAGGTTTTTTATTTTACAATTTTAGGTGATCAGTGAATTAATTGTTTATATTTATATACCCATATTATATTATTCTACTTAGTTCTACAGTAAGGTACTTACAGAATTGATATAATGCTCATAGTAACTGAATTTACACATTCGTGCGAGCTACACTGAACCCAAAAACTTTTAAGTTAAGTTGTAAGCCAAGTAACCGACTGCACCAACCAGCACCGACTTCAAATATTTATTTTTTGCATTTTGAAGTCGGTTTTCCTTTTTTTTAAAGTTTTTTATTTTACAATTTTTAGTGATGAGTGAATTAATTATTATTATTTATCTACCTCCTTTATATTATCCTACTTATTTATACAGTGAGGTACCTACAAGATTGATATAAAACTCAAAATAACAGAATTTCTACATTCATGCTGGTTGCCGTATAGGAAACCCCTGGTGTATCTTCAAAGCCCATTGTCCAATACCTATAAAATTTAAATTCGATCGAATCACGGAGCTATGCCGAACCTAATGCAAAAAGAATCATCAAAATCGGTTTATTAGCAAAAGTTTGAAGTCGGTTCATATTCTGCTTAGTTCTATAGAAGGGTGCCTATAGGATTGACGTAATACACATAATATCTCAATCTACGCATTCGTATTGTTTATCCTTAAAGAGTTCCCTGGTGTATGATAAAAATCCAAGGTCCAATACCGTTGAAATTAAAAAAGGCCCACCTTGGAGCTATACTGAACCCAATGCATCATGAATCATTAAAATAGGTTTACAATTGATGGAAATATCGGTGAAGATAATAAAAAAAAAATAAGAAAAAGCAAACATACAGACGAACATAGAACCTCCTCCTTTTTGAAGTCGGTTAATAATCGCACTATCCTGCATACAACTACTATCTTCGCCAATAATCATTAATACAATAAACAGAACTGTAGAATGTAGTCTTTTTAAATGCCCGTAAAGCAATCACCACAATAAATATTTTTATGGGTCAATTACACCATGGGAACATGGGCATTTCTCAAAAAACACGTACTCATCCCATCTGGCGCAACATTTACAAATTTAGATCAAAAAGATGGGAAGGACATGCACCAACAATTTGCCCCCTTGTCTGTAACCTATGCAAGCCCCCCGTATTGTATCGTGGGAACGTTACCTGAGGGTAAGCTACCCTTATGTTTAATTATAAGTGCAATAAATTACAATCACTATTTTGATTCTATTCATGCGTGATTGGGTAATTCGATGCAACTAAGTTATTCATGATTAATAAAAAGTGTGAATTATAGATTTCGATTTGAATTTGCGATAAATGATGATAGACCAGTTACTTTTATAATTCTCACACCCATATCAAATGTAGAAACTTTTTTGCATAGTTTTGATCAGTAATATGAAACTTCAAATCTTGAATAAAATCGAGTTGATGGAAATATAATTCTCTGGGAAGTAGACACTATGAAACTGAGCCTCAAAGGTATATTAAAAAGTAATAATAGCTTACCATCCTTGGATTTGATAAACAAACAAATTGAGCAGTTAATTTAGAGCGGTATGAAATCATTAAAGAAAAAAAGAGCAAATGTTATAAAAATTTTAATATCTAAATTACATCCGAACACCAAAACTATTCACAATGATGTCATAAATGCTACATTATATGAAACAATACTTAATAAACATAAAACAAAGGTTAATGAAACCATTACAATAATAGACCTGTTTATCAATTCAAATTCTATGGCAGAAAAAAAACGCGAATAAAACCAGAACGATCGACAAGATACTAGCTTCATAATAGTTCCCACATGTACACATCTTGGACCATCAAAGCATGACATGAGGTGAGTCACGTGCAATATGGCCGTCACGGTTGTTGATAGCTAAACGATTATCATTACTCGAATTAATTAGGGCTGTATAAATAATCGGGCAGTGAGAACAGTTTATATGGTCAAGTGAGTTTGAGGTTTTTTGAAAAGATAAATGATAAGGTTTGAATTTATTCCTTCAATAAGCTGCAAAAAATATACAAGAGGCTAATGATCGGTTTCTAATTTTGGAATTCAAGATAAGCCACGTGAAAAATACATTAAGTAGTGAACTTATTAATTTTACCAAAGAGTTTCTTAAATCGCTATTAACACACTTGCTATCCTAGAGTCTACTATACTACTACGAGAAAGTCATATACGACATAAAATTTTATTAGAACTGAGCAATTCTGTTGGCCGGAGATAGCTTAGATCTGGTCAAATAACAATAAGGTAACCGAGGTAATCTCTCCACCCACTCAAACTAGCGCTTAGAGGGGTAGGTACTAGAGAAGGTTCAACTAGCATAAAACACTTTAATTTAGATATGATCTGTCCAGATATATCAGTAGTGTTTGCACAGAAACCGATCAATAACTTGTATCCTGATTGGATAGCAGATAAAATGTCCTCTAAGCATAACTAAAACATTCTATATCATATCTTATCACGCCAGATCCCTTGCGGGGTAGGCAGAGAGTACAGAGTTCTAACAGGTTCTTTCCTTACATACATCTCTGGCTTCCTCCACTCTCATAGTTCATCTCATACACGCTCGCCGGTTACGGAGACTCTTGATTTTCCTTCAAATAAGACTCGGTTTATTTGGTCGTGGTAAGATACTCTAGGTCTTCCCCGGTACCTGCATCCTTCCACTTTCACATTGTATATCTGTTATTGTATACTGAAACATTAATTTCGTTAAATATAATTTTTTGGTGACTGACCACGAAGTAAATGTCATACAATACTCTCTCTTAAGTCAGTAACATAAAAATTATGGGAGTACGCCAAAATTGGCTTTACACAAGCTATTTAATCTACACATATCAGGCAATTACAGACGGGCTTCTCAAAAGCGTTCGCCACTTACTTTAAGGTAAGAATATTTTTTGTAAAAATTTCCAGTTCCGGAGAATAACAGACGAAAGAACTTGCTGTACAGCAAATCTGGGCAGTTTTGGACAACCTGTGTGGAAACCAGTTCCGTGGTATCTTGAAACATGTTCAAAATAATCAATCAAAATTGGATCATTCGTTCCGACCAATATAATTTAACTAACAAGTTTATAACCTATATAAAATAGTTAAAAATTAAAAAATGGTCTAATTACCATTCTTCATTTTAACTAAATGTATGTATTTCGTTTTATGTCTTTCGTCCACGTTTATACTCAAAGTTACTTTCTTCTCTACTCAACAAAATGTCCAAACCATGCCGAGACCACCGCATTTATTATGACTGGCTTTTTATCAAGATAAACACCGTCACGACTATATTCCCCAAGCGGGGGTGGCAGAGGTGTACTGAGTACACCCACTTTTCGCCGACGATGTTAGGTCCCATGTAATAGGGGGCGAGCCTATTAACATATACTGGGCACAATTTCAGACTCCGTACTCATACTGGGAAGTTTTCTTAGGAAAAGCTACATTTCCCCCACCTAGGATTTGAACCCAGGACCTCGTGATCACAAAGCGATACACTTTGCCACTAAACCAACGAGGCAGTCAAGATAAAATTATATACTGCATGACGAAATGGCAAAGGTAAAATCTGAAATGGCTTCTTTGATCTACTAAAGGTCCTTTAGGTGAACGCCAAATTAGGTGCTAAAGACAGAGGTCAAAAGAAGCCATCGATAAGAATCATAATAACTTAATTTAGCAAAAAATGCATAAATTGTTACCTGCTGTTAAGAGTTATAATAAAAATTAATAAAATGATCTACAAATTGGACGCCAAATATAAGAAAACAGGTTAGTAAGTATGAAGTCCACGAATATATCAGACTGATTCGACGCATTATGTTTTCGTGGAAATTTTGTCTCAACTTGAGGAATTATTCCAATGTCTTGGGTACGTTTATCCACATAAATTTCACCTACACAGCCACCCAGGCTAAAAGAATTGTCTGTAGATCCCACGATCCTGCCAGATTTGTCCCGTGCGGGATAAATACGTTCCAGTGAGCACAACGGCATACGCTTCTAAACATTACACTGAGCCTTCGTCAAACATTATTATTATAACAAACAGCAGAAGATCCATAAAATTGATTCCGATCGCCACATATGGCAGACGGAAATAACAATTGATAAGTATTTTAAAAACCCCCATGCATAATAATGGGGAAAGAACATGTTTAACATAAAACAGTGAAGTTGTCTAACATAGGGGCTCTTTAAGAATTGTTTCTGTAACTTTGTGCCCGCATTTAGTACTTAAAGATGTCTTAGTATATTGAGGTTATATTCGCGGTTTTAAAAAGGAAATAGTCCCTAATACCTTATAAAATAAAAAAGCAAACGCTGCTTGTGTTACATGATTAAATAACCGAGGAAGCCTATTATTATATTAACTGACTCAAAAGCGTACCGCAATTTCCTTAGTTTTATATCAAGGAAAGTTAGACAAATTTTGGAAAACAGATATAAAGGGCAATCATTGGGGGAGTTCTATGTTCTGCCTGCTCTGGATGTCTTCGTCTGATGATGAAGAAAATGATATTGATGATAAACAGCAACTCATTTAGATACTCGTAAAATAGGAGGCTTCACACATCTAATGTTGAGGGCCAAGATTGAACACAAAATGTACTAGGATTCATCCAATGCATTTCAAAATCAACTGAAATAGGTATTTAATTAGCATAACTTTACTAGAATCATGAATTTACTAAGTTAATGCTTTCCCTTTAAAGCCGAATACGAATGTAGTCTGGCTGAATTAACAAGTCTTTTGTTATATTTACTGAGAGATGACCCTAAATACAAAACAGGAATGCTGGGTGTCTAAATGTTAAATTATTTTATCGTCATTCCGCACACCAAGCTACGAAGAAATTGCCTGACGCACCAGGAGGGATAGCAAAAACCTCATTTGAATAAGCTCACGACATGAAACATCTTTGGTGCATAAGTTATTCTGGACGCACCCGGCATTTGAGACATACACCATCGAGCAACCATACATCAACCACAATTCTACTGTTACTGAAGACTGGACTGTAGCGTTAAGTTACAAAGATCAAAATGAATTGACACGTTTAGAGATGGTGAACACATCATAACAAAACAGCTTCACTATAGCACGCGCCATGGCAGCTTTAACGAAACACCTACGCATCGCCAGCATTGGATTCATTCATCCGTTGTGCACAATCGATTTTAAAACACCATTGACTGATCGCTAAATCTAAATCTTATTGTGATTATTTTTGACAATGTTGGGATGGGTATTATATTCCATGTTTGGGAACTTTGATTCAAAGGAGAACATGCCTTTATTTTAAGCCTAAAATTTGCTTCAACGGAAAAGATGCCTATATTTCCAACTAATAAAGTATTTCAGCGATTATACTGTTATTATACAAATTGATGGTAATCATCCCTGATTACCAAGAAATTTCGTTCCAATAAACGATTGTAGGAGATAACGCAAAATTATTCCAGTTTTGCATTAACGAACTAAATTGTAATAAATAATTTTAAACTCGGGGTAAAAATATCATAAACGATAATCAGATCATGATTGACATTTTTAAATTCAGAGGGTAAAAGAAACCAGGGAATCCGAATAAAATGTATTTTACAATAAAACGGGAGATGCAGAATTTAAAAAGAACTTTCATGAACTTTGACACGAATACAAGACCGACCCATGTAACTTATTGGCAAAGAAAAAATGTACCTACTCTGTACTGTAAACCATTGCGAATCTGTCTCGTCTACGACAAAAGAACGGCTCGTACAGGCTTTTGTTAAGACGATCCTAAAAAAATAATGGCTCCCTCAATTTCTTGAGCTCCCCTTTTATAGTTAAACAATATTTCTTCTGCCATCAAACCAGCTGGTCTATTCAATGTTTTTCGAAAAAATAACACATGCCCCGTCTCCACGTGGTCGGAAATTCGACTGGTTCCTACATAAATATATTATTAAAACGCATGAATAGCGACTCAAGCTCATTTTGTCACGGCCAAAGTAATAAATTATTCATTGCAAGTCTGCCTTGTAGCAATTTATTGGTGTGTTATTACGTGAAAAAACGTCTTCCTGAAATGTCAAGTCTAGAAAACTTGTTTAATTGACGAATAAAAAGGCAGTATTGATTAGTGCATTAGGTGCATTCGCTATCGTGTGAAAGGAAAGCCCTACACTCACATCACTATTCATAGAGAAGGACAGCTGGACTTAATTCTTATCGATGTTGGATAATCTAATGTCGATATAGGTAATGTTATATAAAATGCTAAGTGAAATAAGTAATTAGGGATAATTTAAAATTCTAACTCAAATGACATGAATTATTAATTAATTTTGCTTAGTTAGGCATTTTTTTTAATTGCAGACACAATTCTATCCAATAAAATAAATGCAATGCAATCTTCTATGCAATATTTTTGTTGATATTTTGAAGAAAGAATGTGAAAGTATATATAAACTATTTCAGTTCATAGCAACAGATGGACTTTCTAGTTAGTAAAGTGTAAAAATACCAAACGTAATAATTCCAAAAGGTCACAGCTACACAAAATTCTATGAGGCCAGACCAAAGTAACTAACTAATAATAATAAATAAAAATCATTTAATTACGAAACAGCTCTCATAGTACAATCGCAAAGTTTAAAGGTGCTATCGACAAGCGAAGGGACATCACTAAGTAGCACCTTGCCAGCCATCTGCCGGTGCACGTGAAGCAATTAAGGCCTTCGCCTGACTTCGGGGGTGCCACCCTCTGTACTGTGGTCGTTTACCTCCAGGTAAAGAGGGTTTGCAGGATGGTCAATGCACCGTTTATATGAATATCGTATAGACTCCCACGGGAGACAAAGAAATTCAAGGTGTTTCGTGAGGGACATTAGGTATGGAGTTTTTTTGATTTGTTTTTGCAGAATACTGTGACCGGTTAATGGGAGTAACAAACAAAAATAGCTCATGATGTACTTTAAATGTGCTTTAAAGTAAATTTCCTATCTCTACCTATTTATATCATCACGCCAGATCCATAAATTTAGATTATGCAAACGCTTTTACAAAATTAAACATTTACTATATATTAATGTACATTAGCATCCATTGAAGAAATGCATGCATTGAAGCAATTCTAGGACGTTTTATAAAGCAGAATTAGTTTCCTATTGTGTCGATGCCGTGCTATCGTCAGAATCAGGTGGAGCACAATCACAGTTTTTATAATCATAAAATTTGTTCCATTTATGGAGCATTCCGCAAACTGTGTGGGTTGCAATCCCAGCTTCACTCCTGATTTCTCAGTTGGGATTTCGCATTCCTTAAGTTAACTCGTTTCGTCTTATCGGGCGTGTGTAGTCAACAAGTTCTCTTTACTCCTCGTTAAGAACTTTAAATAGAAATGACTTTACCTGAAGCTATTTCTTCACAGATCATTTGAGTTCTACAACATTCCTTATAAAAAAACTACACTATTTTTTCCAAAACCTCTCCTTTACCTAAAGTTTCAACCGCATCCAACCTTGAAAAATACCTCCCAACGACAAAGGATTTATACTATAAATTGTACGTATCATAACCCAGTCTCATTTTCCTTGTTGATAAAAGATTATCTAGAAACACCCGTTCTTGTTTGAGCGCCAATAAAATATGTTTATAATTTACAAGGTGTGGTTTGTATTTCTTTTCTTAATCAACATGCATTTTATTCATTCCTGTTATTTTTAGTAGAATGACATAATTAAGTCATTAGAAACTGAATTGTCAATATAAATTTTCGAATTTATTGCCTTCAGTGGATTATAATTAGTAATAAAATTGATTTTATTTTCTTTAATAAAACAATCAACATGTCTGCAATATTTTCCATTTAAAACGAGATATCAGTTTTAACTTCAATAAATACCAAGATGTAATAATAATAGTCTTTAGTAGACACGTTTTTCGAAATGATGTCATTTTTATCATCAAGATCCGGTAGACATTTCAATGAATGAAACCTTTATTGACTACCGAAATTGTCTAGGCCATAAAACACCATTATATACATACTTTTGATTGCACTTACACGTACAAAGCATACAAATAAGGTAACGCCACATATTTACTAGCCGACAAAGTTGATAAAGAAGCGACTGAATGTTAACACGTAAGTTGTTAACACAAATCTAACGTAATGCTTGGAAGGGAGGGAAGCGAAAGACTAGGATACTTTCTTGAGTCCAATGTCAGGGCGTACGAAACTATGAATACTGAATACACATCACGTAAGCACACTTTACAACAAAGATAAACATCTGAAGAAATCCTCCACGTCCCAAGAAATCTGAACTAGTTTTACACTACGTAATAACCCGCAATTTCAAGGAGAAACCTAGGAGCAACCTCTATCATTTTAGCAATATCTCATTTTACTTTAAGAAAGAGATGTGAATATATGCAGTTAATTGATCCATCCCTTTCTCACGGCTAAGTATGATGATGCTGCTAAAAAGGTATTGGTAGTGTTATAATTGAAAGTCTTCTAATATTGCATACAGTTTGAAATGCTTTTCGCCAAAAGAACTTACACACATTCTACACTAGTTAAAATTGAATGTTGCAGAAAGTCGTTTTTCGAAATAGAAGAGCTCATTCATACACAACAAATCCTAGAAAACATTGCTGACCTGCAAGTATGATTAACCACACAGCGTTATTGGCAAATGTGCTTTAAGTCCCCAGAGACGTAGACTTATCATTAAAAACAATGGCATCGACAATTTAACCCCGATCTTCGTAGGCGATGATTTTTTTCTGAATGAGATCCATTACTTCATTCATGACACAATATCTAGTTAACTATGCCTACCCGCCCACGTCCGAAGGCTGTAGGCATCCCGCGAACTTGGTATTGTACGTGGGACCTTGGTATTAGAACTTCAAGGTCTCCGAAAGCACGCAAGATTATCCGGGCGTATTGATAGTCAGTCGTCGTTATGTTCAAATTTGCCGATTTAAATATTCTAATGTTATTCAAAGGTGTGTAAGTGATTACTTCCTTTTTTGGGCTAGAATTCAGACGTTCTTGCTTTGCCCGATAAAGTAACACAGTTTCCAGAAATGATCTTTATTTAGATTTGAAATTCTTGTATAATTCTTAAGAATTATTAAATGATACATAAGATAATAAGGTTTTCGCTACGTTTAAATGTAATGTAAGCCTATAGTTATCTTATCAAATATTAAAACGTTTGCTTCAATAACAATAATTACATATTTATCTCAAGTCAAGTGCTGCGATTAGAACGCTTACTATTATTAATTCTTCAAGCACAGGAATTACTGGACAAAAACTTTTGACCTTGAAAACTCAAATAGTTTCAAAGATAAGTATCTATCTTGGAACGACCGACCAAGATGTTCTAAACACTATCTTCAAGGTTCTTTAACAAGATTAGAAGATATTTAAAAGAAAATTACTCTTGTTGGCACGCGTCTTGAAGTCACTTCAGGGCAAATTCTCAACAAATATTTAATATGCTAGTTCTTTTACGCCCCATAATTTGATTCTCAGTATGAGGCGTGTTTAGCTTCAGGCTATAAGCCTTGAATGATACAAAGCACAAGGCCAAAAAGTTCAAGGATCGAAACAAGATCTTGCTTCCTCTTGGTGACATCAACGCAAACACAATCAAGGCCTTTCAAGTTGAGGCAACCTTTTACGAAATTGGAGAGTATCCTTTACGTATATTTGCTATTTTGGACTCGTGTCTTCAGAATTTCCTAAAAATAGTTTAATATTCCGATACGTTTGTATCCACCTCAGTATCTAGCGTGATGAAAAGATTAGTTGTATAATGTGATTCCACGAATACCTAAGATTTACACTTATGATGAAATTGAACAAAATCAAGTCAACAACATTAATTAGTTAATTCAAATGTTCTGATAAATTACTGCTTAGAGATTTATCTCTAGGTGATGTCATTTTGAGATACATTTCGTGTCTGTTATTGCGTAACCAAATTTTTGAAGTAACGTCAAACTGTAACCATCGTTTCTTGGTTTTAGCCTAATTCAAAGGGCAAAATATTCTTGCTAATATTCGGTAAACTAGCAATTTAGCGAGTCAAAACTTAGAATGTGATTTTTAAAGCCAAATTACATTAAGCATTTTTATGTAATGTGAATCGACTTAAAACACAAGAGTCTATTATAAATTATTGCTTTACGTTGTGACAAGTACAATTCTGGATTTACTGGTTTTACTCGAGTATCACACGTACAACGCTGACGTAAACATGTCCATTACATTTATGATACCTCTGTAAGTTAACAAAAATACTATTAGCGATGTAAAAATAATATCAATGATTGACAAAACCAGTTTGAGCGGTGGTACGTTCCGGTTTCGGGATTGAGTGTCGAATACGTGGGAGGCATGTGAACAATTGTGACTAATAGCTGATGATTACATATTGATAAGCCTATGGAACTTAGCCTTAAAGGCGATAGAGCTTAAAAAACATATGTAAGTCTTTATAATAGTCCGTTCCAAGGATCAATAAATTACAGCCCTCATTATACTTACATAAGTAAAAACAAACTTCCAACCTACTTAAAAAGTTATAAACAACCTAAGTTATTGGCTTTTCACTGTTTAAAATTATTTATGTTATTCAAAAATAACATCATTATCACCTACTTCAAAACTCAGTTGTAGATGTCGTGCTGATTTACTGCAATCGAAGTGTTCTCGGAAAACAAGGGCAAACAATACAGGCCCAGTAAACAAACTACAGAAAATTCGCTTAGCATTTGTCCGGCGAGCGTGTATGAAACGAACTATAATAGCGGAGGAAGCCAGAGGTCTGTAAAGAAAGAATGCAAGGGATCAGGCGTGATGACATAGCTAGATGGACATTTAGTGTAGTTATGTAGGTATATAATAGTATCTGCTTAAATCCTGCCCGAAATGTCAACCATACTGAACTTGAAATTACTCACAGGTTCAGATTCCTCGAAATGCAATACCTACAGGACTCAAAAACCGGTCGTCTTTATGCCTATCTTAGTATTATCGAGTTTCGCACCTACTTTGCCTTCTCCATGCATATTTCGACTCATTTAATATACACGGTTATTGTTATTACCTTAAAGCCTCGAATGGAAGAGAATCGTACACATAGCGTTAGTTTAATTCGGAAATTACTTTAAATACAATTTCTTCCTTGATTGCAAAAAAAAGCAGTGATAGCCGATTTCAGACCGATGGACTGGAAAGTCTGAGGTCTCGGGTTCAAACCTAGGCAAGCACCTCTGTCTTTTCGAAAGCATGTGCGTATTAAAAATTAATTATCACTTGTTGTAACGGTGGCGGAAAACATCGTGAGGAAATCTGTATGCCTGAGAGTTTCTCGAAGGTGTGTGAAGTTCGCCAACCCGCACTGGGCCAGCGTGGTGGACTATTGTCTAAACCCTCTCATTTTAAAAGAAGGCCCGTGCCCAACGGTGGGACAATTACTTAACAGAGCTAATATTATTATAATTATTATTTTTCTTCGTTGTTAACACTTCGATATGACGCATCCTATTAAACTCGCAGTATTATTTCAATCTGGAATTAATTTGCAAACTAAATTGAAACTTATGGACATTGAAGTTTATTACGAGACATATAACTTTCTAACTCCTAACTTACAATAGGTCTCATAAAAAAGCTCAGAGTTGCTCAGCGAGCTATGGAGAGAGCTATGCTCGGCGTTTCTCTACGCGATCGAATCAGGAATGAGGAGATCTGTAGAAGAACCAAGGTCTCCGACATAGCCCTAAGATTAACAAGTTGCAGTGGCAATGGACGGGCCACATAGCGTGTAGATCGGACGGGTGTTGGGGCAGAAAGATTCTAGAGTGGAGACCACGTATTGGCAAGCGCAGCGTGGGACGACCACCGGCCAGATGAACCGACGATCTTGTGACAATCGTAGGAAGTCGTTGGATGCAGGTGGCATCGGACCGCTTGCGCTGGAAATCGATTGGGGATGCCTATGTTCAGCAGTGGACAAGTATAGGCTGAGATGATGATGAACTTTCTAAAGCTCTATGCCTTAAACTCGCAGACGCTAAAAACAACAACAACGCATACATTTAAAGTAAGTACTATTAATATTACAGCTAGTACCGCTAACATTTCTAGAAATAGAACTTTGGAAACAACGATATCTAGATACGGACCTACTAGATTCTTTCTTTTAACAATAAAATAGTTGTTCATTTTAGTTGATCGTATGTCGGAATCTCGATGCCGCCTTTGCAGTATCTGTAACATACGATAGTGATGCCACGACTGAAGATCGTCGAGTGAGTCGCCAAAACGGAATTGATGCTATCAAAATATGTTGCATGTAAAAAAGAATCTTTTGTCATCGTACTAAAACTTTACTTTGGCTACGATCAAAACATGGTCTGCTCTTTGAGCCGACCTGAAACTCTCGTTCGCATGGGCGCTATTTCAACCAGAAGGCCAAATAATCTGAATGTCATAAATATCACAAATGGTATTCTCGTAAAATATAGACATCGACCGAACATGACGGACGATTTAGCGCAGTGGTTAAGAGCTTAAGCCGCTCCGCCCACTGCGTCTAATAGTCGCGGGTTCGATTCCCGCACGGGCCAAATCTTTGTGTGATCCACAGTGATTTGTTCCGGTCTGGGTATTTGTGTATGTGAATTTTCATGTTTGTAAACGCACCCACGACACAGGAATAAATCCTAGTGTGGGGCTTCGTTTTTCTAAAAAAAAAAAAAAAAAAAAAAACCCACACGTCGAAATAGGTTTCTTCATAGTGGACTTATAGACGTTCCTCTAAATAAATATGATTGGCATTTTTTTATTATTAGATATAAAACTATTTTTCATAAATAGTAATAACACTTTTTAACTGCCTCGTTGGTCTCTGGCAAAGCGCATCGCTTTGTGATCACGAGGTCCTGGGTTCAAATCCTAAGTCGGACATGTGTTATTTTTCTAACGGAAACTTCCCAGTACGAGTCTGGAATTGTGCCCGGTATATGGCAACAAGCTCGCCCCCTATTACATGGGACCTAACATCGTCGGCGAAACGTGGGTGTACTCAGAACACCTTTGGCACCCCCGCTTGGGGCATATAGGCGTAAAGGGGATTTTTTAATAATTATAAATTAATCATTGTTTTAAACAAAGAAAACAAAAAATTTTTTTTTTGATTTCGTTATTTTTCCAACACCGATTTCAACGCGTTGTGTTGAAACGCTTTTCAAAAAATGTACTCCTAGCCGTTTTTTTTTTCATTCCGGCGCTTGATTAACGTGCTCGAGCGAACGTAAGGTTATGATAAACTGAGAAATGTAAAGTCTGATGATGTAACACAATTGTAGTTGATAAGGTTTTTAGGTAAGTACGTACTTTTATTTTATCGCGTGGTTCAGAGGTTACGAGCGCGACCCTCTTGTTTTAGATAAGCTTAGGATTCTGTTTAGTCTTGTGTCACACACAGACTTTTTTCGACCAATCCGTACTGGGTCCGCGTGGTGAAGTATAACTAAATGAGAAAGTGTGTGTGTGTGTGTGTGAATTATCTACGCTGTTAGCCGCGGGGCCTTTACAGCTTTACCGGACAAGAGGGCAAGCGTGCAACCCATACGCTCGAGCCAGAAGGGCAAGGGGGCAACTAACTCAAGGGCGCCTCAAGGAGTAACGGCTTCGGCTTGGGCAGTCGCTATGGGGGAGGGCGTATACTAGGTGTCTCGCCGTGGTGCTCTGCACCGGCCGGCGGGCAAGGGATTCTACGAGCTCGCCGGCGAGGTCGGTGTCTGATCTTGTGTGCGGTACCTGTATCCGAAAAAAGGGATGTAAGAGCATCGGAAGGGTCGGTGAGACCATGCCACGGACCGCGGTAGCGGCTGATAGGAGAGGAGTTAGATTCGTAGTCGGCGGCGGCTACGATTAGCGGATATTGGACGTGTTCGCAAAATATCGGGTTGTCGCGTTTTTAATAAAGGCGCGAGCTAAATGAGAGAGATTAGGAGATGAGACATCGATTTGTAAAAGGTCTTTACCTAGCCTGATTTAAACCAGCCTATAGTGTCAGGTACAGATTGATTTAATTCAGGCATATTATAAACGTAAAAGTTTGTGTGTTTAGATATATGGATGTTTGTAACTCAATCACGCAAAAACGGGTAAACGGATTTGGAAGAAATTTGGCACACAGATAGTTTATTACTTGGACTAACGTATAGGATACTTTTTATCCCCGAAAAATGTTAGGTTCAGGTCTAAAGTCAACGCGTCGCGGGCAGAAGCTAGTATTATAAAAATAATACTAGCTTCTTTTTTTAGAAAAACGTAACCCCACATTAGGATTTATTCCTATGTCGTGGGTGCGTTTACAAACATTAAATTTCACAAACACAAATACGCAGACCGAAACAACTAATTGTGGGTCACACAAAGATTTGTCCCGTGCGGGAATCGAACCCGCGACTATAGACACAGTGGGCGGAGCGTCTTAAGCTCTTAACCACTGCGCTAAATCGTCCGTCAAATGGCAATAAGCTTGCCTCCTACTACACGAGACCTAACATCGTCGGTGAAAAGTGGGTATACACAGTACACTTCTGCCACCCCCACTTAAGGAATATAGGCGGAAAGGTGTTTATTCCAGTTACAGTTTAACCCCACAAAGTGTAACGCCACTAGACAAAAAAACCCTCTTATCCGGGAAGTGTTCTCACCGACCCTCCCGATTCCCTTACATCCCTTCTTTCGGGTACCGCATACGGGATCAGACACCGACCTCGCCGGCGAGGTCGAAGAATCCCTTGCCCACTGGCCGCTGCAGAGTATCACGGCAAGACACCTAGTATACGTCCTCCCTCATAGCGATTGCCCACGCCAAGGCCGTTCCTCCTTGAGGCGCCCTTGAGCTAGTCGCCCCCTTGCCCTTCTGGCTCAAACGTAGTGTTTGTACGCTCGCCCTCTTGTCCGGTAAAGCTGTAAAGGCCCCGCGGCCAACAGCGTAGAATCACAAAACAAAAATCGACAAAACTAGCGGCAACTTATGATGGCATTTTGACAGCATAAGAAAGTCAATATTGGCGTAACGACATGAGCATGTTAACATCAAAAGTGACTTACGTGGTTATGTGTCGGTAAATCACAACCATGTGTAGCATCATTGCAGCTAAATAACCTACTCCAGTAACTACGACCTACAAGAATGAGCTAAATCAATCATAGTAAAACTGCTTTTTGGTCTTAGCAATACTTGTTTTCGTCTATACTATTATTATAAAGAGGTAAAGTTTGTGAGTTTGGATGTTCCGGGTAATCTCTGATCCTATCTACAAGGTGTAACATAATAAACGCCAGACCTGAAAGTAGATTGTTCTAAATCGGCAACTGAATTGATTCCAACAATTTTTAATGTATCTGACATGTTTTTTTTCTATCTATCTATAACCTCACGCCAGATCCCTTGCGGGGTAGGCAGAGAGTACAGAGTTCCAACAGGTTCTTTCCTTACATACCTCTCTGGCTTCCTCGACTCTCATAGTTCGTCTCATACACGCTCGCCGGTTACGGAGACTCTTGACTTTTCCATCAGATAAGACTCGGTTTATTTGGTCGTGGTAAGATAGTCTAGGTCTTCCCCGGTACCTGCATCCTTCCACATTCACATTGTATATCTGTTTTGTCATTCTTTCCTCTGGCATTCTTTCTATATGCCCGAACCAACGGAGCATGCCCTTTCTCAGCTTTACACCGACACTATCTTTCATACCTTCTCGCTTTCTTACTAATGCTGTTGCTAATGCGGTCGGTCAGCTTCACTCCGCACATCTTCCGCAGAGCTCGCATTTCTACCGCATTTATCCTACTTTCATTCTCCTTCTTACATACCCAGCTCTCGCTACCATATAACAGCGTTGGGACAAGAACTCCGTTATGTATGGCCAGCTGCGCCTTATGGCTTAAGTGCCGGCTCCCGAGTAGCTTTCCCATCGCACCATTCACTCTGTTCCCTGCACTCACTCTTCTCTCTATGTCAGCGGTGTATTTCCCATCCTTACTGAAGGCGCATCCAAGATATACAAACTCATTCACTTGCTCCAGCACATCGTTACTAACCACAATCCTTACATGTTTTTTTTAAATTTGCAAAATATGCTTTTACTCCTTCAGTGCGCTATAAAAAATTAAATTAGTTCTTGATTTATAGCAACAAGATTCCAAATGCATTTCTAAAACGTATTTCTCAAAACGCACACATACACGTACAAATTTCATTGTTAATTGGGATATAAAAGTGCTTAAAAAGGGTATAAACCTTTAAATTTGGAAATTTGGTTTTCGTTTTGAATTTATGAAGCAATTGTCTAACCGGGGTGTCTGAGGTCTTGCGTTTATTATGTTACATCTTGTATATAGGATACTATAATACTGATCCGATTTTAATGATTCTTTCACCATTGGAAAGCTACCTTGTCCAGAAGTAACATAGGCTATATAACACAGACCCGGTAGGTGGCGCTCTTGTCGACCGATATAAGGGTCACAAGATCCTGGGTTCAAATCCTAGGTCAGACAAGTGTAGTTTTTTTTTGTCGGATATTTCGCAGTATCCTAGTCCGGAGTCCGGTATATGGCAATAGGCTAGATCCCTATAATATGAGACATAAAAATCGTCGGTAAAAATTTGATTAGTGCAACTCTGCCATCCCCGCTTAGAGAATATAGGCATGATGTTATTTAATTTTTTTATATGAGGGTAGCATTAAAATAATATATATATTACTAGCTGTTACCTGCGGCTTCGCACGCGTTTATTTTGTAATTTGACATAGATTGGTAGGACTAGTGCTTCTTTCAATCTGATTGCTATAATGAAAACTTAATAAAAATATCTACATTAATAGTAGTTGGAAGTAATATAACTTGAATTTAGGTAGGTAGGTACCGTTTGCGGTGTAAACTCTAGGCCCATAGAGTAACTGCGCAAAAAGTTTAATAAAAACTATAACACCCAGATTGACTGCCTGTACAGGTGACAATAGGGCTGCCTTATTCATCGCGCACAAAATTAGCTTAGCTGTTCAGCGAGGCAATGCAGCCATCGCTGTTGCCACCTTACCACGCGGAGAAGATTTAGATTTATTTAAATTATAGATATTAGCCCTGTTAAGAAACTGTCCCACCGTTGGACACGGGTCTCCTCTCCAACTGAGAGAGTTTAAGTCCACCACGCTGGCCCAGTGCAGATTGGCGAACTACACACACCTTCGAGAAACTCTTAGGCATGCAGGTGGCCTCACGATATTTTTCATCGCCGTTAAAGCAAGTGATAATTAATTTTTAATACGCACATGTTTTCGAAAAGACGGAGGTGCGTGCCTGGGTTTGAACACGAGACCTCTGACTTGGCAGTCCAACGGTCTTACCACTAGGCTATTACTGCTTCTTAAATATTAGATTTAAATCAATTGAATTATTTATTAGAACAAAAAGTTATTAATTGTAATTTAGGCAGGTACTATTCACTATTTTATTTGTATAAATATGAATATATTTTCCCAGAGTAGGTCGGCGTGATAAAGTACGACCGAATCTCTTTTATTTTTAACAGACTTCAAAAAGGAGGAGGTTCTATGTTCAGTTGTATGTATGCTTTTTTATGCATGTTCAGCGATATTTCCGTCAATTGTGGACCGATTTGGATGATTTTTTTTGCATTGGATTCAGTATAGCTCCAAGGTGGTCACCGAGAAGATACACCAGGGAACTCCTTAACGACAAACAATAGGCATGTGTAAAATGAGATATTATGGGTATTACGTCAATTCTATAGGTACCCTACTATAGAACTAAGCAGTATATTAGCCAACTTCAAAAAAGGAGGTTCATAATTCGTCCTTTTTTATAACTCCTTTGCTTATGAACCGATTTTGATGATTCTTTTTGCATTGGGTTCAGTATCGTTTAGAGGTGGTCCTATTTTAATGATATTGGTATTGGACCTTGGACTTTGAAGATACAAGAGGGAACTCCTTAACGGCGAACAGCACGAATGTATAGATTCCGTTATTATAGTCATTATATTAATCCTGTAGGTACCTTACTGTACAACTCAGCAAAATAATATAATATCGGTATATAAATATTACTAAATAAGCCACTCGTCACTTAAAATTTTAAAATAAAAATCTTTTAGAATAAAAGGTAAACCGACTTCAAAAAGCAAAAAATAAATATTTGAAGTCGGTGCCAAGTAACCGACTGCACCAACCAGCACCAGTCGGTTTACCTTTTTTTTTAAAGATTTTTATGTAAGATACCTTTCCCTAGCGGTGAAAAGAGAAGATAGACAGGATGCAGGGATTAATATTATAATGAAATACCCCACCCGAATGTGTTATACTAAAATCAATATTCTTACTCACGGGACATAGTTAATTTGCTACGTGTTCTTATCTATAGAAAGGTAAGTACTTATACCAAATCAAAAAGAAATAAAAACAATAAAAACTCACTTTCGACGTCTCCCAGTACTAGCATTCTTATTCTCGACTGGAAAATTGAAGGATTCGCCAAAAATCCGGTATTGCAAATCGTCATCTTCAATACTTTGATATTGCATCTCTTTAAACACAATTTATATTACTTTACGACCGAATAATACACTATTACCACTATTTAATCTTAGAATCATTGTAATCGTACATTTTACACTCTCCAAAATGATTTTAACGCGTACATAACCTCGAAATTATTTACCGCCAAGAAAGTGAAAATAGGAATTTGTTTTTTTTTGTTTTTTTTTTGTCGGGCTGCAGACGTCGATGAATCTCGGCCGTAACGCGCGCGAAGCCGGACTGAGCAAGCGAGTGGCACAAGCGCGGGAACCGGCATGTTATCCTGCAGTGGTGTTGCCATTATGGTATTTTACCCCAAAAGGTGTATATCATAAAATACATGTTATACAAGAGAAGTCGAATAGTAATAGATGTCGACAATAGTCGTCGTGTATGAGACGAACTATAAGAGTCGAGAAAGCCAGAGAGGTATGTAAGGAAAGAACCTGTTGAAACTCTGTACTCTCTGCCTACCCCACAAGGGATCTAGCGTGATGTTATAGATAGATAGATAGATAGAGATAGATGTTATGCAGTTGTTGTATACATAGTCAGATAAATAATTAAGTTATATTTAAGTATATAATCTGTGTACTTAAATATAATATAATAAAATTCTCAGTTTCCACTGGACTCCACACTAGGGGCACCTGTGTCGAGGGTGGCGTAGTAAAGTATTAATTTAAAGTGTTCCAAAATATATTATTGGAACCTTATACATCACGAAATAAAGTCTTACATAAGGTATATTAATCAGAAATTGTTAGTAGAGTTTCATTGAATAAAGAGCATCGAGCTCAAGAGTATGCAATTACTATTTAAATTATATTAATTGAGAAAATTTAATGTGATATTAAAAGGCGCTCTTAGCCTATCATGTGATGGACTTGAGTGTTTTTTAATTGGCTCGATTTGATTTAATATAAAAGATTTTTTATCGGCATGCGATCTACGCCGACTTAACTTTTAATTTTAAGACTTTAACTTTAAGAGCTATATTTATTGCAAAGAAAACATTTGTAAGTAAGTAAAATGTCTTAAATAGACATATTATTACAATGGACACACAGTAATTTAAAAGGCAGGCAATTTTGGCGTCCAACGATAGCAACCCCACACCATGAGACTAAATAACAAGCACGGTGCCTGTATGCCCGGTCGTGCCATAATGACCATGGAATTCCATACTTAATAGTTCAATATTATTGAAGGGATGTGGATTCTAAATTCGCAGGTGCACTTTGATGGAAAATGCATAAAAAATGTACCTACTTGTAGAGAAAAAAAACGAAATATTTACCAAAACTTAAATTATTCCTTGAAGTAATATTTTTAAAAACCGGGTTGCTTATTGTTGTACCCCCACCCATCAATCTGCTTCTGTTGTCAAATAAACGTGTTGGGTGATTTTTTTTTTCAGAAAAAAAAACCAGCTCGATGTTTTTTTTTTTTATTTTATCCGCTTGCTTTATTTTCTCAGATCAATAAGATTATTGTTGTTTTAATGTTGACTAATGTTGTTCTATTTAAATTTACTCTTCCACGTTAGGATTTGTAATTGCCTTGCAAGTTGTCTCGTATTTTAGGAGTTAATGTTGTGCTTAATATTTTATGATTCGTTTGTTCAATATATTCGAAGATGCGAGTTTTTATCACAACTAGGAAATGAATACAATCGTTAAGAATTTTATTATAATAAAACCTAAATCTGGTTAATAATACCTTGGTTTGTTAGAACTCAGTGTGCATTTTGATTTTGCTGTATAAAATTTAACGGGGTAACATGCTAAACATAACAACACGGAACTTTTCAAACTATAATAAAAAGCAAAATTACTAAGTAAGTAAGCATAGGGTCCAGTCTCTTTCTACGTAAGTTTGATTTTGGGCAAGTTATTTTTATCAATCCATATTGATTTTACCCATCGTATATTTTCCTGTAAGTGTCAATTTACTAAGCTGATAAACTTATGATTAAGATTAGCGTTGGTATTTTATCTAATAAAAACTTTAAATTTTTTTTCCTAAAACGACATCTTCTGATACTAACCCATCATTCGCACGGGCGCTTTTCAACGCGTTCCAAAAAGCGCTGTAGACACTGTTTTGATGTAAAACTAAACAAAGATGTATTCAAAATACCCTTAATACCAGTCACTTTTAAACCCTCAATGTAAAAACATCACACAAAAAAAAGAAATGTTACCACATAGTAAAAAAAATTATGAAAGAAAAAAAATTAAAATAAATGTTCCCGATTTAAAAAATCTATCAAAGTACTTACTCTTCTTTAATGATGACGTAATCTTCTTCGGCTTCCGTAGACAGCTTAGCTTGAAGCACTTTGAGCCTCTCAAATTGAAACTGAAGATATGACTTGGTGCCTTTTTCTTCTTTCACCTCACTACAAAAAAAAACAACTTATGGTCATGGTCAGTTAAGTTTTTTATTTAAAAAAAACGTATACCCGCTGTAAGAGCTGGTTCACATTAAGTCGGACTGAGAGTTTTACAGGAACGACGAAGGTATCGGATGCATATTAGTACATGTATTTCAATAGCGCTGTTCACATTATGGCGACCCGATAAAACTGTCGGCGCCGACACATTTATCGGACGTTCAGCCACGATTTCGATCGGGTCCGACGTCATATTGGCATACTGCTTTGTGTGGCGCCGTTCACACTTGTCGGTTCGGAGCGGCGAAACCACCAGCCCGATACCCACCCACCCGCGCGTTCCCCGCTACACTGTCAGTAAACAATAACAAATTTAGTCCCGCATCGGAAGCGTGTACGCATGGAGGTCTCATTTAAACATGGATGGTGAAATAAATACAGAAGTTTTGATTTCTCTTGTGGAAGATAGAAGTATGCTATAGGATTTAGATCATGAAAAGAAGACATTCTAAAGTAATTACAAAATCTCTCCATAATCCTAATTCACCAACTTATCTAAGGGAACGCTAGAAAGACATTCTAAAATAATTATAAAATCTCTCCATAATCCTAAGTCACCAACTTATCTAAGGGAACGCTTTCAGTTTCTAGTCCCCAGGGAAAAACCCTGCCGCACATCTTCTTCCTTTCTTCTCACTCCCCATCACACTTCTAGCCTTTATAGTGGTTCGTTTACTGTTCGTGCAGTGCAGCTGTGGAATTCACTCCCACACACTATACGCGATAGTGTCTCACTAGACGTCTTTAAAAGGAAAATTAAAGAGCATTTCCTTTCATCATGATATATATATGCAAATATGTATGTATTATTATTGATATATATGTATGTATCGATAAATGTGTATGTATATATTATTTTGTTAGGTTTGTATGTATATGTTATATATTGTATAATTATGTATAGTTTCATTTTTTTGCACATTTTGCTTCGATTGTACACTTGGTACTGTCCTCTGTATTTTGATCTCTCTATGCCTATTAGGTTTGCTGTAAGTAAACACAATTTTGAGTTAAGCTCGCCTTTGTACATAAACTTTCCTATCTTATTGTTATTATAATTAAACGTGTACAATAAAGAATAAATAAATAAACTTTATTTCGTCCCTCCAGACGTTAATAAGCGAACTAAGCGTTTGCTTATTAACGTTTGAAATGTTCTAACACCATTTCGCTCGACAATGATTGGATGCACCCAATATTTTCTTTTTCTTTTCTCCCGTTTTCTATTTATATACCACATGGTAACTATGACGTCGTCGTCGTCCATTGTACGCAAAAGCTAAATCAAAACTGCTTTATGACGAGTCGGGCAGCGGTAAATCTACAGTAACGACAGTAGTGTTCACATTTGGTCGGATCGCCAGCTTGAAGTATAAGCAGTAGACCCGTTAAGCCGACTACGGTAAAACTGTCGATCCGACTTAATGTGAACCAGCTCTAAGAATAATTCATGTCGTGGGTCTCCGGACAAGGCGCGGTCGACGCCGCCCTCGTGCGGCCTCTCGCCCCTTAGCGCCTTCAGCGCAACACCTTCCCGCGCCCTCAGCGCACCCTCACCCAGCGCCCTCAGCGCCCTTCCTCCCAGCGACTTCAGCCCCCCGCGCTCCCGCGCCCCAGGCGCTGACGTCTTCGCCTCCGCTTAGGCCGGCACTCGGCGCCAACGCGTGGGCGAAGCGCGGTGTACCGCGGTCCCCCGCCCACCTGTGGGCCCCGCACGTCTTCCCAAACCCACGCCGGTGGTTGCACCTTCTCCGCCAGCCGACGCCGTCGCGGACTTTATTATGCAAGACAAGATGTATGGCGAGGTATGCGTCAACAGGATTCGCGAACTGGCCCAAAGGCTCCGCGCCGCTACTAGCTGGGAGGAGCAATTCACCCTGCTAATGACGTACATGGACGTTCACGACGCCATGGCCTCCCTTAAAACCCACCGCCCCTACAATCCATAATGGATTTAAGACCTTCCCGCCTTAAGCCCCATAGCCTATCCCTGGCGTTCTTTAACGCCGACTGCCTCCGCTCCCAACGAGACCAGGTTGGTGATTTCCTCCGGGATCATCAACTGGACATACTTCTGGTGCAGGAAACCTTCCTCAAGCCCGCCCATCGCGATCCTAGGATCGCAAACTACAACCTCGTGCGTAATGACAGAATCGGCTCCCGTGGATGCGGTACTCTCATTTACTACAGGAGGTCCCTGCACTGCATCCCTCTCGATCCCCCCGCGCTCACCAACATCGAAGCCTCGGTCTGTCGCGTCTCTCTCACGGGGCACCAGCCCATCGTGATCGCCTCCGTATACCTTTCCCCCACTAAGTCCGTTCTCAGGAGTGACTTTGAAGCACTCCTCAATCTGGAAAGCCCCGTCATTCTGGCGGGCGACTTCAACAGCAAGCACGTGGCCTGGAACGGTCTCACCACTTCCCCTAACGGTAGGAGCCTTGACGCCCTGGTCGACGTTCTCGACTTTGACGTCATCGCACCTATGCACCCTACCCACTTTCCTAACAATCCCAATCACCGACCCGACGTCCTGGACATGGCGCTTCTGAAGGGTGTCACCCTACGGCTGCACTCCTTGGAAGTAGTCCAGGAACTCGACTCTGACCATCGACCTGTAGTCATGAGACTCGGTTCCCCCCCTTCCGCCCCTCAGCGACCCAAAAAGACGGTGGTGGATTGGCATGCGCTAAGCACGGCCTTGGCGGATGCCGACCCTCCCCCCCTGCCTCTCAGCTCGGACTCCATCCCGTCCCCTCAGGACACCGATCAGGCCGTAGATGCCTTCACCGAGCACATCCGATCGGCTGTCAGTCGATCGTCCAAGCAAGACGAGGCGGAAGATCTCTACCTCAACCGCTTTTGACTGCCGGACGATGTTAGGGATCTCATTCGTTCCAAGAATGCTTCTATCCGAGCGTACGACTCCTACCCCACCGAAGCCAATCGGGCCCGGATGCGCGCTTTACAACGAGAGGTAAAGCGTCGTGTCGCGGAGGTCCGGGAGGAACGGTGGGGTGTCCTCCTAGAGGGCATCGCGCCGTCGCATCTGGCCTACTGGCAGTTGGCGCGTAGCCTCAAATCCGACTCCACGACTGACATGCCCCCGCTGTCCCGCCCTTCAGGCGCAGCACCCCCAGCCTTCGACGACGACGAAAAGGCCGAGCTTCTCGCCGACTCCCTCGAGAGCCAGTGCGCCCCCAGCTCTCAGTCCGTCGACCAGTCCCACGTCGACGCGGTCGACGGGGAAGTCGAGCGCAGGGCATCCCTCCCCCCCGTCGATTCCTTGCCTCCTATCACGCAAACGGAGGTCGAAGATCTGATTATGGGTCTTAAATCTTCGTAACGTCCAGGGGTATCCTTATCGACGAGCAGTTTGGCTTTCGAGCCAAACACTCTTGCGTCCACCAAGTGCACCGCATCACGGAGCACATCCTCTCCGGTCTCAATAGACCCAAACCCATCTACACGGGCGACCTCTTCCTAGATGTCGCGAAGGCATTCGACAAAGTCTGGCACAACGGCTTGATCTACAAGCTCTACCAATTGGGTGTGCCGGACAGACTCGTGCTCATCTTACGAGACTTCTTGTCGAATCGCGCCTTCCGTTATCGCGTCGAAATGACGCGCTCCACTTCCCACTCCATCAGTGCTGGAGTCCCACAGGGCTCAGTTCTCTCTCCGCTCCTGTTTAGCCTTTACACGAACGACATTCCTCGTTCGAGTAAGGCGCATCTAGCCCTATTCGCGGATGATACCGCTCTCTACGTCTCGCATAGGAATAAGGGTTTCATTACCAGACACCTTCAGGCATCCGCCAATTCCCTAGGGAATTGGTTCAGAAAGTGGCGTATTGAGGTGAACCCGGACAAGAGCGCTGCGGTGTTCTTCTCCAGAGGTGCCACCCCGCGCCACTCCCTGCGCCGCCCTAGAAGTAATCTCGGCCAAGTGACCATGTTCGACCGACCCATTCCCTGGGTCAAAGGTCAAATATCTAGGGGTCACCCTAAACAGTACCATGTCCTTCGGCCCGCACATCAAGCGGGTCCGTCACCGAGCATCATTTGTGCTCGGTCGTCTCCATTCGTTAATCTGCAAGCGGAGTAAAATGTCCCTTAGAAATAAGGTGACACTTTACAAAACATGCGTTCGACCCATCATGACTTATGCGTGTGTTGTGTTCGGGCATTCGGCCCCCTCTCACATCGATAAACTCCAAGTGGTTCAAAACCGCTTCCTCCGTAAAGCCGTAGGAGCCCCCTGGTTCGTACGGAACGTCGACCTCCACTCCGATCTAGGTCTCGAACCTATTCGCGCCTTTATTAAAAAGGCGTCAACACGTCACTTCGCGAACGCATCTAACCATGCGAATCCGTTAATCGTAGCCACCGCCGACTACGATCTCCCTCCCGACCCCTGCCGCCACCGCCGGCCGCGACATGTTCTCACCGACCCCCCCGATGCCTTGTCATCCCTTCTTTCCGCTCAGAATACGGGCGACGACGACGTAGACGTAGTAGTAGATCCCCTCCCATAGCCGGCGGTTGACCGGTGCGCTTAGTAGTGCACCCGTCCCCCTACAGCGACTGTCCCAACCGAGGGCGCCTCTTCGAGGCGCCCTCGAGTATGTCGCCTCTTGCCCTTCTGGCTGGCTGGAGCGTAGTGGTTGCACGCTCGCCGTTAAAATCCGGTGAAGCTGTAGAGGCCTCGAGGCCAACAGCGTAGATCATTCATACACACACACACACACACACACACCGACCTCGCCGGCGAGGTCGAAGAATCCCTTGCCCGCCGGCCGGTGCAGAGCACCACGGCAAGACACCTAGTATACGCCCTCCCCCATAACGACTGCCCAAGCCGACGCCGTTCCACCTTGAGGTTCCCCCTTGCCGTTCTGGCTGGAGCGTAGTGGTTGCACGCTCGCCCTCTTCTCCGGTGAAGCTGTAAAGGCCCGCGGCCAACAGCGTAGATCATTTACACACACACACTCACACACGTCGTGGGTCTGTAGGCTTAAAAACATTATTTATTCAAATACAGAAAGACCAAAAGAAACTTTGCGACGGACGACGGACTTTAAGCGCAGTGGTTAAGAGATAAGCCGCTCCGCCCATTGTATCTAATAGGTGCGGGTTCGATTCCCACACGGGATAAATCTTTGTGTGATTATTTGTTTTTGTCTGGCTGGGTACTCGTATTTGTGTATGTGAATATTCAAATTTGAAAACGCACCCACAACACAGGAATAAATCCTCCTACGTTTTTAAAGAAAAAAAAAACTTGCGTGGAATACGAAGATTTATTTCATATGGAGATCGAACCCGCGACTTCACGATCCAGTGACTGGCCTACGCTTTAACTACTAGACCAAGCAGTCGTCATAAACTTAAGATGTTTTTTTTTAGTTATTACTCCTTCAGAAAATAGTTAGGCAATGTTGAAGTGAACAAGATTTTAGACCAAGTTGATTGAAATCATTGACAACAGCAAAGCGTAATAGACAGCGTGTCCACTCCATACAAGAATGCCATTAGAATCAAATTGCTCGCACGTGTATTTAGGTAAGCGCACATCTGCAATGTGGCTAAATTACTAGTCTGGGTGTCGACGCTCATTGGCTCATATGCACGCACATTTTTATGTCTCTGTCTCTACTATGCGAAGGTACATAATATCAATGTTAGTGTGGTATTTTATCTAACTATATCATCACGCCAGATCTCTTGCGGGGGTAGGCAGAAAGTACAGAGTTCCAACAGGTTGTTTCCTTACATACCTCTTTGACAATTCCATTATACAACTTGCAAAATATCTTGGTACAGTGGGTCCCAAAGTTGACAGGACCGCGACTCATCTAACAAAACTTCTGAATTTGGGACTCACCTCTTGGTTATTAAGAAGAAAAAAGGGGCAAATTTATAATATAATATAATTATATGGATAAAGGTCTCTTCAAACAAAAAAAAATTTGTTCTAATAGAAAATGTTGGTACTTAACAGAGAGGTCTGCTCTCTGTCTTCCTCCACTCTCATAGTTCGTCTAGTATGGTATGGTGTTCGTGCAATATATTTGTCCCATGCACATTTGATAAAAAAAATTAAACGATTTCAAAAAGTCATTCATTTCATTTTAGGCCGAGAATATGTCATATTGTGTTCACTCAATACACGTCCTATTTTTCTGTTCGACATTTGTAAACTCAGTCGTTCCAAAGCCACCAAAGTGAGTGCCAATAAATTTTTAATGAATCTCTTCTCTGATACTATATTCAGACCTAGAATCCTATTATCGTATCAGGCGTATACTGAGTGTCCGGACGTAAATTTATGACCTTGATTTCTGCAGCATGTACTTAGGACAAAACTCTTTGAAGAATGGTTAAAACCAATGCGGGGGCCGTTACTGAACCAGCTGTAGTAATAAGCTGTATAAACATATTGCACGCATAAACTTATATCCATATCCAACTTTAGGCCATTAGCTTGCAGACAGGGCGATATAAAACGAATTAACAATAATACGTCTATAATAGCTTTCCACATTTACAAACAATCGCCAAATATATTCAGAATTAGTCCATAATTTTGTGAAGACGTTAAGAGAATTGTAATGACATCATTAACAGTTCAGGATTAAGTTATAACATAGATTTTGTGGTGCATTGGCCTGTCTGTCTATACCTATTACCAAAACCTGATTCCTAGAATTCGGTGACAACAGTTTGAATTAATTTGGAATGTGAATTAAGTGGCACATCACGAAAAATCTAGGCGGTAGGCTACTCTGAAAGTGAATTAATTCGACAATCGCAATCACACTATCTTAATTTTTTTATACATACATCAGGTAGTATTTATAACAAAAATCACTGCTACTGCTAAAGAGGTTAGGGTAATCCCGTAGATCACTAGAAGATGCGGTTATCAACATTTATTTTTACAATGTACCTTTAACAACAATAAAATCAAATTCAAGAAGAACGGATAGAAGAACTAAATCAGCCAATATTCAATATATTATATGTCGATTATTTTCGTTATCTAAATTGCTGAAAACCCCAAAAACAAAAGGTTTTAACCAATTTCTCCCATCTGATATAATATGCGGAGCTTAACAGTGGACATTTACAGTAGAGTTAATCAGCAAAGTCTGTTATCGAGGTATGGTTGGGTAGCTCCATTGTTTTGCAGTTTGCTCGGAGATCCATTGAGAGATAGTATAGCGCTCTGCTTGAAGATGATTAACTCATCTAGGATGAAATCTAGAAAGAATATTAAATCAACAGAAACGAATCCTCTATGCCCCGGTATAGTAAGCCAAAACGCACGCCACGCCATGCCACAGCAAATTAAGCACAACACGTCCTTCGGAATAGATATCATGAGGCTGACCTCTCTGACCACCTTATCGAGGATATAATTCAGCTTTCTATGAACCGAGATTATCTTCATGCTATTTTATTTATTTCTCAGCGGATGCTGCATCGTTAAAGTTCCTTGCATCGTCTCAAACTAGAAATAAAATGTCGTCAAGGGCTCCGGTATTATGATTGAGGGCGCAAAAACCTGATTCTATGCCGCATTAGTAAATTACGTTATGCTTAAAGATTGTGGGGTCTGGTACTGTAGTTTTTTTATTGAGGGCTGGTCAGAGATTGATTCCTATCTCATCTGATGGAATTTTAGGTAGGGCCGAAGATGTGGCTCTGTGACTTAGTAATAGCCTATTGACTCTGAATCTCTATCTTGTTGAAAGTAACTTGGCTGAGGCGACGTAAGTTAGACAGAGATCCGGTAAGATCGGGCCAGACTTGCCTTCTCGTATAGCAACTCCGGGAAACTTGCCAGACCACGTCTAGGTTACCGTGATTTGGCGGCATGACCTGGCCAGGAGGGTAGTGACTAGCTACAGCTGTAGCCTACCACCGGTAAAGGTGGTAGTAAGGTAATTTTTAAAAAAACCCTTACCTACCCAGATGTAAAATACAATCGGTTACCTTAAGCAACGTTTAACGCGGTCTGATCTAATATAGGTGGTGGATATGCACAAGTAATTGAATATGGAAAGTTTTTGTGCTTCAGATGGCATGCTAAATCGTCAGTCCGGGATGTTGATACTAAAATACCAAATCCAAAACAAATCAAGGGATTTCTTCTTAAGTAAATATGGGCGTAAAGTTGCTTGTCGGCAGCCGCGGAACAGGGAACATATTACGCAATAGAATTGCAAAATATTCAAGTGTAGCATAAAAGCAATTACTTTGTACATGTAATTAATATAATAATAATAATAAATAATCTATTTCAGACCAATGATCCATGGTATATTAGTGCAAACTTAAACCAATTGGGTACGTAAATACCTCGACACATATACTGTTGTAAAAATGAGCGTTGAAGTCGAGCGTTTAACGCTGAGTCGAAACTTACGAGCGTTGAAACACGTAGAAAACGCGAGCGTTTTAAGCGCCGACTTGAGCGTTTTTACAACACTAGACACATATGCACCCGTGACCACTGCCTCACAAAAGGTCCATCGAACTTATCTGTCCATATTCGAAGAATGTTATTGGCAGAACCCTGAAATCTCTGCCACGTTGAGGCAATTCGCTTACGAATAATGGCATGAAAATCCTGACGCACTGCAGTAGCGCGGTAATCCCAATAACATTCTCATAGCATTATTATACTGTATTCGCAGAGTGCTGTATACCTTCTGCGTATACCGAGTATCTATCAGGCTGTTAATGTATAAATTAAACAATTTAGGAGAAGTTAATCCTCCCTGTCTTACTCCACAGCTTAGCCTATAAGGAGAGGAATACGCATCTGCCCATTTGATGTAGTTCATTTGATTTAAATACCAATATTTAAACATGTGTATTAGCTCCGCCGGAAGCTTCGTCTCTTCTGACAGTTTTTGCCACAGAACATCATAGGACATCTTTCGACACACGATCAGAGGCTTTGGACAAATCTAGAAAACAGCCATACACTGGCGTCTTTTTGTCCGTATAGTACTGCACTGTTTGTTTAAGGCACAGAATTGCACTTTCTGTGGACAGACCGGCCCTTAACCCAAACTGTGCATCGTAAAGCTTGACATGCATCTCTAACTGCCTATTAAGCAGACAGTCCAGCACCTTATCAAAATCCGTTGCCAACGAAATCGGTCTATAATGATTTATGGCAGTATACCATTTATCTATATGACTAATATAAAAAGAAAATATTTGTTCGTTGTGACAAATAAACTCTAAAACTACCGAACTAAAGAGAGGTACGTGGAAGCAGCCTACGAAGCCCAAACCAGGAGTTGGAAGGAGTTCTGCTCAACGCAAGATAGAGAGAGCCTATGGGACGGTGTATACAGAGTCATAAGGAAAACAGCTAGGAGGCAGGAGGATGTGCTCTTGAGAGATACAGAAGGGAACACCTTGTGCCCGGAGAAATCGGCGCACCTCCTAGCAACCACCTTCTATCCAAGTGACTCTGCGACGACAGACACACCTTACCATACTCAAATCCGAGAAGTGACTGACAATAACGAAGCGGCGGAGTCAAGTAGCCTGTCAAAAGATGACCCTCCATTCACGGGGGCCGAACTGGAAGGTGTACTCAAAGCGCTAAATCCAAAAAAGGCCCCCGGGGCGGATGGGTTAACCGCCGACATATGCACGAAGGCGATTCAAAGCGACAGGGGAGTGTTCTTAGCGATAGCCAATAAGTGCATGTCGCTGGCGCACTTTCCGACGCAATGGAAGACAGCACACGTTGTCATACTCCGGAAGCCAGGCAAGGAAGACTACACCCAACCAAAGTCTTACAGACCAATCGGCCTGCTGTCAGTTCTCGGGAAAATCGTTGAGAAACTCATGATAAGCCGCATTCAGTGGCATATTCTCCCAACACTGAGTGTAAACCAATACGGCTTCATGCCACAGCGTGGCACAGAGGACGCTCTCTATGACCTAGTGAAACATGTGAGGTCGGAAATCGACAAGAAGAAGTTAGTAGTCATAGTTTCGCTGGACATAGAGGGTGCCTTCGACAACGCGTGGTGGCCAGCTTTAAAACATCAGCTATCATTAAGGAAGTGTCCGAAAAACCTGTACGCAATGGTGGCGTCCTACCTCCAAGACCGAAAGATCAAGGTCAATTATGCCAGAGCAACGTGTGAAAGGGTAACCACAAAAGGTTGTGTCCAAGGATCCATAGGAGGACCGACCTTCTGGAACATAATCCTTGATACCCTGTTGCAAAAACTATCTGGCCAGGACGTCCACTGTCAAGCGTTCGCGGACGACGTGGTTCTAGTCTTCTCAGGAAAAACAACACCTGACATGGAGCCGAACATCAACACAGTCCTGGCAGGGGTGGTGGAGTGGGGTAGACAAAACAAACTCAGCTTCGCAGCACACAAAACAAATGCAATGCTGCTAACAAGGAAGCTGAAATACACCACTCCGGCAATCTACATGTCGGGAACAAAAATACAACTGGTTGACGAAATAAAGCTCCTAGGACTCACCATAGACAAAAGACTCACCTTCAAACCACACGTAGCCGCAATTAGTAAGAAAGCTGCGGATATATACAAACAGCTTGCGCGTGCGGCGAAGGTGACGTGGGGTCTAAACGGTGAGATAACTAGAACAATCTACGTCGCGGTAATAGAGCCAATTGTGCTGTACGCTGCGAGCGTGTGGTCCCAATCTACGGAACTGCAGATGATCCAAAACCGTCTGCAAGCAATCCAGAGGGGCTTTGCTCAAAAGATCTGCAAGGCGTATCGCACAGTGTCTCTTACATCGGCATTAGCTCTGTCAGGGCTGCTACCCCTGGATCTAAGGGTACAGGAGGCGGCGGCTCTTTACACAGCCAAGAGAGGGATCAGAAAAGACTATATACCACCAGGAAGGGAACTGGAGCACAGGGTGAGCTTCAGAGAACAGCCTCACCCCTCCAAACTCACAACAACAGAGTATGGGCTCCTGGAGAGCACGGACTCTCAAACCCTGGAAAGCCACAACATAGTCGGGCCACACATCTATACCGACGGCAGTAAAATACTCGGCAGAGTGGGAGCTGCAGTAACGTGGTGGGAGGGGGGAAGGGAGACCGGGTCCTCAACCTTCAGTCTTGACCCCCACTGCACTGTATTCCAGTCGGAACTTTATGCCCTCCATAGAGCGGTGCAAATGATAAAAGCCAGCGGGGTAAAAATAGCAAACGTAATGAGCGACTCGAGATCTTCGCTCGACCTGCTGGCCAATCCAAAAACAACGCACCCTCTAGCCAAAACCATAAAGGGGAGCATAAATGAGATCAGAGCAGCCGGGGGGGAAGTCCGCCTCTTTTGGCTCAAAGCGCACGTGGGGACCGCCGGTAATGAGCGCGCCGACCATCTGGCGAAATCGGCGGCCCAGGCATCTGCCACCCACACAGATTACAACAATATACCCCTGTCATATGTCAAGAAAACCATCAGGGAAGAGTCGGTCCGTAAATGGCAGGCCAGGTATGACTCTTCGAGCACAGGGCTGGTCACAAAGACCTTCCTCCCCGATGTTGAGCGAGCTTACTCCATCGTAAGGAAAACAAGGTTGACAGCCAACCAAGTGCAAATCTTGACGGGACATGGAGGAATAGCGGAATACTTGCACCGATTCAGGCTAAAAGACAGCCCCGGGTGTGAGTGCGACCCCAACATCAGTGAGTCTGTGTGGCACGTAATCCTGGATTGCCCGCGCTTTGCGGCTGACAGATTGGACCTGCAACAGAGGTTAAACGAAAACCTCAGCAGGACCAAACTGGCGGCCATCATGGCAGACGACGATGCGAGACCGCACTTCCTGAAGTTTGCAGATAAGGTTATCCGCATCTGCCTCAGAAGGAACAGCACTCTGGCATCAAAAACTTCCCTAAGAGATACAAACACAGCCACCAACAACACTTACACACCAACACAAAACCCTACGTCACCTCTGGCAGTCGCCATTCCCAAAAGCATACATTTTCTTGGGAGAGGCGAACGTGGGAAGCCGGGTATTCAAATAAAATCAGTCGCTCTGTTTATGGACAATAATTCCGAGCGCATTGGCATCGGCTACTGCAACGCAAGCGGCCCCAAACGGGTAACAATTTCGCCCGGGCTTGCCTCCCTTCTTCATGGCAGCTCGTTTAAGAACACAATGAAGCGTAAGAAGTTCAACGAGCTGCAGAACGCGGGGATCGGAAACACAGCGTGCAGAATAGTGCAAACCAAGAACAAGACCGTGGCACTATTCCAAGCGGGCGAAAACACCTCCCAATTCGCCCAAGCATGCAGTTTTCTGATCAGCCTAGCGGGGAAGGGTGACAAGCCAACAAAAGTAAGCGTAGACGCTATGGTGGTGGAATTTGAGGAAGGTGAGGCCGCCGACCACATCGGGATAGTAGAAGCCTCAAAACACCACGAGGTAGTGGTCTATGAGGATAGAGGACAAAACCTCGACTTCCTACGGCCACGACAGCCAGAAAACCTCATCACAAAAACCCCAACTGACATCTGGGGACACCCCACAGCGACTCAAGACGGGCTCAGCGGGTCTGAACGCCTACAAATGAGGGCAGCTCTCGAGGAGAGCACAGCGAAGCAGAAGCCAAAGGACACTACAGGTGCCAAAAAACTCGCGTCTTTCACAACGGCGCTCGGGAAGGCGGTCCTCGGCATACCAAGTGTGCTGGGGAAAAAAATCAGGGGGAACCAACGGGCGGAGGGGGTGGCAGTCGCCGCCGAAGTGTTCTTGAGGGAGCCCCCTCCCAAAAGTCATAAGCAGCCGGAAAAGGCTCGAACAAGAGCCCAGATGGGGCTTGTCGATCCGCCGGAGCTCAGCGAGGCGACGGAGCCGCTGCAACACACAAAAAACGCGTTCCTCGAGTTCAAAGCAATCACCAAAGCAACAAGAAGGGTCAATAGTGAGACCTGTAGATCCATCCTGCAAACCTATCACCTGGGCAATGAAGGATTGCTAGAGGTGAAGCTCGAGGAGGCAGAAGCGGCGGTGTACGACAACGACAACTCCACCACGTTAAGAGGAGAAATGTCGGGGAGGTACATGGCGGCCTATAGTGGAACCAGCGGTTTCGTCGAATACGATGAGGAGGGGTCCCGGCGGACCGGCAAACACAAGTTCAGAACCCCCCCTAACGACCCAATAGTGATTGCGGCGAAGTGCACGAGGGTGGTGCTCGACGACCGGATACTTGAGATGGCAGAAACTGTCTCAAGTGGCCGGGGTCGGGGGCCTGCAATCGAGCACTGGACCGTACCCAAAATAACATGGGTCAACGGGGTTCCTGGATGCGGAAAAACAACATGGATAATCGCAAATTACAACATCGAAAGCGATATCCTAATAACATCTACAACCGAGGCAGCGAATGACTTAAGGGAGAGACTCGCGCAAAAAGTTAAAACAAACACCAAGAGGAGGGTCCGCACTATGGCTTCAATGCTGGTCAACGGATTGAAAGAAGGTGAAGAGTGCACACGTATTATCATCGACGAGGCACTCATGAACCACTTTGGAGCCGTAGTGATGGCCATCAAGATAACTGGCGCGAGAGAGGCTCTTCTCGTCGGCGACTGCAACCAACTGCCGTTCATTGATAGGGAGAACCTGTTTCGACTGCGTTACAACCGCCCAGACTCCGTGGCGCGTGTCAACAGGGAGCTGCTCTGCACTCACAGAAACCCAATGGACGTAGCGTATGCCCTCAACGAGATATATGGGGGCATATACTCGTCCAAATCCCTCGTGAGGTCCTTGAGCCTCAGTAAGTACACGGGAGCGCAAATTCCGAAACACCAGGAGAACACCCTGTTTCTGGTGCACACCCAGGCCGAGAAGGAAATCCTCCTCGGCCAGGGCTATGCGTCGGGAAACGGGTCGCGCATCCTCACCGTGCATGAGTCTCAGGGACTAACGAGTGAAAGGGTGGTGATAGTGCGAGCGGTCCCCAAGAGACTGAAGCTCCACGGAAGCTATCCACACGCGGTCGTAGCTATATCTCGCCACACTGGAAGTTGCGTCTACTACACAGACAGCTGTGAAGGGGACGCAACGGCTACACTAATAAGCAGGGCGAGGGCAGCTGCGACCAAAAAAATAAAAGAATACAACATAAAGATGGCTATTCGCAGTCGAGACATGGTAGTTGTTAAAAAGCTGCTGGAGGCGGAGGCCTAAAGGAAACCCTCACAAGCAGCCAAACACCTACACAACTGAGGCATTCTCGCTCAAAGGCAAGCCAAAACAGAAAGCCTCATCACTTACAAAATCATTAATATAAATTAAAAAAAAAAAAAAAAAAAAAAAAAAAAACCTCTACTGAAGTACCGCTACAAACAAATACCAAGCACTGTAACAATAAGCTAATAATAAGCGGCATGTACCATACAAGTGCAAATACTAACAACACATAAATTACACAAAAAAAGGTGCGGGACAAACCGGGCCCGCAGTGTCTAATTACAAATAAAAAAAAAAAAAAAAAAAAAAAAAAACTACCGAACCGATTTAAATAATTCTTTCACCATTAGAAAGATATGTATATTGTCTAGAAGAAACAAAGACTTGTAGGTGGGGGTTATGTCGGTGGGGATTCCGAAGCCTCGGACAACTACTAGTTTTAAATACAAGTATATTCAATGCATTATCAGCCTGGGTGTTTCACTCATAATCCTAGACGCCCGATATCGTACAAGTGATTATGGAGTTTGTACAATTCTATTGGTTATTTTTTTGTCTCTGGTGGAAAGATAGCCTTGTAGTAGCTGTTAGTATAACTTGAGCCAACTGATCTTATAAGCTGCTGCATAACCTACACGTCGAAATTAGAGACGAAAAAATTCCATTCGATTTTGAGATAATTTTGATTAAATGTACATTTTTGGCTTCCCTTTGTACCTATTCTATTTTTTTACATATATCATCCTATTTTGGTGGTAATTTAAGTGATGATGTGCACCTTAGAAATAGTTGATACAAATCACTTGTGAGATGTTTTGTAAATCCGCCAATGTCCTTATTCTGTATCAGGGAGCGTCCATTAATTACGTGAGGTGATCAAGAGGAGGGGGTCGCGTCGGATCTCATCTAATCTTACTTTTGGGGAGAGTGGTCTCGTAAAATATCACGTAATTTTTTTTCGCAAGAAGCAGTAAAATTGCGAGAAAATAGTAATTAATTAATTAAGAAAAAAAAACACCGTCACGCCTATATTCCCCAGCGGGGTGGCAGAGGTGTACTGAGTACACCCACGTTTCGCCAACGATGTTAGGTCCCATGTAATAGGGGGCGAGCCTATTGCCATATACCGGGCACAATTAGAAAAACTACATTTGTCCGACCTAGGATTTGAACCCAGGACCTCGTGATCACAAAGCGATGCGCTTTGCCACCAGACCAACGAGGCAGTCACTAATTAAAATATTTACTAAAATATGAATTAATCATATTCAATAATACTTAACGAGATTTTTCGAACGCCGCAACGTTTTACAGTAGCCCGTCGTTTGTTTACGCGCCACTGCCAGCCGACCGCGCGACTCGACCAACGTTGCAGCGTACCTACAAGCTGAGTGGCAGCAACGCACGTACAGATGCCGTACTACTTGGTTTATACTCGTAATTGATTCGTTACTTGTAATTGTTTAATTATTTACTTTTCATTGTTTCCTTGTCACTGTAATTCTAGTCTAATAATATCGGCCTATACTGCCCACTGTTGGGCAAAGGCCTTGTCTCACAAATCGAGGTGAGAGAGATTAGGTCATACTCCACCACGCGGACCCAGTGCAGATTGGTGGAGGCAGGTTTGTGGCCACCTGCTGTTGGAACTTATCAAGCCGCCTGTAGGCCTCGGTCACGAAGTCAGCGGGAGCGGGGCGGCGGCCCGGGGAGCGGCGCGGCAAAGCTGTACCCGGTCTCGAAGGCAGCGGGCAGACCGCTCGGCGCTAGAGCGGCGTAGTGTTGTGTTTCTCGTAACAACGAGAAATTAGTATCTTTTTTCGCGAACGAAATGTCTAAACAGCGACGACAACATCTTTTTGATACTAATTCCTTCCTAAAGTGATTTATTGTGGGCAATCTTTTAAATCAAATTCTATCAAAAATCATTGTATTAATTTTCTCTAACACGTCGGCGGGCATTTTGAAACTTCGACCGTTAAAAAGCAAAAAAGAATACTACAACTCAACACTACGTCAATGCAGACGCGCGGGCACCGCTAGATTGGTACGCACCGCTCGTATGCCGCTTGCCGCCCGGTCCCCGCGCCGCTGCCTTCGAGGCCAGTTCCATATAAATGTATGCATTGAAACGCGCCGCTCCCCGCGCCGCCGCCACCGCCACCCCGCTCCCGCTGACTTCGTGTCCGAGGCCTTAAGGCTTCCAACTCGGCTTAACGACTACCACATTAAGTGGTAACCGGGACCAACGGCTAAACGTGCCTTCCGAAGCACGGAGACGCTCGAATATGAATATGCCACAAACGGTCACCCATCTCAGGCCGACCGAGTCGAACGCTGCTTAACCTTGGTGATCGGTAAGAGCACCGCGGTCGCACAGCGCTACGAGCGCCTCTGCGCTACGAACGCGAAATTCTAGTCCACTTTCTCAGAAATCTTAAATAGTAGTCTTGATTAGTCTTAAATAAAAATAAATAAAACATTTTTTTTTCTTTTTAGAATCAGCCGATGCATTTACGAGGTACATGCATTTTGAAAAATCTCACGTGAGATTGGGGGATGGGGGAGGGGGGGTTGAGCCAAATCTCACGAAATCTCACCAGGGGGAGTCAAAAAATCTCTAAAATCACCTCACGTAGTTAATGGACGCCCCCTTACCAAACGCTACGCATAACGATGTCTTCGTCAAATGATCATGTAACGGTATTGTCTATATGCCACTGAAGTACCATTGAAAATTAAAATATCATTTCACAATGTTAACGTAACGCACCGTATTACGTTAATGATGCTATATTCCTCCACTCTCATAATTCGTTTCATATATGCTCGCCGATTACAGATACTTTTGACTCGCTCATTAGATAAGACTCGATCTTTTTTTTGTGTGTGTCTGTGAAAGATCTACGCTGTTGGCCGCAGGGCCTTTACAGCTTCACCGGAAAAGAGGGCGAACGAGCAACCACTACGCTCGAGCTAGAAGGGCAAGGGGGCAACTAGCTCAAGGGCGCCTCAAGGGGGAACGTCCTCGGTTTAGGCAGTCGCTATGGGGGAGGGCGTATACTAGGTGTCTCGCCGTGGTGCTCTGCACCGGCCGGCAGGCAAAGGATTCTTCGATCTCGCCGGCGAGGTCGGTGTCTGATCCTGTGTGCGGTATCTGTATCCGAAAGAAGGGATGTAAGGGCATCGGGAGGGTCGGTGAGAACATGCCGCCGCCACGATTAGCGGATTTCTATGATTGGACGCGTTCGCGAAATATCGGGTTGTCGCCTTGCGACACGAGAACGCGATGACCCGATCTATTTGGGCATGGTATAAGGTAGTCTAGGTCTTCCCCGGTATAACAACTTTTGCCTTTAGCGGAGTATATATAAATGTATTTTATCGTAGACAGTACATTATTGTGAAAACTAATCATCATTCTTTAACTTCCTTAATTATTTAGACTAGTGTTGCAGCGAGAGTAATAATCTATCGATAATATTGATTCATGTCGATTGTATAATATCGATCTTATTACGTATACTAACATTTTCTAATCAAAACTATCGATAGTAGATTTGGCGCAGTGGTTAAGGGCTTAAACCACTCCGCCCACTGGATCGAATAGTCGCGGGTTCGATTCCCGCACGGGATAAATCTTTGTGTTACCCACAATTATTTGTTTCGGTCTGGGTATTTGTGTATGTGAATTTTGATGATTGTAAACGCACCCACGACACAGGAATAAATCCAAGTGTGGCGCTTCGTTTTTTTTTAAAAAAAAAGAAAAGTATCGAGACTATATGGATCGATAACTAAAAGACATTGATAGCCAGCAATACATCTACACTATCGATATCACTTTGTTCGACTAAGGACTTGTACCCAGGACCTCGGAATCGTCAGCCACATTATGCGCAACTAGAGCAGCAAGGCAGGTAACTCAAATGTCTTGAATTAAATTTGTTATCTACCAATTAATTGCTCCTATTTACCTACTACTTAACCCTTAGTTTATACTCGGCCTATTCACACGACAGTGGGCAGAGAAACCGACATGAAACTGTATTTTTTTGTGTCTTAATGATCTAAGCTGTTGACTGTGACGCCTTTACAACATTACCGGGACAGCGTAGTAGCCGGCCGGAAGGTCATGAAACTAACAGACCTCTCTAGCTACCTCCACTCTCATAGTTCGTCTCATACACACTCTACAAACATGAAATCCACAAATACCCAGAACATCAAACATTTTTGTAGGTCAAGATAAAGATTTGTCCCGTGTGGGAATCGAAACCCGCGACTGCCTAATCGATCCGATAAACGGAGAAATATTATGGCAATAGGATCGAATTCTATTACATTCGGATCTAACATCGTCGGCGATATGAGTTTACGAGTACACAATACATCTCTACCATCTCTCTTGAGGAATAAGAGCGTGACGGTGTTCATTTTTAAAACGATATTTTGTTGTCGATTTTAAGATCTATGTCGATTAATCGATGTTTTTTGTCATATATCGATACTGTTTTTAATATCGACACGATGCTTATCGATTTTTTTGATATGCCCATCCTTATTCCATCGAAGGATGGACATATCAAAATAGGTAAATGCCCTATTTAAAATCTCCTCTGGTTATTGCCCCGTGAGAAAGCTAAATATACCTAATTATCTATTTAACCTACACCTATGACTTAAGTAGGTAATCATTTTATATGATCAACTTGACCTAATTTTACGAGTACTTACGTCCGGAACAAACCAAGATAATAAACAGAAAGTAGAGAAATAAAAACTAACATTTCACAAATCAGTAAATGCTCGAATGAATATTGCATAATCAAATTCTCGAACTTAATCACGCCGACATTGAACCTATTGCGTCGTAAGTGTAAATGGCGCTAAAAAAATACATTTTACGGAATACATAGTGCCGCTGAGAATCTATCGTCATTTGTTTACCTTAATCGTTTCTAATGTCCTGACGCAAAATTTAACGAATCCCTTTCAAATAAGAATCCGTTAAATATTCGAAGATCGAATTCGAAGGAAAAACGTTATGGTGAACTCGGTGCTAAAAACGGACCAAAACAATAGTTCATATCGTTCTATTTATCGCAAAACCCACATAAACCTTAATAATTCGTAATTCAATGATTAAATAAGGAGGTAGACGTAAAATTGAGTCAACACGAATGTCATTTAGTGGTTATAACACATCCGTAATGACGACATTATTGATCGTACACATACCTTGACTGTTCATTTTTCTCCATAACATCTTCCATATTGACGGTTCTTTTCGAAATAAGGTCGTAATTAAAATTATAATCAATACATTTATTACTACAATGAAAATATTACTTTGGATTGCACATTAATTTAGTAAAATAAATAAAAACTTTTTCAAGTCATATAACCGCAATTCGTTAGTATTCGTTACAATCAAAAGGGAACATCATCTCTTTCATCCATATCAATGGCAAACATCCCAAGTGTAAAAGAGAGAATAAATATAAACCGTAAATAGAATTTTATCACCACGACAGCCCTATCAGCGCCATCTTTGAAGGAAGTAGGTTGTTTATGGTCTAAACCGAGAGTTGCCATACTAAACGTTTTTTGAATGTTAAAAATAAAATCGACTAAATTATAAATTTTAAACAAGCTTACAAGGCCAGCACGGGTGGCGGACTAATATCGCGATAGACAAAATTTTGTAAACCTATTCAAGTATTGTTCGCAAGTCATAGAAATATTCCTATTAATAAGCGAGAGGATTCAATAATTAAAGTTGTTGAGAAAATTACGAATGAAAAACCGATTAGATGTATTATGTTAAATTATGGTTTATTTTATTTTTACGTACTAAATTATTAAAACTTTGTAAATTGTGTTTATTGTACCTAAAATTCACTTTTAGCCAACCTCTGTATGCTATTTTTTATTTCTCCTTTAGACCATTAGCTTAAGATGACCTTGACTACCTACGACGGTAGCAGATTAATGTCTAAAAAACTGCTTACCTAATCTGCACTAGGTCTACGAGATGTAGTAGGACTTAGTATCTCTTTTATCTGGATATGAGAAAATAATTTTTGATTCATGCACGTGACAAATTTTTGTGTGACTACAAACATTTGGTACGATCCGGTTGTTGCACCCGTGACACAGCAATAATTCCGAGGGTGGAGCAACGCTGATTAAAAAAAATATGAATAAAAAATAAAAACAGTTGCGATACAGGCTTTCAATAAATTATTTTTCATGAAAATGATCTAAAAGTGCTCTCATGCCGAATCCCTTCTTTGAGCCCTTTAATCAGTTCTTTGAGCTCAAGAAGTGATTAAAGTAGACAGCTTAGTAATCTTTTACGAACTACATATATAAAAATAACTGTAATATTGTATTTTTATGTATTAGATACTATATACCGGCGAGTGTGTATGAGACGAACTATGAGAGTGGAGGAAGCCAGAAAGGTATGTAAGGAAAGGACCTGTTGAATCTCTGTACTCTCTGCCTACCCCGCGAGGGAGCTGGCGTGATGATATAGAGAGATAGATACTATACGAATACCAGCATCTGTATTAACTATTATGTAAATAATTTCAGACTAATGGTATAATCATTTTAACTATGATTTACCCTTCTCAATGTACTTTGTTATGTTCTTTGCTGATAGATCTGATTAAATGATCCGCAAAATACTTTTAGTGAAATGAAGGGATAATTATTTAAAATAGGTAGGTACATTTTGATTATAAATCCAAATAAAGCAGCACTTATTTTGTTAAAAGTGGGTCGGAAGTTTTATATTATTAAAACTTTTATATTGGCATGGTCTTACTAAACATTTTAATAAATTATTCCACTTAGCGGGCATTCGCACGGATGCTTTTTCAACGCGCGTTTGTAAAGCGCTGGAATGAAATTAATGGCAGAGCGTACATTTTTTAAAAACGCTGTACAACGCTTCAGCACTGCGCGTTGAAAAAGCGTCCGAGCGAACGCCCGTAATAGTTTATTTATTATTTATTTAAAGTTTATTACATATATATAACTCCAAATTTAAATATACTTAAAGCATGTAGCACAAGTACAGCCCACGCGAGAGGCCTAATTTAGTGTATATCAACGTATCTTGGCACAGTAAACAAATAAATTCACATATATTTTCACAGAAGCTTTCACCCGCTTAGCAGAGATGGGAAAAATGTAATCATATTAATGATTAACCACCTCCGCTTGGGGAATATAGGGGTGATTGTGTATTAATGACGTTGAAGATTACAAAATGTAATTGTAATAGTTAACAAGTACATTTTGTAATTTGCAACGTTTACGATTACACTTTTAATCTTGTATTACAATCAGAATCTTTTATTTGTTAAACACGGGTAGTCACAAAGTTTATAATATAATTAAAAATAAGTTTTGCCATGTTTTACCAAAGGCGTACAAATTAAACGGTCATGATTTACATTATTAGGTCAAATATCATGCACTAAAATGATTATAAAATTGAATATAACATTATACTTATAATTGATAATAAATTATGTCCTATTTATTTTCACAAAATTGTGATTAAGAAATGTCTCGACAGAATAATAACATTTTCCTTTCAATATTGAGCACAGTGTTTTTCTAAATTTGTCAATTTGCATATCTTTTATATAATTTGGTACTTTATTTATATTTTTGGCGCCATTCCCAGACCACTTTTTGTTACTAGCGCTGTCTTACAAACTTTATTGCATAAAACATCTCGGTATTGGGCTCTTAATGGACCTCTACGTATTTCCGACATTTGTGTGAACAATTTTGTTTTTTTTTGACAAATATCGCATCCTCCAAAATATATAAAAATGCCACTGTTGTTATTTTCAGATTACACATTGTTCGGATACATCTCCTTTGTGCTGTAAATACCAAATCATTATGCGTCGAATAGCCCCAGAAAATGATACCATACCATAGGACTGATGCTACTAGACCACGGTAAGCTGTCAGAACTGTTTCACGATTTGCTACTTTAAATAATTTGTATAGTGCATAGGATGATTGGCTTAGTCTTCTGGATATTTTATCTATCTGGGGTTTTCAAGTAAGTTTTTTATCTAAAGTGACACTTAAGAATTTTGTTGTATCAACTTCTAAATTGATTCCTTCGTAACTTATATTTACCTTTGTTGACGGAGTCCTTTGGTAATGAATTGAATATTACAAAATGCAATTGTAATCATTAATCTGATTATATTTGGCCATCGCTGCCGCTTAGTAATCTATTTTCCTATATTCGACTAAATAATATATATTTTTTGAATGTTCACCCCGAAACGTTCTCTTGTCTATAGCCATGCGGAACGTCACGTGTACGTCAAATATTCAAAACAAATGTATTCAGCCCGCGAAAATTTATTTACGCCGATATTTACTTTATTAAAAGTTAAAACATTCTAAAACCTTCAAAATTCACGTGAAACATGAAATTCCGTGCTGTTATGGTAGATGCGGGCCCGATGAGGGAGTTCTCAAGTAATCAAAAATGCAGAATTTGTCTAAGATTATACCAAAACACTGTAATATTTTCAAGTTTTATTGTTTTTTTTTAGATATTGTGACTACGATATCGAGATTGTCGAAAGAATGTGTGCTAAGGTTGGCTGATGACCTGTTATACTTTATTGTTTGCGAGGAAAATAGCGGGCCGGCACCTCCGGTGTTGTGGTGCGAGATACCTCACGCTATGTTCTTCTCGGAGTACCAAATGGTTGGTTTAGATGAAGAACATAAGGATATTTACTTAGGTTTGAGTTCTGGTATGTATCTCTCATAAGAATTATGTGGTGCCGTGTCTTATCTGAAGGGCAAGTCAAGAGTCTTTGTAACCGGCGAACGTGTATTTGATGAACTTTTAGATTAAGAGTTTGTTAAAAAAGAACCTGTTGGAACTCTGTACTCTCTGCCCACCCCGCAAGGGATCTGGTGTGATGATCATGATAGATATTCATAAATCTGCCATCCTAACAATAGATGCATTTATCATTAGGGCGACAAATATTTAGTAGTAGGAGTTTTTTGTATTTCCTGAAAATACAAAAAGAAGTTATAAAAACTAAAAAAAGTTGAGCTCTTTTATAAAGTTAATAATATTAGCCCTGTTAAGAAACTGTCCCACCATTCTTAAACTGAGAGGGTTTAGGCCATAGTCCACCACGCTGACCCAGTGTGGGTTGCCAATCTTTACACACCTTCGAGAAACTCTTAGGCATGCAGGTTTCCTCACAATATTTTCTTTCAGCTTCAAAGCAAGTGATAGGTATTTTTTTTTAATATGCACATGCTTTCTAAAAGATAAAGGTGCATGCCTGGGTTTGAACCCGAGCCACGAGGCTATCACTGCATGATCTAGAAAGTTACTCTTGAATTATTAATTTTATGGTAAAATATTGTGTATATTTTAGGTAACTTAGCAAGATCCTTAGTGACATTGAAAACTGCAAAATCATTGAAAATGAAATTGACAAAGAAACAGTGTCCCTGCATAACCTTAGAAATTGAAATGGTATGTTTGAAATTTCCAGTCCTTAATTATGATTACTTACCTAAGAAACTGACTAGGTATCTACTAAACATAGTATCCATGTAAAGATGAAAAAGGGTATGCTCCGTTGGTTCAGGCATATTTGTGTTTGTGAACTTTCATGTTTGTAACTGCACCCACGACACAGGAATAAATCCTAGTGAGGGGCTACGTTTTAAAAAAAAAAAATATAGAAAGAATGACAGAAGAAAGAATGACAAGACATATAATCAATGCGAAAGTAGAAGGATGTAGGTACCGTGGAAGACCTAGACTCTTACCATAGCCAAATAGACCGAGTCTTATCTGAAGGACAAGTCAAGAGTCTCCGTAACCGAGGAGCATGTTTGATACAAACTATGAGAGTGCAGGAAGCCAGAGAGGTATCAGAATCAGAATATTTTTTATTCATGTAAACCATTACAGTATTTATGAATCGTCAAAATAGGAACAAAGACACTACCACCACTTCGGAATGTCATTCCTGTGGGGAAGAAGGGCAAGAAATTCCATGGTTACTCTTTTACAATAGTATTTTTACAATATTTCCATCTGTGGTATGTAAGGAAAGAACCTTTAGGGATCTGGTCACACCTACATACCCCAATCAGGCATGATAGAGCTGTAGCTGTTACTTAGAACAGTGGATAGGGAGACTGGAATTGTGACCAGCACCTAACATTCACAGTACACCTGTCTGCTTGAGAAATATACACATCATGTGTGTTCTGTTAAAACTTACAAAGAACGTGACCTCTGAGGTGTATTTCAGGCATCTTACTAGGGATTCTGCTTTTTAGTCACAATGTATTTTAGGCACTCTGCTGTTCAGCCAAGTTGCATTTTAGGTACCTCGCCTAGGCAATTTGCTTTTGAGACAGCTCTGTTAAAAATTATAAACAAACTAATTTCTTTAGACAGGTATGACAACTTTAGACAGGAACCTTTCACTTTTCCGGGATAAAATTTTATATGTTAATCCAGGTAATAAACCAGTATATATCGGTTTGTCTAATTTAATCTAAATCCGTTCAGCCATTTTTGCGTGATTGCATAACAAACATCCAAAAATTTCACATTAGTAGGAATTTAACTTGGATTTCTCTTGGCAAGGTTAATTTTAATACAAATCTTCTATCATGAACGAAGAAGTCTGTAAGGCAAAAACCTGCTGAACTCTGTACTCTCTGCCTACACTGCAAGCAATGGTGTGATAATATAGTAGAGATGTTTGTAGTAATGGTATATATACAAGGTGTAACATAATTAGCTAGACCTGAAAGTCATCATCATCATCATCTCAGTCTATACTTGTCCACTGCTGAACAAAGGCCTCCCCAATCGCTTTTCAGCGTAACCGGTCCGATACCACCTGCATCCAACGATTTCTTGCGATTTTCACATCGTCGGTCCTGATAGTAGTTTGTTCTAAATCGTAACTGAATCGATTTCAACTATTTTTAAGATTAGTTATATTTATTTAATTTTCAAAAAAATGCTGTTACTCATTCTATTTGCTGTATTAAAGAAAATTTAATAAATATTCAAAGCATTTTAAATGATTTTCTATTACACACACAAAAGTTTATTAATTATTAGATTTAATGGTTAATTTGTGTACTGAAGAGCTTAATAATAAATATAATACTTATTATTAATTAATTAATATAAACTTAATAATAAAATGATAATGGTTGTTAAGTACACCCCTAAATCTTACGTTTATTCAGATTCTCTCCATCCAAAGGTTGCCTGGAAGAGATCACTATTAGTGATAAGGCCGCCCATTGTTACACTAACTTTCAATTTGTAATCTTGCCTCTTTTATCTCCTTTTTGTATCTCTGGTGGAACAATGAAGTGTTATCTATCTAAGAAACTCCTTAAAATTGGAAGTTTCATTTTCGTATTAAATTTGTATAGCAATAGCATCTAATTGGGCTGTCTGATGTCTTGTGTTATATATGTTACACCTTCTATAGTACTATCATGAAGTTTTAACACCCTGTTTCAGCCATCAGTAACATCACAGCAGTCAAGACAAGTGACCCATGATATACCAGTAACAGTTGTCCCAAGGAAGTTGTGGTCTGAATTCCACGAGCCGCGAGTGCCAGAACCAGATGTAAGTGGTCTATGTATCTATATCATGCCAGATCCCATGCGGAGTAGGCAGAGAGTACAGAGTTCCATGCAAGTATTAATGTATTGATGGTGGGAATACCGATTTGATTTACATAATTTGAGATTTTAACCATCAATATTGATGCAGTAACGAAAATAATCTTTGTTTGCACATTTATCACAATTCTAAAACATTTTTAACGGACTTCAAAAAAAGGAGTATGTATGTCCGCGTTTTTCACAAAAACTACTGATCTGGAATGGAGGAAGTGACGTCTGTCTATGCAAATCTCTGTCTGCTATATTAGTAATTTCTGTATCATAGTAAGCCTTGATTATAAAGTAATACAGTATTTGTGCCATATCTAATTCTATAGAATCCATACTTCTATAGTATAGACTAGTTGTAACCCGCGACTTCGCCCGCGTGGAATATAAGAAAAAAAATCTTATTCAAAAATAAGCGTAGCCTACGTTACTCCTCATAATATCAGCTATTTGCCAGAGAAATTCCCGTCAAAATCAGTTCAGCCGTTTCTGAGATTAGCCGGTACAAACCGCCAGACAGAAAAAAAAGAAAAAAAAATTGTTTCTGATTAGTACTGTATGTATACATAGTATATATGTATATATACTTCCATATACATTTAGTAAAGAGCTGTTATTTTGACATTACAAACATACACCCTCATTTGATTTATATGTATATTTACTTAAAAAAATGTAGCCCCACATTAGGTTTTGTTCCTGTGCCGTGGGTGCGTTTACAAACATGATAATTCACATACACAAATACCCAGACCGGAACTAATAATTGTGGATCACACAAACTTGTCCAGTGCGGGAATCGCACCCGCGACTATTAGTCACAGTGGGCGGAGCAGCTTAAGCTCTTAACCACTGCGCTAAATCGTCCGTCGATATATGTATGATGTTGTCTATAAAAAGGGGTGTGTGTGTTGTATGAATGATCTACGCTGTTGGCCGCAAAGAAGGGGTGTACTATACCAAACCTTTTACCTCCACTCCGATCTTGGTCTCGCATCTATTCGCGCCCATATTAAAAAGGCGACAACTCGACACTTCGCGAACGCATCTTCCCATGCGAATCCGCTAATCGTAGCCGCCACCGACTACGGACCCGACCCCTGCCGCTACCGCCGGCCGCGACATGTTCTCACCGGTCCCCCCGATGCTTTGACATCGCTTCTTTCCGCTCCGGATGCGGACGACGACGACGAAGTCGTAGATCCCCTAGCCCGCCGACCGGTGCACTATTTACACCCCTCCCCCCGTAGCGACTGTCCAAACCGATGCCGTTCCTCCTTGAGGCGCTCTCGAGTATGTCGCCCCTTGCCCTTCTGGCTCGAGCGTAGTGGTTGCACGCTCGCCCTTAAGTCCGGTGAAGCTATAAAGGCCTCACGTCAAACACACACACAAAACCTTTTATTGACTACTATATATATATATATATATATATGTGTGTGTGTGTGTGTGTGTACTTACCGACTCACAAATGTGTATATTTAAATATACACTACAAAGAAAATGTATATTATTATGTTGAGTACAAACATAATTAATTGCATAGCAGTTTCATTGTAATACCACAATTTCAAATAAAATGTTCTCTAAAAAAATTGTTTGAATTTTTATTAGAGAAAATACTGGGGATTTGTATTGGAAAACTTCCTAGAAAGTATTTACAAACACAAAAAGGATTTTGACCACATCTGTCAGGTGTGGGGTTCGAACCCACGCTCCCTCTCGGGAACCAGAGCTTAAATCTGGCGCCTTAGACCACTCGGCCAACCTGACTTGATAAGGTAGGTTGAAATTATAGACCTGATATTGAAATAACTAAATAAGGCGTTGCGTTCCTGAATTTCGCTTTCTATTTATATCATCACGCCAGATACCTTGCGGGGTAGGCAGAGAAAGGAATTTACGCATCCATATAATACTTTTATAAAACTCTATCTTGATATATATTGCAAATGTTCTATTCGATGGTAGATTGGAAATGTATAAAATATACACAAAAAAAACTTGAGATACGCTCTTTAACTTGTGTGGTTGACTTTTTTAATTTTATTAATTATATGACGGCCTCGTTGGTCTAGTGGCTAAGCGCATGACTTTGTAATCACGAAATCTTGGGTTCAAATCCAAGGTCCCACAAGTGTAGTTTTCCTAACGAAAACTTCCCAGTACGAGTCCGAAGTCTGGAATCGTGCCCGGTATATGGGAATAACATCGCCGGCGAACTCATTACACCTCTGCCACCCCCGCTGGGGAATATAAGCGTGACGGCGTGTAATTAATTATATCTGAAATATTTGAAACAGATCTGCGTTTTGCGTCCTCTGAGCATACTTCTCTGTTTTCAAGGTCATCAGACGGGGATTTTTCAAACAAAATTTCTTAAGATCGTTGTCGTTAGTAATTCCCTTAAGTTGTAAATCTCGGTTACCAGTCTATATAGTAACTGCTACATTTAGGCATTGTGAGCCTTCTTTGGTGATGTTTTTCTATCTATCTATCTATATCATCACGCCAGATCCCTTGCGGCGTAGGCAAAGAGTACAGAATTCCAACAGGTTCTTTCCTTACATACCTCTCTGACTTCCTCCACTTTCATAGTTCGTCTCATACACGCTCGCCGGTTACGGAGATTCTTGACTTGTCCTTCAGATAATACTCGGGCTATTTGGTCATGGTAAGATAGTCTAGGTCTTCCCCGGTACCTACATCCTTTCACTTTCATATTGTATATCTGTTTTGTCATTCTTTCTTCAGACATTCTTTCTATATGCCCGAACCAACGGAGCATACTCTTTCTCATCTTTACACCGATACTATTTTTCATGCCTACTCGCTTTCTTACTACGCTGTTGCGAATACGGTCGGTCAGCTTCACTCCGCTCATCTTCCGCAGATCTCGCATTTCCACCGGATTTATCCTACTTTTATTATCCTTCGTACATACCCAGCTCTCGCTGCCATATAACAGCGTTGGGACAAGCACTCCGTTATGTATGGCCAGCTGCGCCTTGGCTTAAGTGCCGGCTCCCAAGTAGCTTTTCCATCGCACCATTCACTCTTCCCTTGATGTTGATGTCTTTCTTTGTCTTTAATAAGTTCCAACAGCAGGTGACAGGTAAATTAATATTTGAGAATTTACGTCGTCGCTACCCGTCAGTGTTGGGCAATTAGAGTTTCAGTTGCAATTAAATTAATCCCCCTCAGGTACCCCGGAATAATATTGTCTTTTGGACGTCAAACGCATCAGTCCTTTTTTGTGTGAGTGTGTGTGAATGATCTACTCTGTTGGCCGCGGGGCCTTTACGGCTTCACCGGACAAGAGGGCGAGTGTACAACCACTACGCTCGAGCCAGAAGGGCAAGGGGGCAACTAGCTCAAGGCGCCTCAAGGAGGAACGGCCTCGGCTTGGGCAGTCGCTAGGGGGAGGGCGTATACTAGGTGTCTCGCCGTGGTGTTCTGCACCGGCCAGCGGGCAAGGGATTCTTCGACCTCGCCGGCGAGGTCGGTATCTGATCCTGTGTGCGGTATCTGTATCCAAAAGAAGGGATGTAAGGGCATCGGGAGGGTCGGTGAGAACATGCCGCGGACGGCGGTAGCGGCTGATAGGAGGGGAGTTAGGTCTGTAGTCGGCGGCGGCTACGATTGGCGGATTACTATGATTGGACGCGTTTGCAAAATATCGGGTTGTCGCCTTTTTAAAAAAGGCGCGTATAGGTTCGAGACCGAGATCGGAATGGAGATCGACATTCCGTATGAACCTCGGGGCTCCGACGGCTTTGCGGAGGAAACGGGATTGACCCGTTTGGAGCCTATCGATGTGAGAGCGGGCGGCGTGCCCGAACACCTCACAAGCGTACGTCATGATAGACCGTATACAAGTTTTGTAAAGTGTCACTGTGTCATTCCTAAGGGACATTTTACTCCGCTTGCAGATCATCGGGTAAAGACGACCGAGCACAAAGGCTGCTCGTTTACGGACTCGCTTGATGTGCGGTCCGAAGGTCATGGTATTGTTTAGGGTGACCCCTAGATATTTGACCCGTTTGACCGCCTCAGCCCCTCCCGTGACCATGGCTGCTGTAGAAAACTCGAAACGCCGTGAACTTAAAAATCAAAAATAAACCGGGATAACATCCGAATTGTGATTTAATGACGGACGATTTAGCGCAGTGGTTAAGAGCTTAAGCCGCTCCACCCACTGTGTCTAATATTCGCGGGTTCGATTCCCGCACGGGATAAATCGTTTTGCGATCCACAATTATTTGTTTCGGTCTGGGTATTTGTGTATGTGAATTTTCATGTTTGTGAACGCACTTACGATACAGGAATAAATCCTAGGGTGGCTACGTTTTTTTTAACCGACTTCTAAAAAGGAGGAGGTTCTCAATTCGACTGTATGTTTTTTTTTTGTATGTATGTTACGCGATCATTTCGTCAATTATGAATCGATCAGTATAGCTCCAAGGTGGTCCCATTTTAATTTCATCTTGGACCTTGTACTTGGAAGATACACCGGGGAACTCCTTAACGACAAACAATACGAATGCGTAGATTCAGATATTATGGGTATTACGTCAATCCTATAGATCCAATCCTGCCATAAAACTAATCAGAATATTAACCGACTTCAAAAAAGGATGAGGTTGACAATTCGTCTGTGTTTTTTTAGTTTTAATTTATGAAATGATTTTGATAATTCTTTTGGCGTTGGGTTTAGTATAGTTACGAGGTGGTCCCGTTTTAATGAAATCGGTATTGAATTTTGGACTTTGAAGATACACCAGGGGACTCCTTAACGGCGAACATCACGAATGTATAGATTCCGTTATTATAGTTATTATATCAATTCTGTAGGTACCTTGGAGTACAACTCAACAAAATAATATAATATAGGTATATAAATATTAGTAAATAATTCACTTGTTACTTAAAATTGTAAAATAAAAATCTTTTTTAAAAAAAAAAACCGTCTTCAAAAAGCAAGAAATAAATATTTGAAGTCGGTACCAAGTAACCGACTGCACTAACCGGTACCGCCTTCAAATATTTATTTCTTGCTTTTTGATGTCGTTTTTTTTTAAAAAGACATTTATTAAATCTTAAATAAGTTAATATTTTCACAATTGCAAATTATGCCCAACTCTCCTACCTTTACCAGGTCATCTGATCAAGTGTTCAATATTACTGTGCCGTGTTTGGTCTCGCTGAATTTATCTTGACGAGTATTGTGGACCCGGATGGTGTCCAGGCCTGATGATGAAGCCGGAAGAAGGCTATAGGATCTCCTCAAGTGATCAAGATATCTTTGTTGTTTTTACTATAAAAGCTAAAATATATAAAAACTGCAATTTTTTTTACGTCATAACTACAACGTGTATCGTAAATAACGCTAAACCTCAGACACCCCGGTTAGATAATTAATTCATGAATTCAATACGAAAGCAAGTTTTCCAAATTTAACATTTTTCACCCCCTTTTTAAGCTCTTTTATACCCCAATTAAAAATGAAACTTCTGTATGTGTGCATATTGAGAAATACGTTTTAGAAATGCGTTTGAAATCTCCGTATTGCTTTGAATCAAGGATTAATTAAGTTTATTATAGCGCACTAAGGGAGTACCAGATTTCTTTGTAAATTTAAAAATTGTTGAAATCAATTCAGTTATCGATTTAGAACAAACTACTTTCAGGTCTCGCTTTTATTATGTTACACATTTGTTTTATTTTGCCGTTTTAATGTTTCAGATATCAATAGAACTGCCCGCTCTAAAACAGCTAAGAACTACAATAGACAGAATGAAGGCAATGTGTTCGGAAGTAATAATCAGGGCGTCGGCAGAAGGAAGACTTACTTTGCAGATCAAAACTGACATGGCGAAAGTGTCCACTAGGTTTAAAGACTTGAGGGTAGAGGCTTTTGGAGGTAAGTGTACCTAGTATTACTTTTACTCTTGACGAACTTCTGTAGATATAGAATTTCTATGTGAGTAATTCTTCTTAACGGTTTGACAGGTTTTGATTATTCTCCTTTGTACTTATGGGGCCATCTGGATGGTTATTAGCTATAGTTGGATCCGGTAGATGGCACTGTTGTCGACCGGTTGCGAAGTTGTGGGAAACTGCTAGCTCATTTTTGTTTTAAACGTAGTCCCTAAGATTTATTCCTGTGTCGTGGGTGTGTTTACAAACATTAAAATTCACATACACAAATACACAGACCGAAACAAATAGTTGTGAGTCACACAAAGATTTGATTGAACCCGCGACTACTAGACAGTGGGCGGAGCGGCTGAAGCTCTTAACCACTGCGCTAAATCGTCCGTCCGTAAATATTGTACCTTATTCATATCACTTAAAGTTGTGAAAGTGGAAGGATGCAGGTACCGGGGAAGACCTAGACTATCTTACCACGACCAAATAAACCGAGTCTTATCTGATGGAAAAGTCAAGAGTCTCCGTAACCGGCGAGCGTGTATGAGACGAACTATGAGAGTCGAGGAAGCCAGAGAGGTATGTAAGGAAAGAACCTGTTGGAACTCTGTACTCTCTGCCTACCCCGCAAGGGATCTGGCGTGAGGTTATAGATAGATAGATAGATAGACTTAAAGTTGTATTTGCAAAAAAGCTGAAACCTATTAATATTTAGTAGTGTCCACTTATTTCTGCTTTCTGGTGGTGCTACCTATATTTTATCGATGGATACAAGCCATTAAATATCTTCGTTGCGCCTGCCAAGTTCTATATGTGCATTTTTACGCGGTGCAAAGCGTGAGCTGAGAGCTAAGCACAAAAAGATTGGCGTTAGCGAGTTGATATGTCATCCTTGTCCCACTACAAATACTACCAATAAATATGAACGTGACTTCGAGATTACTCGCTAGCGTCAGTTTTTGTGCTTAGCCCTCCTTTTGCACAAGAAGAAATTAATAAAGGGCATTGGTCTGCGCCCATACATAATTTGCCCCAGAACCAACAGCAATGAAAAAATGCGTGTATGATTTTAAATCACCCATCAATTCTCATAAGGCATTTATTATTAAACGGACAAGCGGGGAAATCGCAATATTGCACATAAATACATTTGAGGTTATATCGGGTAGTCAAAAATATATTGAGTGGATTAAAAGATTAATTATATTTTTATAGATACCTATCGACACACTAAGGAACTATCTATATAAGTATTTAGTCATAAGACAAGCAATCTAGATAACTAATAGATACGTCTAGTACTTTTTACAATTCGAAGTACTTATGTACTTACAATACTTTAAAATATTCGTTTTAGATTGCAAATTGTCCGTTAAATACGGATATTTGCCATTATTTTAATCATCATCTCAGCCTATACTTGTCCACTGCTGAACATAGGCCTCCCCAATCGCTTTCCAGCGTAACCGGTCCGATGCCACCTGCATCCAACGACTTCCTGCGATTTTCACAAGATCGTCGGTCCATCTGGCAGGCGGTCGTCCCACACTGCGCTTGCCAATACGTGGTCTCCTCTCTAGAATCTTTCTGCCTCAACGCCCGTCCGATCTACACGCTATGTGGCCCGCCCATTGCCACTTCAGCTTGCTAATCTTAAGGGCTATGTCGGTGACCTTGGTTCTTCTACGAATCTCCTCATTCCTGATTCGATCGCGTAGAGAAACCTGAGCATAGCTCTCTCCATAGCTCGCTGAGCAACTCTGAGCTTTTTTATGAGACCTATTGTAAGAGATCACGTCTCTGATCCACATATATGGTAGCACACATTGACTAAAAAATATTTATATATTTTAATAAAATATATAAATAATGATGGCATGGGTCAAATGTTTGTTGGTTCTGGGGCCATTTTCGACGATGTCCTTTGTCCATTATTTAGGGACATGTCCGTTTAGTAACGTTCCATGTCGATATCGGAGAAATATTAATTCTTAAAAATGCCGAGTAATTCTTATTTATGCCGAGAGATCTTATACGCTCGTAGATAATCGTTTTGAGTTTTCGCGCTGTACATAGTTTGTTCATACACGTGCTATTTGTATGTTCACGCTCCATAGTTTAAAATCTAAGCTATAATGATTATTTTGCTGCAAAACGACGACCTTGCACATCTAGAACTTGGGAGGCACAACGGTGATATACAACGTGTAACATAATGAACGCAAGATCTGAAAGTTTTATTATAAATATAATAGTATAGTTTGTTTTAAATCAGTACCTGAATTCTTTCCAACTATTTTTAATGTATACCGTCACGCCTATATTCCCCAAGAGGGGGTGGCAGAGGTGAACTGAGTACATCCACGTTCCGCCGACGATGTAAGGTCTCATGTAATAGGGGGCGAGCCTATTGCCATATACCGGGCACAATTCCAGACGCCGGACTCGTACTGGGAAGTTTTTCGTTAGAAAAACTACACATGCCCGACCTAGAATTTGAACCCAGGACCTCGTGATCACAAAGCGATGCGCTTTGCCACTATACTAACGAGGCAGTATATTTTTAATGTATCTTAGATTTTTTTCAAAATTTGCAAGAAATCCTGTTACTCCTTCAGTGCGTTATAACAAACTAAATTTATTATTGATTCAAAGCAATATGGAGATTTCAAATGCATTTCTAAAACGTATTTCTCAATATGGACACATACACGTACAAGTTTCATTGTTAATTTGGGTATAAATGTGTTTAAAATAGGGTAAAAACCTTTACATTTGGAAATTTGGATTTCGTATGAAATTTGAGAAGCATTTATCTAATCGGGGTGTCTGAGGTTTGGCGTTATTTACCGTAAGCTTTGTATACAAGGTGTAACACAATAAACGCAAGACCTCAGACACCCCAATTAGAGAATTGCTTCATAAATTCAAAACGAAAACCAAATTTCCAAATTTAAAGGTTTTTACCCCTTTTTTAAGCACTTTTATACTCCAATCAACAATGAAACTTGTACGTGTATGTGTGCATTTTGAGAAATACAGGTTAGGAATGCATTAGTAATCTCCTTATTGCTTATGAATCAAGAATAAATTAAGTTTTTTATAGCGCGGTGAAGGAGTAAAAGATTTTTTTTCTAATTTAAAAAAATGTAAGATACATTAAAAATAGTTGGAATCAATTCAGTTATCGATTTAGAATAATCTACTTTCAGGTCTTGCGTTTATTATGTTACACCTTGTATAAGGTCGTCGTTTCGCTTTGACTGCGTGATTGGAGATTGAGCCTAACTCTATTTTATTTCACAGGCCCTATAGACCATTCAGATTCGGAGACGGAAAGTCAAATAAACGAAGATATGTCCAGAATATGCTATTGTAGAGTCGACGCTAAGAAACTGTCGATGTTTCTGAGCGCAGACCAGATATCTCACCACCGCGCCATCTGCAGTATTGTCAATAAGAAACTAGTGATTCTGTGTTTACAGACTGATGAGAATGTTAGGTTGCAGTGTTTTATCAGTGGTATTGTGTATTAAATGAGTAAATGAATTGTGTTCTCGCACCCTGCAATTTAAAAGCGTTATTTGCCCCTTAGCGCGGGGTGAACTTATTTTTTAATATCTATGAAGAAGCCATCATTTAAGCCAAAAGGCGCAGCTGGCCATATATAACGGAGTACTTGTCCCAACGCTGTTATATGGAGAATGAAATTAGGATAAATGCGGGGGAAATGCCAGCTCTGCGGAATATGTGCGGAGTGAAGCTGACCGACCGTATTCGCAACAGCGTAAGAAAGCGAGTAGGTATGAAAGATGGTATCGGTGTAAAGATGAGAAAGGGTATGCTCCGTTAGTTCGGGCATAAGAAAGAATGTCAGAAGAAAGAATGACAAAACAGATATACAATGCGAAAGTGGAAGGATTTAGGTACCGGGGAAGACCTAGACTATTTTACCATGACCAAATAGACCGAGTCTTATCTGAAGGTCAAGTCAAGAGTCTCCGTAACCGGCGAGCGTGTATGAGACGAACTCTGAGTGGAGGAAACCAGAGAGGTATGTAAGGAAAGAACCTGTTGAAACTCGTACTCGCTGCCTATCCCACAAGGGATCTGGCGTGATGATATAGATAGATGAAGTAGCCGTTCGCCCCTTGTTCAATAAAAGGATTATTTTTTCAAGTTTTTTAAATTGATGGCTTTAAAAGTTTTTCCAAAACTGTATGTTGACATAGACTACAGGAGGGGCGAAAGGGACCATTTCAACTTTTAAAGGGCGAACGGATTCAGTTGGACTGCGACATTATCAGGGGCGAAACATACGGGGCGAACAGGTGCAAGACCATTATGTTTTAAGTGCAGACTTTGGTTTTATTTTAAAATCACAATCATCGTCAGCTGGCCTTTTCCTAACATAATATTTATCGGAATATATCCTACTAATATTGTTAAGTTTGCGAGGTAATTTAATGCCGAATAACGTGCGAAGTGCTTTATTAGGCGCTGTACACATAAAACAGTACGTTCAATGCAAACACACGTGAACTAATCACACACTAGTACTACTCTCGTTAGTACCCAAATAATGCTTCCAAGTCGCTGAGTCACTCATAGTATCTGTATTTTGTTTTATGGGACTAAGCTTGCCACACATTCCCACCATTATAACTCCTGTAAGCCAAGATCCACAATGGTCTCCTTAGATGACGCCAAGTTTTGAATGTTGGGGTGTCTTGGGAAGCACTTTAATTGTCTTAGTACCCGCAACAAATTTCATTAGAAAGAAAAATAGGAGTAGGAAATTAAAGGTTTTTGGCGGGATGTCGAACAACATCACTCATGTTGTCAATTTGTTTTAATTTCCAAAACTTGTGATATTTCGACTAATAATGTGCAATGTTGGTGGAATATTAACTAATATGTGCATGAATGAAGGTTATTGTAACAAAGTGATTAAACGTGCCTTTTCGCCTTCCCTCAAAACGGCCGTTGCAATTGGTATGTAAAGTATCCACCGCTTTACTATCCAGGGTGGGGTACTTCATTAATTTCATTATCATCGTTGTCATCAAATTCATCGGGGAGTTAAATTAATTTAAACGAGATTATATATTTCACTGGCAAAATACACTTATAATTAGTGTGAAGCCATAACTTGAAGAAGAAAAATAAAAATAGTTCTACTTCCCTCCTTTGCAAAGCGGGAGACACAAAAAAAATTGACAGGACACAAAAAAGGCGGCAGAAAAAAAGGAAAGACGGAAGAAGGAGGACTACAACTAGGATAAGCCCAGTTGTAAAGCACCACGGATACGAAAACATATTAACAGGGCCTATTTGTGAGCCTTATGTTTGATTCCAATAATAGGTATGGCAAAAACGTTTTAACGCACGGAAATTATCCCGAGTTTCTACAAGATCCGTGTAGTAGATTACCTCAGATGTATTTCGCAGACTGTTTAACATAATAGTACGCTCGTTGTGCCAGAGACTGCACTCCCAAAGAACGTGATGCTTATTGTTCATACTCGTAGTTAGACGTGGAACACTGACATAGCGGTGAAGGCACCAGTTTAAAAGAGAATAATTTACTCCTAGTTTCCATGTCCGGTGAGAAATTGAGCCACACAGTGGTCTGGAACATGGCTGGAGGTTCCAGCCATGTTCTCGCCAAACGCTCACGTACGAATGGAATGAACAGGTAGAGGTGACGGCCCTTTGTTGTTGTATCCCATCTTTCCTGCCATTCGGTCAGATCTTCATAGGCGATTGATTGCGGTTTGAATAATCTAGTGATTTTCCAACGGTCTGGAGGCAATAGAAACAGGATCTGTATATCGTTGCTAAGGTCGCCGGTGTATTCCACTTAGATCGCTTGTTCTCCGATTTGATCATTATTGATTCCGAGAAGAGACTGAGTTCGCCCCGCGCTCTGTTTTCCTTTTATACTCGTATGAAAATTCTAGATCGGACGCGAATCCTCTTAAGTACATCGAACAATAGCGCGGCGCACAAAGCGGTATTATTATTACATACCATACTTGTATACCGCGACCGCGCGCCGGTGATAATTAAATGGGAGGAACCTTCTAGACGTTTCAGCACTTAAGCGCGGATTCTAGATCTTTCTAGACAGGTCGCCCCGGGGGACCTAAAAGTGTGTAATGCATTTTAAAATTATAAATTCCCGATAAGGGGTTTACGAGATATCAGGGTGTGTTGAAGTCGTAACAATATTATAAATGTGAGGGTTGGTATGTTTGTTACTCAACCACGCACGCACAGAGCTCGCATAAACTTAAGTCTTTTTAACTTAACAAATACTTCATTAAAGAAAAAACCCATCAAGCCGTTTAGTCTAAGAACGCACCAAAAAAAAATATAAAGATACCCGAAAAACATTATCTTTCGTCTGGAGCAAAAACAATAATTACAGCTGATATTCTTTATTAATTAGTTCACATTCAACAAATACTTATTCAGGAAAATAACAAGATTTTTCAATTATATGTTAACTGGAACGATCTCTCGTTGTCTCTCCGCAGTGTATCGTGGGTTGCTTTGAGCTGATCCAGTTTGGTCGATATTTGGGCTATGGACGTGTCAATCCATTGCATTGACGACATATGGGCGTTGAGGATACGCCCGATTTGGACAATCTGTGGATAGAAGGGTAACAAACAATAAACTAAAAAGAAAAAAATACTGTATATTTGTAAAAATTACGTTGAAAGATTATTTGGTCCACCGTCAGGCACGGGCCTCGTCTCAAAGTGAGAGGGTTTAAGCCATAGTCCACCACGCTGGCCCAGTGCGGGTTGGCGAACTTCACACACCTTCGAGAAACTCAGGCATGCAGGTTTCTTTACGATGTTTTCCTTCACCGTTAAATCAAGTGCTAGTTAACTTTTAATACGCACATGCTTTCGAAAAGCAGGTGCGTACCAGGGTTTGAACCAGAGACCTCTGATTTCGCAGTGCAACAGTCTAACTAGGCTATCAATATTGAGTTCTTAGATTTACGCGAATATTACACATGAAATAAAACTATTTACTACATAAAAAAAACCGCGATAAAATCCGTAAAATAGTTTTAATTCATAGGCTCTGATTAAGGCTAACATTTAGTATTTTTTCCTACTTCCTTTTTTTTCCTTTTTTTAAAAACCGTAGCCCCACACTAGGATTTATTCCTGTATCGTGGGTGCGTTTACAAACATGAAAAGTCACATACACAAATACCCAGACCGGAACAAATATTTGTGGATCACACAAAGATTTGTCCCGTGCGGGAATCGAACCCGCGACTATTAGACACAGTGGGCGGAGCGGCTTAAGCTCTTAACCACTGCGCTAAAGATATTTCAGAAGCTAGGTCCGCACGGTTGCTAACTAAAAAAATAACTTGCTTAAAGGGCATTGTTCTGCGCCCATACATGATTAGCCCTAGAACCAACAGCAATGAAAAAAATACTTGTATGATTTCAAATCACCCATATATTGTCTTAAGGCATTTATTATGAAACGGAAAAGCGGAGGAATCGCAATATTGCAAAGTATTATATTTTGAGGTTATAATTCAGTAGCCATTAATACATGAGGTTATATTGTGTGGGTTGACATTCAATACTTTGAAATATTCGTTTTAGATTGCAAATTGTCTGTAAGATACGGATATTTGCCATTATTTCAATAAAATAGATAAATAATGATGGCATGGGTCAAATGTTTGTTGGTTGTGGGGCAATTTTCGGCAATGTCCTTTCATAGCAAACGGCAGCTCTGCTACTGTTATGAAGTGACATTTCACTTGATGACAGCGTTAGTCCTGATATTGGCCTAAGATCCCTGGGAGACTGTACTTAATATATCTACAAGGTGTAACATAATAAACGCAAGACCTCAGTCACCCCGATTAGAGAATTGCTTTATAAATTCAAAACGAAAACCATATTTTTCTAATTTAAAGGTTTTTACCCTTTTTACAAGCACTTTTATACCCCAATTAACAATGAAACTTGTACTCGTATGTGTGCGTTTTGAGAAATACGTTTTAGGAATGCATTTGGAATCTTCTTCTTGCTATAAATCAAGAATAAATTTAATTTTTTATAGCGCTGAAGGAGTAAAAACTAATTATGCAAATTTAAAAAAAAATGTAAGATGCATTAAAAGTTGTTGGAATCAATGCAAATACCGATTTAGAACAAACTACTACCATGTCTTGCGGTTATTATTTTACAGCTTGTGTATTTATAAACTTGGCATTTTCTCTACTTTGGTCTGACATCTAACTACGATGCGATAGCAGAAAAAATAATCAAAGACGGAGGGTCTAATTTATTTATCGTATGTTACATTCGTCATCTCCATTTTGCTCGTATAAATGTAGTCTCCAGAATCATAATAAGCTTTCATAGTCCAAACATGAAACACCGTCACGACTATATTCCTCAAGCAGGGTTGGCAGAGGTGTTCCGAGTACACCCACTTTTCGCCGACGTTTGGTCCCATGTAATAGGGGCACTATTGACATATACCGAACACAATTCCAGACTCCGGACTCATACTAGGACGTTTTCGTCAGAAAAACTAAATTTGTGTGATCTAGGATTTGAACCCAGGACCTCGTGATCACAAAGCGATGCGCTTTGCCACTATACCAACGAGGCAGTCCAAATATGATGGAGTTATTTTATTAAGTTAAAGAGTTCTATGACGATGTTCTACGACGACAATTTAATCATTTTATGTTTTTTGACGACAGTGGAGGAAGCCAGAGGTCTGTAAGGAAATAACCTGTTGGAACTCTGTACTCTCTGCCTTATCCGCAAGGAACTGGCGTGATGTTATAAAATGCTTTTTGATCAATCATAAGCTTTTATAACTTAAGACTGAATTTAAAATACAGACCACATTACTAGTGACATACTCACCGGATCGTTACTATCTTGACTCCTGTTAGTTTCATTGAGGTGTTCAATCACCTCCTTCAAGTCTTCGGACATCTGTCTCAGCTGTGTGTCTAGATTTTCAGCTAGCGTATACCTGCGAAATTATGTAATTATAACTAACATACTGGTTCTAGAATGGAGACCAAGAGAGACCACGCGGGGCAGAGGCCGGCCACCTGAAAGATGGGTTAACGAGCGGGTCTAAATTGGATGCAAGTTGCACGGGAGAGAGAGACTTGGAAGGTTTTGGAGGAGGCCTATGTCCGAAGACGGACCATAGTAACTAACATAGAGTGAATTGATTACAAAATATGAAGATTTATAGTAAAGCGCTTGTAGCGCTGTGCGACCGTGATCTTAGCGAGCGTCAAAGTTAAGCAGCGTTCGGTAAGGTCGGTCTGAGATGGGTGACCGTCTGTCATTTTTATACTCGCTGCTTTGTAGACCCAATCTGACCGCCGTCTTTGGGGTTCTGGTTTGATCATGCTCACTATAATGTCTTTGCTTGCGGTGGCTGTCTGGGGGTCACTCCCTGCCCTCCAATATGGTCGAGGGGAGTAATGGCTGTTCCAGTAGTCATACTCGTGAACGGGTGCTGCTTGTAGAGACTGGCCAGTCTGGAATCCTTTAGACACTCTTTATAAATAACTTCATTAGTCTCATATCTCGGTTGTACAGCATCACACTGGAGCTAGATCGTAAACTATTTAATTGTAACCTAAACATTGTATTCACACAATACGATAAAAAGAATTGAAAGGAAAAATGAGAAAGAGAATTAAATAAAAAAAGACAAGCCCGCTGAGTTTCTTCGGCGTAATTTCTCAGTGGAGGCCGCATTCCTATCCGGTGGTAGATTTGTAGTTAAATAAGATTAAAGACAGAACAGAAAGAATGACAAAACAGATATACAATGTGAAAGTGGAAGGATGCAGGTACCGGGGAAGACCTAGACTACCTTACCACGACCAAAAAAACCGAGTCTTACCTGATGGAAAAGTCAAGAGTCTCCGTAACCGGCGAGCGTGTATGAGACGAACTATGAGAGTCGAGGAAGCCAGAGAGGTATGTAAGGAAAGAACCTGTTGGAACTCTGTACTCTCTGCCTACCCCGCAAGGGATCTGGCGTGAGGTTATAGATAGATAGATAGATTAGATTAAAAAAAAATGTTTTTTGACTATTTGTAAGCGAGCCCGCAGGGCTTATATAAAATAAATTATTTGAGCTTGAGCGTCTTCGTACATCGGAAGGCACGTTAAGATTAATGGTGTTCACGCTTTTAATTCAATCTCAATTTGCTTTTTAAACGCAGCCCCACACTAACATTAAATTCACATACATACACAGACCGAAACAAATGTTTGTAGGTCACACAAAGATTTGTCCCGTGCGGGAATCGAACCAGCGACTACTGGATCCAGTGGGCGAAGTAACTTAACCTCATAACCACTGGTCCAAGCCGTTCGTCAAATGCTTTGTCATCTATTCTTTCCGCTCAGAATACGGGCGACGACGACGTAGTCATAGATCCCCTCCCATAGCCGGCGGTTGACCGGTACACTTAGTAGTGCACCCCGTCCCCCCACAGCGACTGTCCCAACCGAGGGCGCCTCTTCAAGGCACCCTCGTGTATGTCGCCCCTTGCCCTTCTGGCTCTAGCGTAGTGGTTGCACGCTCGCCCTTAAGTCCGGTGAAGCTGTAAAGGCCTCGCGGCCAACAGCGTACATCACTCACACACACACACACACACACACTTGACGAGAATTATAGTAAGTTGGCTTTGGGTCTTACATGTGTTCCCTCTCCGGATCTCTATGTCTATCGGAGTTCTCTTCCAACAGTTGTTTCTCCATCGGCGCCAGCAAGTCTTCCAGCTCCTTCTGCTGCGCCAACACGAAGTCCATCTCATGTTCCAAGCTCTGTTGTTCGTTCTTCACCGATTGTACCGCGTCGTTCAGTTCTACTATCTGTAGACAAATGTTTAATCAAAACACTTTTTAACAAGTTTTTATAGCGAAAATACTATTGAAGTGGCGCTCGTAGCGCTGTGCGACCGCGGTGTACTTATCGATGACCAAGGTTAAGCAGTGTTCAACTTGGTCGGCCTGAGATGGGTGACCTCGTCGTGTTTAGTCTTGTTAAGTTGGTATTTACAAGTACTATACAACCAGATAGTGTTCAGGGTCTGATGATAAAGCCGAATGATGGCCAATAGAACCACCCAACTATTCGACATAACTCTGCCGTGTTTGGGCTCGTTGGATTCGTCTTGACGTAGAGTAGGTACTGTAGACCCTGATAGTGGCCAAGGTCTGATGATAGAGACGGAAGGAAGCCACAGAAACTCCTCTAATAAGATACCTATCTCCGTTGTGTTTTGGCTATAAAATCTTGATTTAAAACGATCTTTTTAAATTAAAATCATACCTTTTCTCCATTAGCGATGAGCAGTCTGTCCCAGGCGTTGATCTGCGTAGCTTGGTTTATAAACGTCTTTTCCTGTTCTTCCAGTTCTAGGGTCCATTTGTTGATGTTCTCTTCTAGTTGCGCGAAGGTTATTGATGATATCATTTGGGGCGGGGCCGCTGGTGTGGTTCTAGAAATAAAATTACAATTTGGCTAATCCTTTCACCACGGCAAACACCACCGTCCAGCCCTAAAGCCTGCCCTGTAGTATCTATTAACATCAAAGTTTTCTCATATGACAAATCAGAAATGCTTTCTGAACTGTCGTACTGTTACATCCCTAACTCCCACGGCTATATTGCCGAATTGCATTTCCCACATTCTGCCATATCTGTTAAAGCAAATCAGCAATTGCCTTTATAAACCCCGGGTTTTCAACATAATTCAGTCATTATTCATTTGGTAATTAGTCTAATTACTGCCCAACTACGGACCTGGTTTCTGCCTGCCGGTTGGTTCAGTAGTGAAAACTAAGCTACCAAAGGGGTCTGAATTCGACAAAGACCTTCAGGAGGTCTCGCGTGTGAGCGACAAAAGTACCGCGTTATAAGTGTAGTCGGTTATAATAATTGTGGAACAAAAATAAAAAAGTGTCTAGTACTCTAGTTGTTTTTTTTATTACAACTAAGTGCCCGGACCTAACAGAACGATGCACTGCAACGTTTTGTGTGTCCAAAAAACTGATAGAGATGAAACGCAGGGCCGGCTACAAATTCCTGGATTCACGCTTATCGCCGATATATCACCCGAAGCACGGTAATACAGTGTTTGTTGCTCTTAGCGTAAGCACTAAGTCCATCGAATTCAAAATGAACCCAATACGGAATTGAGGTCGTAATGAATGCCACCGACAATGCAGGCGAAGTGGCCGCGTTCTGGGCCGCTTTCACAAGGTGTGAAAGGGCGCAAATCAATTTTAACAAATTTAGTAATAGCGAAGGTCCGTTGGTCCCGGCTACCACTTAATGTGGTAGTCGTTAAGCCGAGTTGGAAGCCTTAAAGGCGGCTTGATAAGTTCCAACAGCAGCTGGCCACAAACCTGCCTCCATTAATCCGCACTAGGTCCGCGTGGTGGAGTATGACCTAATCTCTCTCACCCGAATTTGTGAGAGAAGGCCTTTGTTCAGCAGTGGGCAGTATAGGCTGATATTATTATACAAAACAGATATATAATGCGAAAGTGAAAGGATGTAGGTACCAGGGAAGACCTACACTATCTTACTATGACCAAACAGACCATGACCTGGAGAACAAAAAGTTTTTTAAAAACAAATTTTGTACCAAAAAATGTCAATGTCATTCCCGTTAGTAATCCCCTAAAATTAATTAATTTTAAAAGTTTTAATTAGTTTTAAAAATAAAATAAACACCGTCACGCCTATATTCCGGAAGCAGAGGTGGCAGAGGTGTACTAAGAACACCCACATTTTGCCAACGATGTTACGTCCCATGTAATAGGGGGCGAGGTTATTGCCGTATACCGGGCACAATCCAGGCTCCAGACTCATACTGAGAATTCTTCGTTAGAAAATCTACATTTGTCCGACCCAGGATATGAACCTTCCCAGACCAACGAGACAGTTAATTAATTTTAAATATACTCAAACTCAAATAATTTATTTAGTATTAGCCCTGCGTGGGCGCTCACAACTAGTCCATTTAAATTTATTTTTTAAATGTAATTTATCTACTAATCTACCACCGGAATCGAACGCGGACTCCACTGAAAAGATCCGGCGAAGAATCTCAGCGGGCTTGTCCTTTTTTATTTAATTTTCTTTCTCTATTTTACTTTCCATTTTTTTTAATGTGGATTCAATGTATATTGAATTAAATATTATCCAGAGAGGTATGTAAGGAAAGAACCTGTTGGAACTCTGTACAATCTGCCTACCCCGCGAGGGAGCTGGCGTGATGATATACAAGGTGTAACACAATAAACGCAAGACCTCAGACACCCCGATTAGAGAATTGCTTCATAAAGTCAAAACGAAAACCAAATTTTCAAATTTAAAGGTTTTTACCCTTTTTTAAAGCACTTTTATACATCAATTAACAATGAAACTTGTACGTGTATGTGTGCGTTTTGGGAAATACGTTTTAGGAATGCGTTTGGAATCTTCTTCTTGCTATGAATCAAGAATAAATTTAATTTTTTATAGCACACTGAAGGAGTAGAAGCATTTTTTGCAAATTTGAAAAAAAAAAAAATACATTAATAATTGTTGGAATCGATTCAGTTACCCATTTAGAACAAATTACTATCAGGTCTTGCGTTTATTATGTAACAGCATGTAGATAGATAGATAGAAATATTATCTACTTACGTAGTTCCTGTAGTTAATGAAGGTAGAGTGGCCGATGTTGTAGTTTTACCAAGGGCTGTTATACCGGAAGGAGTCGTCGTTGATGCTGCAAAGAAAAATAACACTTTAGTCCAACTGGCGGAACTGGTTGAACAGCGCCATAGCACATCGTCAGACGATTTAGCGCAGTGGTTAAGAGCTTAAGCCGCTCCGCCCACTGTGTCCAATAGTCGCTGGTTCGATACCTGCACCGGACAAATCTTTGCGTGATTCAAAATTATTTGTTCCGGTCTGGGTATTTGTGTATGTGAATTTTCATGTTTGTAAACGCATCTACGATACAGGAATAAATCCTACAACGACAACAATATCAGCCTATACTGCCCACTGCCTTCTCTCACAGATCGAGGTGAGAGAGATTAGGTCATATTCCACTACGCGGACCCAGTGCGGATTGTTGGAGACAGGTTTGTGGCCACCTGCTGTTGAAACTTATCAAGCCACCTTTAAGGCTTCCAACTCGGCTTAACGACTACCACACTAAGTGGTAGCCGGGACCAACGGCTTAACGTGCCTTCCGAAGCACGGAGACGCTCGAATATGAAAATGCCACAAACGGTAACCCATCTCGGGCCAACCGAGTCGAACGCTGCTTAACCTTGGTAATCGGTAAGAACACCGCGGTCGCACAGCGCTACGAGCGCCTCAGCTAATAAATCCTAGTGGGAATACATTTAAAAAAATATATACCGCGAATATACTCGAAATGTCACTAATAACTATTCAGGTGACCGATTTCGATGATTTTTTTTTGTCTTATGAGGATGAGGGCAAAAATAATTATCATTGAAATCAGTCAAGCTGTTTAGGAGGAGAATTACACGACTAACACATTCGCACCAGTTTTTTTTTTATTTATATATAAAATTAGTCCCACATTAAGATTTATTCCTGTGTGTGTGTGTTATGTACGCTGTTGGCCGCGAGGCCTTTACAGCTTCACCGGACTAAAGGCGAGCGTGCAACCACTACGCTCGAGCCAGAAGGGCAAGAGGCGACGTACTCGAGGGCGCCTTGAAGAGGCGGCTTCGGTTGGGACAGTCGCTGCGGGGTGAGGGGGTGCACTACTAAGTGCACCGGTCAACCGCTGGCTAGGGGAGGGGATCTATGACTTCGTCGTCGTCGTCGCCCGCATTTGGAGCGGAAAGAAGGGATGAAGTATCGGGGGGATCGGAGAAAACATGTCGCGGCCGGCGGTGGCGGGGGCGGCAGGGGTCGGGGGGAACGTAGTCGGCGGCGGCTGCGATTAACGGATTCGCATGGGTAGATTCGTTCGCGAAGTGTCGAGTTGTCACCTTTTTAATATAGGCGCGAATAGGTTCGAGACCAAGATCGGAGTGGAGGTGGGATTTATTCCTGTATCGTGGGTGCGTTTACAAACATGAAAATTCACATACACAAATACCCAGAACGACACAAACAATTGTGGGTCACACAAAGATTTGTCCCGTGCGGGAATCGAACCCGCGACTATGGGCGGAGCGGCTTAAGCTCCACTGCGCTAAATCGTCCGTCGTATTTTTCTATAGAAAAAGATCAGTAGAAATCCGGTATTTGGATTTGTACCTGGTTTAAAGGTAATCACCGATGATGTTAGGTCCCTATCTAATAGATGCGAGTTTCAGACTCTGGACTGCGTTATAAGTATTTTTCTTATTTTATCTATCTATATCATCACGCCAGATACCTTGCGGAGTAGGCAGAGAGTACAGAGTTCCAACAGATTCTTTACTTACATACCTCTCTGGCTTCCTTTACTCTCATAATTCGTCTCATACGCTCGCCGGTTACGGAGACTCTTCACTTGCCCTTCAGTTAAGACACGGTCTATTTGGTCATGGTAAGATAGTCTAGATCTTCCCCGGTACCTACATCCTTCCACTTTCGCATTGTATATCTGTTGTGTCATTCTTTCTTCTGATATTCTTTCTATATGCCCGAACCAACGGAGCATACCCTTTCTCATCTTTACACGAATACTATTTTTTATACCTACTCGCCTTCTTACTTCTTATTTTTCTTATTATTACAGAAATTTCTATACAAAAGTACTGAAAAACAGTCCGGAGCCTGAAAATCGAACCTAATATTCTGGGTGTGCCTATTACACCTCTGCCACTGACACATCGGATTATAGGTGTGATGGTGTTTATTTATTTTTCAAATTAGTAATACATGCCCCTTGAATCGTTTTGTGTCTATTTCGGGGGGAGCCTATCGTTTATATAAAATTATTAAACAATCTACATATATAATATGAAAATATTTACTATTATGTTTCTTATTTTTAATATTATTCAGAGATTATCTAAATATTTTTTTCTAATAAAAATTTATTATAAAAACGAATGTCACTAAAATAAAAATGTCAGATTGGCATGCTGTTCGAAATTCGATTTGATTTAAAAACAAAATAATAATCAACACATTGCCTGGCCCTGGTTGTTGGCAGAAAAACATCAATTAAAAAAAAACAACACCGTCACGCCTATATTCCCCAGAGGGGGTGGCAGAGGTGTACTGAGTACACCCACGTTTCGCCGACGATGTTAGGTCCCATGTAATAATGGGCGAGCCTATTGCCATATACCGGGCACAATTTCAGACAGGAATTTTTCGTTAGAAAAACTACATTTGTCCGACCTAGGATTTGAACCCAGGACCTCGTGATCACAAAGCGAAGCGCTTTGCCACCAGACCAACGAGGCAGTCAAAAACTGATTGTCGCGAAAAGGGTCAATCAATTAATTTAATTCGTGAAAAACATAAATCAATCACTTAAGCATTAAGGCTAGGCAACAAATACTTATACTTTGTCGCCGCGTGGTTCCCGGCTTAGAATAGGACCAACCCATCTCATCCCATCGGGTGTCGTACAAGGCGACTAAGGGAAAACTAGGGAATGGGCAGCAGCGTTCTCTTAACACATCTGCGATCAAAAACTGCGCTCGCCAACCCGCCTGCCAAGCGTGGCGAGTATGGCAAATCCCCCCTTTGGGGAGGCCTATGTTCAACAGTGGACAAGTATGGGCTGAGATGATGAACAAATACTTTAAATTTTCTCGTTATCCGATAGGAAAATGATAAAAATACTGCAAGTTTGGTTTGAGAAAAAACCAATCTTAAAATACTTCGAACAGAGCTCTAATTCTAATTTGACGGACGATTTGGCGCAGTGGTTAAGAGCTTAAGCCGCTCCGCCCACTGGGTCGATTCCCGCACGGGGCAAATCTTTGTGTGACCCACAATTATTTGTTTCGGTCTGGGTAATTGTGTATGTGAATTTTAATATTTGTAAACGCACCTACGGCATAAATCCTAGCGTGGGGCTGTTATTATAAAAAAATCTACTAACCAAACTTAATAGTGATATACGAAATATCACTAGAATACGAAAAAATTGATAGGCGAAAACGGAGGTTAGATTTTAGAACAATTGAGTTAGTAAAAAGTATATTATTGTAAATATCAATAATTTTGCCAGAAGAAAGAATGACAAAACAGATATACAATGCGAAAGTGGAAGGATGTAGGTGCCGGGGAAGACCTAGACTATCTTACCATGACCAAATAGACCGTGTCTTATCTGAAGGGCAAGTCAAGAGTCTCCGTAACCGGCGAGTGTGTATGAGACGAACTATGAGAGTGGAGGAAGCCAGAGAGGTATGTAAGGAAAGAACCTGTTGGAACTCTGTACTCTCTGCCTACCCCGCGAGGGAGCTTGCGTGATGATATAGATAGATAGAGATCAATAATTTTAATTTAAAAAGACCTTTATAAAAACAAGTTTTTATAGCAAAATAACAACGAAGATATCGTTAAGTTGAGGAGGCTCCATCATCAGAGCTTGGGCGCTATCCGGGTTTGAGACCCGTACACGTCAAGACAAACCAAACGAGCCCGAACACGGTGAGTTTATATTGAGTACTTGGGTGGTTTTATTGGCCACCTATCAGCTTCATCATAGGACCCTGAACACTATCTGGTTGTATAGTACTTGTTAACACCAATCTAACAAGCCTAAACACGAAGTGGAATTATGGAATGAAATGCTGGAATTTACCACATGATACAGGGAGTATTGGACCCTTCAGGTATGTAAGAGCATTAGGGCAAGGACAGCACAAAAGATCCCATCGGGTCGAAGTGCGCCAGAGGTCTCCTCGGTCCCGTAAGCCAACATTAAGATAAGATAAGCCTAAACACGAGGGAGTTACGTTGCCCACCTTCCGACTCCATCATCAGACCCCCTTCATGGTAACTATTATTGCATCGACACTGACTTTACATACATATGCCAAATTTCAGCTCAATCGGATAACCGCAAGTGCTTGAAAAATGGATCACAAGATTTGAACCGGAAAGAGAAGAGATACAAACATTGCAAGTTAAATAAAAGCTTTTATAATCCGGTGGTTCGGATATATGAGAAGAATGTCAAAAGAAAGAATGACAACAGATATGAAGAGGATGACTAGGGAAGATCTAGACCGTATCTTATCTGAAAGGCAAGTCAAGAGTCTCTGTTACCTATGAGCTTTGAGAGTGGAGGAAGCCAGACAAGTCTGTAAGGAAAGAACCTGTTGGAACTTTGTATTTTTTGACTACTCCCGAAGGCGGCGTGATGGATATACATACATAGCTAGATTATTAGCAGAATTAGATCCTTAATTAACCAATAAAAAATGACAAACCTGCCGATGAAGTAGCTGACGTCACACTTGTTTTAGCACCAAAACCAAGCCCAAATCCGCCGGCACTAGTCGTAGCCGCCGTAGTCGTGCCAAAATTAAGCCCACTTGACGGCGCCGAAGTGGTTGTCGTTCCAAAACTAAGCCCAGAAGATGTTGTTTTTGTACCGAAGCTTAGTCCTGTTTGAGCTGTTGATGTTCCAAAACTAAGTCCGGTTGGTTGTGCCGCAGCAGTTGTGGTTGTTACAAAACTAAGCCCAGCTGGTTGGCTGGTAGGTTGGGTAGACGTTGCAAAATTAAGCCCAGTCGATAGAGAAGTGGTAGTACCAAAATTAAGCCCTGTTGATGGAGTGGTTGAAGCAAAGCTTATTCCAGGTTGTGCTGTTGTTGTGCCGAAACTAAGCCCAGTTGTTGGTTGGGCGGTGGCAGTTGATGTTCCGAAACTAAGCCCAGTTTGTTGAGTTGGTGTTTGTTGAGGTTGGTTTGATGGTGTTCCGAAAGTAGGTACTGATGGTTGGGCGCTCGAAGCTGGAGTTGTACCGAAAGTAAGCCCAGTTGTGGGTTGACTTGCTGTTGTCGTGGTTCCAAAGGCAAGATTTGTTGGAGCTGTAAAAAGAAAGTAATTTTATATTAGTGTGGTTAGTAACTAAAGAAAAAGCCTCTAGATTTCAATTTTGCGTTTATTTATTGTTTTTAGGACTATTTTATATAAAAATCAATATATTCACAGTATAATTTCGTAGGTATAATGTATATTTCTGTAAAAAGAATCTTATGTTATATGATGCAAGTGAAAATAAAGGAAATTGTTCGGACTCTAGAAATAAGCTTGATTAGTTTTTGGAAACCTTAAAGCAGAGTAAATTAAGATACTATGATATTCAGTCCCGAGTTTGTTTATGTTCCAAAACGAAGCCCAATTTAATTCCTAATGCAAAAAAAACTAAGGATTTTACCTATAGTAGCGCTAGAAGCGGGACTGCTAAAACCAAGCCCACCCGACGCCTGGAAACCCGAAACCGGTGCAGGGGCTTGAGTGCCTCCAAAGCTAGGTAGTCCCGTACTAGGTGCAGTTCCAAAACTAAGCCCGGTTTGAGCTGGCTGTTGGGGGGTTAGGCCGAAACCGGTTGATGATGGTGGTGCTGGGAAAAAATATATTAATATACATTTAATGCCAGTGAGAGGAGCTCTGAGTTACGAGCGACTTTTGTGTTCTTAGGTTAAGTTGGTACTGAGGTTAAGTGTTCGACCGGTCTGAGATGGGTGACCGTTTTTGGTATTTTCATATAACACCATCTCCGTGCTTCGAAAGGCACGTTAGCTGTTGGTCCCGGTTACCACTTAATGCCCTGGTAAAGGTATTTTTTTAATAGATCTGAAATTACCTGCACTAATCGCAGCCGGTGCACCAAACCCTGTACTCTGCGCCCCTCCTCCAAAAGAGAAGGCGGATCCAGGTTTTAAAGATATCGAACTTTGTCCAAATCCTTGAGATTGCGAAGTCTGTGGCGCTGTAGATGTAGTTGCCTATTGTAGAAACATGATTCAAAAGCTTATTACATAAGATTTAATTTAAAAAATGAAAAGCCCTTGACACATCATCAGACTCAGGTCACCCATCTATCTATAACCTTTCCATTGCGACCATTCCAATGAACCCAACCACGATACATCTGCTGTAAATCGGTAAGGAAGGAGTTGGGTACAGAGGGTGATATTCCGTAGGGGGTTAAAATACATAAAAAAACTTCCTGAGAAAAAGGGTTTTAACCGTCGGTCACACAGACAGACGGACAATAAAGAGGTAAAGATAATAAATACTCCTACACCGTTTATATCGATAGAGATATGGAACCGTAAACAGATAGTAAAGAAAGAACTACTCACAGTACTAGCTTGGGGTACAGAGAACCCAGAAGTGGGGGTTGCGAAACCAAATCCCGATGAAGCGGTCGCCGCTGGTTTCCCAAATGAAAAACCAGAAGCGGGTGAAGCGCCGAAACCGGTTGTTGCTGGAAGAAAATCATTTGCTGTGTATAGTCGTGTTCACATGTCCATGGAGCAATTGAGGTTAAGTGCCTGGATTTAATAATAATAATATGAGCCTCCCTCTGTTTGAGAGGAGTCCCGTGCCCAACGGTGGGACAGTTTCTTAACAGGGCTAATATTATTATATTTGACTGCCTCGTTGGTCTAGTGGCAAAGCGCATCGCTTGGTAACCACGAGGTCCTGGGTTCAAATAATTTTCTTTATTTTTTTAATACGTAGCCCCACACTATGATTTATTCCTGTGTCGTGGGTGCGTATACAAATATGAAAATTCACATACACAAATACCCAGACCGGAACAAATAATTGTGGATCACACAAAGATTTGTCCCGTGCGGGACTCGAACCCGCGACTATTAGACGCAGTGGGCAGAGCGGCTTAAGCTCTTAACCACTGCGCTAAATCGTCCGTCATCAATCAAATTCAAATCCTAGATCGGAAAAATGAAGTTTTTCTAACGAAAAAACTTCCCAGTATGAGTCCGGGGCCTGAAATTGTGCCCGGTATATTTTTTTTTTTTTACTTATTTTTAAAAACGTAGCCCCACACTAGGATTTATTCCTGTGTCGTGGGTGCGTTTACAAACATGAAAATTCACATACACAAATACCCAGACCGGAACAAATAATTGTGGATCACACAAAGATTTGTCCCGTGCGGGAATCGAACCCGCGATTATTGACGTAGTGGGCGGAGCGGCTTAAGCTCTTAACCACTGCGCTAAATCGTCATATGGCAATAGGCTCGGCCCCTATAACATGGGACGTAACATCGTCGGCGAATCGTGGGTGTACTCAGTACACCTCTGTCAACCCCACTTGGGGAAGTATTCACTAAATAAATACATTATTTTTATTCTATAGCTGAGACAAATTACCCATAGCTATTCGAAATAGCTATTAATAAGTTTGAAAAGGCTATTAAAACTAGACTATGTCGTCAAGGATATTATAATATTTCCGAATATATCGACGATAAAACTGCTTGGGTTTGAGCAGCTCCTCAATCGGTAACTCCTATATATAGTTTGTAAAATACTTTTTTTATCCCTCCACTCCGATCTAGGTCTCGAACCTATTCGCGCCTTTATTAAAAAGGCGTCAACACGTCACTTCGCGAACGCATCTACCCATGCGAATCCGTTAATCGTAGCCACCGCCGACTACGACCTCCCTCGCGACCCCTGCCGCTACCGCCGGCCGAGACATGTTCTCACCGACCCCCCCGATGCTTTGTCATCCCTTCTTTCCGCTCAGAATACGAGCGACGCCGTAGACGCAGACGCAGTAGTAGATCCCCTCCCATAGCCGGCGGTCGACCGGTGCGCTTAGTAGTGCACCCGTCCCCCTACAGCGACTGTCCCAACCGAGGGCGCCTCTCCGAGGCGCCCTCGAGTATGTCGCCTCTTGCCCTTCTGGCTGGCTGGAGCGTAGTGGTTGCACGCTCGCCTTTAAAATCCGGTGAAGCTGTAGAGGCCTCGAGGCCAACAGCGTAGATCATTCACACACACACACACACACACACACTTTTTTTATTAAAATACAATTTTGTAAAAAAAAAAAAACACCGTCACGCCTGTATTCCCCAGAGGGGGTGGCAGAGGTGTACTGAGTACACCCACGTTTCGCCGACGATGTTAGGTCCCATGTAATAGGGGGCGAGCCTATTGCCATATACCGGGCACAATTCCAGACTCCGGACTCGTACTGGAAATTTTTCGTTAGAAAAACTACATTTGTCCGACCTAGGATTTGAACCCAGGACCTCGTGATCACAAAGCGATGCGCTTTGCCACCAGACCAACGAGGCAGTCAAAGTTGTAAAAAAAAGAATGATAAATAGAAAGGCCAGTCCAATTAATTTATAAGACTAGCCCGCTGAGTTTCTCTCCGGATCTTCTCAGTGTGAGGCCGCGTTCTGATCCGGTGGTACTTGAAAAAATTAATATTTTTTTGACTTTGTAAGCGCGATTGTATTAGAAAATATCAAAAGTAAGAAATGTCAGAGGTTAGTTTTCTTAGCCAAGTATGAAATTTTAAACACATGACTTTACTCGGCTAAGTAAATTCTTGAGACTAAGTAATTATATGTCTATAAACACGGGTGTAAGTGATAACCGGGACCAATGGCTTAGCGTTTCTTCCGAAGCGGGTGTGTGTTTGTGTGTGTGTGTGTGTGTGCGGGGGTGTGAGTGTGTGTGAGTGTGTGGGTGTGTGTGTGTAGGTGTGTGTGTGTGTGTGTGTGTGGGTGTGTGTGTGGGTGTGTGTGTGGGTGTGTGTGTGTGTGTGGGTGTGTGTGTGGGTGTGTGTGTGTGGGTGTGTGTGTGTGGGTGTGTGTGTGTATAGGTGTGTGTGTGTGTGTGGTTGTGTGTGCGTGTGGGTGTGTATGGGTGCGTGTGTGTGTATGATCTACGCTGTTGACCGCGGGGCCTTTACAGCTTCACCAGACAAGAGGGCGAGCGTGCGACCACTACGGTTTTCCGAAGCACGGGGAAACTCTAATATGAAAATGCTAGCAAGAGACGAGAGTATGAAAATTTCACACATGGTCACCCATCTCAGACCGACCGAGTCGAACACTGCTTAAAGTCTTGAACGCTGGGAACACCGCGGCCGCGTTCGGAAGTTAGCTTGATAAGTTCCAACGGCAGGTGGCCACAAAGCTGCCTCCACTCTGCTCTGAATCCATGAGGTATGATCTAATCTCTCTCACTTTGATTTGTAAGAGAACAGCAGCCTTTTTCTGAGCAGTGGGACAATATTATTTGATTTATTGTTAATCTCCGTAATCGGCGCGCGTGTATGAGACGAACTATGAAAGTGGAGGAAGCCAGAGAGGTATGTTAGGAAAGAACCTGTTGGAACTCTGTACTATGTGCCTACCCTGCAAGGGATCTGGCGTGATGATATAGATAAATAGATAAATTTTAAATAACGTATATTTACCTTGGGCTTGTGTGGTTGGTGTACCAAACCCAGGTGGAGCTCCCTGCTGCTGTGGGGCACCGCCAAACGAAAGATTCTGTGGTACATTCTGGATAAAAAAATATTTAAAAAATACTTTTTAGGAACAAGCTTTTATGCAGCTAGGTAATGGTGGTAAAATTAAATGTGTTTACAAAACTTTATGCGTATGCTATTTCCTTTCAGGAGTCTCCTCCCCTCGTCTAGGGTCAACTTTTAGTGCAGTAGACATGTCATAGCGGAACTTGGAACAGGCTATCATAATTCAATGCGTATACAACATTTTTTGCCTGTCATGTTGACCGTTGAGGAGTTCCCTGATCGGGAGCCAACCCTGTAGCAGCCAATCCAAAATTCCAATTTAAAATGGCCAATCCATATTAAATATATCATTATCATGTCAACCCGTAGTCACCCACTGTTGAGTGTAGGTCTCCTCATTAGCACGCCATTCTTATCTATTGGTAGCTTTCCTCATCCATTGCTTTCCCATCACTCTGACGATATCATCGGACCACCTGGTAGGCTGGCGGCCCACTTTTCTGCGTCCTGTTCTCGGTCTCCAGTCCAGAACCTTTCGACTCCATCTGCCATCCGTCCTTCGACTGGCATGATGTGTAGTGTTTTTTAAACACTAACATATTCATTATTAAATCAGAGACCCCGCATTTTTTGAATGTTACTTCAGTCATATTGATTTTATTCGTATAAAATGTAGTCTATGTTACCCAGATCATAATAAAGAATCGATTGACACCTCGTTCATCAAAATCGGATGAATAGTATAGGCGCTACGGTGACACATATATAAATACCCACATACATAAACTTCTAAAAAAGTAGCTATGTCTTCCTTTTGTCTTTCCCGAAGTCGGGTGGAAAAAGTGCCGTTAGAGATGGCAAGGCGACATTTAAATGAGATTAAAAGACGTCATACCTGATTAACCGGTTGCCCAAATCCTGGGCTACCAACAGTTTGGTTGGGTGGTGGTGATTGGAAGCCTCCAAAGTTCATGGGTTTGCTGGCACCAAATGCGGAGCCAGCGGTCGTTGGGGCCGGTGCAGAAACTGTTAAGAGAACATTAATAATGATACTTCTGCATATAATAGGACCGCATTTCCCAATGTATGGCTTGCGATCCACAGTGTGACCTGTTGGAACTCTGTACTCTCTGCCGTCCCCTCAAGGGATCTGGCGTGATGATATAAGTATAGGTAGTATATTAGTGTAATTGGCGCTCGTAGCGCTGTGGAGGCGCTCGTAGCGCTGTGCGACCGCGGTGTTCTTACCGATTGCCAAGGTTAAGCAGCGTTCGACTCGGTCGGCCCGAGATGGGTGACCGTTTGTGGCATTTTCATATTCGAGCGTCTTCGTGCTTCGGCTACCACTTAATGTGGTAGTCGTTAAGCCAAGATGGAAGCCTTAAAATACGGCTTGATAAGTTCCAGGTGCCCACAAACCTGCCTGCCAGCAGGTGGCCACAAACCTGCCTCCGCCAATCCGCACTGGGTCCGCGTGGTGGAGTATGACCTAATCTCTCTCACCTCGATTTGTGAGAGAAGGCCTTTGTCCAGCAGTGAGCAGTATAGGCTGATATTATAGTGTAATGTAGTACTGAGGCTGCTACGAGCTGTTTTTACTCTTGTTAAGCTGTAAAGACCCCGCGGCCAACAGCGTAGATCATTCACACACACGCAGTTTTTACCACGATTCTATTAACTAGCTTTCTTATCTGTTTGTTCAGTACAGGCACAAGCAATAATATAAATAAAAAACATCGTCACCCTTATATTCCCCAAGCGGCGGTGGCAGAGGTGTACTAAGTACACCCACGTTTCGCCGACGACGTTAGGCCCCATGTAATAATATAACGAGGCAGTCAAAGCAATAATATAATTATTAATTACAGTACTACAAGGAACTTTATAGTTACAATTCTAAGTTACTATAAGATTACACTAAGCTGTTGGACTTCCATAATGAAATAAATAAATAAATATTTTGGGCTAAAATCGGAACTAACGCTGTCAATACAATACAATATACTTTACCTATAATAAAAAATAGGGAAAGAAAGAAAAGTATAGGACAAAGCTATCGGTACAGTAAGGCGGCTCTTAAAGCGATTTCTTCCAGGCAACCTTCAGGTAGACGACAGAGATGCTTACAATAAAAATAAAAATGGGTAGAGTGTAACAATCTCAAAGAATTTTAACAAAAATAATAATAATAAACAATTTAAGACATATTCATTAAAAAAATAAGTCAAATTTACCTATTATACGGCATATAAATATATGACAGAACAAGTATAAGAATTACGAAACGAAACGAGTGAAATAGGAGCGAAATAGAAATTAGAGAGGGAAACTAGAAAACTAGAAGTATTAAATTGAATTTATTTTATTTTAACTGTCACTATTATAAAATTGCGATAATTAACATTAATATAATTCTTATCATTAAAACAGACACTTGGTATTAATTCAATTGTACATATTTTATTATATATTTAACTTTTAATTAAATAATTTATAAATGTCCGAAACAATTATTATGTTTTCTTAATTGTTAGGTACTTTAAGTTCTTGGATTATTCCTAATGATATTTGCATGCCTAAAGGCAGAATATGGCGTACGACCATTGTAATTTTAACATCCACTGTAACCCGTTTTCGCAAATAAACTGATTTGATTTGAAGAAAATGTGCTTTAATATCACGCTTAAATATATTCAAGGACTTGGCATGTCTTATGGGCTCAGGTAAGCCGTTCCAGAGACGGATACTCTAAACAGTGAAAGAATTAGTAAAGAAGTTAGATGAATGGGAAGGAATTGTAAGGCGAAGTGTATCAGAGGAGCAAAGGTCACGAGACTGAGTGGAAGCGAGAAAGGAGAAACGCCATCAAGTGAAATGTAGTATTATGACAGTTGCTGATAGCTATAAAAATGACCAAAGTTCTTTTTTTTATTAGTAACTATCTGAACGCAACTGTTGAAACATGGCAGAGAAATATCCCTGGGAGTAGGAACATTTTACTAAATCACCTTTCAATGTCATCTATGGGCCAATAAATTCTTTCCCACTAAATACATATTCTAGTATATGATCACGCCAGCTCCCTCGCGGGGTAGGTAGAGAGTACAGAGTTCTTTCCTTACAGACCTCTCTGGCTTCTTCCACTCTCATAGTTCGTCTCATACACGCTCGCCGGTTACGGAGACTCTTGACCTGTCCTTCAGATAAGACACGGTCTATTTGGTCATGGTAAGATAGTCTAGGTCTTCCCCGGTACCTATAACCTTCCACTTTCGCATTGTATATCTGTTTTGTCATTCTTCCTTCTGACATTCTTTCTATATGCCCGTACCACCGGAACATACCCTTTCTCATCTTTACACCGATACTATCTTTCATACCTACTCGCTTTTTTACTACGCTGTTGCGAATACGGTCGGTCAGCGTGACTCCGCACATCTTCCGCAGAACTCGCATTTTGACCACATTTATCCTGCTTTCGTTCTCCTTCTTACATACCTAACTCTCACTGCCATATGGCACTACTGGTCTCTGTCATTAAGCTTTATGTCGTTTGCAAAAAGAAAATCATCATCATCATCATCATCTCAGCCTATACTTGTCCACTGCTGAACATAGGCCTCCCCAATCGCTTTCCAGCGTAACCGGTCCGATGCCACCTGCATCCAACGACTTCCTGCGATTTTCACAAGATCGTCGGTCCATCTGGCAGGCGGTCGTCCCACGCTGCGCTTGCCAATACGTGGTCTCCACTCTAGAATCTTTCTGCCCCAACGCCCGTCCGATCTACGCGCTATGTGGCCCGCCCATTGCCACTTCAGCTTGCTAATCTTAACGGCTATGTCGGTGACCTTGGTTCTTCTACGAATCTCCTCATTCCTGATTCGATCGCGTAGAGAAACGCCGAGCATAGCTCTCTCCATAGCTCGCTGAGCAACTCTGAGCTTTTTTATGAGACCTATAGTAAGAGACCACGTCTCTGATCCATATATCATCACTGGTAACACACACTGACTAAAAACTGCTAGAAAATGCTATATAGAAATTTATAATCTAGCAAACTGATTAAAAAAGTAATGCAAATTGTTATTTACTTCATACAAAATTGTTTCAAAAGTTATTAACTTACATCGTTTTCTTGAATTCATTATGATACAAAATTCCGAATTATTAAAATAACACAACAATAGATTATTAATAATTAAATAGATAATTCATTAGCAGACAATCACAAAAATTAAATTATACACAGAACAATCTAGAGAGGGTATTTAAAAAATATATTATAGACTACTGACATACCTCCCATTTCTTTATTTTTTTTTTCAATTGCCGCCATGTAGTGACGTAAGTACTACATGTTTTTTTTTATACTTAAAGACAGTTTGCTATACCCAGTTATGTATTCCCGACCCGTACTCAGTTCAGTGCAAGTACATAAGAAGATTGATGCAATAAAAATATCTTTTTTAAATTTGAAGTCCGTACCGGTTAGTAAAGTCAGTTGCACCGTCAGTGGCAGCGTCAGTTGCACCGACTTCAAATATTTATTTTATGATATTTAAAGTCGGTTTACCTTTTTTTAAAAACAGATATTTATTTTACAATTTTAAGTGACGATTGAATTATTTAGTAATATTTATATGCCTATATTTTATTATTTTGCTTAGTTGTACAGGATTGATATAATAACCATAATAACGGAATCTATACATTCGTGCTGTTCGCCGTTAAGGAGTCCCTTGGTGTATCTTCCAAGTCCAAAGTTCAATACCGATTTCATTAAAATGGGACCACCTCGAAACTATACTAAACCCAACGCAAAAAGAATCATCAAAATCAGTTAATAGATAAAGACATTATAAAAAACACAGACGAATTGTCAACCTCTCCTTTTCTGAAGTCGGCTAACATACTGCTTAGTTCTATAGTAGGGTACCTATTGGATTGATGTAATACCCATAATATCTCAATTTACACATTCCTATTCTTTGTCGTTAAGGAGTTCCCCGGTGTATCTTCTAAGTCTAATGTCCAATGCTAATGAAATTAGGGACCACCTTGGAGATATACTAAACCCAATGCAAAAAGAATAATCAAAATCGGTCCACAATTGACGGAAATATAGCTGAACATATATAAAAAAAAAGAAAAAAAAATGCACACCTACAACCGAACATAGAACCACCTCCTTTTTGAAGTCGGTTAAAAACAAACAAACAAAGAATAAGATACAATGTGATACTACGATCAGTATTGTTTGCTACGGTGTGAGCTGTGTCGAAAGGTGTTTGGCTCAGCATGTGCTGGAAGGGGTCACCTCCAACACTGATATTCAGTCAAACGGTTTTTACGTAAACATGGCTACCCTGTATAGAGTGACGTAATCGCACATACTACAGACACAGTAAATAAATATCGCATATGTAATATAGAGAAAGAAGCAAGTACAATATAAATAATAATAAATATACCGGCCACCGGTAATTAGGTATCACTAATTATGGTCGGTGTCCGTCCCCTTTGAAATAGTCCAGTTTTTGTCCATCAAACCTCATTTACATAGCCCTTGTTTTCTTTCCATAATTTACAATAGTCCTTGCACCTGCCGGGGTCAGTTCGCTGGTTGTGTTTCTTCATTTTCAACAAGTGATCTCAGCAGGTGGCTTACATAACATTAACTTCTCGCAAAGGGCCTCTACGTGTTGGTCTCCATGCAAGCCTTTCAAAGGTCCGGGTAAAGCCCGTGAATCTCAGCAAGATAAATATTTTGATAAAATTAAATAACATATAATATATTCATTTATGAGAGTTATAAATCAAAAGAAAATGCCGCGTTAAGTGAATGGGAGGAGTTTAAATCCCAGGAAACCGGTTCATAGCGCGCGGCTTTCGGCGCATCTTTGTTTATCAGGTTAAAAAGTATGACCTGATGTTAAACATGACTATTTACAGCTATAAAACATCAAACTATTCTCAAAAACTACCAAGTTGAGTGGCATTTAGGACCAAAAGTTTAACTTAACATGTCTTCTGAAACACAGACTCTTGAAAATGGAATTGTCACAAAAAGTTATTCATCTTAGACCGACATGAAAGCAGAATCATGTGGGGATCCACAGAGTCTTAATCTGGGCCATTCCGATCTCGGTCCCGATCTATTCGCGCCTGTATTAAAAAGGCGACTACCCGATATTTCTCGAACGCGTCTAATCATAGTAATCCGCTAATCGTAGACGCCGCCGACTACGAACCTAACTCAACCTAACCCCTCCTATCAGCTCCTATCCGCTACCGCCATCCGCGGCATGTTTTCACCGACCCTCCAGATGCCCTTACATCCCTTTTTTCGGATTCAGATACCGCACACAGGACCAGACACCGACCTCGTCGGCGACGTCGAAGAATCCCTTGCCCGCAGCTGGAACAGAGCACCACGGCGAGACACCTAGTATACGCTCTCCCCCATAGCGACTGCCCAAGCCGAGGCCGTTACACGTTGAGGTGCCCTTGAGCTAGTTGCCCCTTTGCCCTTCTGGCCCGAGAGTGGTCGCACACTCGCCCTCTTGTCCGGCGAAGCTGTAAAGGCGCCGCGGCCAACAGCGTAGATCATTCACACACACACAAGTCTTAATCTGGGATGTTTATGTAGCACAATCCAATGTCCCACCTTATATAAAATGCCCTGCGTGCCATAATATTTGCACGCAGCAAGATTTGATGTCTGCTTCCGACAATGCAATCAGTGTGGCTATCTTCTGGGCCACATTCATATTTCTTTTGTAAATAAACGTAGCCCCACACTAGGGATTATTCCTGTGATGGGTGTGTTTACAAACATGAAACTCACATGTGCGAACACCCAGACCAAAACGAATAATTGTTGGTCAAACAAAGATTTGCCCTGTGCAGGAATCAAAGCCGCGACTATTCAACCTATTTGGTGGAGTGGCTTAAACTCTTAACCACTACGTCACTTACTACACCACTCTGTCTAGGTATATGTGTATCTAAATTTTCAAGTCTGTAAACACACCCACAACACGCGAATTAATCCTAGTGAGGGGCTACAATTTTTTTTTATACTAAATTAAATGTTTGCTGAAAGGCGCAGCTGGCTATACATAATGGTGAGCTTGCCCCAACGCTGTTATATGGCAGCGAGAGCTGGGTATGTGTTATATTGTTGATTTGTTGACATGGATTTATGAGAACGAGAATAGGGTACTTTTCTACTTTGTTTATTAATAATGTGGATTAAGTGGGTAGATAAATAAGATCATGACATACGCACTCTTGTACAATGGCTACTTAGCAAAATACATGATTTACATTGAGTTGGTGTTTTACTAAAGTTCAGGACTTAATAGTATGTAAGATGGAGAATGAAAGTAGGATAAATGTGGTGGAAACGCGAGCTCTGTGGAAGATGTGCGGAGTGAAGCTGACCGACCGTATTCGCAACAGCGTAGTAAGAAAGCAAATAGGTATGAAAGAGAGTATCGGTGTAAAGATGAGAAAGGGTATGCTCCATTGGTTCAGGCATATAGAAAGAATGACAAAACTGATATACAATGCGAAAGTGGAAGGATGTAGGTACCGGGGAAGACCTAGACTATCTTACCATGACCAAATAGACCGGGTCTTATCTGAAGGACAAGTCAGGAGTCTCCGTAACCGGCGAGCGTGTATGAGACGAACTATGAGAGTAGAGGAAGCCAGAGAGGTATGTAAGGAAAGAGCCTGTTGGAATTCTGTACTCTCTGCCTACCCCATAAGGGATCTGGCGTGATGATATAGATAGATAGATTGAATGTTTGCCGTTGTTAAACTAAGAAGATCTGGGACTGACCAATGTAATTAGTTAATGTATTCGATCAACTCACATAAAGATGATGTTGCCGCAGTAGTCTTATTGGCAAATGCGAAACCTCCAAATGCCGGAGCACTCGTTGTGGGTTGACTTGCGAAATTGAAAGCTGGTTTATTTTCTGAAATAAATAAAAGAGAGTTACACTTATATCCCTATGTGAGACAGGTGTACTGTGTATATAAATTGCACATGATGTTAAAAGCCCTAATGTATTGGTGTGCAAATTATCATTATACTAAGCACAATGTGGACTGAGCCCATCGCTCGTAGAACTGAAGGCTATTAGAGCAGAAAGGTTCTCGAGTGGCGACCACGTCCGGAAGACGTGGAGTGGGCAGACCCCCCCACGCAATAACTATTCTTGATGCTACACTAATTTTCACTGGGTCGGCAAAGTATGACTAATCTCTCTCACCTTGATTTAAGGCCTTTGTCCCCCAGAGGGGTACAAAATAGGCTCATTTATAACATTACTCGCTTGGTCAAATGCATAAGATAGTAATAAAATGGCTATTAAATATTTACTATTAATTATACTTGACAAATAAAAATTCATAATCGAGTTACATACATAATTACTTTTAATATGTTTAAATGTACCTGTACTGCCTCCTCCAAATAAAGGTTTCGATGGATCGCCACTGCCGAAAGCGAACCCTACAAACAATTTGATCTTTCAATGTTTCACAACATTGTAAAAGTTAGGTTATATGTACTAAACTTCATATTGTATCTATTCACTACACACAAATTGACGAAAAATACACTGAGTTAGAGTTGTTGTAATTTTTTAACAATGATTTATATGAAATTTAAATGAATTATAGCCATAATTACCTGTTGACGGAGTTGTCGTACCGAATGTACTTCCAGCCGTCGTTGTAGCTGAACCAAAGCTAAAACTCATGCTTAGAGTTTAAAAAATCTCCTAGAAAACGATAAAGAATCTTTAAGCACGTATTATAGTACTTTAGATATTATTTTAATCAAGTTTAGCACTTTTCCGTTACAACAACAAATAAAAGTCAACAAATGCAGCCCGCCATTGTCGCCATTTTAATTATTGATGCGTTCAGGAACTTAAAATTTTAATATGTTTAGAATGCTTTAGAAACGTTTTGTTATATTCTCAGGGTATATAACGAGTCTTTGTAACATAAATATATTTATTATAATTTGTCCTTAGGCTAAGAATTTGTCCTTCCTTTCAGTTCTTCCCGTGAAGATAGATGCTGCAAAGCACACTATTTGTATTTTACTTTGTAGATGCAATTGTAATGCGTATTATAATTATTCGTGTATTAAAAATACTGTGCAACCGTCCGGGAGGGCACATATTTTTTTTTTTTTTTAAACGTAGCCCCCACACTAGGATTTATTCCTGTATCGTGGGTGAGTTTACAAACATGAAAATTCACAAACAAATACCCAGACCGGAACAAATAATTGTGGATCACACAAAGATTTGTCCCGTGCGGGAATCGAACCCGCGACTATTAGACACAGTGGGCGGAGCGGCTTAAGCTCTTAACCACTGCGCTAAATCGTCCGTCGCAAGTTCGCTCAGCTATTAGATATTATCTATTTTTACCAAAAATAAAACCCTTAAAATGAAGCTATGTATCTTAACATGCAAAAATTACTTTTATTAACATTCTGGTCACTCAAATAATATCATATTTCACTTTTTCCCATAATTTATTGGAATACTTATATGTTAAAAATGCCATCTACCGTTACATAATTGAACTTATAAGTTACATTGATATGGACGTTTAGTTTTTACCATTTTCCGCCAGATGGCAAATACAAATGTGTGTTGGGTTGAGCATAACGTCCCTCTCGCCCTATGCCACCCCGCCCTGTGCCACGCTTAAATTGTATAGGAACATCTTATAACGTCATCTCCTTCGTATTTGCTTCGTGGTTCACACCTCGCGTACTCGATTCTTTTTTGCTACGACCAATAAACACGTAACGCGTTCGTGTTCGTGTTATGATTGTATACCAAGAGCATTTTATGACCCCTGTACGTAGTTTGCAGAGTATCGCTTTCAAACTCATTCAGTTAGCTCCGGAGCTAACTGAACGCGCTCAATTTGATACAGTCGGCCACATTCGCGCTACTTGATTTATTGAGCCTGCGTAGCATTACATACAGAATTTACAAGAGCTTTGTGGCCCATTTGCTGTAGTCGGCCACACATTCAACGACATACTACGCAGAATTGAACTTTAGTTAGCATCCAGTTTGTTGCTCGAGTCAGCTAGCCAACAGTCAGGCGTGAACTATTTGCCTAATAGGTCTGAAGGTTCAACCTCTTGGCCGCTTCGACACGGAATTTAGAGATTACGCAACCTACAGTTTAATGCGAAAGTCAAGCTGATTAAGATCCGATGGTATTGGACCATCGGATCTTAATCAGCTTGACTTTATACCTATATACTCTATACGTGCTAATAGCAGTACTCTCACATATGTACATATTCGAACGTTTCCGTAAAAAAAAGACGAAGTCATAAACTGCGTAAATCCAGGTCTCTATCTCACAGCAATGTAAAATGAATATAATACCAAAGAGTTCCAAATTACCAAAATGTAATAAGTATCAAAATTTCAAACGGTTTCCGTTTATTTTTTTAGTAACTCTTCAGTGACCATCGCACCTTAACGAATATCTGTATGTTCCTTCCATACGGAAACTTCTACAGACCACATAAATCACAAAGAACAAAGTTGTTTAACACCGAAACTGGTACGAAAATCGCGGAGACTGTTAGTACTTATTTCATTGATAAAGCATGGCATTCCGCCAGTTCGGTAACCCACCTGATTTTGCATTAATCCTCTATCTAATCTTTTCATTCGACTCCACAAGGCCACTTAACACGGCCACCTTTTAAAGAGGAATTTAGGTTTGGCGCCCAGCCAAATCCAAGGATGCAAATCATATATGTATATAGGTCTTTTATCTTGTGTACTAGTTTGTAAACAAGCTCTTTTGTCAAGCTCCGTTGAATATTTAGGGTAGTAAGTTTGGAAGTAGGCCATTTATTTTTATAACGCGATATATTTGAGGTCATTATTTTGAAGTGTCGTCGGTACCTGCTGTTATTTAGACGCCTGCAAAAAATTTACAAGTATACTTTTCTAATTATGTTTAGTATACGTCTTTACCAAGGGGTCTTTGATATAATATAACGGTGGTAAAAACTGTGTAAACGACTAAAGAGACACCGCGAATGATTTACCATAGGTGCGTTTTAAGTACAAAATATATATTTTGTAATAAAATCCCACTTAACGTCACTAAACTTAGTGAAAATATTAAAAAACGTCGACTGCAGGACAGCTCTGTAGCAGGACGTCCATTCCGCAAAACGTCAATTTCTCAGAATGTCTTTCGTAAAATGTTACTTTCGCAGAATGTATTTTTCGCAAAATGGCATTCCTATCGCTACGTCAACCATCTCTACTTTGCCTGATTTCAGCTGTTTTACATTCGGAGTGAAAAATGGAAACGATCAAATCCTATTTTAACAATTATATTTCAGACTGAAGTAAACCAACTAAACATTAACAGGTACAGTTCAAACTATGTTATATCTAGTTCGTGGTACAAACGGTACGGGGTTCGCATCCGGGCTGAGAAGCAGTCGCACGTTCACGTTGGCTCGACGCCATCTGTTCCACATCACATAATGGTCCTTCCATAGCAAGTACACTGTTACTGAGTACCCACAAAGAACTATTGCCATGAAGAAATCCATTGCAGTTTCGGTTATACGGTGGGAAATGCCTAAAAGAATTTTGGGAAGGATTATCGTATATGAGATAAGTAACTCTTTCTTATTGTTTCGACTTCGCTTTTGGAAACTTTTGACATGTCCGTCCGATAAGATACGATCTCCTTTAATGTAACTTTCTTCTAATAGCGGGTCCAATTACGGAACGAGCATCATAGATGTCATGTAAGATGCATGGAGAGAAACTGCTATCGCGGGTCGTTATTTCAGATAGAGAGGACTCGAAAAGGTTCGACCTATAGTGTTCTAGAGTCACAGCAAACAAGGTTCGTGAAAACAAATGGAATCTGCTCTGTTCTTAATTTATAGGGTCATGCTCTGTGATATGTCCTTTTTGCAGAAGAAGACCTAAATATTCCTATACACACATGTAGTGTTCAATTTGTGCTGATTCGATAATCAGCAGAAATTGAACACTACATGTATGTATGTGTGTATATAAGGCAGTTGTACCGATGTATAAGGCAGTTGTAGCTAGGTTTTTAAAAAGGTTATTTCTTCAGATTCTTTACCATCTCACAGAGTAAAAAATATACCTAACATCCCTGGGAACTGTTTTGTCATATAACCACTCCGTATATAGCAACATTGCCAATACCTTAAATAGATAAACAAAGAAAAAAAGTAAAAAAAAACAGACCTTCCTCTTTTCTAGCAGCCATGTCGAGCTTACCAAAATTGCTGCCCTCAATTACAAAGTATTGTGTGCCAACGATGCATACAGCCAGCAGACCGGCGGTCACGGTCGATAGAAGCCAGAATATCAGGCAATCGGACTGTGAAATAAAGGTATTTTTGAATGAAAGCAGTTTTTGTGTGCGTAAAGTTATTTGTGGGTAGTCGTAGTTTTTCTGATTGATAAACAATCAATCAGTTTCCTTTAAAATCACAACAACATCCTGGACATAATAACATGTATCCTTCTTTTGTATGTCCCTGTTTAACACGTACTCCACCACGCGACCCAGAGTGGATAGGTAGAGCCAGATTTGTGGCCATCTGCTGTTGGAACTTATCCAGCTGCGCGTAAGGCTTCCAACTTAGCTTAACGACTACCGTCTGTAGTGATAACCGGGACCAAAGACTTAAGGTTTCGCCACATATCCGACGTAGCGCGTTGGGAGCGCGACGGTGGTGCGACTTGAGGAGTTGCAATGTACGGAAGACGACACACAGCGCAGCCCCGCTAGGCGCGACGGCAAACGTCATGACCCGCCGCCGTCGCGCCCGACGCGCTTACAAACGAAGCACGGCGGGAGCAAGACTGCAATACGCGTGCAAGCGGGACGCTAGTGCTGAGCGGCCGCTTGGCCAGGGTGGCGTGCGCGCCGCGCTGCCGACCGACGGCCGAGCACCAACCGAACGTCTCCGTCGCGCTCCGTCGGCTATTTGACCAAACCTTTAAGAAGCCTTTCGAAGCATGAAGACGTTCTAATATGGAAATACCGCAAGCCGTCACTTATCTCGGACTGCCAAAATCTGCTTAATCTTGGTGATCTCTAAGAACACCGCGGCCTGGTAGTACCAAGAGCTTCTCGCATACATCATAAAACCACATTCAAAGTAATTTTCCTCTCCTAGATGAAATATAAAATAATAAATAATCAGCCCTTTTTTTTTGGGCAAGGACAAATCCTACATAGGATATCTGCTTGCTAGGGGGAAGCGAGGGGTTATGCTGAGACTCCTAGTTTAAACCTCTAACTTATCGCTGTGGCTGGGGCGAACTACGGAAAAGCGTGAGCATCCATCCGCATCCCGCCAGCGACCGTCCACCTTTGTCACACATCCTCTTATAGCGGTATAACTTTCCGGACACTACTTTTGTGGGGCGTATAGGGAGCACATGACACGCACTATCCTCTCGAGGGCCGGCTGTTGTGCGCACGCAACGGGTAGTCCCCCTTCCCATCACCTGCAGACTCTTATCACGGTGGCATAAGGTCGGTATAGACACGCTGTCGCCTTCTTGGTCTACGGCGACGGAGCGGATCAGATGAGGGTCAGCCTCCCTCATTCGCTCCGCCGCCGCTTTCAGAGTGATGACTTCCTCACAAAAGGTCACTGCCGCTTCCTTCCTTCCACGACCTGTCACTGTTGACCATAGCTTGGACTAAGGCCGGCAGCGGCAGATCCCTCCCCAATAATAAATCAGCCTATACTGTCCCAGTACTGGGTAAAGGTCTTCTCTCACTTATAGTAATTTGAGAGAATAAGTCATACTGCACCACGTGGACCCGATGCAGATTAGTGGAAGCACGTTTGTAGCCACCTGCTGTTGAAACATATCAAGTCGATCTCCAACTTGGCTCAATCACTTCTATATCAAGTGATAACCGGGACCATAGGCATAGACGTCTGTAGCACGGATACGCTCGAAAATGGAAATGCTATAAAGGTGACCTATTTCAGAGAGTCCGAGCTGAACTGCATAAGGGCCTCGGCCTCGAACCGCAATCGACCATTTATCGACCAGGAGAGTGACAGTGATGCAATTACTTTAATAATAATATCAGCCTATACTGCCCACTGCTGGGCAAAGGCCTTCTCTCACAAATCGTGGTGAGAGAGATTAGGTCATACTCCACCACGCGGACCCAGTGCGGATTGGTGGAGCAACTTTACAAAAGAATAATAGGGGACGGATATATTGAACGCGCGCTCGGAAATAAACGACGTATGTGCAAAAATTACATTTTATCTTTTTCTCTACGTGATCGAATATAATCGATCGATAATGGGCGGGTCACATAGCGCGAAGACCGGACGGGTTTTGGGGCAGAAAGATTCTAGAGTGGAGACCTCGTATTGGCAAGCGCAGCGTGGGACGACCACCCACCAGATGGACCGATGATCTTGTGAAGATCGCAGGCCGTCGTTGAATGCAGGTGGCATCGGACCGGCTGTACTGGAGAGTGATTGGGGAGGCCTATGCTCAGCAGTGGACAAATATAGGCTGATAGGATGATGATGATTTTCTAAAAAGACCACACTATGATATAAAAATCTGCTTCACAAGATCTTTACTGCAAGTATTTGCTATGTTTATAAGTAAATTCTAATTATTAGGCCCTTAAGCATTTCGCGTTGGAATCAGGAAATGTAAAGCAATAGAAATGACTAGATTTTTTTTCTATCAAAAAAGTTCCTCTAGTCGTGTAGTCCTTTTACCAGATTCTAAGATATAAAGTCATTAATCGTATTGCGAAATATTAAGTCTATAATCCATATACATCTTGAAGTGTATGGAATACAAAAACACATTTTTACGCGGTAGCCCCGAAACCTTGTTGATCGCTAAGAAAACCGCAGACAGGAAATACTAAGTGCGCCTGGAATATATCACAAAGCTACATTTAAAGATCTTTTTGCTTTCATAGATGAAATATATAACCCGTAACTAACAAGAAGGGAGTCCGCGTCAAAAGGGTATTTGTCAAAAGTGGTAACTAATACCGGAATTCTGTGCCCGCCCGTAGATTTGTAACGACAGTGTTATATTGCTGGAATATTTCATCATTCGCTACGTAATAGTGAGATTTCTAAGACGGCGTGTATTTGCGAAAGGATTTTGGGAGAGGACGATTTGAATTTCTTATTGGATTCATTTGAAGACGGCTTCGTCCAGTGGTTATGTTGTAAGCCCATCCGCGATGAAGGAATAATTCCTAGTTGCATTTATTTTTTAAATGGAAATTGGTCGTGAGATTTGGATTCCAAATTGATGGTAAGTTTTACAGCCTCTAAGCAATATATTAATATTCTGAGAATCATAATCAACGTTAGCTAAAAGTCGTCGACTGTAGGGCAACGGCCCTCCCCAAAGATCGTCTTTGTCGTGGTGCTGTATTATTTAGGTATCTCCTAATTTTCCTAAGTATGTATTTGAAACTTGAACACTTTGAGAGGAATTCTTTTTTATTTATTTCTCCACCTCCGTGAACCTAGTCCATAGAGGCTCACAAACATTTCCAAAGCGATGAAATAAAACTATTTTTTCGGATTTTATCGCGGTACATTTTTGATTTTTAAGTTTTCGACGTTTCGAGTGCTTTGCAGCACCCATGGTCACGGGAGGGACTGAGGTGTTAGACATCCAAAAGGCATAGTTGTTCCGGGGTACCCCCAAACTGCTAAATTACCGTCGCTCCAAGAAGTCTGCAGTGTCTGAACATGTCCTTGACCCACCCACCCGCACCCGCTATAATATCAGATTTGATAGTAGTAGTAGACCACAAATCCTCGTGAAAGAACACCGATTCCTGCCAAGGATGGTTCGCGAGGCTATTGAAATTTTAAGAAATCCTTATTTTAATAGAGAAGATGGATGGGTGCATCCATCGACTTGGGATCCGGTAATTAATATAATCAAATCCAAAACCAAGCATAACACTGCAAGACCTCAAGACACCGTGAGCTCATTCTGCGTAGATCAGACCAACAAAAATAATTAAGAAGTTTGAGGGTACCCCGGAACAACTATGCCTTTTGGTCGTCTAACACCTCAGTCCCTCTCGTGACCATGGGTGCTGCAAAGCACTCGAAACGTCGGGAACTTAAAAATCAAAAAATAAACCGCGATAAAATCTGAAAGAATAGTTTTATTTCATGTGTAATATTCGCGTAAATCGAAGAACTCAGTATTTCCAAAGCGAGGTTAGAAGAGTCTTATTGGTACACCATAATTTCGCCGACGATTTAAGGTTCCACTGGAATGGAAGAAGAACTACTTCTATAATACCAGGCACAATTTCAGACTCCGGACAGCTACTGAGCTACGCTGTCAAAATGTTGATATCTACATACAAAAAAAAATTGGTACTTCTGTTCCCCAAGAAAAGCATCGCGGTGAAAAGAAATATGTCGCCAGTTAACCGACGTTACTCAACTTTGATAGACTACGTGTGACGTCACCAGCGACACAAGCCACCGAAAAAAACAGCAGCATAGAATTTGATAACTTACATACGCATATTCCATAAGCCCCACACATATCCCGGCTTCACCGTAATTAAAGTGTCGAGAACAAAACAAAAGGCGAACAATAACCGGTTCGAAACGCCAGTAAATTCAATAAGCGACAGAGACGGCAGAAATCCAATATGTGCGTGTCTCGTCACGCTACTTCGCGTGTGTGTAGAAGTACAAACTATCTATATCGTCAGGTCCATTGGGGGTAGGTAGATAATACAGAGTTCCAAGAGGCTCTTTCCTTACAAACCTCTCAGGTTTCCTTCACTTTCATGGTTCGTCTCACACACGCTCGCCGCAAGGCGCGAATCTGGCGTGATGATAAAGGTACATAGAAAATTTTACACTATCTATTCGGTGTCTGGCTAGCAATGTCTTTAGAATATTGTTAGGAATACCCCGTTTTTGCAGAGTCTCGGAGATGTTAACACCGTGCCAGACTGATGGTTTTTCATCCGTCGTTCACACGCTCGCCGGTTACGCACTCTTTACTTGCCCTTCAGTAAAAACTATAATAACCGTTAATCAATAAACATGCTTACATCCTACAACAAAGGTTATTATTTGAAGCAATTTTAGTGAAATATGGTAAACACATTTCATAATCTTTTGAACGTGTCGGCGATGTTTAAAAAACGTTGGTTATGTGCCCCTAGCAATTTTGGCAAGTCATGTTCTTAAATTTAATTGTTAGATATGTAAATGTTGATTTTTAATTTATATGATTTACGTCGTAAATGTTTGATGAATCCATGTTTTTGTACATAGTTACTGAGTGATAGGTCGAATATTACCATAGGAGTTGTTGCGCATGCTGTGATCTCACTTTATAAGAGGGACACACTTCATATTTACTTTATTGTAAATATCGAAAAAATTGTAGGTTTAATCTTCTGTTAGAGATCCAAAACAAATATTGTATTTTTAATTAATATTTCGTATAATATTATAAAGTTTCAAACGGCCCTGATTTGATAGAGCATCAAAATAATATAATTAGGGACTCGAAACGCTAGAAAATTCAATAAGCGACAGAGAAACGACAGGAATCCAATATGTGCGTGTATCCTCGTCAAGTCACTTCGTATTTTAGCCATGTTTGAAGCCCCACCGCCCCCTTGCGGTCACCGCTGAGATATTGTCGTTGATGTTTGAGAAACGCTGGTTATGTGTCACTAGCAATTTTGAAACCTCATTAGGAATAGTTGTATGTTCGAGAAATCTATTGTGAAAGATGTAAATGTTTTGTCTATATGTGTCATTACGTCAGATCCCTTGCATGGTAGGCAGAGAGTACAGAATTCCATCAGGTATTTCTTTACAGATTTCTCTCGCTTCCGTCACTGGTCTTATACACACTCGTCGGTTATAGAAACTCTTGCCTTACCCTTCACAGGGTAAGATCTTTTTTATACTTGCTTTAACGTTAAAATTAAATAAGTTCTGTTTATCAATATATTTGATCGATGGTTCTGTTGTATGAAATTATTTATTTCTTATTTCTATAGGGACAAAAATGACCTGTCATTTTGTCCTTCGATTTGTAAATACGACTTTAGGAGTAGATAATATTGCCTTTGTAAACATTTTACTAGCAGTGATAGCCTAGTGGTTAGACCGTTGGACTGCAAAGTCAGAGGTCTCGGGTTCAAACCCAGGCACGCACCTCTGTCTTTTCGAAAGCATGTGCGTATTTAAAATTAATTATCACTTGCTTTAACGGTGAAGGAAAACATCGTGAGGAAACCTGCATGCCTAAGAGTTTCTCGAAGGTGTGTGAAGTTCGCCAACCCGCACTGGGCCAGCGTGGTGGACTATGGCCTAAAAACCCTCTCAGTTTGAGAGGAGGCCCGTGCCCAGCAGTGGGACAGTTTCTTAACAGGGCTAATATTATTTTTGGAATCGCTACCTTTATCAAGAGGCTTTATTTCTTTCTTTTTGCCAGGTTTTTATAGACATGGTTGTATATGATCGCAAACACATTTCCATTGGGTAAACATATCAATTTGTTATTCAATAACAAGGTATTTGGGATTACTTGTAATGTCACTTAAATGGTACTGCTTGGAGGAACTTACTTCATGTTCAAGTTAGAGATTGAAACAACAACTCTATAGCAATATTTCGTGATTTTGTTTATAGAATAAACGGAAGAAAGGTTTTGATTTTTGGAACAAGCGGTTCGGCGGCGGAAAAAAACGTTAGGAGTAGTTCGGTTCCGTCCGGCGTAGTTCGGATGTTATCGTGTGTGTGTGTGTGAATGATGTACGCTGTTGGCCGCGAGGCCTTTACAGCTTCACCGGACTTAAGGGCGAGCGTGCAACCACTACGCTCTAGCCAGCCAGAAGGGCAAGAGGCGACATACTCGAGGGCGCCTCGAAGAGGTGCCCTCGGTTGGGACAGTCGCTGTAGGGGGACGGGTGCACTACTAAGTGCACCGGTCAACCGCCGGCTATGGGAGGGGATCTACTACTACGTCGTCGTCGTCGCCCGTATTCTGAGCGGAAAGAAGGGATGACAAAGCATCGGGGGGGTCGGTGAGAACATGTCGCGGCCGGCGGTGGCGGCAGGGGTCGGGGGGGAGATCGTAGTCGGCGGTGGCTACGATTAACGGATTCGCATGGGTAGATGCGTTCGCGAAGTGACGTGTTGACGCCTTTTTAATAAAGGCGCGAATAGGTTCGAGACCTAGATCGGAGTGGAGGTCGACGTTCCGTACGAACCAGGGGGCTTCTACGGCTTTACGGAGGAAGCGGTTTTGAACCACTTGGAGTTTATCGATGTGAGAGGGGGCCGAATGCCCGAACACAACACACGCATAAGTCATGATGGGTCGAACGCAAGTTTTGTAAAGTGTCACCTTATTTGTAAGGGACATTTTACTCCGCTTGCAGATTAACGAATGGAGACGACCGAGCACAAATGATGCTCGGTGACGGACCCGCTTGATGTGCGGGCCGAAGGACATGGTACTGTTTAAGTGACCCCTAGATATTTGACCTCTTTGACCCAGGGAATGGGTCGGTCGAACATGGTCACTTGGCCGAGATTACTTCTAGGGCGGCGCAGGGAGTGGCGCGGGGTGGCACCTCTGGAGAAGAACACCGCAGCGCTCTTGTCCGGGTTCACCTCAATACGCCACTTCCTGAACCAATTCCCTAGGGAATTGGCGGATGCCTGAAGGTGTCTGGTAATGAAACCCTTATTCCTATGCGAGACGTAGAGAGCGGTATCATCCGCGAAAAGGGCTAGATGCGCCTTACTCGAACGAGGAATGTCGTTCGTGTAAAGGCTAAACAGGAGCGGAGAGAGAACTGAGCCCTGTGGGACTCCAGCACTGATGGAGTGGGAAGTGGAGCGCGTCATTTCGACGCGATAACGGAAGGCGCGATTCGACAAGAAGTCTCGTAAGATGAGCACGAGTCTGTCCGGCACACCCAATTGGTAGAGCTTGTAGATCAAGCCGTTGTGCCAGACTCTGTCGAATGCCTTCGCGACATCTAGGAAGAGGGCGCCAGTGTAGATGGGTTTGGGTCTATTGAGACCGGAGAGGATGTGCTCCGTGATGCGGTGCACTTGGTGGACGCAAGAGTGTTTGGCTCGAAAGCCAAACTGCTCGTCGATAAGGATACCCCTGGACGTTACGAAGTCTTTGAGCCTCGCCAGAAGTAGGCGCTCGTATATCTTGGCCAGGGAGTTGAGGAGACTGATAGGGCGGTAGCTCGCGGGGAGATTGCGAGGTTTGCCGGGCTTGGGAATGCCTATGACGTCCGCCTCCTTCCACTTAGCGGGGAAGGTGCAGTTCGTCATGGCGGCGTTCAAAATGGCCACCAAGAGGCAGATGAGCTGGGCGGGCAGGCATTTCAGAACGCGATTCGAAATGCCGTCAGGGCCGGGGGCTTTTTTAGTTTTAAGACCCATAATCAGATCTTCGACCTCCGTTTGCGTGATAGGAGGCAAGGAATCGACGGGGGGGAGGGATGCCCTGCGCTCGACTTCCCTGTCGACCGCGTCGACGTGGGACTGGTCAACGGACTGAGAGCTGGGGGCGCACTGGCTCTCGAGGGAGTCGGCGAGAAGCTCGGCCTTTTCGTCGTCGTCGAAGGCTGGGGGTGCTGCGCCTGAAGGGCGGGGCAGCGGGGGCATGTCAGTCGTGGAGTCGGATTTGAGGCTACGCGCCAACTGCCAGTAGGCCAGATGCGACGGCGCGATGCCCTCTAGGAGGACACCCCACCGTTCCTCCCGGACCTCCGCGACACGACGCTTTACCTCTCGTTGTAAAGCACGCATCCGGGCCCGATTGGCTTCGGTGGGGTAGGAGTCGTACGCTCGGATAGAAGCTTTCTTTGAACGAATGAGATCCCTAACATCGTCCGGCAGTCGAAAGCGGTTGAGGTAGAGATCTTCCACCTCGACTTGCTTGGACGATCGACTGACAGCCGATCGGATGTGCTCGGTGAAGGCATCTACGGCCTGATCGGTGTCCTGAGGGGACGGGATGGAGTCCGAGCTGAGAGGCAGGGGGGGAGGGTCGGCATCCGCCAAGGCCGTGCTTAGCGCATGCCAATCCACCACCGTCTTTTTGGGTCGCTGAGGGGCGGAAGGGGGGGAACCGAGTCTCATGACTACAGGTCGATGGTCAGAGTCGAGTTCCTGGACCACTTCCAAGGAGTGCAGCTGTAGGGTGACACCCTTCAGAAGCGCCATGTCCAGGACGTCGGGTCGGTGATTGGGATTGTTAGGATAGTGGGTAGGGTGCATAGGTGCGATGACGTCAAAGTCGAGAACGTCGACCAGGGCGTCAAGGCTCCTACCGTTAGGGGAAGTGGTGAGACCGTTCCAGGCCACGTGCTTGCTGTTGAAGTCGCCCGCCAGAATGACGGCGCTTCCCAGATTGAGGAGTGCTTCAAAGTCACTCCTGAGAACGGATTTAGTGGGGGAAAGGTAAACGGAGGCGATCACGATGGGCTGGTGCCCCGTGAGAGAGACGCGACATACCGAGGCTTCGATGTTGGTGAGCGCGGGGGATCGAGAGGGATGCAGTGCAGGGACCTCCTGTAGTAAATGAGAGTACCGCCTCCGCGGGAGCCGATTCTGTCATTGCGCACGAGGTTGTAGTTTGCGATCCTAGGATCGCGTTGTGCGGGCTTCAGGAAGGTTTCCTGCACGAGGAGGATATCAAGTTGGTGATCTCGGAGGAAATCAGCAACCTGATCTCGCTGGGAGCGAAGGCCATCGGCGTTAAAGAACGCCAGGGATAGGTTGTGGGGCTTTTGGCGGGGAGATCGTAGATCCATTATTGGGTGCGGGGGGGTTGGGTTTTGAGGGACGCCAGGACGTCATATACGTCCCTGTATTCCGCGGCCAGGAGAACCTGGTCCGCCAAGTTGGTGGCGGCGCGGAGTCGAAGTTATCATAAGCGCTGGCCGCCATACTTATTTACATGACGTATTAGTTAAATGTGCTCGATAGTCAGAGTATACTCCCGATAAATAAAATCGTTTTACAATAACTAACAATTAAAATAAGTTGCATTGTCTGATTAGAACTTCGTTCCTGATGCGGATCCCCCGACCGCACATTGTAGTTTTTTTATAGATTAACCCCTCGTTCGCAGGACGCATTTCAAAGCGGGGGGCGAAAGTGTTGTACCGCGCCTTAATAAATGTACTATTAATCATGTTCAATTTCGATTCGACGCTAGAACCTCGTGATTACAATCCGCATAATACGCTACTAGACCAACGAGGCCGTAATTTTTAATTATTCTCAAAAATAACATTATCATAAATTATCATTAAAAATTAAAAACAACAAAAACACGTTGTTTTATTAATTACCCAAAGCATTAACGTGATTAAATTAAGAAAAACAGGACCAAATTGCCGATATTTTGGGGCAAAATAATTTCAGTGTGAAACCATTTATCAAATATTGCGGTCACTCCATTAGCCTTACAAACTCTAGACTTACAAAAAACATTGTGACAAAAAATGGATTTTTGTACGAAAATGTTTAAGAAAACGGTCAGGAAAGATTCCTGTACTGATGGTTCCGTGATGTAGTTACTCTGACACCATTACGGTTATAGAAATCTTAATAGCTTAAACATTAACTTCTTGGAAGGGCTCTGTGCGTAAATAAGAATCAAAATATTTATTCATGTAAAACATTATAGTATTTATGAATCGTCAGAAAAGTAACAAAGTCTCTACCGCCACTTTTGAATGTCATTCCTGTGGAGAAGGGCAAGAAACTCCACGATGACTCTTTTAAAATAAAAAAATTACAAACTTTTTCATCTACATTTTGATGTGGGGTATGGGAGAATAATGTAGGATGGTCATTTTCATCTACATTTTGATGTGGGGTATGGGAGTACAATGTACGTGTAGAACCTATGTCCCCACGCAGTTCTTTAAAAGGTCACACACACAAATGAAAAAAATACCACAAACGTGCATTATGTTATTCAGTGTGTGTGTGAGTGATGTACGCTGTTGGCCGCGAGGCCTTTACAGCTTCACCGGACTTAAGGGCGAGCGTGCAACCACTACGCTCGAGCCAGAAGGGCAAAGGGCGACATACTCGAGGGCGCCTTCGGTTGGGACAGTCGCTGTGGGGGGACGGGGTGCACTACTAAGTGCACCGATCAACCGCCGGCTATGGGAGGGGATCTACGACTACGTCGTCGTCGCCCGTATTCTGAGCGGAAAGAATGGATGACAAAGCATCGGGGGGATCGGTGAGAACATGTCGCGGCCGGCGGTGGCAGCAGGGGTCGGGGGGATGTCATTCAGTACTGTGTGGACCATTGTATGCAATACTGTAACTAAACTTGGAATTATGCAGCATATCTTCAAAAAGTCCTTTCCAATGTAGCATAATACCCTCATAAGTTAAAGAAACTTGTAACTAGGTACCCTTATCATCATGGTAGGCTGAGACATGATCATCATGATAGGCAGAGAGCACAGAGTTCTAACAGTTTGTTTTCTTACAGATCTATCTAGCTTCCTCCATTCTCATAGTTCGTTCCAATACTTTTCAATGAATTGTAAATACTCTTATAACTTAAAAGGGTATTCCAATTCATTGGAAAGTATATTTTGCAAGAATAATCTGTGTGTCAGTCTGTGTCATATTTGTTTGTGTATTGTGAAAAAAAACGCTCGTAGCTCTGTGTATTATACAAAGTGTAGCATAATTAACGCAAGACCTGAAAGTAGTTAGTTCTAAGTCAGTAACTAAATTGATTCCAACAATTATTAATGTACTTTACATTTTTTTTATTTGCAAATATGCTGTCACTCCTTCAGTACGCTATAACAAACTAAATATGTTCTTGATTCAAAGTAATACGGAGATTTCAAATGCATTTCTAAAACACATTTCTCAATACGCACACATACACGTACAAGTTTCATTGTTAATTGGGGTGTAAAAGTGCTAAAAAAAGGGTAAAAACCTTTAATATGCAAATTTGGTTTTCGTTTTGAATTTATGCTGCAATTCTCTAATCGGGGTATCTGAGGTCTTGCGTTATTTACGATACATCGTGTATATATAGACTTTTCTTAGCGATCACAAAGATTAAGCAACGTTCGGCTCGGCTGGTCTGAGAGGGTGACCGTTTCAAGCATTTCATATTCGAGCGTTTCCGTGCTTCGGAAGGCACGTTAAGCCGTTGGTCCCGGTTACCACTTAATGTGGTAGTTCTTAAGCCAAGTTGGAAGCCGTATAGGCGGTTTGATAAGTTCCCACAGCATGTGGCCTGAAGCCTGCTTTGCATCAATCCATACTGGGTCCTAGTGGCTATAGTCTACCAACAATACAAAATGGCTGTTGCAACAAGACTATTCCAGCATAGAGTATCTTCTCACATACGTTACTTAAAATAAGACATCGAATTATACATAATTTATCACCGCACTATATACACTTATTACTAATAAATTAACTCGCACACACACACTCACAAATACACACACACACACGCGCGCAAATGCATGTCAAACCTTTTTGTAAATGTATCCATAGTTACTAATAACCGCGCACTATTGTACGATAGATGTTTCACATTGTAAATTACTCTAGTTTAAATCACAACATTTGCTGCCATTATATAGCCGAAAACTGCCCCTTAAGATACAGGGCAACCTAGTTTAAGAGGCAGGGTTCACATGTTTTGTATACAGATTTAACTTGTACAATCTAGTTACTGATTATTATCCTTGTTATCATCTATCAATCTGTAATTACTTATGCGCAAATAAACAAATTTATTATTATTATTATTAATAAGGTGCTGCTCCTTTAGAACTGCTTAGGACCACTAAATTATTTCTACGATTGAGAACTGAGAGTAAATCGTACGAACGCGAGCAGCTTCGTTTCCCGGCCGCGTTCTAGATTTGAAATTATGTAGTCGATTGGGCATTCCCTTTATTACTACGAGTAGAGAGTACATACTTATTCTAATTGTACGGATCTCCAAAACCCGTAGCATAGCAGACGCGACTCAATATGCCCTTGTCAAGTCAAAACTCGTCAGCGTCGACGTGAAATTGTAATCGATTGTGGGCGAACACTTGAACCGCCCAGCGGTGGGCGCAGCTGACTCACTCGCGGATGTAGCCACGACAATTATCTATATATATTATCATTCCAGATCCTTTGCGGGGTAGGCAGAGAGTACAGAGTTCCAACAGGTTCCTTCATTACAGGAACTCTTTACTTTACATAATTCATATAATCATCTTTTATAACTATGACTAGTGTTTGCAGATCGATGGCAGTAAGCCCTATTAAATATAATGGCAATTAAATGACTATTTTGTTCTCGAGGGAAGGAGTAAGAATATAGTTTACATACCTTAGGCTGGATCACACAGTGACTGAATCTAATAATATACACCGCAAAAAAAATAGTTCATGCGAACCAGTACCCTAGTACCCAGTAACGTAGCACATATTAATAATTTCTAGTGTAGGATTAAGTTTTTAAAATAACCTGATGAGTGCGAATAGTACTTGCTCTTTTTTGTGATAAAATAAATTTACAAGATGAGAAAGGGTATGCTCCGTTGGTTCGGGCATATAGAAAGGATGCCAGAAGAAAGAATGACAAAACAGATATACAATGCGAAAGTGGAAGGATGTAGGTGCCGGGGAAGACCTAGACTATCTTACCATGACCAAATAGACCGCGTCTTAGCTGAAGGGCAAGTCAAGAGTCTCCGTAACCGGCGAGTGTGTATGAGACAAACTATGAGAGTGGAGGAAGCCAGAGAGGTATGTAAGGAAAGAACCTGTTGAAACTCTGTACTCTCTGCCTACCCCGCGAGGGAGCTGGCGTGATGATATAGATAGAGATAGATAGACAATTTTCGAATGTTTCTAAATAAAACCAACCACCAATCAACAATAATACTATATAGGGCATATAAAAAGAATGTTGGAAGAAAGAATGACAAAACGGATACACAATGCGAAAGTGGAAGGATGTGGGTGACAGGGAAGACCTAGACTGTCTAACTATGATCGTGTCTTATTTGAAGGCCAAGTCAAGAGCCTCCATAACCAGTGAGCGTGTATTAGACGAACTATCAGAGTGGCTGAAGCCAGAGAGGCCTGTAAGGAAAGAACCTGTTGGAACTCTGTATTCTCTGCCTTTCCCGCAAGGGATCTGGCGAGATGATATAGAGAGTAGTTCCATCCAAAGCTGGATCAGTTGTATCAGTTATAGTTAGCGCCGTACTTAGTTCGGAGTGAACCCGCTAATCTTACGAGCTGTGGCGTAAGGTTTCTGGAGTAAACGTTGAGATACGCTTGTTTGAATAGGACGTCGCGCAAGTTGTGTAAAATGTCTAGGCGGATGATAATATTACATTTTATAAAAACTGCCAAGAATTGAATAGCGGTACTTGTTGGTGGTATATCTACTGATTCTAATAATATTATAAATGAGAAAGTTTGTATGTTTGGCTGTTTGTTACTGAATTACGAAAAAACGGCTGAACGGATTTGGATGAAATTTGGCATTAGAATACTTTATCCCGGAAAAATATTTGGTTCCTACTGACGATTTAGCGCAGTGTTTAAGAGCTTAAGCCGCTGCGCCCACTGTGTTTAATTGTCGCTGGTTCAATTCCCGCACGGGATAAGTCTTTGTGTGATCCACTATTATTTGTTCCGGTCTGGGTATTTGTGTATGTAAATTTTCATGTTTGTAAATGCACCCACGACACAAGAATAAATCCTAGTGTGGGGCTACGTTTATTTTAAAACAATCAAAAGATAACGCGGATGAAGTGGCGGGCAGAAACTAGTATGGGTATTTTTTTTTATAATAGGTAATACTTTTAATTTCGCTCTTTTTTGATTAGCTGACCCCTTCTGATAGACCCGACAGAGATAGATGAATAGACCGCTACCATGTTTGGGGTCGTTAGATTTGTCTTGATGAGTACTATACACCCGGATGGAGACCAGGGACTGGTGATGGAGCCGGAAGGTGGTCAACAAAGCTACCTTACTACACTTACTTTTGCGAACTAAGCAAAACATCTTCGTTTTTGATGTTTGTTACAAAAGGTTTTTTTTTTATTTTATATAAAAATTAATTTCGCTACAATTAAAAATTCTAGAAGAAAATATTTTTTCTTATGAAGTGATTAGTTCCTGTAAGGTTATTAGTGTTTTATAAGTAACCCTTGTTTACTTACACTCGTAAAACATTTTCTTGAGGCTTTTGGGTAAAAATTATGTCCGCCAACTCAGATTTCGAAATAAAACAGTTACTTTCAACTTTTTTCTAGTGTTGTGGCCGCGCCTACGTTTTTTAATAGCAACAATTCAATAATTAAATAATTATCTAAAATTATAAGGGTAGATATATCGTGACACGATCACGTACACGATCTAGTGTAGCAGTTAATTAACGACGATTTAACGCAGTGGTTAAGAGCTTCAGCCGCTCCGCACACTGTGCCTAATAGTCGTGGGTTCGACAGGACAAATCTTGGTGTGATCCACAATTAATGGTTTCGGTCTGGGTATTTGTGTATGTGAATTATTTATGTTTGTTAACGCACCCACGGCACAGGAATACATACTATAATGAGGCTTCGTTTAAAAAAAAAGAAATATTGTCATGGCTCACGTCGCTGTATGCCTCCGCCCGGGGAACATGCTCTTGTTAAATGATATGTTATTATCTCAATATTTTACACAAGAAGAGCATTTTCATTACTAAATCAAAAGAGCACCGGTTTGGGTCGATAAAAATTGGCTCAAATACAACGGATGGGTGTGCATCGTACTACTAATGTATTATTTTCTCTCCAGAAACAACGGGCTTGAGCGAGAATGTAACGTAGAAAATTAGCCGAACGAACGTCCATTCTCCGAACGGCGAGCATGTAAAATGCATCAGGATACTAGTGCCCCCTTCACATTATACTAGGTTTTGTGGAAGGAATGTCTTTAGAGGAGAGAATCTATTCTGGAACTAGACTCTATTGGCCGATTTAGTTTTTCGGAGTTAGGATTTTCTATAGGCACGTGTGTGGGTATGCTGTGCGTGTGTGTGGGTATGCGTGTGCGTGTGTGCGCGTATGTGCGTGCGTGCGTTTGTGTGTATGTGAGAGAGAATGAGTACGTTATTGGCTCTTTACAGCTTCCTCGGTTGAAAGGGTAAGTACAACAATAGAAGAACGGCATCTGTTTGGGCTATTGCTTTGGAAGAGGGCATATACTAGATCTCTTGCCATGGTGCTTTGCACCGGCATGGACATGGAATTTTTCGAGCTCTCCAACAATCTCAGTGTCTGATATTTAAGATTTGAGCAATAATACACAAAAGGTGTTACAAAGATATTTTTCAGGCAATATAAATAATGTTGCCACTTGTGCAAGTGGTGCGATTACCAATGCTAAGCTGTTTTGGCTCGGTTATACTAAAATGTTAGATCGTTTGTTGTGTTCTTTCTTCGGAAGATACACTAAGTCATTAACCAGTTTAGAAGCTTTAATAAGTTTTAATAACAGGTGACCACAATCCAGTTGCCACCATACACACTGTATCCGCGCGTCAGAGTATGAATTAAGCCCTCTTAGCTAGATTTGTGAGAGTAGGCCTTCGCCCTATAGTGGAATAGTATAGCCTGATTTGTTGTTAGGATTTATTGCCACTTCTCAAGCATCAAGACTAGAAGTATTATCGATAAGTAATTTTTTTACAAAATTTACAAATCATTTTTACGGTTAGCGTAGACAGTCTATAAGTTTAATTTATTGAATAAAAAAAACTCGCCGCCATAATAATAACATTAGCCCTGTTAAGAAACTGCCCCACCGTTGGGCCTGGCCGTCCTCTCAAACTGAGGGGGTTTAGGCCATGGACTATAGCCTTAGCCCTCTCAATCCACGCTGGCCCAGTGGCGAATTTCACACACCTTCAAAAACTCTTAGGCAAGTGATAATTTATTGTTAATACGCACATACTTTCGACTTGGCAGTCCAACGGTTTAACCACTATCACTATCATTGCTTTGCCACCATAATGTCAAGAAAAAAAAACAACAATGAATAATACCAAAACTAAAAAGAACACCCGCTTTTTTCTTTCCAAATTCAAAATCGCACACGACATAGTACGCAACCCCTAAACGTTCATTCTCTCACCTGTAAATGGCTCCTGTTTCGAGGGTTGCCGAACCACAGCCTAAGTGCCTGTAGGATCGTGTACCGTGGCGTGCGAATTGCTGGGTAGCTGAAAAAAAATAGGCATTTAACGGTCCGATCCGGTTTTGTAGTAAAAAAAAGTCCGGGGAATTTAAAATCGAATGGCGTGGTATGGCCGGCCGGTGCCAACGGAAAAAATAACCTTCTTTTTTATATTTTACCTGGGACTGTAAGCCAACGCTCACACGGGTGCTTTTACAACGCATTGCACTGAAGGGCGGTATCCGCTTTTCAAAAAATGTACTGCTAGCCGTTAATATCACTCCAGCGCTTGATAAACGCGCGTTGATAAAGCGCTCATGTGAACCTAGGGTTATACGTTGTTTACACTGTGAGAGGCAAGTAAGGAGTTGTTAAGGACAATAATTATCGTTGAAAACGTATGGAAAAGTATAGTTCATTTATTTGTGAATACCAAGAGTTTTTAGTAGGTAAATTTGTGGTACACGTAATTTTAATAGGTTGGACCGGTTGGTTGAATAATGAATAGGTTGGATGGACTACGTTGTTGATCGAGGTGGTCGTTATAGCATTACTGTATACAGTGAATTTAGGTTTGCTTATGGGTTTTATTGAAAACCATCTGTATGCGTGACTATAATTGACTTATAACAGCGGTTCCAAGAAAAATGATTTCATAGAACGAAACGCGCCCAAATAATAAAATGTCCTATTCCTGGCAACACTGATTAAAAACAAATGACAGATTAAAAATAAAACCTGTCAACTTGTCAGAGCCCCATCTGTGTTAAAATAAAATCACAAAAAAAACTTGAACCGCATTTAATTAGAAGAGGACTGAATGGTTCGAAACGGAATTAAATTCTTTGACAAATCCGTCGGATCAAAATGGAGCTGTACGAACGAATTGGGTCTATGGATAGAACATATACTATGAAAATCATTTATAGTGATTAAGTTTTGTGTATGGCGGCGTTATTTTATTTTGGGCGTTGCGTTATTACAATCTTTTATTTAACTTGCAATGTTCGTATGTCTGTCTGTCTGTCTATCCGGTTTAAATTTTGTGATCCATTTTTCAAGCACTTGCGGGTATCCGATTGAGCTGAAATTTGGCATACGTATGTTAGCTTAATTACAATGCAATAATATGGTACCATGGAGCTGTTCTGATGATGGATTGGGAAGGTGCCCATAGAAACATGTGAACTATACAACGTAACCCCCTCGTGTTTAGGCTTGTTAGATTGGTATTGAAAAGTGCTATCCAACCTAATAGTTCTTAATGTTCGTTCGTTGGTTAGATAGTGTTCAGGGTCTGTTGATGAAGTCAAAGGTGGCCAATGGAACCAAAGAAGTACTCAATATAACCCCACCGTATTTGGGCTCGTTGGCTTTGTCTTGATGAATACTTTAGATCCGGATGGTGTCCAAGGTCTTATGATGGATCCGGAAGGAAGCCATAGGATTTTCTCAACTAAGCAAGTTCGTTGTGTTTTTGTTATAAAAGCTTGTTTTAAATAGGTCTTCTTAAATAAATATTATTATGTACTACTTACTTGAGAAGATAATTAAAAGCCCAAAAGGTCTAGACAAGTGGCAAACGTTTTGGTTCTATTTTCTTCTCGCCACTGAGATAACAGTATATACAGTCCTACACGGATCTTTTGGCCCGCTGTCATAATCGAAACTAACGCTGTCATCAAGTGAAAAGTCACTTTATAGCAGTCGCAAAGTTGCCGTATGCAATGAAATTTAACCAAGTTTTATCTATTTATATCATTACGCCAGATCCTTGCGGGGTAGGCAGAGAGTACAGAGTTCCAACAGGTTCTTTCCTTGCATACCTCTCTGGCTTCCTCCACTCTCATAGTTCGTCTCATACACGCTCGCCGGTTACGGAGACTCTTGACTTGTCCTTCAGATTAGACTCGGTCTATTCTTCTCGCCACTGAGATAACAGTATATAATTAACCTATTATAAGTATATAAGTTTTTTAATATATTGAGTTCTTAGATTTACGCGAATATAACACATGAAATAAAACTATTTTACGGATTTTATCGCGGTTTATTTTTTTTTATATTTTTAGTTCCCGTCGTTTCGAGTGCTTTGCAGCACCCATGGTCACGGGAGGGGCCATGGGTGCTGCAAAGCACTCGAAACCTCGGGAACTAAAAATATAAAAAAAAATAAACCGCGATAAAATCCGTAAAATAGTTTTATTTCACAAGTTTTTTAAATTAGTAACCCACCTTGAAATATCTGCTTGGAAGTTATATAGTAACCCTCATTTCATATCAACGTCCCCCTGTCAATGCTATCCATGGGTCAAAAGATCCTTGTCGCACTGTACAGTCTATAGCATATTGTTCTGACCACGAGGCTTTTCATTGCAAAATGTCATACCCGTACATTTTCTCGATTATATTAGCGTTAAAGACTCATCAATCTACTTGGCTACAGGCACTGATTACCTCTCCCTACCTGCGGTCGTAATAATATGTACTATTTAGTTTTGAAATAAATCTGTTTCAAGATGAGACAAAGAAACTTAAAATTCAGATTAATTTCAACGTGAATTCTTTATTACTGAATTTAAGTATTCACGAACTTTTTTAAAAATATGACTGCGATGAATTTATTGAAACGATTTCGACAGAACGCCGTCCATATTGAAAGTAATCAAATTAAATTCAGATACTAACTATTTTACCTGTATTGTAGTGACACCACATCATTTTTTTTGTAACATTTTACTTGATACCAAATAATCAACCCAAGAGGAACATTAAAAATTGGAAAGTGACAATCGAAAACTAGACAATAATCTATTCTATCATGACTTTCACCGAAAAGGTTTGGTGAGAGAGGTACGGAAGATATTATATAATCCAAAAGTCTGAATCCAAGGTCAGAAAAGTGCTCTTTCCATCCAGAAATTCTCAGAAGTTTTACATTGGGATCTAACATTGTCGTCGTGTTCGCTTGGAGAATATTAGACACGTGTAGTGTTTGTTTTAAGATTTTTTTAACCCCCGCTGCAAAAAGAGGGGTGTTATAGCTTTATTTTTATTATTAAATTATTATTATATTACCGTGTGTACCAGATGAACCGATTTTGATTCAGATTTTTTTTGTTTGAAAGGTGACTTTATCGAGCGTGTATATATGTTAATTGAGGTGAAATCAGCAACGTTCAGCTCGGTGTGTCTAAAGATGGGTGATCGTTTGTAGCAATTCCATATTCAAGCGTGTTCGTTTTTTGGATAGGACGTCAAACCATTGGCCATTTAATGGGCTAGTCGCTAATCCATGTTGGGTGCCTTATAGGCTTGATAATTTCCAACAGCAGGTGGCCACAAACCTGCTGGGTCCGCGTGGTGGACTATGCCTTAATGTCTCTCACTTCGATTAGAGAGCACGCTTTTGTCTAGTAGTAGCACAGTATAGGCTGGTTTATTTATTTTTTTATATACTCATGGAAACCCTACTAAATCGTCACAGCAAGCGGAGGAGCGGACAAGCCCGGGGAAAGTTAGTTAACTTTGTTCCACTCGATTTGAACAGTTAAATAAGTTTTAACAATTGAATATCAGAACTCCCGGGTACCGGGAAACGGTTTTTGTTCACTTCCTATTTCGTAGAACTGAATATTTTGCAAATAAATTATTGGAAAATAAGCATGGAAATTATTGCTACTTTTCAATTTTCATTTGATGAAATCACAGATTTATTCACGTGTGAAGTTTTTACAGGCAATTATTCGCTGACCCTGCGTTCGCACGAGCGCTTTTTAGCGCGCGTTAATCAAGCGCTGGAATGAAACAAACGGTGTGTGTGTGTGAATGATCTACGCTGTTGGCCGCGAGGCCTTTACAGCTTCACCGGACAAGAGGGCGAGCGTGCAACCACTACGCTCGAGCGAGAAGGGCGAGGGGGCAACTAGATCAAGGGTGCCTCAAAGAGGAACAGCTTCGGCTTGGGCAGCCGCTATGCCGCTCTGGAACGGCCGGCGGGCAAGGGATTCTATGTCCACGCCGGCAAAGTCGGTGTCTGATTCTGTATGCGATATCTGTATCCGAAAGAAGGGATGTAAGGGCATCAGGAGGGTCGGTGAGAACATGTCGCGGACGGCGGAAGCGGCTCACAGGAGGGAAGTTAGGTTCGTAGTTAGCGGCGGCTACAATTAACGGATTCCTATGATTAGACGCGCTTGCGAAATTTCTGGTTGTCGTCTTTTTAATAAAGGCGCGAATAGGTTCGAGACAGAGATCGGAATGAAACAAAGCTAACAATTAATTTTTTTGGAACACAAGTGTACAAGGGGGGGGGGGAGAGCTTGTATTACTAGCTACAGTTTTCTACTAAATTAAAAATTAAATTTTCATCGATCTGCTAAACAATGAAATACGCACAATATGCGATTTCAATATTGATTGTGTTTGAGAAAAATGTAAGAGATGTGATGAATAAAAAGAATTCGTACCGTGTGGGATTTTGTTTACAATTTTAGCAGTCATTGTGAACGAAAGTAGCAGATACGACGAATGAATAGCATTTGATGATTTTTCATCTGTTACCTGTAAAATGGTCCATGCTTATTGGAAAGTTATCCTATTATTGTGATGTTTCCAGCGAAACATTAATCAGGTGGACATTTTATTGAGCATTCGAAATTTATTGCGGGTTGAAATTGAGAACCTATTTATCGGTATTTGAACGATTTAAGGATTTTCTACAAGCATTCAGTTAACTTCGTTCGTATGTCTGTCAGTCTTTCCGGTTAAAAATTTGGAATCCGTTTTTCAAGCTCTTTCTGGCATCCGTTTAGGAGCAACGATGCCATAGAGAGACACATAGACACAATAAACCTTATAACACCTCTCTTTTTTGTTGGGGGTTAAAAAAAATATCACCACTGACACGCCTATATTCCCCAAGCGGGGTGGCAGAAGTGTACTGAGTACACCCACGTTTCGCCGACGATGTTAGGTTCCATGTAATAGGAGGCGAGCCTATTGCCACATGCCGGGCACAATTCCAGACTCAGGACTCGTACTGGGAAGTTTTCGTAGAAAAACTACTTGTCCGACCTAGGATTTGAACCCAGGACTTCGCGATCACAAAGCGATGCGCTGTGCCAGTAGACCAACGGACAAACAACCCCGGACTATGTGTCCGGGGTTAAAAGGTTTATAATATTTATTTTTAATCGTTATCTGCTCTACTTATACATTACCTCTGTTTTTAGATACAATAATAATACTGCCACTAATTGTAGTTAGTTGCTATTTCTAAAAATCCTGGTAGGATGATAATCAGCTCTTATAAAAAGTTATTACTCAAGCATAGCAGAAATACCTTACCTAAATCCACACAACTCGCAATGGTTTCTGCCAACTTGATTGAGCCATCGCTCTAGGCAGCTAAGATGGACGTTTGCCAAGGAGCCTTTGCAGTTGCACGGCGATATCAATCTGAAAACAAATTGTAGAAGGTCAGGATTTTGGTTCCTTATCTTATAGACGAGTTGTGGCCCGTTTATGTGAGATAAAGAGTGTTTGTATTAATAATAATATCAGCTTATACCGCTGGGCAAAGGCCTTCTCTAACAAATCGAGGTGAGATACATTAGGTCATATTCCACCACGCGGACCCACTGCGAATTGGTGGAGGCAGGTTGGTGGACCTGGCAATCAGCTGTTGGAACTTACCAAGACGCGTATAAGGCTTCCAACTTCGTTTCACGACTACTACGTTAAGTGGTAGATAGGACAAACTGCTTAACCTGCCTTTCTAAGCACAGAGACGTCGCTTCTGCTTCGAAACGCAGGTTTACGAAAACGCCACAAATGGTCACCTTCGAGCGCCTTATATAATATATTTTTTTATTTAAACTTGTCCTTAATAAATAATAAGAAGCAGCTAGAAGAAGATAAGTATTATTTCGTTTTGCGTCAATGATTAATCTATATCGACACGAAAAACCATATCTCATCTAAGTAACTAAGTATTGTTGTTCAGAACCGAGATAATAATCTCACAAATGGCCTAATGGACGCCAATAACCTACTTCCCAGATAATATATGAGTTCAAACAAATAGGATAACCTCAACAAAAAAGTCTATACAATGCCGACTAGAAGCTTTGAGAAGGAAAACATCTAAGATAAGATCCAACACGAATATATCTTCCGAGCAAATAGACATGCAACGTAGTTTGGAGATTACACGTCTTGTAATCATGAAGTTCAGGAAAATATATGAGCAATTGTTACTTGCTGAGTAATTCCGGGGGATTAAATTCATCGTTCACGCATCGGTTAGCAGTGAATTGGGCATGAAACTGTCCAGCGCGAGAATCTAAAAGCGACAGATTACTGTAAAGACCTAAGATGTAAATCTCGGATCTCGTGATCGCAACGCGCATTATTCATCAGTGGACCAATGAAGCAATCTTTGTATGACTTATACATATTTGTTTCAGTTATTGTAAGCTAAGAGGTCTTTATTACTTCACCAGGCGAGGTACTTTTCGGTTTGGGTGGGTGGGTGTATATGAAATTCATGTTTGTGAATGCATCCACGATATATTATTCGCTATGACCAAACGCAATAACTTCGTGAAATAAGTACCAATTAGAGTTTCATAAAGGTATCTTAGCGCACGTGTTAAGCGTTAAATTACTTATGTAGAACTACGTTTAATAAAAAAGACTAGAAGACCAGATTACTATTTCTGACAATGAGACTAAATTATATCAGCGAAAAGTGTACTATGTACATCCATGTTTACTATGTCAGCTTATTAAAGCATTAGAGACATGTTTTTACCAATAGAACATTTTAGGCAAATGTAACCGACCTTTCTCTGCCACGTGTCATGCATATTCGACAAACGTTTGATCCAATACTTGACAACGAATCTCTTTGAGCCACGCCCAAATCTGATCGCTCAGAAATATTTCCAGATGTTTTCTTCTTGTCCGTACTACCTTTGGACAATTTCGGTTCAATATTGGTTATTATAACTTCATTGGCGCTAACTGGCAGTGTTTCAGTCTGAACATGCTCGCAACTAGAGTTAGGAACATTGCGTGGCTGGGTTATAGGATTAACTATTGCATTCACACTTTGAACATTAGTCCTAATCTCCTCCATAACAATAGGACTGGATGTTTCTTTATTAAATTTGAAACAGGATGCCATGAATTTCTTTAAATCAATCAACGTAGTGGAATCATCTTTAGTTGTTGTTTCATTTTTGTCTAGTATCGGTATTTTAAGTTCTTTGGCGTTTAGATTTTTTACATTTTGAGTTGGTGCCCCGAAACTTATAGATTTTAGTGCGTTTGTTACGTCTTTGCTTGTGATTATGTGTCTTATGCTATGTTCTGATTTTGATAGGCCAGGTTTTGGTTGGTTCAGTTTTGGGGCGGGTACTGATCCTGGCAATGGTATTCGTGAGGGTCCTGCATCATCATGAGATCTTAACGCCTCTTTAACTGTATCTGTTTCTGTAGCAGTATCTTCTGTTGTAGATAAGTCTTCTTCTTTCCTGTCGAATTTTTTAGCGTCTTCCATCAATACGTACGTACCGATTGCATTATTATATATAAATTAAAATTAAAAGAATCCTTTGTATGAATGATGCAGTTTGACAAATCAATTTGACGTTTTGTTTTGTATTATTTTATTTTGTTGTTTGACCTATTTGGATAGTTGGGCTGTAAATTTTGAAGGAGATTTTATTTTCACAATATAATTACACACTTACATCATTTTTAAGCTTCACCACTATAAGTCATACGTCATACGTCTGTAGCTTGACCCCTTGCAGAGTGGGCATAAAGCAGCTGGTTATCCTAGGAATCTGTTTTACTTCAGCATCATTTCCCTCCTGAGGTCTTACTTTCATCGTGGGACTCTTTAAAAGGCTATGTTGCTTAGAGGTTGATACTGTGTCTGCGTCCTTCAAGTTCCAAACCTTTCTGACTACGGTTATCATTTACCAACACAACAAGTGTGCAGGACAATCATAGTTCAAGCTTGTTAATAAAATATCTGTCTTTGTCATATTTTCCACGTCTAAAAAGGATAGGTAACCACAATAAACTAACTTCGATATAAATAATTCCCATTTAACCTTCTCGTAATTAAATTTGCCAAGCAATTGTAAAACTTGTCGGCAATCAAATACAGTCTAATTAATAGCCCCACGATTCAACGTTAGTTTAGCAAACAGTGTTGCTTTGATAAAATCTCTTTTGTACAACATTCATTTTACTGTTATCAAACAACATCCACGTTGTTATTTCATTCTTAATTTTAGACCCGCAAGGTTGGGATTTGAATAGTTTTTACACGGAATTATTTTTTTCAGTTGTTGTTTCAAATTTGTGTTTACCCATTTTCGTAGTGTTGCAATCGTAAAATTGTTGCCTTAATAATAAAAATGGAGGGGTAAAAAGTCGTAATTTGTCGTTTAATTTGAATAGACAATGTTATATGCGATGCTTTGTTAGTTGATGGCATCGTTTTGTATCTTTTAAATCTATTAAGAGGTGTTATTGGAGATAAAGCACCACATGTAATTGATTAATTTTATTTAACATTTTTGGGTTTCGTACCTCAATAAAACGGAACCCTTATCGAACAATTTTCTTGTCCATCTGTCTGCCCGATGGTTAAGAACATTTTTCTTACGAACAGGTAAAATTATCAAGTTGTAATTTATGTTTACGATCTGAGGCCCGTATTACAGAACGTAAATCAGTGATGAATCTAGTATTAAAAACTGTTTTAAGTACTAAAACGTTAGTTTTAAGACTTGATTCACAAATGATTTTCGTTTTGTAATACGGGTCTAAGTCTTAGACTAAAGCTAGCATAGACTAAAGCTCCTTACTCTGAGGTCCATGTAATGCTATTCTCAATATTAGCGTTAATACTAACATGAAACGACGTAAGAACGTCAACGACTTAGCGTTTATACCGCTTTGAAACGCGTATATAAACGCTAAAATCGTCCATCATTCGTACCGCAGCCTGTGTAAAATATTAGTGTAAGGATAATATTACTGTGTAAAATATAACGAAGGACTGTTCGTTGTAAAATTGAAGCTTCTAATTCAATGCAATCAAAATATATGTGCCTTTAAACTCACCCATCAAAACCTACAGTGTATTATCGTAGCGGAGTTGTGTGAGTCATTTTATCTGTTGTGATATTTAATACTGAGCTATAAATCTCTAAAATAACAAGTTTCTTACAGTAATTAATTGTGCGAATTATTTAAAGAGGCATTAATTATTTTCTTCCACCCAACGATTTTTGCACGACCGCTTATAATTTTCGTAAATTATATTTTATGTGGAAATAGCCGTGGGTTTCGGGCAATAATTAAGCCGTGCCACTTGACTCTGTTCCTTGTATGAAGCAAGCGAAATATTTTAATTAGGTTGTCCGAACAGTTCGCTGAGGTACGCCGATGTGTGATGGTTGGACGGGTTCATGTTGTAATGAGACGGTGTTGTGGGAAATTAATTTTTATTAGATTATTATTTAGTTAAGTAAACTACCTCGTTTAACGAAATACTTTGGTTTATTTCACTTTGTTCACCTGTGTGCCCAAACTGAAACGTGATGGTAGGTAAAGAATAATATATACGAAAAATTCGAAAGATATAGTCCGCAAAGAGCATGTGGCAGTTTCGCCACATTAAATTATTCTTGCGACGACAACAAAAGGACTCTAAACAACAGAACGCATAGGTACCTTTACCTTTCGTAATCCTTATTCGATTGGGTTCGAACTCGTCCAGGGTTGTCGAACAATCATCTTTCCCTCTTCACACCTTGATGGTGCTTACGGCAATTGGGAGCCACTGATATCGCCGTCCCTCTCTGCATTGCTGTATTAACTCGCTCGCCTATATCCTGGACGTCTGTGAACCCTGAGACACACATTACACTGGCAGTAGTCTGTGTTCTAATAATAATTATTTTTATAAGTTTTTATTTAAATCGCTTGGTTATCTCTCATCTCATCACAACTACACAACATATTCTCCTCTAGTTAAGGCTTGTTGTATTTGTCTTGCCAAGTACTATAGCCCCAGATGGTGTCTGTTGATACCCGCCTCACTTACTGAAACAGAAGGGAGGAGCCTTCATGAGCGTCCCCGAAGAAGATGGCGGTGTGGTACGTCCCACATGGCCGTGAAAGGGTTTGTTAATGAAGTCCATGGATTTTATATAGAAACCTTTGGTGAAGCCGAAAGGTGGCCATAGAAACTCCTAAATGATGCAAAATGTCTCAGTTGTGATTTCGCTATCAAAGCGAGTTTTTAACAAGATTTTTAAATTTTGAAATTAGTATTTTCCATGGTATAATTTAAACTTGAATTTTAATTTTTCCTGATCATTATTTTATAATACGAGTACTTGGTGTTGTTGCATACTCCGGTCGCGCGTCACGGCCGCCAGCGTGCGAAGTGCGGCGCGCGCTAATTTGTAATTACATTCAAGCAGCGCGCGGGTGTTTGCGGCCGCCTAACCGCGCGGCGGTAGGAACCCTGCACGATATCGATTCACTTACTTATGACAATTTCTTTATTTTGTTTTATACTCTCTACTTACTACTACGTCTTAAGGAAACCGGCAAATTACGTGGGCAATAAGTGCCTGACCACGCCGCCTCCGCCGGGACCCAAAAGAAGAGGTAGACCCAAGAAATGCTGGCTTGATGTCATCAGGGATGACATGCGTGCCAATGGCCTCGCCACAAAGGATTCCGAAGACCGCGCGAAGTGGAAAAGGAGAAGCAAGAAAGCGGATCCCGGGCTCCGAAGCAGCAGCTGAGGATGCTACCGGGAACACGCTCAGACGAAGAAGAAGACTCTCTACTTAAAATTATCACATAAGATCCCTTGCCTACCCCGGCAGAGTTTTTACAGTGTCCATAATTAATAATGTAATTAAATTGAAAAGTTTATGTAAGATGAGCTTAATTATACAATGAGTTTTCTTATAGCAAGCCTTAGTTTGATTGTTTTTGGAAACAAAAAAAATAGAGAGGTCTTTAAAGAATAAACCTGTTTGAACTGCCCCGCACTGCCTACCCCACAAAGTGTTGGTGTGATGATAAAATTGAAGTCTGTTAAGAAAGAATCTTTTATAACTTCAGTCCCTAAAAAAGAAAAAAAATGTATGTATTGAGTATTGATGAGATTTGTTGCGTTTTTTATTAATCAAGGACTGGTCAGAGTTTATCCCATACCTCACTTGATTGTAAGTGACGATGGGGTAAAATACGTGGCTGACTGATTTAGTAATTCTCTACTTCGTCTATTCACTCTGACATAGCCCGAGGAGATGTAAGTTAAACCAAGTTCCGAATTGGTGATGGGGCTAGACCAGCCTCATCACAAGGCAACTCTGTGCAATATGCCGGAACACGGTTGTATCGCTAGGCAGCATGACTTCCCTGGAAGGGTGGTGACCAGCCACGGCCGTAGCTTACCATCGGAGGTGCTCCTCGTTTAGCGACGCCAAGGGACCGCGTGTATCCTCCGGACTTCAAGGCAACTCATCGGAGCAAATACAGGTCATTATGGCACAAAAGAACATCTGCACAAGATGCATCTGTGCACCGACGTGGGATGCAGGAACGGTGGCACAGAAACTAAAACCATGAAGCATGTCTTTTGCAATTGAAATGTATTGGTGAATGAAGCTATTGGACGTGGCTATCAAACTCCAGAGGAATATCGGCTCTTCCCTCCCGCCGGAATCTACAATCTGGTACAGGGAGTATTTGGGTTTCCAGGTACGTAAAGGGTAGTACAAAAGATCCCATTGGGTCAAAGTGTGCTTCAGGTTTCTCAGCCCAGAAATAGCCATCAATAAGATAAGATAAATCCTAGAGACGCAAGCAGTTACGGCCCCCAAATCGCTTGTATGTAACTGGCTTATTTTACCTCCTCATATGATTTATTCCATTTAGTTTGCGAAGGTGCCAGCCATTTATTAAAAGGCAGACTTTTTGTGATTACGTGGCTTGGAGGGTAGTAACACATTATTAATTTTCAGGACCAGTGCGTGAGTACTTAATATTATATTCGGGCGTATATAAGTATGTATGTTAAGTATTAAAATGTGGGTTTCATTTGTTTTTCTTTTTGTAAAAATATAGTCCTACACTTGGATTTATTCCTGTGTGCTGGGTGCGTTTAAGAACAATTTACAAAGGTTGTAGCCACTTGGTCGATATTAGATCCAAGAATATCTAAAAGGATACTGTCGAAAATAGCCCCCGAACCAAAAAAATTTGACCCATGCCATAATTATTTATCTATTTTATTAAAATAATGGCAAATTTCCGTATCTAACGGACAGTTTGCAATCTAAAACGAATATTTCACAGTGTTGTAAGTACTTATACCGATGTCGCCGACATCTCAAGTGAATTATAACCTCATAATCTAATACTTTTTGTGCAATGTTGCGATTTCCCCGCTTGTCCGTTTAATAATAAATACTTAAATAGAATTTATGGGTGATTTGAAATCATATAGGTATTTTTTATTGTTGTTGGTTCTGGGGCAAATCATGTATGGGCGCAGAGCAATGTCCTTTTTAATGCATTTGAGTAATCGAAACCGACGTCCGGTGCATCGCGTTACGCTGCATCACCACCTCGTGCCGTCCGCTGCCTTGATGCGCAAATAATCGGGAAGGGCTACTAGTCAGCAGTCCTTGTATTACACCGTAGCATAATAAGGTGTTGGCAGCGAAGGTCGTGTCACACTGTAGCGTAACAAATATGAAAATTCACAGACACAATTACCCAGACCGATACAAAGATTTGTCCCTAGCGGGCTCGAACCCGCAACTATTCGATACAGTGGGCGGAGCGGCTTAAGCTCTTAACTACAGCTCTTGACCATTGCTTCAAATCGTCCGTTAGAGTTTTATTGAAAGCAGCTTTTACATAACTGATTACGCCTTTATTCTCCGAGCGATACTTTATACATACACTTATTGTCGACGATGTTACGTCCCAAGTAATAAGGGGTGAATTTATTGCCATTATACTGGGCATGCAGTATACAGTTTTTCTTTCAAATAATTACATTTTGCCCGACCTAGTATTCGAACATAGGACTTCGTGATCGCTACGAGTATTATTCGCCACTTTTTTACTTGAGGAAAATCCTGCATAAGACTTCTACAAGCCTCGCGGAGCGTGTTCTGGCCCTAGGATGGCGCTGACATCAGCACTTTGGAGGGGCTCCCTGATCACCATATAGGATACACCGGTGCCCCTATTGTGCCGCGCTCTCAAGATCCCGCCATCGGAGGGAGACTTGATAACACGCTCCCCCCCGCACCGACGCGGTGCTCACGTTCTCCTCGAGGTTGCTTGTAAAGTACGCTCAGGGCTCCCGATCCTCGCGTCCGCGACCAAAGATGCGAATTATTGGCCACTAGGCCAACTAGACAGTCAGGCTTGTAAATAATTTATGTAACTGCCTATATCATTACGCCAAGAGCCATTGTGAGGTAACCAAGGCCCTTATTCGCTATCACGAATTTAACACATAACGCGGCACGTCACGATAACTTTATGAAATGATCGTTTAATGTTACTCCAGTAGCATAAAAAAATCGATTACACGATCATTTCACAAAGTTATCGTAACGCACCGCGTTTGGTCACAGTGAATAAGGACCCACAGAGTACAGAGTTCCAACAGGTTCCTTACAGACCTCTCTGGCTTCCTCTAATCTTAACTTGCGCTTTAAATAAGACACGGTTTTTTTAGTCATGGTAAGATAGTCTAGGTCTTCCTCGGTACCTACATTCTTCCGCTTTCGTATTGTATATCTGTTTTGTCATTGTTTTTTCCGATATTCTTTCTATATGCCGGAACCACCGGACCATACCCTTACTTATCTTTACACTGATATTATCTTTCGCTCTTCCTTCTCTCCTCTGGTTTCCTTCAATCTCATAGTTCATATCATACATGCTTGCCGGTTACGGAGGCTCTTGACTTGCCCTTCAGATAAGACACAGTCTATTTGGTCATGTTAAGATAGTCTAGGTCTTCCCTGGTACTTACATACTTTTGCATTATTTATCTATTTAGTAATTCTTTCTTCTGACATTCTTTATTCGAACCATAGGAGCCCCTTCTCATCTTTACACCGATATTATCTTTCCCTCTTCTTTCTCTCTTCGGGCTTTCTTTACTCTCATAGTTCGTCTCATACACAACGGTTACGAAGACTCTTGACTACTATGACAAAGTATTAGAAGATCGTGACTATACTGTGATCGTATACAGTATTTAGTTATCAGATAGTTAAGTAGCACTTAATATCAAACGTTTCGGTTGCCGAAATGAACGAATAAAATTTTATACCGAACGCTTACCGATTGTAAAATAATACGGTTCTTGTGTATTGTAGTGTTATTTCAGTAGAGCTTATAATATACTTAACTCAGCCTATACCACAAGTATCTTTATATTAATACGTGAAGCAAAAACTCTGTATACATTTTTACGAAAATTGCGCGGACGGAGGAGTATGAAATTTCTTACACTTATAGTTTATATCGAGAAGGAGTGCAGAATGCTAATATTTTTTTAAATTATGCAACAAAAATACATTAAATTGAGAAAAAACACATTACACACACTACCATGTAATTGACATAATACACTTAAATTTGAGAATAGATTAATATTATTTGTCTATAGTCTTACTGAATGTCAAACATAGCCAGCAAACGATGAAAGAGTTATTACAAAAAATATCGTTTACAGAGAAGTTTTGTATCATTAATTAAATTATCGAAATATGTATGTCAAGTTGAATGGACAGCATTTTCTTTTGGTTTTTTTATTTCAATAATAAAAAAAGGTTACTTTATTTTAATAATATTTTGTTCTTTTTATTTATTTGAATTTAATATATTTTGGTTAAAAAAAATTGGCAAATTAACAATGTAGCCTTGGCGAAATCTGTGATTATAGAAGCATAGTCTTTGACAATAGAACCTTAATAATGTTCAAACCTTATAATTTAAATTAATTATGGTCGAATTTCGACCAATGGGCGACCACTAGTTTAAATAATACAGCACCTGAATGCGCTAGTTACGTATAAAATGTGATCATATCATGTTTCTTTTTGAGCTCAATAGAATTTTTACAGGCAGGAATGACACAAGACGGAATAATTCAATTTAATTTGACACGCGCAGAGCACGACGGTCGCAGAGTGACTACTTACATGAACATGGGACTACTTGCTTCGCAGGTGGTAATTGTTGCTTCAATTTGATGCGCGCCAGCGCCCGCTATAGATTATATTTATTCTACGACCAAACCTTAAAAGAAGAACCGCTCCCGTAAATTATGCCACGCAGTAGGATAGAAAGCTTTGATGATGGTGATGGTACTGTCCCACTGCTGGGCAAAGAATTTCTATTTCAAATCGAAGTGAGGTACAGATAAATAAATAAGTAAGGTCGTACGCAACTATATCGAATTAAGTGCGGATTGGTGGAATTTATCAAGTTGCTTATAAGGCATCTGATTTAGCTTAGTGACTCACACATTTCAAGTATAAAGCAACATTTTAAAAATAAAACACATCAGTATTAGGATGAAAACGGAATAATAAGTGGCAATTTTTTTTAAACTACCCACAAAAACAGGCCAATCTTTCCTGCCGTTATATACAAAATTGAACTTTAACCCGCAACGATAAATTTTAATTTAGCATACCAGCAGTTTAATGGCTGACACATTAATGCTTATCTGTCCAATAGGGGGTGAAATAAAATTTTACGCACTTCGGCACAGCGGTGTTCTGTGTAATGTTATTTGATGGTACAACTGTGCATTGCGAATATGGTTTCCTGGTTATATAATAGCGTATCAAGGGAATTTGGATTGTATAATTTCGTAGTTAGTGTTGAATTTTGGGTTGCGTTTGATGTTATTCGTTTTGTCACCTGGGTCGTATTTAGATGTGATTAAACTTTAAATTGTTACGGCCCACTTGCACGTACCAGGGTTAGCGTTACCCATTGACTAACTCGAGGTTATGCAAGCTGGTTCATGGTTCATGGTTCCTGGTTCATGCAAGTGGGCCTAAGGGTGCTTATCTGGTACCACCCAAGTTTAAACCCCGGGTCGATTCGTGCCTCTGAGTTTTTAAGAGATTTATAAAAGGAAGAAGTTCTATGTTCCTAAATATTTGAAGTCGGTGCCAAATCGCTGCACCGACCGACTGAGACCGGTTACAATAATTGATCGTTTATTTTTTTTTAAACGTGTCCCCACACTGGGATTTATTCCTGTGTCATGGGTGCGTTTCCGAAAATTTACATACACAAATACCCAGACCGAAATAAATAATTGTGGATCACACAAAGATTTGTCGAAATCGAATTGAACCCGCGACTATTCGACACAGTGGGCGGAGCGGCTTAATCTCTTAACCACTGCGTTAAATCGTCGGTCAATTAACCTAAATAAGTATCTTACTTTTCCGCTTTTTGAAATCGGTTCCCCCCTTTTGATCGTTAATTATTCTACATCTTTGCTATCTCGGTCTCTAACCTATTCGTGCCTTTATTGATAAGGCGACAACCCGATATTTTGCGAACTCGTCCAGTCATAGGAATCCGCTAATCGTAGCCGCCGCCGATTATGAAACTGACTCCCCTCCTATAAGCCGCTACCGCCGTCCGCGGCATGTTCTCACCGACCCACCCGATGTCTTTCAGATACAGATACCGCTCACAAGATCAGACACCGACCGCGCCTGCAAAGTCGACCAATCCCTTGCCCGCCGGCCGGTGCAGAGCACCAGGTCGAGACGCCTAGTATACGCCCTCCCCTATAGCGACTGCCCAAGTAGTGGCCTTGCCTCTTTGAGGCGTCCTTGAGCTAGTCGCCCCCTTGCCTCTCTGGTAGTGGTTGCACGCTCGCCCATTTGTCCGGTGAAGCTGTAAAAGCCCCTCGGCCAATAGCGTAGATCATCCACCCACACACACACACTCACGTCATTGCCAGAGAGTATGTTTAACTCTTTACCTCTGCCATCTCCGCTAGGAGAATGTAGGCGTGATGTAATTTATCATTCTCTGGCAAAACTTAATTTAGACGCGCATCTTCTAATAACATTAAGTCAGAACACACCCAACCTTTATTGTAAAACTCATAAACTAAAGTAATCTAGAGAAAGTATTTTATTTCCAGCCGAAAAATACGAGTGAATTTCTTGAAATTCAAATAAGCACGTAATAAAACATGATGGGGCGAATAAAGAATGGAGATCGGGTCGAGTTGACTAGATACGCCTACCTACCGTCGTCTTAAGTATGATTTAAACCGAACGATTCGCGTCGGCGCGCGACTGAGCACTTTTACATGCTTTTATTTAACTTGCACTGTTCTTATTTCTATCTGCTTGTCTTTCTGGTTCAAATATTGTGATTCATTTTTCAAGCACTTGCGGATATCCGATTGAGCTGAAATTTCGTATATGTAAGTTCGGTGACAATGCAATAATATGTTACCATGGATCTGGTCTGGAGTCGGAAGGTGGCCATAGACACATGTGAACTATACAACGTAACCCCTCGTGTTTAGGCTTGCTTGTTAGATTGTGACAAGTACTATATAACCAGATAGGGTATGATGATGAACCCGAAACGTGGCCTATGGAACCACTCAACTACTTAATATAAGCCCCACGTATAAGGCTAAACCCGGATGGTGTTCAGGGTCTGATGAAGCTGGAAGGAAGCCATAAGAACTCCTCTAATGTTGTGTGTTTGCTATAAACACGTTTAAAAACATTTTTTTTTAATTAAAATTATTAAAATGCCTCTACACTGAAGACGCTATATGTTTTGCGTATGCAATATAATACCGATAACACGGCAAGGCTCCATATATTGTTACTACCCGGTCATAATTCGAACCCTAAATCGGGGGATGTTGATTCTAAAACGCATTACTCACTATTGGGGGTCTGTCCAAGAGCGTGCTCGTCGCGACCCCTGCCAACCGCTATGGCTGCAATCTTGGACCGAGCAAGTACCGCAGTGCGGGCTAGGGCGTCCCCCGAGGCGACGCGTACCGGCCCGCCCCCGTCGGTACGAACATAGGCAGAAGCGGCGATGGGCGCCGCCACCCATCACGCCGGGCCCGAACTGGCGAGTCGTGGGGTGCAGAGTGCCGAATAAGAACCTGGCATGTAAGAGGTGGTATGGAAGATAAGATGCATGAGGTGATTGATGTAATGAAAGAGAGACGCCTGGATGCTCTGTGTGTAACAGAGACTAAGCGAAGGGGCAGTGAAACCTGTGATCTTCCTGACGGCATGATGGCTCTGTGGTCTGGAGTGCCACAGAGCGATCGTGCCAGAATGGGGGTGGGTATCTTGTTGTCCCGTCGCCTGGCCTCTGGAGTGAGAGATTATGGCCTGCATGATGCGAGACTTCTCTGGGTCCGTTTGAAACTGGGTGTCACTAGAGTGTTTTTGGTAGGAGCCTACGCTCCCGTAAGCTCGTCGACACCCCAGGACCTTGAGAAGTTTTGGGATAATGTCAGGTAAGTTCTGGATCTGGCTGATGCGAATGAAAAGGTGATTTTGTGTGGCGACCTGAACGGATGGGTGGGAACCAGGCGGCAAACTTGCGACGCTGCTCTGGGTCCTTATGGTGATAAAAGAGTGAATGATGTAGGTAAGCTTATTGTAGATGTGTGTTTGGAAAGAGGTCTCCTTGTGTCCAATACAATATTCCAACACAAGAATATTCATATGTATACGTGAAGAAGAAATGAACAGAAAAGCATGATAGATTTGATCCGGGTAGATAACCGTCTCCGAAGTAAACTTCAAGATACCCGTGCGTATAGAGGCCCCACTCTGGAATCGGACCACTATCTGGTAGTTGCGCGGTTTAGTGGTTAGTTAGGAAATGGAGGCACTGGCGTGAGCGTATCCCCTTCGGAGGCCCTGAAAGAATAAAGGTTGAAAAGTTGCATGATGAGAGCGTGAGGAGAACGTATGAAGACAGAGTCCGGGACAAGCTTTTGACAGCTGGTTCTTTGGACTCAAACATAGATAAATGCTGGAATTGTCTGAAAGAGAGTTTGGTAGAATCAGCGAAAGAAGTATGTGGCTGCTTAAAGAAGCATAGCGCAGCAAAAGGGGATGCATGGTGGGTAACAGAGTAAAAAAGCTCTGCAGAAAGTAAGAAGAAAGCGTGGCAGGACTATGTTTCTTCTTTGAATCTAAATGACAGTATGACAGAGATGGAGAAAGAAATATACCGGCAATGCAAGAATGCCACCAAAACTTTAGTGAAAGAAAAGCGTGAAAGAGCTAGTGTGATTGAGGAGGAGAGGCTGATGAAGAACTTCAAGAACAACACCAAACTCTTTTGGAGCAAGGTGAGAAAGGCTCGAGGTGATTCGTCAGGCTCCAGAATGGAAAAGATAAAATCTAAGGATGGTGACATTCTTGCAGACACACAAGCTGTGCTAAACCGGTGGAGTGAATACTTTGGAGAAATATATGAGAATGCCCCGGATGCTGGTGCCACAGACGAGCCCCGAGGCGAGTTTGCGGCACCAGAATCCACAGAGGACATCACTATGGAAGAAGTTGACTGGGCGATACGAAGTATGAAAAATGGTAAAGCTACGGGAATAGACATGATATCTGCCGAGATGATTAAATATTGTGGAACTTGCGTCCGGGACGCTTTTTGGGTCCTTGCAAATCTTTGCTGGAAGACCGGTAGAGTCCCTAAAGATTGGCGCCGCGCAGTCATAGTACCCTTGTATAAAGGCAAGGGCTTACAATATGACTGCGCCAATTACAGGGTCATCAGTTTGATCAGCTTGGCAGCTAAGGTGTATGGTAAAATTATTGAACGGAGAATGCGCGAGAAGTCCGATGGAATGTTGTGCGAGGCTTCAGGTCTGGAAGGAACAAGGAGGTTGCAGGTTTGGAAGAGGATGTTCGGATCAAGTTTTCTCCCTCTGCAACATCGTAGAAAAGCACCTGGCAGTAGGCCGGAAGGTTTTGGAAGGCGGTTTTGTGGACCTAGAGAATGCGTTTGATAGAGTCGTGCGAAAGAGACTTTGGGACATTTTGCCAGAGCATGGTATAAACGGCACCCTGTTGCGAGCCGTTCAGTCCACCTATGTGGACAGCAAGGCATGCGTACGGGTGGGTGGTAACATGTCACCTTGGTTTGACGTTAAAATCGGCGTCAAGCAGGGTTGCGTGTTGTACGCTAGACTGTTTATAGTGTATCTGGATGAAAAAGTCTTCAAAGACTGAATGCGATGAATGAAGGGGTAAAAATGGGTGATCTAGTGATAAACCACCTATTGTATGCAGATGACGCGGTTTTGATAGCGCCAACAGCCACTGATCTGCAAACACTAGTCACAGTTAGGAGAGACGACTGCATGAACAATGGCTTACATTTGAATGTGAAGAAAACCAAAATTATGGTTTTTGAACGGGAAGAAACCAGAACGAATGCAAGGATTGTGGTTGGTAACGATGTGCTGGAGCAAGTGAATGAGTTTGTATATCCTGGATGCGCCTTCAGTAAGGATGGGAAATACACCGCCTACTTGGGAGCCGGCACTTAAGCCAAAAGGCGCAGCTGGCCATGCATAACGGAGTGCTTGTCCCAACGCTGTTATATGGCAGTGAGAGTTGGGTATGTAAGAAGGAGAACGAAAGCAGGATAAATGCGGTCGAAATGCGATCTCTGCGGAATATGTGCGGAGTCACGCTGACCGACTGTATTCGCAACAGCGTAGTTAGAAAGCGAGTAGGTATGAAAGATAGTATCGGTGTAAAGATGAGAAAGGGTATGCTCCGTTGGTTCGGGCATATAGAAAGAATGCCAGAAGAAAGAATGACTAAAAAGATATACAATGCGAAAGTGGAAGGATGTAGGTACCAGGGAAGACCTAGACTATGTTACTATGACCATAACCGTCCCACCAACCAATAGACCGTGTCTTATCTGAAGGGCAAGTCAAGAGTCTCCGTAACCGGCGAGTGTGTATGAGACGAACTATGAGAGTGGAGGAAGCCAGAGAGGTATGTAAGGAAAGAACCTGTTGGAACTCTGTACTCTCTGCCTACCCCGCAAGGATCTGGCGTAATGATATAGATAGATAAAACTTGGTTAAATTTCATTGCATACGGCAACTTTGCGACTGCTATCAAGTGACTTTTCACTTGATGACAGCGTTAGTTTCGATTTTGACAGCGGGCCAAAAGATCCGTGTAGGACTGTATATAGTGTTATCTCAGTGGCGAGAAGAAAATAGAAACAAAACGTTTGCCACTTGTCTAGACCTTTAGGGCTTTTAATTATCTTCTCAAGTAAGTAGTACATAATAATATTTATTTAAGAAGACCTATTTAAAACAAGCTTTTATAACAAAAACACAACGAACTTGCTTAGTTGAGAAAATCCTATGGCTTCCTTCCGGATCCATCATAAGACCTTGGACACCATCCGGATTTAAAGTATTCGTCAAGACAAAGCCAACGAGCCCAAATACGGTGGGGTTATATTGAGTACTTCTTTGGTTCCATTGGCCACCTTTGACTTCATCAACAGACCCTGAACACTATCTAACCAACGAACGAACATTAAGAACTATTTGGTTGGATAGCACTTCTCAATACCAATCTAACAAGCCTAAACACGAGGGGGTTACGTTGTATAGTTCACATGTTTCTATGGGCACCTTCCCAATCCATCATCAGAACAGCTACTAGCTATGGTACCATCTTATTGCATTGTAATTGAGCTAACATACGTATGCCAAATTTCAGCTCAATCGGATACCCGCAAGTGCTTGAAAAATGGATCACAAAATTTAAACCGGATAGACAGACAGACAGACATACGAATTCGCAACAGCGTAGTTAGAAAGCGAGTAGGTATGAAAGATAGTATCGGTGTAAAGATGAGAAAGGGTATGCTCCGTTGGTTCGGGCATATAGAAAGAATGCCAGAAGAAAGAATGACTAAAAAGATATACAATGCGAAAGTGGAAGGATGTAGGTACCAGGGAAGACCTAGACTATCTTACTATGACCATAACCGTCCCACCAACCAATAGACCGTGTCTTATCTGAAGGGCAAGTCAAGAGTCTCCGTAACCGGCGAGTGTGTATGAGACGAACTATGAGAGTGGAGGAAGCCAGAGAGGTATGTAAGGAAAGAACCTGTTGAAACTCTGTACTCTCTGCCTACCCCGCGAGGGAGCTGGCGTGATAATATAGATAGATAGATATTACTCAACCTTAGGTTCTCTATCGATCTGTCAAGTAAGATCTCCATTCCGCGTTTGAGTGCTAAACGTCTAGAAGGTTCCTCCCCTTTAATTATCGCCGGGGCGGTCGTGGTAAATAACTACCTAGTTGTTTAAGTACTAATAGGTATGTTATAATAATACCGCTTTGTAGAATGCGCCGGTTATTGTACGATGTTCTTTTCTATCGATGTACTTAGACGGTTCGCGTCCATTCTAGAAATTTCATACCAGTATAAAAGAAACAGCGCGGTCATGGACAGTCTCTTTTCGGAAACGACAGTGATCAAATCGAGAACAAGCGATCAAAGTAGAATACACCAGCGACCTTAGCAACGTTATACGGATACTACGAGTGACTCAGCGACTTGGAAGCAGTAATTAGGTACTATACTGGTCTTGACGGCATATAGAAACAATATCCGAAGAAAGAATGACAAAACTGATATACAATGCGAAAGTGGAAGGATGTAGGTACCGGGGAAGACCTAGACTATCTTACCATGACCAAATAGCCGGGTCTTATCTGAAGGACAAGTCAGGAGTCTCTGTAACCGGCGAGCGTGTATGAGACAAACTATGAGAGTAGAAGAAGCCAGAGAGGTATGTAAGGAAAGAGCTTGCTGGAACTCTGTACTCTCTGCCTATTCCGTAAGGGATAGATAGATAGATACTGGTCTTCGACGTACGGTTTTGTCCGTACAACACCTAATAAAGTACTTCGCACGTTATTCGACATTTATTTACCCCGCAAACGTAACAATATAAATGAGTGCATATGTACAAAGATTGTAATTTCATTGCGTTTGCAGCACGTTTTTCTAGCGGCGACGGCGCGAGTAGAAGTCGTCGGGTTTATAGACCCTTAGAGTGAACCCTCAGGACTTAAATGTTGGCCATATTTCTTTTATTTCATATTAACAAAAATGGTCTCGTGTGCATTTAAAATCTACATTGCACAGTAAAAGATAAATAATTGAATAAGCTTAGTAATAAACACTCTACAGAGCATAGGACGCAGATTTTTGCCCCCATGTAAAGTGTCGAAGTGGTACATATCATCATCATCATCATCATCATTTCAGGCTATACTTGTCCACTGCTGAACATAGGACTCCCCAATCGCTTTCCAGCGTAACCGGTCCGATGCCACCTGCATCCAACGATTTCCTGCGATTTTCTCAAGATCGTCGGTCCATCTGGCAGGCGGTCGTCCTACGCTGCGCAGCGTGGTACATATACCATCAATATATTATTACAAGATTTTAACAATAACATCCACACATACAAGATTTGAGGAGGCTGTCGTAGTGATGTGCGACCGCGGTGTTAGCGATCACCAAGGTAAGCAGCATACGACTCGGTCGGCCTGCGATGGGTGGCAGTTTGTGGAATTTTCATATTCCAGTGTCGCCGTGCTTTGAAAAGGACGTTAAGCTGTTGGTTCCGGTTACCACGTAATGTGGTATTTGTTAAGCTAAGTTGGAAGCCTTAGAGGCGGCTTGATAAGTTCTAATAGCAGGTGGCCACAAACCTGCCTCTGCCAATCCGCACTGGGTCCGCGTGGTGGAGAATGACCTAATCTCTCTCTCTCTCTCACCCCATAATATGTGACGCCTTTGCCCAGTAGTGGGTCAATATAGGCTGATATTATATACAAGATATTCATTCTAACAAGCAGTGATAGCCTAGTGGTTAGACCGTCGGACTGCAAAGTCAGAGGTCTCGGGTTTAAACCCAAGCACCTCTGTCTTTTCGAAAGCATGTGCATATTAAAAAATAACTATCACTTGCTTTAACGGTAAAGGAAATCATCGTGAGGAAACCTGCATGCCTAAGAGTTTCTCGAAGGTGTGTGAAGTTTGCGTGGTAGACTACGAGTATGGCCTATACCCTCTCAGTTTGAGAAGAAGCCCGTGCCCAACTTAACAAGGCTAATATATTTTTTTTCATTTTAAGGTGATTGTGGTGAGTGAGAATTACTTTGAGGCATTCGTATCGCTACAGAAGGTCAGCGTTCTACGCGATCAACGTTAAGCGGCGTTTGGCTCTCTCAGGTATTTAAATTGTCATACATATTTTATTCATTTTCCTCTACACACCTCGAAAGCTAAACAAATCTAACATTTATCGCAGACACCGCCTGAATTACATAAATGTCTCACAATAAAACCTAGACCGGAGAGAAAAAATAATTTATTCAGTGGATAGCTCGTAACACAGGTCAGCTAAAAGTATTAAGTCTTGTAGGCGTCTTTGGCACATATCCGACGACGCGGGACAGCGACGGGACATGAGTAGATGGAATGTACCTACTGAACTATATAGAAGGGCGAGCAACACTTTCCTCGTACGGCACAAAATTTTATCAGCCAATGATTCTATCATGTTCATAACTCAAAATAGTCTTGTCTTGTCCAAATTCATAAAACGAGTTTTCTTGTTTGCCTAGTGACCCGTAACACAGGTATTTTTATACCGATCTCGAGCACCAGTCTCTTACAAATATCCTATTATTTTATTAGATTATGCTCGTACTGTCCCAATGGTGCACATTTGTGACGAGAAAAAAAATCTATAAATTATTGTTTCAACTTTTGTCATAGCACACGATACGTACGTAAGACAAAATAGTTATGACACGCCTAGGGTGGCAATATCCGTGACATATATTTTGTTACGCCGCCTTTTGTTTTTGACATCGATAAATTCATCATGGTCTTCTACGAGAAGCTGTCGGGGCATGTTCTATCGACTAAAATTCCACTGTGGCCGGCATCGACACTTCAGAGGGACTCCGGGATTTCCGCTAGGAACGCAGTAGTCACGACTGCGAACCTGTGCTAGCTTGATGACATACAACTTGGCGTAGTAGCAAACATCGCGTCACGATGTCTGTCAGTATAGCGTTGGCGTCGCGTCGCCGTCCCGCCCCGCTGTTATGTACCAAAACCTTCAAAGCACTAGGTACGCACGCGTGTGACAACCTTTTTTATTACCTACGCTGGTGATTTATTTATACATTAAAGGCATATTAAACAAGAAAAAGTAAATATGAAAAATAATTTGAAATAATTTTGAGAAACTGCAAAAAATATGGTCAACTCAGATAAGAAAAGTGTAGTAGCTTATGCGTGTAGTAATGAAATATTTTTAGAGATTATACAGAATTAGAAGTAATTTAAGAGGCGCTCGTGGCGCTGTGCGACCACTGTATTCTCAGCGATCCACGGTATACTCCGTCGGCCTGGGATAGGTGACCGTTTGTGGCATTTTTATATTCGAGCGCTTCCGTGGTTCGGAAGGCACATTAAGCCGTTGGTCCCGGTTATTACGTAATGTGGTAGTCGTTAAGCCAAGTTGAAAGCCTTACAGGTGGCCTGATAAGAAAGCAAGAAAGAAAGAAAAGACATTTATTCAACCACACTCGCATAGTAATTGAGATACTAAAATTAATAACGACAACAATACCTAAAATACAAAGATAAAAAAAATAAATTATAATAATAAAAATAATAACTAAAAATAATAACAAAGAAAAACAAAAAACAAAAATGAAAAAAAAAACTAGCCGAAACAGTTACAGACACCAGAGGTTGTGTTGGGTTGAATTGGATACTGCCTCAGCATATTGCTACACCATAACGATAGATCATGGTGCAGCGCTGGTATTCTGACAGCACCAATATGATAACATGATAAGTTCCAACAGCGGGCGACCACAAACCAGCCTCGACCAATTCGCACTAGGTCCGCATGGTGGAGTATGACCTAATCTCTCTCACCTCGATTTGAGAGAGAAGGCCTCTGCCCAGCAGTGGGGTAGTATAGGCTGATATTATTGAATATTGGTAATTATTTAATTATCTCTATGTATACCCGGTGGTTGGGACATATAGAAATAATGTCAGAAGAAAGAATGAAAAAAAAACAAATATAGTTATAGTGGGAAAGTGGAAAGACGTAGTCTTTTTTTACGTGCAGCAATCCTTATGGACTTCCACCACCCTCGCGGACTCTTACCGACTAAAACCCCACAATGGCCGGCATCGACACTTCGGGCAGGGGCTCTGGGATGTTCGCTAGAAACGCACCGGTGCCTCTCTGTTTTTTGTTCCGAAGAGCCCACCTTTTAGCCTATGAACCCGTTCCCCCCTGCATCGTCGCGGTGTTCACGGCGGCATCGGCCACACCACACCGCTGGGTCGCGCGTAAAGGACGCTTATGGCCCCACCCCAGCGTCCAGCAAGGACCTAGCCTATCTTCACATGGTCAAATAGACAGGCAAGTCAAGAGCCTCCGTAAGTAGCAAGCATTTATAAAACGAACCGTGTGGAGAAAGCCAGAGAGATCTGTAAGGAAATAACCTGTTGGAAGTCTCTGCTCTCTACACCCTGCGAGGTATCTTGTGTGATGATATAAGTAGATGGAAAAATGAAACAATAATATAACATTTCAACGATCTTTCACAAACATAGACTGATATACTGAATCTGTTATAATGTTCATTGAAAATACCTTTTTAGTATGTAATACATATATATCATACACTGGGAATCGATTTAGTGGCCAATTTGGAACAACTTTCAGGTCTTGCGTTATTTATGTTACTTTTTGTAAATCTATGCACTCCAACATTATAATATACATGAGAGCATGATGAGAACGCATTAATATTAATGAAACGGACCCAAATGACATATCATTAACATAAATTCACGTCACATAGGACCTTGCCAGCACGAACTTTGGGCTCTGAATATTCCACATAATGATAACCTGAATACTAAATGAATGTCCCCTTGGTCCAGTAGTTCCTACGGGTGGGCATCATAGTCGGCTTGCATTCAGATCATCAAACCAAAGGGCGCATAGTGTGGGTGGTGATCATGATCGACTTGCGTTCAGACCACCAAACCAATCTATGCATACTGTAGGCGATCATGATGGACTTGCGTTCAGACCACCAAACCAGAGGCGCATAGTGCGGGTGGCGATCATGATCGACTTGCGTTCAGACCACCAAACCAAACGGTGCATAGTATAGGTCGCGATCACAATCGACTTACGTTCAGGGCACCAAGTCTGCTATTGCAATTTTAGTAAAATTGTCGTTCATTGACTTCATAATCATTGGTTTTGACAGTTTTGATAATCTATTAATTCAATGGTGTCCTTATGGTTCACCATAAACTTGAAACATTTTTCGTTATTCGTTAATAAGACCATAAGAAGTTAGTAGTTTAGCGACTTTGGGCATAATTGTAATTGAACGAATTTTATTGCATGTCATAATTATAAATTACGTAAATATAGCAGACCACCAAACCAAACTGTGCATAGTACTGGTGGCGATCAAGATCAGCTTGCGTTCAGACAACCAAACCCAATGGCAAAAAGTGAAGGTGGAGATTACGATCGACTTACGTTCGGACCACTAAATAAAACGGTGAAGGTGTCCAAGATATCCAAATTAAACGTAATGCTAAGTATCAAATGACTTGCTTTCTAACCACCAGGCTAAGCAATCGTTCTTGATGCCAATCCTAAAATGCAATGGAGTCCTTGTTCAGACATTAATAATAATTGTAGATCCGCTGCAAATATCCCTCGGGGTCGCGATCGCAATTAATACACGTCATATATGTAGGATCACCACATATTTGTAAGTGCTGGAAGATATTCCTAATATTATTAATTGGAGTGCTGTGGTGTAAAGTTTGGAGACTGGAAAAAAAATCAAAAAGGTGGTTCGTTATTTAAAACAAGCAGTTTTCTGCGTCTTCGCACCCGGTCGACAACAGCACCACCTACCATGTCTATGTAACTTCTGGATAATGTAGCTTTCTTATGGTTTAAGGATCATTAAACTCAGTTTAGTAGTAAGATGTCAGAGAAAAGAATGACAAAACAAATAAACAATGTGAAAATGAAAGGAAGAAGGTACCGGAGAAGACCTAGACTATCTTACCATGACCAAATAGACCATGTCTTACTGAAGGAGCATGCGACGAACTGCGAGCGTATGTGAGACGAACTATGAAAGTGGGGGAAGCCGAATAGGTATGTAAGGAAAGAACCTGGTGTAACTCTCTGCCTACCCTGCCAGGGACTTGGCGTGATGATATACCCCTTGCGGGGTAGGCAAATAGTACAGAGTTTCAACAGGTTCTTTCCTTACATACCTTTCGGGCTTTCTCCACTCTTATAATTCGTCTCATACATGCTCGCCGGTTACGGAGACTCTTGACTTGTCCTTCAGATAAGACTCGGTCTTTTTGGTCGTGGTAAGATAGTCTAGGTCTTCCCCGGTACCTACATCCTTCCACTTTCACATTGTATATCTGTCCATATCCAATGGTAATGGCAATGGCAAAAATTTTTTTTTATAAAAAAAAAAAAAAAAAATGGGCTCTCACTTCCTATTACATTAAGACCTCATATGATCGGTGAAATAAATATGGTGAAATATGAATATTGTTACGTAGCGGGGTAATTAAATGCTGAATAACGTGCGAAATACGCACAAAACACACACTAGTACAACTCTTGATAGTGCCTAATTACTGCTTCCAAGTGGCTGAGTCACTCGTAGTATCCATATACCGTTGCTAAGGTCGCCGGTGTATTCGAATCGTTTATTCTCGATTTAATCGCTGTCGTTTCAAATAAGACTGTGTCCGTCGCCACTCTAGGTGTTCCTTTTCTACACGTATGAAAGTTCTAGAACGGACGCAAACCCTCTAAGTACATCGATAGAAGTACATCGAACAATAGCTGGCGCCTCCCACAAAGCGGTATTATTATTACATACCTATTTACTATGTACGTAAACAGGTAGGTATTTGTTTACCGTGACCGCGTGCCAGCGATAATAAAAGGGGAGGAACCATCTAAACGTTTTAGCACTCAAGCGTGGATTCTAGATCTTTCACAGTTCGATAGGGTACCTAAGGGCGTGTAATACGTTTTAAAATTGACATCCACCGATAAAGGGATTTCGTGATATCGGGGTAACACGACCCGGACATACCCCGGACATGTTTTATGTACTTGTGAAAGATAACAAATGTGTTTTTTTTATAATACTCGGTCGCTTATACAATCTGCTTAACAATATATACTTTTCTGTGTAACGAATGTCTTCTTAAGAACTTCATCAACCCATTAACATGTTTCTATGACCGATTTAAATCCTCTCAAAGTGATTCGAGGAAGTCACATTGTCGCGATAATTGCAGCAATTCGCTTAATGTTTCCTCGTTAATAGCGTAACGCTTAGTGTGGGATATATTGCTAAGAAGTTCTTGGGGAATTTAGTTTACATTTGAGTTTAAGATTAATTGTTCAATAATTACAAGGCTTTAATGTATTTAGTGCGACTGAGATGTGTGTTTTTTTTTCAGAAACGGCTTTTATTAAGAAAACTGTTATAAAATATGATACACTAAGAATACAAAATCTCGTAATTCTCATATTCACAGACTGACTACTAGTTAATCGAACAGGATGACAAAATTGCCTCAAAACCCTTTACAGAGACAAACCTTTACTATCTATATATCACACAAGATCCCTCTCGCAATACGCATAGAGTACAAAGTTCCAACAGGTTCGTTCCTTGCAGATACCTCTGGCTGATAAACGTATATGTCTGATATACCTATTATCACTTTTAGTAAGATAAAAAATTGATGAAAAAGTTCGAATTACGGGCACCATACAATTAACTGCGTGCGTTCGTAGTGACATTTAGATCATTAAAAATACTATGTTATTTCGTTATTTTCTACGCATAGGAATTGAAGCCGATAATTTCTTGAATTGTAAGCTGACCGAGCTATACTTAATACTCTAGACCACCAGCTCAGATCATTAGTCTTGGTCCTATCAGTCTAGAAATATCGGTCGAGGCATTCCTCGAAATATATTTTATAAATTCCTAGTTGTGTCCGTATTTTATTAAAAAAATCATAGTCACCCTACATCTCCAGGTCTGCGTCCACTAGATTAGCTGTTTGCAGTATAAATTCGAGTCTGTACCGACGCTATTAATATTCGGTCGGCCATATTGAGTCAGATCTCAATATGGGCGGTCTAATTTGTTCTGCGTTATTAATTCTTCGATTTATGTTTGAAGCGATAATATTATAATGTAGGTTAATATTATGCATAACATTATGACCTTTATCCCGAAATAGAAGATAGAAGAGAAATAGAAGACCTTTATCCCGATAGATTTTCGGAGAATTTACAACAATAACCGGAGAATCTCCGGAGAAGAACCGGTTAATAACGACGTTATAAAAATAATTAGCATATACAATATAGTTCTAAGGTAAATAACAGTACGTACGTATACCTACCTGATAACCTATCTTCACGACTAAAGTAACAGTTTTGAGTGGATTGAGTTTTCATTTATACATTCATCTGTACATTAACTACGAAATGAACAATACTTATTTAACTACGTTTTACGACGACGTCGTACGGTTTTATATTATTAAAACTGGTAGACCAATATTATAATAATAATCATTTACGGACGATTTAGCGCAGTGGTTAAGAGCTTAAGCCGTTCCGCCCACTGTGTCTAATAGTCGCGGGTTCGATTCCCGCACGGGTGCGTTTACAAACATGAAAATTCACATACACCAATACCTAGACGGGAACAAATAATTGTGGATCACACAAAGAGTTGTCCCGTGCGGGAATAGAACCCGCGAATATTAGATACGATGGGCGGAGCGGCTTAAGCTCTTAACTGCGCTAAATCGTCCGTTTATCTACTATCAGTATATTTACGTCAAAGCTCTTGTGTGGAGGGCTGAGAGTAGTAAGTTCCAACAGGTTCTTTTCTTACAGACTTCTTTTGCTTCAACACTCATAGTTTGTCTACGCTCGGTTACAAAGACACTTGGTTTACCCTTCAGATAAGACGCCTATATACATAATATATTGATGTGATTATCAGAAATAACATACCAAGTTGCCGATAGCACATGGAAAATTAAGTTTCAGGTCACGTCTGTACGAGGCAGTTACGCAGATCGCACCGTTTCAGTTCGCAGAGACCCTTAGCGTTGGGTGACCATCATTTCATTGTGGATTATTTTTTATTTATTCACGCGCTTGTAGCGCTGTGCGATCGCGGTGTTCTTAGCGATTACTAAAGTTAAGCAGCGTTCGGCTCGGTTGTCCTCAGATGGGTGACCGTTTTTGACATTTTAATATTAGAGCGTCTCTGTGCTTTGGAAGGCACGCTAAGCCATTGGTCCCGGCTATCACGTAATGTGGTATTCGTTAAGCCAATTGGAAGCCTTATACGCGGCTTAATAAGTTTCAACAGCAGGTGGCCATAAACCTGCCTCCATCAATCCGCACTGGGCCCGCGTGTTGGAATAGGACCTAATCTCTCTCACTTTGATTTATGAGAGAAGGCTTTTGCTCAGCTCACGCTATAAAGAAATCTTCGTTGATTTGTAACCTAGCAGTAGGACTACGGAATAAACAGACCCCTCTGAGACCATTGGAGTAATACTGTACAAGCTGACTAACTATTAATTTTAATTTAAAAAGCCTTTTTAATAACAAGTTTTTATAGCAAAAACACAACGGAAATATTTTGCTTAGTTGAGGAGTGGAGACCGCGTGTCGGCAAACGTAGTGTAGGGCGCCCTGTAGCTAGGTGGGGAGACGATATTCGTAAGGCAGCGGGCAGGGATTGGAGAAGGAGAGCTGAAGATCGAGCTCAGTGGCGTGCCATGGGAGAGGCCTACGTCCAGCAGTGGACTGACACGGGCTGATGATGATGATGATGATGAGTTGAGGAGTTCCCGTGACTTCTTTCGGGCTCCATCATCAGACTTTGGTCACAATACGGGTCTAAAGTCAAATCCAATGAGCCCAAACACAGTGAGTTTGAGTAGTTGGGTAGTTTCATTAGCCACCCACCTTCATCGTCAGGCCCTGAACACTATCTGGTTGTAAAGAACTCGTCAATACCAATCTAACAAGCCTAAACACGAGGAGGTTACGTTGTATAGTTTACATGCTCCTATGGCCACCTTCCGACTCCATCATCAGACCAGCTCCATTGTTCCATATTATAGCATTATCATCAAATTTACATAAGTATGCCAAATTTCAAATCAATCAGATAGTCGCAAGTGCTTGAAAAATGAATCACAAGATTTGAACCGGAAAGACAGACAGACATACGAACATGCAAGTTAAATAAAAGCTTGTAAAACAAGTAAACACCAGCAGGCCTCTCTCTTTTCATAAACGATGTAAAATACGTTTACGGAAAAAAAATGTTTACGGATTTGATGAATACTTTTCTTTATTTATGTTTACAAGCTTTTATTTTACGTATTGATCGTATGAATATCTGTTTGTCCGTCTTTCCGGTTCAAATCTTAAGATCCATTTTTCAAGCACTTTCCTATTGTAGTATCCGATTGAGCTAATATTTGGCATACGTTACATATGTAGTTAGTAGCATTGCCACCGAATTATGTACAATACGTACATAGTTTGGTGATAATGAAATTATATGATACCATGGAGCTGCTCTGATGATGGAGTCGGAAGGTGGCCATAGGAACATGTGAACTATACAACGTAACCCCCTCGTGTTTAGGCTTGTTGGATTGGTATTGACAAGTACTATACAACAAGATAGTGTTCACGGCCTGATGATGAAGCCGGCCAAAGGAACCACCCAACCACTTTGGGCTCGCTGGATTTGTCTTGACGAGTACTTTAGACCCTGATGGTGTCCAGGGTCTGATGATAGAGCCGGAAAGAAGCCATAGGAACTCCTCGACTAAGTAAGACATCTTCGTTGTGTTTTTGCTATAAAAACTTGTTTTTAAAAAGGTCTTTTTAAAATGAAATTTTCTCATGATATTATTAAAATGGAAAGCGGGTGTTTTGTTTCAACCTGTTCCATTGATACCAAAGTACAAAAGCTAAAATGTGGCCATACTAACTACTAGATGTTAGATGATAGTGATACCACCCATCCATACAACTATTGCGACGATATTAACTAAAGGTTTCGTATGACATCTTGTACCACCAAAATGTAGCAAACTGTTGATTTGATAACTATTCATTTATATTATGTTGGTATATTATCTCTATCTAGTATATAGGTTCAGACACCGACCTCGCCACAGGGTCCTTTGCTCGCCGGCCGGTGCAGAGCCTAGTGAGAAACCTAGTATATTCCCTATAGCGACAGTCCAAGCCGAGGCCATTTCTCCTTGAGGCACCTTTGAGCCACTTGTGACCTTGACTATCGGTTGGAGTGTAATTGTTGTATGCTGCCTTTCTAGGACGCTGAAGATGAAAAAGCCTCTCAAGCAACAGCGTCAGTCATTCACACACGACCAAAACGACACTTAGTACATACCATATCGACTGTCCAAGCCCAGGCCCCACCTTCCTTCTTAAGGCGTCTTTGAACTAGTTGCCGCCTTAATTACCGCCTAAGGCGTAAATGTATCGCGCTCGCCTTCTAGCCTAGTGATGTTGTAAATGCCCCTTGGGTAACACCATGTACATGCCCTCTCCTATATCGATAGCCCAAGCCGAGACCCTTAAGGCGCCTTGGAACTAATTGGCCCCCTTACCCTTTCCGTTGAAATGTTGTTGTTGCACGCTCGCTCTCTAGCTCGGTGAAGATGTAAAGGCCCCTCAAGCAATAGTGTCGATCATTCACATACGCACAAAAAACGACACTTAGTACCTGCCCTCTATTTCATCTACTATTCAAGCCGAGACCCTTCCTCCTTAACGCCTTTGAGCTAGTTGCCCTCTTGCCCTTTCCGTTGGAACGTCGTTGTTGCACGCTCGCTCTCTAGCTCAGTGAAGATGTAAAGGCCCCTGGAGCAACGGCGTAGATCATTCACACACACCCAGACCGTTCTTGCTTAAGCCGCCTTTGTTGCTGCAAGGCGGTAAGGCATCCTACTGAAGCATAGTTGTTGCACGCTTGTCCTCATGCCCGTCGAAGCTGTAAAGGCCAAAACACTGTAAATTAATCACACACACAAAAAACCTAGTCCTAATCATACGTATGACATTATAGACATTCTATGAAGTCACGTAACAGGCTTCACAAAAACCCGTTTCACACTCATTTCCATAAGCCGAGTCTGATTTCAATACCCGTCACGTGGAGTCCCTACTGAACGGAAAGAAGGACCCATTTCATTGGGATCACCCACCCCACGTACATATTATGAGGGATTTATTTGAAAAACCGTTTGAAGGACACCCTATTATGACGGCCGAAATCAAATAGTTAGAACCTTTTGCGTAATCAAAAGTATGGAGATTTTTCTTGTGATTTTCAATATGAGAGTTTTGGTGACTAGGTATTATCCATGCCCATGTTTTTCCAGCAAAAGTGTAAAATATTTTATGATAAAAAATCTGACAGTTCCTTACGGGTGATTGTGTTCTGTATTTTGTGAGGTTATTCTAAATAGAAATACATTTTGGTACAAAATTATTCGGCTCCAAGTTTAAATTACAACCGATACCAATTTATTTCGATATTCGAAACCCAATTTATTTACGATATTCAAAAATGAATTCGGCAATTTTCGACGAATACAAATTAAGAAAATTAAGTTTCAAATTAAATTGAAGGCGCAGACAAATTAAAGTAACGTTTTGTTTTAGCGGTAAAAGATTAGGCTGCTCTGTTAGCTGGATACGAGCCACGGGTTCGATCCTCGGACGTAATGTTCATGAGTAATTTTTGTGTAATCTACTCTCATAAAAAAGCTCAGAGTTGCTCACCGAATACGGAAAGAATTATGCTTGGCGTTTCTCTACGTGATCGAATCACGAATGAGGAGATTCGTAGAAGAACCACTGTAACTCCAGCTGTCAAGAGATCAAGGGATTCAGTGCTCCACCCACCAGTTGTGACCATTTTTGAGTTCTTGTAGTCTTCCCAGCTGCTCGAACGCGCGCGGCACGGTTTCGTCCGCGCTTATGTACTGTTTGACGGATCATTTAGCACAGTCGTTAAGAGCTTAAGCCGCTCCGCCCACTGTGCCGAATAGTCGCGGGTTCGATTCCAGCAAGAAACAAATCTTTGTGTGACCCACAATTATTTGTTTCGGTCTGAGTATTTGTGAATTTACATGTTTATAAACGCACCCAAGACACAAATATACAAGGTGTAACATAATAAACGCAAGACCTAACAGTAGTTTCTTCTAAATCGGTAAATGAATTGATTTCAACAATTTTTAATGTACCTTACATTTTTTATTAATTTGCAAAAAATGCTTTTACTCCTTCAGTGCGCTATAAAAAACTAAATTTATTCTTTATTCATAGTAATAAGGAGATTTCAAATGCATTCCTAAAACGTATTTATCAAAACGCACATATACAGGTACAAGTTTCTTTGATAATTGGGGTATTAAAGTGCATAAAAAAGGGGTAAACATTTTTAAATTTGGAAATTTGGTTTTTGTTTTGAATTTATGAAGCAGTTCTCTAATCGGGGTGTCTGAGGTCTTGCGTTTATTATGTTACAACTTGTATATAAGAGTGTTCCGTTTACGCAACAACTAGCGGGCGTTGCAGTAAGCTTTGTTTTCTTTCTCATCCAATCAGTTACATACATTTTTTTCTTTTTCTTAGTTCACAATCGTTCTAAACTTACATCACATAGGCTTATATCTATTACGGAATCCGGTCTGATCCGGTTGCGCTGAAAAGCGATTAGGGAGGCCTATGTGCAACAGTGGGTAAGTACAGACTGTGGTGATGTGATTACGGGACCGTCGTCCCAAACAAATTAGTTTAAATCACTTCTAAACTCAGTCATCAATGTACCAGGCGCACATAATACAGTAGGATAACAACAAAATAGAAAATGATACACGCACATCGCGACGGAAACAGCTCGTAAATACATCGGGACGCGACGCAACTGTCGACGTCATCGATTGTTGATTTGTTGCTGTGACGTCACGTGAGCTGTGATTTATTACGAACACTCTTATTGGTAGAAAACGTGTAAATGCTTTAAGCTAAGTACTTACTATTTTGCCTTCTGCAAAGATTGCCACCATGACTTTGTATACGCATCCATTCGCGCCTTTCATAACGTCTATCGGTCAATTAGCCTTTTACGAGGATCTAAATAACGGTAATAAATTAACTTGCGGTACTCTTCTGCTAGGCAACGGCTTCTCATAAATTAAGGCGAGGGAGATTAGGTCTCTTTGTTACACCATTATGAGAACTCAGCCATTGGTAGAGGCAGGTTTGTGGCCACCTGCTGTTGGAAGCCTTTAAGGCTTCCAAATGGACTTTCACATGAAGTAGTAATCAACGCCAGAAATTTACCTGTAAGGGCAAATGGCTTAAATACTATAAAATATTAGGTTGTGACGAAGACTAAGGGTTTAAAAGTGCCTTTTCGAGGCGCCCAATAATGGAAGTGCCACAAGAGGGCAACCATCTCAGTCTGAACGATCCGAACGCCAATTAATCTTGGTGATCGCTACTTACACCCTGGTGTAACAGCCCTATGAGTGCCTCCAATACATTTTCTGTAATATCCTATTCTGTATACGACTGCTGGGTATAAACCTATCCAAAGATAGTAGAAGATATTTTGGAACCAAGTTCCTTAACACGGCTTGCGGTAGTTGCGCTGTTGTTTATTATATACCTTTACAAAATCTCTATTTTGTAAATGAGAGGACTTTTTTTTTTTTTTTTCTTTTTTTTTTCTTCTTTTTTTTTCTTTTTTTTTTCTTTTTTTTAATAAAAACGTAGCCCCACACTAGGATTTATTCCTGTGTCGTGGGTGCGTTTACAAACATGAAAGTTCACACACACAAATACCCAGACCGAAACAAATAATTGTGGATCACACAAAGATTTGTCCCGTGCGGGAATCGAACCCGCGACTATTAGACACAGTGGGCGGAGCGGCTTAAGCTCTTAACCACTGCGCTACATCGTCCGTCAAACTATGTAGACACTGACCGATACCAGGAATCTAAGTACACTTATGATAAATCTATACTTAAGCACATATATTTAGCTCGTTCCGCATTGTTCTCCCATACCCCATGAATGCAACGTATATAAAAAGAATGGTAAAACTCTCATTTTTAAAAAGAGTAACCGTGGAGTTTCTTGCCCTTCTTCTTCACAGGAATGACTTTCCGAACGGGTGTAAGAGTTAAGTAATCAATAATTTTCTCTTTTTGACTATTCATAAGTGCCTTTTGGTCTATATGAATAAAAAAAATTATTTTGATTTTGCGCGTTACGTGTAGGCAGGTAGAAATCGTAACATAACGACAAAACGTCACGAGATGGTTAAGTCCGGCGTTGTTCAGATGTTATTGTAACGCTGCCCGCCATACTTGTTTACATCAAGTCTTAGTTAAATGTGCTCGACGGCCAGAGTATATTCCCGTTAAATAAAATCGTTTTTCAATAACAAACAATTTTATTAGCCTTATCTGATTAGAATTCCATTACAGTGGTCCTACCTTTAACGTCTCCACAAAAATCGATTTTGCGTCAGTAGTATACATAACAAAGAGAAGTCTCTAAGGGAAGAACCTGCTGGAACCCTGTACTCTCTGCCTACCCCAGAAGGGATATGGCGTCATGATATATAACGGAGATCATTACTTTACTACAAAGCAGTGATAGCCTAGAGGTTAGACTGTTGGACTGCAAAGTCAGAGGTCTCGGGGTTCAAACCCAGGCACGCACCTCTCTCTTTACAAAAGCATGTGCGTATTAAAAATTAACTATCACTTGCTTTAACGGTGAAGGAAAGGTTCTTTATTTAAACATCGTGAGAAAACCTGCATGCCTAACAGTTTCTCGAAGGTGTGTGAAGTTCGCCAACCCGCAGCGTGGGCCAGCGTGGTGGACTAAGGCCTAAACCCTCTTAGATTGAGGGGGGGCCCATGCCCAACGGTGGGGAGTTTCTTAACAGGGCTAATATTACTATGTCATTACATTCCTGACCACTAAAAGACTAGAAAATTAACTCTTAACGGTTAACTCGATAATTAATGTAGAAACGATGGCAAATACACTTTAACTTGTCACACAACTTACTCATAATACACAAGGCATTGAGTTGACACAGTTCATTGAGGCTTGAGGTTAATTTTTCCATCCAGTGGCGCATTTACCAGTAGGCTGGAGCCTAGGGCGGCATATTTTAGGGGGGTGGCATATTTAGCTCAAATTTTTTTTTATAAGTGGTACTTGATTGAGCTTTTCTTAGCTCAAAAATATACCCAAAGACTATTTCTTCTTTATATAAACTTCACTAAATCGTGAGTTGTAAGAATAATCTAGGAACTGACACCGCGATCCCTCAGTTCACAATCATACTAATAACGGGAAAATCCTGATGTAATGATGACGATAGAGCAAATCATAAAATTGCAATTTTTTGACAAAGAAAATGCAATTAATATGACAGTGAACTAGGGTATTGCATTGGAGAGATTAGTAATCCACCACTGTCTCCAGCAATGAATAGCAACCACAGTGTAACGGAGTGATCAGAGTCATATACAGAGTCATACCCGTTTTATCAGTTTTTTTGTAAGTTTATATCATCACGACGACGCGTGCTTTGCCAGTGTCAAGTATTAAGAATATTCATTTCTAAATTTACTACTACCGCTTTACTATCCAGGGTGGGGTACTTCATTAATTTCATTATTATCGTTGTCATCAAGTTCATCGGGGAGTCGAATTAATTTAAACAAACACGATTATATATCTCAGTGGACACTGGCAAAATACACTTATAATTAGTGTGAAGCCATAACTTGAAGAAGAAGAAGAAGACGACATCACTCTTCGATCTCCGTCAAAAACCCGTTTTATTAGTTACTGTTTTATCCTATCTCTATGGCTACCTGCCACCCACCAAGGCTCTGTATACATCACTTTGACGTTTGTGTGTCGTTTAAAAACGGTACTCATGACCAGAATGTGACATATAAGATATAGATAAATAGGATACATGTTTTTCTGCAAAAGTGTCTAAGTCTTTTCGCCATCTTCAATATATGTCTAAACAAAATATATACAGGGCCTATTAACCCGTGATATATTAGATACAATATACGATCTTGGCCCGATGTCACAGGACATTGAAGGCATCCAACAAACCAATTTAGCACGCCTCGACCGACGAGCAGGCATAAAACGTGACTCGGAATATTGTATCGAAAGTCTTTGTATCACTAAACATATATTCCTTTTATACGAGTATATCGTTAGTTTTTATTGAAATATATCGATATTTCTAATAAAAATTATTGAGATTTCAAACTTACGCGAACGTGCGTAGTTGTTTATTTTTGGTTTTTAAATTCTCGGAATTACAATGAATTTTGGATATTCAGTTCCTCAAGGATCTTTTGGCCGTGGGTCTTCGAGTGAAATGTCTCAGAGGTGCCGTATGCAATGAAATCTTTTTAAGTAGTGTAAGTAGTAGCCGCGCGGACCCACCGCTTAAAATATCTCCTTGGGAGTAGAAAAGAATTAATAATTGGTAACTCTCATTTAGAAAGAAAGAAAATAAATTTAGTCGCAACAAAAAAATAAAATATGTAGTAGCAATACACTAAAATAACAAAAAGAAACTGATATTGTTGCGAATCGGTCCCAACTCAGCATTGTGCTGACTGCAAGCAATCAGCGCGGATCTTCCGTTGAAGCCGTTCGTTGAGGTCGCGGTATGGCCACACACATGGTAACACACACTGACGACCCCCTGGCAATGTCATCTATGGGCCGAAAGATCCTTGTAGCACTGTATATTAACACCTTTTGGACGTCAACACCTCAATCGGTCACGTGAATATAGATGCAGGAAAGCACTCGAAACGTCGGGATTTTTTTTTATTTACTTTCTTTCTTTTTTTATTTTTAAAACGTAGCCCCACACTAAGATTAATTCGTGTGTCGTGGGTGCGTTTACAAACATGAAAATTCACATACACAAATACCCAGACCGGAACAAATAATTGTGGATCACACAAAGATTTGTCCCGTGCGGGAATCGAACCCGCGCCTATTAGATACAGTGGGCGGAGCGGGTTAAGCTCTTAACTACTGCGCTAAATATTAATATCAAAAATAAACCGCGATAAAATCCTAAAACTAGTTTTATTTCAGATAACTGCTAATTACTATATTTTTCTGTTATTTATTTCATTATACACAGTCAGACTTCTAGTTATCTTTTAAAAATTTGTCTTAGGACCCACCCATTTCCAAATTAACTTACTGACGAACAATAAATGAATAAATACTAGAATAAATTAGTGTTTTATTACATTTTAGAATTACTCTCAACTGATATTATGCGCCACTAAAAATATTTTTAGTGAGAATTTGTCAATTTTAAAATTTTATTAAAAATTCTTGTAAACGCTGAAAATTGAAATATGAGAATTAAATTCTGTAGCTGTTTTCTTTTAGAATGTAGATATTGAGTTACGACACTTTGGTTTAGGGGTTAAAACGTCAACCTAATAGTCCGGCTTTATAATACGGTCTGACTGTTGTTTCCCACCGCAACATCTGGCGGGGGGACCCACCCATACACTAACATCTGCAGGGGGGCTCTTGGGGTCGTAGGAAGCTTGGGCGGGGGTCCTTAGTGTCGTTCAAGCGCGACTCCGAGGAGGACGGCGGCGTAGTGTGGCCCATGCAGCCGTAAGCACCATCTCGTTGCAGGGGGGAGATCTTCAGAGCATGACACAGAGGGGCACCGGTGCGTTCCTAATGGAGATCCCGAAGCCCTTCTTCGAAGTATTGGCCACCATAGGGTTTTATTCGGTAGAAGTCCGATATGTCCTTAAGCTTCCCCCGAATGTGGGTATTTCCTTTTAAGGGATCTAGTAGTCGAGGGTTTGAAAATTTACGATGGATCGGTCTAGAGATTCAAGTAGGCCACTCCGCTTACCGCATCTAATAGTTGCAGGTTCGACCGTGTTCAAAATATGGCCTCCACACTAGAAATTATGCCTGTGTCGTTGGTGCGTTTACAAACAAGAAATTCACATACACCAATCAATCTGTATCTACCCACTGCTGAGTGTAGGCCTTTCTTCCATCACGCCATTCGTTCCGGTCCTGTTCTAATCTATTCCACTATTTGTCAGCCACTCTTACGATGTCATCGCTCCATCTAGCCGATGGTCTGCCTATGAGTCGGCGTCCTGTTCTGAGCCACCACTCTGTTATGGTCTTGGTCCACCTGCCATCTTTACGCCTCACCAAGCGTCTTGCCCATCTCCACTTTAACCTTATGATTCGTTTACCAATATCTTCAACTTTAGTCCGCCTACTTATTTCTATGTTTCGTATTCGGTCGACAAGGGAGATGCCCAAAATGGCTCGCTCCATCGCTCTCTGTGCCACTTTGATTTTATAAAGGCTACCTTTTGTAAGCGATCAGTTCTCGGCACCGTTAGTAAGGATGGGCATGACACATTGATTGAATGCCTTGGTTTTCAATTTTATTTTATTCATTTTTGGAAAACTAACAGCTAACAAACAACAAGTGTAGCTTAAGTAGTTAATGCTGAAGGCCAATTATAAGTATCCACAAATAGTTACAACATGTATAGAGCACGGTAGAACATAACATAAATCAATATCAATTATTTGCGTTAAAGCATTATATGATTTAGATGCCTGTAAATGAATCTGCTGTATGGAATCTATATTTATATTATAAAGAGGTAATGTTTGTGAGTTAGGATGATCGGAGTAATCTCCGGTACAACTGATCCGATTTAAATCATTCTTTCACCATTTAAAAGCTACCTTAGACAGAAGTAACAAAGGCTATATTACATAGACCCGGTAGGTGGTGCTGTTATCGACCGGGTACGGAGTCCCGGGAAACTGCTAGTATTTAATAGGTCGGATTTCCTTAAAAATGCAGAGGAAACTCGTAAACCGACCTTTTTGAGCAATTCGGGGTAGTCGATAGAACCATTTACTATGTTAAGAAGAAAAGCTAGACCCGCTTCTCGTCTTCTTTTGTACAACGGTAACATGTGATATTTTTTTTGGATAATGTTCTTTTTTTGTTACAAATAAAAAAAACATCGTACATATAATATACGTATATACCTCAAGCGGGCGTGGCCGTAGTGTACCGCGTACACCCAGTTTTTGCCGATGATGTCAAGATACATATAATAGGGGCGAGCTTATTGCCATATACCGGGCACAATTCCAGACTCCAGACTGATAGTGGGAATTTTTCGATAGAAAAACTACATTTGTCCGACCTAGGATTTAAACCCAGGAACAAGTGATCACAACGCGCATTATTCACCATTAGATCAACGAGGCATTGTTTTTATGATCCTACTTTTTATATAAATTTAAAAAAATTAAATAAGTTTTTAAATTTCCATATTTTTTTCGTTATAAAAATATAGTTAAGATCAAAGTGTGAAAACTTCGGCCGTAAATAATATCGAGATTCGATAAATTTTCGTTATCTTTAAGTTCTGTTATCAAACTTAAGTTATACATTAAGCTTTAATTCATTAAGCTGGTTTTCTTTCGACGCTCCTAGAATAAATTGTAGTTAAGAAGGAGGTGCGGTTTAGGGCTGAAATAAAAACTATTTTACAAGCTTTCATTTAACTTGCAATTTTCGTATGTCTGTTTTTCAGGTTTAAATCTTGCAATCCATTTTTTAAGCACTTGCGGGTATCCAATTGAACTGCAATTTGGCATACGTATGTAAGTTAGATGACAATGCAATAATATGGTACCATGGAGCTGGTCTGTTGAAGAAGTCGGAAGGAATAGCAACCACCTCGTATTTAGGCTTGTTAGATTAGTAATGACAAGTACTATATAACCAGTTAGTGTTCAGGGTCTGATGATGAAGCCGAAAGGTGGTCAATGGAACCACGCCGTGTTTGGGCTCATTGGATTTGTCTTGACCAGTATTTTAAACTCGCGTGGTGTCCAAGGTCTGATGATGTAGCCGGAAAGAAGGCATAAGAACTTCTTAACTAAGCAAGATGTCTTCGTTGCGTTTTTGCTATAAAAGCTTGTTAAAAAGCAAGGTCTTTGTAAAATAAAATTATGTAAAATAATCTCTCTCGACTTGATTTGTGAGAGAAGGCCTAGCAGTGGGGCAGTATGGCTGATTTAATATACAACGTGTAATTTTCGTCGTCCTGGAGCGAATGTCCCGGCTTATGTACCCGTTTAAAAAAAACGAGCCTTACAGTAGTAGTGTAACATCAGACATGTTACCCGACTATGAAATTGAGATGAAATATAGCGCGCAATACCCCGGTTCCACCACGCGCGCTCATTGGTCAAATCAAATAACGCGCGTTCATTGGTAAAATCATAAAGCGCGCGCTCATTGGTCAAATCAAATAGCGCGCGCTCATTGGTCAAATCAAATAGCGCGCGTTTCCCGGGTTTCCTGTAACACATTTCCGTCCCTTTTCCAAAATCACTCCCACAAAAAATATCCAGCAACCGAGAGGAAAGATGTTACAGATTAAAAAATGAATAAAAAGAACAATTCAATAAGTAATATCTACCTATCGCATAGGTTACCTATCCAAATATCATAGTTAGGGTGAAAATCCGGAACACCGAAGGTATCTACCGGCCTGCTGATGAGCCGCGCCGTCTCTGAAAATCATTTTGCCCTTGATATTTTTTATTGCACTAAATTCCTAGATATTGTTATGGAGAAGTTTATCTCATCTTATTTTGCATTTCTAGGGTTGATTTTTCTCAAGCACACTTCGACCCAATGGGATCTTTGGTACTGCCCTTTGCCCTAGTGCTCTTACGTACCTGGTATCCCAAGTACTAGTAATAGGTTGTGTATTCCGCCAGGGGTAAAGAGCCTGTTGATGGATAGGCTACCCCCAGCGAATTCATTCGCCGCGCCGCCAGGGCATCGCATTTGGAAGGAATATGCTTCATCGTTTCAGTGTCTTATGGAGAAGTTACTTATTGAAGTGTCCTTTTTTTTGTGAGTACCAGTTAACAGTAGGCATTTGATACAACACCTGGGCTTTCACTCAAGGGTCATTAAGGTTACATCGTATATATTTTATACATATAGACACAATTATATTGTTATGTGCCTATCAGAACTACAATCTATCACAGGAACCGATTAAATCTCAATCATAACATTGATTACGCAATAATCGATGCTAAACCGTTGTACCGCTAAAATCAATTAGTTAACATCGATTTATCACATGTGCACTGTTCAGAATCGATATATCACAACAATCGGCTGTCGATCACTCGAGCACAGTAAGATTTATACGATCGTGATGGTTGATGCGCTTTAACGCTATTTTGAATTTGGAATTTAGATTAGACAGATTTATTGGGGTATTCGATCTCGGATTCCCTTTTTGAATTTTTTATTCGATTGTATTAGATTCTTTTGGTAAATGTGTTGAGTGCGGGATCATTTAATTTTGTTTTTATGTTCATTCATATTCATAGTTGTAAGGATAGTCAAAGTCATAGTGAAAGTCATATTTTTTTTATTTGTATAGCCCAACAAGAGCGTTAAAAATTATTACAATTTTTACAACTACCACCGGATCGGAACGCTGCCCCACACTGAGAAGAAAGAAACTGAGAGAAGAAACTCAGCGGGCTAGTCTTTTAAATTAATTGGATTGGCCTATCGTTGTATGATTTTTTTTTACAAAATTGTCTTTTATTATACTATACAGAGTATTTTACAAACTATATTTAGGAGTTGCCGAATGAGGATAACAAATTTATTCGTACACACACACTAGAAATTATTCATGTGTTGTGGAATAAAATAAAACCGCCGGCATGTACTACTACTATATAGCTAAAGCTTTTTCCCATAACATTTAACTGAAGCAATTTTTAATCATATTTTTCAATGTTGAATATTTTCTTAGAAAGTTCTTTGCCGTAGCGATCAGTAAATTGTATTGACTCACGTCTGGTATCGATTTAAGCTTTAAACGTTATTGGGGTTCCTCATTGCGATAGAAAATCATCTATCTATCTATCTATATCATCACGCCAGATCCCTTGCTTGGGTAGGCAGAGAGTATAGAGTACCAACAGGTTCTTTCCTTACATACCTTTCCAGCTTCCTCCACTCTCATAGTTCGTCCCCGGTACCTACACCCTCCAATTTCGCATTGTATATCTGTTTTGTCATTCTTTCTTGTGACATAGAAAATCATCATTTACTGAATGCGTGTAGTTCCTTTTTGAAGAAGGATATTATAAGAAACTATTTCATAGTATATATATATATATATATATATATATATATATATATATATATACTATAATTAAACATTCGTAGCTCTGCGGGGTCGCGATGTGCAACTCGGCTCAGTCGGTTTGAGATGGGTAACCGTTTGTTACAATTCCGGTTCTGGGCGTGTCTGTACTTAATTAGTTGGTCACAGTTGCCACCTTGATTTATAGGAGGTTTTTACTCAGCAATATACTGTATAAGTTGATTTATATCATATAAATGTTATGGTTACTGTTCAACATTGACAATCGATGGAAGCAAAATACTCCTTAAACACTATGGAACCACTAAACGATTTCTTGTTATATACTTGTTTTCTTTCAAATTATTTGTACTAACAAAATCTGCGTGGTGGAGTATGACCTAATCTATCTCACCTCGATTGTAAGCGAAGGCCTTTGCCCAGTGAGATAAAGGCTGATTTTTATTATATACAACTAATGGTTATCTTGGCGCTTAACAGACTTGGTCTTTGACCAAACATCAAAAGTCCACGCTAGCGGTTTGTCAGCGGTCCATGGAGCGTAGTATTCTTAATATTAAACTCACAAACCACGTCAAGAACACTACACTTCGCTCCATGACGCAAATTGCCGACGTATGTCAAAAAGCCGCCAAGCTTAAATGGGACTGGGCCGGCCATATGTGCCGCATGAAAAATAATGAATAATAACTGACTGGTCCCCACGAAATACAAAAAGGCAACACGGTAGACCCAGGCGGAGATGGCGAACTGGACAACTTTTTGAAAGACTGGCCTGACATGGCAACGAACAGAGAGGAGTGGAAAAGTGGAGGGAGGAATTTGCCCAGCAGTGGGACAATAATGGCTCGTAATAATAATATTGGTTATCTACTTTTCAAGACCAATGGTAGATTAGCCATATTTATATTATTATTAAAGCTTAGTTATTAAAAGATCTCACAAAAAACTACGGAACCACTAATAAGTTTCGACGGCGTGTCCTTGTTTTCTTTCAAATAATTTTACTTTGTACCTATCGTGCAAACTTTTATAGACTGCCGTTACGTCGGTATTGATTCATTTTCGTCTTTTTTTTTTCGAGGAACCCCATTCAAATAACTTCGGCAAGTCAGTTTTCCGTGCCACGGTCTATGTGGCGGTTCATTTTTTTTGTAACGAAGCGAGGTATAGGAGCAGTTTCTTGGAAGGTCAGGTATGGATTTTTCGTATTTTTGTTTCTTGTGATACTGTCTGTTCTTGCCTCGTCTTTGGGTAAAAATAAACATCATCAAGCCTATATTCTCCCAGCAGGGGTGTACTGGGTACACCCAGAACCAAGGCAATTTTCACTGACGATGTTAGGTTACGTGTAATAGGGGGCGTGGCTATTGTCATTAAACCGGACACGATTCCAGACTCCGGACTGATACTAGATTGTTTCTATGCAAAAACTATATGTTGTAAAACCGAGGATTCGAGCTGAAGACCTCGTGCATTACTCGCGCATTATTCGCTAGACCAACGAGGCAGTCTTTAGGACGATATATAGGTTAGGTAGCTTGTAGTGTGACGAGGTTGTGTTCTTATAGTTCACCAGGGTTAAGCAACGTTTAGCTCAAACAGCTAATGATGGGTGACCGTTTGTACATCTCTATTTAGCGTCTCCGTGCTTCGGAAGCCATGTTGAGCCGTTGGTCTCAGATACCACTTAATGTGGTGCCTTGATAAACTAACAGAAATTAGCCACGAACCTGCCTTCACCAATCCGCTTTGGGTCAACATGTTGGAGTATGATCTACTCTTTCGTACCATGATTTGTGAGAGAGGGTGTTTGTACAACAGTGAGATAATATTTTGTCGCGGTTTGTTTTTGATTTTTGGTTCCCGACGATTCGAGTGCTTTGCAGCACCCATGGTCACGGGAGTGAAAGATCGGGAATGGGCCGCGATGGGATCCGTAAAATAGTTTTATTTCAATAGTATTATACAGTTATAATTTTAACACTGCGAAATACCTGTTTTGGTTTGAGTCAATGCTCGCACGTCACTTGGGGCCCTCATTGAAAATCGGCGCTGTAGCTCGGTTACAAACGTGTTACAGCTTTTACCTGAATGGGGAGGCCTTTTTTGATGAGGACATGTGTCCATATTTATTTCAATCAATCCATCAATCAATCAGCCTATCGCAGTCCACTGCTGGACATAGGCCTCTCCTAACACGCGCCATTGCACACGGTCCTCCGCCTTCCGCATCCAGTCTGTCCCAGCGACCTTTTTGAGGTCGTCGGTCCATCTAGCTGGGGGCCCTCCTACCTTACGCTTACCAAGTCGCGGTCTCCATTCTAGGACACGCTTGCTCCATCTAGAATTTTGCTTTATTTAATTTAGAATTTAATAATATTTATTGTTATTGCTTTGTTTTTGGACTATGTGGTTAATCAAAATAAATAAGTTTTATTTCTTCTATTTTCTTTTATTTCGATGAACGGCTTGGTAAGCATCACCCACTGGAATTGATTCCCGTACGAGACAAATTTTTGTGTGACTCACACATATTTGATTCGGTCTGGGTGTTTGTGTTTGCAAACGCACCCACACCGTCACGCCTTTATTCCCCAAGCGGGGTGGCAGAGGTGTACTGTGTACACCCACTTTCCCCTGTAATAGGGGACGAGCCTATTGCCATATACCGGGCAGAATTCCAGACTCCGGACTGACACTGGGAATTTATCATTGGAAAAACTACATTTATCCGACCCAGGACCTCGTGATCGCAAAGAACGTTATTATAAACGCACTCACGATACAGGGATAATTGTTAGTGCTATGTTTTTTGTATTGTTAAAAAAAGCAGTGATAGCCTAGTGGTTAGACCGTTGGACTGCAAAGTCAAAGGTCTCGGGTTCAAACCCAGGCACGCACCTTCGAAAGCATGCGCGTATTAAAAATTAATTATCACTTGCTTTAACGGTGAAGGAAAACATCGTGAGGTAACCTGCATGCCTAAGAGTTTCTCGAAGGTGTGTGAAGTTCCCCAAACCGCACTGGGCCAGCGTGGTGGACTATGGCCTAAACCCTCTCAGTTTGAGAGGAGGCCCGTGCCCAACAGTGGGACAGTTTCTTAACAGGGCTAATATTATATAAAAATATAGTCGATTATGGCTTGGTCTAATGATTAAAAAGTAGCTGCTCTGTTTTTTAGATTGTATGGCAACTACACGTACGTTTTGGTGATAAAAGGCGACTAGTTAGTGATGAGCACTCAGCGGTAAATCACCCTGATGACTATAGTCCACTCGTTATTTTGTAGGGTACAAGAAGAATATTAAGTTGTTCTCGAAACGATGACAATTAGGGCCTCTTAGTAATATCAGCTTATACTGCCCACTGCTGGACAAAGGCCTTTTCTCACAAATCGAGGTGAGAGAGATTAGGTCATACTCCACCACGCGGACCAAGTGCGGATTGGTGGAGGCAGGTTTGTGGCCACCTGCTGTTGGAACTTATCAAGCCGCCTTTAAGGCTTCCAACTCGGCTTAACGATTACCACACTAAGTGGTAGCCGGGACCAACGGCTTAACATGCCTTCCGAAGCACGGAGACGCTCGAATATGAAAATGCCACAAACGGTCACCCATCTCGGGCCAACCGAGTCGAACGCTGCTTAACCTTGGTAATCGGTAAGAATACCGTGGTCGCACAGCGCTACGAGCGCCTCATTAGGGGCCTCTTACCACCCTTGAATAGAGTCTTAAGTAGACTAATCGACAATTACAGTTGCAAGTAAGTCTATGTACGAATTTGATCATGTCTGAGTAGCCCTATCCGACGAATAAACTAGCCAGTTTTATTAGCTAAGTAACGCTTATCAAGAAAAACTAATCAGCACTTTATTCGAGGTAAAAGAGGCCGATAATATTTTGATGTCAGTGGTCAATTTTATAAGTCAATTGATACCAAAAACAAAAACAAACTCTATTCTCTAAGCAAATAAACAATAGTGGGGTGAGTCACAAAAATGGAACAACTTAATCTGCTCGTAATAAATAGAGCGGGGAAAAGAATAATATCGATTGTCGTTTCAAGCGAATTAAATATTTAAGAAAATACGGTAGGTATAGTATGAAAGAGCAAATATAAAAATGTTGTGAGAGTTGGGTATGTAAGAAGGAGTATGAATATGATCCAAAAGTATTAAATAAAAGAAATAAAACATACGTAGCCCCCAACCCCAATGTGAAGTCAGTATTTGCCAGGCGACAACACATTAAACAATCACCACACATATACAATTACATAAATGAACACTTAAATATCTACCCTAAAACATATCGTGAGATTAAAAATCTTATAGTTAATTGGTTAAAAACGAAAACATATGAGGAAACTGAGGATATAATGTTATATAAATGTTAAAAAAAAAATTGTTATATGGTAGCGAGAGCTGGGTATGTAAGAAGGAGAATGAAAGTAGGATAAATGCGGTAGAAATGCGAGCTCTGCGGAAGATGTGCGGAGTGAAGCTGACCGACCGCATTAGCAACAGCATAGTAAGACAGCGAGTAGGTATGAAAGATAGTATCGGTGTAAAGATGAGAAAGGGCATGCTCCGTTGGTTCGGGCATATAGAAAGAATGCCAGAGGAAAGAATGACAAAACAGATATACAATGTGAAAGTGGAAGGATGCAGGTACCGGGGAAGACCTAGACTATCTTACCACGACCAAATAAACCGAGTCTTATCTGATGGAAAAGTCAAGAGTCTCCGTAACCGGCGAGCGTGTATGAGACGAACTATGAGAGTCGAGGAAGCCAGAGAGGTATGTAAGGAAGGAACCTGTTGGAACTCTGTACTCTCTGCCTACCCCGCAAGGGATCTGGCGTGAGGTTATAGATAGATAGATAGAAAAAAAAAATACGCAGCAAGTACACATACACACACAAGCTCTTGCGCGCACCACACATTAACTCACTTTTAATTTAAATTTAATGTTCGTACCTACCTATCTAGATATAAGGAAAAATGTATCTAGCTACTATCCTTAAATAAATAACTAAAGTGTTACTACTTAAAATACTATCGCATGTTAGAATATATTTTGTTCATGTAACTAAACTCACTATTAATGGAGAGCGGGATCCCCTAGTATAATATTTACTTAAAAGGGGATTTCAACCACTGTTACTGTAATTTTTACTTGGTTACTGAATGAAACATTTTATTTTTTTTATTTTTTCTTTTTTTAGGATAAATGAGGTTGAAATGCGAGCTCTGCGGAAGATGTGCGGAGTCAAGCTGACCGACCGTATTCGCAACAGTGTAGTTAAAAAGCGTGTAGGTACGAAAGATAGTATCAGTGTAAAGATAAGGAATGGTTTGCTCCGTTGGTTCGGGCATACATAAAGAATGTCGGAAGAAATAATGACAAAACAGATATACAATGCGAAAGTGATAGGATGTAGTTACAGGGGAAGACCAACACTATCTTACCATAGACAAATAGACTTTGTCTTATCTGAAAGGCAAGTTAAGAGCCTCCGTAACCGGCGAGCGTGTATGAGACGAACTATGAGAGTGGAGGAAGCCAGAGAGGTCTGTAAGGAAAGACCTGTTGGGACTCTGTACTCTCTGCCTACCCCGCAAGGAAACTGGCGTGATGACGGAGATAGATAGACAGATATAAAAATGTTAGAATCGTCATATATTACCAGCCTAAAGACGTTGAAAGCAGGACAAAAGCCTCCCCAAAATTCGTCACAACGACCAGGTTTGTGCTGTATGTGCCCAGGTTTTACCTGCGACAGTCACCGGATTATTGGTCCACTTTGTGTGGGAAAAGAAAAGAAAATAACTACCTACATTATATGTTTAGCAACCTAATTGTGTGCGAGGCGCTCGTAGCGCTGTGCAACAGGGGTGTTCTTACCGATTCCCAAGGTTCAGCAGCGTTCGACTCGGTTGGCCCGAGATACCCATCTCCGTTTGTAGCATTTTCATATTCGAGCGTCTCCGTGCTTCAAAAGGCACGTTAAACCGTTGGTCCTGGCTGCCACCTAATATGGTAGTCGTTAAGCCGAGTTGGAAGCCTTAAAGGCGGCTTGATAAGTTCTAATAGCAGGTGGCCACAAACCTGCCTCGACGAATCCGCACTGGGTCCGCGTGGTGGAGTATGACCTAATCTCTCTCACCTTGATTTGAGATTGCTGATATTATTATTATATTTTTTTCATTTATCGACAAATCTATAGCAGCATCCCTACTTATTAGCAGAGGGAAGTTGTCATGGCTAAGCAAACGCACTTGTTTGTCGGGGTTGGCGAACAATCCAAGCCCTTATTTAATCAGTCGAAACACACCTGCCTACTCCGATTTCTGTTTGTACTGGGAGCTTTAATGTAAGGAGAAATTAAACTTAGCGAGCGTTCTGTATTGGAGAGTTTTGATTTAGAAGCAAAATTAAATGATAATTCATTGTGGTACCTGTTAAATAGCTAAAGAGGAGCATGTTGTAGTTTTTATTATTGGCTTATTGTTGGCTTAGCGGACTGAGGTGTCCTCTAGCGCACTTCGACCCTAAGGGAACGGTTGTGCTGTCCTTGCCCTGATGCTCTTACTTACCTGAAGTATCACATACTCCCTGTACTAACTTGTAGATTCCAGCTGGGGGGAAGAGCCGCAATTCCTTTGAAGCTGGATAGGGCACTCCCAGTAGGTTCACTCGCCGCGCCGCCAGTGCGTCGCAGTTGCAGAGGATGTGCTTCATGGTTTCAGTTTCTGTACCGCAGTTCCTGCATACCACGTCGCTTGGTTCATATTGTGTAGATATTTACACATTTATAATACAGCAGTAGTTTCCCGCGATTTCATATCCAGTCGACAACAGCGGCTCCTACCGGGTCTATATAGTACATAGCCTATGTCATTTCTGGATAAGGTAGCTTTCTAATGGTGAAATATATATACAAATATACAAATCTTTCCTCTATATAGTATTAGTATAGACTAACTTCTGCCCGCTACTTCGTCCGCATTGACTTTAGACTGGAACCTAACATTTTTCCGGGATAAAAATATACTCGTGGCAAAGCTCATCGCTTTGTGATCACGACGTTCTGAGTTCGAATCCTAGGTCGGATAAATGTAGTTTGTCTAACAAAAACTTCCCAGTATGAGTCCGGAGTCTGGAATTATACCCGGTATATAGCAATAGGCTAACATTTTCAGAAAAGTGGGTGTACTCAGTTCACCGCTGCTATCCTTGCTTGGGGAATATAGGGTAGACGATGTGTGATAAATTTCATTTAAATACGTTAAGTCGTTTTTGCGTGATTGAGTAATTAACATCTAAAAAATGTCGACACAGCTTTCGCATTTATAAAATTAATAGGACTAGTGGTCGCCCATAGGTCGATATTCGACCTACTCTTTAATCGTTTGCTGGTTATGTTTGACATTCAGTAAGACTATAGACAAATAATATTAAAGACAAACATCAATTTGACATGTATTGTGTCAAATACATGGTAGTGTGTGTAATGTGCTTTTTATTAATTTAATGTATTTTTTTTGCATAATTTTAAAAAAATATTATCATTCTGCACTCCTTCTCGGTACAAACTATAAGTGTGGCAAATTTCTTACTCCTCCGTCCGCGCAATTTTCGTAAAAAGGTGTACAAAGTTTTTGCTTCACGTATTAATATATAGATAATTATATAAGGCGTTACATAATAAACGCAAGACCTGAAAGTAGTTTGTTCTAAATCGGTAACTGAATTCATTCCAACAATTTTTAATGTATCTTAAAATTTGACAAAATTTGCAAATAATGCTGTTACTCCATCAGTCACATTCGCTATAACAAACTAAATATATTATTGACTAAAAGCAATATGGAGATTTCAAATGCATTTCAAAAACGTATTTCTCAATATACATACACGTACAAGTTTCATTGTTAATTGGGGTATAAAAGTGCTTAATAAAGGGGTAAGAAATTTTAAATTTGGAAATTTGGTTTTCGTCTTTAATTTATGAAGCAATGATCTAATCGGGGTGTCTGAGGTCTTGCGTTATTTACGATACACTTTGTATATTGTATCTGTAATATGCAATATATATAATAATATAAATAATATCAGCCTATGCTGCCCACTGCTGGGCAAAGGCCTTCTCTCACAAATCGAGGTGAGAGAGATTAGGTCATACTCCACCACGCAGATCCAGAGCGGATTGATGGAGGCAGGTTTGTGGCCACCTGCTGTTGGAACTTATCAAGCCGCCTTTAAGGCTTCCAACTCGGCTTAACGACTACCACATTAAGTGGTAGCACGGACCAAAGGCTTAACGTGCCTTCCGAAGCACGATGGCGCTCGAATATGAAAATGCCACAAACAGTCACCCATCTCGGGCCAACCGAGGTCGCGCAGCGCTACGAGCGTATATATGCAATATATGCGATTGCGTAACCATTAAGGGTAATAACTATGTACAATAAATAGCAATTTAGGCGGCTTTGGCTGAATACCAGTGTTTGAGGAGACTTTATTCCAGCGCATGCCTTTCGGTACACCTCACGGTCAAGCATACGTTGCCAATAGCAGCTAATTGTAGATATTACTTCTTTGATTTTGTAGCTGTTTATATGTTTACTAATGTTCTGTGCCATATACATTTTTTATATCATTTTCATATGCGAGCTCTGCGGAAGGTATGCGGAGTGAAGCGTTTACTATGGTACGAAAGCGAGTAGGTATGAAAGGTAATATCGGTGTAAAGATAAGGAAGGGTATGCTTCGTTAGTTCGGGCATAAAGAAAGAATGTTAGAAGAAAGAATGACAAAACAGATATACAATGTGAAAGTGGAAGGATGTAGGTACCAGGGAAGACCTAGATTATCTCACCACGACCAAATAGACCGAGTCTTATCTGAAGGACAAGTCAAGAGTCTCCATAACCGGCTAGCGTGTATGAGACGAAGTATGAAAGTGGAGGAAGCCAGAGAGGTATGAAAGAAAGAACCTGTTGGATCTCTGTGCTTTCTACCTCGCAAGGGATCTAGCGTGATGATGATTTTCATTTTACTAAAGACCTGGTGAAGGTTGCGGGTATTAACTGGATGCGTACAACCCGAAGCGCGTCGACGACGTGGAGCATGGAGAGGCTTTTTTATTGTTTGAACGTCTTTCGGTTGATAATGAGTTTCGGTTAATTATGAATTCTTGAAGAGAGAAGTTTTGTTGTGGTCATTTAAATTTTTTTTGGTCTGGTATAAAGTACTATTGTGAGAATGTAGAGGGAGGAACTACTAATAAGGCTAAGGTGTGTAAGACAGCTTATTACGTAATATTGGAGCTTATCAAGCCGCCCGTAAGGCTAATATTTTGGCTTAACGACTGGGCAAAACGGCTCACGTGATATCCTAAGCTTGGAGACGCTCGCATATGGAATTGCTACAATCAGTTACTCATGTTAGACTACGACTACTAATAACATCACGATCCTGCAGCGTTACGAGTGTCTCTTAATTGCCTTCTTCTTCTTCTTTAAATGCCTCTACATTACTGGAGGTTGATCGTCAGCTTTGCGTATGTGCTTCTTTCTAGAGCCATACGGAACAACTGCTAAACGCTTGGTTAATTGTCTCCCATAGATAATAAAAGGACTTCCATTGTAGGTTATAAGCTCAGTTAAAAGTACCTCTATCGTTATAAGCTTGTTATAAGTAATGTCATTTTGACATTATAAGTCATTTATTGTATTATATTTACTTTATTTTTGTGTATATTAAAATTGTGGTGATACTTTATCAGTAGTTTTAAGCTGTTGAATATTTTTTCAATCAATGGTATGGCAAGAAATACTAAGTTTTTTAATCTTACGATGCTATTACCGTTGTTCACTTCCATTTCAGTCTGGAACCTATTCGCTCCTGTATCAAGAACGCAATGACCTGCTATTTCGCTAACGCTTCCAATCACTCAAACCTTCTACTTATTCGCCGTAGTTATTCTCACCGACCCTCCTGATACGATGTTTTTTCAAAATGAACATTTTCAGCCAAAAAAACTCCAGTTGCAGAGCATAAGCCTCTCAAAATACATCCAGTTTTTACTTCAGACCTTCACCACCTAGTAGAGGTCGTGGATAGAAGCTGGTTGGGTACTTTAGTAGTTAGACGCTACTCGAGAACTTTTCTACCAACATATTTTAAGTATTCCAACATTTTTTCATTATCATCAGCCTATAGCAGTCCACTGCTGGACATAGGCCTCTCCAAGTGCACGCAACTGGGTACGATCCTCGGCTACTCGCATCCAGTTTCTGCCAGCCGCCCTACGAAGGTAATCGCTTGATCTAGCCTGAGGGCGTCCTGCATAACATTTGCCGGTCCGCAGTCTCCACTCAAGAACTCGTTTGTCCCTGCGGTCATCGGTTGTTCGGCTAATATGACCAGCGCATTGCCACTTCAGCTTACTAAGCCGGTGGGCTATGTTGATAACTTGGGTTCTCTGTCGAATAACTTTGTTCTGGATTCTATCCTTCAGAGAAACTCCGAGCAAAGGTAACGCAGGACGCCTTCAGGCTAGGTGGAGCGATGACCTTCGTAGGGCGGCTGGCAGAAACTGGATGCGAGTAGCCGAGGATCGTACCCAGTGGCGTGCACTTGGAGAGGCTTATGCCCAGCACCGGACTGCTATAGGCTGATGATGATATATCCTTCAGAGAAACTCCGAGCATAGCCCTTTCCATAGCTCGCTGAGTGACTTTAAATTTATGAACCAGTCCAACCATGAGTGTCCACGTTTAGGCTTCATAAGTCATAACAGGCAGGACGCACGGATTCAAGACTTCTGTCTTTATGCTTTATGGAATAGACGATGTAAATACTAGACGTAATTTCCAAAATGCAACATTCTTTACCATAAAAAAATACTATTTGACGAAAGATTTTGGCGCAGTGGTTAAAAGCTTAAGCCACCACTGTGTCTAATATTTGTGTGATTCAATTATTTGTTTCGGATATTTGTGTAGGTATGTAAATTTTCATGTTTGTAAACGCACCTACGACCCAGGAATAAATCCTAGTCTGCGGCTAGTATTTTATAAAAAAAAATGTAATTCTATTTATCTATGCCCTCACGACAGACCCTTTGCATGGTAGGTAGAGAGTTCTAACAGGTTTTTTTCCTTACAGACCTACTTTCCTTACCTTACTGAATCTAGATAATATATGTCTTGATCTACTTTCAGCTAATCAATAATGGCGAGTAGTGAAGCAGAAGCTTTAGAGAAGATGAAGATTCTGGAAGAACGGATCAAAGCACCATCTATATGGGGACGAGTGCCTTGCGGAGTCAGGTTCGAAGATCTCCAGGATAAGAGATATGAGGATGCTGTGAGGCTGCTGAAGAAACACTATCTTCCCGAGGAGGTGGGGATCCTGACAATTATCATTTGCTGAAAAACGTCCATTGAAGGACAATTACTATACCAGGTCATTGGCTCTCTTTTATTAAAAAAAAACGTAGCCCCACACTGGGATTTATTCCTGTGTCGTTTACAAACATGAAAATTCACATACACAAATATGCAGACCGGATCAAATAATTGTGGATCACACAACGATTTGTTCCGTGCGGGAATCGACCCACGACTATTAGACTCTGGGTGGAGCGGCTTAAGCTCTTAACTCCCGTTCTACATCGTCCGTCTTGTATGGGGCCTGCCCACTCCTAGTCTTCAGGTACGAGGTTGCTACTCGTGAATCTTTCTGCACCAACGGCCGTCAATTATACTGTGTCCTTCGTTCTCGATATAAAAATGCAGCTCTCTCTACTCGCTTGGCAGTCCGCTAAGTTTTTTAGAGACATCAACGCCTCCTCTATGGTATCTGTGGACATAACCTCTGCGACCATTCTTTCTTTTAGCGCGGCAGCCGATGCTTTGTAATAAAGTTTTGGTCGACATTTAATTTAATCATATAGTCGTAGCAGTGAAATTATATAATAAAAGGTTTTTATATACTCAAGTGATGTTGTGAAATAAATTTAAAACATCGTATAGGCAAATTCAGAAATATTTTACGTCTTGACAAAAAAGTACATTCTACAAAGATCAACTGATAGTTGTTTATTTGTGGCCTTTTCAGCTTAACTTGTTTATGTATATAATATCGAATATTTGGAGACGTAAGTTTTGTCATATTAAGACTTGTAAAGTCTTCACTCGAAAAGTAAACTTACGAAGTTTCATGTCCCTCTTCGTGTAAAAACAGTTTAACACGCAATATACCTGCAAACAATTATTAACCGTCTATAAATTGGCAATGTAATACCTCTAATGAGAGAAATTAGGGGGGACATTAATCAATAATGATGATTGTTAAGGATCGATGCCAATTTAAGGACACGGGCGATGTACGAGATGCATCGACGTGGTCCGCAAGACTTAACGGTAATTCAAGGACACGAGCAGTGTACGAGATGCATCGGCGAGATCCGCAAGACTTGGGGCCCATACGAGATATGTGCTAAAGGTCATACTACTCATAGGTTTCACCCATGAGGTGCTCCTGTGCAGTTCACATTTCTACAATGGTAAGAATCTAAAATGTTACCCAACATACATACCTTAAACAGTAAATACAAAGACTATGGCTATAAACTATAAGCAATTTGTGATATTATATCTCCTAAAGGAGACTTTCTGAAAGGGTAATTAAAGGAACATTGTTTATGAATTTATGAATAACAATATATTATTAATAACATAAGCCACTCATTTGCAGAAACAATGTTTTGCATTGATTTCATTATTAGACATACTTGTATAATAATCCTGAAATAGCCCAAAGTGGAGCTTATTACACAAAGAATTGTGCAATATTATGAGCACTTGTATTAAAAAAGGTAAACCTTGCAATATTTATCCCTGAACAGGGTTTATAAACAGATGAGCCAAAGTAATCTCTACTTATAACAATGCCTGTTATAACTGACAAGAAACAGAAATGTGTAAATATTCCAAATATAATATCTCAGCCTACCGTTGCTGAGACAGGCAAGTTGTGCAATAATTTGTGTTACACACATACATCCTTAAAATATAATATAAAATACCTGGTCTATCCAGTTAACATAAAACTAATAATTATCAATATTATCAGCCCAGGCCCCTTGCAGGGTAGCCAGGGAAGATGAGTCCTAACAATACAGTCATGAAACATTGATTGGGATAAGAACCTTTGTGGTCAGCAGTATATATTTTGTATTAAATGAGTTTTAATATAGTGGAGTACGAATATCGAATTATAACTATCTATTCATAAGCAGTAGTTTAAATTTCAAAAAACCACCAGTGTTGTAACCAATATAGAACAACAATCCTCATCCGGTGTGTAAAAATATTAACCCACAGTGTACCTATCGGCCCACCAAAAACAAATCACAATGGACATTGGAAGTCTCCTACCAGAGAATGTGAGGTAAGAAAAGCTTGCTAGGCTTTTTACATAAAGGCTTGTTTTGTTTTGTTTTTTATGTTACTGAAAAAATCAGTTTAACATTCAGGAATACAACATGGCTGTTAAAATAAACCATAATATTGGAGGCTAAAGGTATTCACTGACTTTGGTATGTTACAATACATCTATGACACTAATAAAAAGGTGTGTCTGTCTGCCTTCAACGGCAAACATAACTTTATTGGTTTTGTGCAAATACTGCAAGTAATCCAGACAAGTGAAGGTTAAAAAAAATCTGGTCCTACATATATTTAACATTATGTATAGAAATATTATTATTAGAAACATAATTTTTTAATAATTGAAATACAATTTATAGCCATTCTCATTAGAGTTTAATTAAAGATAGATTATCACAACTGTGCTATAATCCTTATCCCACAAAGAAACTTAATGCTAATAATAGATATTAGAGTCATATTCAATATACTAATAAAAAAAAATATTAGGAGCTATTCAGCTTTCTATTGGGTAATGAGTCCAATGGTTTTGGTTTTGGTTTTTTGGTTACGTCCTGCATCATTTATAGTGTAATTAATACATTATAAATTTGAGACACACAGAGGAAAGATTATACATCAATTCATGAATTGAATCGGGGTCGAGATCATGTAGTTAATGTACATAGCCTTATGCGAGGAATAGCTCTAGATACGGACATTAGTACAAAGGCCTCTATTACAAAAATGTTAAATTTTGGTATATTTATTTATTTATATTTTTATACTTAATGCACTAATGTACATAGGCGGACTTAATGCCTACGGCATTTTCTGCCAGTCTACCTTCGGGTGGTGTGAGACAAGTGTGGTAGGTGCGAGATTATACAAGTGGAAAAAAGTTACATTAATAAATATAAATAACAACTAATTACCTATTTATAACACTTAGTAAATACATATTATATATAACGATACATATACATAATATATATTTTTGTATATACCACAAATATATACATACATATATAGCTATACAATACATACATGAACTAGAACTGTGCGAGATAACGAGATGGAACAACTAACATTAAGGAGAATCCGGCCTTTTATGCAAATAGTCCTGCAGCCTTTTTTTAAAAGAGGGACGATTGGTTGCCATTCGGAGTTCCAAAGGCAAAGCATTCCAAATAAGGATAGACTGGACGAAGAAGGAAGAGTGAATGAAATCAGTAGTATGAGGGGGGCACTGAAGAAGACGATTATCAGAAGAGCGAAGATGTTTATTGTGATTAGAGCATAAATACTGAAATTGAGAAGTAAGATAAGCGGGCGAGACTGGAGAATAAAGGATAGAAAATAAAGTTGTTAGTGCCCTCAGAGTTCTACGCTTCCGAATAGGCAACCACTTTAATAGTGATCGATGCTCCGACACATGATAATATTTACGCAAATTGAAGACGAATCGAATGCAGTTATTAAGTAGGCGGTCTAGTTTATTGAGGAGATCTGCATTCAGGTCGAAGTAGCACACATCAGCATAGTCGAAGATAGGAAATATCAGGGACTGCACAAGCATTGCTTTCGTGTTGCTGGGAAGCAAGTTTTTTAATCGATACAGGTATCGTAACGTGCCGGTAACTTTTTGACCGACAGCCGTGACTTGTGTTTGCCAGCTAAGTGTTGTGTCATATATATATATATATATATATATATATATATATATATATATATATATATATATATATATAGATATATGTTGTATTTGTGTAGTATAGCAATGCAAACAACGGGAATGTGTTATACTCATGACATGTTATGTTTTAGAGCTCACGCTTAAAAATGACATTCATGTGGTATACTTCAACTTTATCCTTATAGCTCTAAACAGCTGCATATTTATATCGAGAACGAAGGACACAGTATAATAAGTAATCAAACGAACTTTCCTGAAGTGAAGTTCGATCATTATTATACGAAGTCCTTCGTTCGAAGATATAAGTACCCAACCCGCCCTGCCTGTTGGTAAAGTTGAAATGTACTACTTCTAAAAGGAATGGTCGCAGAGGTTATGTCCACAAATACCATAGAGGAGGCGTTGACGTTTCTAAAAAACTTAGCGGACTGCCAAGCGAGTAGAGAGAGCTGCATGTTTATATCTTCGAACGAAGGACTTCGTATAATAATGATCGAACTTCACTTCAGGTAAGTTCGTTTGATCACTTATTATACGTGCAATGTGCCGTGTATACTGAGACTTAAACTCACTTTTTTAAGCTCCGTCATACCCTTTCTAAGAAAAATGACTGTGACATTTGACAGCCACATAATGCGCAAGCAATCCCAAAAGTGATCTTAAATAAGTTGTTCTATTTAGGTTTTGAGCTAAGGGCTTGTAAAACGTATTCTAAATATTTTTCTTTCTATATCGTGTCTATCAAAAGAATAAAAATATAAAATCTTAAAATGGGCGTTCAAACCCGGTTCTTTAATTAAGAAGCTGACAGCCTAAAGAAACGACATAAATCGCTCCGTTCGGAAATCTTAATTTACTTAATTAAGATATTTTCGTGTTGAAAAAAAGTGGCTAAAAACAAGTTAAGAAAGGTTAAGTGTGGTGCCAATTGCAGCGGCGGTGTTTCTATATATTTTATTTCCAAAAATCAATGGTCGCTAAGCCGAATCTAAGCCGCGTAAGCGTTATTGTGAGAAAATGATGGTATTGTTAATTTCTTCGAGTTTGGCGTTGATTATGTATCTACCAGAAGACAATTGAAACATGGAGTGTAAGATATTTGAAAAGCGTTGAGATAAAGATCGCTCTTATGAGCATTTCGAAGGAAACCATGGTATAATTCGTATATGAATGCCGCCTACAACGTTCGTAAGTACATATATTGCAGAAAATCCCTCTAATAATTACGAATTGCGAAGAATTGTGGTGACTATGATATAATTAGAGTTCGCTCAAGTATACCTCTTTAATAAACGCAAGCCCACAAGTAATAAGAAAACGTTACGAATTGTTTAACTTAAAAGAAAGTAAAGTGTCTCATTGGTTTAGTGGCAAAGCGCATCGCTTTGTGATCACGAGGGGTTCAAATCCTGAGTCGGACAAATGTAGTTTTTCTAACGAAAAATTCCCAATATGAGCCCGGAGTCTGGAATTGTGACCGGTATATGGCTATAGGCTCGCCCCCTATTACATAGGACCTAACATCGTCGGAGAAAAGTGGGTGTACTCAGTACACCTCTGCCACCCCGCTTGGGGAATATAGGCGTGACGGTGTAAGTGCGTTTGCAAACACAAACACCCAGACTGAAACAAATGTGTGTGTGTGTGGGTCACACTAAGATTTGTCTCGTGCGAGAATCAAATCCAGTGGGTGGACTTGTATACAAGCCGTCCGTCAAGATATTGTCTCACTTTTGTACAAACACCTTCTCTCACAAATCATGGTTCGGAAGAATAGATCATACTTCAGTATGTTGACCCAATGCGGATTGGTGAGAGCAGGTTCGTCTTAACTGAGGAATATAGGCGTGACACTGTCAAGAAAGTATATTCCGGTTAACACTAGCACTCCGCCTTACTGAACGGTACAGAAAATAATTGTAAAGTACTTGTTAAGAAATCCCTTTTTCATATACCTTCTTTAAACTTTATTCACGAAATATTATGTGCCTTTTCAGTTTGTAAAAAAGCAACAAAACTAAATTAATAAAACAATATAAAATGATTGAGAATACCTACTCTTGTTTAATCTATCTATCTATCTGTATCATCACGCCAGATCTCTAGCGGGTTAGGCAGAGAGTACAGAGTTCCAACAGGTTCTTTCCTTACATACCTTTCTGGCTTCCTCCACTCTCATAGTTCGTCTCATATACGCTCGCCGGTTACGGAGACTCTTGACTTGTCCTTTAGATAGGACTTGGTCTATTTGGTCATGGTAAGATAGTCTAGGTCTTCCCCGGTACCTACATCCTTCCACTTTCGCATTGTATTTCTGTTTTAATAAAGGATGTTATTGAAGTAACTATAATAAGCGACCGCAATGACTATCGACATTGGAGTTAAAAGCCGATTGGAAACGCCTATGTCCTGTAATGTAAGCCTTTCAGCTGATATTGTTGGTGAATGGCAGTTTCCCTGTCGAAAACTTATCTTATTATATCGGGGTTAAAAGTTTAAAATCTGCCTCAATTTACCGCCGCATTTTCCAGGAGGCTGAGTAGGCTGACGTCTAGGGCGGCAAATTTTAGGGGGGTGGCAAAAGTTTTTTTATAAGTAGTACACGATTGAGCTTTTCTCAACTCAAAAACATACCCAAGGACTATTTTTTTACTAACTTCACGAAATCGTGAGTGTGCGTAATCTTGGAACAGACACAACGATCCCTTAGTTCACAATTTTACTTATAACGGGAAAAAGCTGATGTAATGATGACAATTGAGCACAAATTATAAAATTGCAATTTCATTGACAAAGAAAATGTAATTAATATGATTGTGAACTAGAGTATTCAATTCTAGAGGTTGTTAGGGTTAAAATGTGTAAATCCGCCACTGGCCTTAATGTAGTGGACGCTCAGTGAAGTTTGAGGCTTTTAGGCGGCTTTTTAAGTCTAACAGCTGGTGACCACAAACCTGCCTCCACTAATCTGCACTGGTTCCGCTTGGTGCATGACCTTATCTCTCTCTCTCCTTCTTCTTCTTAAGCAAGGGCCTTAGCTTAGCAGTAAGACAGTAAAGGTTGATTTATTATATTGTTCAGTTTATTTTCAGTTAACCTACAGATCAGTAAAAATAGCTGAGGACGAAGAAGGGACAGACGAATTTGTCCACAACGCGCGCATTTGGATGAAAGATAAGATGTCTTTAGCCGCTGTGAAGGAAGGAAACGACAAATTAGTTGGAGTTCTTATTATGAGGATACAGGAGAAGAGTGGGTATCTATTGTCTCTTTCTATTTTATTAAGAGTAATCAGGATAGTTTTATGTATCAGTGAGCAACGTTTTAGGGTTCGTCGCACTCGCATGCGCTTTACCTAGAAATTGTGAGCTTGCTTTTGAAGGGTTGCCTTACCAGGAATTTTCTGTGTAGTAGGTACCTTTACATACACCACCACCCGTACTCCTTTATATCATGCAAACACCCATATCGTAACAAATATATGTATATCGGCGCCTATGTTTTCGGGATGGCCGTTTCAATGCTGGTAACGGTGAAAGGTCGATTTACCTGCGTGGTCGAACATGGAAAACTTGAAATAACACTACGTTCTTGTCCAGTACACTTATCTTCCTTGATACCCAGACTTCAGTAGCAAAATATCAGAAGATGCTCGCAATAATTGAGGACTGATTATTATCACATGGAATGCAGTGACGTTAGTTGCTCCGCGATACGTCCGATCGCTTGCCCCTTTGCCAATAGAATCACACAGTAGGACCGTCCGCCGTCTCATATCGACTATCTGTTATAGGTCGGTCGTCATCTGATATCTGTGATCGCATCACAACTAAACAGAGTCAGGCAATTATTAAAGGCATAGAGTTTGTCTATAGACAAGATTAAAAGTTACTAAAATAACAATAACTGCCTGACATTCCATTAACTGTAATCGTTAAGTATTGCTCAAATAACAGCCTCCAACACATAGCCGACGCAGCGCGACGGTGGCTTGGAGAGTTGTAATGTACAGGAGACGCCACGACCGAACGTAGCCGAGACTTGCGTAGCGCTCCCGTCGCGCTCCGTCGGCTATTTGACTAAACCTTTACAATTTCTCTTCTCTCTCTAAACCTTTACAATTTCTCTAATCTTTTTGGAACTATATTAAGGCAAAGAAAGGATCTAATAACAATAGAGGAATTATAAAGGATGGGGTAGTATTATCAGGCTCGGAGAGTGCGACGGAGTTTGCGAAATATTTCTATTCGGTATATAATAATCAGCCGGCGTCATTGGACGTGGCTGAGGCGACAGCAGTGAGCGGCGGCACGAGTGGCGCGCGCGTGCACGTCTCACGGCTTACGCTCGAGCAGGTGCGGTCAGCACTGGTCCGGCTCAAGCCGAAACGCTCGGCAGGCCCTGACGGTATTCCGGCATTTGTTATTCGAGATTGTCGCTATGTAATAGCAGAACCACTCGAACACATATTTAACTTGTGCCTGGATACTTCGCACTTTCCAGAGCGTTGGAAAGTAACTCGCGTTATTCCAATACCGAAAGGGGGGGGATCAGACGTAAATTATTTTAGACCAGTGGCGATCCTGTCATCTCCAGCAAAGGTATTTGAGTCTGCTATACAACGAAGTGTCCAAGAGCAGGTAGCGCCGCAATTGTCGGACGCTCAACACGGCTTTAGACCGGGATATAGCACTACCAGCAATCTGCTAAATGCCATAGCGTACTTGGTCCCTCATATTGACGCAGGGTTCCAGGTGGATGCCGCCTACTTTGATTTCAGGAAAGCGTTTGACCTCGTAGATAACGATATCCTGTTATCAAAGTTGGCGAGAGTTGGTTGCACAAATAAGCTGCTTAGGTTCTTTGCGAGTTACATGAGGGACAGGCAACAGTATGTGGACTACTGCGGATATCATACTGAGCCTTACTTCACAAGGTCAGGAGTAAGCCAAGGAAGCAATTTGGGGCCGTTAGAATTTATTATAATGATCAATGACCTGCCCGAAGTAGTGAAGGAGGCCAAGTGTTTATTGTTTGCAGATGACCTCAAGTTGCTCCTGGCTATTGAAACTGAGGATGACTGTCGGCGTCTTCAGCAGGATATCGACAGAGTAGTTGATTGGAGTAGCAGTAACAAGCTACAGTTTAATGTTGCCAAGTGTTCAGTAGTGGCGTATAGTCGAGCAAGGACACCGCTCCACTATAGTTATAAGGTGAATGATACACTTATTAAAAGGGTGGAATCAGTGCGAGACCTTGTCGTTCGAATGGATGCTCGGTTGACATTCCGCGAACACATACTGAATGTTTGTAAAAAGGCATACAAAAGTCTTGGATTTGTACTTCGCAGAGCAGGAACATTCCAAAATATTAAAGCGATATCTATATTGTATAATGCTCTAATACGAAGTCAGCTGGAGTGTAATGCGGCCGTATGGGCTCCACATGAAACTAAATATAGTCTCATGTTGGAGCGCATACAAAATAAATTTACAAGGTACCTATACTTTAGATTGTACGGGATATATCCTTTCTATCCGTTGATGTATCCAACCTTGTTTGTGTTGGGCATGGTCGGATACAACAAGCTGGACACTAGGAGAGATCTGTCTCTGGCATCTTACGTGATTAAGGTATTCCGAGGTGATATATACAATCCAGGGGTACTGCAATGGTTGCGCTTGTGTGTGCCTGATAACTATGTGCGGCGGCGCCGACTACCGCATTTGTTCGCAGTGCGTCGCGGCAGAACTAAGCTATTGGATACTACGCCTCTGACACGAACAATCGATACATTAAATCTGGTTGCCACTAAACTGGACGTTTTTTCATGTTCGATGAGCGAATTTGCAAAGGCAACGTTACATGTTTTATGCTATCCAATAAATTATTGACAATTGTTCGAAAATTTTTATATTTAATGGTAATCTATTTTATTATTCAATTTATTATGTTTATTTTTAAATATTATTATTGTTTTATTTAGTTTTTTTTATGTTTTATTTTTAATGTCTAATTAATTTAATTTGTAATTATTATAAAAATAATCAATGTTAATTACGCTACTAAATTGGGAATTCCTGTAATGGTAGCTGTAAAAATGTGTGAGAAATAAATAAATAAATAAATAAATAAATTTGTCCCATGAAATCAAACGCGGTTACACTATTCAGTGAACCAAGCGGCCAATATTTAGACTCCTTCTACACCTCAGTCTAGATTTTCGTCTCGGTGCGATCATCGGTTGGTCTTATGGTCTGAGTCTACGCAATTTGGCTTACTGAATAAGTTTTTGTTAGATCAGACCTTAGATCAGATCTGCAAAAAAATATTTCGGTCTGAATTTTGCGAATATTGCGTTTTTTCGAACACCTACGGCACTATAACAAATTGTTCTCCAAAATCATTTTGAAATGTCATGATTCAAAAGAATAACCAATGCCACCGGTTGCGAAATTTGTATCGACAGATAAAGAGACACGAAAGTGAGTTAAGATGAACGTAATAGAAATTCAAAATATATTGAATCAAAGAGCCTACATTCAATACTAAGAAAACCCCGTAGCCATGATTACACCATACCTAACAAGCCCGCTCCGTCATAAAGTAATTTCATATAAACCTTTATACCAAGAAAATAAAGCTCACTAAAGAAATTCCCAGAACCCTTTCATACATTAATCATAGATTACGTCTAAGTGATTTCACATGATCGAGTAACAATAATGGAAATGTCTAATACTAAGTACGCACATGGGTGAGATTACTCCCGGATTTTATGTGATGGGATGCGTGCGATAGGTGATGTGAGAAGGTAGAAGTTGAGACAAAAGGATTAGTGGAAAGCTTAGAATCATACATACATTTTCAAATACTAAGATACTTTCCACGATGATCTATAACTATCTATAACGATAACTCCGCCTTTTAGTGATGACTTTATGTACCTATGTGTTGCTTTGTAGATACCATCTGACCACCGTCTTTGGGGTTCTGGTTTGGTCATGCTTACTATAATGTCTTTGTTTGCGGTGGCTGTCTGGCGCGTGTCACTCTCTTCCCTCCATTATGATCGAGGGGGGCGATGGCTGTTCCTGTAGTCAAAAATTGTGCGGTCGGGGGACCGTCAGGAACGAAGTACCATACGTAATTTTGTCAACTGTAAACGTGATTGAATACGTAGATTCCTATTAATAATTTTAGTGTATTTTTGACACGTGACTTCTCTCTGTCTCACACGGTCGGTAAGTCGGTGAGTGAGTAAGTGAGTCAGTCAGTGTGTGAGTGAGTGAGTGAGAGAGTGACCGACCAAACGATCGACCGACTGACCGACTGACTGACCCAACGACCGACTGGCCGAACAGCCGACCGACCGACCAACCGACCGACTGACCAACCGACCGACCGACCGACCTACAGCCTTTTCTCTCTCTCTTTCTCTGTTTTATTCACTCACTAACACACTCACACACTTAATGACTCACTCACTGACTAATTGTCTCATTGACTCACACACTGACTCACTTACTCACTCACGGACTCACTCACTGACTTATGGAAACTGTCTCACTCACAGACTCACTCATTCACGGACACATTCACTCACTCACTCTCTCATTCACTGACTCACTCACTCACTAGCTTGCTCACTGACTCATCATTGCCTCACCGTCTCACTGACACACTCAGTCACTCTATCATTAACTCACTCACTTACTCGCTCACTGACTCACTCACTCATTGCAACGCTCGCTGACTCGCTGTCTCACTCACTAACACACTGACTCACTCACTGACTAACTGTCTCATTGACTCACACACTGACTCACTTACTCACTCACTGGCTTACGGAATCACACACTGTCTCACTCACAGACTCACTCATTCACTGACTCACTTACTCACTGACGCATTCACTCACTGACTCACTCACTCACTGGCTTTTTCACGGACTCACTCATTGCCTCACCGTCGTACTGACACACTTACTCACTCAACGACTGACTTACTTACTTACTCGATCACTGACTTACTCACTCACTCCGTGACAGTCTCACTCATTCACTGAATCACTCACTATATCACGCACACATTGAATTACTCACTCACTCTCTCACAATCTCACTATATCTTCCTCACTCACTTATTTCCTCATTCCCTCACACACTCACTCAGTCACTTAAGCACTCATTCACTCCCTGAATCACTCACTTACTGATTATTGACTCACTCACTTACTCACTCACTGACTCACAGACGCACTGACCTTCTGATTCATTAAACTCACAGTGTTGACTGACTCACTGGCTCACAGACACACTGACTCACTCACTGACTAACATACACACTGACTCAAAGCTATAATGTTATGTTATTAAACAAATTAAAGTACACAATAAAAATTTGTTTTATTACAATTTAAATACGTAATTGTGCATTATTATTTAAATACTATAACAAAAAACATACAACAATAAAAATTACAAAACATTACTTTGTATAATATTTAAACGCGTTTACAATTAAGGTTATACATCTGACCGCGCATAATGCTTGCTGCTCGAATCTCGATAGTCGCACGCACACATACAACCGCATAACGCTTTTACCTTACGTGACGATTTCTGCCAGTTCACGCTAATGTCAGCCGCGTAAAAGAACTTCGTTTCAAAAAATACAAGCTCGCTGAGATTCTTCGCCGGATTTTCTCAGTGATGGCCGCGTTCCGATCCGGTGGTAGATTAGTAGTTAAATTAGTTTAAAAAAAAATGTAAATTGACTATTTGTAAGCGCCTCCGCAGGGTTTATACAAAATAAATTATTTGAGTTTGAGTTTACCTTTTCCTTGAAGCATATTAGTCCAAGGGTATCAAGTATGGAAAATAAGAAAAGGATCTTAATTATTTTTACCGCCGTTTGGTTCGGTTGGTCTGAGATGGGTGACCATTTGTGGCATTTCATATTCGAGTGACTCCGCACTTCGGAAGGCACGCTTAGCTGGTCCTGGTTACCGCTTACTGTGGTAGTCTTTAAGCCACGTTGGAAGCCTTATAGGCGACTTGATAAGTTCCAACAGCAGGTGGCCACAAACCTGCCTCCATCAATCCGCACTGGGGCTCCGTGTGGAGTATGAACTAATCCATGTTACTTCGATTTGTGAGAGAAAGCTTTTCCCAGCAGTGGGTAAGGATAGGCTGGTATTATTATATGCGATGGGAACCATGCGATCGGTGATGCAAGAAGATAAAAATTGAGACAAAGGGATAAGTGGTATCAGCTTCGAAAGATAAATACATTTTTTAATAGTAACATATTTTTATCTGTCTATATCATCACTCTAGATCTCTTGCAGGGTAGGCAGAGAGTACAGTGTTCAGGTTCTGTCCTTATAGAGCTCTCTGGCGTCCTCCAATCTCATAGTATGTCTCATGCACGCTTGGGTGCGGGGATTCTTAATTTGCCTTTCAGATAAGATAGGTCAAGTTGGTTATGGTAAAATAGTCTAGGACTTCTTCGGTATCTACATCTTTCGACTGTCTCAACATCTATTTTATCATTTTGTACGATCACATCTAAGTAGCGATCAAAATATGCCTAATAAGCAGTTAATCTTTACAGTAAAACGCCCAAATATTGAAACGTCTATATATCCAAGGAAGTTGGTAACTTTCGTTTCTGCACCTACTGGTAAATTGTCAGAAATACGTATGCATTCGCAAAAACAGCGTTTGCAAAAAAGCTATGAAATAATATATTGGTTGTACTTGTCACCTATCTTCTCTCTCAAGAATTCTTTCATAAATATAGCATTCAAAAGAAAATAGAGTCCCCGTCACTATTCCAAATATATTTGGGTATAAAACGGCCATTAATCGAAACGTCTGTATACCAGAACGTCCGGAGATGTCTTTAACTTTCATTCCTGTATTGATGAAATGTCAAAAATGTATGCATGTGCCAATGCAACAATTGTGAAACGCGCCAAAATAATTAAGTATTGCAAATTGTCTCGCTTCTGAATTCTCTCAAGAATTTATTCAAAAATATAGCATTCAAAAGCCAAGACAGTCCCCGTCACTATTCCAAATCTATTTGCGTATCAATCGAGTCGAATAAAAGTAAATTCGCTCTGTAGCGATCGCCGTAACATTAGGGGGCAGATTCCTTGAATGCCTTTGAGCCTAAATTTTTACTGCATCCGTAAAAAGAATTCCGATTCAGCTATAGGATTTTGTTTGTGGGACAAGTTTTGTGAAATAGCGGGAAACCACTTGCGGATCGTTAGTAAGGAGGAAAGAATCAGGATCAGACACCGACTTCTGAATCAGACACCGACCTCAGGATCAGATACCGACCTCGCCGGCAAGGTTGAAGAATTCCTTGCCCGCCGCCGGTGTAGAGCACCAAGGCGAGACACCTAGTATAAGGCCGTTCCTCCTTGAGGCGCTCTGGAGCTAGTTGCCCGCTTACCATTTTGGCTCGAGCGTAGTGGTTGCACGCCCACCCTCTTGTCCGCTGAAGACGGATTGCATCTTATCCGAAGGATAAGTCTAGGGTCTTCACGGGCAAGCGTACGCGGCATAAGACACATTCTGAGAGTGGAGGAAGAAAGAGAGTTTTATAACGAAAAAACCGGTTTGCTCCCTCTACTTTTTGCCTACTCCGTGAAAAATCTGAGTTTTTTAGTTATTTCTATCATTTTTATATCTATTGTTTATCGCAATCGCTAGTGCATTGTTCTGACTGTCCGTCCTTTTTAACCGACTTCAAAAAGGAGGAGGTTCTATGTTCGGTTGTATGTATGCTTTTTTTTTTTTTTTTTTTTTTTTTTTATGTATGTTCAGCGATATTTCCGTCAATTGTGGACCGATTTTGATATTTTTTTTTGCATTGGGTTCAGTATATCTCCAAGGTGGTCCCATATTAATTTTATTGACATTGGACCTTGGACTTAGAAGATACACCAGGGAACTCCTTAACGATAAACAATAGGCATGTGTAAATTGAGATATTATGGGTATTACGTCAATCCTATAGGTACCCTACTATAGAATCTATAGAATAATTCACTGGTCACTTAAAATAGTAAAATAAAAATCTTTTATAAAAAAAGGTAAACCGACTTCAAAAAGCAAAAAAATAAATATTTAAAGTCGGTGCCAAGTAACCGATTGCACCAACCAGCACCGACTTCAAATATTTATTTTTTTGCTTTTTGAAGTCGGTTTACCTTTTTTTATAAAAGATTTTTATCTTGTAAAATGTCACACCCGTACATGCTTTCGTAATCTATTGACCTTACTCATCAGTGGGACTAGCTTAGACTAATACTGGGATTGATAAGAAAACATCGACGTTAGCGTAACGTTGGCGAGTAATCATATCACGTTCATGTTTATTCAGTAAATTTGTAGTGTCACAAGGACAGCATATTAACTCGCCAGCGTCAACTTAAGTGCGTGCTAAGCTCTCTGATATATACATATTCTACACACCCAAAAAATCGCTATCTCCTGTAAATTCAGTCGGTTTTCTTGTACGTAAATTGGATTCGAAGTAGTCGATAGGGGTAGGTCTATATTAGGGGCGGCTGCTATCGATTCGTAGGGAACTCTTCCGAGTTAATGTAAGGTGCTCTCTTTTGTACGATAAGGGAAATAAACAGCTTCAACTATTTGCATGAGAAGAAGTTTTGATTCTATTAAACTTAATAGTTTAGTGATGCTAAATAGAAAAAATAACTTCGTTTCGAGTGGAAATCGAATTCATTACTTCAGCTATGGTAGGTCAGTGGTTAGAAAGGTTGCTTTGGTATGGTTAATTATATGGGTTCTCACCAGAAATTATGATTTTTCTTTCTATTTAGAAACAAACGACTCTTCGACGGACGATTTAGCGCAGTGGTTAAGAGCTTAAGCCGCTCCGCCCACTGCGTCTAATAGTCGCGGGTTCGATTCCCGCACGGGCCAAATCTTTGTGTGATCCACAGTGATTTGTTCCGGTCTGGGTATTTGTGTATGTGAATTTTCATGTTTGTAAACGCACCCACGACACAGGAATAAATCCTAGTGTGGGGCTTCGTTTAAAAAAAAAAAAAAAAAAAAAAAAAAATGCGACATGCTAAAATAATTCCAAACTTGGTCGCTGTGGATTTTTATTGCGTTTTGATTTCGTTATTAATGATATTCTCTCTATCTATCTATATCATCACGCCAGATCCTTAGCGGGGTAAGCAGAGAGCACAGAGTTCTCGCAGGTTCTTTCCCTTCATACCTGTCTGGCTTCCTCCACTCTCATAGTTCATCTCATACACGCTCGCCGGTTACGGAGACTCTTGACTTGTCCTTCAGATAAGACTCAGCTTATTTGGTCGTGGTAAGATAGTCTAGGTCTTCCCTGGTACCTACATCCTTCCACTTTCGCATTGTATATTTGTTTTATCATTCTTTCTTCTAACATTCTTTCTATATGCCCAAACCAACGAAACAGCGGAGAGCCCTTTCTCATTTTTAGACCGATACTTTCTTTCATACCTCGCTTTCTTACTACGTTGTTACGAATACGGTCGGTCAGCTTCACTCCGCACATCTTCCGCAGAGCTCGCATTTCTACCGCATTTATCCTACTTTCATTCTCCTTCGTACATACTCAGCTCTCGCTATCATATAACAGCGTTGGGACAAGAACTCCGTTATGTATGGCCAGCTGTGCCTTTTGGCTTAAGTGCCGGCTCCCAAGTACCTTTCCCATCGCATCATTTACTCTGTTCTCTGCACTCACTCTTCTCTCTATGTCAGCGGTGTAGTTCCCATGCTTACTGAACTAATGATATTAAAAATAAAACACCTTTACGCTAATATTCCTTAAGCGGGGGTGGCACAGGTGCACTTTTTCGTTTAATATATCGACCCTGGAGTAAACCTTTTTAAAAGCCTTTATTTAAATTGCTTTGTTCATATCTCTGTCTGACTTTCCGGTGTGATTAATATAGTACTATGGAGCTAGTCTGATGATGGAGCGGGGAGGTTACCCTATGGTATTTGTTTCTGATTATAACCATAGGAAACCAACCTACACGCGATAGCGTGTGTAGGCCCGTTGGGTGGGTCTTCATAAGTAAGTACTATAGTAAACATACATAGATAGTGGTGGAGTCCATAATCATAGCCTGCCACCAGGTAGGGGTCTGATGATGGAGCCGGAAGAAGGCCCTAGGAACTCCTGAACTAAGCAAAATATCTCCGTTATGTTTTCGTTACAAAAGCTTGGTTTATCTATCTATATCATCACGCTAGATCCCTTGCGGGGTAAGCAGAGATCACATACAGATAGTTATTAGTATTCTATCTATCTATCTCTATCTATATCATCACGCCAGATCCCTTACGGGGTAGGCAGAGAGTACAGAGTTCCAACAGGCTCTTTCCTTACATACCTCTCTGGCTTCCTCTACTCTCATAGTTCGTCTCATACACGCTCGCCGGTTACGAAGACTCCTGACTTGTCCTTCAGATAAGACCCGGTCTATTTGGTCATGGTAAGATAGTCTAGGTCTTCCCCGGTACCTACATCCTTCCACTTTCGCATTGTATATCAGTTTTGTCATTCTTTCTTCGGACATTCTTTCTATATGCCCGAACCAACGGAGCATACCCTTTCTCATCTTCACACCGATATTCTCTTTCATACCTCTTTGCTTTCTTACTACGCTGTTGCGAATACGGTCGGTCAGCTTCATACCGCACATCTTCCGCAGAGCTAGCATTTCCACCGCATTTATCCTACTTTCATTCTCCTTCTTACATACCCAGCTCTCGCTGCCATATAACAGCGTTGGGACAAGCACTCCGTTATGCATGGCCAGCTGCGCCTTTCGGCTTAAGTGCCGGCTCCCAAGTAGCTTTCCCATCGCGCCATTCAATATTAGTATTCCTTTAATATATTCACTCCTTTTATTTCAGGTGCGTTCTCCAGAACATTCAGCCGAGTAAAGATAACTCACAATCCACTCTACACGTCTGTGATGACTTTCTACAATGAGATTGAAAAACCGGTAAATATATACGATAAGTTGGGTGTGAGACGGTACTTCAAAGTGTATGTGTTGGCGCTGAAGCAAAGGTATAGACATAGAGGTCAGTTTCCCTTGGCTAATACCGAAGGCAATAGTATAATAATAAATGTCACACACCCGTTCGCCCCTTATGTTTCGCCCCTGATAGCCTAAATCAGAGCTATCAAACCCGATTCGATCCCATGCCAAAATAAGTTTCTTAATATAGATCGGAGGGCCGCAGAAACAAATACTTTAACTTTTAAATACAATAATGTTTTACCAACTAATTATATTACAGGAATATTTTCGTATTTCCGGTAGATACAAAATGTCGCGGGCCGCACGAACAGAAGCCGAGGGCCGCATGCGGCCCGCGGGCTGTTGGACAGCCCTGGCCTAAATGAACCCGTACGTCCCTTAAAAGTTAAAATGGTCCCGTTCGCCCCTTAGTCTATCTCTAAAGACAGTTTTGGAAAAGCCATCAACTTAAAATAAATTGTAATCACTATGAAATTAAATTCAGATTACGATTTATTTATTTTTAAAAATAATGATTATATTGAACGTGTGGCGAACGGGTACCTTATAAATATTGAAAATATTTTCGCTTCGTGTTTAGGAGCGAATGGGTACCGCCATAATAGGACGAAAGACGCGTTTTAATAGCAAGGGGCGAAATAGGGGGCGAACGAGTGCGAGACCTAATTAATCAGTCTCTCGTCGTTGTCAAATCAATATCTGTTATTTGCAAAAAGTATAATTATGTGATATTTAAAATATCTGTTCTTCTGTAAAATTTTATATGTAGCAGATTTTTTAAGCATATTTTTAAATAAGATATTCATTTGACAACGACGGTATACCCATTGTTAAAGGTTTCGTCAAATAGTCGACGAAGTGCGACGGGAGCGCGACAAAAGCGCTCGGCTGCGTTCGGTAGTGACATTTGCTGTCGCGCGGGGCGGGGCTGCGCTGCGTGGTGTCTCCCTTACATGTCAGTACATTACAACTCCCCTAGCCGGGCCACCGTCGCGCTCCCGTTGCACTGCGTCGCTATATGGCCAAGCCTTAAAACTACGGGGGATGGTAGTACACCAGAGAAATACCAGCTTTTTCAACCTGTTCTTTAAACGTAACCTCACATAAGGAATTATTTCTGTGTCGTGGGTGCGTTTACAAACCTAAATCTCACATGCACAAACACCCAGACCGAAAAAAATATTTGTGAGTCACACAAAGATATGTCCTGTGCGGGAATCGAACCCGCGACTACTCAATGTGTTAATCACTAGACCAAGCCGTTCGACCTAGTTGATCGTCCGATCTAGCTGAATCTAAAATCTGGTACTGGCAGTATTTGGATTCACCACCTAAGAGTACTAGGGCAAAGGGCAGTACAAAAGATCCCATAGGGTCGAAGTGCGCTGGTGACAACTCAGCCCTAAATGCTAATTAAGATAAGACACTGCCCCATTTTGGGTAAAGGCAAACACACACAAATCGAGGAGAAAGAATTTAGGTTTGGTTGTGTTCGGTGTAGTGTACTTTGCGATCACCAAAAGCTCGACCGGTCTGAGATCGATGGCTGCTTGCTTTGTAAGTCTCGTCTCCGGGCTTCAAAAGGCACGTTAAGCTGTTGGTCCCGGTTAACACTTAATGTGGTAGTGGTTAAGCGAAGTTGGATGCCTCTAAGACGGCCTGATAAGATCTAACAGCGGGTGGTAACAAACCTGACTTCATCAGTTCGCAAGAAGACCGTGTGATGGAGTATGACCTAATCTTTCTCACTTAGACCTTCTATAGCAGTGGGAAAATATAGGCATATTTATTTTACATATAAGTGACCAGCTGTCATACGCGGTTGCGCACGCGTTTATTGTGTAATCTTACTAATATTATTAACTAGTTTCTGCTCCCGGCTTCCGTCCGCGTTGACTTGAGGCAGGACCCTAACATTTTCTCGAGATAAAAAGTATTCTATGTGTTAATTATATAAATTGTAATTAATTTAATTGTATTAATTCAAATGATTATATAAAATAATTTTATTTAAATCCGTTTAGCCGTTTTTGCGTGATTAAGTAACAGACATCCAAATATCCAAACATCCATTAAATTCTACTTTCAGTCACACCGAAAAACACAAAAAAGTTTTTCATCAATCATCAGTAGATCCCTTGCGGGATAGGCAGATGAAATTATGGGTAAATATTATGTTACTTTTCCAGGCATAGCAAAGGAAATGCTAAAAGCAGCAATAAGGTTAAGTTCGAGTGCTTTTGTGCCAGCCATTTCTGGTATCTTCACGACGGCAAGATTTCAGCAGATAGCCGATGAGATGGGCTTCGTCAAGCTTAATGAAATTTATTACATCCGATACCTGATTGACCAGCACGTAAGATATGAATGATTTAAAGTTCAAAATTCTTTTTAAAAGCAAGGTTTTAAGCGAAAACACGACTAAGATATCTCGTCCCGGCTCCATTATCAGAGCCTGCTGCATAATTGTATCGTAATCGATGTTATAGCCACACGCTCTTTGAAAATATCGGAGCGTCAAAGCGCGTGTGTGCGTATATGTCTGAATGATCTATGCTGTTGGCCGCGAGGCCTTTACAGCGTCACCGGACAAGAGGGCGAACGTGCAACCACTACGCTCGAGCCTGAAGGGCAAGGGGACAACTAGCTCAAGGGCGCCTCAAGCAGGAACGGCCTCGGCTTGGGCAGTCGCTATGGGGGAGGGCATATACTAGGTGTCTCGCCGTGGTAGGTGGCCGTACTAGGTGTCTAGGTGTCTCGCCGCTGCACCGGCCGGCGGGATTCTTCTACCTCGCCGGCGAGGTCGGTGTCTGATCCTGTGTGCGGCATCTGTATCCGGAAGAATCAGGAGGGTCGGTGAGACCATGCCGCGGACGGCGGTAGCGGTTGATAGGAGGGGAGTAACTGGAGCGTCAAAGCGCAACATATACTCCTCAACCCGAGGTGGCAGAGGTATATTTTGTACACCTGTCGTATTTTGACACGCCTATTTGACGGTGTGTGTATTTCTGACACCATCATTATTTTCTACCGCAGATAGTATTTTGGGACACTGGTCTAGGCAACTATGGAGCAGCTCTCATGGCTCTAAGAATACCAGATGTGGAGGAACCTGAAGAGTTACACATCCAACACTCTTCTAGATTCAACATACAGCCCATCGAAGATGAAGAAGCTGAAGACGATTAGTGCTTCTGAAGAAAAAATACATAAATAAATGAATATATCAACATGAATCATTTTGTTTATTTTTACCCGATCTCTTTCGGGTTAAGCAGAGACTACAGGGTTCAAACAGAATCTATCCGTATATACCGCCCTCGCTTCCTATGTATATGTATTCCCTATATCTATATCATCAAGCCAGTTCCCTTGCGGGGTAGGTAGAGAGTACAGAGTTCCAAGTTGGAACTTCCAACAGGTTCTTTCCTTACAGACCTCTTTGGCTTCCTTTACTCTCACAGTTCGTCTCATACTTGGATAAATAAATACATCAATATGTATCTTTATCTATCTATATTTACCTTATAAATTTTGTATATAATCTATTTATCTCTATCTATATCATCACGCCAGCTCCCTCGCGGGGTAGGCAGAGAGTACAGAGTTCCAACTGGTTCTTTTCTTACATACCTCCCTGGCTTCCTCCACTCTCATAGTTCGTCTTATACACACTCGCCGGTTACGGAGACTCTTGACTTGCCCTTCAGATAAGAGACGGTCTATTTGGTCATGGTAAGATAGTCTAGTCTACTCTTCCCCGGTACCTACATCCTTCCACTTTCGCATTGTATATCTGTTTTGTAATTCTTTCTTCTAACATTTTTCTATATGCCCGAACCAACAGAGCATACCCTTTCTCATCTTTACACCGATACTATCTTTCATACCTACTCGTTTTCTTACTACGCTGTTGCGAATACGATCGGTCAGCGTGACTCCGCAGATCTTTCGTAGAGATCGTATTTCGGCCGCATTTATCCTGCTTTCGTTCTCCTTCTTACATACCCAACTTGCCATATAACAGCGTTGGGACAAGCACTCCGTTATGCATGGCCAGCTGCGCCTTTCGGCTTAAGTGCCGACTCCCAAGTAGGCTTCCCATCGCACCATTCACTCTATTCCCTGCATTCACTCTTCTCTATATATCAGCGGTGTATTTCCCATCCTTACTGAAGGCGCATCCAAGATATTAAACTCATTCACTTGCTCCAGCACATCGTTACCAACCACAATCCTTGCATTCGTTCTGGTTTTTTCCCGTTTATATATAATAATAATAATATTAGCCCTGTTAAGAAGCTGTACCACCATTGGGCTCGGGCATCCTCTTAGACTGAGAGGGTTTAGGCCATAGTCCACCACGATGGCTCAGTGCGGGTTGTCGAACTTCACACACCTTCGAGAAACACTTGCATGCAGCTTTCCTCACGATGCTTTACCGTTAAAGCTAAAGCAACTGATAGTTAAATGTTAATACGCACATGCTTTCGGAAAGACGGAGGTGCGTGCTTGCTGAGACCTCTGACTATGCATTCCGACGGTCCAACTACTAGGCTATCACTGCATAATAAATAATATTTGTTTTTACTTATTATAATTATATAGAGTGAACGTCTATTAGAGCACAATGCACGTGGCAGTCACATAGTCCTTGGCTTTAAATCTTAGTTCGGAGTCTGGAATGTGCTCGGTATAATAGCGATAACTCGTCCCTAATTATATTCGTGTCTTCTACATTAATCGCCTTTGAGATCATTAGTATCCAATGATTACGTGGCTATTCACCCAGGTGATTATATTCCACTTGTTCTATTCCTCATTTTCAGTATTCTGTAATCACTCACGGGCATAACATCTAGGTTATTAAATAAAGCATACCGAAAACAAGAAGATAATCGGGTGGAATATCATCACCTGGGTATTTTGCCGCGGGTGAATAGGGTACCAAAAACCAGATAAAAAATGTGTGGAATTCGCCTAGGTGTTCTGTTCGAAGACAAGATACCGAAAACGAGAAAACAAAACGAGTACAATATAATCATCTGGGTGACAATTAGACGCCTTTGATCCCCATGTGATATCACCTAGGTGATTGAAGTAGAATTAACCATTATATTGAGACCTAACATCTTTGGCAATATGTGGATGTACACAACACCGGAGAGAAATAGGAGGTCGATGACACGTCTTTGGTGCATGGTAATTATTGGTTACGAATGTCATCTAATGGCCGGTTTTAATATTCAACTCTTCTTCTTCTTATTTTAATTAATGGCCCCACACTTTAACAGTGTATTTCGCCAATGTCAAGTAGTAATAGAGTATAACAGTAAATTATAAAAATTGGGTTCTTGTCGCCATTACGGCAAAAAAAACAATATTCAACTCAAGGATAGATTTGCTTACTGGCAGTAAAATTTTGACAGATTTTCCATACAAATTATGTCAAAATTCTATCTGTAGTAGGCATGGATATATTACAATGGATTGAGCACTATGCGAAAAAAAAACGTGATGACAAGGATACTCTTCTTCTTCTTCTTATTTTAATTAATGGCCGCACACTTTAACAGTGTATTTCGCCAATGTCAAGTAGTAATAGAGTATAACAGTAAATTATAAAAATTGGCTTCTTGTCGCCATTACGGCAAAAAACAAAAAGCCAACAAGGATACTCATTTATAGGCCTAGGTCTCTTTCTAAGTAGGGTGACCAAACATTGCTGCGATTATGGACTTGTTGACATACTATTTATGGGCCACTGTTTATCGTCGTAATTCTTCCTTTCTACGCATATGCCACATCTTAAACGAGTAGTAGTCAAAGTTTTTGAATAAATTTCCCATTTTTTTGTTGACTGCAATTTTTTTTTAGAATTTATATTCAGGTCCAAATATCGCGAAAATTGAGGACAGTCTCCTAGGTCCGTTTTTCTGTATCTACAACGGTTGAGATACTGTCTTGTCTGCGCTTACTGTCCTGCCTTAATCTATCCGGTATATTCAGACGAATTGAGAACCTTGTTCGTTTTGAACTCGGTAATAAATGGTTTACAGCGTATTTAAACCATATCATAAATAGGTATAGTCCGTATTAGTTCTACCTTATAGTCACCGTACTGCATCGTAATGGGTGCGAGCCTGACACCGAGCTCCAGGTTATTGCTCTCACTCATCGTGGTTTCTCGAGTGAAAGTTTAATTTTCTTTAGCAATATTTTGACAATCGTTTAGGGTTATAAATTCATGGTAGTAGGAAAATTTATCCTTGAGTTGAATATTGAAACCGGCTGTATAATAACTAGATTGGATGAAAACTTTCCTCGCGCTAAGAATTTCTCCAGGGTCGTGGATGCGTTGTGGATACGTTCGTTTAGACTGTCTCATTGGTCTAGTGGCAAAGCGCATCGCTTGGTGATCACGAGATCCTGGTTTTAAATCCTAGGTCGGGCTAATTTTTTTCTAACGATAAATTTCCAGTATAAGTCCGGAGTCAGGAATTGTGCTCAGTGTATGGCAATAGGCTCGCCCCTATTACATGGGACCTAACATCGTCGGTGAAAATTGTGGGTCAGACAAAGATTTGTCCTGTGCGGGGATCGAACCTTTGACAACAGGATCCAGTGAGCGGAGCGGTTTAAAGTCTTAACCACCAGACCACACTTTCGTCAAAATTTTTGTACCTACTGGACAACAAAATCACAGTATTTCAATACCCATCTATCTCTATCCATATCAACACGCCAGTTCCCTTGCGGGCAGAGAGTATAGAGTTCCAACAGGTTCCAACAGGTTCTTTCCTTACAGACCTCTCTGGTTTTCTCTACTCTTTTAGTTTATCTCACACATGCTCGCCGGTTACGGAGCGGCGGTAGTGTGGTATGGCCCATGCCGCCGTGAGCACCGCGACGGTACAGGTGGGGAGCGGGTCCATAGGCTCTCCTTCAGAAGGCGGGCTCTTTGGAGAACGACCCAAAGGGGCACTGGTCTGTTTCTAACGAAGATCCCGGAGCCCCTCCCCGAAGTGTCGATGCCAGGCTCTGTGGGGTTTTAGTCGGTAAGAGTCCGACATGTCCCGCCAGATTTCCCCGAGGCTTTCGGATGTCCAAGAGGATTTCCCCACGTAAAAAAAGGTTTAACCCCGGTATCCACAACCTTTCACTTTTGCATTGTATTTTAATACAATTAGCAAAAAAATTACGTGAAATTGCCTGGCTCGTGGTCTAGTGGCGAAAAATGCGCTTGGCGATCACGAGGTTCTAGGTTCAAATCTTAGGTCAGACAAATGTTGTTTTTCTATCGCAAAAATCCCAGTCTTTGTCCGGATTTTGGAATCGTGCCCGGTATATGGCAATAGGTTCGTCCTTTATTTCCCTATATAGTCCAGAAAGACAGACATACAGACAAACATACGAACATTGCAAGTTAAATAAAAGCTTGTTAAAATAGTTCAGTCAGCTTAATAATTCAGCTTTTTCTAGCATACGAGGTCTGTAGTGTTACCATTATTCAGAAATGGCGTCTTTAATTAATATAGATTGGTCAAAAACAAATAGATCTTTGGGATAGGTTAACAACTGACAACAAAATTTTTTTATACCATTACTAACAATATAAAGAAATATATTTCACGTGAAATTACACGGCGTTTTATCGTGTCGAGTTACGACACGTTTACGAGACAAGTGGACGTGTACCTACCAGTTTTACGAGTGGCCCATAAAACTGGTAATCACCGCGCTGAAATTGGCGTAATACGGATCGGCCATTTTGAAGATCTACAGGTGGTGTTAGCTGGTAGAAGTTTCTACTTTTAACTAAGCGGTAAACCAGACCATTGCGGGGTAGTGAGATTTCTCCCTATATTATATACTTGTCGCTATACTATACTATATATTTATAAAGTTGCAATTTTATGTTCTCTCCCTACCGCGCAAGGAATCTCGCGTGATGATGAAGATAGGTAGAAGTTTCCCGGTAACAATAAGGTAAGTAGAAGAAGGTTCTTGTAGGTGATTCTTTCTCAACGGAAGATGTGGAATGCTCCCCGTATAAGGTGGGCTGACAACCTAAAAAAAAGTCATCAGTAAAAGCTGTATGCGTACAGTAGAAAACCAGCCGTGGAGAATGCTTTCAAGGTTTGTTCAAATAGCGCGACAGATGCGCTCGGCTACGCTCGGTTGGCGGTCGGCAGCGCGATGTACACGTCACACTGCGGGAGTAACGTCGCGCCGGCCGGGCGGCCGCCCGACACTAGCGACCCGCTCGCACGCGTATCGACGTCTCGCTCCCCCTGTCTCTCGTTTGTAATCGCGTCGAGCGCGACGGCGGCGGGTCGTGACGTTTGCCGTCGCGCTGAGCGGGCCTGCGCTGTGTTGCGTCAACCGTACTTTTCAGTGCATTACAATTCCCCAAGCCACGCCACCGTCGCGCTCCCGTTGCGCTGCGTCAGGTATATGGCGAAAACTTTATTCTGCAGTGGATATCTTTCGCCTGACAATGATATTGATCAATAATAAACAGTAAATTTCACTTCCCTCTGCAAAGCAGAATACATTAAACACCGAATTGGTCAAGAGGTTACTACATGATAAGCCCAATAGATTTTTAAGAAAATATTAGCGATTCCAAAGTCCTACCAATTAGCCATCGTAAAATTTGTCTAAATTATGAATTGTCTCGAGCGGCTACCACATTCCAGAAGAGGTGGAGTGAGCAGGAGCAAGGTGGATCATTGACCTGGTGAAGGTCGCAGGTGAAAGCTGGATGCTCACAAATCCGATCGTCGTGGCGATCTTTATCCTGTAGAAGACGTTTATGAGCTGGTGACGATGATAAGCAACCAAGAAAGTGAATACAAGTGAGTTTTGTAACTTAAAGTAGAGGTACTGAGCTTTTCGCATGAACAGATTGACTTAGCGTGACGCTACCGAGTTGATATGCCATCCTTTTCACACTATAAATTTACTAAATACAGCCCCACAAGAATATTTCGGCCCGCGGCCAAAATCGGAACTAACGCTGTTATCAATTGAAATATCACTTCATGACAGGCGTAAAGTTGTTTTTTTGCTATGAAATTACCCAAGTTCTTTTTTATTTTTTGGAAACCGTGCGGACCCATCTGTTGAAATATTTACCTGGAAATATGAATTTAAATCTAAATGATAACCCTAATTTCACACCAACACCATGTGTTAAATGTCAATGTCATCCACGGGACAAAATATCTATGTTGCACTAAGTTTAAGCTGCCTTCAGGACATATCCAAAGTCCCGTTTCGATCCCGGGATAACTTTATCATTACCCTCAAAATCAAAGAAGCTTTACTGAGGTGCAACCGTATCAATATTCTCGTTTGTTTAGCATGGATCCCTGGGCACGCAGGCATTTCGGGTAACGAAGCAGTGGATGCATGTGCCAGAGCTGCAACTCATACTGGGTATGACACCTATTTAACTGTTTTTCCCGAGATCTCCGGTCTCTTGTCAAGCCCTCGATTTTCAAATCTTGGCTCAATTTGTGGCTCAAGCCATCAAGGGAAAATATTATGGCAGTGTTCAGCCTATTATCCCAACAAGATTATGGTTTTTTAATCATAAAGTTAATAAGTTAGCAACTTCTGTGATTATTAGACTTCGTTTGCACCCCGGTATTTTTGGAGAAGATTCGAGGGAGGGATCGGTCTCTGTGCGAGTGTGGACTGGCAGAGGGCTCCTTAGAGCACCTGTTTTTTTTCTGCCCTCCACTTAGAACCCATTTATATGATAGATAGATAGATAGAGTACACTTTATTGTACACCAATGAAATTACAATTAATAAACAACTAATTACAGACTAATATGTACAATTGGCGGTCTTATAGCTAAAAGCTATTTCTTCCAGACAACCAATATGATCTGTTACCAGCCAAGATACCTCGTCCGGTAAACATCCCATATATGCTGTCTTTGGCGCATTCACCGTTAATTAATACTTTATACAAGTTTATCAGTGTAAATCATAATAGGTTTCTTTCATCCTCTTCTTTTTTTTTTACTTTGACTTTGACTTATTTTGACTTTGCCTCAATTCATTAAAAAAAAACAGTTTTTCGTACCTACTTTATCTACCAAGTTTTCTTTATTGCCCAAGTTAATTTAATGTTCTGGTGTCTTTTCGTTAAGTTTACCGCTCATTCATACTTAAACCGTTTGTTCGTCACTTTTTTTTTTAAACCTGGTATACTTGACATTGGCAGAATCATCCGTTAACGATGGAGCCATAGATTATAAATTGGATTGGATTGGATGTTGCACTATAGAGATGGACGTGACAGTACGCATCCTCTATAGCGTTACGATAACGCCAAAATGTTCGTGTCAAGCACTCCACGGAATAAAGATTGTTCGGTAAAAGCACTCGGAGGACCTAGCACAAGCTTAGCACAAAAACTTTGAAGTTACCTTGATGCTAGTGAGTAATCATGCTGTCATGTTCATGTTTATTTAGTCAATTTGTAGCAAGACAAGGATAGCATATCTACACGCTAGTGTCACCATAACGTCAGTCTTTTTGTGCTAAGTCCTTTGATCATAATCGACACCCGAAATATTCTGTTTCGCGCTGAAAATAGGCAGTTTTAATGAGATTGAGATATTATCGCATTGGCGCCGCAACTTTGATTAAACAAGTTATTTTTCTCAGAGGAAATTTGGAGTTGTCACAGTTTTGATTTAAATTTTATAGACAAAATCAGTGTTTGAAATTGTGAATATATTTTTGGTTTTATATTAACCCAATATTAAATGATAGATTTCGATATACAAAAATACAAGCGTGTACAAATGTATGGGTATGACATTTTAAAACGGAAAGTCATGTGGTCCGAACATTGTATATTTGTACAGTCCTACGAGGATGTTATGACCACGCGGCGCGGCTTATCAAGTGAAATGTCTCTTCATGACAGTTCATAGCAGAGTTGTCGTTTGCTATGAAATGTACTCAAGTTCTTTTTTAAGTGATAACCGTGCGGGCCCACTTTAGGAATATTTCCCTGGAAGCGGGAAAATTTTACTAAATGATAACTCTACTTTAACACCAACGCACTGTAAGACGTAAATAAATTTAAATTTGGAAGTTTGCCGTTCATATTGAATTCGTAAAGCAATAATCTAAGGCCCGTATTAATATTATATAAAAAAATTAGCTCTGTTAAGAAACTATCCTACCGTTGGGCACGGGCCTCCTTTCAAACTGAGAGGGTTTAGGCCATAGTCCACCACACTGGCCCAGTGTGGGTTGGCGAACTTCACACACCTTCAAGAAACTCATGCAGGTTTCTTCACGATGTTTTCTTTCACCGTTAATGCAAGTGATAGTTAATTTTTAATACGCACATGCTTTCGAAAAGACGGAGGTGCGTGCCTAGATTTGAACACGAGACCTCTGACTTTGCAGTCCAAAGGTCTAACCTTACTACCAACGGTATAGGCTATCACTACTTTTTACCATACTTTACTATTGAATAATATATATATATATATATATATAATATATTATGGTTCAGGGATTTGTGGTAATCTGTTAAAATTGTTTGCGTCATATGCGTCTAACAGAACCCAGGCTGTTGTACTTAATGGATTCTCATTTGATTGGACAAGGATCTCATCAAGAGTTCCTCAAAAATCATTATTAGGTCCTCTCCTTTTCATACTATTCGTTAATGTGACATGCCATTTCCTCATGTTTTATTGTTTGGGTTTGAACCCGACACCTCTGACATTGCAGTCCAAAGGTCTAACCACTAGGCTATCACTACTTTTTACAATACTTAACTATTGAATAAATTATTTGGTTCAGGGATTTGTGGTTATCTGTTAAAATTATTTGCGTCATACGTTGCTAACAAAACCCAGGCTGTTGTACTTAATGGATTCTCATTTGATTGGACAAGGATCTCATCAGGAGTTCCTCAAGAATCATTATTAGGTCCTCTCCTTTTCATACTATTCGTTAATGTGACATGACATTTCCTCATGTTTCATTGTTTGGGTTTGAACGCGACACCTCTGACTTTGCAGTCCAAAGGTCCACTAGGCTATCACTGCTTTTATTACAGAACGTAAATCAGTCGTGAAACTAATTTTGACAACTGATTTTAGTACTAAAACTTTTTAAAACTAGATTCATGACTGAGTTTCGTACTGTAATAAGGGCCTTAGCGTGTATAATGTAATATTTATTTTTTGCTATTTTATATTTTTTTCTCGCTAGATGCTGCACCAGCTTCACTTGTTTCTGCACCCTAAGGTAGACTAAAAAAAAATGCCTTGGCATTAGGTCTGCTTATGTATGCACTCACAGTGGATATAGTCCGACAAGGATCTTTTGGCGCATGGATGTTATTGAAAGGGGGAGGGGGGGGGGGGGATTTGTGTGAAACTATTTAGTAAAAATTTCCGACTTCGAAGGAAATATTTGGTCCGCACGGTATAACTAACTCGAGAGAGTTGATGCATTCGCTCAACGACGAACGTGGAAGCAGTAAATCAAATTGAATTATATAACAAAAAAACCTTTTAAGAAATTCCTACAAATTTTTTTTTATTTTTTTATTTGTTAAAAAACTTTGCCCCACACTAGGATTAATTCCTGTGTCGTGGGTGCGTTTACGAACATGAAAATTCACATACACAAATACCCAGACCAGAACAAATAATTGTGGATTACACAAAGATTTGTCCCGTGCGGGAATCCCCCCGCGACTATAAGACACAGTGGGCGGGGCGGGCTAAGCCCTTAACCACTGCGCTAAATCATCCGTCAATTAAACAAAGAACTTGGGTAAATTGCATTGAAAATGGAAACTGTGTTGTGAAGTTATATTATACTTGATGACGGCGCTAGTTCCAATTTTGGTCACAAACCAAAAGATATTTGTCGCCCTGTAAAGTATAAATAAAAGAAACAAAATTATTGCAGCTTGTTTCGACCCTATGATTTTATTCCGATATGGAGGTTTCCTTTAACATGTTTTTGTTTACCGCTAGCGAGTTTGATTGACAAACGGATGAACCATCTAACCTTTAATACAAACTAAAGAAACTTAGCAAATCTTTCCACGTACCTAATTTAGAAATAACACAGAACAAAATAACAAACTTGGCCCTTATTTGCTATTACTAAACGCGGTGCGTTACGATATCTTCGTGAAAATACCGTGTGATGGTATTGTGGCATACACAATAGCACGATGCATATATAAAGAGGACATGACATTATTAGATTTCCCTATACAATCAAAAGTGTCAATGCGCAGGCAGCGCGGGGTGAAGAGGACGTTGCACCCCGCCCTGTATATGCCTTCTATAGTATTTTTCACATAGAATGGGTAGTGACAGTTCTAATTGCCATTACCTCCACTCCGATCTTACCTCCACTCCGATCTACCTCCACTCCGATCTCACCTCCACTCCGATCTAGGTCTCGAACCTATTCGCGCCTTTATTAAAAAGGCGTCAACACGTCACTTCGCGAACGCATCTACCCATGCGAATCCGTTAATCGTAGCCACCGCCGACTACGATCTCCCCCCCGACCCCTGCCGGCACCGCCGGCCGCGACATGTTCTCACCGACCCCCCCGATGCTTTGTCATCCCTTCTTTCCGCTCAGAATACGGGCGACGACGACGTAGACGTAGACATAGTAGTAGATCCCCTCCCATAGCCGGCGGTTGACCGGTGCGCTTAGTAGTGCACCCGTCCCCCTACAGCGACTGTCCCAACCGAGGGCGCCTCGGCGCCCTCGAGTATGTCGCCTCTTGCCCTTCTGTCTGGCTGGAGCGTAGTGGTTGCACGCTCGCCTTTAAAATCCGGTGAAGCTGTAGAGGCCTTGAGGCCAACAGCGTAGGTCATTCACACACACACACACACACACACACACAGTTCTAATTGCCAAACGAAATGATACTTTATTCAATGGCAATAAGAGGCATGACCCGTTTCTATACTTATGGTTTTATGCCATGCATTTTATGCTAACACCATTGAATTAAATATTAATTTCGTTTGGCAATTAGAACGGTCACTACCCATTCTATATTAAAATACTATAGCTGAAACAGACTGACGTAAACATCACCCGCCGCGATGACGTCAGGGCCTATTTGGAAGACAGTGCTCAGTTGCTTAGCTCGACTTCTCTTTATATTTGATTGGTGGCCGTTAAAGTACCTACCTATCGCGATAAAAACGTGTTTTGTACTCCTTGCACTTCAAGAAGTATATACTTGGAGAATTAATATATAGAAATATGATATTTGACTTTATATTTTAGAATCTGGTGAAAGGAATACACGATTAAACGAAAAATCTAAAACATCTCTGTTGATTTAAATTTTCGGATTCCAACGCGAAACGCTTAAGAACATAGAGAATAATTGTAGCAAAATTCTTCTAAAGCAGCTTTTTATTTCATACTGTGTTTTTTGAAAATGTTAACATTTGTTTTTGCACATACATACGTTGTTGTCGTTTATTTCCTAGCGCGCGGTCAATTTATCCGTCCCTTATTATTTATTTGTAAAGTCGATGGTCGATCGGGTCAGCCCGTTAAACAATTATTTCAAAAGTTATCGTAACGCAGCGTGTTACGTGTTTACTCAATCATAGCGAATAAGAGCCAAGGTAGCTTCGTCAGAAATTAAACTGAACACAATAGCAAACTAAAGTGAATCACAACAGCGGAAATTGGAAAGTATGTTTCGCGAATCAAAAGCACTTGAAACACGATTTACCGTTTGATAACAGACAAAATCAACACGATAGACATTTTTGAGTACTCTATCTCCTATCTTTTTAAATACGTAGCTCCACACTAGAAATGAATCAGTCGTGGATGCGTTTAGGAACATGCAACTTACATACACTCGGACCGGAACTTATACTAGTGGTCGTCATGGGTCACACAAATATATGTCTTGTGTGGGGATTGAAACCGTCAATCTAAGAAAGCACTGGACCAAATTAAATTATTTCCTATGGTAGGGTTTTCATTATTAAACGAAAGATGGTTAAAGGTTTCTTCACAGAGCCGACGGAGCGCGACGGAGGCGTGACGCTGGCGAACAGCAGCTGCGGCGTGTACGTCACACTAAAGGCGCAACGTCGCGCTGGCCAAGCGACCGCCATGTTGCTCTCGCACGCGTACTGGCGTCTCGCCCGCGCCGTGCTTTGTTTGTAATCATGTCGGGCGCGCCGGTGGCGGGTCGTGACATTTGCCGTTGCGCTGAACGTGGCGGAGCTAAGTGGCGTCTCCTGTACATTTTAGTCACGCCTGTGTCGCGCTGCGTCGGCTATATCATCCGCCGAAAGATGCCCAGTGAAGGACAAAGACTTCAGCCAAGGTTGCCACAATGACCTAAAGGTTCCATGAGGCTCATCATGAATTTGGACTTAATAAATATTGGTACCAAATTTCTCAACTAGATTTTGGAAGAACAAGGCGACAACTAGCTCAAGAGCGCCTCAAGGAGGAAAGCCCTCGGTAGGTGTTTTATCGTAGTGCTCTGCACCAGCCGGCGGTCAATGGATGGACCTCGCATTTTCGGTACTAAGTTAGAAAGAAAGAAAGAAACATTTATTAGATAGGCTAAAAATAAAAACACTACACAAAATGTTAACTATAAAATAAAATAAAACAAGTTACATGTACATACTATGTAGCCACACTAATGGGGTACCACTCAGCATAAAGCTGTGCTGCAGCGTGGACTACAACACAGCGCTGATTTTCAGTGGTACCCCAAGTGACGTGCGCGTATGAAGCTTAAAACGAATAACTTAAAACGAACGGTAAATTTGACACAAACACAATACCAGCACAACTTAAAACTTACTACTTATATATGTATATAAAATATAAAATCATTTTAACACATAGTTATGCACTCATACCGTGAGTGCACACATTCCGTCTCGCTCCCCCACTCGGTACGTGCGCCCGCGCCGCAAAAAAATGATGCAATCGATAATACGTCGATTGCATCACTCTCCACAGGCGCAAGCGAGCGCCCGAGTGGGGCGCGCGAGTCTTGAGCGGACTCGAGTGGAGTGAGTGCGTGGTGAATGACGACACTGGTAAGCATCGCATTAAAAAGCGAACGTAACAATTTCTAAATCAATTACATAAAAGTACAATTTTTTATTTAATATCCGTAATAGCTACACACGGATGAATGAAAAACTGGTTAAATATGGTAAGTAAATACATGAACCAATACCAACCCAGCCAAAGCTGTGTTTATTAATATTAGTTAGTTAATTAATAATTTAAGTTAAATAATAAGTTTCATGAACTTCTATATTCCCTAAGTCTAGTTCTATATTTTCTAAGTCCGTCTATAATTATTTAAGTCTGACCTTAGTAAGTAAATATTCCGAATTAGAATTAAGGGCCCCGCGTCAATCAAAACGATCTTTCGGGCTTCAGATGAGACGGCGATGTTATTGTCAACGGGTGTGAAAGAAACAAAACCTCGAAAGTTTAATCAAAAACAGTCCATTTCAATATTATTAATTAGCCCGGAGATTTTCATTTTTAGTAGGCATGTAATATTTGGATGCGGCACTTCGATCGTCAATATTTGTGTATTTCATCTTTTGAAAAACGTAGCATCGCGCTAGAACTTAGTCCAGTATCGTTGGTGCGTTTGCAAATAAGAAATTCTAATACACAAATATCCAGTCCGCAACAGAAATTAGTAGATCACATACACGGTTGAATTACCGCTGTTTGCGGTGCTGGATTACGAATTTCCTCTTTTGTATATAGTCATATTTCTCCATCCGACAGTTAGTTTTAATTGATACTATTCGTAGCAATGATATATTTGTTTAGCGAAATAGATTTTTTTGCTTGTGGCTAGTGAATTTAGTTATGAGAATATTTTTCCGCTTAAAACTTCCAATTTGGCTTACTAACCTAGGTTGGCCTAGTAACGAAAGTTAGGATTAAAGTATCCTCTACCCATCTAGGCCTAACCGATGACGTTACTATAACACAATCGGTCAATGCAACGAGTTTTGATCACAAATTATTACATAGTAAAATACCGCATCAATGTGCTTACAAAATATTATTAATTTATGAAAATGAAATTTCTCAATTTATGTAAATTAATCGAGTTTCGTTTTGTTCGTAAATGTCTGTCATTATTACGGAAATGAATCAGTTTAACCTTTCATAAGCTTGAGTATGACTTAAATCATTCTACAACGATGGCATAGATGATTGCAGTGTTAAACAACTCAATACATCACAATTCAAAAATATGATTATTTGAGTTATCACTCTAATTCTAAGGCCCGTATTACAAATCATAAATCAGTTGTAAATCTAGTTTTAAAACTAATATTTTAGTATACAAATCAGCTTTTAAAACTAAATTCACGACTGATTTACGTTCTGTAATACGGGCCTTATAATAATATTAGACTTGTTAAGAAACTGTCCCACCGTTGGCTACGGGCCTCCTCTTAAACTGAGAGAGTTTAGGCCATAGTCCACCACGCTGGCCCAGTGCGGGTTGGCGAACTTCACACACCTTCGAGAAATTTTTAGACATGCAGGTTTCCTCACTATGTTTTCGTTCACCGTTAAACCAAGTGATAATTAATTTTAAAAACGCACATGCTTTCGAAAGGCCTGCGTGCCTGGATTCGAAGCCGGGACCTCTGACTTTGCAGTCCAACGGTTTAACCACTAGGCTATTACTGCTCACGGGCCTTAGACTATATAATGTAATTTGTCTCGTTCTTATATTATTAGTTATGTATATTAATGTGCATATAGACATCAATATGCGAGTAAGTAGATACCATACTAGTAGAACTAGCTTAGTTGGAATTCCAATAGTTCACAGTGGGAAACAACAACTATTTAACCACTTTCCTCTAACCTCGTACATTAGCTTGCACTGTCCTATTATGGGCAAGGTCTTCTCTCGCAAATCGAGGTGAGAGAGAATAGGTCATATTCACAAGCCTATTTATGAATTGGTGGAGGAAGGCTTGTGGCCATATGCTGTTGGAACTCATTGAGCTGTCCATAACGCTTCCAACTTGGCTCATCGACTGCCACGTTAACTTGTAATCAGGACTAACGGCATAATATGCCTTCCGAAGCATGGAGACACGTGAATATGAAAATGTTACAAACGGTCACACATCTAAGACCGACCGAGCTGAACTTAGCTTAAGGCTGTAACAATGGTGAACTCCCAAAAATATGCCCGGTTGACAAAAGATTCTTGAAAAATCTTCGCCTGAGCGTGTTCCCGGAAGCATCCTCAGATGCTGCTTCGGAGCTCGGGGTCCGCTTTCTTGCTTCTTCTTTTCCACTTCGCGCGGTCTTCCCTAACGACGTCAAGCCAGCATTTCTTGGGTCTACCTCTTCTTCCGGGACTCGGCGGCGGCGGCATGGCCAGGCACTTGTTACCCACGTAAGTTGCCGGTTTCCGTAAGACGTGGCCGTACCATCGTAGGCGGCTCTCTTGCAGGTTATTAAAAAGAAAAGATTCTTGAAGAATCTATTACCCTTTTTGTTATAAAAAGTGTATATAAAAAGAAGATAATGTCGTAAATGCAATGTATTAAACAAAATGTCTTTGTCTTGTTAGAAGACTTTTTAAAAATAAATTGTGTATAATCTATTTAACGGCTGAGCGGATATGTATAAAATGTATCCAAAAATAAGAGCTTATAATATAAGCTACAAATTGTATAGATTACTTGTTGTATGATTATTTATATCTGAATATTTTTTTTGAAAAAATACCTTCATTTTTGATCCTTCGGGCACACAGTTCACTGTTATTAACTATGTGCCCGAAGGACCAAAAATGCCGAATGAAGGCCAGCAGGGAAGGGAATTTTTAAGCAATAATTCTCAATATCGTTCGCGTTATTAATACCCTTAAACATGGTGATCGCTGAGAACATCGCAGTAACACAGCGCTGCGAGCGCCTAATTGCACTTAAAAAAAAAATATTATCAGACAAAAAAGCCCATAGTATGTTAGTAACAAAAATAACTTATTAACTATGTTAGTAAATATAAAATAAAATAAAATAAACCTACGCAATCGATCCATCAGCCCACATCTCTCACATGTAAACTAATGAATCGACTGAGTATCACTGAGTCCAACCTATCCGATATCATCTTCAGGATGCCGTTACCGCTTCCCCGCACTGCACGCATAATAGATGCGGACTTCTTACGCATTATTGCGTAAAAGTCCTCCACATGTGCGTCTGCAAACATGCCTGATGCACTGCAGTAACGGGGAAGCCGCAGCAGAATCCTGAAAATGTTATTATATTGAATATCTGAGGGCATTGTAGGCGTAAACGTGAACCACAGACCGCTGGTGTAAAAACTCTGACAAAAGGCTCTAAATAGAGTTATTTTAACATCAACAGTACACCTAGCAAATATGTGTGCTAACATATTCCCGCGAACCGACAATGACCTCCGTTCTCTTTCTATATCTTGGTCACCTCTTAAGTTCTCGTTCAGAATATGACCAAGATATTTAACTTGAGCAACACGGTTTAACTGTATTCCGTTTAGGAACACAAGTGGCACACTGTCAGGTCTCTTATTGTTGCCCGCAAAAGTCATAAATTCACTTTTTTTCTCATTATACTTTAAGCCGTGTTGCTCAGCATAAGTCACACACTTATTTACGAGCCTTCGTAGACCTCCAATTGACGGGCTCAGCAACACCATGTCGTCAGCATAGCTCAAGTTGTTGATACTAACACCATTTAAGCGGCAGCCGACATGCATGTTGCTCAGCCCCTCAATTAGTCCATTAACATAGAGGTTGAATAAAAAAAATAAAAAAATATGGCTTACATTTGAATGTGAAGAAAACCAAAATTATGGTTTTTGAACGGGAAGAAACCAGAAAGAATGAGTTTGTATATCTTGGATGCGCATTCAGTAAGGATGGAAAATACACCGCTGACATAGAGAGAAGAGTGAGTGCAGGGAACAGAGTGAATGGCGCGATGGGAAAGCTACTTCGGAGCCGGCACTTAAGCCGAAAGGCGCAGCTGGCCATACATAATGGAGTGCTTGTCCCAACGCTGTTATATGGCAGCGAGAGCTGAGTATGTAAGAAGGAGAATGAAAGTAGGATAAATGCGGTGGAAATGCGAGCTCTGCGGAAGATGTACGGTGTGAAGCTGACCGACCGTATTCGCAACAGCGTAGTAAGAAAGCAAATAGGTATGGAAGAGAATATCGGTGTGAAGATGAGAAAGGGTATGCTCCGTTGGTTCGGGCATATAGAAAGAATGTCCGAAGAAAGAATGACAATACTGATATACAATGCGAAAGTGGAAGGATGTAGGTACCGGGGAAGACCTAGACTATCTTACCATGACCAAATAGACCGGGTCTTATCTGAAAGACAAGTCAGGAGTCTTCGTAACCGGCGAGCGTGTATGAGACGAACTATGAGAGTAGAGGAAGCCAGAGAGGTATGTAAGGAAAGAGCCTGTTGGAACTCTGTACTCTCTGCCTACCCCGTAAGGGATCTGGCGTGATGATATAGATAGATTGAATAACCTTGGGGATGTTAACCCCCCTTGTCTCACACCCGACTTCAGTGTGTACTCCTCAGAATACACATTTGCCCATTTTACAAGGCCTTGCTGGTTACTGTACCAATATGCAAAAATATCTACTACATCGGGCGCGATGCCTTCTTTTCTTAATTTAGTCCAGAGTAAATCATAAGATACTTACATAAATTAAGGAAACATGCATAAATTGGCGTTTTTCTTCTGATGTAGTAGTTAACAGTGTGCTTAAGTGGCAGAATGGCACTTTCTGTTGACAGACCTGCTTGAAAACCAAACTGAGCATCCTCCAACTGTATGTATTTACCAAGGCGTTCATCCAGCATCCTATCCAGCACCTTGGCGATAACTGTTGCCAACGAGATTGATCTATAATTAGTCTTATCGCCTATATCCTCCGTTCTATTTTTGACAAGTGGCATAACAACTGTTTTAATTAAATCAGGTGGCAAGTAAGAGTGTTTTATACACAAAGTAAATAGCATTGAAAGTAATCTATTTATGTGTGTGCCAGCAAACCTAAGATGTTCCACACTGAGCCCATCGTGTCCTGGTGATTTTCCCCTTTTTATATTACCAACTGCCTCCCTAACCTCTTTACTTGTAATTCCAATCGGTTGCCTGATATTACAATTAGGTCTAATGGGCAATTCACAAGGTTTTATTGACGGATCTAAAATAAATTGCTGTCTAAAAATGTTGGCAATACTTTTAGGGTCACTCGTACCACCCACACATGCAGGCAGGTCCACATTATTTTTTAATTTTTTATTGTTTGACCAGAACTTATTAAACTGCTTAGAAGAATGTTGTGAAGCAAGTATATCCATTCGAATCTGTTCCTGATGTTGTTGACAGAACTTAAGCCTTGGTTTAAAGATTTTTCGACTAAGGCACATGTTGTCATACAACGGGCCTCTTTCAGGCTTGCCACACAACACATACATCTGATAGTCAAGCCTAGCCTGCCGGTGTGATTCTGATACATGCTTGTCCCATCCCAATATACATTTGTTTTTCATGCATTTCCTTACAGGCCTATAACAGCTCTCTTTCGAGGCCTGTGCTAATGCCATCACAATACTGCCGTACAGATTATCTATGTAATTTCTATGACTTAATCTATCGCACATTTTGTCGGCACATTTATTAAATTTCGCTGGAAAATTTATAAGTTTCAAGCTATTATTACAACATTCATTATATTTATTTATTTCGTCCTCATTTCTAGTTCCCCAAGTTATATAATTATTTATTTTATATTTATTTACAACAATTTTATTTCTTATTAATCCTAAGTTACATTCAACCTGCAATGGGTAGTGATCAGACCAGTATGTGTTATAAAGAACTTTAACACTAGATATAGTAAGTCAAGCAGATTCACTCACCATGCAGTGATCCAACCACCGTTTGCACCCATGAGCCTCACTGACAAAGGTATGGGTATCAGAGTTTACACCAAGTGACACTAAGTCTGCACACACCCACTGCTTTTCACTACTAAAATTAATTAATTCCTCACCAAACGGGGCCGACGGATGGGCATTAAAATCACTCAGCATATATACTGTTTCAATATTATTGTTCTCTATGATTGCATTTAATTGTCCCAAGCATTGAGTAAACACAGGCAAGTTATCACTATAATCAGTAGGCATATACACGCACATAATTATTATTTCACGTAGATAGTTTACAGCTTTGATTGCAACAATACGCTCACTATCGCATTTAATAACAGACACGTCACGAAAAACATTCTTCCGCCATAATAGCGCCATTCCGCCATACGGTCTACCGCGCAATAAGCCGGCCGATAAATCGATTGCTGATTTCCCCGTATAATTAAACTCCTGGTCTATATTTCCAAGGATAGTCAAATCATGTGGTAACAGCCAGGTTTCCTGCAGAGCCACAACATCTGCTGATCTGCATAACGACCTTATACATTCTACACTACGTTTAACGTTCTTGCAGTTATAACTAATAAAAATACTATGTTCGGTTTGGTCCATCATTTGCTAGTATTTTGTAGGACATTATTCTCGTGTTCAGGCGGCATTTTTTGAAGTCGCCTTCCGAAATGTACAAAGCGCCTGAACTTGATTGCATCTGGCCACAGCTCATCATTCAGATATGCATCTAATTTGTGTCTGGAAACAAAAATTTTAAACGCATTGTAAGGCCGATCTTTCTTCATGTTTATTTTTTCCATAGTCACGATTTCTTTGGTCTTTTCTAGTATATAAGTGCATATATCAACCTCAGATGTCTCCTTACTGACATTAGAAATGAACAAAGGGATTTTAACTTCAGCTGCCTTAAATTTTATTTCAGGTTGCGTCCTAGCTTTACCAGTTTTACCAATAAAGCGATTCCTAAGTTTTTTCCGCTGTACCAATTTCCACTCTTCGCCTTTTGAATTGTTTTGTTTCCATTCGCCATGCGTGCGTACGATATCTGCCATACTTGTCTGGCCTGCTTCTTGCATAGGTGTGAGAGGGATAGCATGGGCCTCCGGCTGGTCGTCCCCGCCACTTAACTTTACAGGGAACAACTTACGCGCTATCTCGCTTTTACCGCTATCGCCGTTGGACTTCGAAACAGCTGATTCAGATCTACCGCCCGTGTCGATAAGATTTATAGATGGTGACAAACCAATCGGCCCACTGTCGAAAACATATCCACCGCGTTTTCCTTTATTTATATTATCAGTCTTTGAATTTAACGATAAAATCTTCTCTTTGACTTCCTCACGTATTTCTTGTACTTCAGAAATAGTTGCATACTCTTGCTTGATATTAGTAATCTCATGCTTTAACTTCATGATATCCTTTAACATGGTACCTACATCAACATGATCGACCGTTACTGGGGGCAATTTCTGTAGATCACGAGCAACAAAAATAGGAATCATTTCTGGGTCCACTTCTTTAAAAAGACATATTATATCTTCCGAATTCCTCTTGGGTTTTCCGTCTTTTCTCCGCATCACCTTCCGTTGTTTAGTCGGTAAGGATTCAAAAAGAAGCGACTTCGCCTGTTCAATCTCCTTCTCGGTAAATGCTGACTCACATATTTTAATTAAACTTTCATTATCCATCACATCGTGTTTGTACTGTATGTACGACAATACTTCACTTATTACGATATTGCACCCGTTACATTTTAACGTATTAGACGTCATTTTCAACGCGGACACCCGATCACTAGCGCAGTGCGCGCGCTTAGCTCTTCTTAAACTATTAAGGTTACAATAGGTCTTATAAAAAGCTCAGAATTGCTCAGCGAGCTATGGAGAGAGCTATGCTCGGCGTTTCTCTACGTGATCGAATTAGGAATGAGGAGATTCGTAGAAGAAACAAGGTCACCGACATAGCCCTCAGAATTAGCACGCTAAAGTGGCAATGGGCGGGCCACATAGCGCGAAGATCGGACGGACGTTGGGGCAGAAAGATTCTAGAGTGGAGACCACGTATTGGCAAGCGCAACGTAGGACGACCGCCTGCCAGGTAGACTGACGATCTTGTGAAAATCGCAGGCAGTCGTTGGATGCAGCATCGAACCGGTTACGCTGGAAAGTAATTGGGGAGGCCTATGTTCAGCAATGGACAGGTATAGGCTGTGATGATGAAACTATTAAGGACGTAGGTCTTCGACCATTTATCGACTGGGAGAGTGACAGTGATGCAATTACTTTACAAAAGAATAATCAGGGATGGATATATAGATCGTGCGCTCGGAAATAAACGACGTATATACAAAAACATTTAAAAAAAAACTAAACTATGAAATAAAAAACTGCTTCACAAGAAATTTGCTACAATTATTTGCTATGTTTTAAAGTAAATTCTATTGATTAGTTCTTAAGCATTTCGCGTTGGAATCAGAAAATGTAAGGCAATAGACATGAATTTAGTATTTCTTTATATCAAGAAAATTTCGTTTATCGTTTATTCCTTTTACCAGATTCCAAGAAAATACAATACGATAAAATATTTCGAAATATGAAGTCTCTAGTCTATATACTTCTTGAAGGGCATGAAGTACAAAAACACGATTTTTTCGCGATAACTTCTAAAATAGCTACTAGCGATTAGTCATTTCGATTGAACAGTAACTATGTTATTCAAATATTATACTGCGATTTATAAATAAGGGACTTCAAAGTCCAAGATTATGAGTATTATTTAAAGATTTTTTTTCGCAATTTTGATATCCAAATTAAACGTTAAAGGTATAAAGGGGAATTTAAATATCAAAGAGAGTCTCATTTCCCTTGTAATTAAGATCACTAAACACCACTGAGATTTTTTTTCAATACATTTAAATTATACAAAGGAATAAAACCTTTATAGATTTATCTTGATAAACTGTTCTTTTATAAATTGTATAAAGGCAGTATCTGTACATTGGATATAAAAGAAATTTTGGTATTGAGTGTAGAGAGGTCTTTTAACACGAAATGATGTTTATTTTTATTTGTTTGTTCGGGTATCACAAAAAAACCATTGAACCGATTTTGACGAGATCTTTAGATTTGGATAGAATAATAATAATATAGTCTGATAGTCTTAAGGGGAGGCCTTTGTCCTGCAGTGGACGTCTTTCGGCTAAAGAAGAAGAATTAAATAGTACAATATGCATGATCAAAATTTACTTTATCAGCGGGTATTAGAGAGGTATCTGGTTCAGATACAGATATTGATAAAGATTTCTAGAGGGGAGACCACGTATTGGCAAGCGCAGCGTGGGACGGCCGCCTGCTAGATAGACCACCAATCTTGTAAAGTTCGCAGGAAGTCGTTGGATGCAGGTGGCATTGGACCGGCTGCGCTGGAGAGCGATTGGAGAGGCCTTTGTTCAGCAGAAGACAAATATATATGAGATTTACATGAATAAAAAATATTCTGATTCTCATTCCATAATCCGCCCCAGCCACAGCGACGAACTGAAGCACGGTGGGGGTTTTAGCCGGTAAGAGTCGTGGCATAACCCCTTGCTTCCCCCCTAGCGAGCAAGTATCCTATGTATAATTTCCCCCACCCAAAAATCGGGTATGGCTGTGTCGGGGCACTCGGCCGTTGTTTTTAACGTGTAACGTCTATGTCAGTGAATCGCTTCTAGTGTTCAAAATCTGTAGAAAGGAGCGAAAGCGCTGGTTTCGGTCATTCTTCGTAGTGAACCTTCCCCGCCGTTCAGCCCGGCCCTGACAAACTCAAGGTCATAACAGCGAGCTGACTATATAAGCTAAACAATGGATTCATGTTTCTAAGACTAATAGTCAGGGTGTATGCAGCTAGTACATTTCCTGCAAGTATGGGATTTCAAACAAGATTTTTAGTACTACACCTTCCCTATAGATGTCGTTATATTAAAAATTTCACTTAAAAATCCATAGATAAAGGTAAAAACTTACAAAGTTCGTTTAGTTATATTTTTGAATCATATTTTTTCCTATTTAACAGTATTTATTACACTATTATTTTTTATGCTTTTCAATTTAAAATTACAAGTTATAGTTTAGTCATTTCAGCAAAAAGGGACTACTTGTTCTGTAGATTGGTCTAATACTACCCGCAGAAACGAAACGTAACTGCGTACTATCACGTATAATCTGTCTGATTATAATTATTCTTTAAATCTGTGGATGGTTCGAACTTATTTTTTTCTAAGTCTTGAAGTAGTTAGAATTGCAGGTATTTTTTTTCTCTATTGTGTAAAGTATATTTAACTGGGCTCCCGGGCTGTGACTCTACACTGTGCTACCCATATATTATGGATTTTCTTAAAACATTTATCATTTGCGCGTTTTGAACTTCGATTCCGTTCCGATGGTAAGACGTAAACAGACGTGTGTCTACTGTGTGTAGTTAAGGGCCTAAATTGTAAAACAAAATTTTAATAAATTATTTTATGTAATAAAATTTTGTGTTTCCTATCAAAAACGAATCCGGAAACTATGAAATAAATACAAGTCCCAGTAAAGTTATATGTCGATATAGATAGCTAAAGCTTTTTCACCCATTCAGTCTTACTAAATAAAAATAAAATAAAAAAATATCAATATTTAGTGTTGCACTCGGTCGGCAGATGGCGTTAGTTTGAGAACCGAGCTGATGACTCTATATCCGTATGTATAATATACTCTGTGCTAATAGTTTTGTTATTATTAGGGTAAGACGATATAGACCTTTTTGTTACGGTCCACTTTTCTTACCTGGTACCTGTATGTTTCGGTGTGATTTTAAAGACGTTTCTCGTCAAAAACCGAGATTGAGATACAAATATTTAAACTTTCGCATTCAATTTGTTGGTAGTATAGTAAGATTTATTCTATATTTAGTGTGTATCGCCCCTAACCGATGCCGTTTACAATCATTCGTCTCCAAACAATACCCTTGATGCCATTTCATTTGTTTGTTTTTCAATCGCGCGAAATCGATTCGATTTACTTTTTTTATAAATACCTTTTGAGTTTTGTGATGAAGTTAAATCGATATAAATCGCTTTGATGACTATTTACGATTGTGTTTCGTTCATTCAGTATTTCGTGACGAATAAATTTTCGATTAAACAAATAGAGGTGCTTTTAAATTTGTATTTTTTAAAGTTTGATTCGCAAAGTCTAAAGAGATTGTTTTGTTTGAGGTCTCAAATTCAGTTAGGATTGGTTTTTTTTATTAAATATTTTTCACTTTAGTATTAATAAAAAAATTACGGTCGCCAAGAAAATGAGAAATTTACACAAAAACTTTTGTTGATGGCTATATGTATATGGCTGTTTTAATACGTTGTAATGTGGATAAAAATCTATTGCAGCAACTGCGGTTGGACTGACTAGAAAACTCAAAAATGGTAAAAAAACTTTTACCATAAATTTTGTAGGAAGTCATCGTGTTTTTAATACTTGCATGAGAATATTTTCTTCAAAACGAATCACACCTTTGGTGTGTCACCCATTGGGAAAAAACACAAAAAGAATCATCGAGTAATGAGAGGCGTTCGTAGTTATGCGGTGTTCTTAACGATCACCAAGGTTAAGCAGCGTTCGACTGGATCAGCCTGAGATGGGTGACCGTTTGTGGCATTTCATATTAGAGCTTCTCCGTGCTTTGGAAGGCACGCTAAGCTGTTGGTTATGGTCATCACCTAATGTGATAGTCGTTAAGCTAAGTTGGAAGCCATACAGGCGGCTTGATAAGTTCCAACAGCAGGTGGCCACAATACTGCCTCTGCCAATCCGCACTGGGTCTGCTTGGTGGGGTATGACCTAATCACTCTCACTTCGATTTGTGAGAGAAGGCTTTGCCCAGCAGGGGGCAGTATAGGCTAATATTATTATTATATTAAGTAATGCTCAATGCATGCATATAGGGTATGCTCCGTTTGTTCGGGCATATAGAAATAAGGCCAGAAGAAAGAATGACAAAACAGATATACAATGCGAAAGTGGAAGGATGTGGGTACCGGGGAAGACCTAGACTATCTTACCTTGACCAAATAGACCGAGTCTTATCTGAAGGACAAGTCAAGAGTCTCCGTAACCGGCGAGCGTGTATGAGACAAACTATGAGAGTGGAGGAAGCCAGAGAGGTATGCAAGGAAAGAACCTGTTGGAACTCTGTACTCTCTGCCTAACCCGGATCTGGCGTGATAATATAGGTATATATTGAGTAATAGTGGGATCATTTGGATCATTTACACAAATTGCTTGTCCAATGAGCCTACATTGTTATCCAACTATCACGTAGCATCATTCATAATGATCAGACACTGTGATAAATTATGAAGTTTAAAAGGTCCATCATTAATTAAACATCCTTCTTCCTATCCTTGATTATGCAGACGCCAGTTATCTCGGTCTCACCGAGAGCCAACTTAATAACCTTGAGCGACTTCAAATTTTTTGCATAAGATTCATATTTGGTTTGCGGAAATATGATCATGTTTCAGAATTTCGTGCTAAGCTCAAGTGTCTGCCAATTCGCCTTCGCCGGAATGCTCACTTGTTATCGCTTTTATACAACGTCCTGTTTAATCCAGCATCTCCCTCCTATCTCAAAGTACGATTTGACATTCTCCATAAAACACATTCAAGGCTCCTAAGGTCATCGGAGAATCTCAGACTAAAAAGATCCATGCATTCCACAAATTTCTATGATAGATCCTTTTCAGTTCAAGCTGTCCGTTTGTGGAATGAATTACCTATGTCAATTAGAGGTGCACAGACATTAGTTATAAAACGATGGTTAAGAACCACTTTCTTTCTGTTGTCATTAGTGTGACGCTGACGCTGTCATAAGTAACTTCTGACTTTTTGTATTTACACCAACTTACCTGTCCTTACTTAAGTGCATTATGTTTATATCACTATATATAAATATTCTAGTTATCTATCTATATCATAGCAGCATAGGAGCAGTGATAGTCTAGTGGTTAGACGTTGGACTGCAATGTCAGAGGTCTCGGGTTCAAACCCGGGCACGCACCTCCGTCTTTTCAAAAGCATGTGCGTATTAAAAATTAATTATCACCTACTTTAACGGTGAAGGAAAACATCGTGAGGAATGCCTGCATGCCTAAGAGTTTTTCGAAGGTGTGTGAAGTTCGCCAGCTCGCACTGGGCCAGCGTGGTGGACTATGGCCTAAGCCCTCTCAGTTTGAGAGGAGGCCCGTGCCCTACGGTGGAACAGTTTCTTAACAGGGCTTATATTATTATTATATCTATATCATCAGGCCAGCTCCCTTGCGGGGTAGACAGAGAGTACAGAGTTCCAACAGGTTCTTTCCCTACATACCTCTCTGGCTTCCTCCACTCTCATAGTTCGTCTTAAGTTAGTCATATAGTTACTTTAATCTTAATAAATGTACGCCACCAACTGCCCTCTACTTTGTTGTATTTCTTTCGACTTGGTTGCCTGCAAGAAATAGCTATTAGCAATAAGACCGCAATTTCTTTTTTTAACATGGCCCCACACTAGGATTTATTCCTGTGTCGTGGGTGCGTTTACAAACATGTAATTTACATACACAAATACCCAGACCGGAGCAAATAATTGTGGATCACACAAAGCTTTGTCCCGTGCGGGAATCGGACCCGCGACTATTAGACACAATCGTCCGTCAAATTGTACCTTATCTTGTTTTACTATCACTACTTTTAATTGAATTTGGTGTACAATAAAGAGTTTTCTATTCTATTCTACATGCCCCGAGGTTGTGGTTCTAGCTAACCAACTATGTCACACCTGCTGGTCTGCCCCTTATGCTCCACCATTTGAGTGAAGCTCATCTGTATAATAGAAGAGCTGAGTACAGTCACGAATCGGGCGATTGAGCTGGCCACTTACTTAGCGGGACAGATATGAACCATTGACACGAAAAGAAGAAGACTACTTATAGTGCTACAAGGATCTTTCGGCCCATGGATGACATAGATAGGACACACGAAGTTAGAGTAGTAGTGTAAATAATATATCGATGTACGTGGTACTGTGTTAGATATCAGTCCCTGAGATAATATGCCGTATAACAGATGCACACACGGGAATTTTCGGTGGTTCTGTATCAATTAGTTCAGTCCAATGAACTCGCGATAGCTCACTGCATGAGCTGGGATTGACTGGGCTCATTGTGTTAAATCACGCACTGTGTGATAACGTGTTACATCCATTCTTGATATTGAAGCTGGAAGCGTTAAACTTGATTATGTTGACTTATGTTTAACTCACCACCAAGCTCCTATGTAATGACAATAATCCGACATATTTGTAATAATTATCTTTAAATAAACAACTTAAAAAAAAAGGGAAACCGACTTCAAAAAGCAAACAATAAACATTTGAGGTTGGGGCCGGTTAGTGGAACCGGTTATTTGGCACCGACTTCAAATAGTTATTTTTTGCTCCTTGAAGTCGGTTTCCCTTTTTTAAGTTAATTATGTTACACCTTTAAGTAATAAGTGAAATAATTATTCATTTGTATATTATATATATTATTATGATTATTTCTACAGTAAGCTACCTAAATGATTGATGTAATACCCATAATAACGGAATCTATACAGTCATGCTGTTTGCCGTTAAGAAGTCCCCTGGTGTATCTTCAAAAACCAAGGTCCAATACCGATTTTACTAAAATGGGACCACCTTGAAACTATACTTAACCAACGCAAAAAGAATCATTAAAACCAGTTTATAAACTGTTTTCAATGATTCTTTTTGCGTTGGTAAAATAAAGACTTTATAAAAAGACAAATTGTAAACCTTCTCCTTTTTTGAAGTCGGTTAATATTCTGATTAGTTTTATGGTAGGGTACTTATAGGATTAACACAATACTTATAATAACTCAATTCAACTTGTATTACTCGTCTTTAAGGAGTTCCCTGCTGTATCTTTAAAGTCCAAAATCCAATACCGATGAAATTGAAATGGGACCACTAAACCAAATATAAAAGGAATCATCAAAATCGGTCCAGAATTACGGAAATACCGGTGACTATACATAACAACAAAAAGCATACATACAGACGAACGTAAAAACTACAATAAAGGTGCTAAAACCGGATCTGGTAAGCAGCCTGTTAACCTTGGTGATATAACACCAGCCTGCCCAGGGCTTTATAATACGGGTTAACTTGTCCCCTGCCGCAACGTCTGGCGGGGAACCCTGCACCAACACCCGCAGGGGGGCCTTTGGGGTCGTGAGACGCTGGGGCAGAGGCCCTAAGCGTCCTTCACGCGCGACCCCGAGGAGGATGGCGGCGTGGTGTGGCCCACGCTGCCGTGAGCACCGCGACGGTGCAGGGAGGGAAGCAAGCCTCAAGTTTCCCCTCCCGAGGCGGGCTCTTCGGAGCGCGGTAAAAGGGGGGCTCCGGCGCGTTCTACTCGGAGATCCCGGAGCCCCTCTGACACGTGCCAGTGCCGGCCACCGTGGGGTTTTAGTCGGTAAGAGTCCGACATGCCCCGCCAGCTTCCCCCGAGGCTGGCGTAAGTCCTTGAGGATTTCCCTAACCTAGAAATAAGAAAACCTAGAATTCGTCATAACCAAAATTCTAACACATCTCGGAAACTTACTATGCACAATCTCTCAGACATGTAGATTTCTTCTCCATTATTACCTTTAAACACCTTTATCAAGCAATATTCAACTTAAATACGATAATAATACAGAATCAATAAGCGTTAACTTTACATATCTCTCTGTACCAAAACGTTTCGATTACACACAAATGCACAGTGTTATCGTGTCTGTATGGACCAATGAACGCGAGCCCCAAATTACCTGCATTTGAACTAAATAGGAGCTACGTTTGAACCAATATAAACTGTACGATAAGGCTGTTTCTACGTATGGCGAAGTAGCGATTGGCGATTAAAATTCATGTCAAATTGTTTATTTACGTATACCAAAATACTATACGCATTGTATTTACCATTTTGTTCGTACTAAATTACGGTTTACGATCAAAATAACCGTCAATAAACGTCTCATTTCATTCTCAACTCAAATAATTTATTTTGTGTAAGCCCTGCGGGGCCGCCTATAAATAGTCAATTTACATATTTTTTAAACTAATTTACCATCGGATCGAAACGCGGCCGCCACTGAGAAGATCCGGCGAAGAAACTCAGCCGGCTTGTCATTTTTTATTTAATTCTCTTTCTCTCCCAATTTTTTTATCATATTGTCTGGATACAATGGTTACAATGTTAGTTACAATGGTTAGTTTACGATCTAGCTCCAGTGTGATATAAGACTAATGAAGTTATTTATAAAGAGGGTTCAAAGGACAACAAAGGTCCCCCCACAACCAGCATCCGTTTACGACTATGACTACTGGAGCAGCCATCACTCCTCTCGACCATATTGGAGGGAAGGGAGTTACCCGCGCCAGACAGCCACCGTAAGCAAAGACATTATAGTGTGCATGACTAAACCAGAACCCCAAAGACGGTGGTCAGATGGGGTCTATAAAGCAGCAAGCTAGCAACTGTAGGTTAAAATACCGTCACGCCTATATGCCCCAAGCCGGGGTGGCAGAGGTGTGCAGTGTACACCTACTTATCGCTGACGACATTAGATCCCATGCAATAGGGGGTGAGCCTATTGCCATATATCGGGCGCAATTCCGGACTCCGGACTGATACTGGGGGTTTCGATAAAAAAACTACATTTGTCCGACCTAGGATTTGAACCCATGACCTCGTGATCATAAAGCACATTTTTGTTTGTTTTTTTTTTAAGAAAATCCCCACACTTGGGTTTATTCCTGTATCGTGGGGGCGTTTACAAACATGATAATTCACATACACCAATACCCAGACCGAAACAAATAATTGTGGATTACACAAAGATTTGTCCCGTAGAACATTACATCTGTAGGTATTAGTTTTAAATAATTAATCACCTATCTTTTTCTTGTAGTTTTAGCAACTGTAGCATTTTAAAGCGTCCTCAAATGCGAGGACGCGTTAAAATTTCGAATTAGTTTGAGGTAACCATAGTCCGTTGGCTATGGTCGGATCGAACTAACTTAAAATAAGATTGCGCCAATAGTATAATGCGACAAGGATATTTGGTCCCGTGAAATTAGGGTTATAATTTAGTAAAAATTTCCTACTTCCAGAGAAATATTTCGACAGAAAGGTCCGCACGGTTCATTATCATCACCATCTCCGCCTATACTTGTCCACTGCTGAACATAGGCCTCCCCCATCGCATTCCAGCGTAACCGGTCAGATGCCACCTGCATCCAACGACTTCCTGCGATTTCGAGGTCGTCGGTCCATCTGGCAGGCGGTCCTCCTACGCCGCGCTTGCCAATACATTGTCTCCACTCTAGAATCTTTCTGCCCCAAAGATCTTAATTCTCATTTCTTTTTATATTCGGTAAGGCTATAATTTAGTCGACGTGTCACTTTATTGAAACTATTGTCGATCGCGGTTACTTTTTATTATGCCCACGTTTTTGTCAACTCGTATTGGCCGTCTGTTTGTCTGTTCGGTAAACATTTTGCAAATGATTTTAAACTGTCTTCTCGATAAGCTAGAGACTTTAAATTTTTAAACATAGATCAGACATAGAAGTCAAATCAATATTATGGTACTATCGACCTGCTCCGATGGCTACATGAACATCTCAATTAAATAACTCAACCTAATCGTGTTTGGGCTCGTAAGATTTGTCGTGACCAATACTATATCTAAATAGAGCCCAGGATCTCACGATGAAGTCGGAATATGGTCATAGGAACTCCTAAACTTACCGATATAGCCTTGTATGCTTGGGCTTGTTGGATTTGTCTTGAAAAGTACTAAACAGAATGGTCTCTAATTTTGCTACTTTTCATCACACATGAAACATAAAACACAATACATAAATAGTATTAAGGAGTGAAAAAGAGTACGTCGACCTAGTTTACTTTTATAGCGAACGGCAACTCTGCGTCTGTCATGAAGTGACATGTCACTTGATGACAGTGCTAGTTCCGATTTTGGCCGCGGGCTAAAAGATCCTTGTATGACTGTAGGAGTCTGATTTTCGGGCCATTTTTCGTGCCGTCACCTTTAATCAAGCACAAATAATATATGATATCTAAGAATAGAACTTATGAATTAAAAAACATCGAGAATTTTTATGCTAAGACAACATTTGATAATAGCCAATATATAAAGGAATCCAGTTCTCTGTATAATAAAATAAATAGGTTATTAAATATATTCCTAATGAAGCTACATGAATGTAAGAACGCCATGACATTGTGGGTTAAGTCCCTCGATCATGATGCAGTAGAGGCAATATTACAACCAGTTACTTAATTTATTAGTACATAACATATTTAGTTAACTACTACTAACTTGCTTGCGTACCCACATACGCAGCATTAACACACTCACAGACACACACACACATTCATGCTCACAAACACACACACGTACACACATACACGCCCGCACTCACACACACACCTTTTTGATATATTTTACAAACCTGTTTTTGGATTTATTTTCTAGCTTGTAAGATTCCATAATTTATTTCAGCAGTATTATACTCAAAGATAATGGCTATTGGAGAGCGGAGTCTCCTAGCACAAGTATTTGTAATACTTAAAAGGAGGTTCCAACCTTTGTTTCCCAATGTACCTACTGTATACAGTTAAAATAAAAACATTTATTTAAATTATTAAGTGCGCCTCCCCCCTGCGCCAACGTCAGTATATATTCAATAACAGCATCAGGGGGCCTTCGGGGTCGCGGATGCAAGGGGCAGGGGCGTTGAGCGTCTTTCAGGAGGACGGCGGTCGCCGTGAGCACCGCGTCGGTGCGGGAGGGAGCCTGTCATCAAGTCTCCGCCCAATGGCAAGCTCTCCAGTGCTTGGCACAAGAGGGGCCCCGTTAAGTTTAATACGGAGATCCCGGAGCCCTTCCAAAGTGTTGTTGCCGGCCTGTGGTTTTGGTTGGTAGGAATCCGACACGCCCCGCGAGCTTCCCCCAAAGGCTCGCAGAACTTCTATGCAGGATTTTGCCCAGGAAAAAAGTTCGAAGCCTTATAGGCGGTTTGATAAGTTCCAACAGGTAGCCACAAATATGTTTCCACCAATTCGCACGGGGTCTGCGTGGATATGACCTAATCTCTCAAGCCTCGATTTCTATTGCTCGGTGAAGCTTTAAAGGCTCCTAGGTCAACAGATCACACACACAAAAATCACCTCGATTTGTATAAGGAGGCCTTATCCATCAATGGAACAGTATATATTGATTTATTAAGCGTTATTTCGTGCGTCAATTACGAGTATCAGACTTTATAGCCCAATTATCATGCCGCTAATAGTTAAGTCTACGGTCGGTTATTCCTTCAATGTTCATATTGGAACTCTTAACACTGGGTCATAACTAACACCGCGCTGTTAATGGCTCATTGCTGTGGAATACGTAATGTGGCCAAGGTTTGGGCAAACATTTGGATGGCTTGGTATTTAGGACGTCCAATGCTTTGTAGACAAACTCACTGGTGTTGTAGGGCGTAATATACGTTAACGTAAACTCGTTCGGTTTGAGATTGGTGACCGTTTGTGGCATTTTCATATTCAAGCGTCTCCGTGCTTCTGAAGGCACGTAAAGTCGTTAGTCCCGGCTACCACTTCAAATGGTAGTCGTTAAGCCGAGTTGGAAGTCTTATAGGCGGCACAAACCTGCCTCCACCAATCCCGACTGGGTTCGCGTGGTGAATTATGACCTAATCTCTCTGACCAAGATTTGTGAGAGAAGGCCTTTGGCCACCTGTGAATTGTATAGGCTGATATATTTATTTTTTATCATAGGTTTGAATCTTGGGTCAAATAAAGCGTAGTTTGGCTGTCAAAATTCTCTTGGTCCAGTGGTTAACAGCTTAAGCCGTTTCACCCACTGGTTCAAGTAGTCGCAGGTTCAATCGACATAAAATCTACAGAAAGCTGTAAGCCACATTTTAAGTCCCTAAAAATATTAACATTACCTAGTCTATATATCCTTGAAATTGCATTATTTGTGAAAAAAAACAGCGCCTTATTTAAGAAAATAGCTGAAAACAATTCAACTCGAAACTTACGAGAAAACTTCAGACATGATATTGGCATACGATCGTCAAGGACAGCGCTCATACATAAAAGTTTATTCTGTATGGCGCCTAAGATGTACAATAAAATACCTAATGATATTAGGGACTTGGATGTGGTGCAATTTATAAAGAAATTATTCCAATTACTAATAACCAAATGCTACTATTCTATTGATGAATTTTTTTCAGTGACATAATTATCAATTGTTTTTTTTTATTGTTCATTAATTATTATTGATTGACATTATGATTTGGACATTATTAATATTGTATTTAGAGATTTTTTTTACTTTTTATTATTGTACTAGTGTTTCGTTCTCTTTATTTTATAATTTCATAATTTTATAATTTAATAATTCACATTTATAGTTTTTACATAACCCTGTAATTTTAATAATATTGTAAACCAACAGGGTATGCTACAGAGAAACAAGATGCAACGTAGACCTTAGCAAATCTATATACCTGTAACAACAATAAAATTGATTTGATTTGATTTAGCATGGGACAAATTTTGTTTGACCAACAATTATTTGTTAATGTACACGACGTAGAATTCCTAGTGTGGGGCTACACTTTTTGCTAGAACTTATGCAGAAAGATAAAAAAAAATATTTTCGTAAATTTGAAACACAAAATATCCATAAATTCATATCTCTCACCCTATTCTGCAAACGTTGGATCAAACACTATACTACGTTGGGTTATTAATAATGTATATGTCGCAGTCATTTGAATGAATTAGCCATTTGGTAAAACAACCAGTCGATTCAAACACATTTTTTTCCAAGTACTATGGGACAGACGTAATAGGTGGTTTCAGTTAAATTAAAGGTTAATTGATTGATCTAGGAAATAGGTTATAATCATGACAAAAAGGATTTTTTGGTTTTAATTTAGTTAGATTTCAAACCGCACGGTAAATTAAAACTTACATTACACCTCAATGTCTAAGGTAAGGCTTCCATCCAGTGGTGGGATAGTATAAGCTGTTTTCTTAGTAGATTACCTAATTCATGTTGTTATGTTGCCTTTTCTGCCACAAATATGTATATTTGTTGATTATTATCTATTATGTCAAGAACGGTAAGTATAAAAATATTGGTCTAGATAAGACTTTTGATATTCAACAAACTTAATGAATTAATGTGGTGAGTTTTATTCAGACACGTTCAGAAAGTTGGCCTCCAACCAGCCAAATAGCTACATTTTATTTTGACTAAAAACTAAATTCTATCTGTTTCTCTATCCCGCAAGGAATTTGACGAGAAGATAGAACAAAAAACTAGGCATTCAATGAATAATGCTGTTTGCTGATGACTTGCTAGTCGTTCACCTCAATGGCTAGTTTAACAAGATCGCTGCAACATATTATATACATATGTAAGACTACGGTGCTACGCCGTAGCCGATATCGTCTACGCATGACGCTACGCGAGCTACGTTATAAATATTTAGAAGCGGGCAGCGGAACTATGCAAGTGTGGCCTCTGTGAGTTTTCTGGTACTTTAGTAGGTACTGGATATTGTTCGGAAGTAAAAAGAGAATATTGAAAAATATACACCGTCACGCCTATATTGCCCAAGCAGGGGTGGCAGAGGTGTACTGTATGCCCCTCCTATCGGACGCTATCACCGACTTTCCCGTTTCCCCTACATTCCTAGTTTTGGAAACAGATACCGCACACAGGATCAGCCACCGGCCTTCTGGCTCGAGCATATTGGTTGCACGCTCGCCCTGTTGTCCGGTAAGGATGTAAAGGCCCCGCGGCTAACAGCGTAGATTATTTACATACACACATACACACACACACAGGTGGACTATGTACACCTACTTTTCTCCCCATACGTTAGGTCCCATGTAATAAGGGGCGAGCCTATTGCCACAATTCCAACCGAAACTCCGGACCTATACTGGGATTATTTGATAGAAATACTATTTTTCACCCGTCCCAGGATTTGAACCCAGGACCTCGTGATCTCTATGCGATAATTTTCTAATTAGCCAAGGAACAGTCATTCGGAAGTATGGAAAGAAAGAAACAAGGTTCGAACTTATGGAATGAATGTCGGACGAATGAATGACCAAATAGATATAAACTGCGAAATAGGAAGAATGTAGGGTCCGGGAAAAGGCTAGACTATCTTTTCATTAACGGCGAGCGTTTATGAGACAAAGAAGATTGGAGGCAGCTAAAAAGTTCGGTGAGAAAAAAACCTGTTGAACAGGGTGTGAAAACTCAATCAGCAATATTTTTGAACATGATCTTATAGTCAAGATAAAAGCCAATTTCCAATATCAATATACACCTTTCTTTAAACGGCTATCAGACACAAAAAAAAAACTGTGCGGTCGGGAGACCCCCGTCAGGAACGCGTTCTAATCAATGTAAATTCCTAAAATTGTTAGTTATTGAAAAACAATTTTATTTAATGGGAATATACTCTGACTATCAAGTACATTTAACTAACACGTGCGTGTAAACAAGTATGGCGGCCAGCGCTTACGATAACATTCGAACCCAGCCAGACGGCACCGAACGTCTCGTAAGGCTTGACGTCACTATTACTACTAAATTGACGTCACTGAACTTAGTAAAAATAAGTTCAAAGCTTGTGTAAAACGAACACTTAGTAAGGAAATATCATCATTATATTAATACGTGAAGCAAAAACTTTGTACCCCTTTTTACGAAAATTGCGCGGACGGAGGACTATGAAATTTCCCACACTTATAGTTTATATCGAGAAGGAGGGCTGAAGGCTAATATTTTTTTTAAAATTTTGCATAAAAAATACAATAAATCAATAAAAAGCACATTAAACACACTACCATGTATTTGACACAAAACACTTCACATTTAGAAGAGATTAATATTGTTTGTTTTTAATATTATTTGTTTATAGTCTTACTGAATATCAAACATAACCAGCAAACGATGAAAGAGTTTTTACAAAAAACATCGTCTACAGAGATGTTGTGTATCAGTAATTAAATTATCGAAAGATGTATGTCAAGTTCAATGGACAGCATTTTCTTTTTGGTTTTCTTTTTCAATAAAAAATTTTTTGTTTTTTTTTTTTATTTAAATTTCATATAATTTGTTTCAAAACAATAGGCAAATTAATATTGTAGCCTTGGCGAAATCTGTGATTATGTTCAAACTTATAATTTAAATTAAGTCTGGTCGAATTTCGACCAGTGGGCGACCACTAGTATTATTTAATCGAAGATTATTCAAACGATAAAAATGCATGGGTATATGCTATTCCAGCTCCACTTGACTCATGACAACCTATTCAACTGTTATTAGTTAACATTCCCTCTCTTCTTTCTATTAATTTAACATAATGTCATTCTCTTTTGTGTAGTTTTTATTTTGTAAATGAGGGAACCATGTAGCCATTCTCATATATAGTATAATTTGCTTTATTTAACTTAGACTCACCTGATGACTAACCTACATTGTTCTCCCATACCCCACAACAAAATGTAGAGATGAAAAAGGTTGTAAATTTTTTATTTTCAATGAGTAACCGTGGAGTTTATTGGCCTTCTTCTCTACCAGGAATGACATTCCGAAGTAGTGGTAGAGTCTTTGTTACTTTTCTGACGATTCATAAATACTATAATGATTTACAAGCATAAAAATTATTCTGGTTCTGCTTTTTCATTATGTTACGATTTCTACCTGTCAATTCCTACCGCAAGCCGCATAAGGAACTTTGTTCCAAAAATATAAAGTTTGAATTCAAGAGTGAAGGAAGCCAGAGAGGTTCGTAAAAGAACCTGTTGAAACTCTGTACTCTCTACTTTGCAAGGGACCTGAAGTGATGATATAGGTAGAAAATATTTATTTGTACCTAATAATATATTATGCGGTCGGATATTTGTTTAGTTTATTTATGTAGTCTGCTAAATAATATCTTTTATTCTAGCCATGCCTCACCATGTTTAGTACATAACTAACCCGCGATCGTTGCTATGTTTACCAAAAACCTAATACGTATCGGGCACAATGTGGCGTCGACATAAAGGTGTTATTTATAACGCCCAACGACAGTGTTATTACGCGGTAAATAAGATTTATGTCGCGCGTTACAACATTTAACAACATCTCGGAGTTGTCGATGTTACTTTTTTAGGTACGTAAGAAGATTTTGGTCTATCTATCTATCTATACCATCACGCCAGATCCCTTACGGGGTAGGCAGAGAGTACAGAGTTCCAATAGGCTCTTTCCTTACATATCTCTCTGGCTTCCTCTACTCTCATAGTTCGTTTCATACACGCTCGCTGGTTACGGAGACTCCTGACTTGTCCTTCAGATAAGACCCGGTCTATTTGGTCATGGTAAGATAGTCTAGGTCTTCCCCGGTACCCACATCCTTCCACTTTCGCATTGTTTATCAGTTTTGTCATTCTTTCTTCGGACATTCTTTCTATGTACCCGAGCCAACGGAGCATACCCTTTCTCATCTTTAAGATTTTGGTAATTTATTTTATTTTGTTATTTATTTGTTTTAAGAATAATGCGGTGATATAGTGGCGCATACTTTGACAGGCTATTACAAGGTCTTGGGATCGAACATAGGTTCGACAAAATATAGTTTTCCTATCGGTAAATTATCAGTACGAGTCTAAAGTCTTAAATGGGGCCCTGTATAATGTCAATAGACTCGTCCTCTTTTACGTGGGTCTAAACATTGCCGGCAAAATGTAAGTGTTCACAGTAAACGTCTATTAAAACCATTTACGCTTGTTAAATAATAGGCGTTACGATGTTTATACATTTTTAAATAATTATTTTTTATTAGACAAAGTGTTACCATGTTCAGAATATTACTAACCCACGATCGTTGCTATGTTTACCAAAAACCCTAATACGTATCGGGTACAGGGCGGCGTCGACATAAAGGTGTTATTTATAACGCCCAACGACAGTGTTATGAAGCGGTAAATAACATTTATATCGGGCGATACAACATTTAACATCTCGGAGCGTCGTCGATGTTATTTTTTGGCGTCTAAAAAGATTTTGGTAATTTCTTATTTCGGATGTTATTTATTTGTTTTGAGAATGGCTTTAGTGTGCATAGCGTGGCTGAGTTCCTGGTGTAGGATCATAGGGCCAAGAAAGTATAGATTTTCTAATGAGAAATTATCAGTAAGAGTCTAGAGTCTGCATTTGTGCTTGGTATAATGGCAATAGACTCGCCGCCTAAGGCGATCTATTGCTATTATACCGAGCCCAACTTTAGGCTTCGGACGGATACTGCGAAATTTTCAATCAATAGATCTAAAATTCGAAGTCAGAATCTCGTAATTGCTACGTGCATGATTCGCCGTTAGACCTACGAGACTGTCTCAATCAAAATACTAGTCGAATCAAATAAAAGAAGTAAAATATCGAAACAAAATAGAATAAGAGTCACCTTGCGTTTTTGACATAATGCGAAACTAAGCGGGCTTTTTGAGGGTTGTTAATAAAGACAATGTTGCAATAATTTGTTAACTAAGCCGTATTCAAATGATGATGTGATACTACGATACCCCATTTACCCCATCGGGTATACACATCAATAAATCACTATTCGTCCGAATTCCAAGGTAACCCTTATTTTGTTCTGATAAGTAGTTGTAACGCTCATGCAGGATTCGCAGTAATAACACCAAGATATAATGTTACACACAAATAACGCAAGACCTATAAGTACTTTGTTCTAAGTCAGCAACAGATTCGATTCCAAATATTTTTAAAATATGTTGTATTTTTTTCTTCTTTTCTTTAGGTCTTTGAACGGGAAGAAACCAGAACGAATGCAAGGATTGTGGTTGGTAACGATGTGCTGGAGCAAGTGAATGAGTTTGTATATCTTGGATGCGCCTTCAGTAAGGATGGGAAATACACCGCTGATATAGAGAGAAGAGTGAATGCAGGTAATAGAGTGAATGGTGCGATGGGAAGCCTACTTGGGAACCGGCACTTAAGCCAAAAGGCGCAGCCGGCCATGCATAACGGAGTGCTTGTCCCAACGCTGTTATATGGCAGTGAGAGTTGGGTATGTAAGAAGGAGAACGAAAGCAGGATAAATGCGGTCGAAATGCGATCTCTGCGGAAGATGTGCGGAGTCACGCTGACCGACCGTATTCGCAACAGCGTAGTAAGAAAGCGAGTAGGTATGAAAGATAGTATCGGTGTAAAGATGAGAAAGGGTATGCTCTGTTGGTTCGGGCATATAGAAAGGATGCCAGAAGAAAGTATGGCAAAACAGATATACAATGCGAAAGTGGAAGGATGTAGGTGCCGGGGAAGGCCTAGACTATCTTACCATGACCAAATAGACCGTGTCTTAGCTGAAGGGCAAGTCAAGAGTCTCCGTAACCGGCGAGTGTGTATGAGACGAACTATGAGAGTGGAGGAAGCCAGACTGCTACCTACCCCGCCCTACTACTCTCTGCCTACCCCGCGAGGGAGCTGGCGTGATGATATAGATAGATAGATTGTATTTTTTTTAAATTTTCAAAATTGTTGTCACTCGTTCAGTCTGCAGTATTAAACTAAATTTAATTATTATTCAAAGCATCTATTTTAAATGAATTTCTAATAATTATACCTTAATATGCATACAGAACAGAGCAGGATTCGTGGTTAATTTGGGTACAAAAGAGCTTAAAAATAATACAAAGGTATGAGGTGTTTCGGTATTTATCTTACCCTTGCATAAAGATGCTATATCAGTATTAAAATTACTTTCTAATAAAAGGTATACCGACTCCAAAAAGCAAATAAATTATATTCCAACTCGGTGCTGGTTAGTGCAGTATTTGTATTGCAAATATTTATTTTTTGATTTTTTACCTTTATTGGTGTACCTTTTCTAAAAAGTTATTTATTTTACAATTCAAAGTGATGAGTGAATGAATTATTAATATTTCTATACCTATTTTGTATTATTCTGCTTAATTTTACAGCAAGGTACCTACGGGTTTGATATAATACCCATAATAACGGAATCTATACATTCGTGATGTTTGCCGTTAAGGAGTCCCATGGTGTATCTTCAAATTCCAAGGTTCAATACCGATTTCATTAAAATGGAACCACCACGAAACTTAACTAACCTAACGCAAAAAGAATCATCAAAATCAGTTCATAAATAAAGACGTTATAAAAACATACGAATCCTCCTTTTTTGTAGTTGGTTAATATTCTGATTAGTTCTATGGTAGGGTACCTATAGAATTAACACAATACTTATAATAACTCAATCTATAGATTCGTATTATTTGTCGTTGAGGAGTTCCCTGGTGTATCTTAAGAGGCCAAGGTTCAATACCGATTAAATTAAAATGGGACTACCTTGGAAATATTGGTGAACATATATAAAACACTATACCTACAGACGAACACAGAACCTCCTTCTTGTTGAAGTCGGTTAAAATTTATAATAATATTAACCAGCAATTACGAAAATTATAAGAAAAGTTAGTAGTATAGATAAATCAAGATAAATTGATGGCTCATAATAATCAAACAATAACTACGACACTCGAATCACTATTTGCTACTTTTAAAGGGGCTACCGCGAAAATCACGTGATTTGGGCTCTATTTACTTCAAAAGTATGCAAATTAGAGACTTAATATTAAGAAATGAATTTTGCCTGTTTTGAAAATGATTTTTTTTTATAGGAAAAAAAATCTTAAGTCACTTTTTCTGATTCCAATATGAAACGTTTAATAGTCAATAGTTTAAGTAATTAAATACATTGATAATAAAAATCTTTAAGAAAAAACTGACTTGAAAAAGCAAAAAGTAAATATTTGAAGTTGGTGCCGGTTAGTGCAGTCGGTTACTTGGTTACAATGACTTCAAATATTTATGTTATGCTCTTTGAAGTCAGCTTTATTTAAAAAAAAGATTTTTATTTTAAGTGAACAGTGAATTATTTACTCATATTTCTAAACCTATATTATATTATTCTACTGAGTTGTATAGCAAGGTACCTACAGGATTGATATAATAACCATAATAACGGAATCTATACATTCGTGCTGTTTGCCATTAAGGAGTCCCCTGATGTATCTTTAAAGTCCAAAGTTCAATACCGATTTCATTAAAATGGGACCACCTCGAAACTATATTAAACCCAACGCAATAAGAATCATCAAAATCAGTTCATAAATAAAGACGTTATAAAAACACAGACGAATTATCGACCTCCTCCGTTTTTGAAGTCGGTTAATATTCTGATTAATTCTATGGCAGGGTACACTTATAGGATTGACGTAATACCCATCATATCTCAATCTACGCATTCGTATTGTTTGTCGTTGAGGAGTTCCCTGGTCCAAAGTCCAAGGTCAAATACCGATGAAATTAAAATGGGAACACCTTGGAGCTATACTGAACCCAATGAAAAAAGAATCATCAAAATCTATTCATAATTGGAGGAATGATCGCGTAACATATGTACAAAAAAAACATACAGTCGAATTGAGAACCTCCTCCTTTTTAAAAGTCCGCTTATAATCGCGGTAAATTTCTTGTAAAGTAGTCTTTTATTTCATAGTGTAGTTATTTTAGAAAATTATAACATTTTTTTTGGCACATACGTCATTCTGTCGTCATTCACATACGGTTTCTGAGCGCACCTTCAATATGTTCGTCTCTTATTTCATTTGTAAAGTAATTGTATCATTGTCTCTCTGCTGGTGTCCTCCTATCTCCTCGTGTCCTAAATAATATAATAATATCAGCCTATACTGCCCACTGCTGGGCAAAGACCTTCTCTCACCAATCCAGATGAGACTGCGGTGCGGCAGTGCGGATTGATGGAGGCAGGTTTGTGGCCACCTGCTGTTGGAACTTATCAAGCCGCCTTTAAGGCTTCCAACTCGGCTTAACGACTACCACATTACGTGGTAGCCAGGACCAACGGCTTAACGTGCCTTCCGAAGCACGCAGACGCTCGAATATGAAAATGCCACGAACAGTCACCCATCTCGGCCCGACCGAGTCGAACGCTGCTTAACCTTGGTAATCCGTAAGAACACCGCGGCCGCACAGCGCTACAAGCGCCTCCCTTAAAGGTAAAAGATTACCTTAAATGCAAAAAGTAGAGGTAATAAATAGTATTTTACTTTAACAACTGCAATGATAATAATCAAAGTGCCTCTAATTCATGGTTGCGATTTGAATGCGAACAAATGAGTGATTTTTCAGAAAATTGGGCACGGGAAATGGATTAAAAAAGCTGTTTATAACTTTAGGATGTGGTTATGTTAGACATTTCTCGTTTCGTTCCAATATTTAAGTTTGACAGATAAGACGGTTCTACTTTTATTTTTTTACATTTGGTTGCAATCAGCTTCGGTTTAAACTGACTTCTGAATAGGAATCTTCATCAAACTAAAGAGGTCTTCGCAAACTCCATAGGTACTATTTTTTTATTGTTTAATATGAGGTCATTTCTCAGATATTTCAAGGCTTTACCATCTTACAAGGAATTGGGCGTGACGATATAGATAGAAAGAGATTGTTACGTTATCATCATCATCAGCTAAGCCTATACTTGTCCACTGCTGAACACAGACCTTCCCAATCGCTCTTTAGCGCAACTGGTCCGATGCCACCTGCATCCAGCGACTTCCTGAGATCTTCCCAAAATCGGCGGTCCATCTGGGAGGTCCTTCGCTGCTCTTGGTAATATGTGGTCTCCACTCTAGAATCTTTCCGAAAAAACGCCCGTCCGATCTTAGCGGTAGGGCCCACCCATTGCCACGTCAGCTTGCTAATCCTGTAGGCAATGTCGGTGACCTGGGTTCTTCTACGAATCTCCTCATTCCTGATTTGATTACGTAGAGAAACGAGCATATCTCTATCCATAGCTCGCTGAGCAACTCTGAGCTTTTTTACGAGAACTATTCTAAGAGACCATGTCTCTGGTATTTGGCATCCATATGTCATCATTGGTAACACAGATTGACTAAAAACTTTAGTCTAAGAATTAAAATTGCATATAATATCCCTCCTCTGGGGCTTCTTTCATAGATTGAGGCGAGAGAGATTATATATATATATCATACCACGCGAACCCAGTGCGGATTGGTGGAAGCAGGTTTGAAGCCATCTGCTGTGGGAACTTATCAAGCCGCCTATCAGGCATCTAACTTGGCTTAACGACATGTGAATTAAGAGATCGAAGATACTCGAGAATGGAATTGGCACATGTGGTCACCCAACTCCAACTGATCGCTCAAACACCCTAATTCCGCAGGGCTACTAGCGCGTCACACATGCTCATTACAGAGCAATTAGCATGAAAATTTTGACGTTAGTGTGACGCTAGCGAGTTGGTATGCCATCCTTATCACACTCCTATTAAATCAACATGAACGTAACAGCACGCTCACTTGCTAGCGTCATGCTAACGTCAATATTAGCGTGCTAATCCCTCAGCTTAGTTCAGTTTCATTACTTCATTCCGCGTTCAACCACGCCGTCACGATATTTAGAAAACAAGGTGTTACCAGTTTTCATAATAATATATTAATAAAAAGCTAATGCACTCTGTAACCATTGTGTGCTATCACGCGATCCCGTGACTGGAGTTACTTTGTGGTTGTGTTCAAATAACAACACGGTACGTGCATTTTTGAATGTTATTTACGATGTAATAATGTTCAGGGTAAAAATACGGAGAGGGATAAAGGCATTTTTTGTCTGTATAGGTGTTGTTTTAAGACCGGTTTAAATATTTTTTTACACGTAGCCCCACTATGGTAATTATGTATGGGTCGTGGGTGCGTTTACAGACATGAAATTCACATACACAAAACCCAGATCGAAACAAATTATTGTGGATTACACAAAGATTTGTCAGAGGGCGCTCTTAACCACTGGTCCAAGCCATCTGTTATAACTGTAAACTGTGTCTGTATGAAATGCAGTATATAAGTTCCGAAGATAATTACTCATAGATTCATTACTGAATAGACCGTGCTTTACCTGAAGGGCAAGTCAAGAGTCTCTGTAACCGGCGAGCGTGTATGAGACGAACTATGAGAGTGGAGGAAGAGTCAGTGAGATTCAGAAGTCGGAAAAGTAAAATTTAAAGTACTTTTATTAAGTATTTTATAAGAGGTGGTGGTTACCCACCAGGACTTCACGATTTCCAGAAGAAGGTACGAGTAATTATGTCTTCCAAATAAATAAAATACACGCCGTTTCACATTGTTTGAAGATCACAATTAATGGAATTTCAAGCAGTTGTTTTCATTTTAGTAACATTTTAATCTTGTCTATAGACATACTCTATGTAACGATGACAAATGTCAGATGACGATTTACTGATGACAGACAGTCAATGTAAGGTGGTGGACGCCGCTGCATTGTCATTCGATTGGCAACGGGACGAGCGGTCAGATATATCGCGGAGCAGCTAACCTCACCGCATTCCATGTGACAATACTAATCTTCAATTATTGTGAACGGCCTAGACAATGTTCTTTGATATCCTTACTTTGGTAGCAAAACATCAGAATGTTTTGCTACCAAAGTCAGGATATCAAGGAAGATCAGTGTACCGGACAAGAATCTAGTATTATTTCAAGATTTCCATAATGCTTAGACAGCATGCGGACGACTATGAAAACGAAGATGAACCTACATTTCACCGTTACCAGCGTTGGAACGGCCATCCCAAAAACCCAATCTCCGACTTATACTATATACTGGGGGGACAAAGTGCATGCTTGCTTGCTACTAAGTTTTACAATCCAACATAGAATTCTCGAAGCAGCAAAAGGTGTATTTCTTTGAGCTTTTATACGAATGTTTTTAGAGAAAGTGTTGTTTGTTTGACTCCACTTTTGAGCACGTAAGCTTGAAAGAAAATAACGTTTCCCGGTTTAGAAACAGAATGGCATCTGCAGTTGTTCGAGGGAAATGGAATATTCCGTGTGTGATGCATTTTTTATTTCTATTTTGGTTGTGACTGGTCGAATGCATCTGTTTGGTTTACTAGATTTTACCGAATATTTTGCTTGCATAATATTGGTATATGGGAGCCAATACTACTAAACTAACTAAGGAATAAGGTTTTTTTTACTTTTTCGTGGTCTTTATCAAGCTGTACGTCCGGTTGGATGGATGGTTGACTGATGGCCTGATAAAGGTCATGGGTAAAAGCTAGATGCATACAGCACAAAGCCGATCATAACTATCTTTGGGGCAGGCCTATATCCTGAAATGGACGTCTTTCGGCTTATTATGATAATAATGATATTATCGCAGTGCCAAAGTTAGTTTTTGAGGCATCGTAGTGCTATGTAACGTAGTGTAGCGATTCGGTTCGCTCAGTTTGTGATGGATTTTAGTTCGTGGCATTTCAGTTTGCGACTATCCTCGTACCTTGGAAGACGGTTACGGGTAATCGTTGGTCCCGGGCAAGAATTCGTGTGATAGTTATTAAGCCAAGTAAAGGTTTCCAAGCCTTATTCGTGGCGTGATAAGTTCTAACATGGTTCTAAAAGCAGGTGGGCATAAACCTGCCTCCACCAATCCGCAGTGAATCTGGTTGATGACTTGTTCTTTTTCACCTCGATTTGTGATAGAAAACTTGAGGGCTGACATTTCAGACTTATCTAACAAGACAAATAGACCGTGCGTGTGAACATTTATGAGACTAATTATGAAAGTTGAGGAAGCCAGAAAGGTTTGTCAGGAAAGAACTTGATATAGCTCTGAATTTTATACTTATCGCGCAATGAGTCTAAAAAAACGTAGCTCTATAGTAAGAATTATTACTGTGTCGTGTTTCCTGTTTCGGTCTGGGTGTTTTTGTCTTGGGTTCACGAACCCCATAACAGAAAATACCCAGACTGTAACAAATATTTGTGGATCACACAACGATTTGTCCCCCTCTCACCTAAATACCACTGGAACAAGCCAAGGTCTGGTGTGATGATAGATAGATAACTAGAGCAAGTATTCGCTTCAACGTCCAACTAAAGGTGAGTAATTAATTAATTACACAGCAATTGCTGTTTACCAAAATATATCATAGGCTTATGTTAGAGTGTAAAACCTTATATAGCCGAATGTTCTGTGACATGTTTTTTTTTTTTCCTGTGTCGGATGTGTGCCCCACACTAGGATTTATTCCTGTGTCGTGGGTGCGTTTACAAAATTTTCATGAAAATTTACAAACAAATGTCTCTGAAAATATTGCGGGGTATTGTATAAGATCGCTAGACATCATATGTTCGTTTGTAATTGCGTGATATCTTGTGAGGGCTTTCGGCAAAACAAAACGTTTCTTTTTAATACTACTCTTCTTTCTCTACTTCAAATCAATCTACTGGGATTCTAGGAGGAAGATACTGTATAAGCTTGTAGTCTTTATACTATTATAAAGAAACCTTTCGCAGCAACAATCGATCAAGCGAAGCAGGTATGTATCGAGCGCGGCGGCGGCGCGCTATCGCAATAAATCATTATAAGCGCGCGCCAGTACACGGCGCGAGCCGCGGCGTTATCCCTGGGCGAATCCTCTGCAGTGCGGACACACTGCCTCACAACTTGACTAACTACTTGATTTAAATCTATCTAGTTTTATTAGTGACTGCCTATATATGCCATAGTGACTGCCTTGTTGGTCTAGTGGCAAAGCGCATCGCTAGTGATCACGAGGTCCAGGGTTCAAATCCTAGGTCGGACAAGTGTAGTTTTTCTAACGAAAACTTCCCAGTACAAGTCCGGAGTCTGGAATTGTGCCCGGTATATGGCAATAGGCTCGCCCCCTATTACATGGGACCTAACATCGTCAGTGAAACGTGGGTGTACTCAGTACACAGCAATCGATCAAACACAGCTGGTATCTATTGAGCGCGGTAGCGGCGCAGTATCGCAATAAATCATTATAAGCGAGCGCCAGTACCCGGCGCGATCCGCGGCGTTATCCCAGGGCGAATCTTCTGCAGTGCGAACACACCCTCAGACAACTTGACCAACTACTTACTTTAAACCGACGTAAAGTTCATAATTTAACGTGACGTTTTTTAAATTACTTCGTTTGTTTAGATATGACTGGTGATCACGAGCTGCTGGGTTCGAATTCTATTTAGTTGAGGAGTTTTTTTAATCCAAAATACTCAGTAGCAATACGTAGGTAGTATGGATGGCCATATACACGTCCCTTATTACGTTGGGACGTATCATTACCGGCGAGATTTTGATGTATTTGATGTATACTCTCTATTACATTGACTAGTATAAGTAAAAAAAAAATACTAAGCCCTACTAGAGATATAGCTGAGTATAAATGACTATTGGAGACCACTCTTGGGGGATTTCAGGCTTAACAGTGTTTGTAGTCTTTTTATTAAAGTCCTAGACAGAGGTCTCTGATGTTGGCCGTCTTTTCAGTCTGTATATCACATAATCTATACCTGTGGAATCGCGAAGATTTTCCAACATGCCACCACGGTATTACTAGTACATAGCACCGTTCAGCTTAGCTTGCGCACGACTTGCTTACGTCGAGTTTGTCATCATATTGTTTAGAGTATATTCATTAGTATAACGACGCGTTAAAACACAGACAAACACAGACACACTGCCTTCAGCCGTAATATCCGGCGGGTAAAAAAGAGGATCCGGAGTCAATTCCATTTTGTTTTCCAACACTATTGATTGCGTTACTGTGTTTGGATGAGGCGAAGTTATAGCTATATAATATAGCGAAGGATTTTGTTTTTTTGAGACCACTCTTGGAGGATTTTAGGCTTAACAGTGTTTGTAGTCTTTTTACAAAAGTCCTAGAAAGAGGTCTCGGATGTTGGCTGTCTTTTCAGTCTGTATAGCACATAATCTAAACCTGTGGAATCGCGGTGATTTTCTAACATGCCACCATATTACTGGCGCATAGCGCCGTTCAACTTAGCTCGCGCACGACTTGCTTACTTCGAGTTTGTCATCATATTGTTTAGAGTCTGGAGGATATGATATTAAGTCTTTTCACGATAGAATATATTTTCACGATCGTACTCTTGAAGAAATATATTAAGTATACTTTGAGTATGAGTTTGACGGACGGCTTGATTGCAGTGGTTAAGAGCTTAAGCCGCTTCACCTACTCGATCAAGTAACCGCGGGGTCGATCACCGCACTGGATAAATCTTTGTGTGACCTATAAATGTTTGTGTCGGCCTGGATATTTGTGCATGTAAATTTCATGTTTGTAAACGCACCGACATAGGAATAATAACTAGAGTGGGGCTACGTGTTTCTTTTTTTCAAAGTGTTTTAAAAATACTAGCATTTCGAATGTGTCTGTTTGTTTGACAGTCTTTATACATATAAAATTCCGGTGCGAGTGAGTTCGTTATTCTTCTACCCAAACGGATTAGTTTAGATGTTTTTTTTTTACTCAAGGGGTTATATAGATGGTTTTTAGCTACAGTTAGACCAGGAGTAGGGTAGTTTTACTATATTTACTTAAATAGATGTAGGTACTGGGGAAGACCTAGACTATTACCATAACCAAATAGACCCTTTCTTATATAAAGGGCAAATCAAGAGACTCCGTAACCAGCGAGCGTCTATTAGACGAACTATGAGAGTGGAGAAAGGGGTCTGTAAGGAAAAGACATGTTGGAACTCTGTACTATCAACGACCCCGCAAGGGAACTAGCGTGATGATATAGATAGATAGATAGAGTTTGAACGTAAATACCAGCTCGGATGTCCAGTCAAAACCGTGCCTGCGACGTTAGTACTAACAATAATGCGTAATAAAACGCCAAAAGAGTACTTCCCTTAATAAAAACTCTGAAGATAGCTGGTGAATTTGCAAACTAGGTTCCATAGGATTTGGTTCTACTGGGATATCTTTCTTGATTTTTGTTTTATTCACTTTATTTTGTGTGAGAGCATACCTATTTTGCTCGGCAATGAATATTGCTGCTTTAGATGTACTTCTAAAGTCTGTCTGTCTTCTTTTGTAAGTAAATTTTTGTCTTTCACAAGCTTTTATTTAACTTGCAATGTTCGTATGTCTGTCTGTCTGTCTTTCCGGTCAAATCTTGTGATTTATTTTTCAAGCACTTACGGATATCCGATTGAACTGAAATTTGGCAAACGTATGTAAAGTCGGTGACAATGCAATAATATGGTACCATGGGGCTGGGCTGATGATGAAGTCGGAAGGTGGCCATAGGAACATGTGAACTATACAATGTAACCCGCTTGTGTAAGTATTATTCAACCAGATGGTATTCAGGGTCTGATGATGATGCCAAAAGGTGGCCAACGGAACTAATATAACCCTGTCATGTTGTGCTCGTTAGATTTGTCTGGACGAGTACTTTAGACCCGGATTGTGTCAATGGTTTGATGATGGAGCTGGAAAGCAACTATAGGAACTCCTCAACTAAGCGAGACATCTTTGTTGTGTTTTGCTATAAAAGCTTGTTTTTGAAATGGTCTTATTTATAAAATTATTATATGTTAAGCAACGTATTAAACATATCTTTAGACGGACGATTTAGCGCAGTTGTTAAGAGCTTAAGCCGCTCCGCCCACTGTGTCTAATAGTCGCGGGTTCGATTCCCGCACGGGACAAATCTTTGTGTGATCCACAATTATTTTTTCCGGTCTGGGTATTTGTGTTTGTGAAAATTCATGTTTGTAAACGCACCCACGACACAGGAATAAATACTAGTGTGGGGCTATGTTTTAAAAAAAAAATCTTTTTCTTTGATTTATTCTTACAAAAGTACGCAAAGTCAAAAATGATTAATTTGATTATGTAATAAAACTCTTTGAAATCTGTATTTACTGTAGGAAATGTACTCTCTGTCTACTTCGCGAGGATTGTGGCTTAATTATACAAGGTGTAACATAATACACGCAAGACCTCAGACACCCCGATTAGATAATTGCGTCATAAATTCAAAACGAAAAACAAATTTCCAAATTTAAAGGTTTTTGCCCCTTTTTTAAGCACTTTTATACCCAAATTAACAATATAACTTGTACGTGTATGTGTGCGTTTTGAGATATACGTTTTAGGAATGCATTTGAAATCTCCTTATTGCTATGAATCAAGAATCAATTTAGTTTTTTATAGCGCACTGAAGGAGTAAAAACATTTTTTGCAAATTAAAGAAAAATGTAAAATACATTAAGAATTGTTGGAATTAATTCAGTTAACGATTTAGAACAAACTAGTTTTAGGTCTTGCGTTTATTATGTTACAGCTTGTATAGATACATAGATAGAAAAACAATTGGAATATACACAAATTATCACATTACATTTGAAAGTGTAGCACACTCTTTTTTTTCATAAGACGATTTAAAAAAAAAAATATTTCATCAATTGGCACATAGAGATATATTCTAAAAAATATGTTTTTAACGAAGCAATAATCTCACAAATAGTGATTTTACGTATGTTTTGAGAAATTTAGATTTAAAATGAATGTATTCTTGAATGTCCCACCCAAAGCTACTAGACATAATCCTCCAATTCATGTTTCCTACGTATCCACTAATTATAGACAAAACACATACCTCGTACAAGCAAGCAGGAATTTCAATAAGTTAAGCAAGCAATTCAATTTAGATTTATTCTCCACAAGCATTACAAGTGCAAGACGGCAGCTTAGCCTTAATTTTTTTACATGAAATTACCCCAATAGGTTATATAGGAAATTACTACAACCTATCCTGTACCTGTTTATTTTCTTTCACATTGTCATATTTTTTCAACTTCTTATTCATATAGCTCACGAAATAACATTTTCATAATCTATGACTATCCGTGTAGATCTGTAATTGGCTTTCCGTTGTTATTTTAAGTTTTTATAATACTGTTTTAGCTGTAGGTCTCAAAAAGCCGGGAATTGAACATTGATTTTTTATATAGCTGGTGAAACTACCTCTTAAGCTAAACAAAATTTCTATGTAGTTGGTGAAACTACCTGTTAAGCTAAACCAAATTCATGTATCTATATATTAATACGTGAAGCAAAAACTTTGTACACCTTTTTACGAAAATTACGCGGACGGAGGAGTATGAAATTTCCCACACTTATAGTTTATATAGAGAAGGAGTGCAGAATGCTAATATTTTTTAAAATTATGAATAAAACATACATTTAATCAATGAAAAAACATTACACACACTATCATGTACGAGGCATGCCTTTTAAGTTCTGTCGTTTCCATATTTCCCGGCAATTTTAAATTTGGAACTGTTCTATATTCGAATGTGTTTAAATTTTGAATCTCAAAACAGTTGAAAGTATTAGGATTAATGCTATTGTTTAGTCACAGCGTCGATTGGAATCTGTCAGGTTACGTACGAAAATGAATCTTTCTAAGGAAAATGTTCGTGCAATAATTTTCTACAACTTTAGGCCTGATACGGCTTCAGTATTTTGAAGAGCTAACATCTGTGTTTAGTGATAAAGCCTCATGTCTGCGGGCTGTCGAACGCTGGTATTTAGAATTCCAGCGTCGACATACTAGTGTTAGTGACAAATCTCACGAAGGACGTCCAAAATCCGCCTTCGCTGAAGATCATTGCTGCGAGACAACTAATTCTCAAAGATCGTCATGTGACGTATCGAGAGATAGAGGCTCTATTAGGCATCTCAGGGACAACCATTCAGAAGATCTTGCATGAAGCGCTTGGTGTGGGAAAGCTAGTTCGCCGTTGGATACCGCATCTGCGTTCCGATGATCACAAGGCGGCCCGCGTCAGATGGTGTAAGAAAACTCTGCAAAGGTTCCACCGAGGAGAGTCAAATCACGTCTACGACATCATCAGTGGTGACGAATCTAGGATCTATGCCTGCGATCCTGATTCCAAACAACAATCTACAATCTGGGTCTTTCAAGACGAGCCAAAGCCGACTAAAGTTGTTCGTTCTCGAAGCACTTCAAAGAAGATGGTGGCCACGTTCGTTGGAAAAACCGGCCATGTTGTGACTATTGCACTTGAAGATCGTAGAACGGTTAACGCAGAGTGGTATACCACAGTTTGTTTACCACAAGTCTTCGCCGAACTTCGAAAATCTAACTCAAAGCGAGGAATCATCCTGCACCACGACAACGCAAGCTCACACAGCGTTCGTCAAACGATTAGGTATTTGAAGCAGGAAAAAGTAGAAATTCTTGACCATCCTCCATACAGTCCTGACCTAAGCCCTAACGATTTCTTTACATTTCCTAAAATTAAGAAAAGTCTTTGTGGTCAAAGGTTCCAGTCCGGTGAAGAAGCAGTCGACGCTTTCAAGTCAGCCATTTTAGAACACCCCCACTTTAGAGTGGAATAAATGTTATAATAACTGGTTTAAGCGAATGGAAAAGTGTATTAAGCTACGTGGTGAATACTTTGAAAAACAATAAAAAGTACCATAAGGTTCTAGTTGTGTTTTTTTTTCAAACGACAAAACTTAAAAGGCATGCCTCGTATTTGACACAATACACGTCAAATTGATGTTTGTCTTTAATATTATTTGTCTATAGTCTTACTGAATGTCAAACATAACCAACAAGCGATGAAAGAGTAGGTCAAATATCGACCTATGGGCGACCACAAGTATTTGGTAAAAATGCCATGTATACGGTAACGATTCCTGTCCTCTATCCAATACTATCGTAGTCACCCTATCGGGCTACGTTTCCAGTCCATTTTACGAGATTTAAAGGTAGTATATTGGTTTTGCGTAAAGACGTTTAACACATATTTTATCATTTATTTGATTTTAAGTCAAGCTGTATATAAATAGCTGTTTTCATTTATATAGTCTGATCTTTAAAATTTAACATATTAATTAAAAAATGGTGTAGAGAAAATTATTAAAAAAAAAATCAAATAATACACTTGACTGCCTCGTTGGTCTAGTGGCAAAGCGCATCGTTTTGTGATCACGAGGTCCTGGGTTCAAATCCTAGGTCGGACAAATGTAGGTGCACTCAGTACTCTTCTGTGTGAGACTGAGTGCACCCCCCGCGAGTGTGAGACTGAGTGCACCCACGTTTCACCGACGATGTTATATACCGGGCACAATTCCAGACTCCAGACACATACTGGGAACTTTTCGTTAGGAAAACCACATTTGTCCGACCTAGGATTTGATCCCAGGACCTCGTGATCACAAAGCGCGGCGCTTTACCACTAGACCAACGAAGCAGCGAGCAATTGTCATTATATTATTTAGTAAATTTGTAGTGTACCAAAGATGAATTAACTGACTAGCGTCATGGTTACCTATTTTTTACGTGCTAGGCTCTCTATTAATCTGCCAAATAATACAATTTACCAAAAATACTTACAAGTAAATCTCATCAATCAAAATCCCCAGCCATTATTCATTAGTGTAACGACTCGTTAAAAAGACGGACAAACAGATACACTGCCTTCAGCCGTAATATCCGGCGGGCGGACAAAAAGAGGATCCGGAGTCAATCCCCTTTTGTTTCCCTACACTATTGATTACGTCGCCGTATTCGGATGAGACGAAGTTATAGCTATATACATTTTATATAATATAGGTATTTATACCTATATTTAAATGTGGGATATATGGATTTTTTAGATGATTATGAATGAAGACTCTCTGAGTCTTCAAACTTTTTAGTTGTATTAAATTTGAGTGACATTACGGTTGACAGAGGGCATAGCACGAAAACTTTGAGGTTAGTGTAATGCTAGCAAGCAATCGTGCTGCCATCTTCATGTTTATCTAGCAAATATGTTGTGTGAGAAGGATGGCACCAACTCGCTATCGTCACGGTAAGGTTAAAATTTTCGTACTAAGCTAAATTTATCTGTTAAACAATACAATTTATCAAAAATACTTAGAAACAAATGTCATCAATCGAAATTCTCAGCCATTATTCATTAGTGTAACGACTCGTTAAAATACAGACAAACACAGACACACTGCCTTCAGCCGTAATATCCGGCGGGCGGGCAAAAAGAGGATCCGGAGTCAATCCCCTTTTGTTTCTCAACACTATTGATTGGGTCGCCGTGTTTGGACGAGGCGAAGTTATAGCGATATAATAAAGCTGAAGAGTTTTTTTTTTCTTATTTGAACGCGCTAATCTCTAAAACGACCAGTCTGAATTGAAAAAATCTTTTTGAATTTGATAGCCCAGATCTTGAGAAAGGTTACTTCAATCTCATTTCAATCTAAGAACACTCAAATCGCTTTATTTTTCATTAAGAATCGATAGTCGAAAAAGTGATTCTCAGTCCGAAACGAATAATTTATCTATATAAGTCCAAAAAAACTTTTGCCACTTATAGCAGACGCTCTGAATTCTTTGAAAAAAAAAATGGTCAATTGAAAATAAACGTATGATTGGTTCTGGGTTCCAATCAAAATGATTATTTGTTCGAAAACTTCTCATTTAGGTGTTTGGAACTGTGCTCGTATTATGTTAATAGGCTTTTACAAATGTGGATGTACACAGCACACCTCTGCTGCCCCCATCTGCGAAATATAGGTATGAATGTAATTACTGTTTTGTAAGTTTATCCAACTGAAAGCTTGATTGAAAAATCTACAAAAAGTCGTAGGACAGTGTATTATGTAAAGGCCCCCAAGATTCGCTTCGGAGGGCCACTTTAACCAGGGAGAGGAAGGTTCGTCCAAGAGCGTGCTCGTCGCGACCCCTGCCAGTCATTATGGCTGCAATCTTGGACCGAAGACGTACCGCAGTGCGGGCTAGGGCGTCCCCCCGAGGCGACGCGTACCGGCCTGCCCCCGTCAGTGCGAATATAGGTGGAAGCGGCCATGGGGGCCGCCACCCATCACGCCGGGACCGAACTGGTGAGTCGTGGGGTGTAGAGTGCCGAATAGGCACTTGGAATGTAAGGGGTGGTATGGATGATAATATGCATGAGGTGATTGATGTGATGAAACAGAGACTCCTGGATGCTCTGTATGTAACAGAGACTAAGGGGCAGTGAAACCTGTGATCTTCCTGATGGCACGATGGCTCTGTGGTCTGGGGTACCGCAGAGCAGTCATGCCAGCATGGGAGTGGGTATCTTGTTGTCTAATCGCCTGGCCTCTGGAGTGAGAGATTATGGTCTGTACGATGCAAGACTTCTCTGGGTCCGTTTAAGCAGCATATGCTCACGTAAGCTACTCGACACCCCAGGTCCTTGAGAAGTTTTGGGATAGTGTCAGAGAAGTTCTGGATCTGGCTAAGGCTAATGAAAAGTTGATTTTGTGTGGCGATCTAAATGGATAGGTGGGAACGATGCAGGTAAGCTTATTGTGGATGTATGTTTGGAAAGGGGTCTCCTTGTGTCTAATACGATATTCTAACATAAGGATATTCATATGTACACGTAGAGAAGGAATGAACAAAAAAGCATGATAGATTTGATCCTGGTAGATAACTGTCTCAGCAAACTCCAAGATACACGTGCGTATAGAGGCCCCACTCTTAATTCAGACCACTATCTTGTAGTTGCGCGGTTTAGTGGTCTGTTCAGGAAGTGGAGGCACTGGCGAGAGCGTATCCCCTTCGGAGACCTTGAAAGAAAAAATGTTGAAATATTGCAAGATGAGAGCGTGAGAAGAATGTATGAAGACAGAGTCCGGAACAAGCTTTTGACAGCAGGTTCTTTGGACTCAAATGTAGATGAATGTTGGAATAGCCTGAAAGAGAGTTTAGTAGAATCCGCGAAAGAAGTATGTGGTTGCTCAAAGAAGCATAGTACAGCAAAAGGTGATGCATGGTGGGATGCGGAGTTACAAAGCTCCGTAGAAAGTAAGAAGAAAGCGTGGCAGGACTATGTTTCTTCTTTGAACCTGAATGCCAGTATGACGGAGATGAAGAAAGAAATATTCCGGCAATGCAAGAATGCCACCAAAACTTTAATGAAAAAAAAGCGTGAAAGAGCCTGTGCGATTGAGGAGGAGAGGCTGGCGAAGAACTTCGAGAACAACACTAAACTCTTTTGGAGCAAAGTGAGAAAGTCTCGAGGTGATTCGTCAGGTTCCAGAATGGAAAGGATAAAATCTAAGGATGGTGACATTCTTGCAGTTACACAAGCTGTATTAAACCGGTGGAGTGAATATTTTGGAGAAATTAATGAAGATGCCCCGGATACTGGTGCCACAGACGAGCCCAGAGGCGAGTTAATGGCACCGGAATCAACAGAGGACATCACTATGGAAGAAGTTGAATGGGCGATAGGAAGTATGAAAAATGGAAAAGCTGCGGGAAAAGACATGATATCTGCCGAGATGATCAAATATGGTGGAACTTGCGTCCAGGACGCCTTTCGGGTCGTTGAAAACCTTTGCTGGAGGACCGGTAGGGTCCTTACAGATTGGCTCCGCGCAGTCATTGTACCCTTGTACAAAGGAAAGGGCTCACAATATGACTGCGCCAATTACAGAGCCATCAGTTTGATCAGCTTGGCAGCCAAAGTGTACGTTAAAATTATTGAACGGAGAATGCGCGAGAAGTCCGATGGAATGTTGTGCGAGGCACAAGAGAGTTTCAGGTCCGGTCGGATCAAGTTTTTCTGAGAAGCATCTGGCTGTGGGCTGGAAGTTTTTCTGCGGTTTTGTGGATCTGGAGAAGGCGTTTAATAGAGTTGTGCGAAAGAGACTTTGGGACATTTTACCAGAGTATGATATAAATGGCACTCTGTTGCGAGCCGATCAGTTCACGTATGTGGACTACAAAGCCACTTTATAGACTATGTCGCACCTGCTGGTCTGCTCTTTGTGCCCCACCACCTGTACAAGGGAAGAGCTGAGTGCGGCCATGGATGTGCTAGCCACCTAGCGGAACAGATATGAACTATTGAAACTAAAAGAATACCTTTGTAGAAGACCTTTCTATCTATTTATTTATATCATCACGCCAGATCCCTTGCGGGCAGAGAGTACAGAGTTTAAACAAGTTCTTTTCTTACATACCTGTCTGGCTTTCTCCACACTCATAGTTCTTCTCATACACGCTCGCAGGTTACGGAAACTCTTGACTTGCTCTTCAGATAAGACTCGGTCTATTTGGTCATGGTAAGATAGTCTAGGTCTTCCCCGGTACCTATATCCTTCCACTTTCGCATTGTATATCAGTTTTGTCATTCTTTCTTCTGACATTATTTTTGTATGCCCGAACCAACGGAGCATACCCTTTCGCATCTTTACACCGATACTATCTTTCATGCCTACTCGCTTTCTTTCTACGCTGTTGCGAATGCGAGCTCGCAATTAGACTACATTTATTCTACTTTCTTTATTCTTACATACCCAGCTCTCGCTACAATATAACAGCGTTGGGACAAACACTCCATTCTGTATGATCAGCTGTGACTTTTCGCTTAAGTGCCGGTTCTCAAGTAGCTTTCCCATCGCACCATTCACTCTGTTCCCTGCACTAACTCTTCTCTCTATGTCAGCAGTGACCTTTCAATACTTTTAAATTTTATTTATTTCTATATTTTTGTTTAAATATCTTTCGATATTCCTTTTGATTTTTATAAAGATGTCTGAAGTATGGCCATGAATAAGTTTTAAAATGCTATTCAATCTAGACTTTGTATTAAAGGGTATTCAAAAATTTTAGATTATCTCAACCATGAAAGAGATTGGGTTTGAGCAGCTTTTTAATCAGCAATTTCCAATCCTGTGAAATGTAATGTTGTAACATAAACAGTTTAATGAAAATAACAGAAAAGCTACAACTTGATCCAGCTGAGGTTCTTGCCGGATCTTTTTAGCAGAAACCGTGTTTTGATGATAAACAAATTTTATACTTTTCTATCTATCTATCTATCTATATCATCACACCAGATCCCTTACGGGGTAGGCAGAGAGTACAGAGTTCCAACAGGCTCTTTCCTTACATACCTCTCTGGCTTCCTCTACTCTCATAATTCGTCTCATACACGCTCGCCGGTTACGGAGACTCCTGACTTGTCCTTCAGATAAGACCCGGTCTATTTGGTCATGGTAAGATAGTCTAGGTCTTCCCCGGTACCTACATCCTTCCACTTTCGCGTTGTATATCAGTTTTGTCATTCTTTCTTCGGACTTTTCATGTTTATAAGTGCGTGTTTGGACTTGTATTTATTTCTAACCTGATGTGTCCGCCTGCTAAATAAAGGTCTCTCCCTATATTTTACTGATTTATATCTCCTATTAGTGTCTGTAGCTAAGTGGACATTCTATAATTGGTAACGCTGATATGAAATAAAGAAATTGTTTGAGATTGATATTTTGCAGGCAAAAATCGTGGTTCAAACAATGCCCTATCAATTGCGGCGAGAGAAAAGAAATATAATTATATTTTTAAAATATCGGTTTAATAACAATCTTTTATAACAAAAACACTTATGAAATATCTTTCTTAGTTGAGGAATTCCTATGGCGTCCCTCCAGCTCTGTATAAAACACAATCTTTTGTACAGGCTTCATCATCAGACCCTGGACACCGTCCGGATCTAATGTATTTGTCAAGACAAATACATCGTACCCAAATACGACGTGGTTATGTTGAGTAGTTGCATAATTTAATAGGCCACCTTTCGGACTCTGGACATCTGCCCTCATGGTACCATATTATTGCATTGTCACCGAACTTATTTATTATATACAAGGTGTAACATAATAAACGCAAGACCTCAGACACCCCGATTAGATAATTGCGTCATAAATTCAAAACGAAAACCAAATTTCCAAATTTAAAGGTTTTTACCCTTTTTTAAGCACTTTTATACCCAAATTAACAATGAAACTTGTACGTGTATATTTCGTTCTGAGAAATAAGTCTATATATATATATATATATATATATATATATATATATATATATATATATATATATATATATATATATATATATATATATATATATATATATATATATATATATATATATATATATATATATATATATATATATATATAATATATATTATACGTATATGTACAAAATTTCAGCTCAATCGGATAACTGCGAGTTCTCGAAAAATGAAACACATTGTTTGAACCGGAAAGACAGATAGACATACGAACAGTGTAAGTTAAATGAAAGCTTGTAAAAGCGCTTGCTACTTAGCTAGACCCCAAGTAATGACCACCTGTCACCGTGAAGGTCTTTCTGTTATGATACCCATTCCATGCTTAGTTTGGCACTTATAGTTTCTGTGGTCTGGCCTACTTGTATAAGCCGATTCGGCTGTACGATGAAACGCAAAAAAAAATCTTTTGATTTCATATGCTCGGATGTGAGTCCATATTTCATTGTTATCCATCACAACACCGCAGGCAACTTTATCTCCATCAAGACCGCCCATTCTACAGCAGGCTCCTTTATTATTCATAGCAAAGTGCTTATTAATAAATCAAGAAACTTTGCGCCGTAAATGAGAGTATAAAAAACAGCCGATCATCCAACTTCACGGCGCCTTCAAACTTCATAATCTCCATTTTAATTCAGTGGAAACTTTTATCACGCGTAATGAATTTCCAAATCCTTAAGGATTATGTCTCGAGTTTTGGAGTTTTGTGTACTTTAATCTGGTTTATGAGGGCAGCTTCTGAAATGCTGTTTGGGTATTCCCAAAATTTTGTACTGTATAAAGACTAGAGTAGACCAATCCCAGTTAAGCATTTTGGAATTGTTTTATTTTTTTTTTGTTTGTTTTGTCAAGTTTGAAGCTTTATAGGCGGCTTGATAAGTTCCAACAGCAGGTGGCCACAAATCTGCCTGCACCAATCCGCACTGGGTCCGCGTGGTGGACTATGACCTAATCTATCTCACCTCGATTTGTGAGAGAAGGCCTTTGCCCTGCAGTGGGCAGTATAGGCTGATATTATTATTATTAATGTATATATGAACCTTCAGAAAAGTAGCAAAGAATATCACCACTTCGGAATGCTATTCTTGTGGAGAAAAAGGGCAAGAAACTCCTCGGTTACTCTTTTCAATCGCACCGATCGACGAATTGACCGAGTCGCAGTTTCCTACCAAGTTGCAAGCTCTTGAAGCATGATACAGGGTCACCAGTGCGTTCCTAGTGGATATCCCAGAGCCACTCCGTAGTGTCCTGTGTAGGATTTTTCCACGTAAAATTTTGTTGCGGTCACAATTTTATTGCGGTCTTATATATTATGATAGCACGTTCTAAGTTTTACTGTTCTAAGCTGTACTCAGGGTTGGCTCCCGACGAGGGAATTCCTGAACGGTTGATAGCACGGACACGAAATTATGTATACGCATTCGATTTGATGGGCAGCTTGGTCCAGTGGTTAAGAGCTTGAGTCACTCCACCCTCTGATTGTACAGTCACAAGTTAGATTCCCGCATGGGACAAATTTTTGTGTGACCCACGAATATTTGTTTCGGTCTGCGTATTTGTGCATATGAATTTCATGTTTGTAAACACACCTGCGACATAGAAAAAAAATCTAGTGTGGGGCTAAGTTTTTTTTAAGGATAGGATTATGATAGCCCGTTTTAAGTTCCAGCATAACATGACTGCTTCACCCAAGCTATACTTCAGACGAAATAACCCCTTAACGACCAATAACAAAGACACGATATTTAATTTTGATTGCTGTATGAAAGCTAGTTTTTAAAAAGTAATTTTTAAATAAAATTATTTCTTCGTGCTAAGCCTTCAACTCTTAAGGCTGGTTTCAAAATTCAACTAATGGATAGATTTGCCCACTACGGATAGAATTTTGACATATTTTGTATGGAAAATCTGTCAAAATTCTACTGTCAGTAAGCAAATAAATATAAACCGACCATTAATCGTATAATCTCAACAAACTAACTTGATTATGAATGGTATTCACACATCACTCATAACCTTAATCTTATATATATAATGCGTGCAAAGCCGCGGGAAACTCTTAACTGTATAACAAGTAATATATATTCTTAACAATCGCAGAGGTGGACTAAGGAAATTTATTTTCCGAAGGGTGATCGTTATGGGGGTACCATTTGACCTACTTTTTCGCGGCAATTAGATTGTTCTCGGACCGTTCCGGGTTCTCGATGATGTATGAGGAAGCTGGCTATTAGGTATACACAATCAAAAACCTTCCAACCTTACTCGAGGTTACATTCGAAATGGTATTCTCAGACTACATTAATAAGATTTGATTTTGAGTGATGTGTTTGTATTGTTGATACGCTTATTGCTAATTTGAGTATAGTTATATACAATCTCGATCCGAAAATGCATGTCATAATTGTTTATTGCTATCAATGTTATTTGGCGCTGAATTCGCGCTAAATCACATTTGAAAATAAGTATTCATTTCTTTTGGCGAGGCGCTCGTAGTGCTGTGCGACCGCGGTGTTCTTGCGATCACCAAGGTTAAGCAGCGTTCGACTCGGTCGGTTTGAGATGGATGACCGTTTGTGGCATTTTCATATTCGAGCGTCTCCGTGCTTCAGAAGGCACGCTAAGCCGTTGGTCCCGGTTACCACGTAATCTGGTAGTCGAAAGCCAAGTTTAAAGCTTTCTTGATAAGTTCCAACAGCAGGTGGCCACAAACCTGCCTCCACCAACCCGCACTGGGTCCGCGTGGTGGAATATGACCTAATCTCTCTCACCCCGATTTATGATGCCTTTGCCATGCAGTGGGATTGTATAGGCTAATATTATTATTACTATTTTTCTTTTGGATTTAGTTAAATTATGTATAACAGCAGTGATAGCCTAGTGGTTAGACCGTTGGACTGCAAAGTTAGAGATCGCGGGTTTATGCCCAGGCACGCACCTCTGTCTTTTCGAAAGCATATGCATTATAAAAATTAATTATCACTTGCTTTAACGGTGAAGGAAAACATCGTGAGGAAACCTGCATGCCTGAGAGTTTCTCGAAGGTGTGTGAAGTTCGCCAACCCGCACTGGGCCAGCGTGGTGGACTATGGCCTCAGCCCTCTCAGTTTGAGACGAGGCCCGTGCGCAACGGTGGGACAGTTTCTTAACAGGGCTAATATTATAAATTATGTATGTCCGTACAAGGGAAAGTAGGGAATGCTTTTAAATGCATCTCACGTTATTTTTTCCCAATAAATTGCGCGTAGCGTTCACGAGATCTTGGGTTTGAATCTTAGGTACCCACTTCCTAAAATGTATTTTTTTTATACCAATACATTTGTGATATCCGTCCGGAGTCAGGAATTGTGCTCGGTATAATGGCAATAACCTCACCCCTTATTAAATTGGGAACTAACATAGTCGGGAGTGAGGGGATGCACACAGTACACTTCTGCCACGCCCGCTTGGGGAATATAGGTGTGACAGTGTTTGTTTATTTTTATTTGATTTGAAGACTTGAGTGCCTCGTTGGTCTAGTGGCAAAACGCTTCGCTTTGTGATAACGGGGTCCTGGGTTCAAATCCTAGGTCGGACAAATGTAGATTTTGTAATGAAAAATTCCCAGTATGAGTCCGGAGTCTGGAATTTTTTTTTTTTTTTTTTTTTTTTTAAAACGTAGCCCAGACTATGATTTATTCCTGTGTCGTGGGTGCGTTTACAAACATGTAAATTCACATACACAAATACCCAGACCGGAACAAATAATTGTGGATCACACAAAGATTTGTCCCGTGTGGGACTCGAACCCGCGACTATTAGACGCAGTGGGCATAGCGGCTTAAGCTCTTAACCACTGCGCTAAATCGTCCGTTTTGTGCCCGATATATGGTAATAGGCTCGCCCCCATTAAATGGGACCTAACATCGTCGGCGGAAAGAGGGTGTACTCAGTACACCTCAGCCATGCTATTTATGATGCTACAACTACCCTATGTTACTTCCGCAATTAAGACCATTGTACCAACACCTCATACGCTAGAATCCAACAAACCATTTTTTTTTAAACGTACCCCCACACTATAATTTATTCTTGTGTCGTGAATGCGTTTTAAAATATGACAATTTACACAAACAAATACCAAAACAAATAATGTGGGGCACACAAAGATTTGTCCCGTGCCGGAATGGAACCCGCGACTATTAGACCCAGGGCGGAGCGGTTTAATCTCTTAACCACTGCGCCAAATCGACCGACAGTTTAGATAACACATTTAACTTACTCTTGACAGATTGTACCAAAAAATAGACAACACAAGAAACACATTACCCTCTTTTTGGGGCACTCGGGTAAAAAGAAAATTGAATTTCAATTGCGTCCAAAAAATCAATCTCCAAGGGGTTGAATATAAATAAAAAATGCAGGATACCCGTGCTTATTCGCGTCAGAACCTCAAGATTTGTTATTCAATTTCCCGTCGGGACCTCGGCAGATACATGAGTATGCTTTCGTTATCCTATAGGTGGATGCATCTGGAGGCACTTATAAAGAAAAACAAAAATTACCAAGTTTCTCGTCACATAGTTCTCGTGAAGACCGCGTTTTGCAAAATTTATTTCACCATTATATCGAGCATACTTCTCGACTCTTTTGATTGAAATCCAGATTTTTTTTTCGACCTGGGTTTCAATCGTAGGACCTCGTAATAACACTATACCAACGATGCATTTTATTTTTTTAGTCAGAATTTAACGTTTAAGCGCAGCGCTATGTGGGCTAGTAGGCAATTTAAAATGAAGTAACGGACTTAAACATTGATATGTTAAAGTCGTATTTTTATCAAGGTAATTTAATTTATTTATTCTTAGTAATATCGCAAATGTAATTGAAAGTGAAACTTCCCTATACATTAGGAGTAAAACTGAACAAATTAGGAAAAGAAAATTAAGAGAAGCATCTTTTAAAATTATAAAACCGGTAGGCATTCTAAAATGACGTAACATACTGATAAATTTACACCTGGAAATTTTAAAAGTGTAATATTGTAGATTGTAACAAAAATGAAACTTGTCTATACGCTCAGATTGAAATTGATCAAGTCGGGAATGATAAGTTTAAGCGAAGCGCTTCTGATGAGACCAGTAGTTATTCTAATAATGACATATCAGACAAACATTATCATCGTAAAATCGTCCTTTTTATCCAGAACAGAATGTGTAATATCACAAGAGCAAAATGAAAATGAAACTCCCCTATACACTGAGAGTAAAAATGATCAACTCAGGAATAAAAAGGTATTCTAATAATCTCGTATCGGACAACCATTAACGTCTTAAAATCGTCTTTTTCATCCAGGACAGAAAGTGTAATATCGCAAGAGCAAAATGAAAACCTTCCTATACGCTGAGAGTAAAACTGATCAACTTATAAACAATCAATTTACGTGCCACTCATAAGACCAGTAAGTGTTCTAATATGATATAGGAGTCTTAAACAATAATATCCCAAAATAGGATTTTTCATCTAAGTCAGAAAGTCTAATATCGCTAGTGCATAATAAAAATGTAACTTCCATACACACTGAGAGCAAAAGTAATCAACTTAGAATTAAAATATTTACCTGAAGCGCCATATAAGATTAATAGACTTAATTAAACATTAACGTTCATAAGTCACCTTTTTTATCAAGGATAGAAAGTCTAATATCGCAAGCGTGAAACGAAAATGTAACTTGCCTATACATTGAAAGTAAAACTGATCAACTTAGGAATAAAAAGTTTAAGCGAAGCGCCACATAAAACGTTTGCTGGCGTTCGTAAAGTGAGATGCTTATAAACAAAGTTGCGTCGGGGGAGGCGCTCGCACGATTTAGATAAACTTAGTAGGCCTTTGGGTTTGGTCTAAATCATAATAATAAAGTCAACATCAAATTCATTTATTTGTATAGACTAATACGATAGGTCTCACAAACGTCGAAATTATTACATTTTTTGCATCTACCATCGGATCGGATTCGGCGAAAAACTCAGCGGGTTAGTCTTTTAACTTAATTTGTTTGGCGTTTCTGATAACCATTTTTTATTTTTCAAAATTGTTTTACACAGCTTTGTTTAATGTTGCTGATTAAAGAGCTACTCAAAACCCAAATTTGTTTTATCGTCAAGATAACCTAAATTTTGTAATACCCTTTCTTACACAGTGTAGTTTTGATTGCCTTTTTAAACTTATTGATAGGCATGTTTCGTAGTATGGGTCTCTTTTGTAGAAGCGTATATATTGCCCCATGAAAGAATTACTAATTCTGTGAAGACGAGTAGAATTTACGGTAAGATCATCTTTATTCTGTGTATTAACATGAGGAATGTCGTTATATTTTTCATAGTTACTGACATTCCTTTTATTTAATGATGTTTATTTTTTAAGGATTTGCATGGGTCTAATTTATGGAAATAAATTATTTTTATTCTTTATAACATATAGAAGATATTACATATATCAATTGGGATGCAACAGTTAGAATATTTAAAGTCTCCAATTTTTTCCTTAAGAGAAGCTTTCGTGGTCAAATTGTAAATTGCTTGAACAGCCCTTCTCCGTAGAACAAAGATGGTATTCTGCATAACATCCCCAAAGTAGTATGCCATATATAAATAAGCGAAATTAATAAGTCGAGCTGTTTCAATAGCAGTTAAAAATCTACGTTTCATTACGACATATGCCGCTGAGCTTGATCTATCAGATAATTGTTCAATATAGGGACCTCATTGTAATCTGGCATCAATAGTGATACCTAGAAATACAGTTGACTCTACAAGGTCTAAATCCACGCCATTCATTAGCACATCGGTTGTAATCTAGGTAGGATTACATTAGGCGTTGTGAATTTAATACATTTTGTTTTCTTCTCATTAAAGAGAAAATTATTTATGTTGAACCAATGAACAACCTTTGACAGGGGTAGGAAACCAGAATCAACTGATTAACATGCCTTCTGAGGTATAGAATGGCTCAAATATGGAGTGCCACAAACAGTCCCATTGAGTCGAATGCGGTTTAATTTAATCAATTATATACTAAGAAAAAAAAATCGTCTCGAGCGTCACCAAGATGTACACAATGGTTATAAAAAACAATTTTGATCTACTTTGAAGCAAAGCAACCACACAGTGGATCCTACTTAGCGGGAACAGCGGAAGCCTCAAAAATATCTGGTGGGTCGAGCTGGACTTATATCAGAAGATCTAGCATCAGTCTGCACTAGACTAGGATAGGTGGAAGAAGGGAGTGGAGATGTTGCACTTGCAGTAAAAAATCGTAGGATTGTCAAGTGCCAAAGTCGAGGAAAAAAATCGTTTGACAACTATACTTCTATAGCTTTGTCGACTCAGTTCGGTTTGGGAACGTCAATCAGATCATCAACTTGTATCTACCTATTGTTGAGTATAGGTCTCTCTTTTATCACGCAACTCGTTCCGGTTCTGTGCTAGTATATTCAATAATTTGCCGACCACCTTGAGAATCTCATCGCTCCATCTATTTTATACTATTAGTCTATCGATCTATCTATCTATATCATCACGCCATAACCCTTGCGGGTTAGACAGAAACTAAGATATTGTAATAAATTCTAATTTTCTAAATTTTATAAAAAAAACACCGTCACGCCTATATTCCTCAAGCGGGGAGGCAGAGGTGTACTGAGTACACCTACTTTTCGCCGATGATGTTAGGTCTCATGTAATAGGGGGCGAGCCAATTGTCATATACCGGGCGCAACGCTAGACTGATACTGAGAATTTTTCATTAGAAAAACTCCATTTGTCCGATCTAGGATTTGAACCTAGGACCTCGTGATCACAAAGCACATTATTCGCCACTAGACCAACCAGGCTGATATATTTGTATTTAATAATAATACTATATTAGCCCTCTTAGGAAACTGTCCCACCGTTGGGCACGGGTCTCCTCTCAAACTGAGAGGGTTTACGCCATAGTCCACCACGCTGGCCCAGTGCGGGTTGGCGAACTTCACACACCTTCAAGAAACTCATGCAGGTTTCCTCACGATGTTTTCCTTAACCGTAAAAGCAAGTGATGGTTAATTTTTAATACGCACATGATTTCGCAAAGGCAGAGGTGCGTGAACCAGAGACCTCTGACTTAGCAGCCCAACGGTCTAATCACTAGGCTGTCACTGCTTGCACGTGACTTCGAGATTACTAGCTAGCGTCAGTTTTTGTGCTAAGCCCTCCTTTTGCAAAAAAAGAAATTGATAAAGGATATTGTTCTGCGTCCATACATGTTTCGCCCCAGAACCAATGAACAAATGCGTGTATGATCATAAATCATCAACCTATCAGGCTATCACTGCCCTTAATGTATTTAATAAATAAATTTGTATTTATTTGCTTGTCGCTTATACCTTGTCCCATACCATTTTCCAGGGCTCTAACGGTACGGTCTCTCAGATCGGACAAGCGACGGAAATTGAAAGGCGAGGGCCATTCAAACTTGACCCAATCCACGCTATCAGTGTAATGTGGGCCCACATAAAGGTACCAATGTTATTGCAAAGTTATTTACCCTGATCATTATCTTAAGTAATGGGTAGATGCTGTGGGTATGTGATATTGGAATGAAAGGAGTGACGTCATTTTTTTGGTGACAATATATTATTATATAAAGCAGTGATAGCAGTTAGACCGTTGGACTGCAAAGTCAGAGGGCTCGGGTTCAAACCCAGGCACGGACCTCTGTCTTTTCGAAAGCATGTGCGTATTTAAAATTAATTATCACTTGTTTTAACGGTGAAGGAAAACATCGTGAGGAAACCTGCATGCCTATGAGTTTCTCGAAGGTGTGTGAAGTTCGCCAACCCGCACTGGGCCAGCGTGGTGGACTGTGGCCTAAACCCTCTCAGTTGGAGAGGAGGCCCGTGCCCAGCAGTGGGACAGTTTCTTAACAGGGCTAATATTATTATTATATTTTTTTAAGAAAACAATAGTAGCCCCCCACTGGGAATTATTCCTGTCATGGTCGTTTACATACTCGAAATTCACATACACAAACACCCAGACCGAAACATATTTGACCCATCACACAAAGAATTGTCCCGAGCGGGAATCGAACCTGCGACTACTCGATCTAATGGGCGGAGCGGCTTAAGTTCTAACCACAGGACCAAGCCGTCGATGAAAATTAAATTATGTGCCAATAACAGGACCTCGTACATCACGGAAGATCGGAGTCGGGGCTGTCTGCCGATACATCGGCATTACGTTCAGTGGATACCATTTCGGTGCCACATTTTATGTTTTTATTTTTGGAATGAAGTTTCGTAACGCAGGTTGCGGTGGTCTAGGTGGCAAACTCGGGGAGTCTGCTGTCCCAGTTTGGGGGGAGACGCCATGCTGAGGGACACCAGCATGGCGTTTAGTAGGAGGTGAAGGAGAGCTCTGTCCACGCTCCCAAGGGGAGTTCCGTTGTCGTAGCCTCGACATTATATGGCCAAGGCGGTGTGACTGCAGGGTTTTAGTCGGTATATTTAGTCATATACCGGGTCACTCTGACTGTTGACGCCTCCACTACGATCTCGGTCTCGAATCTATTCGCGCCTATATTAAAAAGGCGGCAACTCGACACTTCGCGAACGCATCTTCCCATGCGAATCCGCTAATCGTAGCCACCGCTGACTACGAACCCGACCCCTACCGCTACCGCCGGCCGCGACATGTTCTCACCGATCCCCCCGATGCTTTGACATCGCTTCTTTCCGCTCCGGATACGGACGACGACCACGAAGTCGTAGATCCCCTAGCCCGCCGACCTGTGCTCTAATTACACCCCCTCCCCCCGTAGCGACTGTCCAAACCGAGGCTGTTCCTCCTTGAGGCGCCCTCAAGTATGTCGCCCCTTGCCCTTCTGGCTCGAGCGTAGTGGTTGCACGCTCCCCCTTAAGTCCGGTGAAGCTGTAAAGGCCTCACGGCCAACAGCGTATATCACTCAAACACACACACACACACGCTGTTGACGTACTAAGGACTCCGACATAACCCCTCCATGTTCCCCGAACACGGGTGGGTATAAGGGGCTTTTGCTGCGATTAAAAAAGGAGTCGACAGGCAGAAATCGTAACATAACGAAAAAACGTTATGAGACGATCGGTTCCCGGCGTAGTTCGGATGTTATTGTAAGCGCTGGCCGCCATACTTGTTTACATCACGTGTTAATTAAATGTCCTTGATGGCCACAGTAGAGTATACTGCCGTTAAATAATACAGTTTCTCAATAACTAACAATTCTATTAACAGTAAGTTACATTGTCTGATTTTAACTTTGTCTCGGTGTGACGGTGGTCCACCGACCGCTCGTTTTTTCTAGATCATCACGCCAAATCCCCGCCCGACCGCGAACAGAGTTCCAACAAGTTCTTTCCTTACAGATCTGTCTCGTTTCCTCTGCTCTCATATTTCGGCTCATATACGCATAAGCTACTTGGGAGCCGGTACTTAAGCCGAAAGGCGCAGCTGACCATACATAATCGAATGCTTGTCCCAACGCTGTTATATGGCAGCGAGAGCTGGCTATGTAAGAAGGAGAATGAAATTAGGATAAATGCGGTGGAAATGCGAGCTCTGCGGAAGATGTGCGGAGTGAAGCTGACCGACCGTATTCGCAACAGCGTAGTAAGAAAGCAAATAGGTATGAAAGAGAGTATCGGTGTAAAGATGAGAAAGGGTATGCTCCGTTGGTTCGGGCATATAGAAAGAATGTCCGAAGAAAGAATGACAAAACAGATATACAATGCGAAAGTGGAAGAATGTAGGTACCGGGGAAGACCTAGACTATTTTACCATCACCAAATAGACCGGGTCTTATCTGAAGGAAAAGTCAGGAGTCTCCGTAACCGGCGAGCGTGCATGAGACGGACTATGAGAGTAGAGGAAGCCAGCGAGGAATGTAAGGAAAGAGCCTGTTGGAACTCTGTACTCTCTGCCTACCCCGTAAGGGATCTGGCGTGATATAGATATACGCATAACCACGGTTAATTCTTTTTATAGAAAGTACCAGGTCCCCGCACCTCATGTTTGTAGATTACACAAAGAAATGAAGAAATCATTTATTTTTAAATCTTACTTATTATTTTCCCTACGAACAGTACTATAAGTATCATTTGGGCCGCGGAAAAAATCGGAACTAACGTAGTCATCAAGTGAAATGTCTCTTCATGACATTCACAAAGTTGAGTTTGCTATGAAAATTACAAGAGTTCTTTTTTTAATTATATTTTCCTGGATGTTGGCAAATTTTACTAAATGATAATATAAATGAAAGAAAGTCCGAAGAAAGAATGACAAAACTGAAATACAACGCGAAAGTGGAAGGATGTAGGTACCGGGGAAGACCTAGACTATCTTACCATGACCAAATAGACCGGGTCTTATCTGAAGGACAAGTCAGGAGTCTCCGTAACCGGCGAGCGTGTATGAGACGAATTATGAGAGTAGAGGAAGCCAGAGAGGTATGTAAGGAAAGAGCCTGTTGGAACTCTGTACTCTCTGCCTACCCCGTAAGGGATCTGGCGTGATGATATAGATAGATAGATAGATAATATAAATTTCACACTAACGCCCCCTATCAATGTCATCGGCAAAAAAATCCTTGTCGCATTACCAAAAAATGTTATTAGTGTACATACCTGTTATTGGTGTACATTTTAGACTTCCTACTTTGCTAATTTTCTTATAAAATGTGTAACATGTATACTGTTGGTGTGTCTATTATCCTACTAATATAAATGTAAAGATTTGTATGTTTGTTACTCTATCACGCCAAAACGGCTGACCGAATTTGAATGAAATTTGGCACACAGATAGTTTATTACCTGGATTAACACAAAGGATACTATTTATGCCGGATAAATGTTAGGTTTCGGTCTAAAGTCAACGCAGACGAAGTCGCGGGCAGTAATTAATTAATAAAGGACATTGTTCTGCGCCCATACAGGATTTGCCCCAGAACCAACAGCAATGAAAAAATACTTGTATGATTTCAAATCACCTATAAATTCTTTTAAGGCATTTATTATTAAACGGACAAGCGGGGGAATCGCAATATTGCACTATAATTATTAGATTTTGAGGTTATAATTCAGTAACTTAGGTTATATTGTGTGTGCTGACATTTAGTAAAGATGTCGGCGACTTCGATATGAGTGCTTACAAGACTTTAAAATTTTAGATTGCAAATTGTCCGTTAGATACGGATATTTACTATTATTTTAATAAAATAGATAAATAATGATGGCATGGGTCAAATGTTTGTTGGTTCTAGGGCAATTTTTGACAATGTCCTTTGTTCCATGCAAGGATCACCCGCGACTACTAGACCTAGTGGTTACAGTGGCTTTAATCAATAGATCAACCCGTTGACGACAAATTGACTATGTCATTGACATTTTAAATGTTGTTGACTTTTCAAAAGTAATTATGTTAGAGAAACGTCAATTAGAGTTAAAATTAATTATCGCCGAGTGACTTACAATATTGTGAATTACAAATTTCATTAAACGAATATTGAATTATTTTAGTTAAGAAAATATTAATGGTTCGGTTGATCTAAACTCAGACTCAAATGAATTGTCAATTTACTTGAAAAAAAAATAAACACCGACACGTGTATATTCTTCATGCGGGGTTAGCAGAGGTGTACAGAGTACACCTACTTTTCGCCGACGATGTTAAGTCCCATGTAATAGGGAGCGAACCTATTGCTATATACTGGGCACAATTCCAGACTCCGGACTCATACTGGGAAGTTTCTCGGTAGAATAACTACATTTGTCTAACCTAGGATTTAAACCCAGGACCTTGTGTTTGCAAAGCTCATCTTTTGCCACTACTGTCGCGCAACCTTCTGTGTAAAAAATCTTTGCCAAGTAACCGACTGCACCAACCAGCACCGACTTCAAATATTTATTTTTTGCTTCTTGAAGTCGGTTAACCTTTTTTTTTAAAAGATTTTTATTTTACAATTTTAAGTGACGAGTGAATTATTTACTAATATTTAAATACCGATATTATATTATTTTACTGAGTTGTACAGTAAGGTACCTATAGGATTAATATATTAACTATAATAACGGAATCTATACATTCGTGCCGTTCGCCGTTAAGGAGTTCCCTGATGTATCTTCAAAGTCCAAGGTCCAATACCAATAACATTAAAATAGGACCACCTCAAAACTATACTGAACCCAATGCAAAAAGTATCATCAAAATCGGTTCATAAGCAGAGGAGTTATAAAATTATTATTGTTATGTATGTATTTATTGAAATACAATTTCTTATAAAATATATATAAAAATACAAAAAACAAATATTCCTATATATATTATATAAAAAATGTGCTCCACTGACAGCGAGGTCTACGACCCAAGCTACCGGTGGTCAGAGCTCCAAAGAGAGAAATCTCCTCACGATGCGCGCCGTGTCTAATACTACCGCCTTCTGTATCAGGCCCTTCACCCAACTGCTAAGCGAGAGCTTCTCGAGGTGTTTATCGAAGCTCTTCGCTATTAGGCCGTTGACTGATACGACCATCAGAATAATGATAGTTGAATCAACATTCCACATGGCGGTAACCTCATGAGCCAGGTCCAAATATTTAGATATTTTTTCTTTTTAGGCCTTCACAAGGTTTTCATCATGCGGAATGGTGACATCAACGAGCATTACACGCCGCATCGATCGATCTATTATCACGATATCAGGCTTATTGGCTACAATAGTCCTGTCCGTGATAATAGATCGATCCCAGTAGAGCGTGATATGACGACTTTCGAGAACTGGAAGAGGCTGGTACTGGTAGTACGGTACTTCAGAATCCACAAGGCCATATTTAAGAGCAAGTTGCTGATGGATAATCTTAGCCACTTGGTTGTGTCTGTGCAAGTACTCTCCGTTAGCAAGACGAGTACAACCGGAAACTACATGTCTAATAGACTCACCGGGACGGTGGCATGCCCGACAAATGTCAACCGTGCCGTCCTTTAGGATGTGCTTCCGGTAGTTGTTCGTCATGATAACTTCGTCCATAATTGCAAATACATACCCTTAAGTTTCCCCAAAAAGGTTGCTGAAGCGTAGCCAAGTCACGGAAGCGAGCTGGTCCACATCAGGCCCTGTAAGAGCCCGATAGAACCGTCCGTGTAGCTCCTTGCCCTTCCATATGGCTGTGCGGTCCAAAATACTTAATACCTGGGGCCTTCGCCAGTTCTCGTTTGCCAAGGAAAGCGGAGTTAGGCCTCTATCGATTGCGGCAACATCTCGATACATCACCACGGATACACTCAAAAAGTACTGCCTGAGATTGCACACCTCGCGGTTGTGTAGTGTCATAGCGTTTAAAAACCCACGACCACCGCACTTCCGCGGGATATACAACCTCATAACAGACGACCGCGGGTGATGCATACGATACGTTGTCAGCAATCGACGGACCTTTCTATCCAGGGCATCCAGTTCAGACTGAGTCCACCTTGGTATGCCAAAAGAGTAAGTAAGAACAGGCATGACCCAACCATTGAAAGCTCGGACCTTATTTCCACCTGATAGAAGGCTTTTTAACACTTTTATCAGGCGGGCAAAGAACCGATCCCTCAGTGATTGTTTCATATCCTGTTCAGCTATACTTAAGGCTTGTGACATACGAAGATACTTGTAGGAATCCATTTCAGAGTGAGACCTGAGGGATATATCTTCAGAGAGCTGTAGATTAAAAGAATCTTCAACTCTCCCTCTTTGCACATGGATGACCGCACACTTGTCTACTCCAAACTCCATTCCGATGTCGTTGCTAAAATTGTCGGTTATTTTGAGCAACTACATCAGGTCTGTTTTCTTCGAAGCGTACAACTTGAGATCATCCATGTACAGTAGATGAGATATAGGCTTACTCTCCCTCCGCAAATGGTAACCTAGCTTTGAATCCTTAAGTATAGCACTTAATGGATTCAAAGCCAGGCAGAAACACAATGGACTCAAACTGTCGCCCTGAAAGATACCCCTACTTATCTTTATCAAGTCCGACGAGCCAGAAAAGCCTCCATATCCTGGATGACGAAGAACTGTGGTCCACTGCCCCATACACAAAGCGAGGAAAGAGCATAGCGCCGGGTGTAGTTTGTTTAGCTCCAGGACCTTCCTCAGCTATGTATGAGGATTTTTGTTCTCAGAATGGATGTAAGGAGTTTATAGACCGTAGGTAAACATGTAATCGGTCTATTATTTTTAGGTTCCAAAGTACTGCCAGATTTGTGAATCAAATGAGTGACACCTGTTGTCAAAAGGCTAGGTAGCGATCCCAATTCAAGAGCTTCTTGGAGAAGAACTCAATTGAGTTGCTAGACGAGCATGTGAACCCTGGAGCCTCTTTAGCCAGAATGCGTGCAGTCCCTCCGGCCCGGACTTTTCCAGTTCGGCGCCGCACGTACCGCACAGGCCACATCGTCACGGGTGATGACTGCGGGCTCCATTTCCTGAATGGGTTCACACGATCGTCCAACAACATCAACCCACTCGCTCTCGGAGTGATTGACGGGCACTGACCAAATTTTACGCCAAAACGCAGCCATCGTGGCCGCATCTGGCAAGTGCCCGTCAGTCACTCTCTCTTGGGGGCGCTCCCAAGCCTGGTATACACTCTTTTGATTCACTTAAAAGGTGCAATTCACGTGGTATCGGTCTGCTCTTTCCCTATACCTGCGAATCCTATTCGCCCATGCATAAACTTTTTGCTTCCAGTAGTCTATGTGTTCAGCGACCCCTGCCATATAGTCTACAGGAGCGACTCCTGTGCCTACAAAGGCTTGGGCCACGAAACGCACAACTCTCGGGCGGTTGTTTCCGGCCTGGAAGCACAACAATTTCGCTATGAGTGTCCTAGCCATATTTATACGCCGCTCTATTCTGCACTGCCAGAGCGGCTTAGCATTTATGGGCCGGGCGGCTCGATGTAGATTAGGAAATCTTACACCTGCCACCCGATACACCGCCACCGCTCCACAGTACATAATAGAGTGGGTATCACACAAGTCCACACTGGTTTCCCAGTGTGACTTTAAAACATTGTCTAGGGCACCCACAAGCGAAATGTTACGTCTATGCATGGGCAAACGGGGTAGGCATGGTCTTAGAGAAATCGGTGCAGACCGATACTCCGCAAAAGCATCCTTCAAAGCTCTCCTCACCTGCTCCTGTAGCTGGTCACTTACACTCACCTGCCCGCTATTTACCTCCTCCGATCGTGCGAAGTTATCCAAAGAGATAGGTTCTTCGAAACTTCGCAAGTCGGATTCAGTGCGGGCAGGGCGTGTTTCGGTGCGCAGTCGCTCAAGTACTGTGTCATCCAACAACTTGCATCGCTGGATGGCACGCACCTGATCCGATAGACGTTGTGCAGTCACGGCGACAGTCGGGTGAAGCTCCTGAAACAGAGACAGCAATTTCGGACGGTACGCGGTGAGGATGGTTTCTCCCTCCGTAGCACCATAGTAGGCCCGCATGACACTCATATTTAACTCTGCAGTCCATCTCATGCGGCGCACTACACCACCGGTAGCAGGGGCCGTGGGCGGAGCACAGTGTTCCGCTGGCCCTATGCATGCCGGCAGCGGTGGGCGTCCTCTTCTCACAGGTCTGGAGGCCCCAGATGTCGGCGGCGTGAAGTAGATCTCATTTTCCGACGACAGAGGCGAGTTAGGCGAACCGCACAAAGGTGACAGGCGTGCGCTATGTCCCTGGGCAATCCACTGCCGACACCGTCGCACAGGGTTTCTTCGGGGGTAATCCATATACTGTTGGGTTTGGGGTATCGTTGAGCATCTTTTGAATATCTAATACTTCAATTTCCAGTTTTTGTTGAATAAAATTTGAATATAAAAACGTAATGACAAATGTTGACAGCGGTTGCCATGGTTATTATTATTATTATTACGAGCCATTTGTGTCCCACTGCTGGGCAAAGGCCTCCTTCCACTTTTTCCACTTCTCTCTGTTCGTTGCCCTGTCAGGCCAGTCTTTCGAAAAGTTGTCCAGTTCGTCCCGCCATCTCCGTCTGGGTCTACCGCGTTGCCTTTTTGTATTTCGTGGGGACCAGTCAGTTATTATTTTGGCCCATTCGTTATTTTTCATGCGGCAGATATGGCCGGCCCAGTCTCATTTAAGCTTGGCGGCCTTTTGACATACGTCGGCAATTTGCGTCATGGAGCGAAGTGTGGTGTTCTTGACGTGGTCTGTGAGTGTAATATTAAGAATACTACGCTCCATGGACCGCTGACAAACCGCTAGCGTGGACTTTTTATGTTTGGCCAAAGACCAAGTCTGTACGCCATAGGTGAGGATTGGGATAATACACATATCCATGAGCCTGCGCTTTAATTTGATAGGGAGATCGCCTTTCAGCAGCTCCTTCATAGACCAAAAGCTCCTCCAGTCATTTTCAACTCGGCGTGAGATTTCTGCTTCTTGCCTTGCCTGGAAGGAAACTTTTTGGCCTAAGTACATACTCATGGACATACGCAATCTCCACATTCTCTAACCTGATTTTTCTTTGGACGCTGTTTGTCATTACTTTGGTCTTTGACATATTTATCTGCAGTCCGACCCCGCGGCTTGCAGCACTCAGTTCGCAAAGCATTTGCTCTAAGTCAGAGACTGACGAAGAGAAAAGGACAAAGGTTATAAAAAAAGGACGAATTATGAACCTCCTCCTTTTTTGAAGTTGGCTAATGTACTGCTTAGTTCTATAGTGGGGCACCTATGGGATTGACGTTATACTCATAATATCGTATTACGTCATACGTACCCATAATCATTAAGGAGTTCTGGTGTATCTTCTAAGTCCAATGTCCAATGCCAATGAAATTAAAATGGGACCACTTTGTAGCTATACTGAACCCAATGCAAAAAAAATCATCAAAATCGGTCAACAATTGACAGAAATATCGTTGAACATACATAAAAAAAAGAAAAATAACATACATACAACCGAACATAGTACCTCCTCCTTTTTGAAGTCGGTTAATGAGGCAACTATGTCACCATTCTTTGAATAGTTAATTTTGTTGATTGAACTTAGACCCATCTAATAGACCAGTCTACATTGTTCTTCCATACACCACAACAAAATGTTGATGAAAAAAATTGTATGAAAATTATTAAAGGAGAGTAACTGTTGAGTTTCCTGAATCTATACAAGAATGACTTTCTAAAGTGGTGGTAGAGTCTTTGTTGTTTTTCTGACGATCCATAAATACTTTAATGGTTTGCATGAATGATATATTATACTTTAAAAATAATTAAAAAGCACGCTTCAATAGCAAGATAAATTAAATAATCTTTTTAAAAAAGGTAAACCGACTTCAACAAGCAAAAAAATTAATATTTGAAGTTGGTGCCGATTAGTGCAGTTGGTTACTTTGCACCGACTTCAAATATTTATTTTCTCGGACGGACTAACGGAATCTATACATTCGTGCTGTTCGCCGTTGAGGAGTTCTCTGGTGTATCTTTAAAGTCCAAGGTCCAATACTAATAACATTAAAAAAGGACCACCTCAGAGCTATACTGAACCCAATGAAAAAATAATCATCAAAATCGGTTCATAAGCAAAGGAGTTATAAAAAAAAACAGACGAATTATGAATCTCCTCCTTTTTTGAAGTCGGCTAACATATTGCTTAGTTCTATAGTGGGGTACCTATAGGATTGTCGTAATACCCATAATATCTCATTTTACACAATCCTATTGCTTGTCCTTAAGAAGTTCCCTGGTTTATCTTCTAAGTCCAAGGTTCAATACCAATGAAATTAAAATAGGACCACTTTGGAGTTATACTGAACCCAATGCAAAAAGAATCATCAAAATCGGTCCACAATTGACTGAAATATCGCTGAACAAACATAAATAAAAACATACATACAGACGAACATAGAACCTACTCCTTTTTGAAGTCAGTTAAAAAGAAAAAATATGTTTTAAGAAAGAAGAGTTTGTTTAATTAATAATAAAAAATATGCTAGTGATCCTGGACCGAATATTAGGCCAAAGTTATACAGTGATACTATACATATACGCGATTCCTCCGCTAGTTAGCGCTTCGAACGCGTGCTTACGGAACGCCAGAGTCAACAGAATTCGAATAAGGAAGATAGTGAAAAGTACGTTGAAAGATTACATCACACAGACACATAGAGGTCAAGCTAAAACAAGCGTGGTGAAAATATTCTGATTCCACGTTATGTGTTTGATTGGTTATTACCAATCAAATCAATCGCTATAGCGAATAATTACCCTGAAACTAATTAGGACAAGAGCCAATGTACTGGATATTCGGCCCAAGACGATGACCTTTGGGTTAATGTTTCTGCCCTCTGGAGCCTTAACTTATAATAGTTAGTCTTGGAAAATGGTACATTAACCAGTATAAATTGAGCTCCAAGAATTAATACAGAAATTAGGTTTTGTTTGATGAAATATGCAAGTGAATAGCGTTTATTAGATTAAGCAAATATTTATGAAATACTGAAATTCTAAAATATTAAATTGCAGGAAAATACATATATAACCAAAGCTTCAATTAAAAACTTTAATTATATTACTTATCTAACAGTACATAAGTGAAATAAAAGGATATTTGTTACTTTATACCGAATTAGCCAAACAGAGTCGGATGAAAGTTCGAAGAACAGTGGATTAATTGGCAACAACCCGATATTTCGCGAAAACGGCCAATCATAGAAATCCGCTAATCGTAGCCGCCGCCGACTACGAACCTAACTCCCCTTCTATCAGCCGCTACCGCCGTCCGCGACATGTTCTTACCGACCCTCCCGATGCCCTTACATCCCTTCTTTCGGATACAGATACCGCACACAGGATCAGGCACCGACCTCGTCGGCGAGGTCGAAGAATCCCTTGCCCGCCGGCCGGTGCAGAGCACCACGGTGAGAAACCTAGTATACGCCCTCCCCCATAGCGACTGCCCAAGCCGACGCCGTCCCTCCTTGAGGCGCCCTTGAGCTAGTTAACCCCTTGCCCTTCTGGCTCGAGCATAATGGTTGCACGGTCGCCCTCTTGTCCGGTGAAACTGTAAAGACCAACATCGTAGATCATTCACACACATACACACACACACACACACACACACACACACACACACATAGGTGGATTAATTATTCGACTAGCACATGAACTAAATGAAAACAATTTTTGAATAAAAACAACTTTTTAATATACCACGTTTTTAAAATAGACTAAAAAGTACGAAATAATCTTCATCAATCGTAGCCAGATCTCTTGCAGAGTAAACACCTATACTTTAATATACTTATATACTATACTATAATATACTATAATCTATACTAATATTATAAATAGGGAAAGATTGTGAGTTTCGATGTTCGGGGTAATCTCCGGTACTACTGATTCGACTTTAATGATTATTCCACCATTGGAAAGCTACCTTATCCAGTAACATAGGCTATATAATATAGACCCGGTAGTTGGCGCTGTAGTCGAAAAACGTAGTGCGCTTGCAATAATATCCATTACCTGCAACTGAACAGTTACTTATGGAGTGTAAGTATAACTATAATTTTTAGTTTGGTTGTGTTGTATTTTATTCTATTAATAACTTATTATCTTGATGGTTGAAAAATCAGACCACGAAGCTGAAGTCCAATATTGGTGTTCAAATCTCCCAATATACACACTACAAGGTTACCAAACAACTCTCCACAATTCCCATATATATTTCTTCAGCAGCTCAAATACAATTTTTTCGAACTGAAACCCAAACAGTTCCTCCCTAAGTACGGCCCGAAGTAAACATTGCGAAACTCGATCAAACTACACAAAAACTGTGCATTTGTATTGGAAACAGAAAATGCTATCTTATTTAAACTTTGCTTAGTAAAAATCTTGAGGATATCGAGTGGAACTCTCCTATTGTAGATATCCTTCGTTTACGCCTCAATAGGCGATAAACAAAATGTGACATAGACAAGCAAGACCTGAAAGTTTGGTGTTCTGAATTGGTAACTAAATTGTTTCCAACTATTTTTAATGTATCTTAATGTAACATCAACGTCGGGGCAGGCCTAGGAAACGTTGGCGCGATGATCTAGATACTTTTCAAAGAGATTGGACAGAAATGGCCAATCTCTGGACGATCCACGAATCAAATCGAATCTGGAAATCACAAATCGAATCAAGATCCACGTGAAAGATTATGGGGGAGACCTTTGCCCAACAGTGGGACAAAATACGTTAACAAAAAAAACACAATTTGCAAAATATGCTGATACTCCTTCAGTGCACTATAAAAAATAAATGTATTCTTGATTCAAAGCCATACGGAGTTTTCAAATGTGTTTCTAAAACGTATTTCTCAATATGCACTCATACACGCACAAGTTTTGTTGTTAAAAAGGGGTAAAAAGCTTGAAATTTGGAAATTCAGTTTTTGTATTGAATTTCTAAAGCAATTATCTAATCGGGATATGGTGACGTCTTGCGTTAATTACTTGCGGGGGGGGGGGGGGGTATGTAGTTAGTACAGAGTTGCATCAGGTTCGTGAATAGGTTCAACTTATTTCAAGATAACTGCGCTGAGCTGTGCATTTTTAACATAACACTGTATTTGAATGACTATTGGATACATTGTTAATCAAACAGTGTAAGTAGCTTGGGTATATGCTACTGCAGCTCAACTTGAATAATGATTACTTGCTTAACTATTTATTAGTTAACACTCCCTCTTTTCCTTCTATTAATTTAGCATAATTACTTTTTGAGTGCTTAGTTGGTCTAGTAGCGAAGCGCATCGCTTTGTAATCACGAGGGCTTAGAGCCCTATTACATCTAACATCGTCCACCCCCTCTTGGAGAATATAGGTGTGACGGTATACAATCACTTTTTTGCTTCGTTTTTTATAAATAAGGGAACCATGTAACCATGGAGTTTCTTCTTTATCCACAGGAATGGCCTTCCCAAGTGGTGGTAGTGTTTTTGTTACTTTTCTTATGAATCAGAATCAGAATATTTTTTATTCATGTAAACCATTACAGTATTTATGAATCGTCAGAAAAGTAACAAAGACTCTACCGCCACTTCGGAATGTCATTCCTGTGGAGAAGAAGGGCAAGAAACTCCACGGTTACTCTTTTAAAATAAGAAATTACAAACTTTTTCATCTACATTCTGTTGTGGGGTATGGGAGAACAATGTAGGTTGGTCATCAGGTGAGTCTAAGTTAAAAAAGTGAATAATACTATTTATGAGAATGGCTACATGGTTCCCTCATTTACAAAAAAAGTACATATTGTGTTAAATTAATAGAAGGAAGAGAGGTAATGTTAACTAACAACAGTTGAATAGGTTGTCATGACTCAAGTGGAGCTGAAATAGCATCTATCCAAGCATTTTTATCTTTTAAATAATCTTCTATTGAATAATGAGCTTGCTTACAAAGTGTTCGTTTTACACAAGCTTTGAACTTATTTTCACTAGTTTAGTGACGTCAATGGGAATTTTGTTATAAAATCTGACACAGTGCCCCATGATGATATGATTCATAAAGACTATAATGGTATACATGAATAAAAAACGTTTTGATTCTGAATATGAGATATATGAGATATTTGGTGGCCATATACCACTTAGCGTCACCAATGGGTTGACTGAAACTTGAATTACTAAACAGCAAAATTACGAACAAATTATGGCGTTATAGAAATTTACATTATTGAGCAAGCGAGACTTTGGGACATTTTGCCAGAGTATGGTATAGATGGCACTCTGTTGCGAGCCGTCCAGTCCACTTATGTGGACTGCAAGGCATGCGTACGGGTGGGTGGTAACAGGTCACCCTGGTTTGACGTTAAAATCGGCGTCAAGCAGGGTTGCGTGTTGTCCGCTAGACTGTTTATAATATATCTGGACAAAAGTCTTCAAAGACTGAAAGCGATGAATGAAGGTGTACAAATGGGTGACTTAGTGGTAAACCATCCAACTTTATGCAGATGACGCGGTTTTAATAGCGCCAACAGTCACTGATCTGCAAACACTAGTCACAGTTATGAAAGACGACTGCATGATCAATGGCTTACACTTGAATGTGAAGAAAACCAAGATTATGGTTTTTGAAAGGGAAGAAACCAGAACGAATGTAAGGATTGTGGTTGGTAACGATGTGCTGGAGCAAGTGAATGAGTTTGTATATCTTGGATGCGCCTTCAGTAAGGATGGGAAATACACCGCTGACATAGAGAGAAGAGTGAGTGCAGGGAACAGAGTGAATGGTGCGATGGGAAAGCTACTCGGGAGCCGGCACTTAAGCCATAAGGCGCAGCTGGCCATACATAACGGAGTTCTTGTCCCAACGCTGTTATATGGTAGCGAGAGCTGGGTATGTAAGAAGGAGAATGAAAGTAGGATAAATGCGGTAGAAATGCGAGCTCTGCGGAAGATGTGCGGAGTGAAGCTGACCGACCGCATTAGCAACAGCATAGTAAGACAGCGAGTAGGTATGAAAGATAGTATCGGTGTTAAGATGAGAAAGGGCATGCTCCGTTGGTTCGGGCATATAGAAAGAATGCCAGAGGAAAGAATGACAAAACAGATATACAATGTGAAAGTGGAAGGATGCAGGTACCGGGGAAGACCTAGACTATCTTACCACGACCAAATAAACCGAGTCTTATCTGATGGAAAAGTCAAGAGTCTCCGTAACCGGCGAGCGTGTATGAGACGAACTATGAGAGTCGAGGAAGCCAGAGAGGTATGTAAGGAAAGAACCTGTTGGAACTCTGTACTCTCTGCCTACCCCGCAAGGGATCTGGCGTGAGGTTATAGATAGATAGATAGATAGATAGATAGAGCAAGCGTGTTGCCAATTTCAAGTTAGTTTGGTAGAATTTTGGTGTGAAAAGGATGGGATATCACCTGGATAGTGTTACATTATAACTAGTCGTGCTAAGCTCTCTCTTCTATCAATTTTGGTTAGCATTGTGGGTGACGGATCGTATAGATAAAAGTAAAAATAACCCATTCTGATGCTTTCAATATAATCTCAACAAACTCACAATTCGACAAAAACGAAACCGTTTCAACTGCATCGCTTTGTAATCACGAGGGCTTAGAGTCAAATGTACTTTTTCTAACGAAAACTTCCCAGTATGAGTCCGGGATGTACAAATCAGAACTCAATAATATTCACTTTTCATTAAAATATTTTGATAATTGCTTCATTTTTTCTCATCTGTCTGTAGCATACTGTTTCAACAAGCCAATGTAAGCACGCTCCTTTTATGTGAATGAAAATTCATATTTGAATTTCAGGAGATTTGGTAAAGAGATTACTGATATTCAGCGTCATTGTTTATTTAATGTTTTTAATTTTAAATATGCTTTACTAAGTTTTTGGTTATTGTTGCGTTAATTCGAATAATTTTAAATTAAAAAGATCTTTTTAAAAACGAGCTTTAACAGTAAAAATACTGCAAAGATACTTTGCTCCATGATTAGCCCTTGGATACCATCCAATCCAAGACAAATCCAACGAACCAAAACTCGGCGGGGTTATGATCTGTAGTTGGTTGGTTCCATTAGCCGGCTTCATCATGAGACCCTAATAATATCTGGTTGTATAGTACTCACCAATACCAATCCAACATAAATACGAGGGGGTAATGTTCCGTAGTTGACATGTTTATTTGGCTATCTTCCGACTCCATCATCAGACAAGCTCCATGGTACCGTATTTATTGCATTGTCACCGAACTTATATACGTATGCCAAATTTCAGCTCAATCGGTTACCCGCAAGTGCTTGAAAAATGGATCACAAAATTTCGAACCGGAAAGACAGATATACGAACAGTGTAAGTTAAATAGAAGCTTGTAGAAATGACTTAGAATTTGTAGTTATGCGATAAAAATGCATTGTCATCGGTTCTAAACTAACATGTCAAATTCAAACACCGTAGGATAAAGGGAGCTTTTTCTAATTAAGCATGCAATATTAAACCTTAATAAACATGCAAGTTCGAAAAAGTTTGTAAATACTAGTCAAACAGAGACAAACGCCGCTTAATACCTTACAAGATTCCAATTATCTTACTCTGTGGTTGTCCTTGGGATATTCATACCCTAAAACAAAGTTCGGTGCGCCCGATCCAACATATTTGCAAGTAGGTTAATAATATAACCAATGAAAATTCCTCAAATCTGACATCATGGAATCCGTGGCCTTTCATTCCTGAGACATCTCAATAATATCTTCATACAATGCCTTTTCAATAACCCTTGATACACACGGACTAGGAGTTTGGGAAGCACATTTATGTCTTGCTTGTCAAGTCAAGAGCCTCCGTAACGTATGTAAGAGCGTGTATGATATGAACTATGAGAGTGGACGAGGCAAGAGAGTCCTGTAAGGAAAGAATCTGTTGAAATTCCACTCTCTGCCTACCCCGAAAGGGATCTGACGTGATGATAGAGACATTGATTATTTTTTCGAAAGATTTATAACGTGCGGGATAGAACTTACGATTTCTAGATTCAGTGAGTAAAACGGTCTATGCTACGACTGCTAGTCTAAGCCACTTAAATTGCTGTACGAAAAATATTGCAATATTGAGAATATAAAAAATAAAATATGACTGTCTCAAAGGTCGGCTAAGAGACTTTACGAGATTTTAGTTTCGCATCCTAAGTGGACAAATTTTGAAGTTTTCATATAAAAATTCTTAGAATCAGACCGCAGTCAAGAATTGTGCCCGGAATAATGGAAATAACCTCACGTCCATACATAAGGATCTAACATCGTGTCTTAGATTAAAAATAATCTAAAAGCCACGGGGCGCATCAAATTGAAGCAACATTTACTACCTGCAAAGCAGGTAGTCACACGTTCACGCGAGTAAGCACATTGTGATCATCGTGCGAAATAACGTGCTCTGCGGGTTTCAAATTAAATTAAATTGTGCCGTCTAGTGCCGTTCCCGCCCGTAAAAATGCCGTTAAGCTCAAAAAACACATGATAGGAACACATTTCATACGTATTTAACGCATTCAGGTGCCGTATTATTTAAATATCGAATTAATTCTTTATAATTGTCATAGTAAAAGACACGCCCATTTTGTTAGTGTTGCTCCAGTTTTATTTGCAAAGGCCTCTATAAGTTCTAGTATTAATATAGTTACCTACTACATTATGGTTTTAATATTTAGTTAAGATGATGAAAATATATTTTCCCTACATTAAATTACTACAAACTTTAATAGTACAAGTATATCTATTTCTTGAGTTTAATTTGCCTTAAAATACATTTTACCGCAATAATTTTATTATCCGATTATATACCGATTATATCCGATTATATAAACCGATTTTATTATCATGTACTCTAATGCCATCAACATTTACCCCAAAGAGTGGTAATATTTCCGCGCTGCCAACATTACGCGGGTGGAAAGTGCGGCGAGTGCGGGGCGTTTGTTGAATTTCTGGCTTCACCGCGCGACGTGCAATTACGACTGCGCGCGGCTTCTGGATATATTTTTCTTAGCATCGTGTAAAGAGTACAGTAGTACAGAGGTATACCACTGCCAACTCTGCTTGGGAAATGTAGGTGAACAATATCGCTGTTACGTGACAGGTTTTTCAAATAGAGATGAATGAAATGCCTTCCTGATAACGTTACTATAAATGTTAAATGATTCGTACTTTGCCTTCCATTCGCTTCTAAAACTATAGGATTGCGAATCACATCATTTATGTTGTGCCTTTCTGCTATAATGGTCTAATGGTTATGCCTAGATAGTGCCCAAAACACTGTATTAGATAGAGCTTTAATTTTAAAAATCAAGAGAGAACACACATTTTTCTCAAAATTATTTTCTATTTTTACATCTTCGGAGTTCGGTTGAACATTCTAAGATGCAGTATGTCACATCTAGGCCTACTTATACATCGAATACGCCTCTGCCTTTTGCCTCAAATGAAATTTCGGCGGCACTTTGAAACGGCGGCGGAATGAAATACCTTTATGCTGTCACACATTATTCATGGTATTTATTATGTTATTTAGCGTGCTATCGCTTTTTTATATAGCTAGTAAGTCTAGTCTCAATATTTGTTTCAAAATGTTGTGTTTCGGGAAAGGTTTGAGTTGTGAAATTTTTTTTGGCGTAGCAAAAATTACGGACGATTTAGCGCAGTGGTTAAGAGCTTAAGACGATGCGCCCACTGTGTCTAATAGTCGCGGGTTCGATTCTCACGCGGGAAAAATCTTTGTGTGACCCACAATTATTTGTTTTGGTCTGGGTATTTGCGTATGTGGACTTTCATATTTGTAAACGCAACCACGACACAGGGATAAATTCTAGTGTGGGGCTATGTTGTAGGGCTATGTTTAAAAAAAGAAGAAAGAAAGGAAAACATTGAAGATGATTGCCTCATTTATCTACTACTCTAATGATTAAAAAAAATAACACTGTTATGCCAAGCCATCTTCTCGATGCCGCGTTGCCGAACGGTCATGGGTCGTTCTTCATCTATACTACGAATGTGTTACCTATATAATAAGTACAGTAATATATTATATGTGTATGGGATGGACTATGAGAGTGGAGAAAGCCAGATAGGTATGTAAGAAAAGAACCTGTTGGAACTCTGTACTCTCTGCCTACCCCGCAAGGGATCCGGCGTGATGTATTGATAGATAGATATATTAGATATCCATTTCGATAGTCTTTATACATTTCGCAAATCTCTATCAACTTTATAGCTGTACATACAAGGCGTAACATATATAACGCAAGACCTCAGACACCCCAATTAGATTATTGCTTTAGGAATTCTATACGAAAATGAAACTTCCAATTTTAAGGAGCTACCTACTATTTTTTTAAGCTCTTTGGTACCAAATTAATCATAAAATTTAATAATTCGTTTACGTTTTTTTTTAAACCTAGCCCCACACTAGGAATTATTCCTGTGTCGTGGGTGCGTTTACAAACATGAAAATTCACATACACAAATACCCAGAACGACACAAATATTTGTGGGTCACACAATGATTTGTCCCGTGCGGGAATCGAACCCGCGACTATTAGACATAGTGGGCAGAGCGGCTTAAGCTCTTACCACTGCGCTAAATCGTCCGTCAAAACTTTTGTATGCGTATTGAGGTGTGTGTAATATAAATACATTTAAAATAGCCATAATGCTTTAAATAATTGTTCAATATTGTTTAATACAGTGATAAGAATGAGTAACAGCATTTTTGGATAATATTATAATTAACTTTACAAATAGTTGGATTTGATTCAGTTGCCGATTTAGAACAAAATACTTTTAGGTCTTCCGTTAATTATGTTACACCTTGTATATGTATACACATTTTTCACACTACGTAAACTTAATCTACACTATATAATTAAATGCAGTGTTTATCTGTTAAATGGTGTGCAATTAGATATAAGTAACTAGAAATATAGTTACAAATGTTTAGCATATAAGATTGAGTCTTATCTGAGAGAAAAGTCAAGAGTAACCGGCGAGCGTGTATGATACAAACTATGAGTGTCCACCACTCCAGCCAGCCAGAGGGGTATGTAAGGAAAGCACTTGTTGGAACTCTGTACTCTCTGCCTACCCCCCAAGGGCTTTGGCGTGATAATATAGATGGATAGATGTAAGATTGTAACACCTGTTGATAAACCTAATAAATAAAATAAATATTCATAATAGCAGCGCTAGCACTTTTCTACAATTACATTAGGTCTTATATAATAAGGGTCGAGTCTATTGCGATTATATTGGGAATAATTTTAGACTCAGGACTCAAACTGGAAATTATTCAATAGTAAAATTATACTTTGTGATTTACAATTCGTAACTAGAATTACGATTCGTTACTTATGATCTCTACGCTAGACCGACGAAATGTCGTCGGTCTAGCGACTCGCGGTCGGGGCTTTTTTTTTATGTGAAAATAAAGAAATTTGGTGTTCATTGCTTGCTGCACTGATTTTTGTTGAAAAGAGAAGTAATTAAACTAGTTCTTTCGCTCAAAAGATTTGACTTTGAGGGGTTTTAGTTGAAAAAATTACCATTTTACGATACTATTGTCTTTTATATTGCTAACTTATAAGTGTCTCAAGATTTGTTTCAAAATTTTGCGGTCCAAAATATTGGGGAAAGGTTTTGTACGGGGGAAAGTTTTTTGGCGTGGCAAATTGAATTAACAATTTTTTTTGTTCATTCCTGAGATTTTTTCAGGCGATGACTGAAGAAACAACGATTTTTGATTGCTTTTCTGGAAGTGGTTTAGCTATTCTTGAAAAACTAGTCAACTAGTTTTTTTTCTCGAACGATCGGTAATTTTGAGGGGTTCTACTTGCAAAAATTACCCTTTTGGGACAAAATACGATTTGTGATTTCATCAAATTCATCTGGAGACAGTATAACTAGATTTTATGTCTGCCTTTTGTCTGAGTGAAGTGACATTCTTTAAATAAATTGGAGATGAAAATGTGAATGAATCAAATTGATCTTTTTTAGAAAGTCGCTTCTGAGCGAAGTTGATTTAAAAATTGTTGGATATCACTCACTTTTATTGAACTTAGTCCACATTTTTCGTTTCATTGTAAGGAAAAGGTTTACTGTTTTACTTATATCCTCCTTAAAATATAAAAAAGGGACATAAAGGCTTAAGAAACTTGGGTACATTCACAAACATGAATTTCGTTTACGTGAACGACCAGACTGAAGTATTTTTGTGGGTCGCCTGTATTCCCCCAGTAGGGATGGCAAGGATGTAGTTTATACAGCCCTATGTTGCTGGCAATGTTATGCTCCAATGCGATCGGGGGCGAGCCTATTGCTATTATAATGGGCTCAATACCAGACGTCGGATTGCGACTAACATTTTTTTAACTAGTGAACTTTAGTTAACTAGTGGTCGCCCATTGGTCGAAATTCGACCATAATTAATTTAAATTATAAGTTTGAACATTATTAAGGTTCAATTGTCAAAGACTATACTTCTATAATCACAGATTTTTCCAAGGGTACACTGTTAATTTGCCAATTTTTTCCAAACAAATTATATAAAAGTTAAATAAAAACAAAACAAAAAATGATTAAAATAAAAACACCACATTTTAAATTTTTTTTTATTGATACAAACAACCCAAAAGAAATGGCTGTCCATTGAACTTGACACACATATTTCGGTAATTTAATAAATGATACAAAACTTCACTGTGAACGATGTTTTTTGTAAAAACTCTTTCATCGTTTGACATTTAGTAAGACTATAGAAAAATAATATTAAAGACAAACAATATTAATCTATTCTCAATTGGAAGTGTATTGTGTCAAATACATGGTAGTGTGTGTACTGGTTTTTTTATTGATTTAATGTATTTTTTATGCATAATTAAAAAAAAATATTATCATTCTGCACTCCTTCTCTATATAAATTATAAGTGTGGGAAATTTCATTCTCCTCCGTCCGCGCAATTTTCGTAAAAATGGGTATAAAGTTTTTGCTTCACGTATTCATATAATGATTTAAAAAATACATTTTTAAAAACAAGCTTTAATAGTGACCCCAAACATAGATATCTTGCTTAGTTTAGGAGTTCCTATGACTTTCTTCCAGCTTCATCATCAGACCTTGGACACCATCCGGGTGTAAAGTACTCGTCAAGACAAATCCAACGAGCTCAAACACGGCGAGGATATATTGGGTGGTTGGGTAGGTACATTGGCCACCTTTTGGCTTCATCATCCGACCCTGAACACTATCTGCTTGTAAAGTCCTTGTCAATACCAATCTAACAAGCCTAAACATGAGGGGCTTACGTTGTATAGTTTGCATGTTTCTATGGCGACCTTCTGACTCCAGCATCAGAGTAGTTTCATGGTTCCATAGTATTGCATTGTCACCGACAATGCAATAGTATGGAACCATGAAAAGTTAAGCTTAAACTGATATCCGCAAGTGCTTGAAAAATGCATCACAAAATTTGAAACAGAAAGACAGACGGACAGACATACGAACATTGCAAGTTAAATAAAAGTTTGTAAAGCATACTCTCCGACCTATGATTCTAGGATTAGGTTCTCGATATTACTAATACTCATATATTTTACACGTTCAAGCTTTCAATATATATAACTGATAGTTTTATTCTCAAGACTTTATCTATCTATAACCTCACGCCAGATCCCTTGCAGGGTAGGCAGAGAGTACAGAGTTCCAACAGGTTCTTTCCTTACATACCTCTCTGGCTTCCTCGACTCTCATAGTTCGTCTCATACACGCTCGCCGGTTACGGAGACTCTTGACTTTTCCATCAGAGAAGACTCGGTTTATTTGGTCGTGGTAAGATAGTCTAGGTCTTCCCCCGTAACCTGCATCCTTCCACTTTCACATTGTATATCTGTTTTGTCATTCTTTCCTCTGGCATTCTTTCTATATGCCCAAACCAACGGAGCATGCCCTTTCTCATCTTTACACCGATACTATCGTTCTTACCTACTCGCTGTCTTACTATGCTGTTGCTAATGCGGTCGATCAGCTTCACTCCGCACATCTTCCGCAGAGCTCGCATTTCTACCGCATTTATCCTACTTTCATTCTCCTTCTTACATACCCAGCTCTCGCTACCATATAACAGCTTTACTTTAGACCCGAGTAGCTTTACTTTAGACTTTAGAGTACAATATCGTACAGAATCTAACACAAACGAAAGACATTGGTTCGTGGTAATGTCGTTAGTAATTTGCTGAACGGGGCAATAATTACCTACGTCACAGTTCGAACTTAACTACGGTTAAGTTAAAGCGGAACCGCTAAGTGATTCTAACTTCGACTGTATTCTGGAGCTTTGGCGGGTTCAGATTAACGTAGGTTCAAAAGAACCGACTTAAAAAAATATAATTCGGATTTTTTTTGTTGGCTTAATGTCTCCGGAATTTATTGAAGGATTTAAATATCCTGGCCTCACTGGCATCATGCACGTGGAGAGCACGATGTCCTGGGTTCGGATCCTTGGTCGGGCAAAGTGTGATGTTTCTGTTCGACGATTTAGCGCAGTGGTTAAGAGCTTGAGTCGCTCCGCCCACTGTGTCTAATAGTCGCGGGTTCGATTTCCGCACGGGACAAATCTTTGTGTGATCCACAATTATTTGTTCCGGTCTGGGTATTTGTGTTTGTGAATTTTCATGTTTGTAAACGCACCCATGACACAGGAATTATTCCTAGTGTGGGGCTACGTTTTTTAAAAAAGAAGAAAAGAAAAAATTGTTAATTACATTTTGGAGATTGGAATCGTGTCCGCTTTAATGGCAATAGTATCTGAAGTGATAGTGGTACTTATACCACTTGTATTTAGCAATGAAAATCACTTAATACTCTCAGTTTTTAAAACGTCGGTCAGTATTATCAAAACCTTATTATTAACAACATATTCAAATATGCATGAAATCACATACATAACGGAGTTCTTGTCCCAACGCTGTTATATGGTAGCGAGAGCTGGGTATGTAAGAAGGAGAATGAAAGTAGGATAAATGCGGTAGAAATGCGAGCTCTGCGGAAGATGTGCGGAGTGAAGCTGACCGACCGCATTAGCAACAGCATAGTAAGACAGCGAGTAGGTATGAAAGAAAGTATCGGTGTAAAGATGAGAAAGGGCATGCTCCGTTGGTTCGGGCGTATAGAAAGAATGCCAGAGGAAAGAATGACAAAACAGATATACAATGTGAAAGTGGAAGGATGCAGGTACCGGGGAAGACCTAGACTATCTTACCACGACCAAATAAACCGAGTCTTATCTGATGGAAAAGTCAAGAGTCTCCGTAACCGGCGAGCGTGTATGAGACGAACTATGAGAGTCGAGGAAGCCAGAGAGGTATGTAAGGAAAGAACCTGTTGGAACTCTGTACTCTCTGCCTACCCCGCAAGGGATCTGGCGTGAGGTTATAGATAGATAGATAGATGAAATCATGAAATGCACGAGAAGATGTATAAATGTAGATCAAGCGAAAGAGCTGTCAGAATCGTAGCATGTGGTAAACTGTAGTCCCTGCCAGTTGGATATAAGTGTGAGTATGTACAAACATCATACAACCTTTTTTTTTTATAAAGCAAATAAACAACGACACACCTATATTTCCCAAGCGGGAGTGGCAGAGGTGTACTGTGTATCCATTATTCGCCGACTTATACTGGGAATTTTTCGATAGAAAAACTACATTTGTCTGACCCAGGATTTGAATCCACACACCGTCACGCCTATATTCCCCAGAGGGGGTGGCAGAGGTGTACTGAGTACACCCACGTTTCGCCAACGATGTTAGGTCCCATGTAATAGGGGGCGAGCCTATTGCCATATACCGGGCACAATTCCAGACTCCGGAATCATACTGGGAATTTTTCGTTAGAAAAACTACATTTGTCCGACCTAGGATTTGAACCCAGGACCTCGTGATCACAAAGCGATGCGCTTTGCCACCAGACCAACGAGGCAGTCAGAATCCAGATACACATATATATGTATTAAGGGACCTATGTTGATGACTTAACCATTGAAAGTATTAGTAGCACAAAAGAGGACCATCCAGTATGGCTAGTACTGTAAATAATACAAAGTTAAGAAAACTATTACCACGAAGATATTTTTGTGGTAATAGAATCACTAGTTTTCTTAACTTTGTATTATTAATGGTACTAGCCATTCTCTATACCATAAAATTTAACTGAACCAAATCCTGCTCAGTCGACCATAAAATGCCGGGGCGCGTAAATTCCCCAGCAATGTGGCCAATGTGGCCGATAATTTATATTTATATATGTCGCCAATTTAATTATGAACCACCAACGTGCAGTATTTGAAAAAATGCCCACTCACCCCATGCCAAATGCCGGCGCAATTGCAATTGCAATTATCATCCGCGTTGATAAGTCGGCACTGCACTTTTATACAATTAACTGCCACTCAGTTTATAAGTAACATAAATTATTAACAAGGTTTGTATTTTTGGCAAAAGTTTATTTATGTGTGTAGACCGATCACTTATGCGACCTTCCTCGAGATAATACAGAGACAATACAAGTACTTACCACTGTATACTTACCACCATACGCAAAAATCCTTACTAAACGTATTCTATAACGTCTATCTTCCAAACCCACCTTTAGTTATTCAGCGTACATTGTTGACTGTACAATAGGATCTGAATATGCAGAGGTACCTAAACGGATTTATGTTGGTCGTTAGCGCACATTAGGCCTTCTGGTGGCTGAGGTGATAACACATAACTTACCGACTAAAAAGTTAATGGTGAAAATCATTTTCAAAAACAAGATTCTATACAGCCAGGTAACGGTAAACCAAAATTTAATGTGTACACTAAACTTCGTGACTATGCTATTGGCCGTTGAGAAGTTCCGTCTGGAGTCAATCCTGGGTGTAGATTCAGGTCATGTTAATCAGAAAAATGCATTGTCATCAGAACTGCACCAACACGTCATATTTCAACTCCGTAGGATAAGGGAAAGTGGTTCTGATTCAGTTGGCAAGATTTGACCTAAACAGTTATGACTAGTATTTTCTCTTTTTTATAAATTAAACTAAAAATCAATTAAATATCTAACTATCTATAACCTCACGCCAGATCCCTTGCGGGGTAGGCAGAGAGTACAGAGTTCCAACAGGTTTTTTCCTTACATACCTCTCTGGCTTCCTCGACTCTCTTAGTTCGTCTCATACACGCTCGCCGGTTACGGAGACTCTTGACTTTTCCATCAGATAAGACTCGGTTTATTTGGTCGTGGTAAGATAGTCTAGGTCTTCCCCGGTACCTGCATCCTTCCACTTTCACATTGTATATCTGTTTTGTCATTCTTTCCTCTGGCATTCTTTCTATATGCCCAAATCAACGGAGCATGCCCTTTCTCATCTTTACACCGATACTATCTTTCATACCTACTCGCTGTCTTACTATGCTGTTGCTAATGCGGTCGGTCAGCTTCACTCCGCACATCTATCAATTAAATATTTTTATTATATTATGTTTAGTGGCTCGCACTTGGGTCCTATTCTGTTTGGCATGTTCATTAATGATATTCCTGAATGCGTTAATTATTCTTCATTTATTTATTTATTTATTTGGGATAACAACAGCTTTAACATTATATACAAAATTATAAGTATACAATAAACATAGCTAATAATAGTTATCCACGATTTACAATTCAAGTGCACAAAAGCAAACAAGTATTCGTGAGTAAAACATGGGTACTTACAAAGCAATAAAGAAATAAGATTATCTCAAACACTCAAAGCGACTTAGGATTAGTTAATAAAGAAGTGCTATGTATATTATAAATAAGAATACATGCTCTAATAGAATAGATTTTAAGATAATAAATAGGTTTACAATAAGCAGAAACGAAATAAGTGAGCGATAAAAAATTGTGGGTATTCTTTAACAAGGTATAAGTTTATTTAATAAGATATAAGTAACGTGTTGCCGAGCATATAGATACGTAATAAGAAATATAGGGATAGCGTAATGTATAAGTATTCTTCATGTATAATTATTGTTACCAAATACAGCGTGACCAAGCCTTTTTTTTATTTTATTTAATACGTGATGTTAAGTAGCTAATTTTTCTATAATGTTTTTTTTAAACAATGATTTTGATCCAGCGAAGAGATCAATATCACGAAATTTATCATTGTATGTTTTTATGATTCTAGTAAGGACAGCGTTCTTGCCATAATTCTTTGAATGGAAGGGTACATAAAACAATGGGGTATGTCTAAGACGACGTGTAGGTACATATAATGAGATACGTTGTACCAAATCAGCGCAGTCTAGATGACTACGCATAATGTCGAATAAAAAACCCATATCTAGCAGTCGACGACGGTCTTCTAGAGTTAAGAGATCATATTTTTTGCAGCTCTCAGAATAGGATATAGAAGTTCTGGATTTGAAATTCATAAACCTAACAATTTTTTTTTGGATGTGTTCAATTCGTTTTACGTAGGTATCATAACAGGGTGACCAGACAGGGCTGGCATATTCTAGGATGCTTCTCACGTAAGCATAAAACACCGCTTTTATAGCTAACAAACAACGAAAGGGTTGACAGGTGCGTAAAACAAACCCAAGGTTACGGTAGGCTTTGTCAACAATAATATTAATATGTTCAGAGAGAAGCATCTTAGAATCAAAATGGACTCCCAGGTCTCTGACAGCTCGGACCCTCTCGATTACAACATTATTAAAATGATATGAATAGGTAATAGGATGTTTCCTACGGGTGAGACTAATACATTGACATTTTACAATACTGACTACAATATTGTTACGTTTATAATATTTGAATAGATTATTGAGATCGTTCTGTATCAACTCACAGTCAGCGTTGGAACGGACTTTCATATATATTTTTTATCATCTGCATATAATAAGTGATTTGCGTGGTTGAAACAGGTGCTAATGTCAAAAATATAAGCGTTGTAGAAGAGAGGACCCAGATGCGATCCCTGGGGGACGCCAGAAGGAATGGAGATGCAATCAGACCTGAACCCCCCAAGTACCACAATCTGAGAACGATTTGTTAAATAAGATTTAATCCATCTCAATAGACATCCGTGTATTCCTAAATGTTCCAGTTTGCGAAACAGGGTCACGTGATCCACACGGTCGAAGGCTTTTTCGAAATCCGTGTAGATCACGTCAACCTGGCCGCCGCTCTCCATATTATTAAGTACATAATCGGTAAATAAGGTTAAGTTTGAGATGGTTGACCGTCCCTTGAGAAAAACGTGCTGTGTATTGGATATACCTCGGCTGATTAAAGGATATATATTTGCATAGATGAGCTGTTCAAACATCTTACTAATAGTGTTTAAAATTGAGATTGGGCGGTAATTTTCAATAACAGAACGAGACCCTTTTTTGTGTATTGGGATTATTTGAGCTTTATTCCATACAGAAGGAAAAACACATTCCTTTAGAGAACGACGAAATAAAATGGTGATTGGTACAGATAAGCTACTGGCGCATGATACCAAAAAAATGGGAGGAATGCCGTCGGAACCCGGGCCATTATTTTTATTTAAAGAAGACAGTAACTTACTGACAATATCTTCATTAACTGTAATACTAGATAATGTTTCATTACATGTGTAAGAGGACTCAGTGGATGTTTCGTCCATATTATTATCCGTAGTGTTAGAACGACAGAACACGCTTTCGAAAAAGTCATTAAATGCAGAACATATTGCCTGACCATCAGTGTACTGTGTACTTCCCAGAGTAAATTTCCTAGGATAATTTGAACCGCCTCTTTTGGACTTAACATATTTCCAGAAATGTTTAGGAGACTTCCTAATTAGTGTAGTTGTATTCTGTATAAAATTATTATAGCAATCGTCATGCACTCGTTGTTGCCGAATTCTCAAAATAGAAAATTCATCGTAATCACGTGGATTTCCGTGTTTTTTCCATTTTTTGTGTAATTTTGATTTCACGTGAATTATTTTTATTAAAGCAGGGCTATACCATACCGGATATTTACTATTTGATGAAGAAGTGCGAAGAGGTACAAACAGTAGAAAACATTCATTAAGTTTTTTGTAAAAAGTATCTACTGCCTCATCAATGGTGGATGTTAATAACATTTTATTCCAGTCGACTTGTTTTAAAAAGTTATTGATCTTGCTATAATCACATTTATAAAAATTAAAACGTGGTGGGTTATATTCTTTAAGTTGATGTGGTTGTAGGTCAAAAACTGTAATATATAAGGATGGGTGATATACATCTTCTTTTATTAGAGGATTACAACAGTTTACAACTTCTAATGGTAAATTACTGAAGCAGAGGTCCAAAGTATTTTGTAAACTATTAAGTGTGTAATTGTACTGTCTTAACCCTGCGAAACTTAATTCATCTATAAATGAGGTCGCTGAGTAAGTGATTAATCCAGAGTCATTTTGTGAAATATTATATGAACTGTCGTTCCACTTAATAATTGGTAAATTGAAATCTCCCAATACTATAAAATTATCACTAGGATTAAGCCCAATAAAATTAATAAAACTATATTTAAAGTTATCTAAACGCATTGCTTTGTCCTTGTAGTCTGGTGGTATGTATATTAATATTATATGGAGGTCGACTGCAGAGGAAAGCGCGCGCGCCGGAACAGTTATGCATACCGATTCGGAACATGTATATGTCCATTTGGTTCTACGGGTCGCGCCGAGATCCCGGCGGGTGCACAACATAACCCCACCGCCAGTCGCCTTACCCGTTAGGTGCAAATTGCGATCACATCGAAAGGTCTCGTATCTGTTATCGCATAATTCAGAATCAAAAATGTCATTTTGAAGCCAAGTTTCTGTGAATGAAAGCACGTCATATTCATTAATAAGGATTTTGTTGTATAAGTTTGAACATTTCGTTCGTAACCCACGGACGTTTTGATAATAGAATTTCAGATTTCTTTCTACTAATATGTTATCGCTAAGAGCCATTTATAATAAGATGTGACATTTTGATACTTACGTAGAAAAATAAAAGGTAAAAAATAGCAAAGGTAATGTCCGTGAGTATAATAAAGGTATTAAGATGTGAATCATTAACAAACGAGGCGCAAAAATAAAGACATAGGTTTGTTGTGATATTAAAAATAATAGGTATAGTCATCGGTGTGCAAATCATGGCAAAAACGGTCTTAATTATTGGTAAATTACTGAACTGAATGGAATAACCAAGGCGTGTTATATAATTAATTGAAATGTTTGTAAGTGTTAATACTAGAATATTATACGCAATAACATAAATACATGTAAAAAAATTTAATAGGCATATGTTGGTACGCTTTACAATAAAATCGTTTGAAGGTACGCAATTAGATATTATAATTGCATCTGCTACAGGTACAAAAAGAGGGTAAAATGACATAGGGTATAATAGGCGAGTCATTTAATTTTTTTCAAATCACCGTCTTCTTGTATTATTATCGGAGGCGAGGTGTCATTCTTGCGTGCAAATATTTTGCAGTTTCTTATCCAAATATAATTATATTTGGCTGTAATAATGCATTGCTTTGCCTGTTTATATCATCATCATCATCATCTCAGCCTATACTTGTCCACTGCTGAACATAGGCCTCCCCAATCGCTTTCCAGCGTAACCGGTCCGATACCACCTGCATCCAACGACTTCCTGCGATTTTCACAAGATCGTCGGTCCATCTGGCAGGCGGTCGTCCCACGCTGCGCTTGCCAATACGTGGTCTCCACTCTAGAATCTTTCTGCCCCAACGCCCGTCCGATCTACGCGCTATGTGGCCCGCCCATTGCCACTTCAGCTTGCTAATCTTAACGGCTATGTCGGTGACCTTGGTTCTTCTACGAATCTCCTCATTCCTGATTCGATCGCGTAGAGAAACGCCGAGCATAGCTCTCTCCATAGCTCGCTGAGCAACTCTGAGCTTTTTTATGAGACCCTTTGTAAGAGACCACGTCTCTGATCCATATATCATCACTGGTAACACACATTGACTAAAAACTTTAGTCTTAAGGCACTGAGGTATTTTGGATGAGAAGATGTTGCGCAGTTTCCCGAACGCTGCCCAGCCGAGTTGGATTCGTCGATTGACCTCTCTCTCAAAGTTGGACCTACCTAACCGGACTACCTGTCCCAGGTAAATGTATTCGTCGACAACTTCAAGAGTAGAGTTCCCAACGGTGAGTGCGGTGGGTACGACATGGACTTTAGACATTATTTTCGTTTTGTCCATGTTCATTTTAAGGCCCACTTGTTGAGATACTCTGTTGAGGTCACCGAGCATTCGTCCTAGATCTTCCAGCGACTCCGCCACGACCACAATGTCGTCGGCAAATCGAAGGTGAGTGATGTATTCGCCATTGATGTTGATGCCAAGTCCTTGCTGTTTATATAGTGACTTGTAAAATGGCGTAAGGTGTTCATTGATATAGATTTTGTGATCACCCAATACGGCAATATCTGAGGTGGTGATTCCCTTCCTTTTGCGCACAGCCGAGATAATAGTGTCCTTTACCAGCGTGGACTTCAATTTGGCAATAATGTTCCTGGGCTTCCCTTTCACGTAGATAGGGACACGATGGATGTTGACAATATCATCATTAGATAGTGGAACTCCAAGTACTGTGGCAATTGTAACTAAGTACTGCGAGACATTTTCATTGTTTTTTTCGGGAATACCAGATATTTCTAGGTTACACAAGCGTTCGCGTTGCTGTTGAAATATTACTTCTGTTTGGAGTTTCGCTAATTGCTGTTTAGTATCCGAGAGATATTCCTGCTTGACTTGAATATTTGACATATCCGACGAAATCCTATTAATGTTCGATTTAAGATTTTCTTGTTCTTTGAAATGAAACTCCATGGAATGAGTTAATATGTTTAAGTCATTCCGTATTTGAACGTTTTCTTGGATTAAATTCTCTGTAGTAATTTTGATGGATGATATTTGTTTTTTTATATCATAAATGTCTGTACGCATACCTTTCATATCAGTGTCATGTGCGTTCCTGAAATCTTGCAAGAAAGCCATCATTTCGGAACGAAAATCCGCAATTTCCTGTCTTAAGTCACAGTCAGGTTGTTTACGCTTACGTGTTGACGTCAACGATTCCAGAGACGTTGAATCTAGTCTCGTTAAGTTTGACTTGGAGCTAATGTAATTAGTTCCTGATGCATCATTTTCTGACATATTATTATCCTTAGCACTCATTATTGCAATAAAGGTATGCAATAAAAATAAATGAGCGAATGAGACAAAAAATCGGAGCCTTTCTCTGTTTCTCGAAGAGGAGCGGAGCCGTTACCGCGCTGTGATATGGCTGTGGATACGGCGTCACACACACAAATAAAACTATGCACTTTAAGTGAGAATGAAGCTTATCACTTCTTAATTTGAGTTCAGTATTTAATGTCACAACTTCGTAATATTTAATAATATTTTAAAAAATTAGTGTAATAAGCGCACGTCTGCTCTGTGCAACTGCCCGCACTAAGTCTCACTTCACCCTTTATGTTTGTCGATGATCTCAAAATACTTAAAGTTATTGAGTCACCAGATAATACTAAACTGTTACAGAAGGACCTAGATCAACTCCATTTGTGGTGTAAAAATAACGGTATGCAGCTAAACCCATTTAATGCCAACACATTAAAATTACACGTAAAGTCAAAATAATTCCATCAAATTACAGCGTGGAAGGCTTAAAATTACAAGAAGTGGATTGTATCAGAGATCTAGGAGTTATTATTGACAAGAAATTAACGTTTCTATCACAAAGCAATCACTGTAGTGACCAAATTGACTTCTTTGATAACACTTTCCTTCGTTTTAAATATAAAATAAAAAGTAGTCTCCTCATGTATACGTGATGTACACAAAGGTTGTTAACCCTAGTTAATGTTTATTTACTACATGGTACGCTTCGTTTTAATTTTTGGACTTCATTTATTTTTTCTGCCTTTTGCTTTTTTGTTTTGTATAATTTTCCACATTTTCTCTTTTTTTTATATAACTGCTCACAGCGCATATAATTGGTTATGCATTTAAAATAAAACTCCTAGAATGTCTATTTATTAAGTATAAAATGTAATAGCTGTTAGCAAACCTGAATAAATAAATAAATAAATAAATTAGTGTGAATATTATTAAATGTTATAATTGTGAAGAAATTATATCACCGTCACGCCTATATTTCCCAAGCGGGGGTGGCAGAGGTGTACTGAATACACCCACGTGTCGCCGACGATGTTAGGTCCCATGTAAAAGGGGGCGAGCCTATTGCCATATACCGGGCACAATTCCAGACTTCGGACTCGTACTGGGAAGTTTTCGTTAGAAAAACTACATTTGTCCGACTTAGGATTTGAACCCAGGACCTCGTGATCACAAAGCGATGCGCTTTGCCACCAGACTAACGAGGCAGTAAGAAATTATATCATTAAATAAAACAAAAAATATGTATAAGATTCGATTAGATATCAAGAATTTGTATGTGTGTGAATAAAATGGAGCCAACAAACAAATAGGTACTGCAAGTTAAGCTTATAAAAATGATGCAGTGAGAAATTTTTCCCGCTTCCAACAATCTTCTAAAATGCAGACGATCCAGCATTGACCCGTAGACTGGGCGACCTCAAATAAATCTATCAGTACAGGCAAACGAACGAAATCCGACGCAGTTAAACTAATATATAGTGTTCCAGTACAACTCTAATGCCGATTATACGGCCCGCATTATACGAGAAATGGCTTCATTCTTGAGAAACTTAGTACCTAGAAGGTTCGTATATGTGAAGTACTTTTCGTAAATATGTAAAAATGACAGTCTGGTCTCAGAGATGACAGTATTTTGAGAGAGTTCAACTCATTGAGTAACTATTGGAGTACTCATTGAGTACAAAAGCTTCATATTGTAGAGTATTCAACGTGTATTAATGACGCAAGACAAAGAATAAGACACCACAATCAGATTTATCTATCTATCTATCTATCTATAACCTCACGCCAGATCCCTTGCGGGGTAGGCAGAGAGTACAGAGTTCCAACGGGTTCTTTCCTTACAAACCTCTCTGGCTTCCTCCACTCTCATAGTTCGTCTCATACACGCTCGCCGGTTACGACGACGACGATGAGGTTGACATCTTCGGCAACTCTTTTATTAAATTTAAATCCTTGATAAATGGAACTTAAATAATATTTTTAATTTTTAATTGTTTAACTCATTTAATTTTTAATTCTTATGTAGCAATTATTATTCAATGTAATGTAATGTAATTTCAAAAATTTATCTTTACTTGACCTTATGTATTCCAATAATATAATTAATCATTTCGAATTTTATTTATGACGACGCTGTACACATCTGTAAAATTTTTAATTGTTTAATTCATTTAATTTTTAATTCTTATGTAGCAATTATTATTCAATGTAATGTAATGTAATTTCAAAAATTTATCTTTACTTGACCTTATTCCAATAATATAATTAATCATTTCGAATTTTATTTATGACAACGCTGTACACATCTGTAAAAACGGTACATGCTGCCCAGGACATCATGATCTACTATTGTATAAACAATGTGTGTAACTGTTGTCTATGTGTCTTATTAAATAAAAAAATAAATAGAAAATATAAAAAAATAATTATTTCCCTCAAATCTGATGCAAAATTCAAATAGCGCTGTCTAGTGACTACCTCACACACTGCAACAATACTCCTTGTCTATGTGCTATCAGTAACATTTTGTGGAACTATTTTGATTTGTGGTGAAAAAATATTTATTCACACACAGCACAGATCTGAGAGATCTGTGGCGCCATCTGTGTACGGTATAGGACATAAATTGGATCAGATTGTCGATTAATTCTTTTATTTTTATATAGTTTGAATGAAAATTAAATGTTATTAATTTAATTAGGCAATTTTTTTAAGAAAGTGCACTTTTTAAGAAAGTATTTTTATGGACTGCCTCGTTGAACAAGTAGGTACCGTATAATGCGTTTAGAGATCGCGGAGGATCTCGTATAGATTGTAGGGCGAGCAAAATGTAATTTTTCTATAGAAAATTTCCCAGTATCAATCCGGAGTCCGAAGTTGTGCCCGGTATAATAACAATAGCCCCTATTACATTGGCACCTTACATTCCCAGCACATAGTACACCTCTTAGCCACTCCCGCTTGGGGAATGTAGGCGTCCCGGTGTGTGTGAATTTTTTATACAGAAATAATTGAATATCAACGTTATTCATTTAAATTGTAAAATATATAAAAATAAACATCGTCACATCGGTATTCCCCAAGGTCGAATGTAAGGTTTCATGCGATAGGGGGCAAGCCTAATGCCATTATGTCGGGCACAATGCCAGTTGACACTGGAAATATTTCGAACTTAGGACCTCGTGATCGCTACGCGCATTATTCGCCAATAGACTCATGAGGTATAGGTATCTATTTAGAAGCTTTTGTGTTCGTATGTCTATGTGTCTTTCTGGTTCAACTCTTGTAATTTATTTCCAAGCACTTCGGGTATTTTTTTTTTTTTTTTTTTTTATTAAGATATCCAATAGCGTTTGACAATAGAAAGCATGTATCCGACTGAGCTGATATTTAGCATACGTATGTAAGTTCGGTGACAATGTAATAATATAGTACATACTATGGACCCAGTTCCAGAACAGTATTTTGATAGGGTTTAAAGGTGGCCGTGGGAACATGTCAACTACACTACATAACCACCTCGTGTTTAGGCTTGTTAGATTGGTATTAACAAGTTCTGTACAACCAAATGATGTTTAGGGACTGATGATAATGTGGCAAGGTGACCAACGGAACCACCCAAATACTAAACATACCCGTTTGAGCTCGTTCGATTTGTCTTCACGAGTTCTGTAGACCCTAATGGTGTCCAGGATCTGATGATGGAACCGAAGAGTGGCCAACGGAACTACCCAACTACTCAACATAATCCCAACGTGTTTGGGTTTGTTGGATTTGTCTTGACGAGTTCTGTAGACCTGGATGATGTCGAGGGTCTGATAATGGAGCTGGAGGGTAGCCAATAGAACTTCTCAATTACTGAACATAATCCTGCAGTGTTTGGACTTGTTGCATTTGTATTGACGAGTTTTATAAATCCGGACGCTGTCTCGGGTCTGATGATGAAGTCGAGAGGTGGCCAACGGAACTACCCAACTACTTAACATAGCCCCGCCGTGTTTGGGCTCGTTGGATTTGCCTTGACGAGTTCTATAGACTCTGATGATATTCAGGGTCTGATGATGGAACCAAAAGTGGCCAAAAGAACTACCCAACTACTTAACATAGCCCGCCGTGTTTGGGCTCATTGGGTATGTCTTGACGATTTCTCTAGACCCGACGGAACTACAATTGGGCGCTGAAACTGGCCGAAACTTAACCCGGTACGAAACCTTCAGAGCGCGAGTCCTACTTGCACTGGTCCAGTTATTTTAAAGAACTTAGATATGTAAATTTACCACAAATCCAGTATTGAGGAATAATGATAAGACGTGTAATTAAAATGCTGCATTGCCTTTAATTATGGTTTGATGTATTTAAAACAGCGGATCAAGGGAACCTTTGGAATGAGTTAAAGCAAGTTTACCTTTATTAATACTAAACCCCGCCATAACATCAGATTTGATAGACCACAAATCCTCGTGAAAGAACACCGATTCCTACCAAGGATGGTTCGCGAGGCTATTGAAATTAAAAAATATCCTAATTTCAATAGAGAAGATGGCTGGGTGCTTACATCGTCTTGGGATCCAGTAATTAATATAATCAAATCTAAAACCAAGCATAACACTGCAAGACCTCAAAACACCGTGAGCTCATTCTGCGTAGATCGGACCAACAAAAACAAAAATAATTAAGAAGTTTGAGGGTACCCCGGAACAACTATGCCTTTTGGACGTCTAACACCTCAGTCCTTCCCTTGACCATGGGTGCTGCAAAGCACTCGAAACGTCGGGAACTTAAAAATCAAAATAAACCGCGATAAAATCCGAAATAATAGTTTTATTTCATGTGTAATATTCGCGTAAATCTAAGAACTCAGTTTATTAAAACTATTATTATTATGTTTTTTTAGTACTTTATGAATTCATTTTTTATAAGAGCTGGTAATATTTAAATGCAGTCGAATATTTAAATGCCTCAAGCAAGATCATCGGGAGTCTAAATTGTAAATTTTGGGTGTTCTGTGGTTTTTATAATTATAGATCATAAAGCAAGCAGTTGAAACAACTAGAAGATCATATTAATAACTGTATTCTACTATCATCTTCTCGGAATACTGTAACATATTTTAAAATATACTTATTTCTTAGATTTACTCGAATATGACACATGAAAAAATACTATTTTTCGGATTTTATCGCTGTTACCATCTGTCCAGACCATCTGTCAAGAGTCACATCCCTTTACAAAATGCGGGAGTATACAAGCTTGATTGTGAATGTGGTCTCTCTTATATAGGACAAACAAAAAGACTGGTAAAAACTCGGGTTAAAGAACACATAGCTGACCTAAAACACCGTCGCTCAAAGAAATCTGCAGTCTGTGAACATGTCCTTGACCGCACCCGCCATAACAACAGATTTGATAGACCACAAATCCTCGTGAAAGAACACCGATTTGTACCAAGGATGGTTCGCGAGGCTATTGAAATTAAAAAAAACATCCTAATTTCAATAGAGAAGATGGCTGGGTGCTTTCATCGACTTGGGATCCGGTAATTAATATAATCAAATCCAAAACCAAGCATAATACTACAAGACCTCAAAACACCGTGAGCTCGGAGCGTAGATCGGACCAACAAAAATAATTAAGAAATTTGAGGGTACCCCACAACAACTATGCCTTTTGGACGTCTAACACCGTGACAATGGGTGCTGCAAAACACTCGAAACATCGGGAAAATAAAAATCAAAAATAAACCGTGATAAAATCCGAAAAATAGTTGTATTTCATATTTTAAAATATTTCGGTCTTGTGTTTATGTTGTATACTATACTTTATATTCTCGGGCAGTGCCCCAAGAGACAGACAGTTATAAAAATACACGAACAAAAAATATTACAGATAAAATCCGAAACACTATTCGCTGTATTACGTCGGCAATTTCAAAGAACGTTGAGAATTCATTACATTCAATAATAGATCAAAGGGAGAAAGAATCGTTAAAACGGAATCCAATTATCTGAATATTGAATGCAAATTGTCTATATTGTAGAACTAGTGAAGCAACGCGGCCTCATTCGGTTTTTTGATATTATTTTTCACAAGGGTCGACATTATTACAAGCTTTTATTTAACTAGCTTGTTCGTATGCATATCTTTCATCTAAATGCAGAATCATTAATAAAATAATACAAGGTGTAACATAATAAACACAAGATCTGAAAGTAGTTTGTTCTAAATCGGTAACTGAATTGATATCAACAATTTTTAATGTATCTTACATTTTTTTTAAATTTGCAAAAAAATATTTTACTCCTTCAGTGTGTATAATATTCAAAATTATTCTTAATTCATAGCAATAAGGAGATTTCAAATGCATTCCTAAAACGTATTTCTCAACACGCTTAAAAAAGGGCAAAATCCTTTAAATTTGGAAATTTGTTTTTCGTTTTGAATTTATAAAGCAATTCAAACTCTAATCGGGGTGTCTGAGGTCTTGCGTTATTGAAGTGACACCTTGTATATGACATTAATTTTTATTCTGACATTGACTGTCTCGTTGGTATACTCACTAATAATGCGCGTTGCTATCACTCAACTCTATGATCTAGTGGGTCCGCCAAAACACACAAAATGTCTTCCAAAAAAAAAGGACTCGACTGCCTCGTTGGGCTACTCACGAATAATCTCAAGTTACTCAAATCAAATCAAATGTTTTTTTATTCATGTAGACCAAGAGGCACTTATGAATAGTCAACATAAGAAAATTATTGATTACTAAAGACTCTACCACCCGTTCTGAAACTCATTCCTGTGGAGAAGAAGGGCAAGAAACTCCACGGTTACTCTTTTTTAAATGAGAGTTTCTTCTTGTATCTTTTTGTTTATATTGCATTCATAGAGTATGGGAGAACAATCCAGAACGAGCTAAATAGATATGCATAAGTATAGATTAATCATAAGTGTACTTAGATTCATGGTAACAGTCAGTGTCTACATAGTCCTCTCATTTACAAAATAGGATATTTGTAAAGGTATATAATAAAAACTATAATAATAAGAGAAACGGTTACTATAAAATATGTAAAGAGTGGACTGACGATCTTGTGAGGATCGCAGAAAGTCGTTGGATGCAGGTGGCATCGGACCGGCTGCGCTGGATAGCGATTGGGGAGGCCTATGTTTAGCAGTGGACAAATATAGGCTGATATGATGATGATGATGTAAAGAGTGCATACAAAATAATTGGTTATAGTTCCAGTGTGATGCCGAACGATACAAAATTCAAGAGTAGTACGGTACATGTTTAATTAGTCAAAGAATAGAGGACGGACCAGTCCCCACCAGCAGCACCCGTTCACGAGTATGACTTGAGAAGCAGCCATCACTCTCCTCGACCATAATAGTGGGAAGAGAGTGGCCCGCTCCACAGAGCCGCTACTATCACGCAACTCTTTGATATAGTTGGCGGAGCGACTCAAGCTACTCGTATTAACTACTTCACTAAGCCTTCAGAACACACAAACACACACAATGTCTTACAAAAAATTTTACTCGACTGCCTCGTTCGTGGCGAATAATACGCGTTGCGATCACGAAGTCCTGAGTTCGAATCATATATCAGACAAATGTAGATTTTCTATCGAAAATCTCCCAGTATCAGTCCGGAGTCCGAAACTGTGCCCGGTATATGGCAAAAGGCTTGCCGTCTACTACATGGGAACATCCTTGGCGAAAAGTGAGTACACATAGTACACCTCTGCCACTCCCGCTTGGGGAATATAGGCATGACGGGATTTATTTCTTTTATTTCTGCTAATCTAACTTTAAATAACGATAACTTTCATTGTAATAATAAATTGATTAGTGATTAGTCCATTTTTTGTAATGAATTGTTAATGATGAGCTTTCTGAAACTGAGTGTGTTTATGTGTGTGTCTTTTTGGCTAAATATTTGTAATGCAATTTTCATGCAAAAAAAACAAAACAAACATATAAAACAAAATTTAAATATACCTGTTTAAAAGCAAGCTGTTATATCAAAATCACGATGTAGATATCTTGCTAAGTTGAGGAGTTCTTACGGCTTCTTTCCGACTCCATCATTAGGCTCTGGACACCATCCGGGTATAGAGTACTCATCAAGACAAATCCAACGAGTCCAAACACGGCGAGGTTATATTGAGTAGTTAGGTGGATCCATTGGCCATCTTTTAGCTTCATAATTAGACTCTGAACACTACCTGGTTGTATAGTACTTGTCAATACCAACCTAAAAAGCTTAAACATGAGTGAGTTACGTTGTATATTTCACATGTTGATATGGCCACCTTCCGATCCATTATCAGACCAGCTCCATAGTACCATATTATGACATTGTCATCATCTTTACATTCATATGCCAAAGGACATTGTCCAGAATTGCCCCAGAACCAACAAACATTTGATCTATGCCATCATTATTTATATATTTTATTAAAATAAGGGCAAATATCCGTATCTAACGGACAATTTGCATTCTAAAACGTATAAGTTAAAGTATTGTAAGCACTTATATCGAAGTCGTTGACATCTTTACTGAATGTAAACACACAATATAACGTCATATGGTTAATGGCTACTGAATTATACCCTCAAAATCTAATACTTTTTGTGCAATAATGCGATTCCCTTGTTTGTCCGTTTAATAATAAATGCCTTAAGTGATTTGAAATCATACAAGTATTTTTTCAATGCTGTTAGTTCTGGGGCAAATCATGTATGGGCGCAGAACAATGTCCTTTTCAATCGGATGCCCGAAAGTGCTTGAAAATTGGATCACAAGATTTGAACCGGAAAGACAGACAGACAGACATACGAACATTGCAAGTTAAATAAAAGCTTGTAAAAATTACATTATCAATTGTCAAAGGTAATTTTTAAATTTTCGGTTAATAAAATAAAAAAATCAAAAAGGTGAAGAGACACGTACAGACAGATTCTTTAAAAAATAGCTGTAGATAAGTCTACCACTAATTGTCTTTATCCCTTCAGGGGAGGATTTGTACATCGGTTTTCAGATATAAACGAAAACCACTGCAATATCTTAATTGATTCCCAAGAACTAAAGTATTTTTGTAAATAATTTTTATACAAAAGGGACTATAAATTTTGACGTCAGATTTATTTATTTATTTAATACTTTACGCATAACTGTGCGACCGCGGTGTTCTTACCGATTACCAAGGTTAAGCAGCGGTCGACTCGGTTGGCCTGAGATGGGTGACCGTTGTGGTTATATTTTTATTTTATTATTATATTTAATAGGGTTGTAAATTCTACGTAGCTATCTATCATCCTTGTAGCCGGCTTGATAAGTTTAACCGGCCACAAACCTGCCTCCACCAATCCTCACTGGGACCGCGTGGTGGAGTATGCCCTAATCTATCTCACATGGATTTGTGAGAGAAGGCCCAGCCATGGGTTAGTATAACCTATCTGTATAAGCGATAAGTATGTATCATCAGATGCCTTGTGAGGTAGGTAGAGATTACAGTTCCAACCGATTCTTTTCGTGACAAAGCATTGGGGGGATCGGAGAGAACATGTCGCGGCCGGCGGTGGCGGCAGGGGTCGGGGGGGACGGCAGGGGTCGGGGGGGGGGGGATAAAGATGCTTGACTTAAACTTCAGATGAATTACGGTCTATTTGGTCATGGTAAGATAGTCTAGGTCTTCCCCGGTACTTACATTCTTCCACTTTCGAGTTTGTTCTGACATTCTTGCTATATGTCTGTACCATCAGAGCATAGCCTTGCTCATGTTTACACAGAAAAAGATACCATTTTGAGAGGTATTATATTTTGAGAGATTAACTATAGCAGTAATTAGAAATTAAGCCATGGATTAAACAAAATTCATTACTTAAAATTCTCAGAAAATTAAAATGCAAAGTTTTCAGAAAATTTGATTAACTGTTTTCTCTATTAATTATTCATTTTCGGTGCATCGCCATCTATCGGGGTAAGTCGTAAACCATTAAATTATATAAAACTATTTTCATGACAAATATACAATATTTGTCCCAACAGTATTAGCATGCTGATTGTCGCTATATTTTTCGAAGTTACTGATATTCTTTTAACATATAATAGATTTTTATATATAAGTTGCGAGAAAACAGTTAGAATATTTATCTCTTTGAATTTTTTTCTAAGCGAAGATCTAGGTGCCAAATTATAAATTGCACAAATAGCCCTTTTTTGAAGGACGAAGATGGTATTCAGTTCAGCAGAACATCCCCAAAGCAGTATGTCATATTACATAATGCTATGGAAATAAGCGAAATAACGCTCAAATATATATAGCTTTCTAGTACTGCGATTTTTATAGCTATCATCAATGGGATGCCACAAGCGGTTATCTATCTCTTACTGACCGATTCAACGATGCTTAACCTTAGCGACCTTTAAGAGCGCCTCCTTATCATGTATTATGGAAACCATTTCCTTTCCGATTTTCACCTTTCCATAGCAATCGAGTACTTCCCATTTTCATACTAAACACGAACAATTTTCATAAAAACAACAATATCTATAACATTTTACATGACATTATGAAAAGTAATGAATATTTTATTCGTAACATACTGCTATTAAGGTACACGTGATATGTGAAAGTGTCATTTGCAGAGGCAATTTAAGAGGATAACGACTATCACGTTTTGGGTCTAGGGGCGGAGATTACATGCTATTTAGTGAATCCATGTCGCATTACACAAGTATAAATGTATAACAGTAAGGCAACTACAAGAAATTACGCACCAGAACCAACATACGCCGCTGAAGTCAAAGTAAAAAATTATTTAATTGTTTAGGCCAATACAAGAGTGGCACAAAGTGCCATGGAGCGAACCATGTTGGGCATCTTCCTTGCCGTCCGAATACCTAACATAGAAATCCGTGGGCGGACGAAAGTTTAAGATGTTGGTACACGGATCACGAGGTTAAAGTGGAGATGGGCAGGACATTTGATGAGGCGAGATGGCAGCAGGTGGACCAAGGCTGTAACAGAGTGGTGGCCCCAAAAAAGGGCGCAGGCCTAGAGGCAGACCATCAGCCAGATGGAGTGATGACATCGTGAAGGTGGCCGGAAAATTGTTGAATAGGCTAGCACATGACCGGAACAACAGTAGGTAGATACAGGCTGATTGATGATGATGATGATTATGAATTCAAGAGCACTTACAAACGAAAAAATTATTACATTTTTACATTTACCACGGGTTCGGAACGCTCCACTGAGAAGATCCGGCGAGAAACTCAGCAGGCTAGTCTCTTAACTTAATATGTTTGGCTTTCAGATAACCATTTTATTTTTCTTTTTCAAATTTGTATTATACAGCATTGTTTAATTTTGCTGATTGCTTAAACCCAAACTGTTTTATCGTCAAGATAATCCGAAATTTTGTGGTACCCATTCTTACATAGTCTAGTATTGATTGCCTTTTTAAACTTATTGATAAGCATATTTCGGATAGCTACGGGTAATTTGTTGTAGAAGCGTAGAAGAAGCTATAGGTGCGACAACCTAAGCCGAGGTCCTTGAGCTCGCCACCTTACCCTCTTGGTTGGAGCGTAGTTGTTTCATCCTCGCCCTCTTGCCAGGTGAATCTGTAAAGGCTGTATAGCCAACAGCGTAGATCGTTCACACATATTTACGACACAAAAACGGCGCTATAGGTGCACGAAAGTGCGACAAACATCACTTTGAAATTCACTTGATCTCTCTAGTGCCTGTAGCCAACTTGACTTCTATAGTCGTCAACACTAATAGACTAGACTAGGAATGACATTTTATACAAACCAACATTCACGTGGTCGGATCAATGCGCTATCGATTGCGATAAGAGAAAAGAAATAATTCGCTTGTTTCTTGGCAAAATGTAAATGTTGAGTAGGAGATCATTATCATAATCATCTAGCATGTTTGCCGTTGCCTGTACGGATGGCTTTAGTACGATCATGTGAAAGCGATGTGCATCCATAATACAGCGCATGCGTGGCAGTACCAATGGCATCATGAGAGCAATAGGTGAGCGTTGGGACTCGCTGATGCTTGACCGCTGGATACGATTCATCATCATCATCATCATCAGCCCGTGTCAGTCCACTGCTGGACGTAGGCCTCTCCTATGGATACGATTACATGTAGTCAACTAATCAATCAATCAATCATCTTAAGCAGCGGGGTGTTCTGACGCTCAAGTAATTCTTAATGCTAAAATATACTTACAATAATATTAATAAATGTATTACTGACCACATAACTAATTATGGATCAAGTATCTTTGTATATTATATTTTAGACTAAATTACAGTTAGGCTGGTAGCTAATCGTTGACTGTATCCTCTGGCAGTGTAAACAAAAAGGTTTGCATATCCGTATTTGAAACTTAAGAGTGTATAATCATCAAAAGTACGCCTTTATTGCAAAACCGTGTTTGCACAAAATTGTTTCGTTATCATGTTTCTGAAACGTGGTCTCTTACTATAGGTCTCATAAAATAGCTCAGAGTTGCTCAGCGAGCTATGTATAGAGCTATGCTCGGCGTTTCTTTACGTGATCGAAACAGGAATGAGGAGATTCGTAGAAGAACCAAGGTCACCGACATAGCTCTTAAGATTAGCAAGCTGAAGTGGCAATGGGCGGGCCACATAGCGCGAAGATCGGACGGGCGTTGGGGCAGAAAGATTCTAGAGTGGAGACCACGTATTGGCAAGCGCAGCGTGGGACGACCACCTGCCAGATGGACCGACAATCTTGTGAAAATAGCAGGAAGTCGTTGAATGCAGGTGGCATCGGACCGGTTACGCTGGAAAGCGATTGGGGAGGCCTATGTTCAGCAGTGGACAAGTATAGACTGAGATGATGATTATGATGATGATCATGTTTCTAAACGCATCGAAATGTTCACGTCTCTGGTTTTGTATGTTTTATAGACAGTTCCGATAAAACTGTCAATACGGGCGCGTGCGGCGAGAAGGAAGTCCGCCCAAAACATGTAATTTCTGTTTCGTAGATGTACTTGACTCTACCGGTGGACATATGTAACCTAACCAGTGCATCGGGTATAAAGTAGCAGAAGTCATCGAAGGTGAGAACAGGCAGGTACGCGTCCTCGTATCATACTTGCCGCAGCCTACTTCTAGAAAGGCGAACCGTAACTATCGTTCTATCGTACAGGCTGAAGCCTGTCCCAAGGGAAACGTGAAGCCACAAAACACCTCAGCATTGTGCGATTGCTCCAAGCATGGAAAGCATTGTTGATGTTTGAACGCTTATAGAATTCCTTATGTTATTTATATTGTAAGCTGTTCCAATCATATGCAGTAAGTTTGATTCTCCTGTAGCGTTGTCCATTTGTTTCAGTGCGTGAATTCTGTCTATTACTACGTATTTCGCCTACTGATTTGCATGTGTACTGTAACCATGTTTAGGTAATAGGAAGTGTAAGTGCGTCCAATTTATAGGGTTTTCAGTTTCCGAACTTTTAAAGCTTTCATTTGATAGCGTAGTATGTGTCGAGGTCAGATAATATTACGTTTAATATTTGGAGGTTAGACGATTTTTGGGTCTTGGTTTGCCGCGTATGTCTGTACTCTGTGGCTTTTAAGATTTTTTTTTAAGATACGCGGTCTCCTGCGATGCCGTGAGGTATGTATGTGGAACTTTAACCACAATAAAAACAGTTTTTAGGATTTATTTCAAATGTTAAATGTAAATAATAACTAAATTGTGTAAATATTACACATAAAGGATATACATATATTATATATATTAAACATACTCTTAAGAATACTTGATTTGTGAAATATCAACTCATGGCAACTCATGAAAAATAATGGCATCAACCACTATTTTCATTAAAAATTACATTTGAAATTATTAGAGAATTTTCATAGGATTCGAGCTGATTGTACGAAATGCGAACAAAAGTTTTTAGTAATCTGTATGAATAAAAAATGATAAATACACATTAATAACGACCAGAAAGAATAGTATAAAAAACATATTTTACAGTTTTAAGCTTATTGTTAAATAGATGTCACAGTTGTATTGTACTATAAGTACAATTGTGATTTGACTACGGCCGAGCAGTCCCGAGTTTTATCCCGGTACGGTACCTATCTTTATACCACCGAGACCCACAGTAACCACACAAAAATTTGTTAAATTCCTGATGTATTTAAGTCTAAGTTGCCATCTCGGACGTCCCCCGTTTTATAGGTGCTGCCAGAATACCAGCGCTGCACCATGATACAACGTTGTGATACAGCAAATATGCTGAGGCAGTATCCTGTTCAGCCTCACACAACCTCTGGCTTTTATGTTTTGTTTCTTTTCTTTTTTCTTTGTTATTTTTAGCATAGATATAGTACTCAGTACCTGATTTTTAGTACATTCTGCAGTTGTCTATGTGAGTGTGTGGTTGAATAAATGTATTTTTCTTTATTTCTTCTATATTGGCTAGTAGGTAATGTTCTAGTAATCATAATTTAGTCTTTACTGTTCCACTGGTGGGCAAAGCCTTTCTGGTGAAAGCACCTTGATTTGTGAGGGAAAGAATCTCTCTAGATTAGGGCATACTGCACCACGCGGACCCAAGCGGACTGGAAGAGGCAAGTTTGTGGCCACCTGCTTTTTGAACTTATAAAACCGCCTATAAACGGCTTCAAACTTGGCTGATCTCTTCTTAAACTATTAAATAGTCACTAGTTACTCGTAAATAGCTCTAAAATTTACACAACTCAAATACATAATTATTTGAGTTAGAACTCTAGTTCCCAAATTTCTCTTAACCTTTCTTTTTTATTGTCACTATTTTATTCGGCCAACGAGACGTATAACTGAACAATCGATTTTCAAATTTCCACGCAACGTAATACATGTTACACACCATCGAGCGAATGTGCATGATATTGTTCATCATAGCCTTAAACATAAACGAAATGAACGTAAAAGAGAATTTTACGCTTATGTGTGCTTGCCCGAAATTAAACTCATTTTTTAAGAAGCCCTAAACTTTTACAGTGCAATTCTTGTGTATACGGCTTTAACAATGTTTATATATTTTTATGGGAAAATTGAGTGTTATATTATGTTCTTTATTTCTTTTTACTAAGAAATTGAGTATGTTATGGGAGCTGGTGAAAAAATAATTAAAATGTTTAGATAAAAGTAAAGTACGTAGAATGTTAAGTTCTAAATCTACAAAAAAATTAAGAAACGAACACACCTATATTTCACAAGCTAGGTTTATAGAGGTACTCTATGCAACTACATTTTAGGTCCCGTTGTAGTAGAGGGCGAGTTCATTGCCTGTATAATAATAATAATTTTATTTAAAAAAATAACCTTTTTAAAAACAAGCTTTTATAGCAAAAATATAACGAATATATCTTGTTTAGTTGAGGAGTTCCTATAGCTTCCTTCCGGCTCCATCATCAGACCCTGGACAGCATCCGCGTCTAAAGTACTCGTCAAGACAAATCCAACGAGCCAAATCACGGCGGGGCTATATTGAGTACTTGTGTGGTCCCATTGCCCACCTTTCGGCTTCATCATCAGGCCCTGAACAGTATCTGGATGTATAGTACTGTTTAATAACAATCTAACAAGCCTAAACACGAGGGGGTTCGTTGTACAGTTCACTTGTTCCTATGGCCACCTTCCGACTACATCATCAGACCAGTTTCATGGTACTATATTATTGCATTGTCATCGGACATACGTATGTATTCAGCTCATTTGGATACCCAAGTGCTTGAAAAATGGATCACAAGATTTGAACCGGAAAGACAGACAGACTGACATATGAACATTGCAAATTATATAAAAGCTTGTAAAAAGCACTCTGTCCGACCTACTCTAGGATTAGGTACTTGGTATCACTAATGCTCGTTTATTTAACATGGTTCAACCTAACAGTATTATCAATTTTATTGTACAAAACTTTAGAGTACAATATTGTACAGAATCTTACATAAACGAAAGACGTTAGTTCGTGGTATTGTCTTTAGTAATTGGCTGAACGGGGCAATAATTACCTACGTCACAGTTCGAACTTAACTACGGGTACGTTAAAGCGGAACCGCTAAGTGATTCTAACTTTGACTGTATTCTGAAGCTTTGGCGGGTCCAGACTAACGTATGAGCCTATATTGTCCCATTGCTGAGAGAGATTAGGTCATACTGCATCATGCGGACCCAGTGCGGTTTGGTGAAGGCAGGTTTGTGGCTACCTGCAGTTCAAACTTATCAAGCCACCTATAAGACTTCCAACTTGACTTAACGACTACCACATTAAGTGATATCCAAGTCCAAAGGCTTAGCTGCTCCTATTGCCTATATAAGAGACTCAATATGTAAGTGCCCACTAACGATCAAGAAAGTAGGACGATATCAAGCCACGATCGATGGTATCCGACTTTAAGTTATTCGCAGACTTTGCAGGCTTCCCGCAACGCTCCCTAGGGACTTACACATCGCCGACTAAAGGAAACTAAAATATATAGACCAAGAGTATATAGCCACCAGACTCGCGTTGTAATAAAATAATAAATAAAATGAAATGATAAACATTTATTCGGCACAGCAGATAAAAAGAGAAATCCACATACATATTATAAAATAACAAAACAAAATAATCAAGCTACATTGAATTTACTTTTTTCAGCGTATTCAAGTTTAAAAATTATAATACGTATTTCTATAAAAAACTAATAATTAATGACTTAAATTAAGAAAAATATATGGACCTTTTAATGATTTTCTTTCTGAAAATATTATTTTATGTTTAATATATGCGAATATGAACCTTGAGTCAAGCATGCCAAAGTTTTTTGCCGAAGACTTAAAGCATTTAATGCTTTGTCCTAGAACAAGGTAATTATTACCGAGGTAGGTCCAGAAAGCAATGGCAAGATGACTTTGACTTGAGTGAAGCAGAATGGCCATTATTGATAGGGTGTAGAGATCGTTGAAGGCAAGAGGGGTACACCTCAGATTGGTAAGAAAATATAGCATTGGTCTGTCAGTTTTCAACTCTTAGTCAAAACCTTAGCTATTCATAAAATATTCTGAACGTTCTTAGAATATGATAAACAGAGACTAAGAAAGTTGTCCCTTGTGGTTGGTATATTCCGTGTTACCAAGGAAGGAGAATTCCATAATTTTTACAAGATTTTATTTAATGTTCGTATGTCTGTCTGTCTTTCCGGTTTAAATCTTGTGATCCATTGTACAAGCTTTTTCGTGTATTCGATTGAGCTGAAATTTGGCATATTTATCTAAATTCGGTGATAATGTAATAATATGGTACCATGAGGCTGGTCTGATGATGGAGCCGAGCATAAGAAATATACAACTTAACCTCCTCGTGCTAAGGCTTGTTACATTGGTATTGATGAGTACTATACAGCCAGAAAGTATTCAGGGTCTAATGATGAAGCCGACAAGTGCCCAATGGACCACCCAACTACTCAATATAAGTTCGCCGTGTTTGGACTCATTGAATTTATCTTGACAAGTACTTTAGACCTGGATGGTGTCCAGAGTCTGATGATGGAGCCGGAAGGAAGCCATAGGAACTCCTCAATTAAGCGAGATATCTTCCTCGTGTTTTTTTATAAAACCTTGATTTTAAAAAGGTATTTTTAATTAAAATGATTACCTTCTAGTAGATGCTGAAATACATGAGAATTAGGATTTGGTATCAGTTGAGTCGATTTTGCTGTAGGATAACTATAAAGCTTTCTTTGAAAATAAAAAACATGTGAGTCTATCGATAGATAGAGATACATATATCTCTATCTCCTCACGCCAAATCCCTTACGGAAAAGGCAGAGAGTACAGAGTTCCAACAACTCCTTTCCTCACATACCTCTTTCGCTTCCTCCACTCTCATGGTTCGGCTTATACACGCTCTCCGGTTACGAAGACTCACGACTTGGTCTCTCCCTTGACTCATGATCAGATAATGCAGGGTGTATTTGGTCATAGGAAGACATGGAGTGCGTAGGTCTCTCATAAGGTGGGCCGATGACCTGGTGAAGGTCGAAGGTAAAAGATGCATGCGTTCTGCAAAAAACCAGACGTTGTGGTGAACTTTGGGAACGTCTATGTTCTGCAGTGGACGAATTTTGGGTAATAATGGAGATAGTCTAATTCTTACCCAGTCCCTACGCCCTTCGTCTTTTACGTGTATATTTGTTTTGTCATTCTTTCTTCCGACTTTCTATCGAACTGCAGGAGCATACCATTTCCTATATTTACAACGATATTCTCTTTCATACCTACTTGAATCCTATTACAACATATTTCGTATGATTAGGTCTGAACATCTTTATATATAAAAGTAAAAACTAATTTTGGTTTTTTTTTTTAAGTAGCCTATTTCATTAACTAGGTAACTAAATACAATAAATTGATACGGTTCAAAATTATTATATATTTTATTCATTCATCGATTTCTCAACCTAACTCAACTCTTCGTGCCAACTGTATCAATTTGAGTGTTTTTATTTGCCACGTTGTATTTGTTGTAATATTTGCCACTTAAAAAAAATGGTTTTCAGAATCATTATATTAATACGTGAAGCAAAAACTTTGTACCCCTTTTTACGAAAATTACGCTGACGGTGGAGTATGAAACGACATATATATTTATATAGAGAAGGAGTGCAGAATGCTAATATTTTTTTTTAAATTATGCATAAAAATACATTAAATCAATAAAAAAAAACATTACACACACTACCATGAATTTGACACACACACGCAGATATACTTTTTTGTTTATTGTTAAAGTCTGTGGTCAAATTGAGAATAGATTAATATTGTTTGTCTTTAATATTATTTGTTTATAGTCTTACTGAATGTCAAACATAACCAGCAAACGATGAAAGAGTTTTTACAAAAAACATCGTTCACAGAGAAGTTTTGCATCATTAATTAAATTATCGAAATATGTATGTCAAGTTCAATGGACAGCATTTTCTTTATCGCATGGTGTAGCCTTGGCGAAATCTGTGATTATAGAAGTATAGTCTTTGACAATATAACCTTAATATTGTTCAAACTAATAATTTAAATTAATTATGGTCGAATTTCGACCAATGGGCGACCACTAGTAACTATAAATTATCTTTTTAGAATAACTAAAAAGCCAATTTATAGTTATACTAGACTGCCTCGTTGGTATAGTGGCGCATCGCTTTGTGTTCACAAGGTCCTGGGTTCAAATCCTAGGTAGGTTTGTTTAACGAACACTACCCAGTAAGAGTCTGGAATTGTGCCCCGTATATAGCAATAGGCTGGCCCCACATTACATGGGACCTAGCATCCTCGGAAAAAAGTGGGTGTACCCAGTACACCTCTGCCACCCCCGCTTGGGGAATATATGCGTGACGGTGTGTGAAAATAACTATGGAGGTGGAAACTGTAATTCAGCAATATAATAATATTAGCCCTGTTAATGAGAGGGTTTAGGCCATAGCTCACCACGCTGGCCCAGTGCGAGTTGGCGAACTTCATACACCTTCAAGAAACCCTTAGGCATGCAGATTTCCTTACGATGTTTCTTTCACCGTTAAAGCAAGTGATAATAAATTTATACTATGCACATGTTTTCGAAAATACAGAGGTGCGGTGGCTGTTCCAGTCCAACGTCTAACCACTAGGCTATTACTGCTATTCAGAAATATAGTCGTGGAAATTGAGGATGTAAAAGTACGTCGAGTCTTGGTGTATTTAACATCATTATTATAGCCTGTATCTACCCACTGGCGAGTTTAAGCCTGTCCTCTATCTGACCATTCGTTCCGGTCTTGTGCCAATCTATTTCACCATTTGCCAGCCACTCTCACGATGTCATCGCTCCATCTAGCTGATGGTCTGCCTATGAGTCTGCGTCCCGTTCTGGGTTACTACTCTTCTTCACGCCTCATCAAGTATCCTGCCCATCTCCACTTTAACCTTGGTCTATTACTAGTAGGTATATGGGGAACAAATTTTTCCGCCAAATCATATAACAAAGCAAATCAATATAATATCCCGGATACGGGTATCTGAAATCACGTTTGAGGAAAGTTTTACCAATTCTCATGGGAAAGGACGTAGAAGAGCTTTTTGATTTGAGGTAAATAAACTTCCTCCTTCGTTTGTAGGCGTACAGTATGCGGGACAATCTCAAGGTCCTGGGTTCAAAACCAAGGTCGAACACGTGTAGATTTTCTATCAATTTCCAGTACCTGTTCGGAGTCTGCAATTGTGCTTCCTATTATATTGGGACTTAATATTGTCGGCGAAAAGTGGATGTACCCTATACCCTCGTGGCGTATAATGTTACGTTTGTAAAACGTCAACTTATCCCACTCCCGATTGGGGAATATAGGCGTGACGGTGTTTCATTTTAACCATCGAAGATACAGACGATAATAGGCCCTTCTATTTTCGAAATACAGTCGAATTGAATACTTCTTTATTTAGTCGGTTAAGGTAATGAAACTCAAAACAATGAGGCGTTAATGAAATCACAAGCAATTTGAAACAACGCAGAACGATGGTCATCCACCAAATGAAGCTCTGGAATACATAAATAATGTTATCGAACCAAGCAAGTCACGCTCCAGATCATGAGCGTAGAAATTAAAGTTTCCAGCTACGTCATAGGGTCGTGGTACATTGAGTACGCATTAATATTGTAATTAATTTCAAATACCAATCCAACAAGCCTTAACACGAGGGCGTTACGTTGCATATTTCACATGTTCCTATGGCCTCTTTCCGACTCCATCATCAGACCAGCACCGTGGTATCATATAATAATGCTGCTGTACCAATCGCTCGGGATAAGCGATCGCATGCCAACCCGCAGGAGGGACGAAAAGGCCGAGAGAAGTCTCCAGGATATAATCACCTCGCTGAAGGAGATAGATCCCGACGACGTGCCCGCCTTCGTGGCGAAGCAGCTGCACAGGCTGCCCCCGTCACATTCGACCACCTCGATGTCACCAGGCTACTGAAGGACATAAACACCCTGAAGTCTAGTCTGGCCGAGGCTCAATTCAGGTTGGAGGCTTCGGAAACTACCATCCGCGAGGTACGGGAAGAGGTTGCGTCATTGCTTGGCGCTAGCCCGGAAAGTAGGTCCCACGAGGTCTCTAATGTGAACGTTCGTCGCGGGGCGCAAAATGCATCCGTCGGCAGTTTTGAGTCGGCCGATGAGTCGGCGACTGTTGCTATGGCCCCACGCGATGCACCGCGCCTTGCCACCCGCAGTATACCGCGCCCCACCGCCAGCTCCGCTGCCCCGCCGGTAACGTCAAATGTAAACACGGCTTCTCCTGGTCGTGATTACACCGCTGCTTCCGCCCGCGCCTTCATGAGACCTTCATGAGCGAGGACTTCTGGCCGAGGGGTGTCGTATTCAGAAGATTTCGTGGAAGAGGCACCCCTGTATATCGGAACATGTCACCGATATTACATGTTATTTAGATTATAAGTTCAATATATTATTATATGTATGTTAGTCTGTAAGGTATATATTCTATGGGCCAGTAAGTTGTATAAAAATATTTTTGTCAATTTCTTTCGCCTGTCAATTTCGGTGTTTAAAACAAAACCCACGGGCCTAAACCAAGTGGATTTCGTTATGGGGGCTTTGTTCGGTAGATTCCGACGAGACGTCTTCCTGCAAAAATCCGCTAATCTCTGTGCAGAAACTTTTAAATCAGGATATTTTAATATGAATTCGTCGTACAGTTTTTTGCCGTACATCTTTCCATCTGTTTAAAGTTTAGTGGTATAAAAATATGTACCCATGATAAAGAGGTTCATATCGTCATTCCATTTCATGCGTACTCTGGGTTTACCGGCTTTGGTGGTCGCAGGTTGAGTGGCGAGTGCCGCCTGCGAAACATCCTCGGCTGGAGTGACTGAACTGCTTCTATTGTCCTGTCCATCTGTAATGTCAGCTGTAATCCTTGAGAACATTTCCCTACCCCCTGCGTCCCCGACTCCTGCCCAGCCGTCCGTTCGGGAGTCACTGGCTGGCATGCTGTCACGTCCGTGGCCAGCTGCAGACGTGCCCCGACGATCACCCTCGGGCAAAATTATTAAAGTGAAACTTTTATTAGATCGTTACAAACTTTTTGGTCTGTGTGTTGCATGTCGCGTGACGGTCGGCCGCGGAGTAGGGATAAAGTGAAAGGCGCTCGCCTCGCTTGGTGAGTAAACGTAGGTTTTATATCAAATAATTAAGACTGATAAAGCGATTTTTATACCCTTAATGGAATGAAATGTTTAGTTTAATGTCTATAATGTGAAAAAAAGTTTACTTTAACCGTGGTTTTATGAAACCACACAAGGATTTTATTATTAATAAAATGCAATAGCATTGTCAACGAAATTAGTTCCGTATTGGAAATTTCAGCTCAATCGGCTACCGGGATCAAATGGATCACTAGATTTAAATCGGAAAGACAATTAGACGGACGGACAGACGGGCAGATGTACGAATATTGCAAGTTAAATTCTTCTTCTTCTTATTCGCTTCACTCTTGACAGTGGTCGTGGTCACGATGAGGTTTAGTTACTGGAGGTTGATGTAGCTCGCCTTACGATATCTCTCATTTGAGATTCTGGTGCACTTGATCAAAGCATCTCCCACTACGGACTTAATTTGGTCTATCTACCGCATAAGTGACCTCCCACGTGGTCTAGTTCCTTCTACTTTCCCTTGCACAACCAGATGCTCTATGGAGTCTGGTTGTGCAGGGCTGTTACGCCTCGAGGCATGACCGAAAAATTTAAATAAAAGCTTGTAAAAATGAGCGCTGAACTGGAATTTTGTCTGATATAATGGCGTTAAGGTCGACTGATATTTCATTTAAATCTAACATCATCATCCATATGTGAGTGTACACAGTGTACTTCTGGCACACTCGCTTGGGGAACCCGCGGTTTTTAATACACACGGAAGAACCAGTAGAAACATGGCTTTTCTTCCAAGTATCATTCTGAACGAATAAGGAATAAAAATACTGATTACACAGGCAGACAGGCCCTACCATCAGATTAGAGGACCTTGGCACCAAATATAACTACCATACATGTCGGAGTGTTTATGGAAATAATTTAATGTATGAATGATGCATGATGTAAAACAAAACGCATGAAGCGGGAAGTGAAACGGAATGTATAAGGAGTGAAAGGGATGGACGACTAGGTGTGAGAGAGAGAAGAAATTTTTTTTTTTTTTTTTAAACATAGCCCCACATTAGGATTTATTCCTGTGCCGTGGGTGCGTTTACAAACATGAAAATTCACAAACAAATACCCAGACCGGAACAAATAATTGTGGATCACACAAAGATTTGTCCCGTGCGGGAATCGAACCCGCGACTATTCGACACAGTGGGCGGAGCCGCTCAAGCTCTTAACCACTGCGCTAAATCGTCCGTCCGTAAAAATTAACAAAAGATGAGAGATTTTTGGGTAACGACGGTAATTGACAGTTAAAAAAAAAAAGATGATAAAATTTGGAAAGCAGTACAAGCTTATTAAAATAGAAACAACGTTTTATTTTTACATACATATAACTCTATGTGTGTTCCGTACCGTTTACACATACGCACGTGTGTACGGTACATAAACAAAAGTATGGCAGCCAAATGTGGGCACGTTTTATCAGTAGGTAGGTCGGGTAAGGCCTCCCCATGTATTTAGTTGTTTCAAACCTACAAACTCCCTCGTTATTACAAACTCAGTAAACATATTATTCTATTAATACGACTTAAATAGTCGTAACAAGTGTTAAAACTACCCAACTACGGAACGTTGGTGGAGTTAATATTTAAAGCTTCAAAACTTTAGTCAGCATTCAAGCGATTTTATTACTTTCCACGAAATAGCTAGGAGCAGTTTCGCCTGCAGTTTTATAGTAAAATGTTACACTTTTATTTTTTGATGTATAAACATTTTTGTCAATAGAAGTCTTATGGTTTCGGGTAGGTACTTGTTAGGTTGTTTGGATTAGTCGGACCGTATTTATACAAAAATACTTAATTTGTTTCTTTACAGAATTTACAGAAGAAGGAAGCTGCACTGCAAGTCACTAAAAAAAGTCTTAAAAAACTATAGCGACGGCTTGGTGTAGTTGTTCGAGCGTAGGGCTTTGTGCTTACTGAGTCCAGAAACCCAGGTTTTTATCATAAAACGGAAACAATTTTTGGGCAATATTTTGGACGTTCAGGATGTTTCTGTACGTGATTATCATGTTTGTAAACGAACCCATTAATTTTTATTTTATTTATTCATTATTATTATTTAAGCAATGATAACCTAGTCGTTAGACCGTTGGACTGTAAAGTCAGAAGTCTCGGATTCAAACCCAGGCACGCACCTGTGTCTTTTTGAAAGCATGTGCGTATCAAAAATTAACTATCACTTGCTTTAACGGTGAATGAAAACATCGTGAGGAAACCTGCATGCCTAAGAGTTTCTCGAAGTATGTGAAGTTCGCCGAACCACATTGGGAAGCTGGTGGACTATGGCCTAAACCCTCTCAGTTTGAGAGGAGGCCCGTGCCCAACAGTGGTACTGTTTCTTAACAGGGCTAATATTATATTATACTGTGTCCTTCGTTCTCGATATAAACGATATTAGCAGCTCTCTCGAGTCGCTTGGCAACCGCGCGTCATTTGGCCAATTAAAAAATCAACGCCGCCTCTATGGTATCTGTGGACATAACCTCTGCAAGCATTCTTTTGAAAGCGCGGCAGCCGACGCTTTGTAATAAAGTTTTTGGTCGACATTTAATTTAATAACTTGTTATTGCACTGAAATTATATAACAAAAAGGTTGTAATATACTCAAGTGACCTTGTGAAATAAATTTGAAACATCGTATAGGCAAATTTAGAAAAGTTTACGTCCTGGCAAAGAAGTACATTCTAAAAAGATCAACCGATAGTTGTTTATTTGTGGTGTTTTCAGCTTAACTTGTTTATTTATATAATATCTAATATTTGGAGACGTGAGTTTCGTCATATTAAAATTTGGGAAAGCCTCGTCGTCCGAAAAGTAAACTTATGAAGTCTACGTCCCTATTCGTGTACAAACAGTTTAACACGAAATATACCTGAAAACGATTATTAACCGTCTATAAATTGGCAATGTTATACCTCCAATAAGAGAAATTAGGGGGACGTTCATCAATTATGATGATTGTTCAGGATCGATGGCATTTTAAGGACACGGGTGATGTACGAGATACATCGACGTGGTCCGCAAGACTTGACGATAATTCAAGGACACGAGTGGTGTACGAGATACATCGGCGTGATCCGCAAGACTTGGGGCCCATACGAGATATGTGCTGAAGGTCATACTACTCATAGGTTTCATCCATGAGGTGTTCCTGTGCAGTTCACATTTCTATAATGGTAAGAATCAAAAATGTTACCTAAAATACATACCTTAAACATGCCTAAAACAGTAAATACAAAGACTATTGCTATAAACTATAAGCAATTTGTCATATTATATCTCCAAAAGGAGACTTACTGAAAGGGTAATTAAAGTGACATTGTTTATGTATAACAATACATTATTAATAACAAAAGTCACTCCTTTGCAGAAACATAGTGTTTTTATTGATTTCATTATTAGACATACTTGTATAATAATACTGAAATAGCCCAAACTGGAGCTTATTACACAAAGAATTGTGCAAAATTATGAGTACTTGTATTAAAAAAGTTAAATCCAGCAATACTTATTCCTGAACAGGGTTTATAACCAAATAAGCCAAAGTAATATACTAATGGCAATGCCTGTTGTAACTGACAAGAGACGCGAGATTATATAGGTAAAGCACATAGCCTTATGTGAGGAATATCTCCAGATAAGGTGTGTGTGTGAGTGATGTACGCTGATGGCCGCGAGGCCTTTACAGCTTCACCGGACTTAATTCCATATAAATTCATTAGTACAAAGGCCTCTAGTACAAAAAAAAATTTAAATTTTGATATATGTACATCTTTAAAGATTAAAAATATAACTAACATTAAATATAGCCGAATGTTGATATTAAAAAAAAAAAAAAAAAAGAAAAAAAAAAAAAATCATAAATTAAATATGTAATGATAGCAAAACCATTCTTATAATCACCAAGTTAATTCGTAGCCTTCGTTTGGTACCGTACTCAAAAGGAGATCATTTGACAAAAAACAGTTGGAAGACACATTATTGGGGAAATAGGTTTCCCTGTTATATTTGTATCATATTGTTATAGATTGGGTACTAACAGACTTTGTTTTCAGGTCTAGTACACAGTAAAGGTTTCTAGCTATCTATCTATCTCTATCCATATTATGACGCCAGATCTCTTGCGGGGTGGGCAGAAAGTGCAAGGTTCCGACGGGTTCTTTCCTTGCATGCCTGCCTGGCTTTCTTCACTCTCATAGTTCGTCTCATAATGGTTGTCAATGATACAAGAATTATTATAAAGGATTTAATTTTATATAAACAAAACTCTAGATGGGCAATTCCTCAACTCTTGTTATATAGAAGATATCTATAGAAGAAGGATCTCTATAGAAGACATAACAGATAGAGACTGCACTGATATCTGATAAGTAATGATTGATTAATATTACCCGGTATTAATGAATTTTGGACAACAGGTGTGGTATAAAGGTATATAACAGGTGCTTTCAAGGTTTTGTTGGGATGGATCTACACTACATAACATAATATGTTATAGAATTTAATTATATAAATTTATTTTAAATAAGTTAGACAGACTGGTTGTAAGAAACAATATATGTGTATATATTTGTTGTTTGTGTTGTATGGCAAAACAAAGAACGGGAATGTGTTATAGTACAAATATACTAATGATATGTTATTTTTTAGAGGTCACGCTCAAAAAATAAAAATAAAAAAAAAACCTTTATGTGGTATACTTCAACTTTACCCTTATAGCTCTAAACAGCTGCTAATATCGTTTATATCGAGAACGAAGGACACAGTATAATAAGTGATCAAACGAACTTACCTGAAGTGAAGTTCGATCATTATTATACGAAGTCCTTCGTTCGAAGATATAAGTACCCAACCCGCCCTGCCCGTTGGTAAAGTTGAAATGTACTACTTCTAAAAGGAATGCTTGCAGAGGTTATGTCCACAGATACCATAGAGGCGGCGTTGATTTTTTAATTGGCCAAATGACGCGCGGTTGCCAAGCGACTCGAGAGAGCTGCTAATATCGTTTATATCTTCGAACGAAGGACTTCGTATAATAATGATCGAACTTCACTTCAGGTAAGTTCGTTTGATCACTTATTATATATTAATTTTACACTAATACGTCTAAAGATTCATTCTGTTAATATTAATTGAATACAAACTATCTACGAAATAAACATTTGGTCACAAAGTATATCATAGTAAAAAAAGTAATCATAAAATTAAAAAAAACATACATTTTGATCATACAGCACGCCTTTATCTTACAGTACTGCAGGCAGACTGACAGTATTACGTCCCATTCATCTGCGAACAGATTGCAATGTGGCGTAGTGTCCAGGAAGGCATTGAGCGTAGCGAGTTACGGGTGACTTAGATCGAGCTAATGTGCGGCTTGACACAACAACAAAGAGCCTGTGATGTCTCATGACATCATTATACTGTGCCCTTCGTTCTCGATATAAACATGCAGCTCTCTCTACTCGCTTGGCAGTCCGCTAAGTTTTTAAAGAAACGTCAACGCCTTCTCTATGGTATCTGTGGACATAACCTCTGCGACCATTCTTTCTTTTAGCGCGGCAGCCGATGCCTTGTAATAAAGTTTTGGCCGACATTTAATTTATTTATTATTAATTATAAGACCACGCCAGACCCCAAGTGGGTAGGCGAGGGCGCAAAAAATATTATTATGATATTAAACGAAATATGAATGATACGTAGGTACTACATGTATAAGTTAAGTGACACTCAATTCTCACGGTTGGACATCTATAACTAACTAGAAAGTTACTCATTACAGTTGCTACTTATAAAAACAGCCACATACAAAGAAGCAGAGCGGTGTGGCATTTCAGGGTATGAAGGTCAGGTCAGGGGAGATCATATAGTTAATGTACATATGTGAGGAATAGCTCTAGATAAGGACATTAGTACAAAGGCCTCTAGTACAAAAATGTTAAATTTTGGTATATGTACATCTTTAAAGATTATAAATATAACTAACATTAAATATAACCGAACTTTGACATAAAGGAAAATATTTTATCATAAATTAAATAAGTAATTATAGCAAAGCATCCTTATAATCACCAATATAATTTGTAGCCTTTGTCTGATACTGTACTCAAAAAAGATATCATTTGACAATAAAAAAAAAAAAAAAACAACATACCACTTGGAAGACACTTTAGTGGGGAAACAGGTTTCCCTGTCTTATTTGTCTTATATTGTTATAGATTGGGTACTAACATACTTTGTTTCCAGATCTAGTACACAGTAAGAGTTTTCTATCTATCTCTATCTATATCGTCACGCCAGACCCCTTGCGGGGTAGGCGGGGGGTGCGGGGCTCCAACAGGTTCTTTAGTTACAGACCTCTCTGGCTTCCTCCACTCTCATAGTTCGTTTCGGAAGGGTTTTCTATGATACAAGAATTATTATAAAGGGATTAATTTCATATAAACAAAGTTCTGGATCGATAATTCCTCAACTCTCGTTATATAAAAAGACACCTATAAAAAAAAACAAAAAAACTATATATAGAAGACATAACAGATGGAGAATGCACTGATATCTGATAAGTAATGATTGATTATTATTACCCGGTAGTAATGAGTTATGGACAACAGGTGTGCTATAACGGGTGCTTTAAAGATTTTTGTTGGGATGGATCTACGCTGTATAACATAACATGTTATAGAATTTGTTTTTCATAAATTTATTTAGAATAAGAGTAATATACTCGTCTGTATATATATATATATATATATATATATATATATATATATATATATATATATATATATATATATATATGTTGTATTTGTGTGTATAGCAATGCAAACAACGGGAATGTGTTATACGACAAATGTACTCATGACATGTTAGAGCTCACGCTTAAAATAACATTCATGTGGTATACTTCAACTTTACCCTTATAGCTCTAAACAGCTGCATGTTTATATCGAGAACGAAGGATACAGTATAATAAGTGATCTAACGAACTTACCTACCCAACCCGCCCTGCCCGCTGGTAAAGTTGAAATGTACTATTTCTAAAAGGAATGGCCGCAGAGGTTATGTCCACAGATACCACAGAGAAGGCGTTGACGTTTCTTTAAAAACTTAGCGGACTGCCAAGCGAGTAGAGAGAGCTGCATGTTTATATCTTCGAATGAAGGACTTCGTATAATAATGATCGAACTTCACTACAGGTAAGTTCGTTTGATCCCTTATTATATTAGTACATGAAGCAAAAACTTTGTACCCCTTTTTACGAAAATTGCGCTGACGGAGGAGTATGAAATTTCCCACACTTATAGTTTATATAGAGAAGGACTGCAGAATGCTAATATGATTTTTAAATTATGCATAAAAAATACATTAAATCAATAAAAAAACCATTACACACACTACCATGTATTTGACACAATACACTTGAAATTGAGAATAGATTAATATTGTTTGTCTTTAATATTATTTGTCTATAGTCCTACTGAATGTCAAACGATCAAAGAGTTTTTACAAAAAACATCGTTTACAAAGAAGTTTTATATCATTAATTAAATTATCGAAATATGTATGTCAAGTTCAATGGACAGCAATTTCCGTTTAGTTCTTTTGATGCAATAAAAAAAAAAATTAAAAAAGAGGTGTTCATTAATATAATCATTTTTTTTTTTTTTATTTAAATGTCATATATTTTTTTGAAAAAAATGGACACGTTAACAGTATAGCCTTAGCAAAATCTGTGATTATAGAATCTAACAGAACCTTAATAATGTTCAAACTTATAATTTAAATTAATTATGGTCGAATTTCGACCAATGGGCGACCACTAGTATTAATTATTTGGCAATAAAACTTTTCCAGCTAAATTGACGAAAGTTGTTTAAATTCTCAGTTTCCTTGATAGCTGTAGTTTGTTGAATGATTGTTACAACGCATTGGTTTTGTTTTCAACCGGGTACTGAGTGTAACCCAAACTTTTTCAATTTTTGTATTGTAAGCGGTTCGCGTTTAATCATTATTGTAAAACCGCCTTTGTATTTTTCAATAAAGAAACACAATGAAATAGGTGTAGTGAGGTAGACTAGCCTTCAAAAACTATTATTTTGTATTAAAACGTTTCCATTCTTTACATTTTTCATTTAACTAAAATACACTGAACAAATAATTTGTATTGATGGATATTGGATATTATGAAAATATTACTAGTCATTCCTACTTTCCTAAATAATCTATCTATTTGTATCATCATGTCATGTATCATATCTCTTTAGGATTAACTAAACTCAAACTTAAATAAACTCAAATAATTCTATCTATCTATATCTATATCATCACGCCAGATCCCTTACGGGGTAGGCAGAGAGTACAGAGTTCCAACAGGCTCTTTCCTTACATACCTCTCTGGCTTCCTCTACTCTCATAGTTCGTCTCATATACGCTCGCCGGTTACAGAGACTCCTGACTTGTCCTTCAGATAAGACATGTCTATCTTACCATGACCAAATAGACCGGCTATTTGGTCATGGTAAGATAGACATGTCAGAAGAAAGAATGACAAAACAGATATACAATGCGAAAGTGAAGGATGTAGGTACCGGATAAGACCTAGACTATATATTCTATATTACGGTTTAATGTACATTATAGGTTCAATTTAATATTCTACTAACTTGGTTATTCTTCCTTAAGCCGCAAGCCGCACCCGTTCACGAGTAAGACTGATGGAACAGCCTAGCTCACTTCCCTCGACCGTATTGGAGGTAAGTAAGCAGAGAATACAGAGATCCAACGGGTTCTTTCCTTACAGACCTCTCTCGCTTTCTTCAGTCTCATAGTTCGTCTTTGCACCATTTGTATTTTTTATATACATAAGCCATGACTGCCTCGTTGGTCTAGTGGCAATGCGCATCGCTTTGCAATCACGAGGTCCTGGGTTCAAATCCTAGGTCGGACAAATGTAGTTTTTGAATCGAAATAATTCACAGTATGAGCCTGGAATCTTCAATTGTGCCCGGTATATGGCAATAGGCTCGCCCCCTATTACATGGGACCTAACATCGTTGGCGAAACGTGGGTGTACTCAGTACACCTCTGCCACCCCCGCTTGGGGAATATATGCGTGTCAGTGTTTTTTTTATATATAAGAGATGGATGGAAGTACTCGTAATTTAATTAAAATATGACACAACAATGATTTTTCAAGATTCTCTCGCAACTTATTATAATGCGAAAGAGTAAACACTAATATGTTCTACTATTCTAAAAGGCATCTGTCTAAAAGGCATTTTTTTATGTACCTTTAAATTTGACGAAAGATTTAGTGCAGTGGTTAAGAGCTTAAGCCGCTCCGCCCACTATATCTAAGAGCTGGTTCGCAATCGGTCGGCCCGACAGTTTTACAGGAACGACAAAGGTATCGGATGCATATTTGTACATGTATTTCAATAGCGCTGTTCACATTACGGCGACCTGATAAAACTGTCGGCGCCGACACATTTATCGGACGTTCAGCCACGATTTCAATCGGGTCCGACGTAATATTGGCATACTGCTTTGTGTGGCGCCGTTCACACTTGTCGACTCGGAGCGGCGTAACCACCAGCCCTATACCAGAACCCTATACCCACTGTCAGAAAACAATAACAAATTTAGTCCCGTTTAAACATGGAGGGTGAAATAAATAGAGAAGTTTTGATTCCACTTGTGACAACAGTAGACCCGTTAATCCGATTACGGTAAAACTGTCGGTCCGACCATTAGAGCTGTTTCGCATTAGTGAACCAGCTCTAATAGTCGCGGGTTCGATTCCCGCATGGGACAAATCTTTGTATGACCTACAATTATTTGTTTCGGTCTGGGTATTTGTGTATGTAAAATTTCATGTTTGTAAACGCGCCCAGGACTCAGGAATTAATCCTAGTGTGGAGATACGTTTAAAAAAAATATAAATAAAAAAAAGCTGATTTCAGGAAAAAAAGCGGAATATCTATCTATATCATCACGCCAGCTCCCTCGTGGGGTAGGCAGAGAGTACAGAGTTCCAACAGGTTCTTTCCTTACAGACCTCTCTGGCTTCCTCCACTCTCATAGTTCGTCTCATACACGCTCGCCGGTTACGGAGACTCTTGACTTGCCCTTCAGATAAGACACGGTCTATTTGGTCATGGTAAGATAGACATGTCAGAAGAAAGAATGACAAAACAGATATACAATGCGAAAGTGGAAGGATGTAGGTACCGGGTAAGACCTAGACTATCTTACCATGACCAAAGCAGAATATATTACGCTTTAATGTACATTATAGGTTCAATTTAATAATCTACTAACTTGATTATTCTTCCTTACCTTTAAAAAACACCTACATCTATCTATATATTAATACGTAAAGCAAAAACTTTGTACACCTTTTTACGAAAATTGCGCGGACGGAGGAGTATGAAATTTCCCACACTTATAGTTTACAGAAGAAGGAGTGCAGAATGCTAATTTTTTTATTAGCATAATTATGCATATAACATACATTAAATCAATAAAAAAACATTAACAACACTACCATGTAAAGAAACAATACACGTCAAATTTATGTTTGTCTTTAATATTATTTGTCTATAGTCTTACTGAATGTCAAACATAACCAGCAAGCGATGAAAAAGTAGGTCGAATATCGACCTATGGGCGACCACTAGTATAAATAATAATTTTTACATCAAGCGATGACATAAGTCCATTATTTTATAGAATTTTAATGCGTTCACATTAATATAAAGTGCAGGACATTTTTCATGGTAAATTTGGAAAGTCAATAAATCAGAGGCGGTCCCCACCTGTCGTTCGAGGCTTTTATTAAAAAAGTTCCCATTGTTCGGGACGATTTAATTTGGAAAATTTTGACCCATTGGGTTGCGGTTTCGCAAATTAATTCTTAAAGTTACTATCTGAATAATTCAGTGTGCTTGCTTGGGGAGAAAATACTTATAAAGCTCGACACAGGTGTCGCTGTATAGGGTTTCTTGTAAAACACTTATCTATCTATCCATATCATCATGCCAGATCCCTTGCGGGGTAGGCAGACAGTACAGAGTTCCAACAGGTTCTTTCCTTACATACCTCTCTGGCTTCGTCCACTCTCATAGTTCGTCTCATACACGCTCGCCGATTACGGAGACTCTTGACTTGTCCTTCAGATAATAGTAATATCAGCCTATTCTGCCCACTGCTGGGAAAAGGCCTTCTCTCACAAATCGAGGTGAGAGAGATTGGGTCATACTCCACCACGCGGACCCAGTGCGGATTGGTGGAGGCAGGTTTGTGGCCACCTGCTGTTGGAACTTATCACGCCGCCTTTAAGGGTCCGCGTGGTGGAGTATGACCCAATCTCTCTCACCTCCATTTGTGAGAGAAGGCCTTTGTCCAGAAGTGGGCAATATGTGCTGATATTATTATTTATTAAAAAAATTAAGGAAACCGAAGTGGGAAGGTGGTATTTGGCACCGACCTCAAACAAAATTTATTGTTGTTTTACCTGTGTCCTTTTTTAAGTTTATTATTTTACAATTTTAAATGATGGATTAAACATGACTGACGGTTGATTTAGCGCAGTGGTTAAGAGCTTAAGCCGCTCCGCCTACTGCGTCTAACAGTCGCGGGTTTGATTCCCGCACGGGACAAATCTGTGTGTGACCCATAAATATTTATTTCGGACTGGGTATTTGTGTATGTTTTGTTTAAAAGGTAAGTATTGTGTTATTTTGATTGTTTAAACAAAAAAAAACATAATAATTCAATCTACACATTCATACTGTTTGTCGTTAAGGTGTTCCCTGGAATATCTTCAAATCCCAAGGTCCAATACCAATGAAATTAAAATGAGCCCACCTTGTAGCATGCCAAACTCAGCTAAAACGTCGCACATCTTCGAAGTCTATTCAGAAACAAAAAAGTTATACCCGAACATACATAAAAAATATATAAAAGAATTGAGAAGCCTCACTTTTTCTTGTGAACTCGGTTAAATAATAACAATAATAAATCTTTATTGCAGACACAAAGATTCATAGCTTTACATGCTTACATTTAATATAAATAAAGTAAATAACCTGCGCCTACCTCGCAAGGGATCTGGCGTGATGATATAGACAAAGTAAAGAAGAAAGAAGAAATTAAGAAAGGGAAAATAATAATAAAAAAAAAAACACCGTCACGCCTATATTCCCCAGAGGGGGTGGCAGAGGTGTACTGAGTACACCCACGTTTCGCCGACGATGTTAGGTCCCATATAATAGGGGGCGAGCCTATTGCCATATACTGGGCACAATTCCAGACTCCGGACTCATACTGGGAATTTTTCGTTAGAAAAACTACACTTGTCCGACCTAGGATTTGAACCCAGGACCTCGTGATCACAAAGCGATGCGCTTTGCCACCAGACCAACGAGGCAGTCAATAATGAATCTGCAGTGGACATCTGTCGGCTGAGATACATAATAATAATAACGTCGCAATTTCAATCCATTTTATGTACATTGCAGTCAGCTGCAGTCTGTCTGCCAGACTTTTAATTATCTTTCTATCTATATGATCACGCCAGATCCCTCGCGGATTAGGCAGAGAATACAAAGTTCCAACATGTTCAGTCCTTACATACCTCTCTGGCTTCCTCCACTCTCATAGTTTGTCTCATACACGCTCGCCGGTTACGGAGACTCTTGACTTGCCCTTCTGATAAGGTCGTGGTAAAATAGTCTAGGTGTTCCCCGATATATATACATCCTTCCACTTTCGCATTGTATATCTGTTTTGTTATTATAAAAGATTTTATTTATTATTAAAGAGATTATTAAATTAAAAAGATTAACAACATTTATTCTGAGATGTTTTAATTTCAGCGATGATGTATATTTTTGTTCTAAACTTAATCTAACTTACAATGGGGTTCATTGCATTAATAACTTAGAAACCAGTTTCATTACAGAACTCCCGAACTTAACTCCCTTGTTTTCTTACATCAGCAAAAATTGTTTCCGCTACGGCCTTCCTCATTCGTCCGCCATCTCAATATACGATTATTCCCTATAGTAATGATATTATTAATATTTATCCGAGTTCCTCGCATACTGCAAGTTCGGAATGGGTTTGTTTTTCAGTCGTCTGCTTAATTTTGTCGTTAACTTTATGCGATTCCTTGTGCAGTTATTATCGTCGTTACTAATGATCGGTTCCTATATTTAACTCAAGGACAGATTTACTTTTACTACCAGTAGATTTTTGACATATATGGAAAGTCTGTCAAAATACTACAGATATTAAACAAATATTTCTATTCAAAATACCTCAGTGTCTCAAGTGTGTTGCCAGTGATGACATACGGATCAGAAACGTAGTCTCTTACAACATCTCATAAAAAACCTCAGAGTTGTTCAGCGACCTATAGAGAAAGAGCTATGCCCGGCGTTTCTCTACATGATCGAATCAGGAATGAGGAGATTCGAAGAAGAACTAAGGTCACCGACATAGCTCTTAGGATAAGCAAACTGAAGTAGCAATGGACGGGCCACATAGCGCGAAGATTGGACGGGCGTTGGGGCAGAAAGATTCTAGAGTGGAGACCGCGTATTGGCAAGCGCAGAGTAGAATGACCGGCTTCCATATGGACCGACGATCGTGTTAAAATCGCAGGAAGTCGTTGGATGCAGGTGGCAGTGGACAAGTATAGGCTGAGATGATGATAATGACTATAACCTAAACCCTCTTAGTTTGAGAGGAGACCCGTGCTCAACGGTGGGACAGTTTCTTAACAGGCCTACTATTATATATTATATGAATGCTACACGTATTTTCTCTTATTTGTAGTGGGGTAGATAAATTGCAAACGACCAAAGTGCGCGAAAAGGACAATGTTTCTTTAAAACAAATGTCTCAAGTTTTATTACGTCTCTATTACACCACAATAATACAAAAACGGTAAGTACCTTTGTGTGACCTGATGAAGGTCACAGGTAAAAGTCTTTGGGATAAGACCTTGCCCTTGAACCTGCAGTGGACATCTGTCGGCTGAGATAGATAAGTGCTTTTGTAATGTTTGACGGACGGCTTGGTTTAGTGGTTAAGAGTATCCGCCCATGGATCGAGTAGTCACGGGTTCGATTCCCGCACGGGACAAATCTTTGTGTGACCTACAAATATTTATTTCGGCCTGGCTGTTTGTGTATGTGAAATTCATGTTTGTAAACCCGCCCCACGAATCAGCAATAATTCGAAGTAGGGCCAAATTTTTTCAAAAAAACTTTCTTTTTTGTTTAGAAATATTGAAAACGACAAAAGAGCGCGAGAAGGATAATGTTTCTTTCAAATGAATCTCATAAGGTTTTTTTTTACATTTCCATCAGAACACAATAATACAAAGGTGGTAAGTACCTTTATAAAGATAGAGCCTAATGGAACGTACCAACTCCAGCAAATTACGGACAAACTTCAGAAGTCGTTAGCGTACACTAGTCTTATCTAGGTTGGCGGCGTAGCTTCTCATACTTACGCTTTTTGGCAATAATGGATGCAACTTCTACTGAACTTTCCCGAAATTTTTCCTTCCGATTGTGTGTAATAATATAATAGCAGAAAGAAAGTGGAGATGGGCAGGACGTATGCCACAGATCGGACAACAGATGAGGGAAAAAGGTGCTTGAGTGGAGACCGCAAACCGGCTATCGAAATGTAGGAAGACAACCCGCAAGATGAACTGATGACCGGGCGTGAGGTGAGGTGGCCGGGAAGGATTGGATGCGAAAAACGCAAGACCGAAGGGAATGGAGTGCCATGGAAGAGACCTACACTCGGCATCGGGTGGCAATGGGTTGAAAATAGTGATGATAACGCAGCTCACTTAAAGGCCTTCTGTCTCTAATCGAGGTGAGGTGGGATAGGTCATGCATCACGGCGACCAATATGGTTTTTTTTGGGACTAACCCCGCTACATATTTCCACCATTCTAACTTCTATAAGCCAGGATCCACAATGGTATCCTTAGATGACACCAAGGTTTGAAACTTGGGGTGTCCTGGGGAGCACTTTAATTGTCTTTTAACCCGCATCAAATTTAATTAGAAAGAAAAACAGGAAGAGTAGGAAAAATGATTTTCTGCTTCCCTCCTTTGCATAGCGGGAATATACCGATACGAAAAAATATTAACAGTGTCTATTTGTGAAACTCATGTTTGATTACCAGTATGGTTAGTGGAAAGGAAGAGATAGTTGAAGATCAGAATGATAAAATGTGAAGGTTCAGAATATTGAGGCACTTATAGCCCTCTCGAGGCTCCCGATGAGAATCCCTATGTTTCTGACAAATATCAAAGTTATGCACTTTGTCGGTTTGAGATCGGTGAACAATTGTGGCCATTCCACTTTCGAGTGTCTTCTTGCTTTGGAAGGCACATTAAGCCATTGGTCCTGGCTACCATTTAATGAGGTTGTCTCTAGGCCGAGTTAGGTGCGTAATAGGCGACTCGAAGACGTTTTGATATATAGTTTTCTTATTAAGAAGCCTTTTTGATACGAAACCCTAAATTCCAACAGTAGAAGACCACTACTTTGCCTTCAAAAATAAGCGAGTTGGAATATGAACTATTCTCTCTCACCTAGATTTGTGAGAGGAGGTCTAGCTTAGAAGTGGAACAGAATATGCTAAAACATTTTTACGTGTAATATATGCGTGAATTTAAGGCCTTATTGATGGGCTTAAAACTATTAATCACTCGTTTTCACTTGAGAATTAAGTCCGAAATTGCAATTAAATGGGTTCGTTAAATGGAAGCAATCTTAGCGAAGATCTTAGCCGTTTAACCTTAATGCCAAGTGCATTTGGCTCAAAACCTCTGTAAACTGATATAAAATGGAAGTAGGAGCGTAAAATCCCACTAATGGTTTCTTTAATCCTGGCTAATGCAAATTACTGGACCACTCTAAACATAAATATTCAGTTGGCTTAGCACAAACTATTTAATGTTACGGTAACGTTGGCGAGAAAGTATCCTGTCTCGTTCATGTTTATTTAATATATCTATAGCGTAAAAAGGATAGCATATCAAATTCATAGCGTCACGCTAGTATCGATCTGTGTATGCTAAGCTGTTTAAGGGTTTAGCACAAACAGATTAATGTTAACGTGCCTCTAATAGGTCGATATGCTATCCTTTTTATGCTACGAATTTACTAGGTAATAATGAATAGGACAACATGCTTTTTCAACAAAGATAATGCCATTATGACTTGTGCTTAGTCTAAGGAGATAGTGAAATTAAATGTATTTGACTTGGTGAGGTTTCGCTGTAGAAAGAGGCTGGTTTAATTTTGTTTTATTACTTTCTGAAGGAATTTTGGAGAAACTTGAGAGGCTACGTAGAGTGTTTTATATTGACACAGGCTTGGTCTAGGCTACTCACGGGATCGAGTAGTGGCGGGTTCAAACTCTATACGGGACAAATTTTTGGGCCAAGTTATCATATTTACATTTTTTTAACATACTAATCTACCACCGGATCGAAGCGCGGCCACCACTGAGAATATCTGGCGAGAACTCAGGTCCTTGTCTTTTTTGTCTAATGCTCCATCATTTTTTTCATCATTTTCTGTATACAAGGTGTAACTAACGCAAGACCTGAAAGTAGTTTGTTCTAAATCGGTATCTGAATTGATGCCAACTATTTTTAATGTATTTTATATTTTTATTTTAATTTGCAAAAAATGCTGTTACTCCTTCAGTGTGCTATACCAGACTAAATTTATTCTTGATTCAAGGTAGTACAGAGAATTGAAAAGCATTTCTAAAACGTATTTCTTAATACGCACTATATGTGTAAGTTTCATTGGTAATTGGGGTACATAAGTGCTTAAAAAAGGGTATAAATCTTTAAATTTGGAATTTTGTTTTTCGTATTGAATTTGTAAAGCAATTATCTAATCGGGGTGTCTGAGGTCTTGCATTATTTACGACACACCTTGTATATACATACATTTTTATGTTATACAAAATCATTTATGCGATCCAGTTCCATTGTGATGGCATACGACTGAGACATAAGACTAATAATAATCATTTTAAATATATGTTATAATGAAAAGCTAGAGAATTCTGGGTGGACCAGTCTCCACAAGCAGCACCCGTTCACGAGTACGACTCACGTGCTCAAGTAAGAGCAGCCATCACCTCCCTCGACCATATTAGAGGGAAGGAAGTGACCCGCACCAAATAGCCACTGCAAGCATAGACTTTTTAGTGAGCATGACCAATCTCAGACCCAAGAGTGCAGTCAGAGAATTTCTACAAAGAGAGCAGTACTTCGAGCTCGTTTGGAGGTCGTTTTATATTTACACTTATGGTATCAATCAGTGTCTACACGTCGTTACGACCACCGTCTTTGAGCTGTGCGCACCCAACAACCTGTGACCTACAGGTCATTGGCCTACCTTGTCAGAGGTACGTCCATTCCATAATTATAGTCGTACAAGGATCTTTTGGTCCGCAGTCATAATCGGAGTTAAAGCTGCCATTAAGTGAAATAGCACTTTATGACAGTCGCCGAGTTGCCATACGTATAGTTTCTAGTACGAGGTCGTCATTCGAGAACCTTATAGAGAAAATAATCTGTAACCTGCTAACAAAATAAAACAAAAAAATGCCTTTTCAGGATTCACTTGATAATACTAAATAGGGTACATTCATTTTAATGAGACTTTTCTTTTGAAAGCTGAAATGGGTCCCAAGCCCCTCAGCCCAGCGCTGGAGCTGTCAATTTGTCAAGCTGAATAACGTCCAACAGAATTGGACGTAAAATATGGTGGAATGAATTTAAGGAGCTTTTTTATTGTATAGCCAGATTTTCCCCTTGGTTTCTGTTATGTACAGATATTTCTACAAGCTTTTATTTCACTTTCAGTTTTCGTATGTTTGTCTGTCTTTCTAGTTCAAATCTTGTGATCCGTTTTTTAAGCTTTTTCCGGATACCGATCCGATTAAGATGACATTTGGCATACGTATGTAAGTTTGGTGACAATGCAATAATATAGTCCATTGAGCTGTTCTGATGATAAAGCCAAAGGGTGACCAATGGAACCACCGAACTACTAATTTGGTCTCGTTGGATTTGTCTTGATGAGTAGTTTAGAGCCGGATAATGTCCAAGGACGACGCAAGATATATATTCGTTGTGTTTTTACTTTAAAAGCTTAGCAGTATCTTAGGTATATAGAATATATAGATTAATTTCTACCTATATCTCATTGATCTAGTGGCGAGAAATGGGCGAAGCGATCGCGACGTCCTGTATTTGAATCGGATAAATAGTAATATTTCATTAGGAAATTTCCAGATTCAGTCCGGAGTTGGGCATTGTGCCCGGTATAATGGCAATAGGCCCACCCCCTTTTACATGGGACCTAACATGGTCGGCAAAAAGTGGGTGTACACAATACTATATCGTCACGTTGGATTCCTTGCGGGGTAAGCAGACAGCTCAAAATTCCTTCAGATTCTTTTCTTACAGATCTCTCTCGCATCCTCCATTCTCATAGTTCGTCGCACACACTCGTCGGTTACGGAGATTTTTGACTATTAGTATATCTGACTTAGACCGTGTCTTAAAATTAGCTATTTGGTGATAGCGATATAAGTCTTCCTAGCTACTACCTACATCTATAACTTTCGCAGTGTATATCTATTTCGATATTCTTTCCTCCAACATTCTTTCTGTATGTTTGGAGTCTATCTCATCTTTACACCGATAGATACTCCTTACACACCTTTTCTAGCTGTTTATAAAGAAATTAAAAGATGTTCCGGTAGCCCTCCTTATCCTGCAGTCAAGATTGTCGATGGCTCTAGAAATTTTGTAGTTAAAACGTTATCTTAAGACAAGTCGGAACGCGTCAGATCTCCTTTAGCGTTTCTTATTCGAGAAATTCTAGTAAAGTCGACTAGTAAATTCTTTTTAGTGTAAAAAGCGTCAAGGAACGCTTTTCAATGCGCTACAAGATATCGGACAAAGTTAAAGACAACTTTAACTCGTCTCAGACAAGTTTTGTAGTGATGCCCACGTCGGATGCCGATAGTAATAAAAAAATCAGCCTAAGTATAGGTTATATACGTTTTCGGCCGTTGGGGCAGAAAGATTCTAGAGTAGAGATCACGTATTGGCAAGCGCAGCGTGGGACGGCCGCCTGCCAGATGGACCGCCGATCTTGTGAAAGTCGCAGGAAGTCATTGGATGCAGGTGGCATCAGACCGATTGCACTGTAGAGCGATTGGGTAGGCCTGTGATCAGCTATAAAAGGTGAGAAGTCCCAGTGCTGGGCAAATGGAGGTGGGTGAGAGTAGGTCATACTCCAACACGCAGACCCAGGTCAAGATTTGGTCGTTGGTTTGTGGCACCTGTTACAACTTGGTTTGACGACTAACCACGTTAAGACCAATGTCTTAACGTGACTTCCAAAGCGTGGAGTCGGTAGAATATGGAACGTAACAAATGGTCACCAATCTTAGATCGACCGAGCCGAATATTGCTTTACCTTAGCGATGATGCTCGCGGACACCGAGATTCTTGATTTTTTGTTTGGTTAGTGATTTGAGTATTTTTTTTAAACTGTTCGATTGTTTCCTTGCTTAAACAACTGTAGCCTACCAAGGACAGTCGTTGATAGTTTCCTAGAATTGATTTATAAACTTAATGTGTTATAAACACGGTAGTTTTATAAAAGATTAACTTAAATAACATATAAACGATTTATTAATATAGTATTTATATTTCTAGCCACATTAGAATGGGTTATCTATCTATCTATATCATCACGCCAGCTCCCTCGCAGGGTAGGCAGAGAGTACAGAGTTTCAATAGGTTCTTTTCTTACATACCTCTCTGGCTTCCTCCACTCTCATAGTTCGTCTCCTACACACTCGCCGGTTACGGAGACTCTTGACTTGCCCTTCAGCTAAGACACGGTCTATTTGGTCATGGTAAGATAGTCTAGGTCTTCCCCGGCACCTACATCTTTCCACTTTCGCATTGTATATCTGTTTTGTCATTCTTTCTTCTGGCATTCTTTCTATATGCCCGAACCAACGGAGCATACCCTTTCTCATCTTTACACCGATACTATCTTTCATACCTACTCGCTTTCTTACTAAGCTGTTGCGAATACGGTCGGTCAGCGTGACTCCGCACATCTTCCGCAGAGATCGCATTTCGACCGCATTTATCCTGCTTTCGTTCTCCTTCTTACATACCCAACTCTCACTGCCATATTACAGCGTTGGGACAAGCACTCCGTTATGCATGGCCAGCTGCGCCTTTTGGCTTAAGTGCCGGCTCCCAAGTAGCCTTCCCATCGCACCATTCACTCTATTACCTGCATTCACTCTTCTCACTATATCAGCGGTGTATTTCCCATCCTTACTGAAGGCGCATCCAAGATATACAAACTCATTTACTTGCTCCAGCACATCGTTACCAACCACAATCCTTGTATTGAATGGGTTAAATTTATTAATTGAGATTGGAACTGCACGCGTCATCAGATATAGATACATATGGATATTAGAATCAGGGTTTTCTAATTATTAACTTACAAAACCATAATGACATTTCAATATTATATTGTTCGGTAAAAAAAGGGCAAAGTATTTTGTGGTTTTTATTTATTCATTTATTATACTTTATGCACTAAAGGTACAGAGGCGAACTTAATGTCTTCGGCATTTTCTAACAGTCTACCTTAGTCCGAAAATAAGTTGCACAAAAATAAAAACCAATATCCCAAAGATTAAACTAGACAATTTTCATTCGTTACTATTATATTCTAATAAACTCCATATTCCATTTATTGAACTATTTTATCGATACTGCAACTTAATAAATCAAAAACTTTATTGTAAACCGATACCCATTTCAATAGCGATCGTATTTTATCAACAACGTTTTATCGACATGTCATTAGTCACGTCACTAATAGTGCAAATAGAAAAAGATAACGGAGAATAGTGGCACGGACATTTTAATGGAATTCCTATTTTGTCCCGCTCTAAACATGGCACCTAGAATTGTTTATCTTGCTACTTTGTGTTTGTAGCTTTAGGAGTTTTGGTATAAGATTTAGCATCTCCTTTATTTTGGGTATCCTTCGGTTGTATGGTAGCTTATAGTGGCTATGTGGGGTGGTCACTTCCGTTTAACAATCGGCTTTACTTTGGGCACCATTTGGATAGTAGGGTTTGCGGTATCTATATGGTGCGGTGCCTTCACTTCAACATTGTCATCATCATCCTATAATTGTCTATTGTTGAACATGGGCCTCCCCAATCGCTCTCTAGTGCAGCCCATCCGATGCTGCCTGCATCCAATGACTTCCTGCGATCTTCGCACTATGTGACCCGCCCATTATCACTAAGATGTAAGAACATGCTTATTGTGTTCCTAGTTAATACATATATAACCGCTATATTAATCTAAGAGTAGAGAGTAATAAATCATATTTGAAACCATCACAACGTATTCTATTTCTCTCCTGAGCAGAACCTTATAGACCTTGGTTCTTCTACGAATCTCCTCATTCGACATGGTTAAGGGGAATGACGGCTACTCTATGAGACACATTCGTGAACGAATAACGTTTATAGAGCACTCTCTAATAGATATCCGTTAGAATTTAAGCTATTGACTGCCTCGTTGGTCTGGTGGCAAAGCGCATCGCTTTGTGATCACGAGGTCCTGGGTTCAAATCCTAGGTTGGACAAATGTAGTTTTTCTAACGAAAAATTCCTAGTACGAGTCCGGAGTCTGGAAGTGTGCCCGGTATATGGCAATAGGTTCACCCCCTATTACATGGGACCTAACATCGTCGGCGAAACGTGGGTGTACTCAGTAAACCTCTGCCACCCCCTATGGGGAATATAGGCGTGACGGTGTGTATTTAAGCTATTTTCCAAACCACCCCATTTATTTGCGCACAATTCCTAAACCATATTTATAATGAAACAGCTTGTATTCTCCTTCTGCTGGGTGAAGCTCCCCTGTTTTAAATATATAACGTAACCTACTGAGTTCTTAGATTTACGCGAATATTACACATAAATATATAACGTTACCTTTTCAGACGACTCTACTAATTTCTCTGCTTCCTAAAATATTAAAATCACAAATTTAATAACATTATCTTTTCCGAATCCCGCCTTAGAACAAATCAGCTGTTTTCATTAGAAGATATTCTTAGAGGCTAACGGATTAATGTTGCAAATGAGCCCTATCTTTTGGGGTCCTCATGAATATGCAAAGAATTCTGTTATGCCTCCTTTTAGCTACGCCCTTTTATTGTCATTATTTAGGCGCAATTAACTTTTGTGGATTATTTGGGAAGAGGAAATCGTTTGAGCTTAACGATTTTGTTTACTTAGGTTGTTTAAGTGTTAATATTTCAATCATCATTTAATTAAATCAATTAATTTATTAGCTAAAATGGGTTACATTTGATGTTAAACTTAGTACAGTCTCCGTAACGAGACGAACTATGAGAGTGGAGGAAGCCAGAGAGGTTTGTAAGAATAAAATCTGTTGGAACTCTACTCTCTGCCTACCCCGCAAGGGATCTGGCGTCATGATAAAGATAGATAGATAGAAAACCAGTGCATCCTTACAAAAATATATGAACACCGTGGCGCCTATGAGGAATCCCAAGTTAAGGTGGCAGAAGTTATACTGTGTACACCCAATTTTCGCCCCTATTACCATTACACCGGGGATAATGCTAGACTTTGGACTGTTCTTGATAATGTAATAAAAAGCAATCTTTGTTCAACGTAGAAGCCAGGATGGACCCTGTACGCAACGCGTTTTATTTGTAACTAGATCAAACCGCCGTCAATGTACAGCTTTGTGCTGAATATTCTGCCTTAAAACATGCAAATATCATTGGTATGATCAAAAAATTCTTACCAAAATTTAGAAGATATTAGGTCAGTAATCAGTGCAGTGCAGTGCGCGCTCAGTCTCGGATGTGCCACACTGCGTATTCGAATTATTATAATTCGCGTTTTGCGCGGCTATAGCCGCTGTACGTGATTGCCGCTATAAGTTCTGAAAAACTTATAGCCAACGAAGTGTTGGCGAATTTACAGCGCGCCATCGACACCATGGATGAAGTTAGCATCGAGCAGATATGCATGTCTAACTTCAACAAGGAAGATATTTACAGTCCGAAGGTGCTGCTGAATCAATCGCTCAAGGCATGAGTGATCGGATGCCGTCCCATAGAAGGGATGAGAGAAGTCTCCAGGACATCGTCAGATTGCTGAAGGTGACGGATCCTGACGACGTGCACTCTTTCGTGGCGAAGCAGCTGCTCAGGCTGTCCCCCGTCACATTCAACCACGTCGACGTCACCAGGCTGCTGAAGGACATCAACACCCTAAAGTCTAGCCTAGCAAGGTACAATACAGGTTAGAGGCTTCTGAGAGTACCATCCGCGAGCTACGTGAAGAGGTTGCGTCATTGCGTGGCGCTAGCTCGGAAAGTAGGTCGCACGAGGCCTCTAATGTCAACGTTCGTCGCGGGGCGCAAAATGCATCGGTCGGCAGTTTTGAGTCGGCTGATGCATCGCCTGCTGTTGCTACGACCCCGCACGATGCACCGCGCCTCAACGCCCGCAGCTCCCCGCGCCCTGCCGTCAAATTCCGCTGCCCCGCCGCCAGTGACGTCAAAGGTGAACGCGATTACTCCTCGTCGTGATTACGCCGCCGGCGCCGCCCGCGCACCAAAGAGGACAACAGAGAAGGCCCCTAAGGCACCTCAGGCCACAATGAAGGGCCGAAGTGATTAGGAAGGCTTCATCAAGGTGGAAAGCAAGAAGAAACCTCCTCGATAAAACCGGTGTGGGACCGCGCCGGTCGATGATGGCATGCTTCTCCGTTCAGCAGTTCCAACGACCCTGCTGTACGTGTCACGGTTACATTACACCACCAAAGCCGATGAAATTGTGGAGTATGCCCGTAAGAAGACCGTGTACACTCTGAGGGTCGAGAAGCTGAACTCGTAAAACAATACGGCATTTAATTCGTTTGTGGTGCGAGTTTCCACTATCAAGCTGGGGACCTTCATGAGCGAGGAGTTCTGGCCGAAGGGTGTCATCTTCAGGAGATTTTGTGGAAGACTGCGTGCACAGCGCAACATGTCGCCTAAATTACATGTTACTTAGATTATAAGCTTAGTATATATTATATGTATGTTAGTCTGTAAGGTATATATTCTATGGGCCAGTAAGTTGTATAAAAATATTTGTTGTCAATTTCTGTTGCCTGAATTAAATAAATTATTATTATATTATTGTTAGGTACAATTTTACTGAATACAAATACACAATATCTTGTGTTATTGAAGAGTTTCTATAGCCACAGAACAGAACACAGAACAGTTTTATGGTATCATATTATTCTATTGTTACCAAAGCTACATAAAGGAGGGATGCTAGCGAGCGCTTGAAAAAGTAATAACAAATTTTAAACTAGAAATAAAGTCATACATAAAAGGCAGATGTTGCTAGATTTCCTGCAATTGTTATCTATCTATAATATCATTCTAGATCACTTGCGGGGTAGGCAGGGAGTACAGATTCCCTTACAGACCTTTCTGGCTTCCTCCACTCTCATAGTTCGGCTTATACACTCTTGCCGGTTACGGAGATTCTTGACTATTACACTTATCTTAGACCGTATCTTAACACGATCTATTTGATCATGGCGAGATAGGTCTTCCTAGATACCTACATCTCTACTCACCTTTGCAGTGTATATCTATTTCGGTATTCTTTCCTCGGACCTTCTTTCTGTATGTCCAAACCAACACCGGAGTCTTTTTCATCTTTACACCGATAGATACTCTTTACAGACATTCATGGATATTTTGGCCTGCGGACAAAATCGGAACAAACGCTGTCATCAAGTCTATCTATCTATCTATCTATAACCTCACGCCAGATCCCTTGCGGGGTAGGCAGAGAGTACAGAGTTCCAACAGGTTCTTTCCTTACATACCTCTCTGGCTTCCTCGACTCTCATAGTTCGTCTCATACACGCTCGCCGGTTACGGAGACTCTTGACTTTTCCATCAGATAAGACTCGGTTTATTTGGTCGTGGTAAGATAGTCTAGGTCTTCCCCGGTACCTGCATCCTTCCACTTTCACATTGTATATCTGTTTTGTCATTCTTTCCTCTGGCATTCTTTCTATATGCCCGAACCAACGGAGCATGCCCTTTCTCATCTTTACACCGATACTATCTTTCATACCTACTCGCTGTCTTACTATGCTGTTGCTAATGCGGTCGGTCAGCTTCACTCCGCACATCTTCCGCAGAGCTCGCATTTCTACCGCATTTATCCTACTTTCATTCTCCTTCTTACATACCCAGCTCTCGCTACCATATAACAGCGATGGGACAAGAACTCCGTTATGTATGGCCAGCTGCGCCTTATGGCTTAAGTGCCGGCTCCCGAGTAGCTTTCCCATCGCACCATTCACTCTGTTCCCTGCACTCACTCTTCTCTCTATGTCAGCGGTGTATTTCCCATCCTTACTGAAGGCGCATCTAAGATATACAAACTCATTCACTTGCTCCAGCACATCGTTACCAACCACAATCCTTACATTCGTTCTGGTTTCTTCCCTTTCAAAAACCATAATCTTGGTTTTCTTCACATTCAAGTGTAAGCCATTGATCATGCAGTCGTCTTTCATAACTGTGACTAGTGTTTGCAGATCAGTGGCTGTTGGCGCTATTAAAACCGCGTCATCTGCATAAAGTAGATGGTTTACCACTAGATCACTCATTTGTACACCTTCATTCATCGCTTTCAGTCTTTGAAGACTTTTGTCCAGATATATTATAAACAGTCTAGCGGACAACACGCAACCCTGCTTGACGCCGATTTTAACATCAAACCAGGGTGACCTGTTACCACCCACCCGTACGCATGCCTTGCAGTCCACATAAGTGGACTGGACGGCTCGCAACAGAGTGCCATCTATACCATACTCTGGCAAAATGTCCCAAAGTCTCTTTCGCACAACTCTGTCAAATGCCTTCTCCAGATCTACAAAACCGCAGAAAACCTTCCGGCCCACTGCCAGATGCTTCTCTACGATGTTGCGGAGTGAGAAGACTTGATCCGAACATCCTCTTCCAGACCTGAAACCCCCTTGTGCCTCGCACAACATTCCATCGGACTTCACGCGCATTCTCCGTTCAATAATTTTACCGTACACCTTGGCTGCCAAGCTGATCAAACTGATGGTTCTGTAATTGGCGCAGTCATATTGTGAACCCTTGCCTTTATACAAGGGTACTGTCATCAAGTCCTTCAGATAAAACACGGTGTATTCAATAAATTTCTCTTCAATAAAGCCGACTATTAAACACAACACAAGCACAATGTCTCTAAAGATTACAGTCTCCGATATTCCAAGGGACGGTTGGACACGGCCTCTATTTTGTACCCGTCTTAGTTCTAGTCACCAATTTGCGTCTAACCCGACCAGAACCATTGTCCTACGGTCGACTGCATAGAAGTGATGTTAGTGTTGTTACCCTGTCGATATGGATGTCGATGAGATATTTTTAATTTTTAATTGTCGTTATTAAAATAAATATCATTTTAGAATTTGTGAAGTGAGTTGGTACATAAAACAGTAGTTTATCTGTTAGGGTCCCAGGGACGTAAATAAAAGTGAACTGTATTTCTACTGGTTTATTCACCGTTGTCACCGTCAAATGCAACAGTTGGATAAAATAAAATCCCGAATAAATATTGAGGGTATCGTCCGTCGCCGGCAAGGGTTTAAAGGAGTTTTTTCCTGTGGCGGGGCGATCCTTTCACCGCGCTTGAGGATGTGGTGGGGCTGCTCACGCGCGCCACCACCTGTCCGTATGCTGTGCGTGTGTGTGTAGGTGTGTGGGGCCGCAACATTATCTAACTCTGAGTACTGGTTAAGATTTCACCAAAAATTGCAAGGTGATTTTGAAAATCTACCTATTGCTACATTTTGAAACTCGCTTAAGTACCTACGCTTTATAAAGAACGCCCTTCCCAATTATAGATCTTTTACCACAGAGCTACCGAACCAGGCAACTGAAGCGGTCATTTTTTTCTGTATATTCCTATTTGTTCGTATTTACATACCTAGTTGAAGGGTGCACTACACTGTGTTTATTCATTATAATTTAAAAGTTCAACTCTTGTCATTCCAGCTGATGTATGCATCTTTCTCCAATAAACCTACCCAAAGCGTACTCTTTGAGTTCCATATACGACTTGATAAAAACTTTCTCATTAAATTGATTGGTGTAGCTTCCTCTCTCTCTTTCCTTCAACGTTTCTCTCCAAGATGTTTTGAATAAAACTTTCATGTCGTATAAGATGCCTTATCATCATTCCACTTCTATTTTCTATCATTTGTAATACTAATCTCTTTTTCAATGACGTTTATTAGTACAGGACACTGTAGAAACGTAGTGTATTAGTATCTCATAATCATTACACTGTGTTAGTATGTAATAAATAAATAAGTACTTGGCAAACATGCTTTTATTAAATAATAAAGACCGCACTAAGATTTATTCTTGTGTCGTGTCGTTCATATACACAAAAATCCAGACCGCAACAAATAATTGTGGGGCACACAAAGATTTGTCTCATGCCGAAATCAAATCCGCGACTCTTCAACCCAGTGGGCGGAGCAGCTTAAGCGGTAAATCGTCCGTCAATGTTGGCATTAAAATAAAATAATTCCAAATGGATACTAGCTATCCCATCCCTACCTAAGCCGCAGCTCGCGTGCTCGCAGACGACACCTTAATGGTCGGCACTTCGCTCATTTTCCACTGTGGCCGCGTTATTTTATCATAGTGTCAAGCGCTCTACAAGCTCCCGTCTTTATTTTTACTTTCTTTTAGTTTTAAATGTGTTTGTTTGCTAAAACATTTTTGTGAGGGGTCATATCCCTTTGTATTGATTTATTTCAATATCATTAACATCATTGTCATACATTGGTATTGTCATACCAATGTATGACAATGATGTTAATGATCGACAATGCTATTCAACTTAAGGTGCATAAAAATCTTAAATGGGTGACCATTTTTCTTCTTCGTCTTCAGTCAAAATTAACTTATTCATTTCTTAAACTTTGGCATGCTTTGCCACGACAATTTGACCTAATTTCGCGTGTTGCCACAAGTTGCAGGCCAAGATTTTTGTCTTCCAGTTTTTCTTGAAAACCTTATCCTTATAAAATTGTAGGAAGATTCTTAATTGACACTGAGCAAGTCAATGCAGTTTTTGTGGTTTGGAAGGCACTTTAAACCCTTGGTCCCAGTTACCAAACTTGTATGTGGTATCCAATGGTTTTAATGTGATAGTTGTTAAACCAATTTGTATGCCGTATAGAGGCCGTGATAAGTTCCAACAGCAGGATCTACACACTTGCTTCCACTCATATGCATTGGGTCCGCGTGGTGGAGTATGAAATAATCACTCTCACCTTGATTTGTGAGAGAAGGCCCTAGCCCAGTAGTGGTGCACTATGAGCTGATATTAAGTAAAGTTAATGTTGATTGTTCTAATTTGCCCTCGCTCTGCTGTTGTACCTTTCGTCGTCTTCATGATCCTTCGTCATTCACGTCACAAACTACCATCTGCGAAGGAAGCGCGAGGCAATATTGAGTGAAGTGATGGAGGTATTTTACACGAATGCTCTGTTTTTGCTTCCCATAAAGGCAGAACAGAAACATACTATAAGAAATACATATTATAATATAATCAGCCTATACTTCCCACTGTTGCTTGCTTGTCGCCTTCCCTCACATATCGAAGTGTGAGAGATTTGGTAATACTCCACCACGAGGACCCAGTGCGATGCAGTGCAGATAGGTTTATAGCCACTTGCTGTTAGATCGTATCAAACCCCTTAAAAGGCTAAACTTGGCTTAACGATTAACACATTAAGTAGTAACTGAGGAGACGCTCGAATATGAAAATGCTTCAAATGGTCACCCATCTTAGACCAACCGCGCCAACTGCTGGGCCAATTAACCTTGGTAATCACTAAGAACATCGCGGTCGTACAGCGCTACGAGTGCCTAAGTAACACAACTTCCAACAAAATATTCTTACACGAAACAATAAAGTAGGATCTCCATATTTGAGTTACAAAGCACTGGAACTTTGAAAAACAAACTGCAATTTGAAAACTATGATCCAAACACAAACAATGTATGGGGGACTTTGTAGAACTTCCAGCGAGTTCCCATGAAACAAGGCAAGAACAAATTGCCGCAACTTCCAGTTTATTCAAAGTGTTTAATACTTGACTGCCTTGTTGGTCTACTGGCAAAGCGAATCGCTTTGAGATCACGAGGTCCTGGGTTCAAATCCTAGGCTATCCAAATGTGGTTTTTCTAACGAAAACTCCCCAGTATGAGTCCGGAATCAGGAATTGTGCCCGGTATATGGTGGCTTGTCGCCTAGTACATGGGGCCTAACATCGTCGGCGAAACGTTGGTGTACTCAGTACACCTCTGCCACCCCCACTTGGGGAATATAGGTGTGACGGTGTTTTTTTTACACTCAATACTTTGCAAGTTAACTGCAAAGATATTGGTTAGGGTCTTGTAATTTGGAAGGCACCAGCTTTTGAGCTTAAAGAATTTTAGAAATCGGTCCAGTCGTTTTTGGGGTAATTCGTTACAAACATACAAATATAGAAATCTTTCCTTATTATTAGTGTAGATTTGACTTTGTAGGGGGTGTAATTAAAAGTACAGTTTTATACAAGATTTTATTTAACTTTCAATGTAACTATGTTCGGGTGGAATTTTGCAACTCAATTTTGAAGCAGATAGCGATTGAACTGAAATTTACGTGTATACACGTTTAGCAAGCCAAACCACATGCTTTTAAATCATATACATTGTGTAATAACGTTATAAGTTGATAGTAAAAGCTTTAAAAAAAAGTTTATTTTATTCTTTAGAGCGCATTTCAATAAAAAAGCTTGTTTTAAAAAAGTTTTTTTCTATTATTTTTTTGTATTATATTCACTTCAAGAAGTATATGAATAAGATACTTCACATTTAAAATATGATTTTTGACCCTATATTTTAGATTCTGGTAAAAGAAATACAGGATCAAATGAAATTTTATTGCTTTACATTTTCTGATTTCAACTCGAAACGTTTAAGAACTGATAAATATAATTTAATTAAAATTGTAATGAAGTGCGACCGCGGTGTTCTTACCGATTACCAAGGTTAAGCACCGTTCGACTCGGTTGGCCAGGGATGGGTGACCGTTTGTAGCATTTTCATATTCGAGCGTCTTCGTGCTTTGGAAGGCACGCTAAGCCATTGGTGCCGGTTACCACTTAATGTGGTAGTCGTTAAGCCAAGTTGGAAGCCTTATAGGCGGCTTGATAAGTTCCAACAGCAGGTGGCCACAAACCTGCCACCACCAATCCGCACTGGGTCCGCGTGGTGGAGTATGACCTAATCTTTCTCACCTCGATTTGTGAGAGAAGGCCTTTGTCCAGCAGTGGGCAGTATAGGCTTATATTATATAATGGATAATTGTAGGAAGGTTCTTGTAAAGCAGATTTGTATTAGTGTAGTTTTTTTTTCTCTTCTGGTCGATAAATGGTCGATCGCGGTAGCCTTTAAAATAGTAGACTATACTATTTTTCAAGTAAGTGGGGTACTGTGACAGATGTAAGTGTCAAAGTAAATTATACTTTATTCCATTATAGACCCGATTCGATTATGGTTTTATGCCTTAACCGCATTAAACTAAATATTAATTTCGTTTGGCAATAAGAACTGTCACTACCCATCCTATGTGAAGAATACTATAATGTGTATAGTGCATTGAAAACATTTTGATCTGACTTATGGCTGGCTTCAATATTAAACTCACTAGATTTATTTACTTTTTGTAGTATTTGCCAGATTTTCCATAAAAGATACGACCTAAATCCTACTGGTTGTACGAATGAATTTGGTAATAAAGTTTTGCGTCGTTGGCAAATTTATCTTTCAGTTAAATATGAAAACCAGTCATTCACAGCTGCAGTATTTGATAAATATCCAGATAGCTTGACCTATTTCTAGTTGTACTCTTCATACTTAAGAGAGATCAAGTTGTAGGTATCTTAGCCCGTATTACAGAACGAAAATCAGTCGTGAATCTAGTTTTAACTAAGGTCCAATACCGATGAAATTAAAACGGGACCACCTTGGAGCTATACTGAACCAAATGCAAAAAGAATCATCAAAATCGATTCATAATTGGCGGAATGATCGCGTAACATACAACAAAAAAAAACGTACAGTCGAATTGAGAACCATCTCCTTTTTAGAAGTCGGTTAAAAATCCGTGACTATGCGGCTGAGAGATTAAATAATTTTATTTGACTGGACTTGGAATTTGACTGGACTATGCGATTCAAAAATATCAAAACATATTTGGCGAACTATTTATGCCACAAAACGCCCACATTTCTATAGAACTACAGTTCTACAGATGTAACAGATTACGAACAAAGAATATACGTCTGACAGACTGTTTGATCGGTTTAAAATATTTATTCCTATGTGGGTTTATGCATTTTGCAAACAGCATTAATGCATAATAAAATACGTGTTCAACTATTTCAAGAAAGACCTTCCCACGCTGTGTAGACATTCCTTTGAATTTGCTCAAAGATGGTAATATTAGCAAAGAACTTTTCACAAAGCACTTGTACATTTTTTTGCTAATGTGTGGGTGTATTGTTGAATTATCAGAGATATTTTACCTTTTTAGTCAGTGAAGGCTTATAATAATAGAAAAGAAATATGATGTATTTCTTTTGAATCTATACTAAGATTATAAAGAGAAGAGGTTTGTTTGTAGTTGATATTTCTGTCTATTCTGATAAGACAGTTTTACAATCAAAATATTGGAACAAACAGCTGCTATGAAAACATCTCCCTCTCTCTCTCATAGGCAGAGAGTACAGAGTTACAACAGGTTCTTTCCTTACATACCTCTCTGACTTCCTCCACTCTCATAGTTCGTTTTATACATTCTCACCGGTTACGGAGGCTTTTGAGTCGCCTTCCAGATAAGACACGGTCTATTTAGTCGTGGTAAGATAGTCTAGGTCTTCCCCAGTACCCCTCCACTTTCGCATTCTATATCTGTTTTGTTATTCTTTCTTCCGACATTCTTACTTGACAAAACATGCTTCTAATAACAATGCCCTATACGCCTATGTTCACCAAGTGGGGATGGCAGAGGTGTTCTGTGCACACCCACTTTTCGGCGACGATGTTAGGCCCCATATAAATAGGCGGCGGGCCTATTGCCATATCAATACAATCAATTTAAGTTTAAAATGTTTCGTCTATTTAAGATTGTTACAAATTTAACACACTGCCACAAATAAACAAAAATGAAAATTAAAATCTCAATTCGAAATAAAACCCTGAAAACGACATTGAAACTTGAAAAACATTTTCGAATTTCTATCTCTGACGTAATTTAATTTAATTTGATAGCATTATACAAAACAGCGTTAACGCATTTACCGCACCGTATAAATTCCAGCCCTAAAGTATTAAAACAGAATTATTATGCAAAGGAATTCACAGAAAGAAAAGTCTTTCTGCCTAATGCAAAGTCCAAGAAACTTCAAACTCTAAATAAGGGTCATAGCAGACTAGCTACTATTAGCGCGATTGACGATTTAGCTGTTTTTTGGATGTTTAACACCGCGTCTGAATTCTTCCACCCGGACAAATACACACACCGCGGCGATCATGATGATAATGACGTTGGATGTAGCGACTGAACGCTATAATTTATACACTACGTGTCGCCATTCGTCTTGCCTTCTTGTATCGCTTCTCTTCCTTTTCCTTTACCTCTCTGCGTGTCGATGCAACATTGATGCAGTCGTAGTGACGCGGCATTTTGAAAAGTTATTCAAATTCAAGGTTCCAACACGAAGCGATAATTTTTTATTCATTTTAGAATTTCCTCTACTTCACTTCTATCTATATCATGCCATCCTCTGAATTCCCCGCAAGTAATCTGGCGTGATGATATAGATAGATAGGTTCATTAAAATATTTCCGAATGTAGCATTTTGGTTCCGCAATCGAATGCAGTTAGTTATTAAAACCAGATACAGCATCAATGCATGCGCTAAACCGTTAGGTTTTGATACTGCGATTTAACGCAGTTAGTAGCTAAAAGGCGATGCAGTATTGATGTAATTTCTAAGTTACGTGCTTTTATCACCGCGATTAATCGCAACTAGTCGCTTAACGCAATAAAGTCGCCAATTTATGCGATTGATACCGCGATCGAACGCAGTTAGTCGCTAAAACGCGATATAGCATCGTTGCAGGCGCTAAATTGCGCGTATTTGATATCGCAATCGAGCGCAACAAGTCGTTAGAACGTTATACCATCGCTAATTCACGAGCTTCTGCTATCACGATCAAACGCAACAAACTACCATAAAGTCGCAAAATCGTCGATCCCTATTGCTATAAGTATCTTTTGTGTCACGGCCTTAAAGGAAGATGCAACTTCGATATGAAATTTAAATGAGACCTGTTCAGTTAGGTAGTCTAATTCCTTGCAACATCCACCTGTAACTTTATTGAAATTCCCTACGTAGTTGGAATTAATTCGTATCTGAATTATGTATTTTTAAAATTGTCGGATTGTATTTAAATGTGAAAGCACTTTTGCGGTGACTATTGTATTTTGTTTCTTTCTAGCTTTTAGCTGTGGTTTTGCTTGTGATGTTTGGAGTTTGCAGATGTCAAATTTTTACAAGCTTTTTTATGCAACTTGCAATGTTTTTTTAGGTACAACCAAATTGCAAGCTTAATCAAAATCACTTTCTCTTATCCTACGGAGTTGAAATTTGACATGTAGGTTCAGTTCCGATGACAATGCATTTTTGTGTGACCTGATTCTACTCCCAGGAATGGCTTCAGACGAAAGAATTTCTCAACGGCCAAGAGCATAGACACGAAATTTTGTGTAGACATCTAATATTGACTAATCGTTTTAAATTGCACCATTACCTACCTAGCATAGAATCTATATGGCTACCATCTTCTTTAAGTTCCGACAGCTTATAATTATAGCCAGATATAGTTTGTCTTTTGGCTCGCGGATGATATATGCAGGGAGGCGTTGCTGTGAAAAAAAATTAGTGTTACCATTTAGTAATTTTTTTTACTTCCAAGGAGATATTTCAAAAGTGGATCCGCACGGTTACTTATTAAAATAACTGGAGAAGTGCGAGTAGGACTCGCGCTCTGAAGGTTCCGTACCAGTTTCGGTTTCGGCGCAAAATTGTAGTTCCGGTTTCGGCTGGTTTCTGCTGAAACTACGTTCGTGAGCGTCCGGGTGGCTTTTGGGTGCTATAGGCGAGTGTCGAAATGACTGAAATATGGTCGAAACATGTCGATTTATTTTAATAAAATCTATCATTAAATTAATTGATTAGTACTATAGTTTTAAGTAGTTTCCGGGGTCTGATATAGACCTGTAAGGTGGCTCTAGAAACTTTTAATCTAAACAAATAGCCCCATCATGTTTGTATTTGTTTTGATAAGTTCTATAGACTACAGTTGCTAGGGTCTGGTGGTGGAGACAGAAGGTGCCTCTAGGAATTCGCCAAATATACAACGTGACTCTTACGTATTTGGGCTCGTATGATTTATCTAGACAAGTACTATATACATAGGTGGCGAGTAGGGTCTGAGCCGAAATGAGGCCAAAGTAACTCCTCAGCTTAATAAATACGAGTATCTCCGTCGTATTTTCACAATGAAAGCTTGTTTATATAAAGTTGTTTTTTTTTCTATTATAATTGAATGTATTCAGTAAGTAATAATAATTTAATTACAAGTGAATCAATATGATTCAAGTGGTTTATAAATCGATTCAGTATCTTAGTAAACATCGTCCTCGAAAATTTTCGAGCATCGAATCGACATCTGCCGTGCGACGTTCATTTTATAGTGTGCAGTCAATATTTGGGATATTATTGATTTCTGAATACATAGAGACTGTTTCTTTGAACATAAACACAGCTATTTCAAATTAGTAACTAGCAAAATAATTTCCTTAAAAGTTTCGGTTTCAGCCGAAACTGAGAAAGTAAAGTAAGAGACGTACGAACAGTACGGACGAATATAGATTAATTATGTAGCTCCTTTTTTCACGTCTGTTAATATTTTATGTAGTTTTATAGTAAGGAACCCATAGGATGGTCATGAACTCATAATAACTCAATCTACACATTCGTATTATTTGTCGTTAAGGAGTTGCCTGGTGTATTTTAAAGTCCCAAGATCTAATACCAATGAAATTAAATAGGAGCCTGGAGTTATAAGCCCAATAACTCCTGCTGCCTACGCGAAATGCAAAAAGAATCATCAAAATTAGGCTCACCCCATATTACATGAGATTAAAGATCCATCCTTGGAGAATATAGGCGTGACGTTGGTATTTTTTATAATTTTTACATATTAAATGAAAAACGTTGATATTCAATTATTTCAGTATAAAAAATTCAGATACATCGGAATGCTTACATTCCCCAAGTGAGAGTGGCAGAGCACACCTTATTGCTGAGAATGTTAGGTCCAATTTGATAGGGGCGAGGCTATTGCCATTATACCCGACACAATTTCGGACCCTGGACTGATACTAGGAACTTTTCTATAGAAAAACTACATTTTGTCCGTCCTACAATTTGTACGAGATCACACTACATGCATTTTACCGTACCTACTAGGCTAACAAGGCAGTTAATAAAAATACCTTTAAAATCTCTCTTTCTTTATAAAAAATTTGCTGTAATTTAATAAACTACATTTCATTTTCATTCTTACCATATAAACATAACAGAAGAAATCGACAATCTTACCAAATTTACGTCCGACACTCGAGCGCTAAATGCAGATGACGCCAGTCGAGGAAAAAATATTTATTCACCACAAATCAAAATAGTTCCACAAAATGTCACTAGACAGCGCTATTTTAACGTTTCATCGGCAATGAGGGAAAATAATTATTTTTTATATGATATAATTATAAATTAACAACTTTCGTATTTTTTCCTTTACTCTATCTCTTTCTCCGTCTCTATATATCATCACGCCAAATCCCTTGCAGGGTAGTAAAAGAACTATAGTTCCGCAAAATGTCACTAGACGGCGCTACCTTAATTTTTCATCGGATTTGAGGGAAAATAATTCTTTTTTATGATATAATTATAAATTAACCATTTTTGGACTTTTCCTTTACTTGTGCTTTAAAACCATGCTTCTTGCCAAATTCCATGGTTCTAGGTCAACGGGAAGTACCTTATAATTTCTGATGAGCGAGTTTAAAGTCCATATCTTTTGTACGGACACGCACATTATTATTCTATATAGTGAATTTTACTGTATTTATGTTGCAATCCGAACGTCCTCCAGTAAACCTGCGATTCAGCAGAACATTGGAATTTGTATAACATTTAACATATCAGTAGCAATTTTGTACTCAAACAACTAACATGTTTTAATTGTAAATTCTAATTAAAACCATTTAAGAAACAAACAATCTTTATCTCCCACAAACGGGTCACGAATCATCTGTAGGATAAGGAATCAATCACCTTACCCCTACATTTTGGTCCTTCGAGCCCTGCTTTAGTGTTTTTGAGTCTTTGCTGCGTTAGCAAATCGGTTTACCTGGCTTTCCACCAGCGGAATCCCCCAGGCGAATTGAGACGTTGCACATAACGTAGCTAAGCTGATAAAGTCACTAAAGATTAAACAAAACTAGTGCCGGGTGAAAACAGTGAACAATTTAACAAGTGTGAAAACAGTGAACATTTTAACAAGTGTGTGGACAGGAAACATTTTACCAAGTAGGTGAAAAGGGAACAACATAATATAAACAAATTTAAATAACATATTAAATAACAACATAACATAATGTCTACGGATTCGTATGATGATATTTTACAACAACAGGCTGAACTGGTGGAGATCATCAAAGCCATTCAGGCCAACTTCAAGAAAGATAGCCCGTCAAGGAAACAAACTCTTGAATACCATGACGAGCGTCTGAAGAAACTTGAAAATAATTGGTCAACATTTGAGTTTAACAATACCCGTCTTTCTTTACTAAAGACTGAGAAAAAGGGTAATTACTTTGACAACAAGGTATTTGAAAAACTCCAACAATTTTATGAACAAACAAAAACGATGATTTTGACCTCCAAGCAAGAACTGGAGCGCCGAATCACGCATGAAGAACAAATGCTAAGAGAACAACTGCAAGCAACAGCTAACATTGAAGAAGGAAACATTGAAGAGAATGAGTATTTTAGAGAAGCCAGTGAGGGAAGAGGTAGTGACGGCGAACGAAAATACGACGAAAATACCATGACTTTGATTAACGAACAGAAATCTAATGTTAAGGCATTTGAAAGAACAATACGCAATCTGGATATTGGAGTACTTACAGAAAAGTGGCAACTGGAAGACAAACTCAAGATTATCACCCAGCGATGGGAAAACATTGATAAGTTGTACTGGAAATTGGATAACATACTTCATGACGTAAGTGCCCACGAACAAACATATAACAAGCTGGAAAAAATGTACGAAGTGGCTAAAACAATGATTAATAACAAAATCTGGGAGCGCAACCATCAAGAGACATCAGCACCTAAAATAGAATTGCCTAGCTTCGCGGGTAACTATGCGCAGTGGACCACATTCAAGGACTTATTCACGGAAACAGTGCATCAGAACACGTTTATATCAAAATCCCAAAAGATGCAACATCTCAAGTCTAAATTGAAAGGAGAAGCTGAACGCCTAGTTCAACACTTGTCAATAAGCGCGGACAACTACGAAACTTGCTGGAACATCTTAAAACAACGGTATGATAACCTCCGACTGTTATTTACTTACCACGCCAGTGAACTTCTGAATCACCCTACCATCCAACAACCTTCAGCCGCAAGTGTGAAAAGGATGCATGACGTAATTCAAGAAAATGTAAACGCGATTTCAAACCTGAAGATTGAAACCAAAACTTGGGACCCATTATTGGTTCATATTTTTCTGAACAAACTCGACAGTGAAACGAAACAAGCTTATGTGGAGTCTTTGAAAAACCCCAGAGAAATACCTACACTTATCGATTTTTTGAAATTTTTAGAGAATAAATTTATGGCGTTGGAAACAAACATTAAGCCTAGCCGTAGTACGAACGCAGAAAAAGCAACAACTTCGGAGAAACCTATTTACAATTACAGAAAATATAAACAACATAATGAACAGTACAATAATAGTCAGTCGCCGAAGACATTTTATAACTTTATTATAAAATGCCCTAAATGTAACAAGAAACATGGATTATACCGTTGTAAAGAATTTATAGACATGACGTCACAAGACCGACTCATAACAGCGAACAAACTTGGCGTATGCAAAAACTGCCTGTTTAGCCATAACGGAGTTCAATGCACGTCAACGAAGAAATGCAAACAGTGCAATAACAATCATAACACTTTACTGCATGATGCATTACATAACGAACGGGAAAATTCCACGAACAAACAGGGTCAAAGACATACCCATGTGTGTAACGAACCATGCAATGATGTACTCTTAGCAACAGCCCAAATCGAAGTCAAGACCTCATTTGGAACCAACATCAAACTGAGAGCCCTATTAGACCAAGGTTCACAAGTTACAATGATAACAGAAGACGCTGCTCAACGACTGCGGCTGAAGAGAAGCAAGTTGGATGCGGCGGTATATGGAATTGGGTCTTCGCCTACAAACAAATGCAAAGGAATGGATAAACTATCCTGTAAATCTCTGCATAATGACTTCACATTTGAAGCCGAAGCCTTGATTATGAACAGACTAACAAGTCAGCTTCCGAACAATAACATAAATAAATCAATCTTTAAACATTTGGAGAACATTAAGCTAGCAGACCCAAAATTTAACATAGCTGGAAACATTGACATATTATTGGGTGCTGACATATACTCAGAAATTTTGTTAGAGGGTCTGATAAAAACAAAACATTCCAATATCGTGGCTCAACAAACCCATCTAGGGTGGATTATTTGTGGGAGATACAAAACATTTCACTGCCATGTTACTATAAACAACCTAGAAGAAATAGCTAAATTCTGGGATTATGAAGATATAACAAATAATAATAAAGAACAAAACGAGCAAGATCCTTGCGAAACATACTACAAGGAAACAACAATCAGGTTAACAGATGGAAGATACCAGGTTCGCCTTCCACTGAAACAAGAGATCTGTGAAAAACTAGGAACATCTAAACCTCAAGCAATTGCACAATTTAAGATGCTTGAACGAAAAATGGCCAATAATGTCAATTTTGGACAAAGCTACAGAGCCTTCATGTCCGAATACAAAAATCTGGGACATATGAAGAAGTTCACAAGTAACAATAGTGTTCTTCAGTACTTTCTACCACATCATGGAATAATACGAGAAAATTCCATAACAACAAAATTGAGAGTGGTGTTTAACGCTTCTGCGAAAACAAGTACAAAATGCAGCCTTAACGACCTGATAGAGAGTGGACCCAATTTGCAAGCCGATCTGCAAGCAATCCTATTACAATGGAGACAGTATCGGTACGCACTAACAGCAGACGTCGAGAAGATGTATAGATACATTGCTATGCATCCTGATGACAAGCCACTACAGACGGTCATCTGGCGTGACAGTCCAGAACAAGCCATGACAGAATTTCAATTGTGCACTGTAACTTACGGCACAAAAGCTGCTCCGTTTTTGGCTTTAAGAACATTACATCAGCTGGCAGAAGATGAAGGCTACAACTACCCGAAGGCCAAACACATATTAAAACATAATTTTTTCATGGATGACGGAATATTTGGCTGCAACCAAATTAAAGATGCTCAAGAAACTCGAAATGAGCTGATACAATTGTTGAAGAGTGGAGGATTCAACATCCGCAAGTGGGCTAGTAACGAACCAAAACTGGTAGAAGATTTGCCTGAATCGATGAGAAATCCACTCAACGTTCATTTCACAGAGTCGGAAACATCGAAAACATTGGGCCTAAGTTGGAACCCGAAAAAAGATAACTTTATTTTGAAACCAACCTTGAAACCAACAAAATTAACCACAACAAAAAAAAGGCAGCTCCTGAGTGAGATCTCGACGTTATTTGATCCTTTGGGCTGGCTGTCTCCAATAACAATAAAAACAAAAATACTCTTTCAAGATATCTGGAAAAGTAAAATTGAATGGAACGAAAATATTCCTGAACATATTCAGAAACAATGGACGGCCTTGAGACATGAATTAACAACATGCAAGGAATTTCATATAAAACGATGGCTGGGTGCAAACATCACCCAAGAAAACATGCAACTCCATGCATTCTGTGACGCGTCAGAAAAAGCGTACGCATGCATTGTTTATAGCGTCATACGAAACAGCAAGAATCAAATACAAATAAACATAATAGCGGCGAAGACAAGAGTTGCCCCTTTACAAAAACAACAAACATTGCCCAGACTAGAATTATGTGGTGCACAACTACTGAGCCAACTAGTTAACAAAATAAAACAATGTATGAACAGGAATGAGATCAATGTTACAGCCTGGACTGACTCCATGGTAGTCTTGGGATGGATCAATGGTGACATTAACAGATGGAAGTCGTTCGTAGCTAATCGAGTCAAGCAAATAACGAACATTATACCACCACAAAATTGGAGATACGTAAAATCCGAAGAAAACCCAGCAGATTGCGCATCGAGAGGTTTGATGCCGTCTCAGTTACATAATTTCAAGCTGTGGTGGAATGGACCAGAATGGCTACAAAATGATTGCATTCCTAGTACACAAGATCACCTTAAAATGCCAACAGACAAAGAAATAAAAGTGTACAATGTGATAAAAAGGTGTACGGAACCCAACATTATAACAGAAACACTAAATAAATATGGCTGATCTACCTGCTGCTCGCATAACTCAATCCCCGCCCTTCTATCACACGGGGGTGGACTTCACTGGCTACGTGGAGGTGAAGCTAAACAAAGGCAGAGGAGTACGAACATCTAAAGGCTACATTGCCATCTTTGTGTGCATGGTCACGAAGGCCGTGCATTTAGAGTTGGTCAGCGATTTGTCCACGCCAACATTTATAATGGCTTTAAAAAGGCTGATTGCTAGAAGAGGATGTCCAAAACATCTCTATAGTGATAACGGCACCAACTTCATAGGTGCAAAAAGAGAGCTGTACCAACAGCTTCGTCTAACTCAAACGACAAACTCTTGGCAACACAACATGAATAACCTAGGAGTGGAATGGCATTTCAATGCCCCTAGCTGGCCATCTGCAGGCGGACTGTGGGAAGCAGCAGTTCGGTCCATGAAACACCATCTGAAACGTGTGATAGGAACACAAAAGCTCACCTACGAAGAATTTTTAACATTAATCTCGCAGATTGAAGCGTGCCTAAATTCTAGGCCCCTGTGTCCATTGACGGAAGACACTGAAGACCTGGAATACCTAACTCCAGGCCATTTTCTAATTGGGAGACCTTTGACATCATTGCCCGAAGAAAAAATAACAGACTGTAAAGTCAGTTTCCAACATAGATGGCGTCTAATGGAGCAAATGCACCAACATTTCTGGCGGAAGTGGTCTGCAGAATATCTTCATACTCTACAAGTACGAAGTAAATGGAACAAACAACAGGAAAACCTAAAGGTCGGGGAAGTTGTCGTCATAAAAGAAGATAACTTACCTCCGGCAAAGTGGATCCTGGGCCGAGTAACTGAAACACACCCTGGTAAAGATGACTTAGTTCGCGTGGTGACCCTGAAAACAAAGGATGGGACCCTGAAGCGTCCAACAAGTAAATTAATTTTGTTACCTATAGAAAAATCTGCATCTGTAGTTACCAGACCTGAAAAGAAGGAAGAAACTCCACATAAGCAAAAACGAAAACAAACTAAGCAATTGAGATTTTCCAGAACAAATCTAGCATGTCTTTTTTTAATATTATTAACATTATTTCATCCAACGAAACAAGATAACGAGATGGTAAATATTAATCAGTTTCACAAGGAAAAAACAGTCTATTTTGAAGATATCGGGAAACTGCAAAATATACACGATACCTGGAAAATAGTAACATTTTTTAACATGACATCCTATTGGCAAGGGATCGGATCAATACAAAAATTGGTGTTACACGTGGAATCAAGATGCAAGAATTTTGAATACAAGAATATTTGCCACAGCATCGTCCTGGAGTTGAAACAAGAACTTACTGAAATAACACACAACAACTACTTACTTATCTCCGAGCAAACGCCAAGGCCAAGACGTATATCTCGTGGCCTGATCAACGGCATAGGATACATAGCAAATGAGCTGTTTGGCGTGTTAGATTCCAGATTTGCAGAACAATATAAACAGGATATACTTAACTTACAAACAAATGAACATCATATGATTAATCTAATTAGAAACCAAACAACAATTATTGAAGCCCAGAATAATATACTTAAACGCAATCAACTAGTGATGAATCAACAATTTCAACTGATGGAAGAGCATTTAAATTATACAGATACTTACCTAAACAAAATGGAACACGCCGTGGAGCAAAATCAGAACATGATCTATTTCAACATGATGTCAATGTCAGCTAATATCATCTTAGCGAAACTACGTTCAATTCAACAGATGCTCCTTAACATTGCGACTAGCATCCAACATGGGCAGATTGATAACAGATTGCTGACCCCAGAACAATTACGGCAAGAACTGAACGCGATATCAGGACAGCTACCAGAACATTTATCACTCCCCATAGAAAACTTCCGAAACCATTTAAGCAGTATCTATAAGCTGCTAGAGGTTAAGTGGGCAGTATTTCAAAATTTATTCATCACGGAAATAAAACTACCGCTGACTAATGATAATGGACTTCGGTTATATAAGGTGATACCAATCCCTATAATAAGAAATAACACAACATTTCTCATGAAGACAGTGTCAGATTACATTGGAATAAACTTGAGAAAAGAAATATACATGGCCTTGTCAGAAAAAGATATCGGGACCTGTACAGTAGTCGAGCAAAAGTACTTGATCTGTAAGCTAAACAAACCAACATACAACATGCGCAGTAATAACACGCCCTGTGAAATATCACTAATAACCGGCGAATACGCTAAGAGCTGTGAGTACGTTGAGGACACATGCAATAACAAATGGCTCGAGCTGCATAAGCCGAATACGTGGATTTATTTCTGCTGTAGTACATGTGAACTAAAACTTATATGTGATGAACACATCAGTGCAAGAACAACACAAAAAGCAGGAATTATTGAAGTAGATCCTAATTGTATAGTAAAGCACGAAGACGCAACATTTTATACAAAAACGCTGCACGAGAGTTATATAAACATAAATACCGAAATTCACATACCAAAAGTGAACAGCTATGATATAAATAACTTGACAAGTCCTGAAGTCCAATTCTCTCCAAAACTTACAACAAACTTAAAACAAGATGCAGCCAACCTAGACGAACTGAAACAAAAAATAGACGAACTGCAGGTCCAGAGCGAATTAGATAACGGGATAACAAGCCATGATATACACCAATACGCGGTGTCGTACACAAGCCTCGTGGTGCTGCTGGTGGTGGCGGCGGCAGCGTGCAGCTACGTGCACAGGCGCCGCGCCGCGCCCGCGCCCGCGCCGACCGACAACGCAACCGTCAACATTGAGATGAGAACCCTACCGAGGACAACTACTACACGGTTCCAACACTCGAGATCGGAATACGCACGTCCTCAACCTACATTCAACATTTAATTTTAAAACATTTATATCTTTTTATATTATTAACATTTGTGGTTGTATAACTTTTAGGCCTGGCAGGATGTACGGACACGCACATTATTATTCTATATAGTGAATTTTACTGTATTTATGTTGCAATCCGAACGTCCTCCAGTAAACCTGCGATTCAGCAGAACATTGGAATTTGTATAACATTTAACATATCAGTAGCAATTTTGTACTCAAACAACTAACATGTTTTAATTGTAAATTCTAATTAAAACCATTTAAGAAACAAACAATCTTTATCTCCCACAAACGGGTCACGAATCATCTGTAGGATAAGGAATCAATCACCTTACCCCTACATCTTTTGTTTGGATTTACTTAGAACCTTCATTTTTATACACCGGCAGGGGACCATAGACCCTATTTGTTTTTTATTTTACATAAAATTTCAAGTTAATACTTCTAGCCGTTTCTGAGAAAAAGGGTGATAAGTAAGGGTCGGACAGAACAACTGATAACGAACTGATCCTATAAGGGTTCCGTTTTAGAAAGAAAGAAAGAAATTTTATTCATCGCAGCATGGGAGACACAGACAGAGATATTATAAAATTACAAAAACTATAAAATTAAAAGAAAAAAAAATACAAAAATGGAACACAACAAAGTAATACACATGAGTATGTGTCTCACGGCTGAGCCAAATATGTATCCAGATCAGCTTAATGTCAGGCATAAGTGCGAGACGCTAATTTTAATCAAGACCCTTCTGAGTCTTCACAGATGTCAATCCAGTATGAATTGATAATAAAAATAAAAAATATATATATAGCTCGGAAATTTAAATGTTATATGGGTAACTTTTAGTGCGCAAATTGTTAAGTGTAGTCAAGTTAAATGTGTGTAATAAATATTTCATACAATATATACTATAACATCTATAATGTAGAAATAGAAAAGATATGATAGCAATATTAATAATATTTTTCAAGAATGATAAACACACAGTCAACAGAAATGGTAATCATATAAGTGTAAGCGCGTTGTTTAATATAATAACTAGGTAAAGAGGTATATTTTGTACATTATTAGAGTTAGATGCATACTTACATAATATACGCTAATTATATAATAATATACAGGTTTATATTTACATTACCCAGATTACGCTGCGAGTCTAAAAGGTAGGCACGCAGTCGTTTTCGGAATGTGTCAAGATTGTTGATCAACCTTAAGGGCGGTGGAAGATTGTTCCAAATTTTGGAAGCGGCATAACGAAAACTCCCTCTGAAAGCTACCGATCTGTGCGGGGGAATACACAGCTGCTGCGTACACTGCCTTGACGGGCAGCTTTTACCGATTAAGTTATGGAACCCTAAAAATCAATTTGGGTAATATTTAACTGAATGACAGTGTAAGTTCCGATTTTGGCCCGGGCCAAAAGATTTTTATTGGACTAAGTTTATTATATTATTTGTATATGTTTATTATATAATGTTGACGGACGGACGATTTAGCGCAGTGGTTAAGAGCTTGAGCTGCTCCGCCCACTGTGTCGAATAGTCGCGGGTTCGATTCTCGCACGGGACAAATCTTTGTGTGATCCACAATTATTTGTTCCGGTCTGGGTATTTGTTTGTGAATTTTCATGTTTGTAAACGCACCACAACACAGGAATAAATCCTAGTGTGGGGCCACGTTTTTAAAAACAAAAAAAAAAAAAAAAATGTAATGTCTAGGCTTTTTTGGCGGGAAATCGAAGAGTGATGTTGTCAATTTGTTTTAATTTCCAAAACTTGTGTTATTTCGAATTATAATGTGTAATGTTGGTGGAATATTAACCATTATATATTCTTATATGTGGACGAGTGAAGATAATTGTAACAAAGTGATAAAACGTGCCTTTTCGATTTCCCTCAAAACGGCCGTCGCAATTGGTATGTAAAGTATCCATCGCTTTACTATCCAGGGTGGGGTACTTCATCAATTTCATAATCATCCTTATCATCAAGTTTATCGGGGGTGTTGAATTAATTTTGAAATGAATATAATACTTGATATAGAAATAAACTGATAGATAAACCGAAAATTGGCCCTGGTGACATACAACGCACGCACATTGAGGACAGATGAGAAGCTAGTTGAGCTGGAAGAAGAGTTAAACAAGTTGCGGTGGAGTATTGTTGGTTTATCGGAGGTCCGAAGAGAGGGCGAGGACACGATAACCTTAAAATCCGGCAACTTGTTTTACTACCGGGAGGGCGAACAGCAGTCCCAAGGTGGTGTCGGATTTATCGTCCACAAGTCACTCATAAACAACGTTGTGTCCATCACTAGTGTGTCGAGCAGGGTAGCGTACCTGATACTCAGAATATCCAAAAGATATTCGCTGAAGGTCATACAGGTCTACGCACCGACCTCGGCATACTCAGATGATGAGATCGAAGTTATGTATGAGGACATTAGTAGAGCCATACATACTTCCAAAGCACACTTTACAGTAGTTATGGGTGACTTCAATGCGCGACTGGGCAAACGGGGCGATGATGAGTTGAGAGTGGGGCAATTTGGATATGGGCAGCGCAACCCCAGGGGTTAGAGGCTGGCCGAATTTCTGGAGAAGGAGGGACTCTTTATGATGAACTCTTTCTTCCAGAAGCCGTCTCATAGGAAATGGACCTGGATGAGCCCTGATGGTTTCACAAAAAATGAGATAGATCATCATGAGCACCAAGCGACAAATATTTAATGATGTCTCCGTGATTCACAGTGTAAAAACCGGCAGTGATCACCGAATGGTCAGAGGCACATTAAATATTAATGTCGAAATGGAAAGATCGCGTCTGATGAAGTCTACGCTCCGACCTTCTAATGCACATATCCAAAACCCCGAGAACTTTCTACTCGAATTGTCAAACCGCTTCGAATTGCTAGACAGCAGCGCATCAGTGGACGAAATCAACAATAGGTTGGTAGAGACTGTCCATACGATCTGGTCCAAGCATTTTAAGCCCCACCGTAAAAATCGGCCTCAAAAGCTATCTGACTACACCCGAAACCTTATGGCTGAGCGACGTACCATGAGACTCCAAACCTCCGATGATGCTAAGTCCTATAGGCAGCTCAATGGACAGATATTGAAGTCCTTGCGACACGATTTACGGTCCTTCAATACAAGATGTATTGAGGAGACCATAGAGCAGAACAAGGGCTCCAAAGTGTTCGCAAGAGACGCGTCTATTGGGCAAAGCCAGTTGATGAAGCTGAAGACGGAGGACGGAAACGTAACGTCGAATAGGTCAGAGGTGCTCAGGGAGATAGAGAGGTTCTACGGGCAGTTGTATACCTCAGTAGCTGAACCTGTTGTTGACTTGGTAAAAGACCCAAGAGCTAAGCTAACCCGACACTACACTGAAGATATCCCGGACATCAGCCTGTTATGTTGTAGGCTCTCAAACAACTTAAAAACAACCAAGCGCCGGGTGAAGACGGAATTACCGCAGAGCTTCTGAAAGCGGGCGGATCGCCGGTACTTAAAGTCCTTCAGAGGCTGTTTAATTCCGTCTTGCTCGAAGGCTGATGTTTACAAGTTGTTTTCGAGAGTCATCACGAATCGTCTCGAACGCAGGCTTGATGATTTCCAGCCTCCCGAACAAGCCGGTTTCCGGAAAGGCTTTAGTACCATAGACCACATACATACGCTGCGGCAGATTATACAGAAGACCGAGGAGTATAATCGGCCACTATGCTTGGCGTTTGTGGACTATGAGAAAGCCTTCGATTCGATCGAGACTTGGGCGGTTCTTAGATCTCTCCAGTGATGCCGCATTGACTATCGGTACATCGAAGTGTTGAAGTACTTGTATAATAACGCCACCATGTCAGTCCGAGTACAAGGGCAGTGCACGAAGGCGATCTCCATAAAAAGAGGAGTAAGACAGGGAGACGTCATTTCTCCGAAACTGTTTACGACCACCATAGAGGACGCCTTCAAGCTCTTGGAATGGCGAGGACTTGGCATCAACATCAATGGCGAATACATCACTCACCTTCGATTTGCCGACGACATTGTGGTCATGGCGGAGTCGCTGGAAGATCTAGGACGAATGCTCGGCGACCTCAACAGAGTATCTCAACAAGTGGGTCTTAAAATGAATATGGACAAAACGAAAATAATGTGTTACGTCCATGTCGTACCCACCGCACTCACCGTTGGGAACTCTACTCTTGAAGTTGTCGACGAATACATTTACCTGGGACAGGTAGTCCGGTTAGGTAGGTCCAACTTTGAGAGAGAGGTCAATCGACGAATCCAACTCAGCTGGGCAGCGTTCGGGAAACTGCGCAACATCTTCTCATCCAAAATACCTCAGTGCCTAAAGACTAAAGTTTTTAGTCAATGTGTGTTACCAGTGATGATATATGGATCAGAGACGTGGTCTCTTACAATAGGTCTCATAAAAAAGCTCAGAGTTGCTCAGCGAGCTATGGAGAGAGCTATGCTCGGCGTTTCTCTACGCGATCGAATCAGGAATGAGGAGATTCGTAGAAGAACCAAGGTCACCGACATAGCCGTTAAGATTAGCAAGCTGAAGTGGCAATGGGCGGGCCACATAGCGCGAAGATCGGACGGGCGTTGGGGCAGAAAGATTCTAGAGTGGAGACCACGTATTGGCAAGCGCAGCGTGGGACGACCACCTGCCAGATGGACCGACGATCTTGTGAAAATCGCAGGAAGTCGTTGGATGCAGGTGGCATCGGACCGGTTACGCTGGAAAGCGATTGGGGAGGCCTATGTTCAGCAGTGGACAAGTATAGGCTGAGATGATGATCAGAAAAATGGGAGTTCGATCACTTATTACGTGGTATACAATTGCGGTGGTCAGCTATTGACACTTTACATTGGGAGCTAGACAGAGAGCTCGGGGGTAGGAATCCGGAGTACGAGTCTAACTTTTTTAATTATAAAGAGAAATACAACACTATTATTAAGTCTATCAACCGCAAGTTATGGTCCGCATCACATAGGGAGAAGTCGACACCTCACATGGAAATATCGACATTTACTGGTAGCTACCATCATTGGAGCACATTTAAAGGCCTGTTCACGGAAACTATTCACGGGAATCCGTCATTGTCCAATGCGCAGAAAATGCAGTTCCTTAAGACTAAAGTTAAGAGCAAAGCGGAGAGGCTTATTCGACACCTGCCTATCACCTCTGACAACTATCCTATCTGTTGGGACATTTTGAACAACATATATAATAATAAACGCTTGATTTTCCGCTCGCATACCGATATCTTATTAAATATTCCCGTTATGCCACAATTATCATTAAATCACGTGAAGCGTATCCATGACACAACATTGGAAACATTAAATGCTATCAAAAACTTGGGTGTTGATGTAGAGTCCTGGGATCCATTACTTGTGCACATTCTGTCTCAAAAACTTGACACAGAGACGCACAATGAGTACATAGCTTCGGTCAAGCAGCCAAGAGAATTAGCTAACTTACAAGAACTTCTATCATTTTTAGAGAGCAAGTTTACGAGCTTAGAATCGTCAAGAAAGACAACTCTTTCAAAAGTACGCAAAATTACAATAATTATTCGTTACATCAATTTAATAAGTCGTATCATAAACATATCACAAAACAAGCATTTCCGGCGCATGGTAGGATTATTTCGCAACAACCTAATATCAAAAACAACAATTCATATAATTTTTTCAAGTGCGGAGTTTGCAGAACCGACGAACATTGCCTTTATTATTGTCGTCAATTCTTAAATATGACTCCATACCTAAAACGCCGTACATTAACAAGATTGAATGTATGCGAAAATTGCCTTTATTCGCATAACGGTAAACCATGTATATCAGAAAAACGGTGTATTGAGTGCAATGAACCGCACAATACAATTTTGCATGAAGCATTTACGCCCTTGAGTCAAACAAATAATGCCCATACATCAAAATTAGTCGCCAGCGGAAATAGCCAGAAACCGGAGATTTCGCAACCATTACGTAGCAACTCGCGCGTGTCATTACGATGTGACGCGCCCGAAATATTATTGGCCACAGCCATACTTAAGGTTCAAACTTATGATGGGACTTTCGTTAACATGCGTGCCCTAATCGATCAGGGGTCCCAAGTATCGCTCATATCAGAAAGCGCTGCCCGGTTGTTAGGCCAACCTCGGCTAAGGTGTCGAGGAGTAATATCAGGAGTAGGAGTCAAAGATAACAACCCCAAAGGTGTAATTTCTATCAAATGCATAGCAGCAATTAGCAATTTTGATTTTAAAACGGAGGCATATATCATGAAAAATCTTATCAATAATTTACCGAACTATAGTTTCCCAAAACCATCTTGGACTTATTTGGATAACATCAATTTAGCAGATCCTGAATTTAATATCAGTCGGCCCGTTGACCTACTTTTGGGGGCAGACATTTATTCTTTAATTTTATTGGAATATACGTCTAGGCTGGATTTTAACAGGAAATGTCAAAATTTTGCAGTGTAACGTAATAATTAATAATTTAGAAGATATCAAAAAATTTTGGGAGATTGAGTATATTACAGAAGCAGCCAGCCATGTATTGACTATTACAAATTTACAACAACTAGGCGAGGCGATGGTCGTTACGAAGTTCGTTTGCCGATGTGCCCAGATTTTGCGGATAAGTTAGGAGATTCAAGATCAAAAGCTATAGCGCAGTTTAGATCATTAGAAAATAAGTTTAAGAAACACGAACATATACAAAAACAATATAAATTATTTATAAATGAGTATCGCTCACTGAGCCACATGATTCCTGCAACCGGTAACAAGAAACCGATGTACTTTAATACACATCATTGTGTGCAATCAGATGACACTATCAATTCTAAATTTAGAGTAGTATTTAATGCATCATGTAAGACGTCATCTGGAAACAGTTTAAATGATGTGATGGAATGTGGTCCAAATCTTCAACAAGACTTGCAGGCTCTGATCATCAAGTGGAGACAATATCCATACGCGTTCACAGCAGACATCGAGATGTTTAGACAGATTTGGATACATCCAGAAGATCAGCAGTTATTGAAAATAGTGTGGCGTGACTCTATTACAGAACCTACCAGAGAATACCAACTAACGACGGTCACTTATGGAACAAAGGCTGCTCCGTTCTTGGCAATGATGACCCTAAAGCAACTTGCCAGTGACGAGAGAGCAAACTATCAAGACAATCTAGCAATCGAGGTGCTAGAAAATTCTTTTTATATGGATGACCTTGTCCATGGCTGTTATAGCATAGAAGCTGCAAAGACGTTACAACGTGACCTTATCAATTTATTGAAGTCAGGTGGCTTTCATCTACGTAACTGGAAGTCAAACTCACTAGCATTATTACAAGATGTAGAAGCGGCACAAATAAATGATAATGACTTCACGTTTAAGCTATCAGAACAAATGAAGACTTTAGGATTGGGCTGGAACCCTCAAGAAGACGTCTTCACATTTCAGTCGCAGATAGAAGCAGCGGGAGTGACAAACAAGGTCACTAAGAGAGTTTTATTATCAGAAATATCTAAGCTATTTGACCCACTGGGTTGGCTCTCACCGCTATCAACAAAGTTGAAAATAATTTTTCAAGAAGTGTGGGCTGCGAATATCAATTGGGATGATCCTATAACAATTCACATACATGCAAGTTGGGTGAAAGTTAGGGACGATATCAATAATATCAAAACAATAACGTTGCCCAGATGGATTCAGACCCATGAATGGGAGAGCATCGAGTTACACGGGTTCAGTGACTCATCGATAAAAGCCTATGCCTGTGTAATTTACTGTCGTGTCAACAAGGACGACAAATCATCTGTAGTGCTGGTAGTCGGCAAGACAAGGCTTGTACCCACTAGCAAAACCGTCACGTTGCCTAGATTGGAACTGAGCGGAGCACTACTTCTATCAAGATTGATGACTAAGGTCAAGCAATGCCTCAGTGGTCACAATATCAAAACATATGGTTGGGCCGACTCCATGGTGGTGCTGGGTTGGCTCAACGGTGACTCAACAAGATGGAAAAACTTTGTCGCCAACAGAGTGCGTGAAATAACTCAAAATATGCCGTCGGATTGCTGGCGGTACGTTAAGTCTGAAGATAATCCTGCCGACTGCGCCAGTCGTGGCCTGACAGCCTCGCAATTAAAGGAACATACTTTGTGGTGGCAAGGCCCGGCGTGGTTATCTTCATTCAGTGACCAAAGTGAAAAGGTCAAATATTCAACCGACCAGGAGATGAAGATATCAAAACAAGTTAATTTAGTCACCCAGCAAAAAGGGGACTCTATCATTGAAGACATTTTATCAAAATATAGCAAGTTTAATAAAGCAGTAAGGGTAGTGGCATGGATTCGACGATTTATCAATATCAAGAAAAAGCAATATAACAATTATCTATCAGTTGAAGAGCGAAAACAGGCTACGTTAGCAATTATGAAGAATATACAAGAATTATCATTTACAAAGGAGCTATCAGATTTACAAAGGGGTAACAAAATTAACACTAAAAGCAAGATATGTGAGTTAAACCCGTATTTTGACAAAGAGGGGGTACTTAGAGTCGGTGGAAGGCTGCGACATGCTAACCATGACCCCGACATGAAAAATCCTATCATTATACCAAACTACAGTCGTCTTGCTGAGTTATTAATTGGCTATATCTATCAAGGCCAATGCAGGTCGTGGCATCAAAACCACGAAAGGTTATGTTGCAGTTTTTACGTGTATGGCAACGAAAGCTGTGCACTTAGAGCTGGTATCCGACCTGACAAGTACAGCCGTCTTAGCAGCATTACGACGTATGTCAGCTCGGCGAGGTAAGCCGCGTCATATTTACAGTGATAACGGCACCAATTTTGTGGGAGCAAACAAGACATTACTAAAGGAATATGAAGAACTGCAAAAGGTTTTCCATGAGGACTTTCAATTATAAGTGTCTGAGCTGGGCATCAGCTGGCACTTTAATGCACCATCTTGGCCTTCGGCAAGCGGTCTCGTTGAGGCAGCCGTGAAAAGCCTGAAGTATCACTTGAAGAGGGTGGTTGGTGAGCAAAAACTCACATACGAAGAGTTCAGTACACTTTTGGCGCAATTGGAAGCATGTTTAAATTCTAGACCATTGTGTCCGTTAACAGAGGACCTTGAGGACTTAAATTATTTATCTCTATTTTATCAAGTGGTCCGATACTATCAATATATGAAACAGAAAGAGATCTGAGGACAAGGTGGCAACTCATGCAAAGTATATTCCAAGACATTTGGAAAAGATGGCAGCAAGAATATTTGACTAATCTATCAGCAAGGAGTAAGTGGCGTCAACCACAAGCAAATATCAAATTAAACGATGTTGTAGTTATAAACGACGGAAATTTACCAGCTGGCAAATGGGCGCTAGGTCGTGTAGTGGAGCTACATCCCGGGAAAGACGGCTTCGTACGAGTCGTAACATTAAAGACGAAAGGTGGCTATATGAAGAGACCAATCGTCAAATTATCAATTCTACCAATAGAACAAGATAAAGGTATTCCTGAAAAACAAGAACCTATAGCTGTAAAAAGGTCAAGACCTATCAAAAGAAAATATAGTTTCGTGACAGTAGCGACATCTATCATGCTGTTCTTTATGACGCTAATAACAAATTCCTATAGTTTGTATACTATCACTTCGCTAGAGAAAAACTCTGCCATATATTTTGATAAGACAGCAAACATGAATTAAATCAAAGATGACTGGCGACTGGTTATTTACTATGATATCAATCCATACTGGGAAGGCATCAAAGCGTCTAGCAAATACATAGGATACCTTGAAACCATATGTTTAAAGATAAGCGAGCATTCACCTTGCGACGGTGTCTTGTATCAATTAAGCCATGAGTACTCCGAGCTACAACATTACAATAGTCTGTTGCTAGATCAGCAGTTTGACTCGCGCACGCGACGGCGGCGCCGAGGCTTTATTAACGGAGTAGGTAATATCGCCAACACATTGTTTGGTATATTAGACAGTAATTTTGCTGAAAAATATGAACAAGATATCGCACTAATAAAAAAAAATCAAAGTCACCTTGCAAAACTTTGGAAAAACCAATCTTCCGTAGTGGAGGCGGAGTTCAACCTTATCAAGAGAGCAGCATCAATCATGGACAAACAACTCATTGCACTGAAAAACTCGATAAATGCGGTTAAGTCAGAGTTACAAAATGACTCTTATATCAACGAATTTACATTATCGGCCATGATTACCAACAACATCTTGAGCAAGCTAAAAAACATTCAAGATTATCTTCTCGATACTATCACCGACTTAGTACATGGGAAATTTAGCATTCACCTACTAACCCCCGAGCAATTACAACAAGAGCTGAGTGTCATATCAGCTCAATTGCCTAAGGACCTAGCACTACCCACGGACCACGCGAGAATCTATCAAAAATATACAAACTTTTAAACGTGAGAGCACAACTTTCGAAATGATTTCTTATATTCGAAATTCAAATCCCATTAATACTGAGAGATTCTTACGAAATTTTTAAGCTTATACCAATTTCCAGACGGTCAGGAAGGAATATGATCAGCATTATTCTTGTCAGTGAATATGTAGCTATAAATATAAACAAGAATTCATTTCTATCATTGTCGGAAGGCGAACTACAAGTATGCATTAACAAAGATTTTGATACTGTGTTGTGTCAGTTCAAGAAGCCAATCTATCATATGAGCAGCGACCAGAGCTTGTGTAAGAAGGATGAGGTCTCTGGAAGTTGTAAGAATGTTATAAATAATTGTGAAGACACTTTCGAAGCAACAAACAAACTAAATACATATTTTTATTTCTGTTGTACTACATGTTACTTCGAATTACTATGTGAAGATCAAGTTACGGCCATTTAACTTAATTATACAGGACTGCTTACAATAGGTCAAGGCTGTATTATCAAGTCAGGTGATTACTATTTTTATTCGCATAAGCAGGATGCGAGCTCTATCAATTTGAAGCTTGATGTTGGGGTCCCAGAGATCGCCCCAATAAACCACATAATTAACATTTCGGTACCCGAGTTTCTTGCCAGTACTAGCTCGGAGACTATCAACCAAAAGCAGCTGAATGAGATCCAAAACCAATTGGATATCATGAAGAGAAGCGAAGTAATTGCAGACGGCGTATCCTATCATGACATACATCATAATGTCGTCATTTACCTGTTCATTGTGGCGGCCCTGGCTGTCTGCGCGGGGCACGGGTGGCGGCGCGTGCGGCGGGCGCGGCTGAGGGCTGCGCGTCCGCGCGGCGCTAACCAGCGTAATAGTTAAGTGCAGTGTGGGGAGTTACAACTCCCGAGTGTAGTACAGTGTAATAGTGGAGAAATCAATCGCGAGTGTAGATTTAAACAAGATAGAGCTAACTCGCCAGTTGTGTTTACTATCACGGATACTTAATTGTTATTCTTCACTTTCTTGTACAACATTAAATATCATGCTAGTTTAAGTTATGATGATATCACCTTGTTAGTAGTTTTAGTGCACTTCATTAAAATATCATCTCATCAACCTCTTTATCTTTCGGCCCGGCAGCATGTACGGGCCAGCCACGTACATTTTGTAGCGTCAGCAATTTACGCCACGCTTGGCGATTTAACCATTTCTACAACAGTACGTTCGCAAATCACGTCTCGAACAGTCGGTCGCGTGTGCTCATCTATCATTCTATCATCTATCATTCTATCATCTATCATATAGTTTTACCTTTTCTATCATTTAGTGTACCGTTTTAAGGAAATACATTATATCAATTTTCACCTGACTATCATTTCACTATCAAGTATCTACCAAATCGCTATCAACCAAAGACAGTACGGGTTCCGTCTCAGCCCGTACAACCATATTAAATTGTAAATCATCTTGTTAATTCTATGTACTTATCACTTATATGATATTAAATAAAATAAAATGTTTTTTCTTTTCTTAAATTTGAGTCTATCTAAATCCGTTCAGTGGTATTGGCATGATTGATTAAGAAACATACCAAGAGTCTCATTTAATACATTAGTGGTATTCTGAATGTTGTAAAATTAACATCTTTAAAACATTACGAACGGATGGTAGTCTTGAGTAATTACTGAGCGTTATTACTATTCATGGGTACTGTATAAATAAATGGGTTATTCATGGGTTTAAATAAATTAAAACCCTTAATTTATAACTGAAAGTGTGTTTTACAAACTCAAATATACTACTTATACCTAGACCGAAACAAATAAACACTCGAGAAATAATTTGTGACGTACAGGAATCAAACTAATAATCATGCTTTTTACTGGAAATAACATTTTTTTGGTAGTAAAATTAAATCTTTCTATCTATCTATAACCTCACGCCAGATCCCTTGCGGGGTAGGCAGAGAGTACAGAGTTCCAACAGGTTCTTTCCTTACACACCTCTCTGGCTTCCTCGACTCTCATAGTTCGTCTCATACACGCTCGCCGGTTACGGAGACTCTTGACTTTTCCATCAGATAAGACTCGGTTAAAATTAATAAGTAAAATTAAAACCAGTATAAAATAAAATGCGCGTGGTTCCCGGCTTAGAATAGGACCAACCCATTTCATCCCATCGGGTATCGTACAAGGCGACTAAGGGAAAAATAGGGAATGGGCAGCAGCGTTCCCTTAACACTTCTACGACCAAAAACTGCGCTCGCCAACCCGCCTGCCAAGCGTGGCGAGTATGGCAAACCCCCCCAATCAATATTATGGAAGAAAGTAAGAAAACCAGGCCCCTAGTCCCCGGCGGTCCTGTTCGTCCTGGCCACGGTAGCAGCGATGGTAACGACAGGACAAGGAGTGCGAAGAATCTCCGGCAGAGATTCGGCTACCACCAACAACGAAAATTGGCCCTGGTGACATACAACGCACGCACATTGAGGACAGATGAGAAGCTAGTTGAGCTGGAAGAAGAGTTAAACAAGTTGCGGTGGAGTATTGTTGGTTTATCGGAGGTCCGAAGAGAGGGCGAGGACACGATAACTTTAAAATCCGGCAACTTGTTTTACTACCGGGAGGGCGAACAGCAGTTCCAAGGTGGTGTCGGATTTATCGTCCACAAGTCACTCATAGACAACGTTGTGTCCATCACTATTGTGTCGAGCAGTGTAGCGTACCTGATACTCACAATATCCAAAAGATATTCGCTGAAAGTCATACAGGTCTACGCACCGACCTCGGCATACTCAGATGATGAGGTCGAAGCTATGTATGAGGACATTAGTAGAGCCATACATACTTCCAAAGCACACTTTACAGTGGTTATGGGTGACTTCAATGCGCGACTGGGCAAACGGGGCGATGATAAGTTGAGAGTGGGGCAATTTGGATATGGGCAGCGCAACCCCAGGGGTCAGAGTCTGGCCAAATTTCTGGAGAAGGAGGGACTCTTTATGATGAACTCTTTCTTCCAGAAGCCGCCTCATAGGAAATGGACCTGGATGAGCCCTGATGGTTTCACAAAACATGAGATAGATTTCATCATGAGCACCAAGCGACAAATATTTAAGGATGTCTCCGTTATTCACAGGGTAAAAATCGGCAGTGATCACCGAATGGTCAGAGGCACATTAAATATTAATGTCAAAATAGAAAGATCGCGTCTGATGAAGTCTACGCTCCGACCTTCTTATGCACATATCCAAAACCCCGAGAACTTTCAATTCGAATTGTCAAACCGCTTCGAATTGCTAGACAGCAGCGCATCAGTGGACGAAATCAACAACAGGCTGGTAGAGACTGTCCATACGGTCTGGTCCAAGTATTTTAAGCCCCACCGTAAAAATAGGCCTCAAAAACTATCTGACTACACCCGAAACCTCATGGCTGAGCTACGTAACATGACACTCCAAACCTCCGATGATGCTAAGTCCTATAGGCAGCTCAATGAAGTCCTTGCGACACGATTTACGGTCCTTCAATACAAGACGTATTGAGGATACCATAGAGCAGAACAAGGGCTCCAAAGTGTTCGCAAGAGACGCGTCTATTGGGCAAAGCCAGTTAAAGAAGCTGAAGACGGAGGACGGAAACGTAACGTCGAATAGGTCAGAGGTGCTCAGGGAGATAGAGAGGTTCTATGGGCAGTTGTACACCTCAGTAGCTGAACCTGTTGTTGACTTGGTATAAGACCCAAGAGTCAAGCTAACCCGACACTACACTGAAGATATCCCGGATCATCAGCCTGTAAGAGATTAGGATGGCTCTCAAACAACTTAAAAACAACAAACCGCCGGGTGAAGACAGAATTACCGCAGAGCTTCGGAAAGCGGGCGGATCGCTGGTACTTAAAGTCCTTCAGAGGCTGTTTAATTCCGTCTTGCTGGAAGGGATAACGCCGGAAGCATAGAACAGAGGTGTGGTGGTGCTGTTTTTCAAGAAAGGTGATAACACTTCATTGAAGAACTATAGGCCCATCACACTGCTGAGCCATCTTTATAAGTTGTTTTCGAGAGTCATCACGAATCATCTCAAACGCAGGCTTGATGACTTCCAGCCTCCCGAACAAGCCGGTTTCCAGAAAGGCTTTAGTACCATAGACCACATACATACGCTGCGACAGATTATAGAGAAGACCGAGGAGTATTTAACAGCTACTATGCTTGGCGTTTGTGGACTATGAGAAAGCCTTCGATTCGATCGAGACTTGGGTGGTTCTTAGATCTCTCCAGCAATACCGCATTGACTATCGGTACATCGAAGTGTTGAAGTGCTTGTATAATAACGCCACCATGTCATTTCGAGTACAGGGGAAGTGCACGAAGGCGATCTCCATAAAAAGAGGAGTAAGACAGGGAGACGTCATTTCTCCGAAACTGTTTACGGCCACCTTAGAGGACGCCTTCAAGCTTTTGGAATGGCAAGGACTTGGCATCAACATCAATGGCGAATACATCACTCACCTTCGATTTGCCGACGACATTGTGGTCATGGCGGAGTCGCTGGAAGATCTAGGACGAATGCTCGGTGACCTCAACAGAGTATCTCAACAAGTGGGTCTTAAAATGAATATGGACAAAACGAAAATAATGTTTAACGTCCATGTCGTACCCACGGCACTCACCGTTGGGAACTCTACTCTTGAAGTTGTCGACGAATACATCTACTAGGGACAAGTAGTCCGGTTAGATAGGTCCAACTTTGAGAGAGAGGTCAATCGACGAATCCAACTCGGCTGGGCAACGTTCGGGAAACTGCGCAACATCTTCTCATCCAAAATACCTCAGTGCCTAAAGACTAAAGTTTTTAGTCAATGTGTGTTACCAGTGATGATATATGGATCAGAGACGTGGTCTCTTACAATAGGTCTCATAAAAAAGCTCAGAGTTGTTCAGCGAGCTATGGAGAGAGCTATGCTCGGCGTTTCTCTACGTGATCGAATCAGGAATGAGGAGATTCGTAGAAGAACCAAGGTCACCGACATAGCCCTTAAGATTAGCAAGCTGAAGTGGCAATGGGCGGGCCACATAGCGCGGAGATCGGACGGGCGTTGGGGCAGAAAGATTCTAAAGTGGAGACCACGTATTGGCAAGCGCAGCGTGGGACGACCACCTGTCAGATGGACCGACGATCTTGTGAAAATCACAGGAAGTCGTTGGATGCAGGTGGCATCGGACCGGTTACGCTGCAAAGCGATTGGGGAGGCCTATGGTCAGTTCATGATAAAATAAAATACCAGAAGAGCATAGTTTTAAAGGGTCACTTAAGCTAGCAGAAATTAAATAAAACGTCACATGATTCACCTTCGTTCTTGGTTATTCTGGTTTTACTTGAAACTACATGACGTTTGGAACATAACATTTGCAATTTCCTAGTGTTTAATAAGTTATTTCTACTATGATTCTTTTACAAGGTATAAACATGCCAAGTTTTTTTATTTGGGTACGTAAATAAAATTAGTTTTGGATGAGGAACATTTTTATTGACTGGACTGTCTCAAAGATCTAGTAATTTGTTTTTTTGAAAATAATCACAAGGTCTTAAGTAAAAATAAAATCTGCGGCGGATGATTTGGCGCAGTGGTTAAGAGCTTAAGCCTCTCCACCCATTGGGCCTAATAGTCGCGGGTTCGATTCCCGCACGGGACAAATCTTTGTGTGACCCATAATTTTTGTTTTGGACTGGGTATTGGTGTATGTGAATTTTCATGTTTTTCACGACTCAGGAATAAATCATTGTGTAATACTAACTTAAAAAAATATATGGAGTCTGGATTATGCCCGGTATAACGACAATTCGTCCTCTATGTGTGCCCTCATGTGGGTGTTCATAGTACACCTCTACCACTCTCGCTTAAGTAATATACCGCTACTATTTCTATTTATTTGAACCAAACTCTTCATAAATTTAACAAGGAACTATAAAAAATAAATGTTGGGTACCAGGACAGCATAGCTTAAGAGAGCCCAAAAAGCTAGCAGTCGTCAAGTAAAACAAGAAGTGTAATCCATTAAGCTGTGTGTTGTGGGGAAGTTGCGAGGAGCGAACTTCCGAGCAATTTGGCGGCACCAAGATACGCGCGTACACAAGTCGCTTTAAAAGTGGTCTAATTTATAAGAATCATCATCTGCTAAAGGAAGCTGTCATCCAACTTCTTCCCGGTCTCGGGTAGAAGTTGGATGCGTACAGCACAAAGCCGGTCATTGTGGCGGTCTTTAGGGGAGGCCTTTGTCCTGAAGTAGACATCTTTTGACAGAAGAAGAAGAAAAGAAGCCCGCCATAGGACAACGGCCTTCTCCAGAGATTTAGGACTCGCCAGGCGATTTAGCGCAGTGGTTAAGAGCTTAAGCCTCCGCCTACTGTGTCTAATAGTCGCGGGTTCGATTCCCGCACGGGACAAATATTTGTGTGATCCACAATTATTTGTTCCGGTCTGGGTATTTGTGTATGTGAATTTTCATGTTTGTAGACGCACCCGCGATACAGGAATAAATCCTAGTGTGGGGTTAAGTTTTTTTTTAAAAAAGGAGTTCGCCACAACCTCTTTGTGCTGTATATTTACTGGTGACCTTCTCCAAGTCAACATTATTTGATGTTATAATCATCGGGAAGGACTCGAATAGAATACTTCTCTTGTTTATCATCAACACCAATAAGGCGTCTACTGTAGAACAAAAGTCTCTACTAAATTTAACCACAAAGGTTTTGTGCTGTTCGCGTCCATCTCGTATTCGTGATTTATAAAAGGTTATTATTGTTGATGTTATTTTCAGCGTGAGAGAGTAGAATAGAATTTATAGACTTGTAGATTCATAATAATAATACTGGCCACTGCTGGGCAAAGGCCTTCTCTCACAAATCGAAGTGCGAGAGTTTAGGTCATACTTCACCACGCAGACCCAATGCGGATTAATGGATACAGGTTTGTGGTCACCTGCTTATGGAACTTATCAAGCTGCCTTTAAGGCTTCCAAGTCGGCTTAACGACTACCACATTAAGTGGTAACCGGGACCAACGGCTTAACGTGCCTTTTGAAGCACGGAGACGCTCGAATATGAAAATGCCACAAACGGGCATCTCGGGCCAACTGAGTTGAACGCTGCTTAACATTGGTAATCGGTAAGAATACACACCGCGCTACGAGCGCCTCCTTGTATGAAAAAAAAGAATAAATAAATCTTAGATAGATTTATTTATTCCTTGTTTACATGTCATCATCAGCCGAAAACGGACGGACGATTTAGCGCAGTGGTTAAGAGCTTAAGTCGCTCCGCCCACTGTGTCTAATAGTCGCGGGTTCGATTCCCGCACGGAACAAATCTTTGTGTGATCCACAATTATTTGTTTCGGTCTGGGTATTTGTGTGTGTGAACTTTCATGTTTGTAAACGCACCCACGACACAGGAATAAATCCTAGTGTGGGGCTACGTTTTTCCAAAAATAAAGAAAAATAAAGAAAAGCGTCCACGCAGTAAAATTATGTTAAAAAACATCTTTTTAAAAACAAGCTTTTATAGCAAAAACGCGACGCAGATATCTTGCTTAGTTGAGGAGTACCTTTCGGCCCCAACAGCAGCCTTAAGACACTATCCAGGTTTAACGTAATCGTAGAGACAAATCCAACGAGTCCAAATACGGCGGGGCTATATTGAGTAGTTGGGTGGTTCCATTTATTTTAGCTTCATCATTAGACCCTGAACACTATCTAGTACTTGTCAATGCCGATCTAACAAGCCAAAACACGAGGGGGTTACATTATATAGTTCACATGTTCCTATGGGCACCTTCGGACTCCATCATCATACCAGCTCCATATTATTGCATTATCACGGACTTTACATACGTATGCCAAATTTCAGCTCAATCGGCAAGTGCTTGAAAAATGAATCACAAGACAATACAACTCAACCGAAAAGACAGATATACAAACATTGCAAGTTTAATAAAGGCTTCCCTTAAAGATGTCCATGTCGACCGAATTTGTGTTATACGAAACCTTCTTTTACTCGTTACCTTTACCAGGTTATCGGTCCATCTTGTAAGGGGCTGCCCGCGCCACGACTTTCGTTGCGTGGTTGCTAGTCGAGAACTTTCTCCCCCAGCGGGCGTCAGTTTTAAGGGAACCCAGCGACGTTAATACTTAATATTTCGAAATATGAGCTTTGGCTATATATTTTATAATCTGTTAAAGGGAATATACGATTAATATGATTATTGACTGTTTATTTTAAAATTTAGTAAGAGAAATGCACTCGTTAGTCTAGTGGCAAAGCGCATCGCTTGGTGATCATGAGGTGCTGGGTTCAAGTCTAGGTCGGATAAATGTAGTTATACCTAGTATGAGTCCGGAGTCTGGAATTGTACCCGGTATATGGCATTAGGCTCGCCCCCTATAAAACGGGACCTAACATCGTCGGCGAAAAGGGGCTGTACTCAGTACAGCTTAGGGAATATTCTCGATAGAAAAAAAAATCTAAAGTCATCTGTATTGTTTAACATTTTCTGATCCCAAAGCGAAGTGCTTAAGAAGAAGTCAATGGAATTTACTTAAACACAAAACAAATAATTGTATCAAAGTTCTTGTAAAGTAGTTTTTTTATTAAATAGTAAAATTTTTAAGAAAACCTTTTTATTTCTTTTTTATAAAACGTAACCCCACACTAGGATTTGTTCCTGTGTCGTGGGTGCGTTTACAAAGATGAAAATTTACATACACAAATACCCAGACCGGAACAAATAATTGTGGATCACACAAAGATTTGTCCCGTGCGGGAATCGAACCCGCGACTATTAGACACAGTGGGCGGAGCGTTTAAGCTCTTAACCACTGTGCTGAATCGCCTGTCATTAAAATGAAAAAATATGTCGTTTATTTCTGAGTGGGCGCGCAATATATCCGTCCCTTATAATTCTTTTCTAATGTAATTGCATCACTGCTATTCTTCCGGTCGATCGCGGTAGGCACTTCAATCTAGTAATGCTATGTCGGTGACTTTGGTTCCCTTGCGGATCTCCTCATTTCTAATTCGATCTCGCTGGGATACTTCGAGCATAGCTCTCTTCACTGCCCTTTGGGTAACTTAGAGCTTACTTATACGGAAAATGCTTTCTGTCACAAATCACGCGCAGACCAAGTGCGATTGGTGAAGGCGGGTTTGTGGCCTATTGTTAGAACCTATCTACCCAACCCATAAGGCTTCCAACCTGGTTTAATTACTACCCTATTAGGTGGCAGCTGCCAACATACCTTAAAATGCACGAAGACGAAATGGAAACGAATGAAAAGACCACCAACGATCACTCATCACCGACTGAGCAAAATGCTGGTCACTTGTGTGTGTTTTTGTGGGTTTGAATGATCTACGCTGTTGGCTGTGGGGCCTTTACAGCTTCGCCGGACAAGAGGGTGAGCGTGCAACCACTACGCTTGAGCCAGAAGGGCAAGGGGGCAACTAGCTCAAGGAGGAACGGCCTCGGCTTGGGCAGTCGCTATGGCGTATAGTAGGTGTCTCGCCGTGGTGCTCTGCACCGGCCGGCGGGCAAGGGATTCTTCGACCTCGCCGAAGAGGTAGGTGTCTGATCCTATGTGGGGTATCTGTATCCGAAAGAAGGGATATAAGGGCATCGGGAGGAAATGCTGGTCACCTTAGTGATCGTTACAAACACCACGTAACCACAGGGCGAACCAGTACAAATCTCCCTCCTCTCGACCTCTTCTAGACTAAATTATTGTCAAAACTTGATGAGCCAAAGTACGCTAGAAATCCTCGATTTGCACCACACACTAAGTAACTAGTAGATAAGTTAATATTTGACCCAACTCTCGGTGAGGGTCTGTTTACAAATGTCATCGGCAGGAATTTCAGTTGATGCGGTCGTGATATAACGTTCCCTATTAATTAATAGCTCGTCAGGAACTCTGGCAGGCCTTTGTCCTGGTATTTGCCTGTTTAATTTGTAAGGGTTGATTATACAAAATGCTGACGGTCTTTACAAGCAAATTTCTTGGAATTAACTAATGACTGTGGGAATTAGTGGATGTTCGATTGGGGATAAAAATTAATTTCTATTGCGAGAGTGGGAGAGATGTATAATATTTACTTAAGTTTTGTCAAACAACACATAATAGGGGGCGAAGAAACAATATAATAGGGGGCGAGCCTGTTACCATTATACCGAGCGCTGCTCCAGATTTCGTACGTAGAAGAATATTTCGACAAAAAATCGCACTTAGTTCAACCCTGGATTCGAATCCAGGACCTCATGATCGCGAGCTGCGCTTTGCATCATTACACCAATAAGGAGTCATTGTTATGATTTTGTATGGGCAGATTATACAAAAAGCTGACGACCTTATGAAGCAAAGGACATTGTTCTGCGCCCATACATGATTTGCCCCAGAACCAACAGCAATGAAAAAATACAGGTATGATTTCTAATCACCCATAAATTATCTTAAGGCATTAAATAGTAAATGGGCAAGCGGAGAAATCGCAATATTGCATAAAAAGTATTAGATTTTGAAGTTATAATTCAGTAGCCATTAATACATATGAGGTTATATTGTGTGTGTTGTCATTCAGTAAAGATGTCGGCGACTTCGATAAAGTATCGTATACTTTGAAATATTCGTTTTAGATTGCAAATTGTCCATTAGATACGGATACTTGATATAAATAGATAAATAATAATGGCATGGGTCAAATGTTTGTTAGTTTTGGGGCAATTTTCGACAATGTCCCTTCTGCGTATTAACTTTTTATTGTGGGAATTAGTGGAAGTGGGGATTGGGATTGGGAAATATTTTGTTGTCGCTAGCGAGATAACAATGTGATAGGCGGATACTACTGCAATTATACCGAGTACAATGACAGACTTTGCACACTGACTAAGAATTTATAAAGAATTTGACTGCCTCGTTGGTCTAGTAGCAAAGCGCAAATTCAAATCCTAGGTCGGACAAATGTAGTTTTTCTTATGAAAAATTCCCAGTATGAGTCCGGAGTCTGGAATTGTGCCCCGGTATATGGCAATAAGCTCGCCCCCAATTACATGGGACCTAACATCGTCGGCGAAAAGTAGGTGTACTCCATACACCTCTGCCATCCCCGCTTGGGAAATATAGACGTGACGGTGTTTTTAATTCGGTTTTTTTAATTCTATGTAAGTATGAAGCTGCGACCGATAGACTATCTTGTGAGTGTGTGAGTGAGAGAGTGGGTTTTAGCTCAAACGTACACGCTAAGTGACGTAGGTCACTTAGCCCAATAGTAGTATTGGGCTTCGCTTTTTAATTAGCGAGATACCGCTTTTTTTATAAGTGTATGTAAGATATGAAATAAGACAAACTTAACTACCCGTTAAAGGTCTTTAAATCACTTCAGTTATACTTATTAATTCAGTACATTCATAGTTAATAGAGTAACAATTTCGGCTAAAGTTTATTCAGTCTTAGTCTAAGTACTAAGTGGCTTTTACTAAAATTAAATCTTCCATTAAGAACTGTTAAGTTATAACAATGGATTTAAAGTAACTGCAGGGCTTACTTTGAAACTAATTATTCGATGTATAAGAATTTGGACTTAATCTTTTTAAGCTAATAGTGTAATTTGCAATAACCTAATTCTTCTGCGCTATGGGGTCATGATTTCAGCGTAGTTTTAGAGAGTTCAAGTATAGATTTCATTTTATAATTTTTAAAATATACGTATGTATTAAGCACACGACAAAGTAACATGTAGGTATAAAATATAGTATTGGTATAAAGATGAAAAAGGGAATGATTCGGGCACATAGAAAGAATTTCAGAAGAAAGAATGACAAACAGATATACAATGCGAAAGAAGAAGTATGCAGTTACCGGAGAAGACTTAGATAATCTGACCATGACCAAGTAGACCGTATCTTATCTGAAGGGCAAGTCAAGAGGCTCCCTAACCGGCGAGTTTATATAGGCGCAGGGGATCTGGCGTGATAATATTGACAGATAGATAGACAAAGTACTATATATAAAACTTTTGTTAAAAAATACCGTCCATCCATAAGACAGTCGCGTCCAGACTGGAACAAACATTTCGGGGGCAGACAAACATTTGTCTCCTAAGCGACAACTCGATCTAGTTGTAACAACGGTGAACTTTCAGAAAAAAATCTCAAGGCCATTAACGTTAGTTATCCCTTTACCAAGCCATCGTCATTTATTTTGTCTCAAAGTCTTATGTAAGGTAGAATTTCTGTAATGAGGAGGCATTAAATCTGACCTGTTCGGACCGTAACGAGATAAAACAAGACACGGCGCACTGCTGCGCTTCTGCACTACCTAATTGTGTGCTCTTGTTCCAGTTTGGAACAGATGTATTGCAACATTTACTGGATGCGACTAGAATTTGGAACATACATACTAGCAAGACTATTATCTAAGAATGGGTGATTAGGGGCTAAATTGAATGGAATGAATTGGTAAAATGTCGGTCTTTTAAAATAGAAGTCCGTCCGATCATACTTTTCTATCAAAAATCTTTAGTAACTGGAATTGTACCGGTCTGATTTTTTTTTATAATTCTAAATATGCCAACAGACTTACCTCATATCATATACATCGAAATCTAACATCTTAGGCAATATAAACATTACAACTTTGCTTTTCCCGTTTGGGGAATATAGGCGTAATGGTGTTCACCTACATATTGTGAATGGCATATAAATGAATATGATATATTTTTTATTTCTCAAAGTCTTACATGAGGTACAATTTCTGTAATAAGGAAGCAGTAAATCTGACCAGTTCGGGTCGTAACGATATAAAACAAGACGCGGCGCAATGTTCCGCTTGTACGCTCAAACTCAAACTCAAATAATTTATTTTGTATAAGCCCTGCGGGGGCGCTTACAAATAGTCAATTTATATATTTTTTTGATCTAATTAAACTACTAATCTACCACCGGATCGGAACGCGGCCTCCACTGAGAAGATCCGGCGAAGAAACTCAGCAGGCTTGTCTTTTTTATTTACTTACCTTTCTTTCTTTTTTTTAATCATATTGTGTGGATACAAAGTTTAGGTTACAATTAAATAGTTTATGACCTAGCTCCAGTGTGATGCCTCACGATTGAGATATGAATCTAATGTTATCTGTAAAGAGCGTCTAAAGGATTCCAGATGGACCAGTCCCTTCAAGCATTCGTTCACGAGTATGACTGCTGGAACAACCATCATTTCCCTCGACCATATTAGAGGGAAGGGAGTGACCCGCGCCAGACAGCCACCGCAGCTAAGAAATTATAGTGAGCATGACCAAACCAGAACCCCAAAGACGGTAGCCACATTGTGTCTACAAAGCAGCAATACCCCAAGCTCGTCAGGCAGAACACGCTACGCTTTAACATTGCCGTAATTATAAGAGAAAAATACATAGCATTACTATCAATAACATGACACTTCAATCCCACGCGGTCTTATCTTCTATGTAATCCGAAATTTTGTAATAAGCTTTCTTACATAATTTAGTCTTGATTATGGTTTTAAATTTATTAGTTGGCAAATCTCGAATATCGTAGGGAAGTTTGTTACAAAAGTGTATACACTGGCCCATGAACGAATTGCTAATTAAAGATTATTTTTACTCCGAGTATTTACAGTGTGGATATCACTTAACTTTACAAATTTGTCAATATTCTTTTTCGTATATAACAAATTTTCATATATGAATTGGGAAATAACGGTTAGAATGTTTATTTCCCTAAACTCATCTTTGAGAGATTCTTTAGGAGATATATTGTAAATGGCTTTAATTGCCCATTTCTGTAGTATGAATATGGTATTAAGGTCTGCAGAGCACCCCCAAAGCAAGATTCCATAGGACATAATGCTATGGAAATACCTGAAATAAACGATTCTAGCCATTTCAACATAGGTTAGGAGCCTAATTCTTTTAACCGCATATGCTGCCGAGCTTAACTTTCCAGATAGTTTTTGAATATGTTCGCCCCATTGTAATTTGGCATCTATGGTAATACCTAAAAACGAAGTTGATTCAACAAGATCCAACTCGACTCCATTTAGTTGCACATTAGCCTACCTGCCTCATGTTAGGCGTCGAAAATTTTATGCACTTAATCTTCTTATCATTGAGTAGGAGATTATTACTATTAAACCAATGCACAACTCTGGTAATTGCGTTGATCACATCGTCATAATTTTGCAATTGTCTTTTAATTTTAAAAAAGAGAGATGTATCATCTGCTAACAAAACAATTTTGTGATTGTCCCCTACAAAGTAAGGTAAGTCATTAATGTAAATTAAAAACAGGAATGGTCCAAGGATGGAACGCCCAAAGTGACCACAGATCCATCTGCTACCTTATTGTGTGCTCTTGTTCCAGTTCGGAACAGATGTAGTGCAAAAACTTTGACTGGATGCGACTAGAATTATTTGACTTTTAGAAAATAATTGTTATCCAATGCTGCTCTTGTAAGATACCTAATTGTGTGCTCTTATTCCAGTTTGGAACAGATGTTATGCAACAAATTTTACTGGACGTGACTCAAATTGTGTGACTATTTAAAATTTGTTATTAACATTCATATGCAATTGCCTACTGTTATATGTAGCGTTAGCTTAAGCTTTTGCTACTGTTTAAGGAAGAGCATTGTGCCTGGGATACAGTTAATACTAGGAGGCATCAAAAAGTAGTGAGAACAACATACTCCTTGGAAAAAAAAATACTGGCAGGCATAGCTCAGATACATATTTCTAATATAATGTTAATAAAAAAAAAAATCGATTCTCTTTTGTTTTTTTCTGAATGTAGTCATTTGTTTGCTTCGTGTCGGAACGTGTTCTCGAAAATTGAGAAAAACGATGCGAGCCATTATTAAATACCTCTGTTTAAAAAAGTTAACGACGCTAGAGATTCATTGCGATTTGGAGGCAACATTAGGAGAGTCTGCTCCGCCGTATTCCACTGTCGCAAGGTGGGCTTCTCAATTTCGAGTAGGGAGAACGAGCACGGAAGACGAACATCGTTGCGGCCGTCCATCGACGTCAGTCACCCAAGAAAATGTTGCGAAAGTCGAGAAAATTGTATTGAGCGATCGAAGAGTTACTATCTGATACTTAATTCAAGAAACGGGCATTTCATATGGAAGTATTCAATCCATATTGAAACAATCTTTGAATATGAGAAAAGTCTCCGCAAGATGGGTGCCGAGAACGTTAACCGACAATCAGAAACAAAATCGACTTGACATTTCGAAGATATTGTTGGACAAGTTTCAAGAAGATTCTGAAAACTTTTTGTCTCGTTTCGTAACAATGGACGAAACATGGGTCCATCATTTTGATCCCGAGACAAAACAGCAATCTTCGCAATGGAAACGGCCATCATCACCGACCCCGAAGAAGTTCGTGTCGTGGCATCGGCTGGCAATTTATTACCTGGAGCGTGGAACCACTATTACAGGCCAATATTATGCAGCTTTAATTCCCAAGTTGAGGAATGCCATCAAAAAGAAAAGGAGAGGGAAACTTCGAAGGGGCGTGGGGCACAGGTCGGCAGTTGCGATGGCTGCCATTCAGCAAGCTGGCTTCGAATTGGTTGACCACCCCCCTTATTCACCAGATCTGGCGGCTATCGATTTTTATCTGCTCCCCAAATTGAAAAAAATACTTAAGGTGAAACAGGTACGAAGACGATAACGAGGTGATGGATGCCGTGGAGATCTTTTTGCAGGACCAAGACAAAACTTTTTTTGTGAAAGGGATTGAAGCCTTGGAAAAGCGCTGGACTCGGTGTGTAGAGAGACTCGGAAACTATGTAGAAAAATAAATTATTAAGTTATCAATAGTCATTATATTCTATCTCATTCTCACTACTTTTTGGTCCCTCCTCGTATTATATTATCCATTCCAGACACAGATGTTTTCGCAATTTTAGGAGATAGACACAAGACAGTATTGCAATAAGTATTTTCTTAATTTAGAAACTAATCATTATTATTATTACTTTGGAACCAGAGATGGGCAAAATGTAATCAGATTTATGATTAAACACCCTCGCTTGGGGAAAATAGGCGTGATGGTGTATCAATGATTGACGATGACAATTACATTTTGTAATATTCAAAGTTTACGATAACACTTTTAATCTTGTCTCATGATTGAATATTACAAAATGCAATTGTAATCATTAACCTGATTACCTTTTGCTCATCTCTGTCTGGAACATACTAGTAAGACTATTATCTAAGAATGGGTAATTAGAAGTAAAATAGAATGGAATAAATTGGAAAAATATCGGCGGGATCTATTCTAAAACAACATGTTACCAAAATGATCTTAAATATATCTCGTACGCTATACTATTGTGTGCTTGTTTTATTTGGGAACAAATATAGAAAAAACAACATATACTAGAAGTGATTTGAATTATCATATATAACTAACACGACTGCTATCCTAGAATGGGGGGAATAGAAGTGAAGACCACTCTTATCCTTAAATGTTGACATTTTAACGAATTGATCTGAGACATTTGACTGGCCGAGCATCGTATTCAGTTGTGTCCTTTATAGCAGTCTAGCAATGGACTGCTATAGGCTAATGATAAAGATGATGATGACTTCCCTGGCTTCAGGGGCTATGGAAGACAGTGTGGTTGGCTAACTAAGCTAATCCCTATTCGGAGTCTGGAATTATTCTCAGCATAATGTGTATGGGTGTGATCACCAACAAATTAGACTCACCTAAAACTACATTGTCCTCCTTTACCTCACAAAAAAATGTAGGTAGAAAAAAAAAACTATTTTAAAAGAGTAGCCGTGGAGTTTCTTCTTCTCAGGTACATAAGTAAAAAAAATAAAAGAAACACCGTTACGCCTATATTCACTAATAAATGGAGAATTAAACAAAAAAGACAAGCCCGCTGAGTTTCTCACTGGATCTTCTCAGTGGAGGCCGCGTTCCGATCCGGTGGTACATTAGTAAGTTGCAAAAAAAAAACACTGCAAATATGACAATTTGTAAACACCCCCGCAAGGTGTATGCAAAATAAACGATTTGAGTTCGAGTTTAAGTTTGATGACAACGTTAGTTCCGATTTAGGCCGCGGGTCAAAAAAATCCTTGTATGTCTGTACGCACGAGCTGAAATGTATGTACACAGCGTTTCACTTCGTATGAACGTACACGCGAACTGACTATCTATTGGACTTAACTTTTAGTCTTACAAGACTCCGTCCGCCTTTTTATACGTAAATACCTACTTACTTACTTTAGACATCTTTGTGTGACATAAATAATATTAGCCCCTATTGGCCCATTCCTGAGGAAAGGCCTTCTCTCACAAAACGAGGTGAGAGAGATTAGGTCGTACTCCACCACGCGGACCCAGTGTGTGTTGATGGAGGCAGGTATGTGGCCACCTGCTGTTGTAACTTATCAAGCGGCCTATAATGCTTCTAACTCGGCTTAACGACTAAGTAGTAACCGGCACCAACGGCTTAACATGCCTTCCGTAGCACGGTATGTGTGTGATAGCACAAAATTTTCCAATGAAAAATTCTGTCACCGTCACGCCTACATTCCCAAAGTGGGGGTAGCAGAGGTGTACTGAGTACACCCACTTTTCGCCGACGACGTTAGGTCCCATGTAATAGGGCGCGAGCCTGTTGCCATAAACCTGGCACAAAACCAGACTCCGGACTCATACTGGGAATTTTTCGTTAGAAAAACTACATTTATCCGACCTAGGATTAGAAGCTAGGGCCTCGTGATTACAAAGCGATGCCCTTTGCCACTAGACCAACGAGGCAGGCACAGGATTCCAAAATTGGGGCGTGATTCCTAATTTTATCAATATTCCTTCAGTAAAGAAAAATGCGTTATATATTAAACAATGTGCGTGTAAGTTCGACACAGCTGGACGCTCAAATGTTTCCTACACGGGTAGTTAATTTTAAAACCTAAGTTCAAATTTGATTAACCTATGGTTGCGAAAACACATGAAATCTTCCCAAAACACCGTGCCCAAGCGGCTGGGAAAGAAAAGTCACAGCGACATTTAACTACAGTTAATCAATCGTATATCTTTGAATCATCAAGATTTCTAGTATAAAAAATAATAATACGTTAGTAAGCGCTGGCGTTAGAGTTTAGCTCCGTTTTATGCAGAATTTAGTTGCGAACAATTAGTGAGTTCTGTTTTCTTATCCCATCCAGTTTTTATATTTCAACGTGGTCCACTGTACGCCACACTCTGATTTATATCCGATTGGCATGTTGCGAACAGAACTATGAAATAAAAACTTAGGTACAATCTATGAAGATATACTTTTTTCTTTTATAAGTTTTGAGTGATTTTTTTTTTGTTAACCTATTTGTCCCACTGCTGGGAAAAGGTTTCCCTCATAATCTTCCAAGTGGATCTGTGATTGGCCATCTCTGGCCAATCTTTATGAAAAGTATCCAGATCATCGCGCCAACGTTTGCTAGGCCTGCCTCGACGTCGATGTCCATCTGCATGCACCCATATTCTAGCCCATCTGTCAGGATGCATGCGATTTACATGCCCTGTCCACTCCTTAGCAGATTTAATGCCCACATCAGCGTTTCCCATTTTAGAATTCTATCTGCTAACTTTATGCCTAACTAGCAGTTTAACTTTGGCTAACAGCGCCATCTACCGGGCTATTAAGCCTATGCTACTTTTGGATAAGGTAGCTTTCGAATGCTGAAAGAATCATTAAAATCGGATCAGTAGTACCAGAGATTACACTGAACATCCAAACTCACAAACTTTACCTCTTTTTAATGTTAGTGTAGATATGCTCCGGTCCGTCGCTCTTTGACGAACCTTGAGTTTGGACTTTTGAGAGTGAATTATTTGTAGTTATTATACATACTGACACGCCTTTATTCCCTAAGGGAAGATGACAGAGGTGTGCTTTGTACGCAAATCTGTGGCAAATCGATTACCATTATGTTTTGTGCAATATTCTCCGATACCTCACGGATTACACTAAGAATTTTAATACTCTCATTTAAAGAGCAACCACGGAGTTGCTTGCCCTTCTCCATAGAACTAAAGTTCCGAACTATTCAGTAACATACAAGACAGTTCCACACTCACAACAAACTACAGGAACTTTAAATTACGCGACGGACGCAGTAAATTATAACAAAGATTTTGCTACAGTACAACAAAAGCCAGTCACGGTACCGTCGGGACACATAAATGTGCCACCTTACATGTTCTGTTCTGTGCAAGCTATATAGAAGTTCGTCTTTTAGATAGTAATAGACCATGACGCAAATATAAAGAGGAGTTGACCTTTTTTTTTAACGTGGGGAAATCCTCATGGACTTCCGCCAGCCTCGGGGGAAGCTGGCGGGGCATGTCGGACCCTTACCGACTAAAACCCCACGATGACCGGCATCGACACTTCAGGGAAGGGCTAATGTGCACTGTGTCTTCCAACTACTAGACATGACATCATCGCGATGGGATTTACGTCAGTCTGTCATTTTCAGTTAGATTGCAAAAACGGACGAAGTGTGACATCCTGTTCACCCCTCGCCACTCCGTGCAGTGTCACGCTTTTTCGTGTAGGAAAATTTAATATTTATAGAGAGAAGAGTGAATGCAGGTAATAGAGTGAATGGTGCGATGGGAAGGCTACTTGGGAGCCGGCACTTAAGCCAAAAGGCGCAGCTGGCCATGCATAACGGAGTGCTTGTCCCAACGCTGTTATATGGCAGTGAGAGTTGAGTCTGTAAGAAGGAGAACGAAAGCAGGATAAATGCGGTCAAAATGCGATCTCTGCGGAAGATGTGCGGAGTCACGCTGACCGACCGTATTCGCAACAGCGTAGTAAGAAAGCGAGTAGGTATGAAAGATAGTATCGGTGTAAAGATGAGAAAGGGTATGCTCCGTTGGTTCGGGCATATAGAAAGGATGCCAGAAGAAAGAATGACAAAACAGATATACAATGCGAAAGTGGAAGGATGTAGGTGCCGGGGAAGACCTAAACTATCTTACCATGACCAAATAGACCGTGTCTTAGCTGAAGGGCAAGTCAAGAGTCTTCGTAACCGGCGAGTGTGTATGAGACGAACTATGAGAGTGGAGGAAGCCAGAGAGGTATGTAAGGAAAGAACCTGTTGGAACTCTGTACTCTCTGCCTACCCCGCGAGGGAGCTGGCGTGATGATATAGATAGAAAATTTAATGATGCCATCTCCTCTGTATATTTGCTTCGCGGTATGAACTGTGTTGTAGACGAACAACTTTTAGTCCGTGGAAAGAAAATGCACAAAAAACGGGAGTGGCAGATTACTATTCACACCCATTTTTCGCCGATGATGTTAGGTCCTATGTAATAGGGAGCGAGCCTATACCGGGCTCAATTCCCGACTTCTGATTGATACTGGGGGGTTTTCAATAGAAAAACCACATTTGTCTGACCTAGGGTTTGAACCCAGGACCTCGTGATTGCAAAGCATAATATACGACACTAGAACAACGAGGTAGTAAATTATAACAAAGATTTTGCAGAGTACAACAAAAGGAGCCAGTCACGGTACCATTGGGACACATAAATGTGCCACCTTAGATGTTCTGGTCTGTGCAAGATACATATACAAGGTGTATCGTAAATAACGCAAGACCACAGACACCCCGATTAGATAATTGCTTCACAAATTAAAAACTAAATCCAAATTTACAAATTTAACATTTTTACCCCTTTTTTAAGCACTTCTATACCCCAATTAACAATGAAACTTGTACGTGTATGTGTGCGTATGAATAAATACGTTTTAGAAATGCATTTGACGTCTCCGTGTTGGTATGAATCAAGAATAAATTTGGTTTTTTATAGCGCACTAAAGGAACGACAGCATTTTATGAAAATTAAAAAAAAAAAATATACAATAAAATTGTTGGGATCAATTCAGCTATCGATTTAGTAAACTACTTTCAGGTCTTGCGTTAATTATGTTACATCTTGTATAGAAGTTTGTCTTTTAGATAATATGAACTCTGTGTTGTAGACGAACGACTTGTAGTCGGCGAAAAAAATATGTTCAATAAATACTTGTTTTTAAAAAGGGAAAGTCGGTGCCGGTCGGTGCTGTCGATTACTTGGCACCGACATCAAATATTTATTTTTTGCTCTTTGATGTCGGTTTCCCTTTTGTTTTTAAAGTTATTTATTTTACAATTTTAAGTGATGACTGAATCAATTATAAATATTTTTATACCTATATTATATTACTCTACTTAGTTTTACAGTATTGTACCTACAGGATTGATATAGTACTCATAATAACTAAATTTACACATTCTTGCTGTTTGCCGTCAAGGAGTCCCCTGGCGTATCTTCAAAGTCCAAGGTCCAATACCGATTACATTAAAATGGGATCACCTCGGTACTACCAATCACACGGAACTCAATGCAAAACGAATCATCAAAATCGATTTATAAGTAAGGAATTTATAAAAAACAGACGAATTATGAACCTGCTCCTTTTTTGAAGTCGGTTAATATTCTGCTTAGTTGTGTGTTTGTCGTTACGGAGTTTCCTGATGTATCTCAAAGTCCAAGATTCAATACCAATGAAATTAAAATGGGACCACTTCAGAGCTATACTGATGCAAAAAGAATCATCATCAACGGCCCACAATTGACGGAAATATCGGTGAACATACGTAAAAAATGATGAACGTAGAACTTCCTCCTCTTTGAAGTCAGTTAACAAAAATAAACACCATCACATCTATATTCAATTGCTTTTAATATTGAAATAGAAAGAAGAACGATCTTGTGTGTTCTAATAAATAAAAATAGAAGGCTTAGAATATTATTAATTTAGTAAAGTGTTAATTTGTTTAAAAGTTGACCATGTTGGTTAACAAAACGTTACAAGTTCTATATTATTTTGTTCATACGACCCTTCAAGATAGGCTAACTTACAATTTCTTGCCGTCCAAAATGTCGCCGGTTTGTGTAATAATCATATTAGCGATCATTATTTGATATAAACAGTTTTTATGATCTTATTTATTTTCGAATTAAACTTTTAGTCAAACTTTGCAGACGAATGTGATATATTTGTATTTATAATCATTAAACTTTAAAATGTTCTGGTGATGTTATTAATTTGACTTTATAATAATATTTTGCTGATCGAAATTGACATTTCAGCTTTGGCAAGCACACTCGGCATTATACGAATAAGGGTCACTTAATAGAGATATTTTAATTTTTCATACAATTAAAGAACTCACCATTTTCAGATTTTGTCCTTTATTTGTGTAATAAAAGCTTTCTTCCAGTCAGATTTTATGATTCTAGTTGAACGGGAGTGCACTATAGGTTTCATGAGTGGCTTCAAATGACCATATACTCTGATTGCATTGACTTAGAATTTTTAAAAATGTTTTACCGCCAATAAAGCTCTAGTATTATAAACCTTAGTATTTGACATAAATTGTAACTTGGTGCCACTTCCCGTTCTCAAAAAAGAGCTTTACACTGGTAAAGCTCTTTTTTTACACTGGTAAACCTCTTTTTTAAGAGGGACAGAGAGACGAAAAAACCCCTGCAGGGTTCCGGTTTTACCGACAGATATCATTTTTGAATCGCAAATTACATGTTTTAAGATTTCGTAATATTGACCCAGTTGATACTCCTTCAGTATATCTTTTGCATCGCAATCTTAAACACCAGATTATTAAACAATTTTCCTCCACGTTAAATCGTTAAAACGTTAAGCGGCAAGCTTTTAAATCCAAAATACTCACAATCGGGACGCACTCTTGTTTATTTATAGCACTTTGATGAAGTTTTAAGTCTATTGCGTTGTAAAATTTATAACATAACCAGTGTGGCAAGATCTTTTGAAACTCAAACATTGGGCTCTTAAACTTAGGCATTTTGGTGGAGCGGGGAAAGGCGAGAGTTCACTAATTTCTGGTGGATATTGCAGAGTGAGGACAGAGTTTTGCTTCAGATTGTTTGCGTCTCAGCGGTTTATGGAGGTAGGTAATGGGAGCGTAGGAAAAGCAGATGGGTCTTGTAATAGGCCATGAAACCCGCGATGTTTTATTTGTGTCTTATTGTTATGCGCTATTTATTTAAGGATCTAAGTGGTTGGATGTCTTAGTTTTGGAAACGGTATAACCAGTAAGCGTTTTATTCTATAATTAACCTATAAAAATATTATAAAGTATATTTTGTTATAGGTATTTTTGGTGGTTGTGACGATTTCAAGGGGGGACGTTCTGTAGTGTATTTTACGATTAAAAGAAACGAGAGCGGCCTGTAAGATAAGCATCTGTCAGCCTGGCTGAAGTTGATGATGAGAAGTCGACAAAAAAGTTTTAGCAGTTGTAACTTTAACGTGACAAATAGCAAATAATTACATTATGTAAAAAAAGTCAAGAGTCTCCGTAACCGGCGAGCGTGTATGAGATGAACTATGAGTTTTTATCAAAAGACCAAACAAATCAAGGTAAAAGACTAGCCCGCTGGGTTTCTCGCCGGATTTTCTCAGTGGAGGCCGCGTTCCGATTCGGTAGATGTAAAAAAAAAGTAATAATTTTGACATTTGTAGGAGCTGTTGTATCGGCCTATATAAATAAATAATTTTTGACTTTGACTTTAAAAATAAAAGACAGTATACCTTCTGGCGTTGTCTGATTTCCAAAGACATTTTCATCAATTTATCCACCCCACAACGAATCAATAATATATAATAATAATATTAGCCCTGTTAAGAAACTGTCCCACTGGCTACGGGCCTCCTCTCAAACAGAGGACTTAGGCCATAGGCTACTACGCAGGCCCAGTGTGAGCTCTAATAGTTTCCTTATGCTAGTGTTAGTATGTACAGTTTAACATTTACAACTGTAGGCAAACATGTAACACACAACAGTGTGTAACTTAGGGGCAGTCATGTATGCCCGCTATCATTTCCAGCACTTTATTGGGGCTACCCCGAACTCTGCAGATTAGCGGCGTGGCTCGCTTACGCATAATTATATTAAAGCGGTCGACACGGGCGTCAGCAAACATGCCCGAGGCACTACATTGTCGCGGCAGCCACATCAGCGCCCTGAAAGCGTTGCTACATTGAACTCGAAGAACCCGATGTGCACTTTGAGTGTAATTTACCTAAAGGCTGCACGTGTAAAAGGATGTACAAAACGGTCTGAAAAGTGATATTTTTACGGGTATAGAACAACGTGCAAACCTGTTGGCTATCATTTAGCTCTGACTGATAAAGCCTTCCGCTTCCTCTCAATATCTTTATCATCTTTGACAGCTACGGCTATTAAGTGTCCAGGTTCAAAGATTCCAAAGTTATGCTGTACATATCCAGTTTATACCCGCAACCTTATCAAGGTCATTGATCCATCTTATATAGAACCTACCCAGTCCACAAAAAAAAACTATCTATATCATCCTGATCACTTCGGGGTAGGCAAAGAGTACATAATTCCAACAGTTTCTTTTCTTACAGACCTAACTATTAGGGAGGAGAACGCTAGAGTTTTCTCCACTCTCATAGTTCTTCACGAAAAAATTAGCCTAATATGTACAAAAACTCCTTTTTAATGGCTCCCACCGCAGCGCCTTTGCTGCAAATGACTCAGCGAGTCCTATTCTGTTGCTCTTTGTCTCAAACTTTCTTGTTTCATTTTGCCTACAATAGCTATAAGATTCACGACGCTGCTTTCGTTTGTGGATGGCTATTTATGTTCAATATAACGTGTATTATACGCTTACCGTAACGATGGAAGTAGTTTGTCTAAATCAGCTGCCAAAACTCAAAAGTCAATTCCAACTTTCATAGAACCCATAGATAATAATTTTCTCTTCCACCAGAGGTACAAAAAAGAAATAAAAAGAAATAAGGTTTCAAATTGCAAGGTAGCCTTTGGATAGAGAGGATCTGAAGAAAACGCAAGATTTACCTATATTACATTTATAGTTTATAATTAAATTAGACTGCCTTAATTTGGTCTGCCTCGTTGGTCTTGTGGGACATCACGAGGTCTGAGAAAGTGTAGGTTATGAAACTATTTTATTTAATAGCATTCTCTTAGGAGTCTGGAATGGTGCCGGATAAAACGGCAATAGGGTCGCCTCCTATAATATTACGACCTTGGTATGCCCAATATATCACAACACGCTTAGGGAATATATTTGGTAACGTGCTTTACCTAACTGGGAAAATTTGAAATAAAACACCTCAAATTTATTTAAAAAAGTACAAAACTATCTATTATTGTTTCAACATAAATCCAACTATGTATAAAATCCTTAATTAACTTAACAGCAACTTAACAGCTTTAACAGCTAAAAACACTTTTTGGTTTCCTAAAACGTATTTACAATTATTTACACTATCTGCCATTAAGGTCAATGTAACCAATCCTGTTTTATCATATCCGATGCTTTTTCACCGATCATGATCGTTGGTGCATTGGTATTACCTCTTACAATTAAAGGCATTATTGAAGCATCAACTACTCTTAGATTTTTAATCCCATACACTCTTAATCTTGGATCAACCACCGCATCACGATCCCAAGTAGGCCCCATTTTACAAGTACCTACAGGATGGTATATCGTCGAAGTATATTGCACTAACAAACAAGCAAAATAATCATCAGTACCCCAAACATAGTTAGAACAAGCTTGTACTGGTATCTTCACAAATCTAGCTCCACAAGACTTAAAAGCTTCAGTTTCTTCTAAACTAATAACGTACTTTATTCCATCAATTAGAACATTCAGATCTTCTTTTTCCGTGAAGAATCTAGGATATATTAACGGAGGACCAAATACGGGATCTGTGTTGTTTAAAAGGATGAATCCTTTACTTTTTGGAGCTAGTAACAAAGGTCTTGCAGCTAATCCATCGTAAAATGCTAGAGGAAATACACTAGTAGCTATATATGTTGCAGGGTCACCATAAAAATCGTTTACATTTCGCGCATCGAAATGATACTGAATATCTGGGACGTCAAAGTCGTAACAGGTGCTTATAAATGCAGTACCACTTAAAGTTCCAGTTGATGCCAAAGGACCTTCTTTATGTGGATACTGTGCATAAATATTCGTGACTTCTTGAAGCAACTGTTGACCAGGAATAGCAGTAGAAGTTTTGTTTGATAGCCCTATTGTCAATGCATCTGTGGTTACATGATCTTGTAGATTATGACCTACATTCAAATCTGAGAGTACAGGTATATTCAAACTTTGCAGATGAGGTTTGGGTCCTATTCCCGATAGCATTAGTAGTTTCGGAGAATTGATAGCACCACCGCTAACTATAACTTCTTTGTTGGCATGAGCAGCAAAAATAGCACCGTTTTTAACGAATTCTACCCCGTACGCTGTTTTGGTTATGGGATCAATCAGAAGTCTAGTAGCATACGCGTCTGTAATAACATGTAGGTTGGGTCTATTATGCCTTACAGATCTTATGTAGGCGAAGTTTGCTGAGAATCTTTGACCGTGCCTAGAGGTGGATTGAGCAATGTCGGTTCCCATTTGATTATCGCCATTGAAATCGGTGACAGGAAGGCCTTTTTCTTTAAAAGCTTCGACGAGCATCCAGGTGTTGGTGTCAATGTACGAGAATCTCTCTACGTTTACTGGACCGCCAACTGAGTGGTAATACTTATCATGAGATTCGACGTCTTGGTTGTTTTCCGCTTTCTTGAAGTAGGGCAATACCTGAAATTTTGGTAAGTAGTTAAATGTTTAATAATATATTTAAAAGCTGTAAAAATAATTAGGTATTACAGCATTACGCCAATATTTCAGCCTTGTTAATTTAGTTGTAGTTATTGGAAGGTCTTAGTTTCGAACAGTGTTATATTTTTGTGCCAATAAATGCTCAGTAGCTTCGTCGGGGGCATGTGGATGTGTGCAGTAGATGTCCGCCTCGCTTATTTTGTGAATGTAGGCGTGAGAGATTTATATTAAATTTTTATTTATCCCATTTTAGCTTGATGCGAAATTATACAATATTTTTTGTATAGTAACCTCACCGCTCTAAAACTAGTTCCACAGAAACATTACCTTTCATCTAGAGCAGTTTGATAAGAACATGTTAATCAGCTTACATACGTATGTCCCTTAATGTATCATTACCGTACCCTGAAGGGTTTACTTTGTAAGTTTCACTAACCTCATTATAACTCCAACCAGGGTTGCCGAGCTGCGCCCACCCGTCGTAGTCCTTCTTGTTGCCTCTCATGTACACCATGTAGTTAAGGGCACTGGAACCGCCCATCGTCTTGCCTCTGTAACATTGCGTACCCATATTTATTGCTTTGAAGTTATTCCATTCGTCTTATTACTATCCCAAATTAAGAATTCATAACTTGACTTTAAAAGAGACTGCCTTAGTTAAATTCTCCTGATATGGCTATAAACGTAACAATTTTTTTTTATTTGTTTCACATAATTTAAAAAGATAATTATCGTAGAAATCAAGATTAAAACTAGATACGATGTGATTTTAAAGTTCCCGTTTAAGTTATATATCTTTTTTGCAATTTCATTTGGAGTCGTTTGATTTTCGCTACATTTATTGCAAGTAAACTGGTCAACTTATAGTTATTTTAAATAAATAAAATTAAACAGAACGGGGAGGACTACTTTGGAAATTCGTAATTTGGTAACTGTTGACTACATTTATTGACCTTTAGGGATTTTTAAGACAAGAGGTGGTCACGAGTTTTGCATTTGCTATCTAAGGGCTTACCACCTACCAGTTAATGATAGCGTAAATATGCAATCTTTTCTAAATATAGATAAACGTACGCACACTGTCTTTATAAGGTAACGATAAAGAATTTGTTCGTACAAAGCCGTCTGTTTTATTTTCCATCCAATATGTGAGTGAGAAAGGAAGATAAAACATCAATAATATGAAAAAAAATAGAAAAAACTCTGCCTGACTCTGTACGCGAGCTTGCAGTTTCTGTGTAAGGCAGAGTTTTTTAATATTTTTTTAAACGTAGCCCCCCCCTTTACTTTATTCCTGTGTCGTAGGTGCGTTTAGAAACATGAAAATGTACAAACACAAATACCCAGACCGGGACAAATAATAGTGGATCACACAAAGATTTGTCCCGTGCAGGAATCGAACCCGCGACTATTAGACACAGTAGGCGGAGCAGCTTAAGCTCTTAACCACTGCGCTAAATCGTTCCTCAAAAAGTGGATATGATACTCTATTTTAAGTATAAATTTGAAAATTAATGTAGTCAATACCGTTATTATAACGTCAAATTGTTCGTGCTAAGGCATCAGAATGCGAATGCGGAACGTCTGGGGTCTTACCATGATATATATTGAACAGTATTATTATAACGAGCGAGCGTGTATGAGACGAACTATGAGAGTCGAGCAAGCCAGAGAGGTATGTAAGGAAAGAACCTGTTGGAACTCTGTACTCTCTGCCTACCCCGCAAGGGATCTGGCGTGAGGTTATAGATAGATAGTATTATTATAACCTAACTTTGCAGTAAGAAAGAGAAGTGGATAAACACAGAATACAGCTATGCCTCTTTCTCAAGGCAAAGCGATTTAATACAGCCAAAGAATCGGTAAGCATTGAGTAAAGTAAGTGACCGCAAGTATGCGAAATCCCTTAAAAATCAATACACAGTAACGTTACAAACACGTAATACAATAATTGGTAACACAAAACACAAAAATTGGTTAAAGATACAAGTAACACAACACAACAATTAGAACAAGCAATCAGAACTGTCACTACCCATCCTATGTGAAACATACTATAGTAACTCTACCATGAGTTAAGAGCCATTACATTGCATGTTTATTGAAAAGCGCCTTACCACAAAACTGAGGACCGAAAATCTGTATCATGATTACCATAGAAAATTACAAAAGTGTGCGTGTAGTAATGCGACAAGGATATTATGGCCTGTGAATGACATTGACAGGTCTTGGTGTGAAATTAGGGTTATCATTTAGCAAAATCTTCCTACTTCTACGGAAATATTTCAACAGGTGGGTCCACAGCGTTACTAATTAAAACAAGAACGGCAACTCTGCGTCTGTCATGAAGTGATATCTCATTTGATGACAGCGTAGTTCTGATTTTGTCTGCGGGCCAATCCTTGTATTACTGTATATACTCTGTAACATAATAAACCCAAGACCTGAAAGTAGTTTGTTCTACATCGATAACTAAATGGATTCCAACAAGTTTAGTGCGCTATAATAAACTAAATTTATTTTTGGTTCAAAGCAATACGGAGATTTCAAATGCATTTCTAAAACGGATTTCTCAATACGCACACGTACACGTACAAGTTTTATTTTAATTGGGGTTAAAAAAGTAAAGTGCTTAAAAAGGCGTTACAAATTTAAAATTTGGAAAAAAAACGTATTTAATTTGTGTATTAAGGGTGTCTGAGGTCTTGTTTTTTTTTCGATACACCTTAGCCTCGTTTAAAAATGTTTTAATGAATAAAATTATAACGCTCTTGGTGAATACTAGAAGGACAAATGTCTAGGGGCCTATTCTACTCACAAAGTTCCGTCAAAATCTAATCTTAACCGGCTCCTAATCTTTTTGTATTCTAGAATACGAAAACCACTCTCGCGTTTAGTTGTTGTCCAAATGGTGACGCCTGGGATTCAGTTTTTGCGGAACTTTGTATCATTTTATTGGCACTCTGTGTTGTGATTGGCTGATTGTTTTAATTGTAATTTAAAACAAATATACAACTAAAGTTCATGGTAGGACTACAGGAATACAAGTAACAAAAAATTAATAACAACACTAAATAAATAATGCAGAAGATTCAAATTTTTCAACGAGATTTTCTATAAGTGCAATACAAATATATAGGGATATGGCGTTATGATACAAATGGACAGATAGATAACAATATTTTTAGTATGTGGGAGGAGTAAACCCCGAAATCTGCCCGCGTCATGTCGTGCATCGAAGTTGCTTTTTTCCAATTTAAAAACTGTCAGTAACAGAAAAACCCCGATATAAAAACATCTTCGTAACAAAGGTGAGTCAGTAAATCCAGTAACGTTTTTAAGTGCTATTTTCTTGAAGCCGTATATTTTTTTTTTATAGAGGATTCATAACGTTAATATAAGTAAGTAATTTAAATTATTATAGTTTTGTGTGTGAATAAAATATTTTTATTTCAAGTAGTACTTTACAGAATTTTTAATGAAATTAAAAAAAATTATCTGCTTGGTTGAAGTACCATATTATATACAAGGTGTAACTTATGTTAACGCAACACCTGAAAGTAGTTTGTTCTAAATCGGCAACTGAATCGATTCCAACTATTTTTAAAGTAAGATATTTTTTTTTTAAATTTTCAAAAAATGCTGTTACTCGTTGTGTTCGCTGTATTAAGCAAAATTTAATCATTATTATTCTTGCGTTATTTATGTCACACCATATATTTATCGAAGATTGAAGTTGGATTACTGCATCATATTTAACATACCAGAAAGTTAGGTTTGCATAAAAAATCTTGGCGAATAACTTTCAGTACATAAATTTGTGTACTAAGTATACATGCTATGGTTTAAGTATTTTTTTACTTGATGCGTTTTAAACAGTTTTGAACATATCTGACCATCCTTTCTGAAATAAAGGACTTCGACTTTAAGATATTTTCTTCTTCTTTTTATTAAACAAATTAACGTAATTATCGATTCTAAGTTTGTTCCAATATATTTATATTTACAAATTAATATGCTATAACTGTCTTAGATGACATTTTTTGTTTGTTTTTCAATATTCACGATTATTGTCTTCATAACGGTTCTTTGAAGGTAACGCTGTATAAAAATAAACACACCACATAAAATGCATAGTACATTGTGTTCAGAGGGTTTAGCACGAACAGATTAACACAAGCGTAACGATATCGGGTATAGTATGCCATCCTTTTTACACTACAGAATTACTTCATAAATATAAAAGTGACAATACGCTTTCTTGACAACGTCACATTATAGTCAATCGGTTTGTGCTAAGCTCTTAATACTCAAGTGTTAAGTGCAGTAACAATAAAAAATTTGTCTTAAAGTGCTTTGACAAGAACATAATAATAACGTCTCGAGCGATAATAACATGTACAAACTTTTACGACTACAGCTCTAAGTGACAGCCAGAAATATTTTCTTTATTTTTTTCCGATAATTACGTTGCCCCTCTCTAGGAATTAAAATCGTCCCGTACCTGGGTTTTAAGCTAAAAATTCATTTACACAAACACTCGAAATATATATTGTGAGTCACACAAAGATTTGTTTCTCGTGATGCGACCGACTTACGTCGGATTCAAAGTATTCGAAGTAATTTCAAATTACTCCAATCTTAAAAACATAAAACTAAATTGAATTATATTAGGTTTTACTCCCATTGCATTCCACATAAATTTTAACTTTCAAATACCAACTTTATCATTGAACAGTAGATGTGGTTTTATTTCACAATCAATTTCATAAGAAATAATTTAATATGCTGTCAAAATCGCTGGACACGCCATTAACAATAGATGTCAAACTACAATAATTAACACATACTAACATCATATATAATACCAAAAGAACAGTGTAATGACTAACATTTAAAGTGACATGTATTCTTCGTGGACTTACCAAAGGAGGTCACGGTCATAACACCTGCAGTTAAGGGTCCTTTTACTAAAAACTCGTTCCTGATTTGATAATTTCATGTAAGTGTTACGTAAATATCAACCTGTAGAGTGTACAAAAAATACTGCCAGGTAAAATACTTAAGCGACGCTTAAATTTTAACACTCAAATCGGATATCGACTTTAAGTTCATAAAAAAAAGACGCTTTATATATTTTTAAATATTTTATTTACAACACGTTAGAAATAGTAATAAATAACAAAATAACAATATCTTATTTCTATATTTATGTATCGTTTAATCCACTAAGACGCGTTTCAGCCTTTCTCCTAAGATCAATCAAATGTAACGATAGCAAAATTATTTGATGTGTAACGATAGAACTGTGAATTATTTGATGTGTGTCTATATCTATGCTGTCATTGGGAGAAACCATGGGATTCGGCTTCAAGAACTGAACGATATATAACTGCAATGGTAAAAACTGGTAACTAGAAAATAAATTATATTTTTTTTAGTAGAGAGAGAGAGAGAGAACTTGTAGTAGTAATAGACATTATTTACAATGGTGCTATACTATTCCAGTGATTGTTATTTTAGATTTGTAAAATAATATATTAAAATAAACCCATAGTAGCCCATGTAGTTAGTTGTATCTCTTTTTTTCTTGAGCTTTCATAAAGAGCAAGATGCGAGAGGAATATGGTATCTCGCCGTTTCTCACGACTTATAAGAGTACAAAGCAGATGAAATATCTGCGGAAACGTCTAATACCTAATTAGAATAGTTATTACTCAGCAAAAAAAGCAATTACGTATTTACATAGACTTAATCATATGACTACAAGCAGTTTGCGTGGCAATTGTTTGACCAACAGTTGACCAATACCCAAATAGCCAATATTTTCAGAAGACACTAAGCTAAAATTAGAATTGGTAACATTTACTACATGTTGAGTTTTAAGCCAACTAATCCGATGACGCGAGGGTCAAGAAGCTAAAAAGCATAATTTTGGCCAAGCTAGTTTGCCTATTGCTACAATAAACAGCCCAGAAAAGTATAATGTATTTCAACATGGTGATCATTTCGTTAGCAATAGTAGTATGAATATTCTACATTCTCTACTTAAGTCCTAACAAATACCAGAGTATTTAAAAACCTGTGGTCGCATCAAGTTTACGTAAGATAATGATCTTACATTACATAAGTTCCGTGAACGAAAGTACTGACTTCTTGGACCGACAAAATACTTTCGAAAATAACAAGTTGATATATACAAATTACGTGTTAACTCTTACGTATGATAATTGCATTGAACTTTCTCGCCTACAAGTGCAACGTTCGAGTAACCTTTTTTGTGTAAATTTAACTTATTCCTAAAATATTAACTAAGGCAAGAGTGGTTTAGGAATTTGTGAGTCCTATGGCAATAGGTGATAAAAACCTGAAAGGCGATTAAAAAATTAATTCCAATTCATCTTTATAAATATTCGTCCCAATCTTCCTTGATCATATCAGCAACTTTCTCCCCTATCATCATGCACGGAGCGTTTGTATTTCCACGAACAATATTTGGCATTATTGACGCATCGGCTACACGCAGATGTATTATACCATACACCCTTAATCTTGGATCAACTACCGCATCCCCGTCGTAATAAGGTCCCATCTTGCAAGTTCCTGATGGATGGTAGATTGTACCCGTATAGCTCATTAATACGCAAGCAAAATACCCATAACTTCCCCATGTATATTTAGAGCAAGCCTTGACGGGATCCCTTATAAACTTCGCCCCATTTTCCTTAAAAGCTTTTGTGTCTTCCAATTTAGTAGCGTACTTCAACGCCGCTACTAAAGTGTCTAAGTCCCTTTTGACTGTAAAAAATTTCGGGTAAATTAGAGGTTGTCCGAATATCGGATTTGTGCGATTTAAAGTTAAGTAGCCCCTGCTTTTTGGTGACAAAAGTATTGGCCTGACGTTTATACTGTCGTAATAAGAAAATGGGAATATACTTGTCGCTAAATATGTTGTAGGATCTGAGTAGAAATCTTTAAGATTTCTGCCATCAAAACAGAATTGTATATCTGGTACCGTTTCGTCCTCATCAGCGTATTCAGTTCGATGAAAGGCTGTTATATGTAAAGGTCCAATCGAAGATAGCGGTCCATGTTGTCTATCAGATTTTGCGAATTCTTTGACTGCATCAAGCATTTGTTTTCCTGGTAAAAGTGTTGATGTCTTATTGGTTAATCCTATCAAAAATGCTTCTGTTGTTGTATGATCTTGCAAATTGTGACCTACTTTCAAATTTTTTATTACTGGTATATCTAATTCCTCTAATTCTTCCTCGGGTCCGATACCAGATAACATTAATATTTTAGGACTGTTTAAAGCACCAGCACTTAGGATGATTTCTTTTTTCGCATGTGCTCTATGCCAAGTACCATTGTATACGTATTTCACCCCATACGCTCTTCTATAAGAGTCTATAAGAACTTTTGTTACTTGGCAATTAGTTTTTACAGTAAGGTTAGGTCTTTTATTTCTTATAGGCTGTATGAAAGCTACGTTACTGGAAACTCTTTGTCCATTCTTAGTAGTGGTTTGAGTTGTCATTGTTCCGAGCTGTTTTTTCCCATTGAAGTCAACCAATGGAAATCCTTGCTCACGAAAACCGTTTAGTAGCATACCAACATTTTTGTCTGCATATTCTAATCGTTCTACGTTTAATGGACCTTTGACACCGTGGTAACATTTATCTTTTGCTTCCATATCCTGATTGTCTTCTGATTTTTTGAAATATGGGAGCACCTATAACAAATTTGGATAATAATTAATATGACTTAATGTTATGTTTATAATATATATCCTTAAAGCAATACGAAATTTAAAGAAATTATTAGTTTCTATTGATAATTCTATTGATATTAAACCCACAGTTAATAAACTTTAAGTTTATATAAATATAAGACATGAAATAATTCAGCCCATTTGCGTGGTAGTATCCAAGGAAGAAGAAATAAAAATGAACATCACTCAGTCAAGGGGTTATTCTTATTACCATGGGGGCTATAAAATACTCCCAACATTGGGAATTAAAAAACAAAATAAACCCCGATAAAATCTAAAAAATAGTTTAATTTCACATCTACAATTGCTGTCTTTAGGTATTTTTTTAAATTAAGATTCGAGAACTTTAGTTAGGCAATTAATTGTAAAAAGTACCAGCGACTAATTCCCATAGGTCGTTTATTTGAAACATACTTACATCTTTGTAGCTCCAACCATCGTTACCCAATGCTGCCCAATTGTCATAATCCTTTCTATTTCCTCTCATATATACCATGTAATTAAGAGAACTTGATCCTCCCATTACGCGACCACTGAAACCATAAAAACTGTATTAATAAAATCTTTTAAATGTTTCAAGTATGCCTATTAGCAATAGCGTTCGTTGTTTATATTAAAATTAAAGCATTAGTATTTTTTGTTCTCATGCTTTTTTTTTATTTAAATGCCTTATTTTATTGATGAATATATTGTTATTGTTAATATATAAAGCAGCAATAATGTTCATGCTTTTATTAAAAGTAAAATAATTGTATAAATATTTTATGATCATGGTTTAAGATGTGCCTTGCTGAATTTATTAATTATTCTTATTAGTTTGCGATATATACCAATTAGCTATTGTTTTTATTATATGTTACATGCTTAATTCTTTATTGTACACGCAAGAAAAGGCACAAATAATAGAAATACAAAAAATTATGTAGAATGGCAAATTTCAAAAGCAAATTTTAAAGAAGGCTGAGTTGAGCGCAAGCGTTTATATTTCTGAATCAAATAAGAAAAAAAGAACATAAAAGTATATATATTGAGAATGCTGACCAATAGAATAAATCTAGCAAGAATTTGCAAGCGATTTAGTAATATTTGTTTATTTGCTGCCTAAATGTTTACAAGCATTCATCCAAATAGTCCACAGGCGACCCAGCAGGCATTTTAACCGTTAGACCATTTAAGTTAAAACTGTAAGTTCGAATTTTGATCCTATCTGGGTGTCTTGGGATAATTCCCAACATATTTCATAGCACCAATAGTTAAAGCGTAGCGTTCTTAAAAGTTTGGGTGTGATCCATAATGTTAGAGACCTTTTGAATAAAAATAATGCAAGAAAAATATATGAAGTATATATTTCCATTCCATCCATTCCATAATCCGTATGGGGACCGATCAAGAATACATTCTCCCCACCGCATGCTGGACTAACAACGGGTCGTAAGAGGCGACCAAATCCAGCAACAAATACCGCAAGCGGTAGTTCAAGCGAGGCAGTACTCTGGTGCCACACCGGAAGAGGGCTCGCTTGGGCTGAGTGCTGCCAGAAGAAGGGCATCACTCTCTGGAATGACAATACACATGGCATCGAAAGCCCTAGTTAGTTGGGTTACTGCTAGAAGACCATAGCCCACAGGTATCGTAAGAGGTCACTAAGGGGCTTGTAAGACAAGAGGATGAGCAGCAGCGTCCTCTTAATACCTACTAACGCTATACTGCGATCGCCAACCCGCCTGCCAAGCGTGGCGATTATGGCATCATCCCCCTTATGATTTCTACAAATATCAAACGGCCCCCAGTCCCCGACGGCCCCGCTAGTCCTGGCCACGGTAGTAGCCACGCTAACGGTGGGGCGAGGGGTGCTAAGAATCCCCGGAGGAGGCATGGCTACCGATAACGACGACCATTAGCCCTGGCAACTTTTAACACGCGCACACTGCGATCTGTCGAAAAGATCGACGAGTTAGAGGAAAAACTGAGCAAGTTACACTGGGATATCATAGGATTATCTGAAGTCCGAAGAGAGAGTGAGGACTCGATAACACTTAAATCCGGTAACTTGCTCTATTTTTGGGAGGGCGACCATCAGTCTCAGGGTGGTGTCGGGTTTATAGTCCACAGGTCCCTCGTGGACAACGTTATCAAGATCGAGAGTGTATCGACCAGGGTAGCGTACCTGATACTCAAAATGACCGAAAGGTATTCACTAAAAATTATACAGATATATGCACCGACTTCGACACACCCCAACGAAGAGGTAGAGGTTATGTATGAGGATATATCCGGAGCCATACATACCTCTAAAACTCACTACACCGTTGTCATGGGGGATTTTAACGCGAAACTGGGCAGATGAGGCGATGATGAGCTGAGAGTGGGAACCATTGGTACTGGATAACGGAATTCTCGGGGCCAAATGCTGGCTGACTTCATGGAGAAGGAGGGAGTCTTCATGATGAACTCCTTTTTCCAGAAGCGGGAACACCGTAAATGGACCTGAGTGAGCCCCGACGGTGCTACAAGAAACGAGATATACTTTATCATGTAGACGAGGCGGAACATATTCAATGATGTCTCTGTGATCAACGCAGTTAAAACTGGAAATCATCACCGACTAGTAAGAGGCACATTGAATATCAATTTCAAGCTTAAAAGGTCTAGACTGATAAAGTCTACACTCCGTCCAGCATCTGTCCAGATACAGAAGCCAGCTCGAACTGCAGAATCACTTCGAAAGTCTAGACGAGTGCATAAACGTGGACGATTATAGCAGCAGGATAGTGGAAACTGTCTATACGTTCGGGCACAAGTTCTTTAAAACCAACCGTACAAAAAGAACCAACAAGCTCTCAGGACCGGAGCTCGAAACCTATTCAACTGCAGCATGGTGTGAGACAGGGAGACGTTATATCTCCGAAACTGTTCTCCACCGCGCTGGAAGATGTCTTCAAACTTCTGGACTGGAGAGGACTAGGTATCAACATCAACGGCGAGTACATCTCTCACCTTCGATTTGCCGATGATATCGTGCTCATGGCTGGAAGACCTCAGTACCATGCTCGACGACCTCAGTAGAGTATCTCAACAAGTGGGTTTTAAAATGAACATGGACAAGACGAAGATCATGTTAAACGTCCATGTAGTGCCCACTTCTGTAAAGGTTGGAGACTCTACGCTCGAAGTTGTTGACGATTATATATACCTGGGACAAAGAATCCAATTAGGTAGGTCCAACTTGGAGAAAGAGGTCAATCGTCGAATCCAGCTCGGCTGGGCGGCGTTCGGGATGTTATGTAACATCTCCACATTGCTAGTAGAACTGATGGCCGTTGGGGCAGAAAGGTTCTCGAGTGGCGACCACGTACCGGAAGACGTGGCGTGGGCAGGCCCCCTACAAGATGGACCGATGACTTGGTGAAGGTCGCGGGTAAAAGTTGGATGCGTACAGCACAAAGCTGGTTGTTGTGGCGGTCTTTAGGGGAGGCCTTTGTCCTGCAGTGGACGTCTTTCGGTTGAAGAAGATTTCCATGTAATCTGTTATCATAGCCACGAATGTGAAACTAACTGACCTTTGCGTCGAAAACTCCATATTATTGTTTGCATCCTGAAGTCGTGGTGGCATGGTATATAGTCATTGAAATATAGACCTTCATGACTATACACATTTGACATACTTTGAGTATACCTTTGACATATTATAAATGTATACTGAGTACAATAAGTTAATAACCATTTGATCTTAAACAGCTCACCTAATAAATACCTGCGTAAACCTATAACTTATATAGTATCCTGGTCGAGTACCACAATCGCTTCAACAAAAATAACCTTAATTTGCTGTAAGAAAGAGATCTGGGTATGCGCAGCTCTACTTCATTTTTACGGCAAAATAAGATTAGGATAGTTTTGCTATAGAGATTATAGTAAACTCCTTGATTCGAAGATGTTCTATTAAGTCGCCTTTTAGTTCTATTGAAAAATAACTTAGAAGTTAACAAAGTTAAATCATGCAGAAGTTATTGCACCACATATGCAAAGATAATTTTATCATACACTCGTCTCAGTTCCATAAATTTTCGTGGAGTATGCTTTAGATCGCATTAATCTTAGAGTCATTGCCCAACAACTTCGTAACAATCGTAAAAGTAAAATTGTTCCAAAAGATCTTTTATAATGATGCAACGAACGTTTGTAGAAATTTGAAAAAGCCGTCGTATACTACGGCACTAATAAAAAATAAACCCTGAATACAGTAGTAAGTAGTCACTAAAACGTCTATTCTTGCAGTGGCTATTTAGTGCAGGTCACTTCCTCCCTATAATATGGTCGAGGGAGGTGATGGCTGCTCAAGTAGTCATACTCGTGGACGGGTGCTGCTTGTGGAGACTGGTCCACCCAGAATCCTCTAGCTTTTCATTAAAACATATTTAAAAATATTATTATTAGTCTTATATCTCAGTCGTAAGGCATGACACTGGAGCTGGATCGCATAAATGATTTTGTATAATATAAAAATGTATGTATCTATACAGAAAATGATGAAAAAAATACAATAGAGAATAAGACAAGCCCGCTGAGTTTCTCGCCGGATTTTCTTAGTGAAGGCAGCATTCCAATCCGGTGTTAGATTAGTAAGTTAAAAAAACGTTTAAAAAAATTTAAGTAAACTATTTATAGTTCGTGGAAACTTCTAGATATCACCTTCTACGCTGGAAGTTAAAAATAATAAGTAACACAAAGGTGACGATGACTCCATACTTTTTAATTTTTTGGCTAAACTTACCTCAACCAAGCACATGTTTGTCCTCTCTGTGCTCTGCATGTCAATTCTTCTGGTTGGGTTCTATACATCCAATCGATACTGGATCTGGCTAGTGTCGGTGCAAAGGCAGGCACGCTGGTGACATCAGGTTCTTCTGGACCAGCTTCCAGTAGTAGAACCTTAGAGAAAGAGAAGATGTTTTGAGTTTCGTTGTTAAATTCTGGAGTTGGAATTTAGGAGTCAAGTTATAATACAACACAAGACATCAGACACCCTAATTAGGATATTGCTTGGTGAATTTAAATTGAAACCAAATTTAATATGGAAACCTTGTTACACAGCAGTGCATTTTGCATGGCCCCAAAAATTTTTTGTAAAATTCCGTCCACGATCCGCATAATAAATAAAATACAAAGCTTCAAAAAGGCTCTTGGTAGCTTCTTGATTGTTGATTTAAATGTTATTACACAATTCAAGAATATATGGAAGATAAACAATAACATTCCGATTTGTTCGACATAATTAGATTTTTTCGACATATATATATATGAGTAACTTTGTATGCCTTTATGGCGGGACATACCCTATTATTATATATATACTATACAAATAAAGACATTGAATTGGATTGAATTGAAACCAAACTTGTACTTGATGTCAAAATTACCTATTAAAAATATGGCTTTGCAGTTACTGATTGCTTAATATAATTAGTGTTGTAAAAACGCTCGAGTCGGCGCTTAAACTCTCGCTTCGTCTACGTGCTTCAACGCTTGTAAGCGTCGACTTAGCGCTAAACGCTATAAGATGAGGCTTCGTCACTTTAAAATGGATTCGCTTGAGACTAGACGCGCAATTTGTAATCTTTCTACACTACATAAAATCATACATGGCGGCGTACTGTCGTCGGAACTATTAGCTGGCGTCCAAATCACAGTCCCCCGTAATATACCTAGACACTATTAGAAATACATTTACCCTACCGAGAAGCAAAACAAATCTGAAGAAGAATGCACCCCTAAACCGACTATTATATACAAATAATGAATTGAACTGTGCTAACGATATTGACATCTTTCATCTCACTGACATTCGTAAATTTATTAAAATTAGTTCTTTATTTTATGAATTGACTTTTTGACATTAAAATGAGAAGAAATTAACTCAAATTCCATTTCCAGCTTCATTTTTATTTAATTGTCATTTATATAATTTTATAAATTTGGAAATTTTTAATCTATCTATCTATCTATAACCTCACGCCAGATCCCTTGCGGGGTAGGCAGAGAGTACAGAGTTCCAACAGGCTCTTTCCTTACATACCTCTCTGGCTTCCTCTACTCTCATAGTTCGTCTCATACACGCTCGCCGGTTACGGAGACCCTTACTTGTCCTTCAGATAAGACCCGGTCTATTTGTTCATGGTAAGATAGTCTAGGTCTTCTCCGGTACCTACATCCTTCCACTTTTGCATTGTATATCAGTTTTGTCATTCTTTCTTCGGACATTCTTTCTATATGCCCGAACCAACGGAGCATACCCTTTCTCATCTTTACACCGATATTCTTTTTCATACCTATTTGCTTTCTTACTACGCTGTTGCGAATACGGTCGGTCAGCTTCACTCCGCACATCTTCCGCAGAGCTCGCATTTCTACCGCATTTATCCTACTTTCATTCTCCTTCTTACATACCCAGCTCTCGCTGCCATATAACAGCGTTGGGACAAGCACTCCATTATGTATTGCCAGCTGCGCCTTTCGGCTTAAGTGCCGGCTCCAAAGTAGCTTTCCCATCGCGCCATTCACTCTGTTCTCTGCACTCACTCTTCTCTCTATGTCAGCGGTGTATTTTCCATCCTTACTGAATGCGCATCCAAGAATTCCAAGATATACAAACTCATTTACTTGCTCCAGCACATCGTTCCCAACCACAATCCTTGCATTCGTTCTGGTTTCTTCCCGTTCAAAAACCATAATTTTAGTTTTCTTCGCATTCAAATGTAAGCCATTTTTCATGCAGTCGTCTTTCATAACTGTGACTAGTGATTGCAGATCAGTGGCTGTTGGCGCTATCAAAACCGCGTCATCTGCTTATAGTAGATGATTTACCACTAGATCACTCATTTGTACACCTTCATTCATCGCTTTCAGTCTTTGAAGACTTTTATCCAGATATATTATAAACAGTCTATAGGCAAGTTACATAAAAAGATACCGTATTTCATAGCTCTGTGAGTCAGTGAACCCCAAAATCGGTAAAAACGTTCCACATAGACCATTGGCACGAAGATCTAGTACCGTATAAATTGTGTGTGAATCAGCGAATATAGCAAAAAGCCGATGCCTGGAGCCAGAAAATATTGCCTTATGATTATTACCATTTGGCGTTGATAAAACATTTTTGTTTGTTTTAACATAACCTTTCCTGTACGTCGTAGTATTTGTAACTGTAGTATTCTTAGCGATTTTCAGGGTTAAGCTGTGATAGCTTAGTGGTTAGACCGTTGGACAGCAAAGTCAAAGGTTTCGGGTTTAAACCCAGGCACGCACCTCTGTGTTTTCGAAAGCATGCGCGTATTAAACATAATTATCACTTGATTTAACGGTGAAGGAAAACATCGAGAGGAAATCTGCTTGCCTAAGAGTTTCTCGAAGGTGTGTGCCAACCCGCACTGGGCCAACGTTGTGAACTATGGCCTAAGCTCTCCCAGTTTGAGAGGAGGCTCGTGCCCAACGGTGGGATAGTTTCTTAAGAGGGCTAATATTATATCTGTGTTAAGCAGCTATTGGCTCGGTCAGTCTGAGATAGGTGGTTGTTCGTAGAAATTCAATTTTCGAGCACCTTAGTGTTTTGCAAGACATAATATCTATAAGCCTTTGGTCATGACTGTCAATTAATGTGACAGGCGTTAAATCGAGTTGGATACCTTATAGACAGAAATGTGCAAAATGTAATCAGATTAATTAATTATTAACGATTACATTTACATTTTGTAATCTTTAATGATTAAGATTACACTTTTTGAGGGACGATTTAGCGCAGTGGTTAAGAGCTTAAGCCGCTCCGCTCTCTGTGTCTAATAATTGCGGGTTGGATTCCCGCACAGGACACTTCTTTGTGTGATCCACAATTATTTGTTCCGCTCTGGGTATTTGTGTATGTGAATTTTCATGTTTATAAACGCACTCACGACACAGGAATAAATCCTAGTGTACTGTTTACCTACCCATAAAATCCTGATAATAAAGGCAGATACGATAATTTCTCCCACATGATTTTAAACATACTCTTATTTTGTGATAACAGTGTATGTTTTTGTCGTTTTAATCCAAATCAATGTTTCTTCATTGTTAAGAATTCGTTGATGGTTATACAAGGCGTAACGCAAGACCTCAGACACCGCGATTAGATAAAGTTGTTTTACAAATTCAATACGAAAGCCTATTTTCCAAATTAAAAAATTTTGACCCGCCTTTTAAGCACTTTTATACCCCATTAACAATGAAACTTGTTCGTGTATGTGTGCGTATTGAGAATTACGTTTTAGAAATGCATATGTAATCTCCGTATTGCTTTGAATCAAGGATAAATTTAATTTATTGACTGCCTCGTTAGTCTAGTGGCAAAGCGATTCGCTTGGTGATCACGAGGTCTTGGGTTCAAATCCTAGGTCGGACAAATGTAATTTTTCTAACGAAAACTTCTAAGTTTGTGTCCGGAGTCTGGAATTGTGCCCGGTATATGGCAATAGGCTCGCCTCCTATTACATGGGACCTAACATCGTCGGCGAATGGGTGTACTCAGTACACCTCTGCCACCCCTGCTTGGGGAATATAGGCATGACGGTGTGTAAATTTTGTTTATTATAGCTCACTAAACGAGTAACAGCATTTTTGCAAATTAAATAAAATAATATACATTAAAAATAGTTGGAATCAATTCAGTTATCGATTTAGAACAAACTACTTTCAGGTCTTGCCTTTATTATGTTAGACCTTGCATAAGAACGGGTTTTAACAAGCTTTTATATGACTTTAATTGTATGTTTATAGGTTACGAAAGCTTGTTAAGTTGAATACAACTTGTCTTTTTGGTCTTAATTATTTTGTTTATATTTGGGGCACTTTTTTTAAAACATAAAACAGCCTAGCATTAATCCTGTGTCGTGGGTGCGTTTACAAAAATGAAATCCCACGAAGCTGACACGAAGATGTCTTGAGCGGCTATTCGACCCCGTGGGTGGAAGCTTAACCAATGCACCAAATTGTCAGTCAGACTTGCTACTACTACTATATCATCACGCCTGATCCCTTGCGGGGTACCGAGTGCAGGGTTCCAATAGGTTTTTTCCTTACAGACCTCTCTGGCTTCCTCCACTCTTATAGTTCGTCTCATACACGCTCATCGGTTACGGAGACTCGATTTAACCATTTGCTATGACCGATTAAATATGAAACGCATTGCGTTTCGCCAACTTAGTGAAATGATTATTTAATGCGAGGTTTAAAGGTACTACAATGATTTGTCATTGTCAAACTGATATACAATGCGAAAGTGGACGGATGTAGGTACCGGGGAAGACCTAGACTATCTTACCACGACCAAACAGACCGTGTCTTATCTGAAGGACAAGTCAAGAGTCTCCGTAACCGGCGAGCGTGTATGAGATGAACTATGAGAGCGGAGGAAGCCAGAGAGGTATGTATGGAAAAACCTGTTGGAACTCTGTACTCTATGCCTACCCCGCAAGGGATCTGGCGTGATGATATAGTAGTAGTAGTAGAGTGGCATACAGAATATCTTTACTCACTTTACGAAAATAGCGAATCCTGCCGCGTATGGACTTAAGTAAATTTGTTTTACTTCTTGGAAATGTTGAGAATTATCCTACGGGTGTTGGTAGGAAATAAATACTCGAGACTCGATAATAAGTAATGGACTATATCTAAATACGCGTATCAAGACAATGTTCCAACTTGAACTCACTAGAACCAAATCCAAAATGCTTCAAATGGCAGACAAGGGCGCAGTGCTTTGCCGTGGCTGTCATCTGTCCAGTCCCGATTCCTCCGAAAAGGTGTTGGTGCCCCGTGGTATATACGGAATAGCGATCTCCATTCCGATCTCAGTCTCGAACCTATTCGTGACTATATTAAAAAGGCGATAATCCGCTACTTCGCAAATGCGTCCATTCGGAACCCTCTAATCGTAGCCGCCGCCAACTACGATCCTGACTCCCCTCCTATCAGCCGCTACCGCCGCCCGCGGCATATTCCTACCGACCCTCCCAATGCTCTTACTTCTCTTCTTTTGAATACAGATACCACACACAAGATCAGACATCGACCACGCCGGCGAGGTCGAAGAATCCCTTACCCGCCGGCCGGTGCAGAGCACCACGGCAAGACACCTAGTATACGCCCTCCCCCATAGCGACTGCCCAAGCCGAGGCTGTTCCTCCTTGAGGCGCCCTTGAGCTAGTTGCCCCCTAGCCCTTATGGATCGAGCGTAGTGGTTGTACGCGCGTCCTTTTTGTTTAGTGAAGTTTTAAAAGCACCGCGGTCAACAGCGTATATCACTCACACACACAATAAAAATGGCCTATCCACCGCATAGTGATGTTCCGACACTCATAAAATGCGTACAAACATAACTACCAGAAAACCTAATTCCTATCTATCTATCTATCTATATCATCACGCCAGCTCCCTCGCGGGGTAGGCAGAGAGTACAGAGTTCCAACAGGATCTTTCCTTACATACCTCTCTGGCTTCCTCCACTCTCATAGTTCGTCTCATACACACTCGCCGGCTACGGAGACTCTTGACTTGCCCCTCAGCTAAGACACGGTCTATTTGGTCATGGTAAGATAGTCTAGGTCTTCCCCGGCACCTACATCCTTCCACTTTCCTACCTAATTCCTAACTAACGGAAAACGTAATTCTATTGGTATAAAAACCATTAATTAAATTTTCCTTTATTATATAAGTCTATTAGGTTCCTAGATTATTTTGTCAAGTAGATGTATAGAAATTATAAGTATCATAATAATGTAAAGATTCCTTTAAAAGGACTCAAATTTAATTCTAGTTATTTTTTTTGAATTCTGTCTATGGCTTTGTAGTTTATGCTTTTGGGTCTCAATATTATTTTTTTATTAGTCCACGTTTAATAATTATAATAAAAATCATATTCCTAATTTCCTTCTGATAAGTTTACTACTGACTATAGCACGATAATATGAATTGAAAATTGTACGTAATTTCCATCCTTGATTTTTATTTTTTGACAGCAGAATAGAGTTCGTTAAATGCACGACCACATAAATCTGCTTGAAAAGCAAAGGAAATTTTATTTTATTTAAAATAGAGTTTTGGAATATTTTTTTACGTTTATTTGGAAGGCTTTGAAGATATATTTTACATTTTATATTTTTTATAGGAGACTGCTCAAGAGCCGTCACAATTCGTTCAGTGTGAAATATTATTAGCAGCCAACTGGTTAAACCAGTTCGAAAATAAAAGCTAAGCGCATTTAATCAATTTCGTTAAGCTGTTTTCGTATTTAGCTGAAATGTATTAGTAGACTTGGTCCTCTGCTCGCGAGATCATTCATGCTCGAGCACACGAATTCTGTCATAAAAAGATGCGCTCGGTGCTCTTCAAGCCGGTCCATGAAAAACGACACTAACAATAAAACAAAAACAAAACAGGCTCGTTTTTACTTTAAAATTCTATAAAAAAATCTGAATCCATGGGACAACTTTTTCCGTCGGATAAACTCATCCCAGTGCTGAAAAGTTTGATTGAGTCTAAGCTATCAAAATTAAATTAATTGCCAACGCTGCCGTCGTCCGATGATAGATGAAACTTGTTTATCTTTCCATTTTATGGTTCTACCGGGATTCTCCTACTATTTGTCTCTCTATTTCGAAATTATCGACGACTATATACAAACTACTAGTATTAAAATATATGAAGTGCAGGACAAATGCCTTCTCAAAGACGGCCACGACAACTGGCATTGTCTTTTAAGCATCTATCTTCTACAAGCGATTTTCAATAGGTTATTATTTTATCTGATACTAGCGGCTCGTCCCGGCTTCGCACGGGTGAATAATGCGTCCGCTGCGTAGGAACGCGCGGCTACCTATTTCATAGATGTGCACGCCCCTCTCCCGCACTTCGGTTTCCCCCCTCTCTCGCCACGTTGCCCGCTGCGCTGCGTGGGGCTACAACAGCCACGGCGCAGCGGCGTATATTTTTCTATTAGTATTTTGTTTAGATTGACATTTTTAAATTCGTAATATATGTTGAATGGAATGTCCGATTTAAATAATTCAAAGTAATCTACAGGTATTGAAATGGTATTGAAAACGATATAATTTATTTAGATAATACAAAGGTATGGGTAACATGGTCTAATTTTGGTCGGCATTTATATCAACTTTTAAAATGTAAAAAAGTAGTGATATTGACGCAACTAAAATAGTTGCACATATGGTATCATGAAGTTTTTGTAGATTTTGATATGTTCTTAAATATTGTATAATATTTTTGTGTTCTATCATCAAAAGCTTCCGCAGCGTATGCGATGAAAGACATTTTATGGCTATTATTTTACACCTTGGGTTACATTATTTTAGTAGGGATCCTTATTTTTTTTTAGTAATAAGTATAGCCTACTACTCAGGGATAATGTGGCATTCTAATGGTGAAACAATTTTTGGAATCGGTCCAGTAGTTTTTGAGATTATTCGTTACATACATACAAAAATACAAATCTTTTCTCTTTATAATATTAGTATAGAAGAAAGATAGTATCGGTGTAAAGATGAGAAAGGGCATGCTGCGTTGATTCGGGCATATAGAAAGAATGCCAGAGGAAAGAATGACAAAACAGATATACAATGTGAAAGTGGAAGGATGCAGGTACCGGGGAATACCTAGACTATCTTACCACGACCAAATAAACCGAGCCTTATCTGATGGAAAAGTCAAGAGTCTCCGTAACCGGCGAGCGTGTATGAGACGAACTATGAGAGTCGAGGAAGCCAGAGAGGTATGTAAGGAAAGAACCTGTTGGAACTCTGTACTCTCTGCCTACCCCGCATGGGATCTGGCGTGAGGTTATAGATAGAAGAAAGAATAACTTTAAAATCAAATTAAAAAAAAATTAAATCTCAAACACAACCTTGCGTTATGTTTAGTTGAAGAGCACCTGGGCACCTTCCAACTATATCATCAGGCCTTACCTAAAGCCTCGTCAAAATCGCTCCCGCTGTTTCGGAGATTGGCCGGCACAAACAGGCAGATAGACAGTCAGACAGACAAAAATAAAAAGGAATGTGTTTTTGTTATAAGTGCCGTATATACTTTCATATGCATTTAGTAAAATGCTGTTATTTTGACGTTACAAATAGACGCTGCAATTTTATTTATTTGTATGTAGTAAGTATAATAATATTTGCCCTGTTAAGAAACTGTCCCACTGTTGGGCACGAGCCTCCTCTCAGACTGAGAGGGCTTAGGCCATAGTCCACGACGCTGGCACAGTGCCGGTTGGCGAACTTCACACACCTTCGAGAAACTCTTATGCATGCAGGTTTACTCAAGATGTTTTCCTTCACCGTTAAAGCAAGTGATAGTTAACTTTTAATACGCACATGCTTTCGAAAAGACAGAGGTGCATGCCTGGATTTGCATCCGAGACCTCTGACTTTGCAGTCCAACGGTCCTATCCCTAGGCTATCACTGCGAATGTAGTATGTATAGAGTATAGATAAGTACAGTTATAAGTTTTGGAAGACTTCCATACCAACTTTTGTTACACATATGTTATCACGTATGTTAGTCTACGCCGTTCTGAAGCATTTTCACACATCTGTATCGACGACATATGGATCAGAGACGTGGTCTCTTACAAAAGGTCTCATAAAAAAACTCAGAGTCGCGCAGTGAGCTATGGAAAGAGCTATGATCGGCGTTTCTCTACGAGATTGAATCAGAAATGAGGAGATAGTAACTTTAGCTGCCGTATCACATACAATAGTCCACGCCGTTCTGAAGCATTTTGTGATAATTTTCACACATCTGTATCGACGACATATAGATCAGAGACGTGGTCTCTTACAAAAGGTCTCATAAAAAAGCTCAGAGTCACGCAGCGAGCTATGGAAAGAGCTATGCTCGGCGTTTCTCTACGTAATCGAATGAGAAATGAAGAAATTCGTAGAAAAATCAAGGTCACCGATATAGCCCATAAGATAAGTAAGCTGAAGTGGCAATGGGCGGGCTATATAGCCCGCCCATTGCCACTGGGCGAAGATCGGACGGGCGTTGCGGCAGAAAGATTCTAGAGTGGAGACCATGTATTGGCAAGCGCAGCGTAGGACGGCCACCTACCAGATGGACCGACGATCTTGTGAGGATCGCAGGAAGTCGTTGGATGCAGGTGGCATCGGACCGGCTGCGCTGGAGAGCGATTAGGGGGGCCTATGTTCAGCAGTGGACAAATATAGGCTGATATGATGACGATAATGATCTGTATCGGTGAGTTCACGCGACTATATCTCTTTTAGTGACTTATTAATACGATTTCTATTCCAAACTCATTAGTTTCTCACTATGCAGCTTTTATATACCTATTCTCGTAGTAGTGGTTTTATAGTTTTTAATTGGACATCAATATGCAATAACATGACAACCACATTCAACGTGACATTCAAATGAATACTTAAACTTTATCGCAACAAGATTGAATTTTCAATACTGTATTGTTAATTTATGACACGTTATTGCTTATTTGTGTGTACTGGGCTCGTGTTGAAGTAAATTCATTGTGATTATGTTGGCAACAGTTGTTTAATTGTAATTAATTAATCAATTTATTATTAAAGGCTTGAATTGTTAGATGATTAAAATAGCATAATTTATTTCCTTTTGGGTTATTCATCTATTTATATTATCATGCCAGATCCGTTGCGGGGTAGGCAAAGAATACAGAGTTCCAACACAGTCTCTCCTTACAGACCTCTCTGGCATCCTCCACTCATAGTTCGTCTCGTCAGTTATTTTTTTATGTATTTATTTATTCATTATCAATTTATGACCAAATAGACCGTGGCTTAGCTGAAGGGCAAGTCAAGAGTCTCCGTAACCGGCGAGTGTGTATGAGACGAACTATGAGAGTGGAGGAAGCCAGAGAGGTATGTAAGGAAAGAACCTGTTGGAACTCTGTACTCTCTGCCTACCCCGCGAGGGAGCTCGCGTGATGATATAGATAGATTAATTTATTCAATGGACTGCCTCGTTGGTTTAGTGGCATGCAAAGTGAGTATGTGTAGTGTGTGATTACGAGGTCTTAAGTTCTATTCTTAGGCCGGATTAAGTGTTGTACGCCTATCGAAAAATTCCCATTATGAAGTCTGAAATGTTGCCCGGTGGAATGACAATAGGCTATTACATAGCCCTATTACATAGTAATAACAATAATATTAATATTAGCCCTGTTAAGAAACTGTTCCACCGTTCGGCACGGGCCTCCTCTCAAACTGAGAGAGTTTAGGCTAAAGTCCACCACGCTGGCCCAGTGCGGGATGGCGAACTTAACACACCTTCGAGAAACTCTTAGGCATGCAGGTTTCCTCACGATGTTTTCCTTCACCGTTAAAGCTAGTGATAGTTAATTTTTATATGCACATGTACATTTGTAGAAATTTGACGTGCTGGGTTTCAAGTTTTTTCTTTGTTACACCGTCACGCCTATATTTCCCAAGCGGGGTTGGCAGAGGTACTGACTACACCCAATTGAGATGTTAGGTCCCGTGTAATAGGGGGCGAGCCCATTGCCATATTCCGGGCACAATCCCAGACTCCCGACTCATACTGGGAAGTTTTCGTTAGAAAAACTTGATTTGTCTGACCTAGGATTTGAACCCAGGACCGCGTTATCACCAAGAGATGAGCTTCGTCACTAGATCAACGAGGCAGTTAAGGTTAGTTTTTTCTTTGTCAAAGCCTATAACTCCCTTAACGCATGTTTCTGACCACCCCTTTGATGATATAATCGTAATAGACGAATTTAATCACAAACAATATTATTACCAAACCACCTTTAAACACAACATCGATTTTTCATCAAACAATACACACCATTATCGATTGTATCTTTATAGCTTTAAAGCTCATAATCCCATGAAATTTACGACAATGCAAACAAACAATCTGGAGCGAGGGTATCAAACTCGTAAACAGCGGAAGCCTTGAAGGGATTCAAATTAATTAAAAAGTATGCGTAATAACCGTTTTACAATAAAGCGCCAATTGTATCCGATACGATATTCAAATTAAAATCTTATTTTTAATTACAAATAAAGTTCAAAATTGAAAAATATAGCCTGAAAACTTGATGTCTTATTGAAAAAACGTTTTGGTATTAAGAAATTATACGTGAATGAAAGCTTATCAAATATTTTAATGAAATCGGTTTCCAACAAGAAGCGTAATTAAAAATGACAATGTGTATTTGTTACGGCGATTTCGTGTGGTAAAATATTGCGTGTTTTTTAGCCAATCGGTGGTCAAATATTCACGGCATAAGCGTAAATATTTTTTGCTATAGTACGGTCAGAGAACCAAGGTTAACGACTATAGCTCAGCAAAATAGCAAGCTGAAGTGGCAGTGGGCAGGTCACATAAAGGCTCCCAGCCAACAGCGAAGATCATTCACACACAAAGAGTGGAGACCACGTGTTAGCAAACGTAGTGTAGGGCGCCTTGTAGCTACGTGGGGCAACGATATTCGTAAGGCAGCGGGCAGGGATGAGAGGAGGAGAGCTGAAGAGCTCAGTGGCGTGCTGTGGAAGGAGCCTACGTCTAGCAGTGGGCTGCAACGGGTTGTTTATGATGATAGTACGGTCAGCAACATAATTCGTGACGGACAATTTAGCGCAGTGGTTAAGAGCTTAAGCCGCTCCGCCTACTGTGTCTAATGGTAGCGGGTTCGATTCCCGCACGGGACAAATCTTTGTGTGATCCACAATTATTTGATCCGGTCTGGGTATTTGTGTTTGTGAATTTTCATGTCACACACCCACGACACAGGAATAAATCCTACTGTGGGGCTATAAACATTACAAATACCCAGACCGAAACAAATAATTGTGGATCACACAAAGATTTGTTCCGTGCGGGAATCGAATCCGCGACTATTAGACCCAGCAGGTGGAGCGGCGTAAGCTCTTAACCACTGCGCTAAATCTTCCGTCCTGCGGCATTACACCCGGTTGATAACAGCGCCACCTATCGGTTCGCTATTCAACTAAAACTAAGAATCATTCACGTAACCTCATATGAACAAAAAAGTCATCATCAAAATCGTAAAGGCATTCAGGAGTCAAAGAATTACGAACACACTTAAACCAGAATTTAAAAAACATTGTGTAATTTAAGTCGTCGTGGAGCGAAAGCCCAGGTGTTGTATCCAATGCTTACTGCACACTGGTACTTAAAAACAATTAAAAAAGAACATTCCAAAGAGTTACATCACCATAACAATACTAATTAAGTCCATTAAAAAACAACTGTCTACCTATACCAAGCGCTATTGAGCACTATACCAAGTGATATTTAGGGGTTGCGCAGCTCACCAGCTGGCCGGTAGATATTGCTGTAGCTATGATATTCGGATAAGTCAGTAGGTAGATGTTACTTTTTTTTTGGGACTAAGCCCACCACTCATTCCCACCATTGTAACTCCTGTAAGCCAGGATCCACAATAGTCTCCTTAGATGACGCCAAGGTTTGAACCTTGGGGTGTCCCGGGAAGCATTTTAATTGTCTGGGAACCCGCAACAAATTTAATTAGAAAGAAAAGCAAGCAAAAATAAATATTTTACTTCCCTCCTATGCAAAGCGGGAGACAAAACAAAAATGTCAGATCAGCCATAGAGAAGGAGACTACAACTAGAATAAGCCCAGTTGTAAAGCACCACGGTCACGAAAAAATATTAACAGGGCCTATTAGTGAGCCTCATGTTTGATTCCAGTATAGATATGGAAAAAACGCTTGAACACACGGAAATTATCCCGAGTTTCTACAAGATCCGTGTATTAGATTACCCCAGATGTATTTCGCAGACTGTTTAACATAATGGTACGCTCGTTGTGCCAGAGACTGCACTCCCAAAGAACGTGGTGTGCTGATTGTTCATACTTGTAGTTAGACGTGGAACACTGACATAGCGGTAAAGGTGCCAGTTTAAAAGAGAATAATTAACTCTTAAAGTTGCCAAGTCCGGTAAGAAATTGAGTTGTACTAGGACGACCGTTTGGGGGTCCATCTAGTTAGCGGCGGGTCACCGCCGGCCACGGGTAATTAGGTATCACTAATAATGGCCGGTGTCCGTTCCCTTTGAAGTAGTCCAGTTTTTGTCGATCAAACCTCATTTATATAGCTATTGTTTTCTTTTCATAATTTACAATAGTCCTTGCACCATCAGTCTGCTGCGGGTCAGTTCGTTTTTTTTCTCATTTTCATCAAGTGATCTCAGCAGGTGACTTACATAACATTAACTTCTCGCAAAGGGACTCTACGTGTTGAACCTATGCCCCCATGCATGCCTTTCAGAGGTACCGGGTAAAGCCCGTGAATCTCAGCATGGTAATGAATAATATGCCTATCTCGTTGGTCTAATGGCTAAGCGCATCGCTTTGAAATCACGAGGTCCTGGGTATGAACCCAGAAACTTAATATCCACATTCTATGCCATTATGCTAAGATCTTAAAAAATAAAAACTTGAAACTTCTTTCTCAACCAATTAATGCAAAATTAAAGTCTTGCAAAGTTTCCTCTGTTAAAACTTGTCCAGATTTCATCATTTATTATGAGGCTCTGAACAAAACACTATTGGATAAAAACAACCTTAGACTACTTTAAGACTGGATAAGACCCCATTTTAAATATACATCACAGTTTATTTCTGTCCCACTGTTAGTCAATGTTACACAAATCGTTGTGAGGAAATAGGTTAAACTCCACCATGCAAACCCAGTGCGAATTGGTGGAAATAGGTTTGTGGCCATCTGCTGTTGAAACTTGTCAAGCCTACGGCATTCGAAGCGGTAGTCAGTTTGGCTATGGTCAACCCTTTAAAGGATTTACGTGTGAACGGCAGCTAGTCGTAAAAATATTGCCACGTCACCAAAGCCACAGTCAGTTGGGTTCTTGTAAACCCTGAAAAGGATTGACGTGTGGACGGCAGCCAGGCGTAACACCATTGCCAAGTCAGCCAACCAATATGGCTCCCAAATTATTGCGCCGACACTCAGGTTAGTAAGAATTAAAAAAGACGTTCAGCCTCCTTACCAGGCTTACGATCGCCATTGTATCGATTGAAGTCTGTAAGTCCTAATGAAATAATTTATACTAGATTTAGTAGAACTGTATGCTCCGTTGGTTCGGGCATATAGAAAGAATGTCGGAAGAAAGAATGACAAAACAGATATACAATGCGAAAGTGGACGGGCGTAGGTACCGGCAAAATCTAGGCTATCTTACCATGACCATATAGACCGTGTTTTATCTGAAGAGAAAATCAAGAGTCTCCGTAACCGGCGAGCGTATATGAGACGAACTATGACAGTGGAGGAAGCCAGACTGGGCTGTAAGGGGAGAAGCTGTTGGAATTGTGTACTCTTAGCCTACCCCTAAGGGAACTGATAATATAGATAGTAGACCTGCAAAGTTGTCGATGTATGCGTAAATGCACCAAATTCAGTTAAGACTAACTCCTGAGGACTTGATCGGAATCAGTAAGATAGCGATCTTTAGGTATATGGAGACTGCTGGCTTTAGAGCATTTAATTAACTTGGTTATTTGCTCTTAGCTGCAAGCCGTGAAAATCTATGGAAGGTACAGCAAAAAAACATAAAACTCCGAATACCCAAGTGGTACAGCCTTAAACATGTTTATTACGAGTCTTCTTGGTTTTTATCCGTCCAAGACAGAACTAACTACACAGTGCGATTGTAAAAGTTTTTCGCTTTGGGACCGTGAGACTCATTGTTGTAGTTTTACGAGTACTAAGATATGATTCTTACTGGATGTGATATCGTTTAATATACTGAGTTATTAGCAGTTCATATATGCAATAGCAGTGATAGCCTTGTGGTTAGACCGTTCGACTGCAAAGTCAGAGGTTTCGGGCTTAAACCCAGGCACGCACCTCTGTCTTTTCGAAGGCACGTGCGTATTTTTTTTTTTTAAACGTAGGCGACGATTAAAAAAAAAAATAGGTAGGATTTTTTCCTGTGTCGTGGGTGCGTTTACAAACATGAAAATTGACATATACAAATACCCAGACCGAAACAAATAATTGTGGATCACACAAAGATTTGTCCCGTGCAGGAATCGAACCCGCGACTATTAGACACAGTGGGCGGAGCGGTTTAAGCTCTTAACCAATGTGCTAAATCGTCCGTCATAAAAAATAATAATCACTTGCTTTAACGGTGAAGAAAAAAAATCGTGAGGAAACCTGCATGCCTAACAGTTTCTCGAAGGTGTCTGGAATTCGTCAACACGCACTGGGCCAGCGTGGTCTACTATAGCCTAAGCCCTCTCAGTCTGAGAGGAGGCCCGAGCCCAACGGTGGGACAGTTTCTTAACACGGCATATATTTACTGAGTTCTTAGATTTACGCGATGTTGTGTTTTTATTTTTGCAAGGTTTTATTTAACTTGCAATGTTCGTCTGTCTCTCTGTCTTTCCGCTTTAAATCTTTTAATCTGTTTTCCAAGCACTTGCAGGTATCCCATTGAGTTGAAATTTGGCAAACGTATGCACGTTTTGTGACAATCAAATAATATGGTACCCTGGAGCTGGCCTGATGATGAAGTCGGAAAGTGGCCATAGGAACATTTGAACTTACAACGTAGTCTCCTCGTGCTTGGGGTTGTTAGATTAATATTCCGGATGATGTCTAAGGTCTGATAATGGAGCCGGAAGGAAGCCATAGGAACTCCTCATCTAAGCAATATATTTTCGTTGTGTTTTTGCTATAAGAGCTTGTTTTTAAAAAGGTCTTTGTAAATTAAAATTATTAAATGTAGCCCCACCCTAGAATTATTCCTGTATGATGGGAGCGCGTACAGACATAAAGTTCACAACAAATACCAGACTGGAACAGTCAGTTGTGGATCACACAGACATAGTGGTTGGAGCGGCTTAAGCTCTTAACCACTGCGCTAAATCGTCCAATTAGTTGATTAAATTCCAACCAATGAATGCATGGTCTATGATTAAAGTGTAGATCACTTCCCTCATCTCCCATGGACGAACTTACCTTTGGCTTTTAAATGTTTGTGTCGGACTGGGTGTTTGTGTTTGTCTCTCCCTCTTTTGCTGAGTGAGAGATTTGTCACATGTAATATATGAGTTACATGTTTGTAAACAAGCGACGGACGGCTTGGTCCAGTGGTTAAGGGCCTAAACCGCTCCGATGGATCGAGTAGTTGCGGGTTCGATTCCCGCACGGGACAAATCTTTGTGTGATCCACAATTATTTGTTTCGGTCTGGGTATTTGTGTATGTGGATTTTCATGTTTGTTAGCCCACCCACGACACAGGAGTAAATCCTAGTGTGGGACTACGTTTTTAAAAGAAAAAAAAAGTTTTCGCCATGCCATGCCGAATGCCGATATCGAAAACGAGGGGAATATAAAATCACTCAGGTGATTAGCCGCTAAGTGATCATTGGTCACAAGTCAGTCGCCTTTGATCACCTAAGTGATATCACACGGGTAATTAGAATGAACGGTCATGCATGCCATTTTATAATCAGCCTTTCAAAAAGACATTAGTTTTGCTGTGTTTAAGCGTGCAAAAATACATTCAAATTTTTCCTTTTGTGCTAACTTACATCCGCATTGAATTTTTTTTACAAAAAAAGTGCTAAAGATACAAATAAAAAGAATAACATTTTGACCTACCTACATAGTACAGTCACTTACAGTAATAACTTCTACGAAATTTTTTAGATAATTAACATAAATATTTTTTAGTATTTAAATTTTTCAAAAGATATAATTCCAGTATCAGTCTAGGGTTTGGCTTTGCGCCCGGTACAAAAGTAATAGAATTACCTCCTAAATGGGACCTTACATCGTAGGCGAATGTGTACACAGTACACTTCTGCCACCCCTGCTTAGGGAATATAGACGAGAAGGTGCCGTGTTATATCTTTTTTGTATAAAAAATGTTTTGTACAAATTTTTTTTTGAATTAAATTGTATGACATTTATTATATACAAGATGTAAAATAATTAACGCTACTAATATCAGCCTATACTGCCCACTGCTGGACAAAGGCCTTCTCTCACAAATCGAGGTGAGAGAGATTAGGTCATACTCCACCACGCGGACCCAGTGCGGATTGGTGGAGACAGGTTTGTGGCCACCTGCTGTTGGAACTTATCAAGCCGCCTTTAAGGCTTCCAACTCGGCTTAACGACTACCACACTAAGTGGTAGCCGGGACCAACGGCTTAACGTGCCTTCCGAAGCACGGAGACGCTCGAATATGAAAATGCCACAAACGGTCACCCATCTCAGGCCAATCGAGTCGAAAGCTGCTTAACCTTGGTAATCGGTAAGAACACCGCGGTCCTCAGCGCTACGAGCGCCTCTGTTAAATAGTTAACGCTAGACACCGAAAATAGTTTGTTCTAAATCGGTAACCGAATTAATTCTAACTAGTTTTAATGCCTCTTCTTTGTTTTTAATTTGCAAAATAGCTGTTACTCCTTCAGTGCGCTATAACAAAACAAATTTATTCTTGATTCAAAGCAATACGGAGATTTCAAATGAATTTCTAAATCGTATTTCTCAATACGCACATGTATACGTACATGTTTCATTGTCAATTGGGATATAAATGCTTAAAAAATGGGTAAAAAACAATTATTTTGAAATTTGGTTTCCATTTTGAATTTGTGAAGCAATTATCTAATCGGGGTGTCTGAGGTCTTGCGTTATTTACGATACACGTTGTATATGTAATTACTACAAAGTTCAGTCCGATTTTTAGACTACCTTAAAGTACACATCTCTATAATTTTATGAAGGCTGCCACTTATCGTAAAAATCACATGACACACGTATGTTATTTGACATCGTAAATTATATGTAAATATTTATTTTTGGAAACTAATATGATCTCGGGTGATATTATTAGTAAACTGCCTCTCTGTATCTCACATATAGGCACTTAATAACGACAAAAACATTTTGGTTTGGATATAATGGCAATATTTTATGTAAATCGGGTCGCACAGTCGTCCAGTCGTCCAAACGATTGCAGATGCCACGATTTATCGATTTGCCACGTCGTACGCGCCATTTTGCTTGGGCACACCTTGGATTGACATTGATTGACAGAAAAACGAAACAGTCCTGCCAATTATCAAATAATAAAAAACACAAAAAACTACAGTATCGGTGTAAAGATGAGAAAGGGCATGCTCCGTTGGTTCGGGCATATAGAAAGAATGCCAGAGGAAAGAATGACAAAACAGATATACAATGTGAAAGTGGAAGGATGCAGGTACCGGGGAAGATCTAGACTATCTTACCACGACCAAATAAACCGAGTCTTATCTGATGGAAAAGTCAAGAGTCTCCGTAACCGGCGAGCGTGTATGAGACGAACTATGAGAGTCGAGGAAAGAGAGGTATGTAAGGAAAGAACCTGTTGGAAGTCTGTACTCTCTGCCTACCCCGCAAGGGATCTGGCGTGAGGTTATAGATAGATAGATAGATAGACAAAAAACTACAAAATGCCCACAGACAATAAATATGTATTTTTTAATAAGATTTTTTGAAAAATTAGGTTTTGCTCAGGCCAAATTTTAAATTTTATTCTAGTTTGTTAACCTCTCGTTTGCTCGAGCGCTTTTTATATATATGCCTTAGTAGTTTTAGACTTTAATACATATATCTGAAAGAGACCACCCGTGATGTTACCGAAATATGGCGCGGCTGGAAGATAAGCGCTGCAGCATAATACAGCTGCGGCATTAGCTGAGGCAGGGACCAATTTTGGGTCTCACACACTCACTGCTTTGCATTTCTACCTTTTTATTGTTACTCTTTTGTCATGTTATTTTATTACATTTGTTACTGATTTCATTCTTTTGTGTTTAGTTGTGTGAGCACAAAATAAATTATTTTTCTTTCTTTCTTAGACTGCCTCCTTGGTCTAGTGGCAATAAGGGAGTCTCCTATTACATGGAACCTAACATCGTCGGCGAAAAGTGGGTGAACTCAGTACACCTCTGCCACCCCCGCTTGGGGAATATAGGCGTGACGGTGCGTGTGTATTATTAGTAAACTTAACTTTAAAATTATATTTTTAAAATGCAAGTATAGCGACCCCGAAACATCGCTACATAGTTGCGAATACCTACCAATAGATGGTTCTGACGATTCACCATACATGTCTAGAACGCGATATTAGAGTGCGCACGACGTGTAAAATAATATATACAAGCCCTCGATAACAACTCTCGGGGATTGTGGCCCCGCCAGACACCCGTCTGGTTGGAATATCTTCCCTTTGATAAATCCTGCCACAACGTTCCTGCCTCATTGGTGACCCCGACATGATTTGAACACGCAACCTTCTGATATGTAGCGACCCCTCTACATCGCTAAACAGGGTTTAATAGATCTCGTTAATCATCATCATCATCATTTCAGCCTATACTTGTCCACTGCTGAACATAGGCCTCCCCAATCGCTTTCCAGCGTAACCGGTCCGATGCCACCTGCATCCAACGATTTCCTGCGATTTTCACAAGATCGTCGGTCCATCTGGCAGGCGGTCGTCCCACGCTGCGCTTGCCAATACGTGGTCTCCACTCTAGAATCTTTCTGCCCCAACGCCCGTCCGATCTTCGCGCTATGTGGCCAGCCCATTGCCACTTCAGCATGCTAATCCTGAGGGCTATGTCGGTGATCTTGGTTCTTCTACGAATCTCCTCATTCCTGATTCGATCACGTAGAGAAACGCCGAGCATAGCTCTTTCCATAGCTCGCTGAGCAACTTTGAGCTTTTTTATGAGACCTATTGTAAGAGACCACGTCTCTGATCCATATGTCATCACTGGTAACACACATTGACTAAAAACTTTAGTCTTTAGGCACTGAGGTATTTTGGATGAGAAGATGTTGCGCAGTTTCCCGAACGCTGCCCAGCCGAGTTGGATTCGTCGATTGACCTCTCTCTCAAAGTTGGACCTACCTAACCGGACTGCCTGTCCCAGGTAAATGTATTCGTCGACAACTTCAAGAGTAGAGTTCCCAACGGTGAGTGCGGTGGGTACGACATGGACATTAAACATTATTTTTGTTTTGTCCATATTCATTTTAAGACCCACTTGTTGGGATACTCTATTGAGGTCACCAAGCATTCGTCCTAGATCTCGTTAATATGATCAAATAATTAAATTGCTTTCATATTATTGCTTCTGACTGTACAAGGATTGAGGAAAAATATCTCTATTGTTGTCGCAAAACAATTAGGTATAGAAAATAATATGACCATTCAATTTCAATTATCTTTTACGGATATAGATAACAAGGTTTTATATAGTAGGCACAATGTAATACGGTTAGCTAGTTAACCTCGAAGGTTAATAGTTTAAAATTGATAAAATTGGAAGTAATTTAAAATGGTGAAACAATGAATGTATGAAATGTGACAGTCTACTTGTCACAATGAGATTAAAATGTCTCTGAGATTTTAGAATTACGCGAATATTACACATGAAATAAAACTAGTTTTCGGATTTTAACGCGGATAGCCTAATAGAAGCAGTTATAGCCTAGTGGTTAGACTGTTGGACTGCAAAGTCAGAGGTCTCGGGTTCAAACCCAAGCACGCACCTCTGTCTTTTCGAAAGCATGTGCGTATTAAAAATTAATGATCACTTAATAGTGAAGGAAAACATCGTGAGGAAACCTGCATGCATAAGAGTTTCTCGAAGGGGTGTGAAGTTCGCCAACCCGCACTGGGCCAGCGTGGTGGACTATGGCCTAAACCCTCTCAGTTTGAGAGGGGGCCCGCGCCCAACGGTTGGACAGTTTCTTAACAGGCCTAATATTATTATTATTATCGCGGATCCAAAACCAAGAATAACACTGCAAGGCCTCAAGACACCGTAAGCTCATCCTGCGTAGATCGGACCAACGAAAATAATTAAGAAGTTTGAGAGTACCCCGGAACAATTATGCCTTTTGGACGTCTAACACTTCAGTTCTTCCCTTACGGGAAGAACTGAAGTGTTAGACGTCCAAAAGGTGGTTACCCATGGAAACAAAGCAAAAGCAAAGCACTCGAAACGTGGGGAACTTAAAAATCAAAAATGAACCGCGATAACATCCGAAAAATAGTTTCATTCATGTCGTCAACCTTCATAGTTTGGGCAGAAAATTTCATACTCTTCTGCTTACGTTTGTGAATTGAAACGAGCGTTTTTTGCGTTGAGTTTGCAGCCTTTAGGAACTAAATTTTTTAGCCATTGCAATTTTAGATGAAGACGACCGTGACGCCTATAGTTACAGGCAGAGGTGTTCTGCCAGAATACTAGCGCTGCATTATAACCATAGTGCAGCAATATGCTGAGGCAGAGTCCTGTTTAGCCCCACACAATTGTGCCTTTCTTTACATAACTGCCTGTTTACTCTGTATTGTAGTGTGTGCGAATGGATTTTTTTTGTTGAACGTATATCATTTTTGGACCTTTGTCCACTGTGACTAAGTCTCTCCCACCTTGATTTGTAGGATAAGGTCTTTGCATCATCCTACAAATAGAGATAAGAGCAGCTCTACCACGCAGACCCAGTGCGAATTAGTAAAGTATGGCTTGATGAAAATTCATAAATAAATGACAAATTAAAGGAACAAAATTTTTCGTCATCTGACGTGTACTGTGCTAACCTAAATTCTACTGGCAATACTAGGTCCTTATTTATTAGGAAACGAACCTATTCCCATGTAAAGATCTACAAGAATTTAATAATAAATGGCTAATAAGCTCTTATTATCTTTACAAACGCTGCTGTGACGCGAGTTCTACTACTCTAGATAAGCGCTTTTTTGGAATATATACCGTTAGACATTTGTTTTATTCCAGTGCTTTACTAACGTGCATTGAAAAAGTACTCGGCAAATGAAAGATAAGTAACAATTTCACGCTATCTAAAAGGTACAAAAAATTAACTTAAAATACCCAAAGTTCAGATTGAGTCACCTCGGTAACAGAATCTGACCTTGATTGTGACTCGTGATCATATAATTCAATATTACATTATTTGAGTAAGGCACAGACGATAAATATTATGAATAAGTTAAATTACCTTAAAAATAAATATTGAGTTCAAATAAACTTGTTATCAAAAAGACACTGACATAAAAGTACATACCTACAAAATTAATAGTATCATTGTGTTTCGTTCACCATTTTCAGATTCAGTCTTCAATTATACTTAATTTGTTAAGTATCTCTTAAAGAAAGTATGATACAATAGATACATAATACAAAACTAGAAGGATATAGGTACCGGGAAAGACCTAGACTATCTTACCATGACCAAACAGACCGTGTTTTATCTGAAGGGCAAGTCAAGAGTCTCCGTCAAGCGTATATGATACGAACTATGAAAGTGGAGGAAGCTAGAGAGGTCTGTAAGGAAAGAACTTCTTCGAACTCTGTACTCTTTGCCTACCCTGCAAGGGATTTGGCCTGATGATGTTGATAAAATAGCAATAACAGAATTTTAACATAAAAACTTACCGCCATACTAATAAATAGTGTATAGCGACGGAATAGTTATACAATGCTTTGTTTTCTGCTATAGAATGTCACATGTTAGATGTCAGTTTACCCGATGATCTGCAAGCGGTAAAATATTCCCTTAGGAATAAGGTGACACTTTACAAAATTTGTATACAGCCCATCATAACGTACGCTTGTGAGGTGTTCGGGCACGCCACCCGCTCTCACATCGAAAGACTCCAAACGGTTCGATCCCGCTTCCTCTGCCAAGCCATCGGAGCCCCGTGGTAAATACGGAATGTCGATCTCCATTCCGATCTTTTTCGCCGATTCCGCCTTTATTAAAAAGGCGACAACCCGATATTTCGCTAACGCGTCCAATCATAGAAATCCGCTAATCGTAGCCGCCGCCGACTACGAACGTAACTCCCCTCCTATCAGCCGCTACCGCCGTCCGCGGCATGTTCCCACCGACCCTCCCAATGCACTTACTTCCCTTCTTTCGGATACAGATACCGCACGCAGGATCAGACATCGACCTCGCCGGCGAGGTCGAAGAATCCCTTGCCCGTCGGCCGGTGCAGAGCACCACGGCAAGACACCTAGTATACGCCCTCCCCATAGCGACTGCCCAAGCCGACGCCATTACTCCTTGAGGCGCCCTTGAGTTAGTTGCCCCCTTGCCCTTCTGGTTCGAGAGTAGTGGTTGCACACTTGCCCTCTTGTCAGGTGAAGCTATAAAGGCCCCGCGGCCAACAGCGTAGATCATTCACACCCACGTCAGATGTCAGAAAGAGGAAAGAAAGTAGGTAATTACTCACACACTATACAGCGTTTATTACTAAGGCTGTTAAAATAAAAAAGGCTATTAAAATAAAGGCATAGAATGGCGGCAAGAATGCTGGCTGTGTTTCCTTCCTGAATAGACAAACTAATCATTTGAGAGGGGAATGAGCCAGCTCACTTGCCACCCAAGGAAGCGGCATTTGTTTATAACGTGATGATATCAGCCTATACTGTCCCACTGGTAAACCCTTTTCTTACAAATTGAGGTGACAGAGATTAGATCAAAGTCCACCACGCGGACCTAGTGCGGAATGGGGGAGGCAGGTTTATGGCCACCTGCTGTTGGAAATTATCATCGCTTATAAGGCTTCCAACGGCTTAACGTGCCTTCCGAAGGACGGAGACGTTTGAATATGAAAATGCCACAAACGGTCACCCATCTTAGGCTGACTGAGTCGAACGCTTCTTAAGCTTGGTGATCGTTAAGAACATCGCGGCCGCAAAGTGCTACGAGCGCCTAATTCTGAACAAAAAAAAAACAATCCAGGGCATCATTAACTGAGAAATTTGTAACCCACTTAAAGCTTGAGTTCTTTAAAAAAGGGTTACGTTGTCATTTAAATATTGTTTGTTTTTTCTAAGTCGATGTGGAAACATTAATTAAGTCGCTTATAAGGCTTCCTACTTCGCTTAGCGAGTAACACATTATGTGGTATCCAGGATATTCCGGAGCAAGGAAATGCTCGAAAATATTACCATTTTCGCACAAATGGTCACTCATCTTTACGTGACAAAATAGTCATAATAAAATCCTACTAATATTATAAATGTCGAAGGTTGTATGTTTATACATTCAAACTCAATCACGCAAAACCGCTGAACGGTACACATATAGCTTATTACTCGGGTAACATATAGAATACTTTTACTTACTAAAAAAAAAAAAACACCGCCTACATTCCCCAGAGGGGGTGGCAGAGGTCTCATCTCGTCTTTTATTCCCAAACGATTAGAAGGTTTGAAATATTGAAATTACGTACAATTAATTAGATAATAAAATAAAGCAACTGACATTTTTATCACAATAAAATTTTGATCACAAACTTATTATACGTAAGGCATATGACATATTAATCATCTACCAACTCTTAAGCTAAGAGGTGTACTGAGTACACCCACGTTTCGCCGACGATGTTAGGTCTCATGTAATAGGGGGCGAGCTTATTGCCATATACCGGGCACAATTCCAGACTCCGGACTCATACTGGGAAGTTTTCGTTAGAAAAACTACACTTGTCCGACCTATGATTTGAAACCAGGACCTCGTGATCACAAAGCGATTTCCTTACTTACTTACTTTTTATCCTGGAAAAATGTAAGGTTCCTCCCTAAAGGCAACGCGGACGAAGTTGCAGGCAGAAACTAGTCTTATGTTTAAATGTATTTTATTTTCGATTCGCAGAACAGTCTCAATAATAAGTATCACAAGAACTAGTTTTAAATTTATACTTTCTTTTTTACTTTACACCTGCATACTGTTCGTTATTTTTTATTATTATTTGTAAGTCGACCTTGCCCTACTAATACTTGGCCCCGTAGTTGAATCAGAATTATTATTTATCCATATCTATATCATCACGCCAGATTCTTTACGATGCAGGCAGAGAGTACGGAGTTTCAACAGGTTCTTACCATACAGCCCTCTCTGGCTTCCTCCACTCTCATAGTTCGTCTCATACACGCTTATTTCAGGGGAGTGGCCTACGCTCTAACGAACATATAAGACCATAGTTCCGACAGCAAATTGGTCTCTTCCAGTAACTTTATATCTGTTGTAAGTCGTTTCCGAACTTTTTTATCAGAACATACTAATTTAAAGACGATCCCGCCTCGCGATATCGCTATTACAAATAATAGTTTGAGGTTTTTGGTTTTCTTGTTCAATAATTATTTTTGAGAAAGTAGTTTTTTATTTTGTAGGGTACTGGTCAGCCATTGACTTATCTTATCTGCTGCTCTCTGACTTAAAGATAGCACTGATAACATATGTAAGCCGTTAAGAATATTAGCCCGCTTTCTCTCTTCAATCGTTCCTTCATTATACGGAACGTGACTCCGTTGCTGAACTTTTTTTATAATTTTCCTCCATCTGCTGCAATCACCTGTCAGATGTAGTGCTTTGCTGACTGATTTTTCCAGATGTTAAAATATCTGATGCGACCATCTCTTAGGGCTGCGTCCCATTGGCCTGTTCCCCTTTATTTGCCTATTACCAGTAATCTCTCTAGGTTGTTACTATTTTGTCTATCTATGTCACCAAAGAACTGTAGGATTCAGTGAAGCCAGATTGTGGATAGTCTCTGGGAGTGTTCGAGTTTTAGCTATTTAAGGATTGATATGTTAGTTCGGTGGGCTGGCCATGAGATTTGCAGCATGCGAGGCCAGCACCGCACACACCCCACACCGCTGCAACAAGCACCCAGACTCGCGATCTACAGGGTTTTTCGAAAGTGTTTGGTGGGTAGTACCCTCTGACACCGGCCAGAAAAGCCGCGTAAAGCGCGTTTCTGTGTGCGTGATTATTAATTGGATTGCTAGGACAAAGATATTGTTAACTTTTTTTCCTGGGGAAAGTCCTGCATAGGACTTCCGCGAGCCTCGGGGGAACCTCGCGGGGCGTATCGAATTACTACCAAATAAAAACCCAAAGGCAGCCGACATCAGCACTTTGAAGGGGTTTAGGGATCTCGGTATGGAACGCACCGGTGCCCCTTTTGTGCCGCGCTCTTAAGAGCTCACCATCGGTGCTAACGGCGATGGGGGTCACACCATGCCGCCGTCCTCCTCGGGGTCGCTCATGAAGGACGCTCAGGGCTCCAGCCCCTTGAGTCCATGACTTCGAAGGCCCCCCTGCTGATGTTGGTCCATGGGGTTCTTGGGGGGGGACGTGAGTAAGCCCGTATTCTTAAGAATACGGGCTTACTAAGCGGGGCGGAGGTACAGCCCGCCCGGCTTAAGCCGGGCGGGCTGTACCTCCGCCCCGGCGCCGTCGCCTTCAAGGTACTGATCACTTAAGTTAAATATAGTAATTGCCTATTCATTTTAAAATAGGCTTAGAAGACGGAAGTTAGACCGAGTTCCGAATCGGTCCGATTGGGCTAGACCTGCTTCCATGTAAGACAATTTCGGGCATCATGCCCGAACACGGCTGGGTGTAACTTAGGCTAGTTTAGTGTTGACTATATACGAATGTCAATAATGACACTGGATTCATGTTTCTAAGACTAATAGTTTTGTAATTATCAAGGTAAGTTCGGACATATTATATTGTAGACTTTTCTGACCTGGCACCCGTATGTTTCGGTGGAATTTTAAAAACGTTTCACGTCATAAAATCTCAGTCGCAGTTTGTAGTCTGGAATTGTGCCCGATATAATGGTAACAGAGTCGCCCTTGTTCCATTGAGACATGAGTCATCGGCGATTAGTAGGTGTACATATTACACTTTTTCTAACCGCTCTCCAGACCCCAGTCTGGAATTGGTTATGGTCACTAAAAAGTATATGTTTTTGCAGTAGCTATTTGCTATGTTTATTATTTATTGCCCAGTGGTGGAGGGAGGTGATGGCTGCTCAAGTAGTTATACTCGTGAACTGGTGCTGCTTATGGAGACTGGTCCACCCAGAATCCTTTAGCTTATCATTTTTTTTTAATATTATTATTAGTATTATATCTCAGTCGTAAGACATCACACTCCAGCTGGATCGCATACTTAATTTTGAATAATATAAAACTGTATGTATGTATACAGAAAATAATGAAAAAAATAATTAAATAGAGAATTAGACAAAAAGAAAAGCCCGTTAAGTTTCTCGCCGAATTTTCTCAATGGAGGCCGCGTTCCGTTCCGATGGTAGATTAGTAGGTTAAGAAAATATAAATAATCAGTTAGAGTTTGAGACCTCTCTCTGCCTTCCTCGCTTAGGGAATATGGGCATGAAAGAATGCCTATATAAAATTGAGAATTCATTTGATAATATACCAGTGGTATCAGTGATTTTCGGGTCTGTTTAGGAATGTAGACGACATCATTTTTCGTGCGAGAAAGAAAATGAAAGCAGCATCAACGCAGTGGAAATACGAGCTCTATAGAAGATGCGCGAAGTTAAGCTGAGCGATCGCGTTCACGTTGTAAGAAAGCGTGTTTCTGGCTCCAGCGTAGTGGTTGCACGCACGCCCTCTTGTCCAGTGAAGCTGTAAAGGCCCCGCGGCCAACAGCGTAGATTATTCACACACAAAGACACACACGGTATAAAAGAAAGTGTAACATATGTCACAAAAGACCTCAGATACCCCAATTAGATTATTGTTTCACAATTTCGATATTAATGTGAGCTATGAATGTCTGAAATTTTAATTTTTGTTAGTGGAAATAAAAAAAATGTAAATTTCAAAGGACGTGTGAAGTAATGGAACGCTTGCGAAAGAGTGTGAATGAAAGAGAAAGCAATAGGATTAAAATATGTGAGTGAAAGAGAAAAAAGTAAGTTTTGACTAATAGGCTGAAAGTGGGATAGGTTTATAGCGTATTGGTAATAACAAAGATACAGCGATAAAAACCATATGGCGATTTTGTTGTTTGAATAACGATACAATAAAACAAAACTTTGATTTTACAGGCTTATTGACCATTTCATCGAGCACTTTAATATACAAATTGACTACAGAACATATAATAATATTAAGCAGTGCAATTAAAATCGCTGTATTGCTTTTAATCATAGTTAAACGTATTTAATACAGCGGTCTAAGAAACGATTGAAATGAATTATAGCAACTCTGGCAAATAAGTATTTAAAACTTGTAAAGTATATTAAAAATTATTTTTAAAAAAATAAAACCCACTTCAAAAAGCAAAAAAATTATATTTGAAGTCAGTACCGGTTAGTGCAGTCGGTTACTTGGCACCGACTTCAAATATTTATTTTTTGCCTTATAAAAAGATTTTTAATTTTACAATTTCAAGTGACAAGTGAATTATTTACAAATATTTATAAACCGTTACGTTATATATATTATACCTTGTATATACTTAAAAATTTATTGTAGTAAGTATTCAAGTACGCTTTAACACGTGCTTCGATTTAATTGTCTTAAACAACACTCAACAATTCCGATTGCGTCAAACCGCACGCAGAGCAAATCGTCGCCCGAGCATGTTTGCGCACAAGGTCGCCGCTTTCATCGTCCATTCGATTCGACACCCAGGTGTGTGACCGATAAATTGTCATTGATTTCTTTTTAAGGCTTTTACGAATACAAGTTGGGGTATTGGTACATGCGAAATATTTCATCATATACACCGCATCGATTTATAAAAAAAGTTGCCGTTTACCGCGACTTCGCCCGCGTGGAATTTAGCAAAAATCTTTTTCTTGAATAACGGCTAAGTTATACCTTATCATATTATCTATCTTCCAGTGAACGTTCCGTCTAATCAGTCCAGCCGTTTCGAAGATTCGGAACTAATAGGCACACAAAAAATTAAAAATTGCTTTTTTTGTTATAGGGACCGTATATACTTTCATATATATTTAGTAAAGAGCTGTTATTTTGACATTACAAACAGACACTTCAGTTTTATTTATAAGTATAGATACAAAATCTCTCTCCGTGGCATTTATTATTCTCATCTGATGGTGGGGTGTGCCTTCTTAATTTTCTTTTTCCACTTCGCTCTGTCGGACGTGTCGTGTTCGGAGGCATTGCAGGTAGACAGGTCCTTCTTGACCACATCTGCCCATCTTGATTTAGCCGCCCTCTGGGTCTGGGCAGGTTTAGATTAGCCGTAATATTACCCACATAATCGGGAGGTCTTCTCTTTATGTGCAAAATATAAAAAGCCTTTATACAGCCTTGAAATGGTGCAATTTACAACTGTCAATCAAAATTAGATGTCTATACATCATTTCGGTTCTATACCGCTTGCTGTTGAGGAGTTCCTTAGTCTGGAACCAATTCTGGGCGTAGAATCAGGTCACGCTTACCATAAAAATGCATTCTCATTGAAAATTTCAATTCCGTAGGATAAAAATAAATGGTTGTAATTCAACTTGCAAGATTTAACCTAAGCCAACAAACATTGAAAATAAAAAAAATCTTTTAAACAATTCATAGACCTCCACTCTTTTGGATTTAACATCCGTCATACTTATTAATAATAATAATATCAGCCTATACTGCCCACTGCTGGGCAAAGGCCTTCTCTCACAAATCGAGGTGAGAGAGATTGAGTCATACTCCACCACGCGGACTCAGTGCGGATTGGTGGAGGCAGGTTTGTGGCCACCTGCTGTTGGAACTTATCAAGCCACCTTTAAGGCTTTCAACTCGGCTTAACGACTACCACATTAAGTGGTAACCGGGACCAACGGCTTAACGTGCCTTCCGAAGCACGGAGACGATCGAATATGAAATGCCACAAACGGTCACCCATCTCAGGCCGACCGAGTCGAACGCTGCTTAACCTTGGTGATCGGTAAGAACACCGCGGTCGCACAGCGCTACGAGCGCCTCGCCTTATTAATAATATATGAGATAAACTATGAGAGTAGAGGAAGCCAGAAAGGTATGTAAGGAAAGAACCTGTTGGAGCTCTCTACTCTCTGCCTACCCCTTAAGGGATCTGGCGTGATGATATGGATAGACAGATAGAGATAAAAATATACGGCCCGTCAGTCAATGGCCTTATAGCGAAGAGCTTCGATAAACACCTCGAGAAGCTCTCGCTAGGCAGTTGGATGAAGGGCCTGATACAGAAGGCAGTAATATTGGATGCGCATTGTGAGGAGGTTCCTCTCTTTGGATATTTTATATTTAATTATACTTAATCAATGCATACATAATAATATTAGCTCTGTTAAGAAACTGTCCCACTGGGTGGCACCGGCCTCCTTTCAAACTGAGAGGGTTTAGGCCATAGTCCACCATGCTGCCCGAGTGCGGGTTGGCGAACTTCACACACCTTCGAGAAACTTAGGCATGCAAGTTTCCTCACCAAGTTCTCCTTTACCGTTAAAGCAAGTGATAGTTAATTTTTAACACGTACATGTTTTCGAAAAGATAGAGGTGTCTGAGTGTGAACCCGAGACCTCTGACGGTCCAACGGTCTAACCATTAGGCTATCGCTGCTGTATCATACTGATTCCGTTCGTGTAAATGTAGTCTATGTCACCCGGGCTATTATAACGAATCGAATGAACCTAATTCATCAAAGTCAGATGATTCGTTTTGGCGCTACGGTGGAAGATACTCGTATGTACGTAAATAAAAGCACACATAGACTGTTAAAAACATAACACTTCCTTCTGGCTTTTCCGTAGTTGGTAAAACAGGTCAAATAAGAAAAGTTTATACCGCGTGACAAGGAATGCGGATAAATAAATGTAATTATAGGGAATTATCATGGTGGAGAGAATACAAAAACAGGTATGTGTAAAGTATGCAGGAAAAACACGATGAATCAAGTTTGACAGGAAATGTTAAGGATAAAAGGAAAAATCATCGAATTCGGTAAAATGCAATTAATTGGGGAATAACCTATAGAATAAATAGTAGTCTTACATGTTCTATGAAAAACCTATAGGTATCTAGTAGACTTCCCTGGGAACACAAAAGACATACGGCATTCAACACAACGAGTATGGTGTTGAATGTGGGTTTTTTGAATAACGTCATGTATGAAAACTATTATAAACCTAGTACTTACATCTTTACATATAATACAACTTTACCAAAGTCATGGTGTAACATGATAAACGCAAGACCTCAGACACCCCGATTAGAGAATTGCTTCATAAAGTCAAAACGAAAACCAAATTTCAAATTTAAAGGTTTTTACCCTTTTTTAAAGCACTTTTATACCCCAATTAACAATGAAACTTGTACGTGTGTGTTTGCGTTTTGAAAAATACGTTTTAGGAATGCGTTTGGAATCTTCTTCTTGCTATGAATGAAGAATAAATTAAATTTTTTATAGCGCACTGAAGGAGTAAAAGCATTTTTTGCAAATTTAAAAAAAATGTAAAATACATTTAAAATAGTTGGAATCGATTCAGTTGCCGATTTAGAACAAACTACTTTCAGGTCTTGCGTTTATAATATTACAGCTTGTGTACATGGAATACCTCTTATTATTAGCTTTTATTTAACTTGCAATATTCGCATGTCTGTCTGTCCGTCTTTCCGGTTTAAATCTTGTGATCCATTTTTCAAGCACTTGTGGGTATCCGATTGTGCTGAAATTTAGCATACTTATGTTAATCCGATGACAATGCAATAATATGGTACAATGGAGCTGGTCTGATGATAGAGTCGGAAGGTAGCCATAGGAACACGTGAACCATACAACGTAACCTCCTCGTGTTTAAGCTCGTGTAAAAGCTTGTTTCTAAAAAGGGTTTTTTAAATTAAAATTATTGGGGAAATATAATCCACGGGAATTGAACTATTCATATACAAGGTGTAACATTATTAACGTAAGACCTGAAAGTTGTTTGTTTTTAATCGGGAACTGATACTTTACAAGATTTTTAAATTTTTAATGTTTGTTGGCTTAGGTTAAATCTTGCAAGTTGAATTAGAACCACTTATTTTTATCCTACGGAGTTGAAATTTTCAATGCATTGTATTTTTATGGTAAGCGTTCTACGCCCAGAATTGGTTCCAGAACCAGAAGGAACTCCTCAACAGCAAACGGTATAGAACCAAAATGATGTATAGACATCTAATTTTGATTAACAGTTGTAAATTGCACCATTTCAAGGCTGTATAAAAGTTTTTATATTGTTTTTTACTATTATTTTTTATCTTTACATCCGTTGGTATGGCCACATAAAAAGAAGACCTCCCGATTATGTAGGTAATATTACGGCCAATCTAAACTTATCAAGGCCCAGACCCAGAGGGCGGCCAAAAACAAGATGGGCAGATGTGGTCAAGAAGGACCTGCGTATCTGCAATGCCTCCGAATACGACACGTCCGACACAGCGAAGTGGAAGAAGAAAATTAAGAAGGCAGACCCCAATAGGATATATTCCTGTGTCGTGGGTTAAACGCACTAAACATTGAAATTCACATACAAAAATACCCAGACCGAAACAAATAATTGAATTGAATCGAACCCGCGACTATTCGACCCAGTGGGCGGAGCGGCTTAGGCTCCTAACCACTGCGCCAAATAGTCCGTAGATATAATTGTAGAACTTATATCATTACCAGAGAGCTTAGAATGCATAGATTGACGTTGACGTAACACTATCGAGTTGATATGCTATCCTTTTCACTCTACAAATGAACTAAATAAAGATGAACGCGACATCACGTTTTCTCGACAACATTAACGGACAATCGGTGTTCAAGGTCTTTTTGTGAAGTTTTGAAATCAGAGATGGGCAAAATGTAATCAGATCAATGGTTACGAGTAAAATTGAAGTTGAAGAATTAAATAACGTTGAAGACTACAAAATGTAATTGTAATCGTTAACCATTAATCCACTATCCCGCCTATATTGCCCAATCGGGGGTGGTTAATCATTAAACTGATTACATTTTGCCCATCTCTGTTCGAAAGGACATTGTTCTGCGTCCATACATGATTTGCCCCAGAACCAACAGCAATGAAAAAAAACTTCCAAATCCTCCATAAATTCTCTTAAGGTATTTATTATTAAACGGACAAGCGGGGGTATTCCAATATTGCACAAAAAGTATTAGATTTTGAGATTATAATTCAGTACATATGACGTTATAATGTGTGTTGCCATATAGTAAAGATGTCGGCGACTACGATATAAGTACTTACAATACTTTTAAATATTCGTTTTAGAATGCAAATTGTCCGTTAGATACGGATATTTGCCATTATTTTAATAAAATAGACAAATAATGATGGCATGGGTCAAATGTTTGTTGGTTCTGGGGAAATTTTCGACAATGTCTTTCATCAAATTGTAATGAAGTTAAAACTGCGCATGCGACACTATTTACTTCAACAACACAAAAGTGTAAGTCAGTTCGCGTTCAACCGACAAGGGTCGCGCGTGTTCGCGTATCATTAGCATTCATCAAGTAATTAATTTCAGTTAATTTCATCAAGGTTTTATTTTTCGGACAATTGCATAAATATTGCATTAAACAAAGCAACATGTATTAAATTAAATTAATTCCAAACAGGAAAAACCACTTCGCTTCATGTTGCATGAGTTCAATGTTCTTTCGAAGCAATGAGTATTCACCGTCACGCCTATATTCCCCAGAGGGGGTGGCAGAGGTGTACTGAGTACACCCACGTTTCGCCGACGATGTTAGGCCCCATGTCATAGGGGGCGAGCCTATTGCCATATACCGGGCACAATTCCAGACTCCGGACTCATACTGGGAATTTTTCGATAGAAAAACTACATTTGTCCGACCTAGGATTTGAACCCAGGACCTCGTGATCACAAAGCGATGCGCTTTGCCACCAGGCCAACGAGGCAGTATTCCTTTCTATTAATAATTATTATTTAATAGATTAAAGGTTATATAGAATTCAGTTTATACACTAGTGATATAACCTTTAGTTAAATAACCACACAAAACACCTATAGATATTTTTCACATAGGTTCTAACTGCCAAACGAAATTAATATTTAATTCAATGGTGGTAAGGCATAAAACCATAAGTATAGAAACAGGTCATGCCTCTTATTGCCATTGAATAAAGTATAATTTCGTTTGGCAATCAGAACTGTCACTACCCATCCTATCTAAAAAATACTATAACCCTGATTTCCTACACAAAAACAACGGACAAGCAAAAAATTATATCTTTTGAAATAAAATTATTTTTACAAGGTTTTATTAATTAAAATTATATATTAATTTAAATTATTTTTACTTGCTTTGTTCTCATGTCTTTCCAGTTTAAAATTTTATTTCCTTAAGAAGTTGATACTTTAAAAGATACATTTAAATACAGTAATGTACTAGCTAATCTATCATCTATATCATCACGCCAGGTCCCTTGCGGGGTAGGGAGAGAGTACAGAGTTCCAACAGGTTCTTTCCTTACATACCTCTCTGGCTTCCTCCACTCTCATAGTTTGTCTCATACACGCTCGCCGGAGACTCTTGCCTTGTCCTTCAGATAAGATACGGTCTGTTTGGTCATGGTAAGATAGTCTAGGTATTCCCCGTTACCGACAACCATCCACTCTCGGATTACTAGCTAATATTGTTAAATAATTTAATAATAATAATATCCCACTACTGGGCAAAGGCCTTCTCTCACAAATCGTGGTGAGAGAGATTAGGTCACGCGGATGCCAATCCGCACACAGGTTTATGACCTCCTGCTGTTTGAACTTATCAAGCCGCCCATAAGGCTTCTAACTTGGCTTAACGATTACCAGATTACGTGGTAACCGGGACCAACGGCTTACCGTGCCTTCCGAAGCACGGACACGTTTGAATATAAAAATGCCACAATCGGTCACCAATCTTAGGCCGACCGAGTCGAACGCTACTTAACCTTGGTGATCGGTAAGAACACCGCGGCCGCACAATGCTACGAGCGCCTATTATTTTTAGAGGAAAAAAAACCAACCAAGGGCATAACTAACTGAGAAATTTGTAACCCACTTACGGCTATAGTTCTTTAAAAAAAGGGTTAAGTTGTAATTTAAATATTGTTAGTTTTTTCTCAGTCGATGTGGAAACATTTGTTTCATTAAAATATACAAATTTAACTTCGGATGGGACCGATTTTGTCGGTAATTCATTAATTGGCGTTAAATCCGAATGTCTATAAAAAGTATCTTCATTGATAAAATAACTTTACGTGAAATTGTAATCTCGCAAATTGTTTATGTATATCTATATCTTCACGCCAGATCCCTTGCAGGGTAGGCAGAGAGTACAGAGTTCCAACAGGTTCTTTCCTTACAGACCTCTCTGGTTTCCTCCACTCATAATTCGCCTCTTGCCGGTTACCGAGACTTGAGATACCTACTTACCCTTCAGATAATACATGGTCTATTTGGCCACGGTATGATAGTCCCCGTCTTCTCCGGTACCTACATCTTTCTACTTCCGGAATGTAGGTCTGTTTTGTCTCTTTTCTTTCGATTTTTCATCAACGTATCCAAACATACAAACTTTCATCCTATTAATATCATAAATGTAAAAGTTTGTATGTTTAGATATTAGTTAGCCAATTACACAAAAACGGCAGAATGGATTTGGATGAGATTTGGCAGAAAGATAGTTTTTTACCTGCATTAAACATTAACATTAACCTAATGGAACTCTGTACTCGCTGCCAACCACGCAAGGGATCTAGCGTGATGATATAGATAGATAGCTTATTATTCGAATTTTAAATAGTTCTCTAGACATATTTTCATTAAAAACAAGCCTGAAAACAAATCTTAAAATTGAAAAATTTTCTTTTATTTAAATAAATAAAATATAAAATGTTTTATATTTTTTTTATTTAATTATACCTGAGGCATACTTATCTTAAAAAAACAGCATTTAAGTAATCAAAATAAACGTACCTTCCATTTCTTGACTTCAGAAAGACGATTAGCGACGACACAACCCGCTGATCCAGCACCGACCACGATAAAGTCATACTCTTCTACCGCATGTCTCTTTCTTTTGCTTCCAGTCTTCTTCTGCTCTTTAACCTCCACTTTCTCAGAAGCAGAAGTATCCGCATCGAAACTCCTCTTGCCAAAATCATAATTGAAAATGGGATTGAACTTCGAAAAGGAATTAACATAATTCTTACTAAATTTATCGCTCTTCAAGAACTCTTTATCAAAATCAAAATCCGGAAAAAACGACGACGGCCTCGAATACCCATCACTGCCCCTTGATCCATGGCTTCTTACTTCCGTCTCGAATTTTGGCAAAAAGTCGTCATGCAAAACTGGCCCCAAAACAGGTCCCGAAGGTACTCCAGATTCTTTCGAACTTATAGGCCCCAATGGTAACTGCGATGATCCCGTATCAGATATTCCAGAAAAATGTTCACCGTCGTAGAAATAATTGGCATCGGATTTTGGAGATTTTGATGATCCAAATAATTGGGTTACAAGGGTCAGAAACATGTACCCGGTCGCTGTACATTGAGTTAGATGGGTTTGCTGCTCTGGGCAGATTGCTGCTATATTTGCTGGAGTCCACCCGTTCATTTTTGACACTTCACTAGCACCTACTGTACATAATCCGACCGACCGTAGCGAGAGACGGTGTTACAATGTCGGTGGTGCGCAGTGCAGTTAACAAGTGGGAGACATGTCCTTAACTGCAGTTCGTGTTTTAGAGAGTAAGGTTATGTGAGCGACAATGGCGAGTGTATTTGGGTGGCGCTGATTATATCAGCGTTGAAGCGGAATGAAAATAATTTCTTTTTTCTCCTTGTCAAGTAATTAATTTGGGTGGGGATGAAGGACAAGTGTGCGTTTATGGGTTTATCAATTTTATGCATACATTTATTTCATTGTGGTAAATAAATTGTATACAAATTTAGTTTGTATTTTACTACGATTGCCTCGTTGGTCTGGTGGCAAAGCACATCGCTTTGTGATCACGAGGTCCTGTGTTCAAATCCTAGGTCGGACAAATAAAGTTTTTCTAACGAAAAATTCCCAGTATGAGTCCGGAGTCTGGAATTGACCAAAACAACAGACCAACGAGGCAGTATAAGTTACACAATATTAATTCTCGTTTCAAGTTCATAACAATATTATTTTAAAAAAGAGAATATAATACGTTTTTTTTAACATAACTCCACTCTGTGTAGAGGGTGCGTACAGAAACATGTTATTGCCATGCACAATCACTCAGACCGAACAGTGCGGGAATCAAATCCGCTTTTTAGATCACGTTTTCGACAAAATAAAGGTACTAAAAAACAAACACAGTCACATCTATATTCCTCAAGAGGAGGTGGCAGTGGTGTACACAGAACACTGTGTACACCTACATTCCGCCGACGATGGTAAGTCCCATGTAGTAGGGGGCGACCCTATTACCAATATACTGGGGAGAGTGCCAGACTAGGGACTGATACTGGGAAATTTATATCTTATTTTGTTTTGTTCTGTTCTGCTCACTTTTGGTCTGTTTTATTTTATTTTATTAGAAGATGACGTTATTTATATTTATTTTAACAATCGTAGGCCCTTACTGGAATTTATTCCTGTATCGTGGGTGCGTTTACAAACATGAAAATTCACATAAACAAATACCCAGACCGAAACAAATAATTGTGGGTCACACAAAGATTTTTGTCCCGTGCGAGAATCGAACCCACGACTCTTAGGCACAGTGGGCGCAGCGGCTCAAGCTCTTAACCACTGCGCTAAATTGTCCGTCATTCACCAGTCAGTATACAAAGGCGCTAATCTTACAGAATAAACAAAATGCTCCGTAGTTAGTTAAAAGTTTCCCGTTATATGGTAGCGAGAGCTGGGTATGTAAGAAGGAGAATGAAAGTAGGATAAATGCGGTAGAAATGCGAGCTCTGCGGAAGATGTGCGGAGTGAAGCTGACCGACCGCATTAGCAACAGCGTAGTAAGAAAGCGAGTAGGTATGAAAGATAGTATCGGTGTAAAGATGAGAAAGGGCAAGCTCCGTTGGTTCGGGCATATAGAAAGAATGCCAGATGAAAGAATGACAAAACAGATATACAATTTGAAAGTGGAAGGATGCAAGTACCGGGGAAGACTATCTTACCACGACCAAATAAACCGAGTCTTATCTGAAGGAAAAGTCAAGAGTCTCCGTAACCGGCGAGCGTGTATCAGACGAACTATGAGAGTGGAGGAAGCCAGAGAGGTATGTGAGGCAAGAACCTGTTGGAACTCTGTACTCTCTGCCTACCCCACAAGGGATCTGGCGTGATGATATAGATAGATAGGTGTAGTTAAAGGTGGTTTATTTTTTTTGAGGTAGGCACTAAATATTTGCTTATATGCAGTGCACCTCGCCTGTTAAGTATACACAGTATGGTCTTTTTTTTCGTTAGTAGCCAATTTTATAAACAAATATTGCGTGATAACTAAATACAATAAAATTGATACGGTTTATCATTCATTTATTGTATTCATTCATTGATTTCCCAACCCTTGCTCTTTATCCCAACCGTGTCAATTTTAGTGTCTGTAAATGCTACACCATACGCGTTCATAAAATTGGCCTCATAAGAGAAAACAGACTTTATAATAATACAAGGTGTAACATATGTCTACCTTGGACAAGTTGTCCAATTTGGTAGGAACAACTTCGAGAAAGAAATCAACCGCAGGATCCAATTGGGTTGGGCAGCATTTGGCAAACTACGTCACGTTTTCGCTTCGCCTATACCGCAATGCCTGAAGACTAAAGTCTTTAACCAATGCGTTCTACCTGTTATGACTTACGGGGCCGAGACGTGGACACTCACAGTGGGACTAGTCCACAAATTCAAAGTCGCACAGCGGGCTATGGAGCGAGCTATGTTCGGCGTCTCTTTGAAGGATAAAATTCGTAACGAGGTAATCCGACAAAGAACCAGAGTTACCGACATAGCTCGCAGACTCAGTTAGCTAAAGTGGCAATGGGCTGGTCACATCTGCAGAAGGACCGACGGCCGATGGAGCAAGCGTGTCCTAGAGTGGAGACCGCGACTTCGTAAGCGTAAGGTAGGATGGCCCCCAGCTAGATGGACCGACGACCTCATAAACGGCGCTGGGACAGACTGGATGCGGAAGGCGGAGGACCGTGTGCAATGGCGCGTGTTAGGAGAGGCCTATGTCCAGCAGTGGACTACGATAGGCTGATTGATTGATTGATTGATAACATTAAAACACCCCAATAAGATTATTCCTTTACAAATTCAATACGAAAATCAAACTTCCAATTTTAAGGAGTTTTCTACGATTTTTTTAAGCTCTTTGGTACCCAAATTAGCCATAAAATTTAATAAATAATTAACTTTTGTATGCGCATTCAGGTGTGTGTAAAATAAACATTTAAAATAACCGTTATGCTTTAAATAATTATTAAATTTTGTTTAATTTGAACAAAACGAGAAACAGCATGTTTTGAAAATTACAAAAAAAGAAATAACTTTATAAATAGTTGGAATCGATTCAGTTACCGATTAAGAATAAACTGCTTTCAGTTCTTGCGTTAATTATGTTACAGCTTGTATATTGCATTAATATTAAGAGTTGCATAATTTGCACAATATTCTTTGATTTTAAAATATTTACAGGTTATTAAATTTTAACTGATCTGTGTATACTTGCAACACAACTCATTGTTATAACGATCTCGATCGATTTGTTAAACAATTACATAAGCACAGACAATATAGTCACGTGCGGTATCGTAAACACATTTCCGATATTTTTTAGGCAAATGATTGAACATTGTAACCAATCAGCTGTGACTCTGTTTTATGATAGACCAGTATAAATGAATAAACTGTCACTGTCAATAGCCATAGAACAAATCGTAACCCGCGAAAAGTAAAGAATTCTGTATGATGTGCAGGCGCCACCTCAATATTGGAGAGTACGGACGCCTCCCAGTGTAAAATCGCCATAGTCGACCCCTCTACTGTAGAACAGGGCTTTACAGAGCAACGGCTGGTGTCGTCATACATCAATCGGATCAGAACCGGAGTCGCAAGGTGCAATTATCATCTGCACAGGTGAGGCATCACTGACTCTCATTACTGTAGAGCACATTGTGGAGGATTGGAGGGACTGCACCAGCTGACAATAGAGGCTAAACAATGGGTCACTCACTCTGACATAAAATTTTGATCGCATCATCATCTCAGCCTATACTTGTCCACTGCTGAACATAGGCCTCCCCAATCGCTTTCCAGCGTAACCGGTCCGATGCCACCTGCATCCAACGACTTCCTGCGATTTTCACAAGATCGTCGGTCCATCTGGCAGGCGGTCGTCCCACGCTGCGCTTGCCAATACGTGGTCTCCACTCTAGAATCTTTCTGCCCCAACGCCCGTCCGATCTACGCGCTATGTGGCCCGCCCATTGCCACTTCAGCTTGCTAATCTTAACGGCTATGTCGGTAACCTTGGTTCTTCTACGAATCTCCTCATTCCTGATTCGATCACGTAGAGAAACGCCGAGCATAGCTCTCTCCATAGCTCGCTGAGCAACTCTGAGCTTTTTTATGAGACCTATTGTAAGAGACCACGTCTCTGATCCATATATCATCACTGGTAACACACATTGACTAAAAACTTTAGTCTTAAGGCACTGAGGTATTTTGGATGAGAAGATGTTGCGCAGTTTCCCGAACGCTGCCCAGCCGAGTTGGATTCGTCGATTGACCTCTCTCTCAAAGTTGGACCTACCTAACCGGACTACCTGTCCCAGGTAAATGTATTCGTCGACAACTTCAAGAGTAGAGTTCCCAACGGTGAGTGCGGTGGGTACGACATGGACTTTAGACATTATTTTCGTTTTCTCCATGTTCATTTTAAGACCCACTTGTTGAGATACTCTGTTGAGGTCACCGAGCATTCGTCTTAGATCTTCCAGCGACTCCGCCACGACCACAATGTCGTCGGCAAATCGAAGGTGAGTGATGTATTCGCCATTGATGTTGATGCCAAGTCCTTGCCATTCCAAGAGCTTGAAGGCGTCCTCTAATGTGGCCGTAAACAGTTTCGGAGAAATGACGTCTCCCTGCCTTACTCCTCTTTTTATGGGGATCGCCTTCGTGCACTGCCCCTGTACTCGGACTGACATGGTGGCGTTATTATACAAGCATTTCAACACTTCGATGTACCGATAGTCAATGCGGCATCGCTGGAGAGATCTAAGAACCGCCCAAGTCTCTATCGAATCGAAGGCTTTCTCATAGTCCACAAACGCCAAGCATAGTGGCCGATTATACTCCTCGGTCTTCTGTATAATCTGCCGCAGCGTATGTATGTGGTCTATGGTACTAAAGCCTTTCCGGAAACCGGCTTGTTCGGGAGGCTGGAAGTCATCAAGCCTGCGTTCGAGACGATTCGTGATGACTCTCGAAAACAACTTATAAAGTTATAAAGCTAAAGTTTGATCGCATGTCGCATTATTAAAAGTGCGATGTATTTTTACGATGATGATAATAATAGCTACCATAATAGATAATAGAAACCATGAAAATTAAATGACTTCTTTGATTAAGTATCAAGTTTGTTTAAGAATATGGTAATTCGTAGATAGTATTAGATTTCTCGATTTAATTTCACGTTGATATTTTTCCCAATTTTATGTGTTTATTGACAGACGGTGTGGTTAAAACAGTCCTTTAGGCGGACTTTTTAAAAATGGAAACTACTTATAAAGAATTTTGAAATGGGGATTTCGCAAAATATGCATTGGTCTTTCTTTAGAAAAATGGTCTTATTTCATAAATTAAACATAAACATAAGCAAATATCAAGGAGCCCCACTTTAGACATTTTTTACCTTCTTCGTTCACTGGGATCCACAACCACCGTATTACGATATTTTGTAGGGCACCGTAAGTCTATTTACTTAAACTGGTCTGTGGTTATACTAAAACTTATTAGTTGTAATGTAACAAAAATTACGAAAGATTTTTGAATATTTGACATCTGAAAATAATAAAGACAGTGCTCCATTGCCACGGACGATATTTTAATTCCAGTAAGGCTGGGACGGGCGACAAGACTTTTCTTGCGCGGGACATTTTGTCGGCCCAGGTTCGAGATTTATACGCAAGTGTATGCAGTCTTGAGTATATTGACTCTCTCGGCAGGCACTCGTAGCGCTGTGTGACCGCGGTGTTCTTACCGATTACCAAGGTTAAGCAGCGTTCGACTCGGTCGGCCTGAGATGGGTGACCGTTTGGGGCATTTTCATATTCGAGCGTCTCCGTGCTTGGAAAGGTACGTTAAGCCGTTGGTCCCGGCTACCACTTCATGTGGTAGTCGTTAAGCCGAGCTGGAAGCCTTAAAGGCGGCTTGATAAGTTCAAACAGCAGGTGGCCACAAACCTGCCTTCACCAATCCACACTGGGTCCGCATGACCTCATTTCTCTACCTCAATTTTTCAGAGAGCCATATTTGCCTAGCTGTTGGCAGTATAGGCTGATATTGTTATATTATATATATTGACTTGGTTCTCGAGTGGTGACAACGCATCGGAGGACGTGGAGTACGCAGGTTCCCTACAAGATGGACCAATGACCTGGTGGAGGTTGCGGGTCAAAGGCGAATGCGTAAAGCACAAATCCGGTCTTTGTTACGGTCTTTGGGGAGACCTTTTTCCAGCAGTGGACGTCATCCGGATGGACATAGATACGTCAATATAATACAATTCAAATTTTTGATGCGGCATGCTATGCTCACACGTGAGATAAAACGGTTATCTCTCGCCTAGGGCGACAAAATGTGTGAAATATGCACTTCCAGTTCTAGCTCTGCAGGCCTTATTGTCAATAGCTTGTGACGTTTTTCGGCTAAAAGATTAAGATTCCATGCGTAAAATGTTATACTCCGCCTTTTTATAAACGTATCTTTACGCTAAGATACTCTTGTATCGTTGGTGTGTTTACAATCATACAATTCAAATTTTTAGCTTTAGAAATGTTGATCGCTGAAATGTATGAGAATGAATTTTTCTTATCTTGGTTAACCAAGCAAATGTTTACATTTTATTACTTAAACTTGGCCTCTTTTTCACTGATATTTTTTCTATTCTAATACACCCGTAAAATACTACAGAATACATATAAAAGGCTTTAAAAATGACGTAGTAAAATGAACTGTGTCAACACTCCCCACAATGAGTTGGCCTAATTTTATTGCAATGCCAAACCAAATCGTATCATATTGTGCTAAAAATTAAACTCAGTTTCGCAACACCGGTCGAGCGTGAAATAATTTTATTATATTTATTGTACCTACGAAAAAAATCGAATGTCTAGTTTTTGAAATTTAGGTTTTAGGGTACGAACACATTGGTGAATGCGCCGTGAATGGACAGAGCCTGTCACTGTAATGCTCTTGCTTCACTTTAACGTTAAAATTAACAGTGTGAAATGAACCACATAAAAGAAGTTTGTTTTAAATCGGGAATTGAATCGATTCCTAGTTGGATACTTAATGTGTGTAATTTTTTAAAATACTTATTTAAATAATAATAATATAAGCCCTGTTAAGAAACTGCCCCACTGTTGGGCACGGGCTTCCTCTCAAAACTGAGAGGGCTTAGGCCATAGTCCACCACGCTGGCCCAGTGCGGGTTGGCGAACTTCACACAACTTCGAGAAACTCTTAGGCATGCAGGTTTCCTCACGATCTTTTCCTTCACCGTTAAATCAAATGATAATTAATTTTTAATACGCACATGCTTTTAGAAAAGACGGAGGTGCGTGCCTGCCTGGGTTTGAACCCGAGACCTTTGACTTTACAGTCTAACGGTCTAAACACACGGCTATAACTGCTTAAATGAACTAAAATTGCTATAATTTCCAAATGTTCCTCAATCCGCTGTCTTTAATATGTTTTACCATGATTAAAAGCAATACAGTGATTTGAATTGCACTTCTAAGCATTACATTTGTACTCAATTTTGATATTTATAAAGAAAAAATCTAATTGGGGTGTCTTAGGCCTTGTGTAAAAGTTACAGATTATATAAGACGATAAAAAATAACACGTCCCTTTTGGCACTAACACATTGGCTACATAGCCTTGTATTCGACGGACTGTTTGATCCAGTGGTTAAGATCTAAAGGCGCTTCGCCTTTTGAATCGCCTAGTTGCGGGTTCGATACCCGAAACATATCTTTGTGTGACCCAAAAATGTTTGTTTTGGTCTGATTGTTTGTATATAGAAAGAAAGAAAGAAAACATTTATTAGTTAGACTAACAGTAAGTACACTACAAAATAGGATAACAATAAAAAACCAGTTACATGTACATACTATGTAGCCCCACTAATGGGGTACCACCAGCATAAATCTGTATTTCAGCGTGAACATAACACAGCCTTGATTTTCAGTGGTACCACATGAACTGTGAAATTAATACTTGTAAACGCAACACGATACAGACATACTAGTAGCCCAGTGGGGGCTATGTTCATTACAAAAAAAGTCTACATGACAGAAACCACGTGCCCAGTGCACAAATGGCGAGCACTCAGATTGCACTGTAATGCGCGCAAGCTGTGCGCGTTACACGGTCCATTCGTTACATATTCGCCAATGCGGAAGTACCCTTACATTTTTGCTTTGATCTGTATAAGAATAGTTTGATTTTCCGGGTGTTATGAGCGATGAATAACAAAAGGGTAATGGTTACTCAACTAGTTTTTTCAGAGAAAAGAATAGAGTCTCGGACTGTCAATTTGGAATGAGAATCATATATATCTATACATATAATAAAACTGTAACTGACCCGAATCTGCATTTTGAATGTTTTTGAAAACCAATTATTTTTTGGATTTTTGTCTGTTTGTCTCTTTGTGCATCAATCACGCAAAATCTTTTGAACGGATTTCAAAGAAATATGGTATATTAATAATTTATACCCTAGATTAAAGTTTAAAATACTTTCTATGAAGCAATCCGGGATTATCGCGGCATAAGCCATGAAAGTTAATTAATTTTGAAGTGAAAACTTATATTGATTTCTATCTTCGATTAAAAAAATACACACGTAATTATTCAAGTTATCACTTCTGTTGGCACTCTCAGAGTGCCATTGTTTGTTCTTATTATTATTAGTCACGAGTTGAAATGTAATAAAATATATCAAATGTAATTATCTTTACACATAAATCCCCCCATGAACCATGATATTGGACTCAGGTTCGTCTCCTAACAAAAAATCTCTTCAGTAAATAAAAGGTCGCACCCGAAATTGTTAATACACGTTAGATTTAGATACTAAAACATTATTTCTTGCATGGGCCGATGATACAGTCAGGAGTTAAATCGTAAATGATAAATGAACCAGACAAGAATCTTTGCATTTTAAAATTATAACTGTTCCTTTTGGCTTTTCCGTAGTCGTTTAAAAAATACCACACAAAAACACATACTGCGTGACAAGGAATACGGATAAATTAATATAATTATAGGGAATTTTTTGATGGAGAAAAAACTAAAAACTGTGTATGTAAAATACGGAGGAAAAAACATGATGGATCATGTTTGACAGGAAATGTCAAGGATAAAAGGAAAACAAAGACATTTAAAAAAAAAAACATTATTTTGGGGGAAAACTCATAAAATAAATATTTGTCCACTTTGTTCTGTGGAAAACCCTATGGGTATCTATCAGTTGCGTGGATTGAATATAGGCTATTCAGCAATGCCTACCTCATAATAATTCAATTACACTACTTTTATATATTAGTACATAAACCATTATATATAATACATAACCCTTTCAGTTTGAGTGGAGGCCCGCACCCAACTGTGGGACAGTTTCCTAACAGCGAAAATATTTACATAAACGAAATAACACAAATCATCATACTTAAGTATAATAATTAATAACGTAATACATTTAATAGAAAGTATTTATCAAAAAAATATAATCACACGTCTACATAAAACTGCAATTTAATTTCTCACATAATTTTTGAAACATTTTAAAAATACCTTTTGAATACGATTAACATGATCAGCTGCGGATTTACAGACAGTACTGACAGTATCTGGAGTACGTGTGCGGTGCGTGCCCTAACATCTGCACACAACAAGATTTGATGTCTGCTTCGGACAATGCAATCAGTGAGGCCAACTTCTGGGCCGCATCCATATAATTATAATCATGTTTGCCGTCGAAACGCTAAGAAGACGAAGAATAGTTAAGTGTTAAAAAGTACGTTGGTTAGATAGATAATACATTATTGTTCCACCAGAAATACCAAGAGAAAATTAAAGACAATATTTCGATTGTAACGTAGTGTAACAATGGGCGGCCTTATCACTAATGTGTAATCTCTTCCAGGCAACCTTCGGATACAGAGGATTGGAAGAAAACACAAGCTTTAGGGGTGTACTTAGCAAACATAGCATAACAATACACAAATAAAACTTTCATAAACTACTTGAATAATATACCTATATATACATGTAAAACACAAGTAAAAATAATATATACGCGCCAAAGATAAGTCTATAACATAAAACAACTGGCAACAGCATATAGAAAACATCCAGCAAATGTAATTTAGTTAATCGGTGATGTCGAACTTTTTAACCTGACCTCTAAATATATGAATAGATGGAGCACGCCTTATAGAGGCAGGTAGTAAGCTGTTCATTTCCTATTCTTATTTATTATTTAATTACTGCTTCGTTGGTTTAGTGGCGAATAATGCATTTTGCAATCACGAGGTCCGAGGAGGAGGAATTTGTACCCATACAAATTCTAGTTAAGGTCGGGAAGAAACCAGAACGATTGCAAGGATTGTGGTTGGGAACGATGTGCTGGAGCAAGTGAATGAGTTTGTATATCTTTAATGCGCATTCAGTAAGGTTGGAAAATACACCGCTGACATAGAGAGAAGAGTAAGTGCAGGGAACAGAGTGAATGGCGCGATGGGAAAGCTACTTGGAAGCCGGCGCTTAAGCCGAAAGGCGCAGCTGGCCATACATAATGGAGTGCTTGTCCCAACGCTATTATATGGCATCGAGAGCTGGGTATGTAAGAAAGAGAATGAAAGTACAATAAATGCGGTGGAAATGCGAGCTCTGCGGAAGATGTGCGGAGTGATGCTGACCGACCGTATTCACAACAGCGTTGTGAGAAAGCAAAAAGGTATGAAAGAGAGTATCGGTGTAAAGATGCTCCGTTGGTTCGGGCATATAGAAAGAATGTCCGAAGAAAGAATGACAAAACTGATATACAATGCGAAAGTGGAAGGATGTAGGTACCGGGGAAGACCTAAACTATCTTACCATTACCAAATAGACCGGGTCTTATCTGAAGGACAAGTCAGGAGTCTCCGTAACCGGCGAGCGTGTATGAGACGAACTATGAGAGTAGAGGAAGCCAGAGAGGTATGTAAGGAAAGAGCCTGTTGGAACTCTGTACTCTATGCCTACCCCGTAAGGGATCTGGCGTGATGATATAGATAGACAAATTCTAGTTCGGAAAAATGTAGTTTTTCTATCGAAAAATTTGTATATGGCAATAGGCTCGCCCCCTATTACATGGGACGTCATCGGCGAAAAGACAGATGAACTGCGTACACCCGTGCCACCCTCGCTTGGATCATAAAGACGTGATGGTGCATACATACCTAATAGTAAAAAAAGGTCTTAAACGAAGCAATCCTGAGTATTAAGCACATTTGACGTTATTAGTAAAAATCAGTGATAGCCTAGCGGTTATACCGTTGGACTGCAAAGTCAGAGGCTTCGGGTTCAAACCCAGGCACGCATCTCTGTCTTTTTGAAGGCATGTGCGTATTAAAAATTAACTATCACTTGCTTTTATATATTAGTACATAAACCATTATATATAATACATAACCCTTTCAGTTTGAGTGGAGGCCCGTGCCCAACGGTGGGACAGTTTCTCAACAGGGTTAATATTATTATTTATATATTTATTAAGTATAATTTCTTATAAAATATATACTAAATACAAATATTCTTATTATTATTATTCTTATATTATTATTATATTTGACGTTATCGTATGTTATCGATAAAGCGTGTTGTTATCTTTATATATTACAGTGATCTTTATTTTTTACTATTACCCGCGGCTGCGCACGCGTTTTTTGTAATTTGACATAGGTAGGTAGATTTTTTCAAGCTCCTGTATATTATACCAAAACCTAAGACACCCCTACCAAAATCCATTCAGCCGGGTTAGTATGGAGATATAAAACCTATCCCGGAGGAATCGTGCATATTTTAGTATAAAAAGTAGCCTAAAAATAATCTAAAACGTCCTCCATCTTCCAGTGACATTCCATTTAAAATCAGTTCCGCCGTTCGGCAGATAAGCGTGGACTAACTAAGAGACAAAAGAAAACGCGTGTTTAGGTTTTATTATCACGTAGATAGCTATCTGAGTTTGAGAAAAAGGCAACTAGCTCAAGGAGTCTCAAGGAGGAACAGCGTCGGCTTAGGCTGTTGTTATAAGGAAAGTATCTTGATATGGTGCACTGCATTTACTAGGGGGCAAGAGATTCTTTAACCTCGCTGACGATGAATGAAGGATTTGTCAGACATAAATCAGTGCATGCCATTTCCAAATCTAGTGATTAGCTAACGTATCTATTATGTGACCAAGATTAGTCATTGCTGTCGACACACTTAACCGCTAAATCAAACGCCGATTGTAGCCTATTTAACAATTGTGAAACACAATTCTGTTTCGGAAATGTGGAATTTGATTAAATACGTCTATTTTATTTCAATATCAATTGTGATTTACATAACGGAACTAAGCAAGCTACGTGATCAAGTTAGGAAAACGGAAAACGACAGAATTTGTCAACTCCTGTTCAGAATATTTAAGATGATTTTGGTCAATAGATTTCATTAAATTACCTAGTTCCAAAGTCCTTTACAAGTCACACGCAAGCGTCAAAGGTTGATTCTTCTATAAGGTAGGATAAGGATTCTTGACACCATAATAAATGAGATAGGATTTATTTTTGAATAGATTTGCCATTTTTTACTAGCTATTTTACTGTCCAACTCCTAAGCAAAGGCCTCACCTTTGTAATTCCATATCAATCAATCAATCAACCTATCGTAGTCCACTGCTGGACATAGGCCTCTCCTAACACGCGCCACTGCACACGGTCCTCCGCCTTCCGCATCCAGTCTGTCCCAGCGACCTTTTTGAGGTCGTCGGTCGATCTAGCTGGGGGCCGTCCTACCTTACGCTTACCAAGTCGCGGTCTCTACTCTAGGACACCCTTGCTTCATCAGCCGTCGGTCCTTCTGCAGATGTGACCAGCCCATTGCCACTTTAGCTTACTGAGTCTGCGAGCTATGTCGGTAACTTTGGTTCCTCGTCGGATTACCTCGTTAGGAATGTTATCCTTCAAAGAGACGCCGAGCATGCCTCGCTCCAAAGCCCGCTGTGCGACTTTGAATTTGTGGACTAGTCCCACTGTGAGTGTCCACGTCTCGGCCCCGGAAGTAATAACAGGTAGGACGCATTGGTTAAAGACTTTATTCTTCAGGCATTGCGGTATAGGCGAAGCGAAAACGTGACGTACTTTGCCAAATGCTGCCCAACCCAATTGGATCCTGTAATTCCATAGCTGTCGAGTTATTGTTATTTCAGATAACGTAACCTCAAAGGTGTCCAAAACGTCGTTTTTTTGGGTCTGTTTTTTATCTCCACTCACAGCTTCAAATTTGGTTAGTGACTGAATTTGCTATCATTTGAGTCCATGTGTGCTACGTGGTCAGTTTACTTTGCAGTTTTCATACTTACATCCTTAATACGAGTAATGGAGCGCGGAGGGACATATCGTTCTGTTTGATATCTAACTTGCCAATTATAAATTAAAAATGCAAGATACAGTCAGACAACGATCTTTTGGCCCACTGCCAGAATCGGAACTAACGCTGTCATCAAGTGAAATAAATATCACTAGATGACAGTCGTATAATTACCGTTTGCTATGAAGTTTACCCAAGTTCGTTTATTTATTACTAGAAATATCTTAACATATATTTCTTTTTAATTAGTGCTATAATTCAATTTGGTTTATCATAATAATATAATATCAGCCCATACTGCCCACTGCTGTACAAAGGCCTTCTCTCACTAATCGAGGTGAGAGAGATTAGTTCATACTCCACCACACGGACCCAGTGCGGATTGGTGGAGGCAGGTTTGTGGCCACCTGCTGCTGGAACTTATCAAGCCGCCTTTAAGGCTTCCAACTCGGCTTAACGACTACCACATTAAGTGGTAGCAGGGCCCAACGGCTTAACGTGCCTTCCGAAGCACGGAGACGCTCGAATATGAAAATGCCACAAACGGTCACCCATCTCGAGCCAACCGAGTCGAACGCTGCTTAACCTTGGTAATCGGTAAGAACACCGCGGTCGCACAGCGCTACGAGCGCCTTCACAATTTGGTTTACTGCGTCCAAATGGTGCAGTTGGACTATATTTAATGAGCAAACGCGTCAAATTTCTCGTGTTAGTTACACTGTGGGGACCCACCTGGAAGTAACAACATTTTACTAAATGTTAACATAAATGAGCCAAAAGATCTTTGTCGCAAATTGTGTGCTGATTCTCATACACTAACAAGAAGGCTTCCATACAAAACATTTGTGACGAGTTTAACTCAAACTTGCATTTGAGTTTATGACACAATCACCAATATTTTCAATATCCAATGTTTCCGATGTATGCACGACGACTTCCAGCAACAATGTGTTTTGTAGTACACTAAATTTTGTTTGAAATCTGTGGAAACGAGATTGCGTTATCTTTTTCGATTTTGGCGTCTAATTTGAAGTCAGTAAAGTGAATTCTTGAAATGGTAGGATGTTACATTTTTGTTGTAGGAATTTTATCGAAAAATGATTGTGTCGGTATATTTTCGGGGTCTGTTTGGTAGAATAGTGCTACTTGTACATTTTGTGGATTTGATAAGAATAATTATGGGGCTGAAAAACTTTTTCTTGTTGCTTTTCAGACTTGAAATATCCGCAAAATGGATTGTAACCAGCAATAAATGCTCGGCTATTTCGGGCAAGCCACACGGCATAGACTATACCAGACATACCGTCATGTCAAGATTGAAACAGTGTAAGCCAGCTATGATAATCTTAGTCACTGGTGGGCCGAAAGCATGAAGACCGTAGACTAGGTGGGCCGCAAAACATAATTTTAAAGAAGAATAACTACTGAAAGTTTGCAACGTGAGAGGTCTCGGGCTCAAACCCAGGCACGCACCTCTGATTTTCGAAAGCATGTGCAGCAGCGAAGCAGGGTATTAAAAAAATAATTATCACTTGCCTTAACGGTGAAGGAAAACATCGTGAGGAAACCTGCATGCCTGAGAGTCTCTCGAAAGGGTGTGAACCCGCACGCAACCCGCACTGGGCCGGCGTGGTGGACTATGGCTTAAATCCTCTCATTTTGAGAGGGACAAGCCCTGTTAAGAAACTGTTGAAATAATAATAATATTAGTATTATTATTATTTTTTTTTTACTGAGATTCACGGGCTTTACCCGGACCTTTGAAAGGCTTGCATGGGGACATGGGTCCAACACGTAGAGGCCCTTTGCGAGAAGTTAATGTTATGTAAGCCACCTGCTGAGATCACTTGCTGAAAATGTGAAAATGTATTATTATTATTATTATAACTACTGAAAATCTTAACAAAGAACGTACTGTTATAGGACAAGTATATTTATTAAATTTCCGAAACGGTTTTTAACACGCTCGCGGGCCTAATTATCTGGCTGATTAAAATTGATTCGTGCCACAGGAAAATGCTCTGTGGGCCGCATGCGGCCGGCGAGCCGCATGTTTGACATGCCTGGTGTACTCTATAATTTTCTAGCTTAATAATAATAATTAGCCCTGTTAAGAAACTGTCCCATCGTTTGGCACGGGCTTCCTCTCAAACTGAGAGGGTTTAGGCCATAGTCCACCACGCTGGCCCAGTGCGGGTTGGCGAACTTCACACACCTTCGAGAAACTCTCAGGCATGCAGGTTTCCTCACGATGTTTTCCTTCACCGTTAATGCAAGTGATAGTTAATTTTTAATACGCACATGCTTTCGACAAGACAGAGGTGTGTGCCTGGGTTTGAACTCGAGACCTCTGACTTTGCAGTCCAACGGTCTACCAATAGGCTATCACTGCTTAATGCAATCTTCTAGCTTTATCTTCTAATATTGTAAATGCGAAAATTTGTAAGGATGTACGTATGTTTTGCTACGTTTTAACGCATTTTGATCAGATTTTGATAAAACTTTACACTAATATAGATACTAGCAGTTTCCCGCGTCTTCGTACCCGGTCGACAACAGCGCCACCTACCAGGTCTATGTTATATAGCCTATGTTACTTCTGGATAAGGAAGCTTTCTAATGGTAAAAGAATTTTTGAAAACGGTCCAGTACTTTCTAAGTTTATTCGTTATAAACATACACACACACCGTCACCCCTATATTCCCCAAGCGAGGGTTGCAGAGGTGTACTGCGTAAACCCACGTTTCACCGACGATGTTAGGTCCCTTGTAATTAGCGCGAGCCTAATGTCATATACCGGGGACAATTCCAGACTTCGGACTCATACTGGGAAGTTTTTCGTTAGATAAACTTTATTTGTCCGACCTAGAATTTGAACCCAGGACCTCGTGATCACTAAGCGATGCGCTTTGCCACTAGACAAACATACAAATCTTTTCTCTTTATAATATTAGTATAGATACCTAAAATAATACGTAGACTATAATTTATAAAGATACTATACAAAATAAATGGCCCAAAAACACCTTGTACATAATATTATAAGCAGCTCTTTGCCAAATTTTACCTAAATGTTGTATAGATGTTATTGTCCAACAATCTCTAAATGTCGGTAAACCGTGGGTGTGCCATGTACCTCTAATTCCCCAAAAAAATATCGTCCCATTATGCCTAAGGTACTGAGAAGAAACTGTAATCAAACAATATTTTTTTTTTAAACGTATCCCCACACTGGGATTTATTCCTGTGTCGTGGGTCAAATACCCAGACCGGAACAGTTAATTGTGGATCACACAAAGATTTCTCCCGTGCGGGAATCGAACCCGCGACTATTCGGCACAGTGGGCGGAGCGGCTCAAGCTCTTAACCATTGCGCTAAATCGTCAAATTATAACGCACTAGTAACAAAGTTCATCGAACTATGATAATCCCCAGCATATGGGGGTTCCCTATTGTTCTGAGTCCTGATTACGCGCTCCAGAACACGCGTTGTATCTCACACATTTTGTTACAGCTATATTATCTATCTCTACTATTTTAAATAACCATTTTTTATAGATGTCGCAAGGAACTGCCATTGGCTGATGATGAAGATAATTATAAAAAAATCATCAGTCCTCTGTCCTCACCACTCATCATCATCTCAGCCCATGCTTGTCCACTGTTGAACATAGGCCTCCCCAACCCTCACCCATCTCATCCCATCGGGTGTCGTACAAGGCGACTAAGGGAAAACTGGGGAATGGGCAGCAGCGTTCTCTTAACACTTCTGCGATCAAAAACTGCGCTCGCCAACCCGCCTGCCAAGCGTGGCGAGTATGGCAAATCCCCCCTCACCACTCACCTTAGTTTTTTCCTTAAGGGTAAGTCATGAGTCTCTGTAACCGGCGAGCGTATACGAGACAAACTATGAGAATAGGCTAAGCCAGAGAATTCTGTAAGGAAAGAACCTGTTAAGGCTCTGTACTCTCTGCATATCCCGCAAGGGATCTGGCGTTATGATAATGGATAGACAACTAGTTTGCAGTTTGTCTTTTAAAAAAAAAACGTAGCCCGAAACTAAGCTTTCTTCCTGTAAAGTAAGTGCGTTTAAAACATGAAAATTCACATACACGAACACCCAGACTGGAACAAATAATTGTGGATCACACAAAGATTAGAAGAACCCGCGACTATTAAACACAGTGGGCGGAGCGACTTAAGCTCTTAACCACTGCGCTAAATCGTTCGTCAGTTAAGCTAAAATTTAAACATTTCAAGTCAGTTTCTCTTTTGTAAAAAGTTGAAATTCGTACATGCAATTCTGCCGTTGACGCTTTAAATGCAAAACTAATTTCTGTCCACTGTTGTCGCAGTATCCCTTATTCCCAACAGCGTATACTCTAAGTGAGGGAGTATAAACAAATAGTCTGGACGCAATTGCATACAGAAGTGGTTTTCGAGTCGTATCAACGAATACTGCACTGGACCGTTGGGGACCTAGCTACGCGTACTAAGAGTTCTCGAACGCGATTTCGACTAGATTGCTAAGCATTTTTTCACTGAAGAAAAAGTTAGCTTCGTAAATTACGGTAAATAATAGTGTTTGATTAAACTTCGATTCCGGCTACCTTCGGCTAAAATTGGTCGAAGTTTTGGCCAAAGCCACAGTTTTCTAGCAAGCACCAAAATTGAACTCACGAATGCGCCAGAGCACCGCGGAAGAGGTGAAGCGCGGGGGGCAGGGATCACATTGCGTTGCGCCAGCTGTCCACAATTGCCAGTAAATAACCAAATTAAAACAAATCAAGTTTGTTCCATAGCGACTGCCCAAGCCGTGGCCGTTTCTCCTTGCGGTGCTCTTGAGCTAGTTGCCCTCTTGCCCTTCTGGCTCAAGCGTAGTGGTTGCACGGTCGCCCTCTTGTCCGGTGAAGCTGTAAAGGCCCCGTGGCCAACAGCGTAGATTATTCAGACACACACACACACACACATAAACACACACAAAAACAAATTTCTTAATAACGTCAACATAAGTTTTTAAAAATTTAGCGGAACATGAACCAAATTTCTTACGGTTATTAAACCAGTTTCGGCCGAAGGCGATAGCCTGATAATCGGCTTCGGCAAAAATCGACTACCATCACTATCAGACAGTAATAAACAATTAACGAGGCGCTTGTAGAACTGTACGACAGCGGTGTTATTTGCAGTCACAAGGATTAGGTAGCTTTCGGATCGGTCGGTCTGAAATGGGTGACCGTTTGTGGCATTTCATATTCAAGCGTATCTGCTTCGGAAGGCACGTTAAGCCGTTGGTCCCTGTTACCGCTACACGTGGTAGACGCTAAGCCGAGTTAGAAGCCTTATGGGCGGTTTGATATTTTCCAACAGCAGATGGTCACAAACTTGCCTTCACCAATCCGCAATAGTTCGCGTGGTGGGGTATTATCCAATCTCTCTCCTCTCGATTTGTGAGAGAAGACATTTGCCTAACAGTGGGAGGATATAGGCTTCATTATTTATTACTAAACGATAGTCAGTTATCTATATCATAACGTATGGCACGTTCACGTTAGTGGTAGGCAGAGAGTACAGAGTTCCGATAGGTTCTTTCCTTACAGACCTCTCTCGCTTTGTTATCTCTCATAGACCCACTCATACGCGGTCGCCAGTAACGAAGACTTTTGTCTTGCCAATAAGAAAAGAGTTAGTAAGTATAGTCTTAGTCTTCCCCGGTACCTACATCCTTCCATTTTTTTATATGGTTATTTTTAGTTTAATACGTATGTTGACTTCGTAATGATAGTAGACTGTAAGATTTTATAAGGTGGGAAAACAGTTAGGACTCACCTCCTAATTGCTCTGTGCTGATTTTCGACGCTCGCTGGTGGACTCAAGAAGTTGGCAACACTTTCTTTTGCGATTCACAATTTCCACTACTTAATTTGGCCGGCTATTTGTATGATAAAGTTTATGATTATCTCTCTCTCTATATATATATATATGATCACGCCAGATAACTTGCGGAGTAGGCAGAGAATATAGAGTTCCAACAGGTTCTTTTCTTACATACTCTCTGGTTTCCTCCACTCTCATAGTTCCTCTCATACACGCTCGCCGGTTACGGAGACTCTTGACTTGTCCTTCACATAAGACACGGTCTATTTGGGCATGGTAAGAAGGTCTAGTTCTTCTCCGGTGCCTACATCCACCTTTGCATTTTATATATGTTTTGTCATTCTTTCTTCTGACATGATTATCTTTTATAAATTTTGTTAGGTGCACTCGCGCAAGAGCGAGGTTCTTGTTCGGAACCGGAATCGGGATTTGATTTGACGGATCTATGATAGGAATGTGAATTGGTATTAGAGATGGGAAAAAGGAAATCGACAATGTCGAAACTTAACAACTTACGTACCAAACGTACCTTTATTTTTTAAAAATATACATAAAAAATTACAATGCACGTATGTACCTTCATTAAAGAGGGGTATTGTTACGGTTCAGTTACATGGTCGGGCCCTGGGGGAAAATTAGGTACTTACCCTAAATATTAAGAGTAGGAATTTATTCTTATTTTATTCATTAAAAACACTGTATTTGCAACATTTTGAAACTCACGTTGTTCAGTCGAGAATTCAACGAAAGATCTTGTGTTTTAAGGGGCTAATAAAAATAATCAAAATTTTGTTAAAACAATCAATCAATAGTAAAAGACATTTTTAAAAATAAGCTTTTATGCAGCCAGATAATGGTGCAATTTTAAAAGATCAATAAAATTAAATGTAGAGTCAATTTCGTGTCTATGTTGTTGGCCGTTGAGGAATACCTACGTCTGCAGCTTATCCTGGATAAAGAATCAGGTCATGCGTATCATAAAAATGCATTGTCAACGGAACCCTTCGATATATCATAACAAGATACACAGTGCTGTTTAAAAGTTACATTAAAAGACGTCCCCAAACCCACGTGATTAGTTATAGTTATGATAAAAACATAAATTAGGGCATATTGTACCTTACTCGTATCACTTAAAGTTGTATTTGCCAAAAAGCGGAAGCCTGTTAATTTTTTTGTACCGTCCAATTTTGTCTAGCTTTTGGTGGTGGCATTTTTCGGACACTAAACGATGTCCCAGCTTACGCCGTGTTCTCCGTTCCCCGACATCTGTACGCAGTAGGGCTTGATGGCTACCTCTGGCAATCCAGGCAATGTGGCCGCGTTCTAGGCCGCTTCTATATAGTTAAAGCATGTTTAAAGACTGCCTCGTTGGTATAGTTCTAAGTTATAGTTATTAATTATCGTTAATCTAGTAGCGAATAGTGCACGTTGCAAACACGAGGTCCTTTGTTCAAATTCTAGGTCGGACAAATGTAGTTCTTCGATCGAAAAATTCCCGGTATCTATCCGGTGTTCAGAATAGTGCCCGGTACATAGTAAAAGGCTGTTCCCGTATTACATGGGACCTAAAATCGTCGGCAAGAAGTGGGTGTACTCAGTTCACCTTTGCAACCGCCGGGAAATGTAGGTGAGACGGTGTAAAAACCTTTATTCAAAGATCTCGCCACAAAGCCGAGGCAGCGCGCCGAGAGCGCGACGGTGCCGCGGCTTGGGGAGTTGTAATGTACTAAAATGTGTGGGAGATGCCACACAGCGCAGCCCCGCTCGTCGCGGCGGCATACGTCACAACAGAACGTAGCCGAGCGCTTCTGTCGCGCTCCCGTCGGCTCCATCGGCTCTTTGACCAAACTCATATTTTTATGACAGTGGAAGGTGGGCTTTTTCTTCGTTTTCAGTCGTCTGCTTGACGGTCAAGCATGTAGAAAATATTTAAAAAACTCTACACTCTTGACTGGTACACTGATCTTACTTGATATTCTGACTTTGGTAGCAAAATATCATATAATAATTAAGGATCAATATTGTCACATAAAATGCAGTCAGGTTAGCTGTACCGCGATACGTTCGACCTCTCACCCCGTTGCCAATCGAATCGCATAGTAGGGCCGTTCCCAATCTTACATCGACTATCTGTCATCGGTCGGTCGTTACCTGACATCTGTCATCACATCACAACTAAACACAGTCAAGCAATTATAAGAGGCACAAAGTATGTCTATAGACAAGATTAAAGATTACTAAAATGACTATAGCTGCTTGAAATTGCATTAACTATGATCCTCGAACATTGCTCAAATAATACGCTCCGACATATTATTCATTTATATAAATATTTGATAAAAGTTTCGCCAAAATCCGACGGTGCGCGCGACAGGAGTGCGGCGGTGGTTCGGCTTGGGGAGTTATAATGTACTGAAATGTACGGGAGACGCCACACAGCGCAGCCCCGCTCGGCGCGACGGTGGCGCGGCTTGGGGAGTTGTAATGTACTTAAAAATACGGGAGACGCCACACAGCGCAGCCTCGCTCGGCGCGACGGTGGCGCGGCTTGGGGAGTTGTAATGTAATGAAATATACGGGAGACGCCATACAGCGCAGCCCTGCTCGGCCACGACCATACGAAGACGAGCGCTTTTGTCACGCTCCTATCGCGCTCCGTCGGCTATTTGACCAAACCTTTAGCGCTTAAATTCCAGTAGTAGGTGCTCCGAGTATGGTGTCACAGAACCACTTTGTATCGTCTGTGTTTGTAAAATGTGCACTCATAACCGTTGTTTCAATAGTTGAATTGTTTTATTTAACTGTAGATGTACACAGTTTTGTGAATAAATATCTACAATTATGAATTCGGACTCGCAGATGAAGACCAGGCTAAAATATGTTTTTTTATTAAATGAATAAACACCGTCACGCCTATATCCCCTAAGCCCAGGTGGCAGAGATGTACTATGTGCACCCACTTTTCACCGATATATAGGTCCCATGTAATAGGGGGCGAGCCTTTTGCCATACACCGGGCACAATCCAGACTTCCGTCTGATACTAGGAATTTTTCGATAGAAAACTACATTTGTTCAACCTAGAATTTGAACCCAGGACCATCGAAGCACGAAAAGAGAGAAGTTTATTATAAAATCCAAATCATATCTATATCCTCCGAGAGGGAGTTCTGTATTCACCTATGTATCGCCAACGATGGAATGGATCGGTGAATTTCATTGAGAGATCCCAGATCCTTCTACCGAGTCGGAAGAACATCTTCCTCATAGAGGACTGAAAATCTTCTGAAGATTTATCCCTTGCGAAAGGAAAAAAAGGCGCTCGTGGCGCTGTACGACCGCGGTGCTCTTACCGATCACCAAGGTTAAGCAGCGTTCGACTCGGTTGGAATGAGATGGGTGACAGTTTGTGGCATTTTCATATTTAGGCATCTCCACGCTTCGGAAGGTACGTTAGGCCGTTGGTCCCGGTTACGACTTAATATGGTAGTTGTTTACCCGAGTTGGAAGCCCTATAGGCGGCTTGATAAGTTTCAACAGTAAGGCCACAAACCTGCCTCCATCGATCCGCACTGGGTCCTCGTGTTGGAGTATGACCTAATCTCTCTCACCTCGATTAGTGAGAGAACGCCTTTGCCCAGCGGTGGGATAGTAAAGGCTTATATTATCATTATTATATAAGAGAACAAATATTCCAATTTAATAGGATGCGAGCCTATTGCCATTGTACTGGACTGAATACTGTACTCCGGACTGATAATAATAATAATATTAGCCCTGTTAAGAGACCCTCCCACCGTTGGGCACGGGTCTCCTCTCAAACTGAGAGGGTTTTAGGCCTTAGTCCACCACGCTGGCCCAGTGCGGGTTGGCGAACTTCACACATCTTCGAGAAACTCTTAGGCGTGCAGGTTTGCTCACGATGTTTCCCTTCACAGTTAAAGCAAGTGAAAGTTAATTTTTAATACGCACATGCTTTCGAAAAGACAAAGGTGCGTGCCTGGGTTTGAACCCGAGACCTCTGAGTTTGCAGTCCAGTGCTATCATTGTACTCCGGGCTAACAAAATTTTTCGATAGAAAAATTACATACTGTTCAACCTAAATTTGAACTCAGATGTCGTGATCTAGTCGCACTTTGCAACGAGGCAGTTCTATATATAAATAGTATTCATCACCAATATCATTATAAAAAGGATTTGATAATGATCGACTCCTTTCTATAGAATTTCTCTGTCTTTGGACTTAGGCCTCCTCTGAAACCTTCCAAGTCACTCAATCCTGGGCCACTTGCATCCAATTTGGAACCGCGTGTTGTTGCATGTTTAACCCATCTTTTACGGGTCGACCTCTATCGATTACTAAAGTTTGGTTACAATATATGTCTTTAAAAATTAAATATCCTTTGAAAAAAATTAACCGTGACCATTTTTAAAGAGAGTCGAGCTGAACGCAGAAGTTGAATTTCGAAAACATAACGACCCGTTTACTTTCACTTCCTCAAAATCCTAATTCGGTGAACTGTCACGATTTAAATAAAATTAACAAGTTGATTTTGGTACAGTTACATAACCTGAAAAGCAAGTTTTACTTTCTCGTGACGTGACTAGTGAAGAAGTGACCTAAATTTAATTTTAGTTTGATAACACCACTACGCCTAAGTAAACTTGATAGAGGTATATCGTGTACAACTTGGAGGAACTTAGGCCGACGGTTAAAAAAAGGATTTGTTGTTTCTCCCTTCACATGGAACCAAACATCGTCGACGAAAAGTGGGTCTGCACAGTACATTTCTGCCACCCCCGTTTGGGGTATATAAGCGTTATGGTGTTTAAATATTTTTTTTAACCGTAATGCTAAACAACAATATGAAAACGTGCGAAACCGTGTACCATATCAATTAGATCATTGACCAAATTCAATACCTGTTTTTTATATTTTCTTGACCGCAAATGGCCTTTACAGCTTCACTAAGCGAGTCAAGGCCAGGTCAAGTGCATTGAAGATGCTTTAAAAATTCACTGACCTATTCTCAATACAATATGTAGAGGTGAAATATTAATGAGATAATGTACAATTGTTGACTGGCTAGTTGGTATTGTGGTGAATAATGCGCTTGGCAATCACGATCCTCGCTTCAAATCCTAGGTCGAATGAATGTAGTTGTTTATTTATTTAATTAGATTCACCGACAGTTATGTAAAATAATTCATTTGAAAGTGATACAAATTTTGAGTTCATAATCAATTGCATAACTAATTACAGGTGAATACAGCGTACATAACAAGTATTTATTTTATATATAATTGACAAATATATTATTACCTAGACATTGTACTTAATAACTTTAGTATTTTTATATAAAATTAATTGTGAAAATAAGTCATAATAAAATTAATTTACAACTTCCACAGTGGAATACAAAGAAATAATATTAATCTGACTATAATAAAATCGTAAATACTTTTTTTTAAATTATTTAATGGCGTGAGTTTTGGTAAATGTTTAGTATTTGTGCAACTGAAAATATGCCAGTGTCAGTCCGAAGTCTGAAATTGTGCCTGGTATATGGTAATAGACTCGCCCCCTATTACGTGGGCCTATCAGCCTGCACTGATCCACTGCCGTTGAAAGGTCTTCTCTGACAAATAGTAGTGAGAGAGATAAGGTAATACTCCAACACGCGGACCCAGTGCGGATTGGTGAAGGCAGGCTTAAGGCCAACTGCTGTAGGAACTTATCAAGCTGCCTCAACGGATTCCAACAGGGCTTAACGACCACCACATTCAGTGGTTACCGGGACCTTGATTCTGGTTACCGTAGCGTGCCTTTCACAGCACGGAGACGCTCCAATATGATAATCCTACAAACAGTCACCTATTTCAGGTCGACCGTGTCAAACGCTGTTTAATCTTAACATAAAGGGTATAATTTATAAAGATATAACAAATTAAAGCGTGCGCAGCCACAGATAATGACTAGGGTTTACATAATAAATCACGATAGCTCGTGATTTTACATTCGCTTGGACTTAGATATACAATCTGTTGTTTCGTATGGTAGCATATATATATATATATATATATTCTTTTCTTGCAGATTTCAAGACAGTTAAAGTGCTTTCCGGTACACCCCAAGGCTCGAAACTTGGTTTTACCTAATGAGACCATTGTGGAGTCTGGCTTACAGTAATTACAAGGGTGGGAATGTGTGGCATCCTTAGTCCCAAAAAAAGAGTGTCTGTACTCCTATACAATGTGTAATATAGGTGTAATATTAATTACGCAAGATCTCAGACACCCCAATTGCATCATTTCCTTACAAATTCAATACTAACAGCAAACATCCAATTTCAAACATTCATATACCATTTTTTTAAACTATTTAATGTCCAAATTGACTACGAATCTTGTATTTATATAATCGTGTAAATATCTTTTAGAAATGCAATTGAAAAAGGCGTACTTCTTCTAATTGTGGTTTAATTATGTCTAATACAGCACCTTGTATAAGGAACAACAATTTACGCTAAGTTAAAAAAAATGTTACATATTTTAGAAATAGTTGTATTCGACTCTAAATCGACGGAAATGTATGAAGAGGTGTATGAACGTAGATGAAGCGAAAGAGGTGTGTCAGAATCGTAGTATGTGGCAAACTGTAGTCTCTGCCTACCCCAGTGGGATAAAGGCGTGAGTGTATGTATGTATGTTGCATTCGATTCAGTTGCTGATTTAGAACTCACTATTTAATTATGTTACACCTTGTACACAGAAATTCAATTTAAAGAAACAAGAAGCAAAAAGTTACACTGAACAGAACGCAAAAGAAATCATAAAAATTGACGCATATTTGACGGTTATATCAATACAGACGAATGTCGGAATTCTTTCTTCTTAGAAGTTGGTTTAAAAGAAACTGCCCTCCAAGTAAAACAGTTCCTACGATATATTGTTGTGATTAAATGTGAACTGATGACCTGGTGAAGGTCGCGTGTAAAAGCTGGATGCGCATCAAAATCGGTCATCGTGTTGATCTTTGGGGATATCTTTATCCTGCAGTGGGCATCTTATCTCGTGGTTGATTTTGATGATGTTACAGAAAATAATTTAAATTTAAAAAGATTTTTTCAACAACCTTTTATAGCAAAATCACGACGAAGATATCTTGCTTAGTTGAGGAGTTGCTATGGAGACCCTGGGCATCATCCAGGCCTTAAGTACTCGTCAAGACAAATCAAACGAGCCCAAATACGGCAGGGTTATATTGAGTAGTATCTATTGGCCTACCTTTCGGCTACATCATCAGACCCTGAAAACTATCTGGTTGTATAGAACTTATCAATACCAATCTAAGGAGCATAAACACGAGGGGGTTACGTTGAATATTTTACATTTTACTATGGCCACCTTCCGACTCTGTGTTCAGACCGGCTTCATGGTACCATATTATTGCATTGCCACCAAACTTACATATGCCAAAATTCAGCCCAATCGGATACCCATAAGTAGTTGAAGAATGGATCACAAGATTTGAACCGGAAAGTGAGACAGACATACGAACATTTGCAATAAAATCTTGTAAAACCAAAAGTAAATTTTAACCAAATTTTGTCTGCACTATAAGTAGTGCAGACAAAATTTGTGCACGTGGGGTTTCAGAGATCCAAATTTAACAGCAATTGTGGTGCCACTTCACAGACTATGTCACACATGCTGGTCTGCCCCTTATGTTCCACCACCTGTACAACCACTTACTTAGCGGGACAGATATAAACCATGGACACGAAAAGAAGAAGACTGCTTATAGTGCCACAAGGATCTTTTGGCTCGTGGGTGACATTGACCAGGGGGCGTTGTTGTGAAGTTGGGGTTATCATGAAGTTAAATTTTCCCACTTCCAGAGAAATATTTCAATAGGTAGGTCCGTGTGGTTTGTAATTAAAATAAGAACTAGAATAAATTTCATAGCAAATGGCAACTTGTGACTGTCATGAAATGACATTTTACTTGATGACAGCGTTAGTTCTGATTTTGGCCGTGGGCCAAAAGATCCTTGTGGGACTGTAGATGACATTAAGATAATGTCAAATCGTTTGTGATTAATCCTTAGGATTGTTTTGTTTAAAGCTTTTTTACTTATAGGTATGTATGCTCTTCCTGATAGCGATAGTTCCAATTTTGGCCACGGGCAAATAAAAATCCTGGTATTGTGGCAAATGGCTTTAAGCGATCACGAGGTCCCGGTTCAAATTCTAGGTCGGACAATATGTCCTGCAGGCAGACTGACAGTATCACGTTCCATTCATCTGCGAACAGATCGCTATGTGGCATAGCGTCCAGGAGGGCATTGAGCGCAGCGAGTGTACGTGGTACAGGTGACTTAGATCGAGCCACTGTGCGGCTTGACGGAACAGCAAAGAGCCTGTGATGTCTGCCCCGTCGGTAATCGTTGGTAAGTATCTGCCCCGTCGGTAAGCCTGCATAACTTGCCGCTTAGACCAGAAGCATCTATAGTTCCTCTGAGAATTTTACACATCGTTACAAGTTGGTCTCTCTCTCTTCTGACCCCCAAAGAGTTGTAACCAAGGGACCCGAGCAAAAACTTTGTTGGGTACATATATGGGTAGTACCCATAATTGCGTTTATATAAATACCTCAAGAAAGTTTTCTGGACTTTTTCTATTATGAGCGTATACGTACTCTGATATGGATGCCAAACACACGCACTTGATTCAAGTTTACTGCGGACTAAAGCACTAAATATCAATTTGATTACACCGACGCTTTGGAAATCATTAGAGTTCATCATCAAACCCAGGCGCTGAAAAGATTCTCTGGCCACTATGATGATATGGTCATGGAATGTAAGCTGACGATCAAATGTTACACCTAAGTCTTTAATGGTGCTCGATTGCCTCGATATTTTAGTGTCATCCAATGTATAGCAAAACTCAATAGGGTGTCGCATTCGTCCGAAAGTCATAACGGAACACTTTATGGGATTAAATTCCATTTTATTGTCTACACTCCACTAAGAAACCGCATCAATATCACGCTGCAGCATTAAACAGTCCTCCACACTTCTGATCTCCAAAAACAACTTTAGGTCATCTGCATAGAGAATACACTTTGCGAACTTAACGACTGAGGGCAGGTCATTGATCATCAAAATAAATAGAAGGAGACCGAGTATTGATCCTTGACTTACTCCGGAACGCGTATGATAGGGCTGAGATTCGTATATGCCGTGCCGGACATACTGCTGGCGATCGCGAAGGTAATCTGCCATAAAAATAAGGAGGGCAGGTGTAAAACCTAGAGCGGATAGCTTCCCGAGCAGTATGTCATTGTTCACCCTATCAATCGCCTTCCGAAAATCAAAGTATAAGACATCCACTTGGCTCCCATGGTCTAGTCGGGAGGAGATAAAATCGACAACAGTTAGCAGGTTCGTATTGACTGACCTCTTCTTTATAAAACCGTGTTGCTCATTACATAAGAAAGGCTCAACTTGTCTGTAAATCGCGGTACGAAGAATTTGTTCGAATATTTTACCTAAAGTGGGAAGCATCGCAATAGGTCTATATGTTTCAACACACGTCTTATTTGAGTTTTTAGGTATAGGGATAACTCTCGATGTTTTCCATTGTGAAGGGTACTGTCGAGTCCGCAACGCAACACTAAAGAGGTGACAAAGCGGATCAACAAGATTTTTTTTACATAATTTGAGGATCCATGGTGGGATAGAGTCAGGGCCCACCGAGCTACTCGATTTAAGATTTTCTATACCCATATCTACGTCTCTTGGAGTTATTTTGTTTATTGTAACATATCCGCCTGATGAGCAATTACTCCAAGTTTTTAAATTTGTTACGTCTAACTTGGGTATTTAGGTTTAAAGAACTTTATTTCTCATAAGAACATACAGAGTTCACTTAAATGAGATTATAATGTGAAAACTTAAGACTATAATTATCACTTTGACGTCGTTATCGAGTCTCAGACACTACACAAATTTCGTATTTATCCAGTCATATCCAAGTCCTTGTATGTCATTATTTCCTGTTTTATTAATATTTCTCTTATATATATTTCTTAAGTTTAGTTTTAAATACATTAATCCTGCTGCACTCCTTTAATTCATTTGGTAAATTATTGTATAGTTGCGCTCCCTCAAACCGTATGGTTCTTTTCCCGTAAGTTATTGTACGTGGTTGAGTGAGTTGTATTTTGTTCCTATTCCTTAAGTAGTGCTTTTGTTTTCTTGTGGTAAATGTTATGTTCGAATGTATGTTGCCTGTGATAATTTTTTTAACTAAAATGCATGTTTTAAATTTATACAGCTGGGTTAGATTAAATAATTTTGTTTTAATATATAGCTCTTTTGTGGGTGTAAAATAGTTATAATGGAAAAGTATTTTAATAATTTTGTTTTGTAATGTTTGTAGCCGGATAAGGTTTGTCTTAGACGCTGCTCCCCATATTTCGATCAAATATTCTAGGTGTGTGTTTATTAATGAATTATATATCAGGGTGCGCACTTGCCGTGGTATACAATTTGCCACCTTCCTCAGTGCACCCAGAACTGAGCTCAGTTTGGATCTGATGTGCTCAATGTGCGTCTTCCACGTAAGCTGGTCGTCTAGATATAGTCCTAAATATTTTTGATGATTTGATCTCTCTATTATCTTATGGTTAATCGTTAGTGGTGTGTAACTGGGGATCTTCTTATTCTTAGAAGTAAAAATCATGTAGTAAGTTTTCGAAATGTTAACTGTCAAGAAAAACACCAGATAAAAAGTTTGCAAAGGCTTCAGCAGCTCCCAGACCACTCACGACGTTGCCCTTATATTCAACATTTGGTTCGAAACCCCCCTTGGACCGCAAACACGATATGTGGTGCCAGATCTGACGAGGATTTGACCAAATATTCAGTTCAATTTTGGCTACATATGAGTCATAAGCGAGTGCAATGCTCGTTTTAAATTCAGTTCTCAAATTAGAGAAAGTTAAGTATGCATCCCGTAATATTTTAAAAGATTTTTTTCCAGTATTAGTGCGGAGTCTGGCATTGTGTCCAGTATAATGTCAAAAGGCTCGCCCTCTATTACATAGGACCTTACATCGAAAAGTGGGTATTATCAGTATTCCTCTGCCACGCTTGGGAATATAGACCTGACGGTCTTTACTTTTTATTAATTTCTTCCTATAGAGCAACAAAATTAAAATATAATTTTATTTAAAAAAGACTTCTAAGAAGAAGCTTTTAGGCAGCCAGGTAATGGTGCATTTTCAAACGACCAATCAATATTAAGGGTTTCGCCACATAGCCGACGTGGCGCGACAGGAGTGTGACGGTGGCGCGATCTGGGGAGTTGTAATGTACTGTACTGTATATACGGAGACACCACACAGCGCAGTTACGTTCGGTGCGACAACAAACGTCATGACCCGCCGCCGTCGCGCCTATAAATGGAACACGGCGAAAACGAGACGAAAATACGCGTGCGAGCGGAACGCTAGTGTTAGGCGGCCGGCTTGGCCGGCGTGATGTCGCGCCTGCAGTGTGACGTGCGCGCCGACGTACCGCCGGCCGAGCGTCAGCCGAACGCCTCAGTCGCGCTCCGACGGCTATTTGCCTAACCTTAAATGTGTATACAAAATTTCGTGTCTATGCTGTTAACTGTTGAGGAATTACTTTGTCTGGAGCCAAACTTGGGTGTAGAATCAAGTCATTATTTATTTATTTAAGGACTAGCAACTGAGTTTACAATATTAAATTACAATTATTCATTATATATATAAACCTTATTGTAATTGCAACTCTGATAATAGGTATTCACAGCATGTACCAAAATATATTTTATAATTAGAAAGTTTAAATAAAAGAAAAATAATAGTGCTTTAGGTTCAACAACAACTCTTTAATATTTCTTTTTTGAATTTTGATTGTGAGTTATTAAATATATCATTATTCTCACTTTTAGATGTAAGTCTATTGTAGAGACAAGACGGTCGAGGAACAGGTGAATATTTACCAACATTAGTTCTACATGATCGGATGTGGAACAAGGGACGGGGTTTTCGGGGCAGGCAGGCAGCGCGGCTGCCCCTAAAACCCCGTCCCCGTCGTTAATAAAAAACTTACTGAGACGAGGAGGGGAGTCAGAGACGCCATTAATAATTTTATAAAGAAAAGGCATGTTTAACAAATCACGTCTACCACTTAATGTTTGCATTTTGAAATGCTTGATCTCCTTTTTGATTTTCTATATCATCACGCCGTATCCCTTGCGGTAGGCAGAGAGTACAGAGTTCCAACACGTTTTATCCCTTGATACCTCTCTGGTTTCCTCCACTCTAATAGTTCGTGTCATACACGCTTGCCAGTTACGGAGACTCTTGACTTATCCTTCAGATCAGGTTCAGTCTATTTGGTCATGGTAAGATAATCTAGGTCTTTCCCGGTAACTACATCCTTTCATTTTCGAATTGTTTTGTCATTCTTTCCTCTGACATTCTTTCCATATGCCCGAACAAACGGAGCATACCCTTTCTCATCTTTACACCGACACTATCTTTCATACCAGAAGATACAAGTACAAGTCATTATTATTGGAGTTTAACCATAATGTTACATTTCAACTCCGAACGATAAGAGGAAGCGGTTTTAATTCAGCTTACAAGATTAGACCTAAACTAACAAACATTGCAAACTAAACAAAAGCTAGTAAAAAGCAACTTCCCCATCAAGCGAAGTGGCAACAAATAGTAGTGACAGCCGCAAACTAGGCCGTTTCGTGTTCTCGCCGCAACATTTGAGCCGCAATAACAATATTGGAAGGCCGTTGCGCGGATGCCGCCTGCTTTATGGCCCTCAAAACGTACCTGATAGGGATAGGGTAAGGTTTCAAATGTAGATGAAAAAGAAATGTAAAAATACTATTTTAACCGATTATTTTAAAAGTGACCGTGGAGTTTCTTGCCATAGGAATGACATTTCGAAGTGGTGGTAAAGTCTTTGTTAAATTTTTGACGATTCATGAATACCATAAGAGTTTACATGAATAAGAAAGATTCTGATTTAGATTGCATCGCGGCCGGTTCCTTTTGTTGGTTGTGGGGTAGGCATAAAGTACAGGGTTCCAACAGATTCTTTCCTTAGATACATCTTTCGCTTTCTCCATTTACATAATAATAGGCTAGGCGTTATCGAAGAAGTAGCCATTTATTAATTCTGTCAATGCATACGAAAACATTTAATCTTATTACATATATATATATATATATATATATATATATATATATATATATATATATATATATATATATATATATATATATATATATATATATATATATATATATATATATATATATATATATATATATATATATATTTGATGTTTTCCCTGCAAGGAATCTGGTGTAATGATATAAATAGAGATAGGTAGATATAGTTTATTTTCGTGTTTCATCTTACTGTTTATTTTTTTTATAAGGGAATAAATGAATGTAAGTTCCACCCAGTTTTAGGGTAATCGTAAAGGTCAAATAAAATTATTTTCCACATCACGCCTACATTCTTAAGTGGGGGTGGTACAGGAGTAATGTGTATAATAATGATTTGTTCCTTATTTTCTTTTACAAAGTTTTGTTTTACAATAGTTCGTGGCTGAAGCCACTTTTTAAGCAAGTGATGTCTGTATTATCATTGACAAGGTTAGGTACCAATGTAATAGGAAACGATTCTATTCTCCAGACACCGGAAAGACGGAATTTTTTCTATAGAAAAATCATACTGTTGGACGATTTGAATCCAAATCAAATAAAATGTTTTATTAGTAAATCACAGGTAACCAAAATAATTGTGTGTAGTTTTTTATTATATGTAAGTATGTACAAGCTATGATTAGCCCCATGGGCATACGAATATACATATATTTAATTTACATGATATTCTCAACAAATTATCATTATTTATGCTGTATGTCACTAATATCTATTTAATGTCAACAAATTTCATATACGTCCAACGAAGTAACAATGTACCAGTTACTATACATCAAACAATGTTTTCCTTAAGAAAGTCAATAAATTCGACGTTAAAAACGAACTAAAATATCACTTAAGATCTAAAAAGTCATTGATGAGTAAACTGCATGGTCAACGAGGAACTGGAACAACGTACTCCTGTAAATATTGTATTCAGAACAATTTCTTATATTATGTGGAATTTTGTCATATATTTTACACGGCATACCAACAACACTTTCGCGCAACAATGCAGCCTTATGTTGACTACTTATGTTATTGCATAACTGCTTACAGTTGCGAAATTTATAAACTAATTCAAATATACTTAGATGTGCCTTTATAAGTAGAACCTTTTCAAATATATATAGAGAGGGTAATGTAAGCAGCTTCAGATTAACGAAGTAACTCCTACAGTGGTCAGTCCTCTTTAGATTGCACATAGCACAAATGCATCTTTTTTGAAATTTCAAGACGCGAACAGTTTGTTGTAATACCCCAAAAGATATATTATAGCATATAATAATAATAATAATATCAGCCTTTACTGCCTACTGCTGGGCAAAGGCCTTCTCTCACAAAGCGAGGTGAGAAAGATTAGGTCATATTCCACCACGCGGACCCAGTGCGGATTGGTGGAGGCAGGTTTGTGGCCACCTGCTGTTGGAACTTATCAAGCCGCCTTTAAGGCTTCCAACTCGGCTTAAGAACTACCACATTAAGTGGTAACCGGGACCAACGGCTTAACGTGCCTTCCGAAGCACAGAAACGCTCGAATATGAAAATGCCACAAACGGTCACCTATCTCAGGCCGACCGAGTCGAACGCTGCTTAACCTTGGTGATCGGTAAGAACACCGCGATCACACAGCGCTACGAGCGCCTCAATATAGCATGTTCTAGTTTAAACTTAGTTTACAACATAAGCATGTTGAACAATGAGGAGCAGATTGACCTTTTTTGCTAACATGTAAAGGCTGTATGACGATAAAGAAACTTTTTTACATACAAATTCAATGTGGGGTTGCCATGTCAGGTTATTCTTTATATGCAAGCCAAGGCATTTAATTACTTTTGTTGTTTGTACTTCTTTGCATTGTATTCTATTTTTAACAGAAGAAGAAAAGAAGGAAGGTTCTCAATTCGACTGTATGTTTTTGTTTGTATGTATGTTACGCGGTCATTCCGCCAATTATGAATCAATTTTGATGATTCTTTTTGCATTGGGTTCAGTATAGCTCCATTTAAATTTCATTGGTATTGGACCTTGGACTTGGAAGATACCACAGGGAACTCCTTAACGACAAACAATACGAATGCGTAGATTGAGATATTATGGGTATTACGTCAGTCCTATAAGTACCCTGCCGTACAACTAATCAGAATATTAACCAACTTAAAAAAAGGAGGTCAACAATTCGTCTGTGGTTTTTCATAATGTTTTTATAAATGAACTGATTTTGATGATTCTTTTTGCGCTGCGTTGAGTATAGTTTCGAGGTAGTCCCATTTTAATTAAATCGGTATTGAACTTTGGACTTTGAATATACATCAGGGGACTCCTTAACGGCCAACAGCACGAATGTATAGATTCCTTTATTATGGTTATTATATCTATCCTGTAGGTACCTTGCTGTACAGCTTAGCAAAATAATATAATATAGGTATATAAATATTAGTAAATAATTCACTTGTCACTTAAAATGGTAAAATGAAAATCCAAATTACTATAATTATTCTCAAGAGCCTATAGCCAAGAGCCATATTATCCAGCTCCGCACGATCCGAAAGACAATACATACAATAAAAATCCTTAAAGAAAAAACAAACCGACTTCAAAAAGCATTAAATAAGTATTTGAAGTCGGTACCGGTTAGTGCAGTCGCTTACATGGCACCGACTTCAAATATATATTTTTTGCCTTTTGAAGTAATCACAGGGGAAAAATATTTTTTATCAATCATATCTAAATAATTTTTTCTTGCGTTTACCAACACTAGCTCGTACCGAACAAACTGTTATGACTTTTGCTATAGAATTTTTATGTTCAAGGAATTGCCACAGTGATTTTTTCCGTAGGGAAAATTTTGTGGCTTAAAAAAATCTTAATACCACTTGAGGGGGAGTGGAGGATACATATTAAAAGTAATTTTATACTCTTAGATAAGATATTTGACGATAAGTGGGTTAAGTCTCGTTTTTATTAAGGGATAAATGTCCCAAGACAGAATTTATTCCAGTCCGAATCCCAAACAGATCCCCTGATTTTTATTATTTATTTTTAAATCCTGCCGTATGCACTAAATATACACGGTGGAATTTTAGTCGTCCTGGAGCAAAAGCCCAGGTGATGTATTCAATGTCTACCTACTGGCACTGTAAAGAAATGAAAAAAAGAATACTTTCATGTGTAATATAACAATACTCATTAAAAAACACCGATTTCGCGCGGAAAATACAATTAAGGGCAGCGTAGCTCGTTAGCTGGCCTGTAGATGTCTTTGGTGTTCCAAATTTTCATCCTAGCTTTGATATTCGGATAGGTCAGTAGGTAAATATTATTTATCGAAGTGTTCTTTTTATTTATTACCAATGAACAGTAGGCATTAGATACGAGTACATCACCTGAGCTTTCGCTTCAAGACGACTAAAATTACACCGTGTATTTTGCATTTCTAATCGAATACCCCAACATTTTTGGAAGGTGGATCAGATCAAAATAGAAAATAATCTATATATCTATATCATCACGCTAGATCCCTTGCAGGGTGACAGAGGGTACAGAGTTCCAACAGGTTCTTTCCTTATATACCTTATAGAAAATAATGTAAAACAAAACTGATCCCCTAGGAGATTAAGACTGGGGATCCGACTGGAATATCTCCATGACGAATAATCGGACTCGGACTCGGACTCGGACTCGGACTCGGACTCGGACTCGGACTCGGACTCGGACTCGGACTCGGACTCGGACTCAGACTCTAGGATCCTAGATCTGGATCTTCTAAATCTTCTTCTAATCTGAATCTGAAAGTTGTCCATCGTCGTTGACTTCACGGAACGTCTTAAACCTCGTATTCCCCTAATGAACACTAGACTTTAAGATGAATGTGGATTGTCATCAGCATCAGTCGAAAGACGTTCACAGTAGGACAAAGGTCTCTCCCATACATCGCCACGACGACCGGCTTTACCCTGTATGCATTCAGATTCTTCGCAATACATATCTTTTGACTGCAAAAACTACAGCTCTAACCTTTCAGCTCAGTTTAACCTTTTAGAAGGAATTCAAATGTTTCGACAACAAGCTTTTATAGCAAAAAAAAGGAGATATCTTACTTAGTTGAGAATTTCCTATGGCCTTCATCTGACCGTCATCAGTATTATAATTTATCTAAGTGCGCAGTGAAACATCAGCAAATCAGTTATAACTTTATTATATAGAGCGCAACCAAAACCGGCCCTACGCCATCTTAACAGGAAGAGAAGTGAACATCGAAGACATAGACACTACATACATTTACGTACCATAGATACAATAATCTAACACCCCCTCGCAATTTGTAGTTATTTTTATATAAACCAAAAATCTAAAATAAACTGGAAATTGATAAAAAAAACATTACACACAATTCGCACCTACTTACAAAACGAAACTACAACCTTTTTTTAAATAACGCACTTTGCTATGACATATGATAGATGTTGAAACTTTTCTCAACCTAAAATTACAATAACATCACATTTGCAAACAATATTACTGTAACAATTGATTACAAAAATAATTAAACTTTACAGTGTTTAACGGCTTAGTCATTACATCTGCTATATTCTCATCGGTTTTTATATAATGCAATGCAATCAATTTTTTGTTTACTATATCTTTCACGAAGTTATATTTAATGTCTATGTGTTTACTTCTTCTTGTATTTTCACTATTGTTTATCATTTTAATAGCACTTTGATTGTCTATAAATACGCTCACATTATCAATAGCTTTAAATTCACTGGCCAATCCCTTTACAAATAAAACTTCACTGATACACATTGCTGCAGATATGTACTCAGCTTCAGATGAAGACAGTGCAACAGATTGCTGCTTCTTCGACGCCCAACACACAAGGTTATTGTTGTGGTAAACAATCATTCCACTTACACTCTTTCTGTCATATTGATCTCCACCCCAGTCTGCATCAGTATATGCTGTAATTTTATTACAGTCTGACTTTGAATAGGTAAGTATTTTATCAACAGTTCCTTTTAAATATCTCAAAATCCTCTTGGCTGCTTCCCACGTAGTGTTTGTTGGTTTATCCATGTATCGACTCAAATATGATGTTGCAAAGGTAATATCTGGTCTACTTATCGTCAGGTAAGTTAAACAACCAATTAGTTCTTTGTATGGCACATTACTAATTATTTCTTCTTTTTCAGATGCAGTAAAGTTATTCTCCATGGGTGTCTTCATCGGTTTGCAGTCTTTCATTCCAAACTTCATCAAAATTTTTAAAATAAATTGTTTTTGAGAAATGGTCATTGTGTTTTCATTTTGTGTTATTTCCAAACCTAAATACTTCTCAAACTTTTCTAAATGTTTAACTCTAAATTCTTTATATAATGGTTCTTTAACCTCTTGTATATCTTTCATTTTTCCAAACAATAAAATATCATCAACATATAATAACAACCACATGTTATTCTTTTTATATAGACAACTATCATATTCTGGCAAAACTCATCAAATGTTCTGTACCAGCATTTGGGAGATTCTTTCAACCCATACAATGCTCTTTGTAATTTTAATACAGTTCCTTTCCTTTGTTCCTTTAATATTAATCCTTTAGGTACTTTAATATACACATCTGTCTCTAAATAACCATTTAAAAAGGCAGTAGGCACATCGAATTGCATAACTTCTAGACTGTTACATATAGCTTGTGATAAACACATCTTTAAGGTTGTCATTTTGGCTACAGGCGAGTAAAGAAACATACCTTCTGCAATACTATCTTGTTGGAAACCTCTTGCAACAAGTCGAGCTTTCTTTATTCCATTATCTTTTGTCCTAAAGACCCATTTAGTATCTATAGCTTTGGCACCTTTTGGTAATGTTGTAATGGTCCAGGTATTCATTTTCACAAGAGAATCTAATTCATTCTCAACTGCATTCCTCCATTCTTCTTTCTTTATTGCTTCTTCATATATTTGTGGATCTTCATCAGCTGAAATCAAACAATATACTGAGTACGACTCATAATCATTGCCATAAAGTTGTGGTTTCCTTACTGTTCTTCCACTTCTTGTTACATATTGATTCTTCTCTTCTTCTTCCTGACTTTTATTTACTTCAGCCCTACTCCCAGTTTCCTTTAACATACTTGTATCATCCTGTGCCTCTTCAAGGTAGGTATTTCTGTCTATTTCAGTATATATTTTATTTTCATCTTTTGGTATATATTTAGTGTCTCCTTCATTAAACCTCACATCTCTTGAGGTAACTATAGTATCGTTTTGTATATCCCATAGTTTATATCCATTTTGTACATAACCTATCATTCTTACTTCTTTTGATCTAGGTTCCATTTTGCTTTCTCTCGGTAACTTTAACATCCATGCTTTACAACCAAATACTCTTAGTTTATGTAGATCCATTGACTTTCCAAATAGTTTTGCAGGTATATTGAAGTTAATAGCAGCTGAAGGTGACCTGTTCAAAAGGTATGCTGCACATAGAATTGCTTCTCCCCACAAATATTCTGGTAATCCAGATTCATTAATCATTGTTCTTGCTTTGTCATTAAGAGTTCTGTTCATCCTTTCTGCTGTACCATTCTGTTGTGGACTATATGGTTGTGTATACTGTATATTTATTCCTTTATTTTGACAATAATCTTTAAACCATTTTACTGTGTATTCTCCTCCATTATCACAACGAATAGCCTTGACTCTTACTCCTTTCTGATTTTCTAAGCAATTTATATAGTCTAAAATTGTCTTAGCAGCTTCATTTTTATTTCTCAGCAAATACACACAGGTGAAATGTGAATAGTCATCTATTATGGTTTGCATATACCTATATCCTTCTTTAGTTGATGTTTTTGCTGGTCCTGCTAAATCACTATGTATTAAATCTCCTATTTTGTGTGACTTTCGTTTCATAACTGTCCTAAAAGGCAACCTTGTTGATTTTCCTTTTATGCAACTTTCACAAATGTTGTTACTTACTGGAAGTGACATTAGTTTTAAGCCTTTTCTATTGAGATGTCCTAATCTCTTGTGCCATAAATCATTATTTTCATTGGCATAATTACAATTTTCTACAACATTAATATTCATATTCAGTACATACAACTTTCCTTTTGGTTCTCCATACATTGTATTTCCAAATCCATATATTTTTAAAGTTCCTTGTTTAAATACTATTGTAAATCCTTTACTCATTATTTGTTGTACAGACAGTAGATTGTGACACAAGTCTGGTACAATTAGAGCTGTTATATCCACTTCATGCTTATTGTAATATGCTGTCAACACTCCCTTTTTAGTACATGTTAAATACTCCCCATTTGCAACTTTAATCTTTATTTGCGGTATTATTTGTATATTTTTCATAAAACCTGTATACTTTTCTTGTATTAAATTCTCTGTCGCTCCTGAATCTATTACAAACTGTATTTTGTTTTCCTCACTCAACAAAAACGATTCTTCTTCTATATATGCTGAAAAGTTCATTTTATTTTCTGAATTAGTCATGTTTGCTGATCTATAATTATTATATTTCGTGTAACTGCCTCTTCCTCTTTTATAATTAGGTTGATGCCGTCCCCTATTATTTTTATTTTCTGGGCATTGGAAACTTTTGTGTCCTTTCTTGTTACACTTGTAGCACACATAAAATACACTTTCTGGTCTATTTTCATATTCATCTTGTTTTTGTCTCATCTTTAGCTCAGCATCAAATAATTTACTTTTTACATATTCTGTAGTCAATTCTGCGTTCGTCGTTTCTAAGGCGGCTATTGTGGTCTCATAGGTATCTGGCATTGTCAATAACAAATGGCAAACCTTGTCAGGCTCACTTATTTTACTACCAGTTTCTTCTAATTGTCTTATAAGTATATCGAATTTATTAAAATGCTCACTCAATTCACCGCTGATGTATTTTAATGTTAATATTTTTTTACGTATGTACAGAGTGGATAGAGTACTTTTCCTTTCGAATATTTTTCTGAGGTTTCTAACCATATCTCTTGCAGTTGAAGACTCTCTTACATACTCCAGATGTTTGTCTGATAAACTGGTGACTATTATGCTCTTTGCCTTAGCATCCTTTTTGGAAAAATCGGGTATATTTTCGAATTTTATGTCGTCTCTAATGACATCTTTGCAATCCTTTTCTTCTAGGATACATGAAATTCTGAACAACCATGAGCTAAAATTGTCGCCGGTAAACTGCGGCAGAAAAATTTTCTCGGACGCCATTTTTTTATACTGCGTATTTCCTATTTATTTTAATTTAATACTTCCTATGTTATCCTTTGCCAATCTGGCTGAACACGGGCTTCTGGGCCCATAACCTATTATAATTTATCTAAGTGCGCAGTGAAACATCAGCAAATCAGTTATAACTTTATTATATAGAGCGCAACCAAAACCGGCCCTACGCCATCTTAACAGGAAGAGAAGTGAACATCGAAGACATAGACACTACATACATTTACGTACCATAGATACAATAATCTAACAATCAGACCAGTTTCTTGTTACCATGTTATTGCACTGCCATCGCACTTACGTATGCCAAACTTCAGCTTAATCGGACATCCACAAGTGCTTTAAACATGGATCACAAAATTTGAACCTAAAGGACACACAGGCAGACCAATAGACAAATATGCATACATACGAACAGAGCAAATTAAATAAAAGTTTCTAAAAATATTTTGATCGTGAATACTAACGTAAATAACTGAGTAAATGAGTATACACATTTTAATATATTTACCAACAAATTACGACTATCATTATATGCTAAAAATGTAATGCAATATTCTTTTTATTTACTTACACTTGCAATTTCTATCTCTATCTATATCATTACGACAGATCGGTAGGTAGAGAGTACAGAGTTCCAACAGGTTTATTCCTTATCTTATCTTATCTTGTCATTGGCTTATCGGACCGAGGAGACCTCAGGCGCACTTCGACCCGTTGGGATCTTTTGTGCTGTCCTTGCCCTAATGCTCTTACATACCTGTAGAATCGAATATTCCCTGTACCAGGCTGTAGATTCCAGCAGGGGGGAAGAGCCGAAATTCCTCTGGGTTTGGATAGGCCACTCCCAGTAGCTTCATTCGCCGCGCCGCCAGAGCGTCGCAGTGGCATAGGACGTGCTTCATGGTTTCAGTTTCTGTCCCACAGTTCCTGCATGCCACGTCGCTGCAGAGGTTCATCTTATGTAGATGTTCTTTTGTGCCATAGTGGCCAGTATAAGCTCCGATAATTGCCTTAATTGTAGTCTGCTATGTTTTAGCAGTCTCTCGCTGTCGCTGTCACACCATGTGGAAAGGAAATCTTTGGAGTGTCTCAGCCCTGTTTTAGTTTCCCATTCTCTCCCGTGTTGCTCATGGGCATATTTGAATAGCGCTCCTCTGTAGGCACCATCTAGTATGCCTATGAACTGTTCTGGACCAACAAATTTCTCCATTGCTCCCTTTTTGGCTAAGTCATCCGCACGCTCATTGCCATCAACCCCCGTATGCCCAGGGACCCAGACTAATCTAATCGTGTTGCGCGCTCCACATCTGTCAAGAAGGTATGCGCACTCCACGGCCAGTGCCGAGTTTAGCTCATAGAAGCTAACGGCTTTGAGGGCAGCCTGACTGTCACTACAAATGTAGATTCTCTTGCCTGTAATTCGTCTGTCCAATATCTCTTTTGCACAAACATTTATCGCATAGGTCTCTGCTTGGAATAATGATGCAAATCTACCCATGCTTTGGCTTAGATTGTATCCTTCTGTATATACACCGGCTCCTGTTCCAGACTTGGTTTTGGATCCATCCGTATACCATATCATTTGTTCTTTACCTTGCTTGTTTAGACCACTTTTCCATTGTTCCCTGGTAGGGATGTGGGTGCTAAATCTTTTGTTGAACATGTACGTGGTCAAGATCTTGTCACATCTCATGTTCCTAATGTCATCTAGTTCCTTGTGTGGCGCTAGCTTGGTGTGTTCAAGGCTTGGCGCTGTTATGCTCCATAGTCCAGTTTTCTCCAGTCTATAGAGCGCCTTCCTCGCCTCAGTCTCAATGACGATGTGTAATGGAGTGAGCTTAAGTAACCGCTCCATAGCTGCCGTCGGTGTTGTTTTGAATGCACCTGTGATGGCCAGGCAGACTGTCCTTTGTAGTTTTATTAGATCGTCCCTGCAGGTTTGTATTTTAGTTCTGGGCCACCACACGATGCATCCATACATTAATATCGGTTTTACCATAATTTTGTATACCCAGTACATTATTTTGGGCTGTAGGCCCCATGTCTTTCCATATGCTGACCTACACATATTCAGTACTCTCAATGCTTTAGCAATGGTATGGTCAACATGTGCATGCCACCGCAGTTGCTTATCCAGTATAACCCCTAGATATTTAACTTCAGTGGCCCATTTAATTTTATTACCGTACATATATAGATCTTGTAGACCTGTTAGTACCTTTTTCCGTGTGAATAGGATCACGTTAGTTTTCTTTGGGTTAACCGAGAGACTATTTGTTGTGCACCAGTTTGTGACTTTGTCTAGAGCTTCCTGCATCAGTGTCGATACTGTATTTGGAAACTTTCCATTGACTGCTATCACTATATCGTCCGCATATCCAACTCCGTAGAACGGACCTTTGTTGATTATCCTCAAAAGAGAATTCACTACCAGGCTCCACAAAGTCGGCGATAAGACACCTCCTTGCGGGCATCCTTTAGTCGTCTTGACGAAGAGACTTTCTCCTAATATTATAGATTGGATTATCCTGTTCTTTAGCATGTTTTTGATCCATCTGATTAGAGTTGGTTCTATCCCATGCCCTGTAGCAGCTGTTTCAATGTTGTGCGATCGAAAGCACCTTCAATATCCAGAGAAGCTGCAGCACAAATTTCCTTTTGCTGCAAGGCCATCTCTGCGCGAGTCACCACATAGTGTAATGCAGTCTCCGTAGACCTACCGGGTAGGTAAGCGCATTGCATCTTATGTAGAGGATGATCCTTTAATGGACTATCCTTTATGTGCCTATCCATCATTTTCTCAAGACATTTTAAAAAGAACGATGATAGGCTGATTGGTCTATAGGATTTGGTATCCTCATAATTCGGTTTTTCCGGTTTGGGGATGAACATCACTGTTACCTGCCGCCAGATCCTAGGGGTATGCCCAAAGGCCACACACGCCCTGAACAATCTACACAGGTAATGGTTGAGTAGTCGTTCCCCCTCTTGTAAAAGAATGGGATAAACACTATCCGGTCCAGGGGCCTTAAACGGTTGAAAGCTCTTCAAGGCCCATTTGAGTTTATTCTGTTCCACGACTTTCCCTGCCGTTTCCCAGTCAGCTCTGGTTGTTTTTAAGCTATGCTCATCCATATTGACATCATAAATGGTGTCCTCTTCCTGTATTTCTACTGAACCCGGGAAATGTACGTTGAACATCGTTCTCAATGTTTCTTTCCCATTGTTTGTGAGTTCTCCTTTCTCATTCCTTACTGTAGTAAGTGGATTTATTTTGGCCGTAGATATTGCCTTGGCTAGCCTCATACCCTCTGGGAGGCTGCATATGCTTTGGCAGTGTCTTTTCCAGGCCCTTCTTTTTGCTTTCCGCACTTCTGTGTTGAACCTCGTGAGTATCATAGAGTAAGCACCGAAGTTCTTAGTTGCTTTTGCCAGATTAAATGTCCGGCGGGTCTCTACTCTCAGCTTTGCTAGTTCTGGCGTCCACCACGGCACACGCTTCGCTAGGACTGTACTCTCCGGACAGTTGTTAGTCCAGGCGCTATTTACCGCCCTAACTACGTTATCTGCTTCAAACTCTATATCTAATATGGAGTTGAGCCTACCTCTGACCTTTCCAAGCTCTATCTTTAGGTCTCTTTTGTACGCGGCCCAATCAGTGTTCCTGGGGTTGCGCCTTTTTACATTTATGTAATTCGTTTCAGCTTCGTACCGGAAACATATGTAATTGTGATTTGAGGATGAGATCTCATTGGAGACATCATCATTTCAGCCTATACTTGTCCACTGCTGAACATAGGCCTCCCCAATCGCTTTCCAGCGTAACCGGTCCGATGCCAACTGCATCCAACGATTTCCTGCGATTTTCACAAGATCGTCGGTCCATCTGGCAGGCGGTCGTCCTACGCTGCGCTTGCCAATACGTGGTCTCCACTCTAGAATCTTTCTGCCCCAACGCCCGTCCGATCTTCGCGCTATGTGGCCAGCCCATTGCCACTTCAGCATGCTAATCCTGAGGGCTATGTCGGTGACCTTGGTTCTTCTACGAATCTCCTCATTCCTGATTCGATCACGTAGAGAAACGCCGAGCATAGCTCTTTCCATAGCTCGCTGAGCAACTTTGAGATTTTTAATGAGACTTATTGTAAGAGACCACGTCTCTGATCCATATGTCATCACTGGTAACACACATTGACTAAAAACTTTAGTCTTTAGGCACTGAGGTATTTTGGATGAGAAGATGTTGTGCAGTTTCCCGAACGCTGCCCAGCCGAGTTGGATTCGTCGATTGACCTCTCTCTCAAAGTTGGACCTACCTAACCGGACTGCCTGTCCCAGGTAAATGTATTCGTCGACAACTTCAAGAGTAGAGTTCCCAACGGTGAGTGCGGTGGGTACGACATGGACATTAAACATTATTTTTGTTTTGTCCATATTCATTTTAAGACCCACTTGTTGGGATACTCTGTTGAGGTCATCGAGCATTCGTCCTAGATCTTCCAGCGACTCCGCCATGACCACAATGTCGTCGGCAAATCGAAGGTGAGTGATGTATTCGCCATTGATGTTGATGCCAAGTCCTTGCCATTCCAAGAGCTTGAAGGCGTCCTCTAAGGTGGCCGTAAACAGTTTCGGAGAAATGACGTCTCCCTGTCTTACTCCTCTTTTTATGGGGATCACCTTCGTGCACTGTCCCTGTACTCGGACTGACATGGTGGCGTTATTATACAAGCACTTCAACACTTCGATGTACCTATAGTCAATGCGGCATCGCTGGAGAGATCTAAGAACCGCCCAAGTCTCGATCGAATCAAAGGCTTTCTCATAGTCCACAAACGCCAAGCATAGTGGCCGATTATACTCCTCAGTCTTCTGTATAACCTGCCGCAGCGTATGTATGTGGTCTATGGTACTAAAACCTTTCCGGAAACCGGCTTGTTCGGGAGGCTGGAAGTCATCAAGCCTTCGTTCGAGACGATTCGTAATGACTCTCGAAAACAACTTATAAACATGGCTCAGCAGTGTGATGGGCCTATAGTTCTTCAATAAGGTGTTATCACCTTTCTTGAAAAACAGCACCACCACACCCCTGTTCCATGCTTCTGGCGTTTTCCCTTCAAGCAAGACGGAATTAAATAGCCTCTGAAGGACTTTAAGTACCGGCGATCCGCCCGCCTTCAGAAGTTCTGCAGTAATTCCGTCTTCACCCGGCGCTTTGTTGTTTTTTAGTTGTTTGAGAGCCATCCTAATCTCGCACAGGCTGATGTCCGGGATATCTTCAGTGCAGTGTCGGGTTAGCTTGGCTCTTGGGTCTTTTACCAAGTCAACAACAGGTTTAGCTACTGAGGTATATAATTGTCCATAGAACCTCTCTATCTCCCTGAGCACCTCTGACCTATTTGACGTTACGTTTCCGTCCTCCGTCTTCAGTTTCGTCAACTGGCTCTGCCCAATAGACGCGTCTCTTGCGAACACTTTAGAGCCCTTGTTCTGCTCTATGGTCTCCTCAATACGCCTTGCATTGAAGGACCGTAAGTCGTGTCGCAAGGACTTTAATATCTGTCCATTTAGCTGCCTATAGGACTTAGCATCATCGGAGGTTTGGAGCGTCATGGAACGTCGCTCAGCCATGAGGTTTCGGGTGTAGTCAGATAGTTTTTGAGGCCTATTTTTACGGTGGGTCTTAAAATACTTGGACCCGACCGTATGAACAGTCTCTACCAGCCTGTTGTTGATTTCGTCCACTGATGCGCTGCTGTCTAGCAATTCGAAGCGGGTTTGACAATTCAAGTTGAAAGTTCTCGGGGTTTTGGATATATGCATGAGTAGGTCGGAGCGTAGACTTCATCAGACGCGATCTTTCCATTTTGACATTAATATTTAATGTGCCTCTGACCATTCGGTGATCACTGCCGGTTTTTACACTATGAATCACGGAGACATCATTAAATATTTGTCGCTTGGTGCTCATGATGAAGTCTATCTCATTTTTTGTGGAACCATCAGGGCTCATCCAGGTCCATTTCCTATGAGGCGGCTTCTGGAAGAAAGAGTTCATCATAAAGAGTCCCTCTTTCTCCAGAAATTCGGCCAGCCTCTGACCCCTGGGGATGCGCTGCCCATATCCAAATTGCCCCATTCTCAGCTCATCATCGCCCCGTTGGCCCAGCCGCGCATTGAAGTCACCCATAACTACTGTAAAGTGTGCTTTGGAAGTATGTATGGCTCTACTAATGTCCTCATACATAACTTCGACCTCATCATCTGAGTATGCCGAGGTCGGTGCGTAGACCTGTATGACCTTCAGCGAATATCTTTTGGATATTCTGAGTATCAGGTACGCTACTCTGCTCGACACACTAGTGATGGACACAACGTTGTTTATGAGTGACTTGTAGACGATAAATCCGACACCACCTTGGGACTGTTGTTCGCCCTCCCGGTAGAAAAACAAATTGCCGGATTTTAAGGCTATCGTGTCCTCGCCCTCTCTTCGGACCTCCGATAAACCAACAATACTCCACCGCAACTTGTTTAACTCTTCTTCCAGCTCAACTAGCTTCTCATCTGTCCTCAATGTGCGTGCGTTGTATGTCACCAGGGCCAATTTTCGTCGTTTTTGGTGGTAGCCGAATCTCTGCCGGAGATTCTTCGCACCCCTTGTCCTGTCGTTACCATGGCTGCTACCGTGGCCAGGACGAACAGGACTGCCGGGGACTAGGGGCCTGGGTTTGTACTTTTCTTTCATGTTGATTGGGGGATTTGCCTTACTCGCCACGCTTGGCAGGCGGGTTGGCGAGCGCAGTTCATGGTCGTGGAAGTATCTAGGAGAATGCTGCTGCCCGTTCCCTAGTTGTCTCTTAGTCGCCTTGTACGACACCCGAAGAGATGAGATGGGTTGGTCCAATTCTAAGCCGGGAACCACGCGGCTAGACAGCGGCTATTGGAGACATGCCAGTGGCCAATTTTCTTACTCGCTTTGTTGCTGGCAACTGTGATGTCAATAACTTCCGCCCTTCGTTTATTCACAAACGTGGGCTCATTGCCTTTGTTAAGAATTTGTAGAGGAGAACTTACCAGAAATTCCAGAAGTTTTTCCCCTCTCTGATTAGTGTCCGAGTTGCCCCAGACGATGTGATGCGCGTTGGCATCACAACCAATGATGAGCTCAAAGTTGTTTGTGCTGGAGTAGTTGCCCAAGTCACGTAGTTGTGTTGTAACTGGGTCTGTATATTCGTAGGGCAGATAGGCAGCCAAGAAGATAACATCCCGACTGCCCCTTTTACCTTCCAATTTTAATTTCACCGTGGTGAGATCCCTGTAACAGAAAGCGGACAGAGGCATTGCACTTATGCCATTTCTGACAAAAATGCAGGTCCTCATGTCATTGGTTAAGCAGTTATGGAACAGGTTACCCCCGCCCCATCTAAGCCGCGTATCTGTCCCCTATATATGTAGGGTTCCTGTATTAGTGCTACATCGAAGGTAACCCTACGCAGCTCCGTTGCCGTCGAGTTTGTGTACGAATCAGGAAGTCCAGACAAGGGACTCCCCTACTTGCAGCTCTCCAGGTCGCTGCACTCTAGGGCAATTTCATCCGTCCCAGCAGGGGACGAGGCAATGCCCAGGTTTTCAAAGCCCGCAAGCCCGTCCGATCTCATCGACATAGCTGGCGACGGGGCCGGACGGTCCGCAAGCAGCGTTTCCTCCATCAGTTCCTCCGAGGTCCCTTCATTTCGCTGGTGATCCGGTTGTGGTTCAACCGGAGCGGTAGGAGGTTTCGCCGTCGGTTCAGCGGGTTTCTCCGCAGCTCCCTCTTTGTCCCCGGAAGTCTCGAGAACCTTAAAATAGCTGCGTTCAAGACCCGCATGCAGCATATATCTCGCTTCCTTAATAAAGTCAGCAGAGACTTGGTCCATGAGTATAATACTCCTAGCTAGTAGTCCCTCCGTCGTCGTATTCACGACTCTCCAGCGGTCCGTGTTGATGGTTTTGTGAAGCCGCTGGAGCATCTGAAATTCTTCAGACAGAGGGACTTCCTCATTGATTTTTGTTCTTTTCCAGGTCATTTTGACAGGCCTGGGTAAGTCCATGTCCTTGATCACCTTTACCTTGACATTTCCGAGGGTTTGACCATCGTAATGTCTCAGCCAGGTGATCGCTTCCTCGCTTGAGCATGCAATGCTGATGATTCCGCCCTGGATACCTATGGCAAGGATGGGATCGCTCCTCATCCTCACCCAGAATGACTGCTTCAGTTCCCAGGCGGTCTTCTCATCCAGCATAGTTTTCGGATAGTCATCCGCTATGATGGCCATCTTGTGAGCTCGCTTTGTGTCCCCCGTGGTATCCCTGGCCTCATCGCTAATCTCCCTTGCCCGTTTCGTGAGTGTGACCTCCTTCACAGGTGATTGGGAGATAGCAGTTTGCCTAGCCAGCTCCATACGCCTCCTTCTCTTAGCAAGGCCGCTGGCACGCTTGCGCTTCTTCGGGGAGACCTGGTCACGCAGTCCGCCAACGCTGGTCGCCTGAGCGGTACAGTTTTTGGGTCCAGCAGAGCCAGACGCCTTGACCTCCGCCTTGGCAACCAGGGGTAGACCGGAAGACACTGACTCTCCCCTAGAACCGCCTGGTTGTTTGCTTGTAGGGACCAGACTGGCGCCACCGGTCGGGTTCGCTGCCGTCACTTGTCCCTTTGCCTTTGGCCCTGATGGGCCTTGTGTGCATGATGCACCTTGTCCCCTTTTGGAGACCATGTTGAGGTTTAATTTTATTTTGTCCATATGACCTAAAAAGTTTTCGCTCTGATGATTCCCCATCCGCCACGGAGCCCTCACCTTTGGGGATGCTATATAAGCAAGCAAGTTTATTCCTTACATACCTCTCTCGCTTAAAAAAAAAAGGAAATTTAAAAAGAAAGGCCATTGAAGTTTGCTGAAGAAACACCAGGAAAAAAAATGGTGCTGCATTAATGGCAAAGTGAAATTGCCAATATTGACTCCGCCACCTGAGCCATTGCATTCGTGGCGAAACACCAGAATCACGACATTTTCTAGCGAACACTCCAAAATACAATGGCTGTTTTCAAATGTTTTCATTTGGGGCAGATATTATCGAAGAACATGGATTTAATCCAACATTCAAGGTAATTTATGTTGAACATCGTATGTTCATTTACTAAAAATAAGGTCAAATGTATATTGTTAGGTCTCTGTATTTGTCTCTAAAATAAATAAGGCAAACTAACATTAAAAAAAGGGATTTTAAATTAGAAATACTGACTTCGCTTTCGACTTTACAGATTCAAGGGCAGATTCACCATCAAATTGCATCATTGCAAACTCTTGAAGATGCACAGCATTAATTCCTGCAAATATACTATGGAACGATTCCGATCCTTGCCCCCTATTGCATGGCACCTAACATTGTCGGCGAAAAGTATACTTAGTGCACCTCTGCCACTTCCACCTGGGAAATATAGGCACTAGAGATAGAGAGACAGACCATCTGTCTATACCATAGCACCAGATCCCGATCTTATCAATATTATTTATTTAATAGATATACAATGGGAAAGTGGAGTGATGCAAGTACCAAGGATAGTGTTGTAAAAATGAGCGCTGAGTCGACGCTCACGAGCGTTGAACCATGTAGAAGACGCGACCGTTTAAAGAGCCGACTCGAGCGTTTTTACAACAATAACCAGGGAAGTTCTAGACTATCTTACCATAACCAAATAGACCTTCAAGGCCAGTCCAGATTCTCCATAACTGGTGTGTGTATGAGGGGAACTATAACATTAGAGAAACAGAGAGCCTGTAAAGAGATCTAGTATGATGATATAGATAGATAGATCATGAATTTAAGCACTCGTTGAGTTGAGGGACCCCCACTGTGATGTTCATAACCCTTTAACCACCCACCTTCATAAATCAGAAAATTTATACACCGTTACGCCTATATTCCCCGAGGAGGTGGCAGAGGTGTACTGAGTATACCCACGTTTCGCCGACGATATTAGGTCCCATGTAATAGGGGGCGAGCCTATTGCCATATACCGGGCACAATTCCAGACTCTGGACTCGTACTGGGAATTTTTCGTTAGAAAAACTACATTTGTCTGACCTAGGATTTGAACCCAGGACCTCGTGATCACAAAGCGATGCGCTTTGCCACCAGACCAACGATGCAAATTTATAAAAATCATATTTTTCAATACCAGCTATGACTAATAAAAGAAGAACATTTTAAATATTTTTTAAGTATATTTATGCCATACTAACGTATGGCATAAATATATGATAAAAACAAATTTGACTAAAAAATCAGAGAATTTCGACTAGGACATAGCTAATAATAATCGTCTAAACTAGGTTGCATTTAGCTTGATCAGCTTAAAATTAATGACACATTTTATAACAAAATTCCAATTGATGTCACTAAACTTAGTGAAAATAAGTTCAAAACTTGTGTAAAACGAACACTTTGTAAGCAAGCTTATTATTCAATAGAAGATTATTTAAAAGATAAAAATGCTTGGATAGATGCTATTCCAGCCCCACTTGAGTCATGACAACCTATTCAACTGATATTAGTTAACATTCCCTCTCTTCCTTCTATTATTTTAACATAATGACATTTGAATGTGAAGAAAACCAAAATTATGGTTTTTAAACGGGAAGAAAGAACGAATGCAAGGATTGTGATCGGTAACTATGTGCTGGAGCAAGTGAATGAGTTTGTATATCTTGGATGTGCCTTCAGTAAGGATGGGAAATACACCGCTGATATAGAGAGAAGAGTGAATGGTGCGATGGGAAGGCTACTTGGGAGCCGGCACTTAAGCCAAAAGGCGCAGCTGGCCATGCATAACGGAGTGCTTGTCCCAACGCTGTTATATGGCAGTGTGAGTTGGGTATGTAAGAAGGAGAATGAAAGCAAGATAAATGCAGTCGAAATGCGATCTCTGCGGAAGATGTTCGGAGTCACGCTGACAGACCGTATTCGCAACAGCGTAGTAAGAAAGCGAATAGGTATGAAAGATAGTATCGGTGTAAAGATGAGAAAGGGTATGCTCCGTTGGTTCGGGGATATAGAAAGAATGTCAGAAGAAAAAATAACAAAACAGATATACAATGCGAAAGTAGAAGGATGTAGGTACCTAGACTATCTTACCATGACCAAATAGACCGTGTCTTATCTGAAGGGCAAGTCAAGAGTCTCCGTAACCGGCGAGTGTTATCAGACGAACTATGAGAGTAGAGGAAGCCAGAGAGGTATGTAAGGAAAGAACCTGTTGGAACTCTGTGCTCTCTGCCTACCCCGTGAAGGAGCTGGCGTGATGATATAGATAGATAGATAGAGATGCCACGCAATCATCCGGATGTGCGTTCTAACACCACCGTGAAGAAAAAGTGTCAATGGCCTTCTTTTTAATTTTTTTTTTGTTTGGTCTTATTTTTTGATTTTTTTTTTAATTTGATTCCCTTTTACATTTAGATTTTTTTTCTCTTGAATTTTTCCGATATTTTAATAATTATTCTGCTATTCGGGGCGGAACAAATCCAACAAATTATATATCATTAAAATCGGTCCAACCTTTTTTGAGTTATAAATACTGTAACTAACCCGATCTTTTTTATATATATATATATATAGATATGATTTCGAAGAGAAGCAGAAAAAATACAACATTTTTTGTTATTATACCCGACTATAGAATTCCTGAACAAAAAAATAATTATTCTCCACGTACGATATTAAACATCAAAAATTTAAAATACAACCAACACGGCGTTATATTCACATTTGCGAGAACAATGTGTATCTTTCGTAGAACGTGGCGACTGCTGACGTGTAATTTAAGTTTTTGAGCAGGACACGAAATGAGAACGGGGCAGTATAGTCGCACTGTACGCTCATAAATATACCACAGTTTATCAGAGCTATAGCTTATGCATACCGATTTAAGGTAGTTAGATGCAGGCATTTGTGCATCAGAGATCCACATAAAAAAACCGTGGCTATTTGGTGTGGGTCACTTTTTTCCCTTTAATATGATCATGAGAGTCGAGGAAGCCAGAGAGGTATGTAAGGAAAGAACCTGTTGGAACTCTGTACTCTCTGCCTACCCCGCAAGGGATCTGGCGTGAGGTTATAGATAGATAGATAGATAGAATATGATCATACTCGTGACGTTACTGGTCCACACAGAAACTTGAGTTTATCATTCCTTAAAAATATTATTAGTCTTAAATCGCAGTCGTGAGGCACCACAGTGGAGCTGGATCGCATATTTAATTTGGTATTAGGTATATAAAAATGTATTTGTCTATACAGGAAATGATGAAAAAAATGAATACAGAATTAGACAAAAAAGGCAAGCCCGCTGAGTTTCTCGCCGAATCTTCTCAGTGGAGGCCGCGTTCCGATCCGGTTGTATTTTTAGTAAGTTAAAAAAAAAATATAATATCAGCCTATATTGTCCCACTGCTGGGCAAAGGCCTTCTCTCTCAAATTGAGGTGAGAGAGATTGGATCATACTCCACCACGCGGACCCAGTGCGGATTGGTGGAGGCAGGTTTATGCCACCTACTGTTGGAATTTACGTATATGTCACCCATCCCAGACCAACCATGACGAACGCTGCTTTACCATGGTGATCGCTAAGAACACCACGGTTGCCACAAGAACAGCCTGCAATTGTAGTGCAACCCATAGAGTATATCGCATCTGCTTATCTGGCCTTGGTGCCCCACAATTAAATAAATACCTAGTTCTAGGGCGGACAGTCGGCTTCCTTCAGTGGTTAAGGGGTTATCGTGATAAAAACGTGTTTTGGTAACTTCAAGATGAATATGGATTAGATACTGAATATTTAGAAATATGTTTTTGATTCTATTTTAAGAATCTGGTAAAAGCAACACACGATTAAATAAAATTTTCATCTTAGCTTTTCATTTTCTAATTCCAACACAAAACGCTTAAAAACTAGTCAATAAAATTTACTTAAAAACGTAGAGGATAATTGTAGGAGGATATTGTATCGTAAAATTCTTGTAAAATGTTTTTTATTTCATAGTGGATATTTTTCACAAATGGATATTTTTATTGCACATACGTCATTTATTTCAGAATGCGAGCACCATATATCCGTTCCATATTATTCATTTGTAAAGTAACAGTGGTCCGGTGATTCATTATTGCTGTAGCGTCTCTAGGGGGTCAGTCGCTCTGGTCACTGGATGGAGTAAAGATAAAGACCGCTCCGAATGACCATCACGATGACAAAATTTGTGATTTACGGATTCACCTTTTACCCGTGACCTTACTGCTTTGCAGACACAATCTGACTACCATCTTTGGGAGTTCTAGTTTGGTCATTTTCACTATAATGTCTTTGCTTGCGGTGGCTGTCTGGTGCAGGTCACTCCCTTCCCTCCAATATGATTGAGGGGAGTGATGGATGTTCCAGTAGTCATACTCGTAAACGTGTACCGCTTATGGGGACTGCTGTATCGGGTATACTTTAGACCTTTACTTGCTAGCAATAACATCATTAGGCTCATATCTCGGTCGGAAGGCATCACACTGGTGCTAGATTGTAAACTTCTCAATTGTAACCATTGTACCCAAACAATTTTATTGAAAAAACAGAATGAGAATTAAATAAAAAAGACAAGCCCGCTGAGTTTCTTTGCCGGAACTTTTTAGTGAAGGCCGCATCCCTATCCGGTGGTAGATTAGGTATACAAAAAATATGTAGTTTAACAATTGGAAAGTACAGGGTTTATACAAAATAAATTATTTGAGTTTAAGTTTGCCTCCTCCACGTCTTCCGGTCGCCGCCCGCGAACCTCCTCCTCTTGAAAGACTAATAAAAAATAATATTTTTGTTCAATTATTTCATGTCCCATTTTATTTTACCAGCCAATGTAGTTCGGTAGGAAAATGCATTTTGATGGCGTGAATCGCTGTGAATGTTAAATGACTCGAATACAGCGGTCGTTAAGGTAATGATCGGGCTCTTTGAAATAATGGAGCGGGGTGTTTATATGCAAAGTGAGGTTAAGTAATAGAGACATTATAAATGATATTCATTTTTACAAGCTTTTATTTTACTTGCATTATTCGTATGTCTGTCTGTATGTCTTTCCGGTTCAAATCTTCTGATCTATTTTTCAAGCACTTGTAGATTGAGCTGAAATTTGGCATATGTATGTAATTCTAGTAAAAATGTAATAATCTGGTACCATGGAGCTGGTCTGATGATGGAGTCGGAAGGGTACGATAGGAACATGTGAAATATACAACATAACCCCCTCGTGTTTAAGCTTGTTGGATTTGTCAAGACGAGTACTGTAATAATAATAATATCAGCCTATACTCTCCCACTGCTGGGCAAAGCCCTTATCTCACAAATCGAGATGAGAGAGATTAGGTCATACTCCATCACGCGGACTCAGTGCGGATTAGTGGAGGCAGGTTTGAGGCCACCTGCTGTTGGAACCAATCAAGCCGCTTCCACCTCGGCTTAACTACTACCACACTAAGTTGTAATCGGGACCAACAGCTTAGCGTGCCTTTCGTAGCACGGTAATGCTTGAATATGAAAATGCCACAAACAGTCACCCATCTCAGGCCAACCAAGTCGAACGCTGCTTAACCAAGGTGGTCGGTAAAAACACCGCGGTCGCAAAGCGCTACAAACGCCTCAATGATTAGACCCCGATAGTGTCCAGGGTCTAATCATGACGCTGGAATGAGGCCATAGGATTTCCATAACTAGCATGACAACTCCACAAGATATCTTCGACTTTGTTTTTGCTATAAAAGTTTGTTTTAACACGCTTTTTTAAAAGGTTATTTTAATACTTACAAAAGTTTTATGTTTAAAAATTTGGATAACTCAAGTTTATAACAAGCTTTTATAGCAAACATACAGAAAATATCTTGCTTAGTTGTGGAGTTCTTATGGCTTCCTTTCGGGTCCAACATTAGTTCTTGGGCACTATACGGGGCCAAAGTACTCTTCAAGACAATTCCAACAAGCCCAAACACGGTGAGCTTATATTAAGTAGTCGGGTGGTGCTCTTGGCCACCTTTCGGCTCCATCATCAGACCCTGAACACTATCTTATTGTAAAGCACCCATCAATACCAATCTTACTAGCTTAAACACGAGGGAGTTACTTTGTATAATTCACATGTTCCAATGGCCACCTTCCGACTCCATCATTGGACCAGCTCTATGGTACCATATTATTGCACTGTCATCGGACTTACAAATTTCAGGATCTCAATCGGATAACCGCAAGTGCTTGAAAAATGGATAAACGATTTGAACCGGAAAGAGATGGACAGACATACATACGAGTATTGCAAGTTAAATAAAAGCTTGTAATAATGATCACCCGTTCATCCTTAGCTCTTTATAATGCAAAAAAAAGATAATTGTAGATCTACAAATACCGACTGCCTCGTTGGTCTAGCGGCAAAGCGCATCGCTTTTTGATCACGAGGTCCTGTGTTCAAATCCTAGGTCGGACAGGTGTAGTTTTTTTTACGGAAACTTCCCAGTACGAGTCCGGAGTCTGGAATTGTGCCCGGTATATGGCTCGCCCCCTATAACATGGGACCTAACATCGTCGCCAAAACGTGGGTGTACTCAGTACACCTCTGCCATCCCCGCTTGGGGAATATAGGCGTGACGGTGATTCTTTTCGTTTTTTTTACAAATATCTTTCTTTTTATTACTTAGTATTCTTTTACGTAGTATTTTATTACGTAGGTATTTTTTACTTTACATTTTTACTTTTTACATTTTTAGTATTTTTTACGCGGTAGACTCAGGAGAAGATGGCGGGACGAACTGGATAACTTTTGAGAGACTGGCCTGACATGACAACCAACACAGAGAAGTGGAAAAAGTGGAGGCTTCCCTCCACTTTTTCTACTCCACTTTTGCCAAGCAGTGGGACACAAATGGCTCATAATAATAATTAGTTTTATTATGTTTCTCTTATTTTAGAAACATCGATGTGTAGATTCCTGTAGGTAAACTTATTAGCGGAAACTTTATTGGCTATATGTTTGTGTCCGACCAAAGTTTGAGCCAAATTTGGCCAAAAATACCACTTTCGGCTTCGGCCAAAATGGGCCAAAGTTTTAGCCGAAGCCGAAGGTTTCCAGCAAGCACCAAAATTAACCGATCTATTACGATTTACGACTTACGAATGCTTTTAAGTAAATAACTATTAAAAATATATATTGTTCCAATGTTATTTTTAATCAGTTGTAGGTAATTATAATCATCTCGTTCAGTTAATATAGTCAACATAACGTTTTAAAAATTTTGCTGATCATGATCCAAATTTATTAGACTTGGGTCTGACCACCGTCTTTAGGGTTCTGGTTTGGTCATGCTCACTATAATGTATTTGCTTACAGTGGCTGTCAGGCGCGGGTCACTCGGATAGCTGTGCCAGTAGTCATACTCGTGAACAGGTGCTGCTTGTGGGGACTGGCCCATCTGAAATCCTTTAGACTCTCTTTATAAATAACTTCATTAATCTCATATCTCGGTCGTACGGCTGGGGTTAGACCTACAATATGATAAAAAAAATAGAAAGGAAAAAAGAGAAAGAGAATTAAATAAAAAAAGACAAGTCCGCTTAGTTTTTTCGCCGGATCTTCTCAGTGGAGGCCGCGTTCCGATCTGGTGGTAGATTTGTAGTTAAATTAGACTTAAAAAAATGTAAATTGACTATTTGTAAGCGCCCCCGCAGCGCTTATACAAAATAAATTATTTGAGTTTGAGTTTAAATCTTTTATTTAAGCTTCGGCTTCGGTCGAAGCTTTTGGCGATGGACTATTAATCGGCGTTAGCCAAAAATCGACCATCGGTTATCTTGGGCACTGTTTATCCTTTAGCTCAGAGCCTATTAGCAAGAGATCGCTAGACGTATCCAATTAGGTTGGGTTGCCTATGGAAAACTTGACGCAGAAAATATTTGACGCAGACATCCCATAGTGCCTGAAAACCAAGGCATTCAATCCATGTGTCTTGCCCATCCTTACTAAAGGTGCCGTGACCTGGTCGCTTACCAAAGGTAGCCTTTATAAAAACAAAGGGGCACAGCGAGCGATGGAGCGAGCCATGTTGGGCATCTCTCTTGTCGACTGAATACCAAAAATAGAAATCCGAAGGTGGACTAAAGTTGAAGATGTTGGTAAACGGATCACCGTGGGCGTGGAGGAGGCGTGAAGATGGCAGGTGGTCCAAGGCCGTAACAGAGTTGTGGCCCAGAACAGGACGCTAACCATCGGCTAGATGGAGCAATGACATCGTGAGATTGGCTGATAGATTAGCTCAAGATCGGAACGAATGGCATGATAGAGGAGAGGCCTATACTCAGCAGTGGGTAGATAAAGGCTGATTGATGATGATGATGATGATAATGTTTTTCCTTAAATTAAATAAATTAATAATAACGCTAAAGGCATGACAATTTTTGTACGCGAACTGCTGAAGTGTTAAAAATGAGAGAAATTAATAACTGTTCCAGATAATTATTTCAAGGTCCTACAGTTCATTAATGTAAAAAGGAAAGTAAAGGACCCTCGATTGTTTAACACTACTTATTTCCAGTTGATTGCATAATAGTAAACCGGCTCCGAAATTGAGTTGTAAGCTTCAACGATCTGATACGGTGACAGGGTGAGTGGGTGCAAGTATTATTTAGTGCATGAGTTACATAAATACACCCACGCCTTTATCCGTTTGCCACTTTCTACGAGTCTGACACACCTTTTTCGCTCCATCTACGTTCGTACATCTCTTTATGCATTTCTTAAACACAAATTCAAGTTATTTATTTTGTATAAAACCTGCGGGGGCACTTAGAAATCAGCGTGTCCAACGAACAAAGTCCTACAATCCAGTATTTATATTTAGCAATAAATAATCTTATCGACGGGCACAAAAGTTACAAATGCCATTTATTTTGTTTGGCATATGTGACTTTGTTGGAATGGGACCGTCGAAATGCTCATATTCGGGTTTTTTTTTTAACTCACTAATCTTCCATATGATCGGAACGCGACCTCCGCTGAGAAGTTCCGGCGAGAAACTCAGCGGGCTTGTCTTTTTTGTCTAATTCTCTATTTGTTTTTTTTTTATTATTTTCTGTATAGATACATACATTGGGGGTAGAGATACACACAAGGGTGAGGGAGACGGTTCGGAAAAAAATCACGAAATGTTACAAGAGGGGAGCTGGTGTAGTAAGATATCATGTGTATTTATTTTTACGTTTAACACGGAATTTTTAGAGTTTTAGAGTTTACCTGATACGTGGTAAGGTTTTAATCTAAAAGGTTTTTAATTTAAAAGGTTCAAAGCACGTTTCCGAAGCCGATTGAGCTGAAATTTGGCTCATGTGTGTAAGTTCTCTGACAATGCAATAATATGGTACCATAGAGCTGGTAGATAATGGAGACGTAAATTGGTCATAGGAAAATGCGAAATATATAACGTAACCCCTCGTGTTTAGGCTTGTTAGATTGGTATTGGCAAGTACTATACAACGAAACAGTGTTTAATTTCTGATGATGAAACCGAAAAGTGGCCAACCACCCAACTACTAAATATAACCCCGCCGTGTTTGGGCTCGGATTTGTTTTGACAGAAGGAATTTTTTCAGAAGGAGGAGACCAAGGGGGATCGGGAGAGGGCCGATCCTGCTCGACGAAGGTGACGGCGCCCAGGTCCCCCAGCCCAATAGCCTGGGGCTTAAGAATACGGGCTAACTTGCACCCCCCCCCCCCCCTGCACCAACATCAGCAGGGGGCGTTCGGGGTCGCGGACGTACGAAGTACGTACGAAGAGGGGCACCGGTGCGTTCCATACCGAGATCCCGGAGCCTCTCCAAAGTCCTGATGTGGGCCACCCTAAGGTTTTTAGTCGGTAGAAATCCGATAAGGATTTTCCCCAGGAAAAAAAAGCTACTTTAATATGTAGGCATAATATCGCAATGGACGATATAAAATTAGTCTGTTTCAGATCCATTTAAGGCAATACCCGTCCATGATCATGAATAGCGAGTGCTATTTCAGCAATATGTCATGAATATGCAGGAGGCATCTCACGGACACACATTGTTCGGGAAGACTGTTGATGTAACTGCCCTATGTATGTATCTATAAAATTAATTCAAACTTGCTTGCTTTGAATAATTCTTCTGTCTTCTCTTTGAGATTATGGAAAAGGCTGAAGAAGATTCTTACTGCTCGGGGAAGACTTCTTTTATACAAAAAAAGTAGCCACGCTGGAATGAAGTTCCTGTGCCGTGGGTGCAATTATAAACAAGAAAATGACTTACATTCAAATTGTGGAGAATGTCTCCACGGACGATTTAGCGCAGTGGTTAAGAGCTTAAGCCGCTCCGCCCACTGGGTCGAATAGTCACGGGTTCAACTTTCGTCTCTACAATCATTTGTTTTGGTTTGGGTATTTATGTTTGTAAATTTTGATATTTGTTAGCGCAGTCACGACACAGGAAAAAACCTAGTGTGGCACCGCGTTCCTTTTATTTGAAAAAAAACCTTGTAAATCGAATTCAAACTTGCTTTCTTTGAATAATTCAGTCGTCTTCTCATTTGGATCGACCCTTCGGAAGATTGTTACTGTTTGGGAAAGTTTTCTTTTACTTAAAAAGAAGCGCTGTACCAGAATTAAATTCCTGTGTTGAGGATGCGAATACAGACATGAAATTCAAATTCACAAACATCTAGACCGAAGCAAACGTTTATTTATTTACTAGTTTCTGGCCGCGACTCTGCCCTCGTTGACTTTAGACAGGAACCTAACTTTTTTAGGGATAAAAGGTATCCTTTGTGTTAATCCAGGTAATAAAATATTTGTATGCCAAATTTCATCCAAATCCGTTCATTGAATAACAAACAACTTAACATACAAACTATTACATTTATAATACATGTAGGATTCTTAATTGTATATATATATTCACAATTAACAATAACATAGGAACATTCGTGGGTTATACGAGAATTTCTTCCGTGTGATTATCGAACCCGAGACTTCTCAATCCGATGAGTCGAGAATGCTCTCAAACTAGAGCAAGCCATCATTGCCAAATCAATGATCTAAATAAACACTTTATTAACAGCTACATCATAAAATGTTGTAACCAAAGCGACTTAATGTCCGACATAATAAGTGTTTCAATACATGAAAATATTATAGTATAATTACCACAACCAAATAGACCGGGTCTTATCTGAAGGACAAGTTAAGAGTTTCCGTAACCGGCGAGCGTGTATGAGACGAACTATGAGAGTGGAGGAAGGTCTCTGCCTACGCCGCAAGAGCGCTGGCTGCATTGCCTCGCTGTACAGCGAAGCTAATATTCAATCATGATTCAAGATTAAAAGTATAATCGTAAATGTTGAAGATTACGATCTTTATCTATATCATCACGCCAGATCCCTTGCGGGGTAGGCAGAGAGTACAGAGTTCCAACAGGTTCTTTCCTTACATACCTCTCTGGCTTCCTCCACTCTCATAGTTCGTCTCATACACGCTCGCCGGTAACGAAGACTCTTGACTTGCCCTTCAGATGAGACTCGTTAATCATCGTTAATAATTATAATCGTTATTCATTACTAAATCATCACGCCTGTATTCCCCAAACGCAGGTGGTAAATCATTAATTTGATTACATTATACCCATCTCTGATTGTGGCGCGTGTTTACGCCGGAGCTAATCGTAATTAAGATTAAAATAAAACCAATTAACCGTGCGTGGAGTGAACTAAAGTCTATAGTAAAGAAGATGCAAGATGGTACAGTTTGTTGTTCATGATTTTATTTTTACTAGCTTTTTACCACGAAGCTAATTCCCCCGCAAAGCGTCTTTCGCCTGCGCTATTACTTTGTTTGCGCTTAGCCTTCTTTCTGACTTTTATTAATTTTGTTTGTCTCTTAATGGTCGTATTATAACCTCCCTCAAGAGCTGGGCTATCAAATGCAAAAAGAACTTTTCATAGCCGACTAATAGTTCAAAAGATTAGCGCAAACCAGATATACAATGCGAAAGTAGAGGGATGGGGTACCGGGAGTTGGAGCTATACTGAACCTAATGCAAAAAGAACCATCAAAATCGATCCCCAACTGACGGAAATATCGGTGAACATACAAAAAAAAAAAATAAGTACTCCTACAGCCGAATATAGAACATCCTCCTTTTTGAAGTCGTTTAAAATACTACATTAAAAGAAAAAGTTGTTTTTTTTACTGTTTGCCCACTCAACAGTATTTCTTTGTTGTGGGGGCCTTTATAAACACAAATTTCACAGACACACAAACATATAGACCTCTTATAAACACATATCTGTGGATTACATAAGAAAAATGTCTCGTTTGAGGACATGGTTAAAAGTAATCTAGTGAGCCGAGCAAGCGACCTAAGGTTGGAGGCCTTAGCACGAATAGATTAATGTTAGCGTGACGCAATTGAGTTAAAGTGCCTCCTTTTTTAGTCAAAATATTAATGAAATACAGATGAAAGTGTGAGCACATATTCTCGATGGCTTACACTATTATCATTTTCTTCATGCCAATCTATTTGGTAACTTGACCAAGCTAACGTACTAACCTTAGAGTTATCAGAATAATAGCCACCATTTTGTATTTTGTCTTGTGCATATCTCAAATTCTACTGCAGGAACTTTCATTCAGTTTTTATCGATCTATAGACAGATTCATGATAACGGCCTTGGTACATAATTTATGAATATTTTTTACGTATTTGCTGAATTATGATGTTGTTTGTCGATGCTCCATGCGAAGCCTACATTCAAATAATTCAACTAATTCTAACTGAGGCTATAAATAATAAAACAAAAACAACTAACTCTGCAAAGTAAGGTGACATTGTGAACTTAGAACGTAAGGACACATGGTCAATTAGGTAGCGCTTCCATTAAAATTAAAAGCGGTTTAGTAAATATTTATATGTCTACATACTAGAAGATTTTTCGTATAGTGCTTAAAAGATGGTAAGATTAAATTCAATTTACGTAGGTATATTTTAATTGCTTCTGCTTTTATTTTCTGGGTGGCTGATCCAAGGCTATTAATTAGTGTCTAATACTCATCCGTTTGTACTGAAAAAATAAACATGATTAATGTCTATCTATATCATCACGCCAGATCCCTTGCGGGGTAGGCAGAGAGTACAGAGTTCCAACAGGTTCTTTCCTTACATACCTCTCTGGCTTCCTCCACTCTCATAGTTCGTCTCATACACGCTCGCCGGTTACGGAGACTCTTGACTTGATTAATGTCATTTTGAAAAAATATACATTAGGTATATGCTATGTATATTAGTGAATTGGTACTATTTTATCTAAAATGACTTAGACTTAGACTTATGAGTCCAGGCCAAGAGCAACTAGAGGGAAAAAGGTATTTACAAATAAGAGGGAAGTACACAATAACTGGCAAATGAAAAAAACATTTTTTTTTCTTTTGTTTCAATAAATACACATAGTCACGCTTATAGCCCTTAAATTGCGGTGGCAGAGATTTACACACACACACACACACACACACATGTCTCTGTAATGTTAAATCCCAATGTAGTAGGAGGAAAGTCTATTGGCATTAGACCGGGTATAAATTCAGACTCAGAAGATCTTTCAATTTCATCACGCCAGATCCCTTTCGGGGCAGGCAGAGGGCACACTTCCCTAACAGATTCTTAATGAAAATTACAGACCTCTTTGGCTTGTTCCACTCTCATGATTCGTCTCATACACGCACTCTGGTTATGTAGATTCATGACACTTTCCCTTCCAAAAAGACACTGAACCGCTTTCGTTAGAAAGATTACACTTTGGCCGATCTAGGTTCAAGATAAGAACTTTGGCGGACGCCAGATGACCAATGAAAGTGTTAGCTATTCCAATCACCGCTATAAGCTCATAAAAACATGACCCCTCCCTTACTTAAAGGGAGTAGGGGGGATCGTAAAAATGACAAATGCGCTCGCATTACCGCACACAGCACATGTGCCCGCTATGTTGTTTTTGCCTTAAATTACTCGGATTTGTGCATAGGTTTTGGTGATTTATCATTTTGCGAATCCAAAAGCGAGTGTTTGGGTTAATGAAATTCGCAAAAACGTAAGAGTACAATTGTATATACAATTTTGCAAAAAGCATATGTATTTGATTCCAACATCCACAAACTGTCGAAGGAATTTTTTGCATAGTTTACAGTTCGACTTAAGAAGTGTAAGTTGATCAAAATCAGTTAGATACAACCACCTTATCTTAGACGACGTTGTCTCGGTTCGTTAGAGGATCTAGTATGGAGGGCAGTGGTCTCCTTTAGCAAGTCCTTTACGAATTATAACAAATGGAAAGAGCAATATAGAAAGGGTCGACCCTGTACATTTACTTTTTTATTTATTTTATTTTTAATAAAAAACGTAGCCCCACACTGGGATTCATTTCTGTGTCGTGTGTGCGTTGAAACATGAAAATTCGCATACACAAATATCCAGGCCAAAACAATTAATTGAGGGGCACACAAAGATTTGTCCCGTGCGAGAATCAAACCTGCGACTATAAGACACAGTAGGCGGAACGGCTTAAGCTCTTAACTAATGCGCTAAATCGTCCGTCATCGACGACTTCATCGCACTATGCCTTGTGGAGACTTTCTAGCTTTGCTGCTAAGGGCTTCAAAACAAATGCTTTCCTAAGGCTTTGACGTCTAGGTGATGGAATAATCCTATAAGAAAAGGCTCCACATCCCAATGAGCACAATGAAATTGCGGGGCAAGCTATTTTGACACCCCAAGATATGCACACACCGTCACGCCTATATTCCCCAAGCGGGGGTGGCAGAGACGTACTGAGTACACCCACGTTTCGCCGACGATCTTAGGTCCCATGTAATAGGGGGCAAGCCTATTGCCATATACCGGGCACAATTCCAGACTCGTACTGGGAAGTTTCGTTAGAAAAACTATACTTGTCCGACCTAGGACCTGGGTTCAAACCCACGACCTCGTGATCATAAAGCGATGCGCTTTGCCACTAGACCAACGAGGCAGTCGCAAGGTACAAAGAAAGCCTATCAGGGTTCCATTAGGATATTCCGAAGCTCTATACCTTGTGAAAGAGGGCTACTAAGAGAGTTTTTAGTGTAATAAACGTTCCACATATCTCAGTCTTCCCTAAAGAGGACTGAGAATCTTTCGAAGGATTTCCGTGCAAAAGAGAAAAAAGGCTAAATTGATTCATGCGGTCCGAGCGGTGGACAAAGTAACCTTAAAACCGTTTCATAATATGTCACTGTTGCTACGTAACCTGTCGAATACTTTATTAAGTGAGCGAAGCAGTTTACACACAGTATAAATATAATACAGTGCAACAGTTCAGTACTTACGGTCCGAATCAAACTCGCACACGGACGCGTGCGCGCACACTACACGGATACTCGGAGATTTTCGGCACATAATGAGCCGCGGTGTCACGCACGTTCGAGACGACCGCTTATTGGTTTATTTGAATAATAAATATTATTTCAAAGAATTTTTAACAACTACGATGTTAATTATTTTATCCTTTTGTACTATTAGGCAGTAATAACTTAATACAAAATAGCCATTTTGAACATTTTGTTATTGCCTTGATTGCTTTCAAATCAAGCAATCGATAAAGGAGAAACAGAAACAACATACACACACCGTCACGACTATATTCCCCAAGCAGGGGTGGCAGAGGTGTACTAAGTTACCCACGTTTCGCCGACGATGTTAGGTGCCATGTAATAGGGGGCGAGCCTATTGCCATATACCGGGCACAATTCCAGACTCCGGACTCGTACTGGGAAGTTTTCGCTAGAAAAACTACACTTGTCCGACCTAGGAGCTTGTTCTAGAAACAATTAGTAATAAAATACTACGCTCATGTCGAAAACAGACAGGCTTATACCTGTGTATAACCACTGCAGTAGACAAGTCTTAATAAGTGACAAAAATATATTTTCAAAAAAAAAATGTGATAACCCTAAAGGTCTATCGGAGTTTAGGTAATTTATACCACGAAAACGGCTTAGATGAGTTACTATACAAGCTGAAACATAATAAATGCAAGACCGGAAAGTAATTTGTTCTAAATCGGTAACTGAATTGATTCCAACAATTTTATTTTATTTTATTTTTATTTGGGAGGCTTACAGCTAGCAATACAGGTTAGTTTAATGTATCTTACAATTTTTTTTATTTGCAATAAATACTTTTACTCCTTTAATGCGCTATAAAAAACTAAATTTATTCTTGATTCAAATGCATTCCTAAAACGTGTTTCTCAAAAGACACACATACACGTACAAGTTCCATTAGTAATTGAGGCATAAAAGTGCTTAAAAAAGGGTAAAAACCCTTAGATTTCGTAATTTGGTTTTTGTTTTGAATTTATGAAGCAATTCTCTAATCGGGGTGTCTGAGGTCTTGCGTTTATTATGTTACATATTTGTACTGTGGCTTATACTCGAGCTTCTAGCAATATACACCACCACATTGGCCTATCGTAATCAAATATCAACAATACTATACTCTATGCAAGGTGTATCGTAAATAACGCAAGATCTCAGACACCCCGATTCATTAATTCAAGTCAAAAACCAAATTTCCAAATTCAAAGTTTTTTACCTGGTTTTCAAGCACTTTTATACCCAAATTCACAATGAAACTTGTACGTGTATGTATGTGTATTAAGAAATGCGTTGTAGAAATCCATTTGAAATCTCCTTTTTGCTAAATCAAGAATAAATTTAGTTTTTTATAGCACACTGAAGGTGTAAAAGCATTTTTTGCAAATTAAAATAAATGTAAGATACATTAAAAATTATTGGAATCAATTCAATTACCGATTTAGAACAAATTACGTTAAGGTCCTGCGTTAATTATATTACAGCTTGTATACTTATATTACTTAAACTTAACGTTACCGAAACAAGCCTAATCAATTCCAATCTTTAATCAAATGTAAACAAAAGTCTTTTAAGAAATTCAGTCAGCTTCGTTCCAAACAATTTCATCGGCCTTGAAACTTGACGCTTATTAAAATAAAAATTTTGCTCCCAGAAGATCTCGTTTCTTGGATAAGCAATAAATATTTGGGAAATTGATCAAAATGTTTAAATTGTATTTATGTTCATCGTAAATTCATTTAGATGTTGGTTAAGTTAGTTTACTGCATAAAGTTATTAATTAAATTATAAGCAAAATCGATTTGCAAGAGGTTGAGTCTGTTTATCGTGTAGATATACTTAAAAAGGTGATAGTTAAAGCTGAAATATAGTAAAGTAATAATTTGTTAAGTTTCTGATACTTATTCCGGTATGTGCTACCTCTCTGGAACACCGACATCCTAAAGTACGTTTCAAGTTGCTGACATTTCTAGAGCTTGTTTGTGATCATGCGCACGGGAAAATGTATCTATCCATGTCATTATGCCAAATCCCTTGCAAAGGAGAATACAGAGTTGACGGGAAGGTTTAATAGCATAAGTTCGCAACAGCGTAGTAAGAAAGCAAATAGGTATGAAAGAGAGTATCGGTGTAAAAATGAGAAAGGGTATGCTCCGTTGGTTCGGGCATATAGAAATAATGTCTGAAGAAAGAATGACAAAACAGATATACTATGCGAAAGTGGAGGGATGTAGGTACCGGGGAAGACCTAGACTATCTTACCATGACCAAATATACCGGGTCTTATCTGAAGGACAAGTCAGGAGTCTCCGTAACCGGCGAGCGTGTATGAGACGGACTATGAGAGTAGAGGAAGCCAGAGAGGTATGTAAGGAAAGAGCCTGTTGGAACTCTGTACTCTCTGCCTACCCTGTAAGGGATCTAGCGTGATGATATAGATAGATAGATAGTTCTCCACGTAGGCCCATCGCTGAAAAACTTTCCAAATATTAGGACCTAAAATTTAGAAGTGAGAACTAAAAGTGCACTTAAACCTTAACCTGATTATGTGTGTGTGCAAGACAAATATTGGGCACACATACTACTGATAAAGAAATCTATATATGTAGCGACAGTCAGGCTGCCCTTAAGGCTCTCAGCTCCTATGATCTGAGAGCATCTCGGCACTGGCAGTGGAGTGTGCACACCTTCTTAAGATGATGATGATAAGAGATGCGGAGCGCGCAACATAGTCAGACTTGTCTGGGTCCCTAGGCACACGGGGTTTGAGAGCAATGAGCGAGTGGACGACTTAGCTAAGAAGGGATTCATGGAAAAAATCATAGGTCCTGAACCATTCATAGGAATACCAGACGGAACCTATAAAGGTGTATTGTTCATGTACGCTTATAGACAACACAGAAAAGAGTGGGAGACTAACACAACGCTAAGACACTCCAAGGAATTCACCAACACGTGGAGCGAAAGCGATAGCAGGAGAATACTAAGACAGAGTAGAACTACTGCTTAGGCATCTTATTGGAGCATACACGGGCCACTATGGCACAAATGAACATCTACACAAGATGAACCTAGCTAGCGACGTGGTATGCAGTAACTGTGGCACAGAAATTGAAACCATGAAGCACATTCTTTGCAAATGCGATTCTTTGGCGGCGCGGCGAATGAACTTCCTGGGGGTGGCCTGTCCATCATCAGGAGAACCCCTTCTGACGGAATACACAGTCTATTACAGGGAGTATTTGGGACACCAGGTACGCAAGAGCACTAGGGCTAAGGGCAGTACAAAAGATCCCATTGGATCGAAGTGCGTTTAATGAAGATCAACCCTACAAAATGCCAAATAAGATAAGATAAGATTGACTTGATTATAAAAATTTAGATTGCTTTAAGAAATTAAGTAGTACTATTTGAATCGGCAAGCAAATCCAGATTTGCGTTATACATGCTCATTATCCAGATTACCCACCGTTGCATACGATGTTCCTCTCATATTTCCATTCCATTTTCCCTTGATTAATTGTCATTTTTCCACATGTTGTGGTGTGTATCACAACAATAGCATGGCTCAATGCAAACTTGTTATTACCACGAACAATAGTGTGCATTCGACTAATGGATGCGAAGCTGGACTGTGGGTGTGGACACAAGTTAAAAGTTAGCTGAGTTTTCTTTCATCATCATCATTAGTCAAAAAACGTTCACCGCAGGACAGGTCTCCCTAAATATCGCCGCAATGACCCGCGTTATGATGAAGGACACATATATATTATTATTTTAATGTCCAATTTATATTTGTCCCGCAAAAAGTGAATACCATTTACATTTACATTGAACTACATTATGTAGTCACGATTGATAAACGCTAAGTCTGTCTGAGGACAGGCCGGGTCGAGTAGAAGTCTTACAAATTGAAATGAGATTACATTATACTTAACGGTAGAGCTTACGTAGCGGTAAACTTATCCAAATTTAGGATCTGCATTCACAATCATAATCATTTATTCATAAAATTTCAGGTTCAAATATGATGTAATAAAAATAAATATGTCTCACTAAAAAATACCTTTACTGGCATATAAAAATCAGTCAAAATAATAAATAATTAATTGATAAAGCAACTGATTACGAACAGATAAACTATTAAATTGCTCCAATCTTATAACTTGATCCACACATACTGTTAGCGGGCACCTGCAACGCGCTGAGCTTTAATTGAACGCTGGCTAGTGGTTATTCAAGTAACTCGTATTTCCATTGTCTTTGCTGTGATATGACAGAAATTCTGTGTACAAGAATTGACTAACTAAACAGTGTTGGGCATTTTTGGGGCAATTGTAGGATCAATCAATTGACATTTCATTAGCAAGTGCAGTGCGCGCTCGGATTCGGACGCGCCACACTACATATTCGAATTATTGCAATTCGTGATTTGCGCATAGCCGCTACATGTCATTTCCGTTATGGGTTCCGAAAAACTCATAGCCAACGAAGTGTTGGCGTTTTCACAGCATGCCATCGATACTATGGATAACGTTAGCATCGAGAAGATATGCAAGTCTAACTTTAAACAGGAAGAAATCTGCAATGCTAAGGTGTTGCTGTACGAATCGCTCGGTGAGAGCGATCGGATGCCGTCTCGTAGGAGGGAAGAAAAAGGCGAGAGAAGTCTCCGAGATATAATCAGATTGCTGAAGGAGACAGATCCCGACGAAGTGCACGCTTTTGTGGCGAAGCAGCTGCATAGGCTGCCCCCCGTCACATTCGACCACGTCGATGTCACCAGGCTGCTGGAGGATATAACCACCTTTAAGTCCAGTCTAGCCGAGGCCCAATTCAGGTTAGAGGATTCGGAAACTACCATCCGCGAACTTCGAGGCGAGGTGGCGTCATTGCGTGGCGCCTGCCTGGAATGTAGGTCGCACGAGGCCTGTAATGTGAACATTCATCGCAAAATGCATCCGTCGGCAATTTCGAGTCGGCCGATGCGTCACCAGCTGTTGCTACGCCGCGCTGCGTGTTGTACGTGTCACGGCCTCACTACACTATAAAAGCCGATGACATTGTGGAGTATGCTCGCAAGAAGTCCTTGTATACTCTGAGGGTCGAGAAGCTGAATTCGCAACACAATGCGCCTTTTAATTCTTTTGTTGTGCGAGTTCCCACTGCCAAGTTGGAGACCTTCATGAACGAGGACTTCTGGCCGAGAGGTGTCGTTTTTAGAAGATTCCGTGGGAGACTGAGAGACACCCCCGTATAGCGCAACATGTCGCCGGCAACACATGTTACTTAGTTTATAAGTTTTTATATATTATATGTATGTTAGTCTGTAAGGTATAGATTCTATGGGCTCGTAATTTGAAAAAATATTTTTGTAAAATTTTTATTGCCTGGATTAAATGACTTATTATTATTATTATTATAAACTAATCCCCTTACTACGTACTCCAGCATAACAACGACTTCTGAACATTAAACGCCTCAGTCCCTTTTGTGATCATGGGTGCTGTAGAACAATCGAACCGTCGGGTACTTTAAAACCACGAGAAAGCCGCGACGAAATCCAAAATATTTTAATTGTAACTTATTTTTTTCATAATTAATTTTTTCCCATTTCTGACTCTAAATTATATCATGTAGAAAAACAAAATCTTGAAGGGTGTGGATATGATTAATGTCGATTTTAAAAACAAATTCCATACAGAATCTGGCTTGATGATCGACAAAATCGATGGGTAATAATATTAGCCCTTTTAAGAAACTGTCCCACTGGTTGGGCACGGGCCTCCTCTCAAACTGAGAGGGTTCAGGCCATAGTCCACCACGCTGGCCTAGTGCGGGTTGGCGAACTTCACACACCTTCGAGAAATTCTTAGGCATGCAGGTTTCCTCACGATGTTTTTCCTTCACCGTTAAAGCAAGTGATAATTAATTTTTAAAACGCACATGCTTTTCGAAAAGACAGAGGTGCGTGCCTGGGTTTGAACCCGAGACCTTTGACTTTGCAGTCCAACAGTCTAACCACTAGGCTATCACTGCTTAGGGTCTATGGTACTTTTGAACAATGTAGCTTTCTCATAAATAATTATTAAAACCGGTTAAGAACCAGAGTTTGTTGATTACAAACAAACAAGCGCCACCTACCGGTACCGGTCTATATTAATTTTGGATAAGATAGCATTCTAATGGTAAAAGAATGATTAAAATCGGTGCAGTAGTTTTAGATGTTATCGATAACGAACAAACATTTCCTCTTCATAATATTACTATAGAAATAGATATCGCCGATGATGTTAGGGCTCAAAATGTAATAAGTAATTAGTCTATTGCCATTATGAAGCGTACATTTCCAGAGTCCAGGCTTCTGGTTCAGACCAGCCTAAAAAAATTGGCGACCATTCAAGCTGCGGTCCGAATAAGACTAATATCGATGTAAGTGCTTATTAGCAATTATCTATGAATTCCAAAACGTTGTAAGTCACAAGTCGTTGTCACAGATACGCTCTTTTGATACGCATACTCGTATGTAAGCCCAAATTTCGATATTAGTGCCATTCAGATTGCAACTTAGGTAGTATATTCAGTGTTAGCCGTTTGACTCATTAGATCGCTTGATCTAATGAGTTAAACGGCTAAAATTTGAGTTGTTGTTGAAACTGTTACTACTACTACGTCACGTGTACAATATCGAACGAAAATAGAACGAAATAAATCTTTATGAGACCCAAATATATTTATTTCGACTTATGTACGTGAAGTTTGTGTTCATGGTACGGCAATAGCTACGTTTAGGGAAACGTTATTTTTAGTAAACCATTCCTGAGCAAGTTTCTTATAGAGACGGAACACGTGTCATTCTCTGTGTTCGATATGATGTAAGACTATGTGTAAGATATGGGATCTTGTACAGGATTGTAAATTATTTTGAGCCTCCAACACCTGTGGTAGGCAGACTTGACTGTGGCCAAAGAAATTTCATTTTTGTTTCTTTCGATCTCCCTTATTAATTAAGGTAGCAGAAGTTGGGTAGCTGGGAATAGCAGGTCTTATTTATGTTTTACAACGAAGTAACATGTGATTCTTTTTATTATGGAAAAATTGTAACAGCTTTTGTGTTTGTGCTTATCTCAGTTAGTATATCCTCCGTCTCCAGGGACAGTAATTTTTTGCCCTCTTTCTCTCGTTTTGCAAAGGTGAAAAGTGGAGTTTGTTTTTTCCTTACTTCTCCTATTAACTTTTTAAGTTAAATTTATTATACGTACTTTCTAGACAATTATGGTGCTACCTGAGATACCTCTAGAGTCGAATCTCGGTTTGGCCATTTTGGGTCCTGGCTTATAGGAATTGCAGTGGTAGTAATGTGTAGTAGGCTTGAATCCCTCTTTTATCATTAAGTTTAGTTGAGAAGTTTCTAAAGCCGAGGTGAACTGCTTCATTATTATTTTTTTTTTTTATAAAACGCCAGGATTTATTTCTGTATCGTGGGTGCATTTACAAATATGAAAATTCACATACACAAATACCCAGACCGAAACAAATAATTGTGGGTCACACAAAGATTTGTCCCGTGTGGGAATCGAGCTCGCGACTATTCGACCCAGTGGGCGGAGCGGCTTGTACTTTTAACCACTGCGCCAAATCGTCCAAATTCGATTGGACCAGTTCAATGGTATCACATTATTGCGTTGTCACCAAACTTACATGACAAAGTTGCATGTTTAATTACAGCTCAAGCTAATGCAGGCTAGGGAAAAAATGATAACAAATTTTGAACAGGAATTACAGACACACAGGTACACGAAACTAAGTTAAAAAAATCATTTTAAACGTAACCATCCTGTAACTTGTACCAAACAGCGCGAGCGCCGCAGCACAGTGAAATTGAGTTGCATTTCGATCTGTAACTCGAAGCTGGGAAATGTCTTCGCTCTACACTAAGTATTCTGTACCGAGAACTGGACATGTTGTAATTAAGGCATCTGTTTCTATACTTAACAATTAATTGGACTGTTTTAAAGTTGCTTTGTTTATTTCATTGACACACAACAGATTATAATTATACATAAACTTAGTTCTAAAGTAATGGCATTTATTTAGATTGTAATCCAAAACATGAGCATTATGCTAACTAAAATTAAGTAACTAACGACACACAAAAAATGAAAGAAGTAAACATTATTTAAGAAGATACACAGGACCAGGTACACATCTAATAACATTACAAAAACAATAACTATAAGGACGGGTAACATAATATTACAAACTATGACCTTATATAACATAAATGACATCATTGACAATTTTAATAAATTTTGCAAATGCAATTTCAAAAATATCGTAGACTTGGCTAAATCATTGTACTAAAGAAGCATTCGTACCAGTTGATTATAGTACGAGATATTGTTTTTGTACATTTATAGGGCAAAGAGATTAAACTAATCTCTTTGCCCTATTATGTTAAAGCTAATTTGGAAAGTCATTCCGGAGAGTTTTTGCATTCAGTCATTTTTGCTTAGAAAATTTTTATACAGATATACCAAGTGCCAATTAGATTTGAACGACCCATTTTTTGTCGATAACATACCTAAGCTATCTGACGACTTAGCAAGTACAGATTGACGTTGGAGCGAAAGGCAAAGGAAATAATATGCGATCCTTTTAACACTACAAAGGACATTATCGAAAATTGCCCCAGAACCTACACACATTTGACCCATGCCATTATTATTTATCTATTTTATTAAAATAATGGCAAATCTAAAACGAATATTTCAAAGTATTGTTAGTACTTATATCGAAGTCACCGACATCTTTACTGAATGTCAACACACACAATATAACTTCAAATGTATTAATGGCTACTGGATTATAGCCTCAAAATCTTGCAGGGTAGACAGAGAGTACAGAGTTTTAACAGGTTCTTTCCTTACATACCTCTCTGGCTTCCTCTACTCTCATAGTTCGTCTTATACACGCTTGCCGGTTAAGTAGACTCTTGACTTGTCCTTCAGATAAGAGTCGTTCTATATGGTCATGGTAAGATAGTCTAGGTCTTTCCCGGTACCTACATCCTTCCACTTTCGCATTGTATATCTGTTTCGTCATTCTTTCTTTTAAAATTCTTTCTATATGGCCTTACCAACGGAGAATACACTTTCTCATCTTTGCACTGGTACTATCTTTCATACTTACTTGCTTTCTTACTACGCTGTTACGAATACGGTCGGTCAGCTTCACTCCTTATATTTTAATTATTTTACATATTTACTCTGCAAAGTATCTGGCGTGATGATGAGAGATTATTTCAAACGCTTTAAAAGCTTTTAACGTTTCTTTTATATTTGAATTATTTTTCCACTATAAATTTGCTAAATCGAGATGAATATGACAGTACATTTTTTCGATAACCGTGAAATCATCGATTCTTTAATTCGTACTCTTGTGATCTTATTTAAATATTTTAAGTTATGCATCACTTAAATAGATGAATTTGTCCATAGAAAACATTCATGTCATTTTTAGGGTTTCGTACCTAAAACAAAACCCTTATAGGATCACTTCGTTGTCCGTCTGTCCAACGGTTATCACCATTTTAGGGTTTTTTTTCTCAGGAACGGCTAGAGGTATTAAGTTTAAATTTATACCATATACGAAAGTCTACGGTCCCCTACTAGTGTAAAAAAATGAAGGTTTTAAGTAAACCCAAACAAAAGATATGGCCATTTAAAGTCACTCATTAGTAATTATATAGCACTTCCCGTTGACCTAGAATTGTGGAATTTGGCAAGAAGCAAGGTTTTAAAGTACAAGTTAAGGAAGAAATTCGATATTTGTCAATTTAAAACTATAACATATAAACAAATTATTATTTTCCCTCAAATCTGATGAAACATTAAAATAGCGCTGTCTAGGTACTACAACAATACTCCTTACACACTACAACAATATTTAGAGATAACAAAGATATTTTTTTAAAAGATATTTTTATAGACTGTCTCGTTGAACAAGTAGGTACCGTATAATGCGTTTAGAGATCGCGAAAGATCTCGTACAAATTGTAGGGCGAGCAAAATGTAGTTTTTCTATAGAAAATTTTCCAGTATCAGTCCGGAGTCCGAAGTTGTGCCCGGTATAATAGCAATAGCCTCGCCCCTATTACATTGGCACCTTACATTCTCAGCATTAAGTTGGTGTGCGAACATAGTACTCGTGGATCTCTTAGCCACTCGCGCTTTGGGAATGTAAGCGTCCCGGTGTGTGTGAATTTTTTATACAGAAATAATTGAATATCAACGTTGTTCATTTAAACCTTTTACCTGTATCATTTAAACCTGTATTTCCCAAGGTCAGATGTTAGGTCTCATGCAATGGGGGCCAAGCCTAATGCCATTATCTTGGGCACAATGCCAGTTGACACTGGAAATATTTCTATCGAAAAAGCCAAAGAAACTACCCAACTACTCAACATAACCCTGCCGTGTTTGGGCTTATTGGATTTGTCGTGACGAGTCCTCTACACCCGACGAATCTACATTGTCGCACTGAAACTGGCCGAAACTGAACCCAGTACGAAACCCTCAGAGCGCGAGTCCTACTTGCACTTGTACAGTTATTTTAAATCAGTTTATACTTCCACTGCTGGGACTTCTAACACAAATCGAGGTTGAAAGAGATTAGACTATATGCCACGCATTCCGATTGCGGATTGGTGGAAGCAGATTTGTGGCCGCCCGCTGTTAGAACTTATCAAGCCGCCTATAAGACTTCCAACTTGGCTTAAAGACTACCATATTAGGTGGTAACCGGAACCAACGACTGGTGAGATGAGATGAGAGAAGATGTTCAAATATGAAAATGCGTCAAACGGTCACCTATCTTGGACCGACCGAGTCGAACGCTGCTTAATCTTGGTGATCGCTAAGAACACCGCGGTCGCACAGCGCTACGAGCGCCTCAGCCTTTCTTTAACCGAGTTCAAAACGAATGAGGTCATTTTGGATTTACGTTTAGGAACTCAATCATCATCATCATCCGAAAGACGTCCATTGCAGGACAAATGCCTCCCCCAAAGATCGCCACAACGACCGGCATTGTGCTGTATCCATCCAGCTTCTACCTGCGACCTTCACCAGGTCATCGCTCTACCTTATGGGGGGCTTGTCCACTCCACGTCTTCCGGTACGAGGTTGCCACTCGAGAACATTTCTGCCCCAACGGCCGTCAGTTCTACGAGCGATGTGCCCCGCCCACTGCCACTTAAGTTTGGCATTTCTAAGAGCTATATCTGTGACTTTGGTTCTCCTCCTCCTCCTCATTCCTGATTTGATCTCGCAGAGAAACTTTGATTTGGTCGTTGGTAATGCGCGTTGCAATCAAGAGATTCCCAATAATAGCCCGGAATCGGATAAAAGGGTCGCCCTCGTCCTTATTATATGGGATCTAACACTGTCGGCGAAAACTGGATGTACAAAGTCCACCTCTGCCAACACCGCTTGAAAAATATAGGCGTGACGGTGTGTGATATGATTTAAAGCCTTTATCGCAACGCTCTAGAGAAATACTGCAGTACAATAAACCATCTCAATCTATCCCTTCGGAATATTTTTTCCGCTCAGTAAATAATAAAATATTTACCATAGATTTTACCGGAGTGAAGTTTCGTTCGTTGTTATTACTAGTGTGGAAATAAAATTTGCGTGAAATTTTTCCTCGCTTGGTTTTTCAATTCCATGAGGATTGAATGTTTGAGTCTAAAATAAACAGTATTTTTCTCGGTCTATTATTTGAAAATTTGCATTTCACCTTTCATGCCTTATTATTCCTGAAGGAATAAAAATACGTATGGTATGGTTGGTTGGGCATTGTTATTCTCTCTTAACTGTCACAAAGAATGAATCCTCCGTACTTGATTCTATATATTGATAAGTTATGACTCTTATTCATTACTGAATTCACCGTTTAATTATCATTATCATAGTCGTAGAATAAACATATGACAAATTATAAAATGCAGACAGGGCACAGGCTCTGCACCGGTCAAGCGCTATCCAGAGAATGTCCCCATCGTCCCCGTACGTTCTTTCCACGCCTTCGCAGGGATGCGGGGAATCGGCGTCGGGGCGTCAGCCCCCTGGCCGAGGTGTCCTGTTCGCCAGCCATAAATATGGCCGGGTCTTCGTGTTGGGACTGAAAAGTCCCTTGAAGGGGCGGAGACTCATAAATCTCGCGAAGGGGGGCATCATAAGAGTGTTCACGCCGCTTCCGCGATCAATCCTGTCAGGTGGAATCTATGGCGAAGCCCGACAAAGCGATTAGCAGGTAGACAGCGACTTCCCGAGGCCCCTCTTCTTTCACCGTTACGCCTATATTCCCCAAGCGGGGGTGGCAGAGGTGTACTGAGTACACCCACGTTTCGCCGACGATGTTAGGTCCCATGTAATAGGGGGCGAGCCTATTGCCATATACCGGGCACAATTTCAGACTCCGAACTCATACTGGGAAGTTTTTCGTTAGAAAAACTACACTTGTCCGACCTAGGATTTGAACTCAGGACGTCGTGATCACAAAGCGATGCGCTTTGCCACTAGACCAACGAGGCAGTCCTCTTCTTTCTTCGCCCGGTAACGCGATACAGCAGCGCTAGGAAGACCTAGCAGGCGATCAAACACCACCGGGCTGTTTAAGGAATATGGTGTGTGGGTAGGGAGTTTGAGAAAGGGAAAATGCTGTATTTGGGGTTGGGAGAGTTAAGTCCGGGGGTGTGGAACAGAGAACACACGGTGATGAGTTGTGGCGCTCTTCACACCGCCGTGCGGTCAAGCTCTGCCGGATGAGACGCGTTGGACAAGCCCAGCAGGCGACCAGCTTCCCCATCGTCCGGCGAGCGCCACCTATTATAATTTTGATAGGGGGTGAGGGGAGTGGCAACTGGTTGTTTACCGGTCGCTCGTTGCTCGTGCTATTTAAAAACGTAACGGTTGACGATGCTGACATATACATTAAATACCCAGTAGAGGTGCTTGTAGCGTTGTGATACCGCGGTGTTTGTAGTGATCATTAAGCGGCGTTCGGCTTTGACTGTCGGGGATGGTTATTGTTTCTATTTTGGAGCGTCTTCGTCTACAGAAAGCCATGCTGGTATCCCGGTTACCACTTTATGTAGCAGTCGTTAAGCTAAGTTGAAAACCTTTTCAGCAGTTTGATATGTTCCAACGGCTGCGAACCTGTCTCCACCAATTCGCACTGGATCTAGTACGTGGTAGAGTGACCTATTTATTCTTCTCTAGATCTGTGAGACAAGGCTTTTACCCATCCATGGTACAGTAACTGAAATTGTAAGAATTAATTTCACTAAACCAGGAGGAGTGAAGAAAGCGAGAGAGGTCTATAATGAAAGAACCTGTTGGAAATCTGCACTCTCGGCCCATCTCGCTAGAGATATGAAGTGATGATAAAGACAGATAGATAGAATTTTACCAACCATAAGGAGTGGAGTATGCCAGAGAGGTCTGTAAGGAAGGACGCAGTTATTCTGTACTTTCTACTTACCTCGCAACGGATCTAGCGTGATAGATATAGATAAAAAAAGCTTCACCAAACATTGTACAGTTACTCAAATGCCCACCATAAAACTTATCGAAGCAATAAGTAACATAACATATGAACACGTCGGTGCATTCTCACATTTTATCGTCCGACCCGTACCGACTCCATTTTCCTTTACAATGTACGATATTACGTGTTTATGTAATCGCAAACGGAATGAGATTGCATGTCTGGTGTGGGTTAGGTCATACGACAAAACTAAAACAGCAGTCTCATCCGCTATTTTTGGATTTATTGTTAAAAAACCATTGCTTAATGACTCAAACTAACGCAACTCAAAACTTGTAACGCAAGTAATTGAAATATGAACTTTATATTTTTTAAAGTATAGTAAGATGTAAGGAGTGCTTGTCCCAACGCTGTTGGGACAAGCACTCCGTATTCCGTACTCATGGTAGCGAGAGCTGGGTATGTAAGAAGGAGAATGAAAGTAGCATAAATGCGTTTGAAATGTTAGCTCTACGGAAGATGTGCGCAGTGAAACTGACCGACCGTATTCGAAACAGCGTACTAAGAAAGCGAGTAGGTATGAAAGAGAGTATCGTATAGTTCAGGCATATAGAAAGAATGTCAGAAGAATGAATAACAACACAGATATACAATTCGTAAGTGGAAGGATGTAGGTACCGGGGAAGACCTAGACTATCTTACCATGATCAAATAGACCGAGTCTTATCTGAAGGACAAGTCAAGAGTCTCCGTAACTGGCGAGCGTGTATGAGACGGACTATGAGAGTGGAGGAAGCTAGAGAGGTATGTAAGGAAAGAACCTGTTGGAATTCTGTACTCCCTGTCTACCCTGCAAGGGATCTGGCGTGATGATATGGATAGATAGATATAGTAACAATTTAAATACACACACACACACACTCATCGTCACGCCTATATTCCCCAAGCGGGGGTGGCAAAGGTGCACTGAGTACACCCACGTTACGCCGACTGTGTTAGGTCCTATGTAATAGAGGGCGAACCTATTGCCATATACTGGGCACAATTCCAGACTCCGGACTCGTACTGGGAAGTTTTCGTCAGAAAAACTACATTTGTCCGACCTAGGATCTAAAAACAGGACCTCCTGATCACAAAGCGATGCACTTTGCCACTAGACCAACGCTGCCTCGTTGGTCCAGTGGCAATTAAAAATTTAAATGTAAGTGAAAGTAGTTGTCCACCCGTAAACGATGTGTGGATGTACTGTACGTAAGAAATGTCACCTGTTACAATTGTCGGCGGTAAATAATGCACATTGAGCTAAAGGGGGAGGTAATTGGTTATGACTGACGAATGCGACAAAACGTCATATAATGTACTGAGTGACAGAGACGACGCTCTACGGAGACGAAAGTGGCCGATTATCTCCCTTTTCATCTCAGTGTGCACTATTTACTGCCGATAACTTTACACACGTTGGTTTAATTCTTTGAAGTTTATGTTCTATCCTTTTTACACTACAGATGTACTAAATAAAGATGAAAGTGACAACACGCCTTCTCGGCAACTTAACGATAATGTCAGCTTGATCGTGCTGAGCCAAGGCAATAGGACTGCGGATTCTCTCTAATTTGCACATTAATTGCAATACCTCAAAATAACTAAAAAATAAATAAGTAAAATTAAAATGAATTTATACTGCAACTCACAAGTAGTTCCATTAAAGCTTATAACTAAATAATGTACGTAATAGGAGGACATGAAGTAGGTAAGGAAGGTAACCATAATTACATAGAAATAGGACGTGCATCCCAAAAAGGGTCCTAACTCAGCAGCTTTTGCTGACTGAAGATAGCCAGCGCACATCTTCCGTTAGAACCTTTTAGCGGACCGTTGATGTGACAGTATGATACAACACAACATACTCAGAGAAGAGAAGTCTTTGCTCGCAGTGAGATTATGAAAAACCATTAATTCTACTAAAAACAAAATCCTCATCCTCCTTGCGTCTTACTCCTCAGTTCTGAGGGTCGTGATCTTTATAAAGAACTTAAGCTTTAATAATGTCTTTCCATTTAGTCCTATCCTCTGCGGCATGAATTGCGTCGCTGACACTGAAATCGATCGTCGATCGAATCTGGTCAGACCAACGCATGGAACCCCGACCTCTAGGTCTCTTCCCTTCCACTTTGCCTGTGATCACAAGTTTTCTAGGTTGTAGCTTGCCTTCCTGGCAATGTGGCCGAAAAATTCCAGGATTGTGCGCAGGCGTATTGTGGAGAGCCTACTTGTTATTTTGAGTGTTTTTTAAGATTGATGCGTTGGTCCGATGTGCTGTCCATGGGATTCGAAGCATTTTCCTCGAGTACCACATCTCGAAGACATCATTGCGATTGCGATTTGTCTTTTTAAGGCAAAGTAAAACAGCGCAATAAGAATCCTATGCTAGTCATCGATCTCTCACAAAACGCTGGTCTGAAAACTGATATCGCTTTCTCAAATGTACTTTTTGCCGTTTGTTTTACTTCAGCTCATCGCCTACGTGAGCTGAACTCAGCGCTCTATCTCTATAGTCTTTTGGAAAGACCGGAAAACATGAAATTCGTAGCCACCAAAATGTGGACCGGTAACCTGGTGAAAGTTGAATGTAAAAACTATATCCATTCAGAAAACAGTCCGTCATCGTGATGATCTTTGGGAAATAACTATAAATGATACAAAAAAAAATATTTTCATAAATATCAGTTTTTCGCGACTTCGTCGACAACAGCGCCACCTACCGGGTCTATGTTATATAGCCTATATTACTTCTGGATAAGGTGTTCCAAAGGTGAAAGAAATTTTGAAATAGGTCCAGTAGTTTTTGAGTTTATTCGTTACAAACATACAAAAATAAAAATCTTTCCTATTTAATATATTAGTATAAGGGAAACTTTTAAAGAAATCTTATAGTTGAACTTCTGCTTCAAAGAGCTTTAGCATTTGAGATCTGCAATTGTGGACGCCATTGCCTATTATTGCTCCGTATACGTTGAATTTAACCTATTCCCTCCGTAGTGAGCGCAAATAGTATAAAATACTGTTGTTCCCGTTCCAACTTCATTCAATTATCAACTTTAAAGATTAAAGGTTGAGCTAGTGAACTCGTGAAACTGGGGAAATAGTTTAAGGTTTAAATTGTTTTGGGAATGGTTACCTAGTTCTGAATATAATTTATTAGTCAACTTATGATGAAACAGGATATTAGTATTAGGTAAGACCGATTGTTTTTATATCGGTTCCAATTGCGTACTTTGGACTTTTTTGTGTATGCTGTGTATGATACAGATTCATCGGTACATCGGCCTATACTGAGATGTTTTTCTAAAGAACCAAGTTCCAAGAAGCTCATTCCTTACAGACCTCGCGCTTCCTTCTCTCTCATAGTTCGTGCTATGAGCCCTCGCCAATCACGGAAGTTCTTGACTGTAGCAAAACCCAAATAAATATTTTTACAAAAAATAATTAATCTGAAATCCGATTTTTTTTAACGTAGCCCCGCACTACGATTTATTCCTTTGTCGTGGGTGCGGTTACAAACATGAGAATTCACATACACAAATACCCAGACTGAACCAAATAATTGTGGATCACACAAAGATTTGTCCCGTGCAGGAATCGAACCCGCGACTGTAAGACACAGTGAGCGGAGCGGCTTAAGCTCTTAACCACTACGCTTAATCGTCTGTCAATTTCTTTTATTTTTTTTAGATGCATGTATGCATTAGGAATGCATGATCGTTTAACACCTAGACCAATCAAGCGGTCGCGATGAACAACCCAAATAATGTTGAATTAATAGATTTTTTCTTTAAGGCTTCATTTGTCTCTATACGTAATAATAAATATTAATTGTCAAATAAAACTATTTTTCGGATTATATCGCGGTTTATTTTGATTTTTAAGTTCCCGACGTTTCGAATGCTTTGCAGCACCCATGGTCACGAGAAGGACTGAGGTATCAGATTTCCAAAAGGCATAGTTGTTCCGGAATACCCTCAAACTTCTTAATTATTTTTGCAGGCCTATCTACGCAGAATGAGCTCACGGTGTATTGAGGCCTTGCAGTGTTATGCTTGGTTTTGGATTTGTTTATATTAATTACCGGATCCCAAGTCAATGGAAGTACCCAGCCATCTTCGCTATTGAAATTAGGATGTTTTTTTAATTTCCATAGCCTCGTGAACCATCCTAGGTGGGAATCGGTGTTCTTTCACGAGGATTTCAAGAATAATAAAAGATAAACTAAAGATTTAAAAATAACATAAAATATTTAAAAAAACCGTCATGCCTATATTCCCCAGAGGGGGTGGTAGAGGTGTACTGAGTACACCCACGTTTCGCCGACGATGTTAGGTCCCATGTAATAGGGGGCGAGCCTATTGCCATATATCGGGCACAATTCCAGACTCCGGACTCATATTGGGAATTTTCGTTACAAAAACTACATTTGTCCGACCTAGGATTTGAACCCAGGACCTCGTGATCACAAAGCAATACGCTTTGCCACCAGACCAACGAGCCAGTCAAAATATCAGATTAGATTTATTAGGTTACGCGAATATTGCACACGAAATAAAACAATTTTATTTTGGTATTATCGCTGTTCATTTCTGGAGGGACTGTCTCTCCCGTGACCATGGATTCTAAAAGCACTATTAATTTGAGGAAAAATAAGAAAACAGATCACTATATATACTGAAAAAACTAGTTTATTTGAAATCCAAAAAAATGTGTTATAAATGTTTAAAAAGTAAATTTACTAGATGAGACATACGTTGCATCTTTAAATTAAAATAATCTTTAAAAATATTATCCTATGAAAAACAGCATTTTTATTTTAAAATATAATATTTTTCATTTTAACCAACTGGTTGCTACACCCACTAGTTGTGAGCTCAGTGAATGCACAAACAGACGCGTCGTAAACTTAATAATGTTTAATTTACCTGTTTCGGTGGGTAGCGTAGTGGAAGGTAACAGTAAAAAATATGTGCTTACTGGTTTTCATAAAATTCTTTATCATGCTTAATTAAAATAGAGGTTGTATGTTCGTAATTTAACTAATATTTGATTTGTCAGGCGGTTCAAGAGTAACACCAAATATCCCCTCTTAGGGTTCATATAAAATAAAATAAATAAAAGGAGTCCCCTAGTGTATCTCTAAAGTCCAAGGTCTGCTACCGATAAAGTTAAAATGGGACCACTTTAGAGCTATATTATATTATACCCAACCCAAAAAGAATCATTAAAATCGGTTTATAAGCAATTAAGTTATAAAAAACATAGACTAATTATAAACCTTCTCCTTTTTTGAAGTCGGCTAACATACTGATTAGTTCTATAGTAGGGTACCTATAGGATTGACGCAATACCCATAATATCTCAATCTACGCATTCGTATTGTTCGTCGTTAAGGAGTTAAAACCGATGAAATTAAAATGGGACCACCTTGGAGCTATACTGAATCCAATGCAAAAAGAATCATCAAAATCGATTTACAATTGGCGGAATGATCGCGTAACATACATACAAAAAAAACATAGAGTAGACTTAAGAACCTCCTCCTTTTTAGAAGTCGGTTAATAAGTATTTTTAAAATAAAAATATTTTCTGTCTTTGTAGAAGAAATAATATAAATTTAAAAAGATCTTTTTAAAAACATGCTTTTATAACAAAGACAACGGAGACCAACAAGTACTATGGTACTTGTCAAGACAAATGTCCAACGAGCCCCAATACGTCGGGGTTATGTTGAGTAATTAGGTAGTTCCGTTGGCCATCCGCTGGCTCCATCATTAGACCCTGGATAACATCCGTGTCTATAGAACTTGTCAAGACAAATCTAATGAGCCCAAATACGGTGGGGTTATGTTTAATAGTTGGGTAGTTCCGTTGGCCAACTTCCCATTCCATCATTAGAACCTGGACATAATCTGTATCTCCAGAACTTGTCAAGACAATTCCAATGAGCCCAAACACGGCGGGACTATGTTGAATAGTTGGGTAGTTCCGTTGGCCACCCTACGGTTCCATCATGAGACCCTGGACACCATCCGAGTGTAAAGTATTCGTCAAGATAAATCCAATGAGCCCAATCACGGCGGGGTTGTATTAGGTACTTGTGTGGTTCTATTGGTCACCTTTCGGCTTCATCATCAGATCCTGCACACTTTTTGGTTGTAAAGTACTGGTCAATACCAATCTAACGAGCTTAAACACGAGGGGGTTACGTTGTATAGTTCACATGTTTCTATGGCCACCTTCCGACTTCAACATAAAACAAGCTTCATGGTACCATATTATTGTATTGTCATTGGACTTACATACGTATGGCAAATTTCAGCTCAATCGGATACCCGTAAGTGATTTAAAAATGGATCACAACATTTGAACCGGACAGACAGACATACGAACATTGCAAGTTAAATAAAAACTTGTAAAAAGAGGAAATAATTTAACGGTCAGACTCGTATAGGCGTCTTGAAATTAGAATTTCACAAACCTATTTATCTAGTAGATACCATATTTTACAAGGAAAAGGAAGGTGAGATTTTGAGATCAGCGAAATTGTTTATTTGGAGGTTAAGCAAAAGTGCGTAGCGCCAATATTGCGAGTTATTTGATCACGTTCCGATAATAATATTGGTTTGACCGTGACATAGCATAATTAGCACAGTATGTATTAAAACACAATAGTCAACCTAAATGCGCAAAAACATTTCAATCTCAGTTGAAACGATCTTTAATATACAACCTTATGTTTTGTTGATACATTTCATTTTGCTGTGTTACATTTTTATTGATTGACACAGTATTGCTTTTTGTATCGAATTATAATCGTTTTTGTACACGCAATTAGATTATAGAGAGATTCGTTCGAACTTTTTAGTTTTCATTAATAATATCATTGTTCCCGGTCAAGCCAGAGAGGTCTGTAAGGAAAGAATCGGTTGAAACTCTGTACTCTCTGCCTGCCTCGCGAGGGATCTGAGGGCTTAGCATGATAATTTTGACGTTATCGTGCTATCGAGCTGATATGACATTCTTGTCACACTAAACATTTACTAAATAAACCTGAATGCGACAGCACGCTTACTCTCTAGCTTCAAGATAATGTCAATCTTTTTATGCTTAGCCCTCTGATATAATGATAGAGATTTCTTTTCCTCTTTGAATAACAAAACTCTATAAATGACACTAAATGATACTTTCGATATTAACCAATTGAACAATACAGTTTTCTAGACTATAATAGTTACAATGAACAATAGAAAACCGTATCTCACGTAACACGATTAAAATAATGCAATACTATTCAATAGACTCCCTGGGAAAATTTTCCAAGTAAAAAAAAATAAGAGCTGATATGTGGGAAATTATTGCTATCGTGCGAATAATTGTGGGGAAAAAATGTGGAAACCATGTACTTAGCGGTTCCGTTTATGTTTCTATTGTTTAATGTACTCGTGGCATTGTATTGTCATGTTTCGGGCATATAGAAAGAATGTCGGAAGAAAGATTCTTTTTTTTTAACAACTTAGCCCGCACTAGGATTAATTCCTGTGTCGTGGGTGCGTTTACAAACCTGAAGATTTACATACACAAATACCCAGACCGGAACAAATAATTGTTGATCACCCAAAGATTTGTCCCGTGCGGGAATCGAACCCGCGACTTTTAGAGACAGTGGGCGGAGCGGCTTAAGCTTTTGACCACTGTGCTAAATTGTCCGTCAGATTGGCAAAACAGATATACAATGCAGAATTGGAAAGATGTAAGAATGACCTCGACTATCTAACCATGACCATAAACAACCGTGTCTTATCTGAAGGGCAAGTCAAGGGTCTCTAACCGGCGAACGTGTATGAGACGAACTATGAGAATGGAGGAAGCCAGGGAGGTCTGTAAGAAAAGAACCTGTTGGAATTCTGGACTCTTTGCCTACCACATAAGGGATCTGTCGTGATGATATAGTTAATACAATGTCAAATCTAGCTTAGGCTCAATGCTCATACATTTCGTGACTGTACCATCGCTTTTCATAAAAATCAACATAGCCCGGTACTATATATAAATAAAAATGAATGCCTAAATGTGTTGCTAAGCGTAAAACTCGAGAAAGGCTGGACCGATTTCGCTATCGAGTTGATATGTCATCCTTTCCATACTACAATTTTACTAAATAAGGATGAACGTGACAACACGCTTTTGCGACAACGTTTTTCGCCCTCTGTTCCCACCTCAGATCATAAAAAAAAGATAAAAAAAATAATGTGACTATTACCAAATAGACCGTGTCATATTTGAAGGGCAAGTCAAGAGTCTCCGTAACCGGCGAGCGTGTATGAGACGAACTATGAGAGTGGAGGAAGCCAGAGAGGTCTGTAAGGAAAGAGAATGTTGGAACTCTGTACTCTCTGCCTACACCGCAAGGGATCTGGCGTGATGATATAGATAGCTTATATTTAATGAAAACTCAAATAATTAATTTTGTATAAACGAGAGCACTAAGAAATTATCAATTTCCTTTTTTATCAAATATAACTTCTAATCGACCAACGGATCAGAACACGGCCTCCGCTAAGAAGATCATGAGAGGAACTCAGCGGGCATGTTTTTTTTTTTTCATCATACATATTGTGTGTTTGCAATGTTTGTGTTATAGTTAACAATCTGATTCCAGAATTATACTTATATAATATGCTTTACAACAGAGATATGAGACCGACGCTGTAATGTCTGAAGAGTAAGTAAGAATTCTGGATGGACCAGTCACCATAAGCAGCATCGAATCACAAGTATAACTACAAGAGCAGCCATCACCTTCCTTGACCATACTGGAGGTATGAAAGTAACCCGCACCAGATAGTGCAATATACCATGTTCCTAAGTCCTTTATTTGTAACTCGAAATATGATAAAAAATTAATAATTTAAAAAGATCTATATAAAAACAAGCTCATATAGCAATTACACGACGAAAAAATTTTAAACTCAAATAATTCATTTTGAATAAGCCCTGCGGAAGATCTAATTTACCTACTAATCACTGAGAAGATCCGGCGAAAAAAACTGAGCAGGCTTGTCTTTTTAGTTTAATTCTCTTTATCTTTTTTTTTCCTTTCAATCATATTGTGTAGATACAATGTTTAGGTTAAAATTAAATAGTTTACGATCTGGCTCCAGTGTGATGCCTTACAATTGAAATAAAACGTTCACGAGTATGACTGCTGGAACAGCCATCACTTCCCTCGTTCATATTGAAGGAAAAGGCGAGACCCGGCCCAGACAGCTAAACTTCTTGCTTAGTTAAAGGGTTCCTTTGACTATTTTCCGGCTCCATTAACAGAGCCTGGAAACCATCCAGGTCTAATGAACCCATCAAGACGAATCCAACGAGCCCAACATGGCGAGGTTATGTTGTTGGTGTTGAGTTGGGTGGTTCCATTGACCACCAATCAGCTTCACCATCAGACCGTAAGCACTCTTCAATACCAAGCAACAAGCCTCAACACAAGTTGGTTACGCTCCCGACTCCATCATTAAACCATTATTGCAGTGTCACCGAAATTAAACACGTATGCCCAATTTCCGCTCAATGATACCCGCCAGTACTTGAAAAATGGATCACAAGATTTTAACCGGAAAGACAGACATACGAACATTGCAAGTTAAATAAAAGATTGTAAAACTATAAAGACTGAAGGATACAGAGGTTTAGTATAGTGGTTAAGTCATGTCTAATACTGCACAGCGTTTGGCTGGCTTAGTATAAAGTATTTAAGGTTTTCATTCTTCGGAGGAAATGTTAGGTAGATAGAATACTCTTTATTGTACACCAGCAAAAATACAGCAGAGTAACACAATGTTTTATTGCTGATAGCAATCTGTTCCAGACAACCAGTACGTTGAAAGAAGCAACAGATAAAAATAGAAGCCAGTTGGTGGAGTACTCTATAAATATGTTATAATCTTGTTAAGCATTACTACTGTATACATACGTACATAATATAACTATACACGCAAAACATAAATATTACCAATTCAATCAATTATGGAAGCGATTAACAAATTATCAAACCAGGAGAAAGTGGTCTTTAACCATTTTTTTTAAATAATTCAAAGACTGCACGTCGGACCGTAACAGGCAGTGCATTCCACAAGCGACCAGCTTGACTAGTAAAGGATTTGTGCAAGAAGTTTTTCTTTTTTTTTTTTTCTAGGATAACGTAGCCCCACACTAGGATTTATTCCTGTATCGTGGGTGCGTTTACAAACATGAAATTTCACATACACAAATACCCAGACCGGAACAAATAATTGTGGATCACACAAAGATTTGTCCCGTGCGGGAATCGAACCCGCGACTATTCGACACAGTGGGCGGAGCAGCTCAAGCTTTTAACCACTGCGCTAAATCGTCCGTCATATTGAGGAATGCATTGGTGTTTTTGACCTCAGATTCTCCGATGACCTTAAGAACTTTGAATGCCATAATGTTTAGCCATAGGTAGACATTAAATCAAGTTAGAAGGATTACAGGTGACTTGATAAGTTCCAAAACAGCTCGTGGCCAAAAACCTGCCTCCACCAATTCGCACTAGGTTCGCGTGGAGTACTATAATTTTAACTTTTTTTTAATTAACCTAATGTGTCCTAACTACTGGGTAAAGGTCTCCTCCTCTTTTCTCCAACGATCTCTATCCTCTGTCAATAATGGCCGTTTTTTTTCCATATGCGTCAAGGTCACCGCGCTACCGCTTCCTGGACCTGTCTCGGCGACGATGACCTTGTTGTGGGACCGATTCGGTACACAATTTGGCCCACCAATGTGTGTCCATTCGGCTCAGGTGACCCGTCCAATTCCATTTTAAAATCGCGGTTTTAACTCCGAAGTCTACAATTCGGGTCATAGAGCGTAGCACCGTGTTCCGTACTCGATCGATACATTTTATGCCTAAGATGCTACGCTCTATTGCTCGTTGGCAAACCTTGAGTTTGGAATTTTGAGTCTCGGTTAGTGACAACGTTTGACCCCCGTAAGTGAGAACTTTACTTTTACTTAAGTTATAAAAATATGACCTATTTTCTCTCGCCCTAATTTGTGAGAAAAGGTTCATACCCAACATGGGGCAGTATAAATGATTTATTACTTATAACTGCAACTTCCACCGCAATAAACTGTATTAAAACCGCTTACCGTAATGTTTCATATATTCCTGAACCCAGCAATAAAAAGTACGAACTAATGTGGGTAGAAATGAGACGGCATCGGCCCATGAAATCGGAAGTGCTGCAATTAAGTCGGTTCGCTCTTCATACCACGTCGATGCGGTAAAAGTGGGGTTAACGATGGCTTGGAATATAAGCTGATAGCGATTTTTAGAAAGAATATAATTTGGGACTAAATTGATAAATTCTATTGTAGTCACTATTGAGTTGCCTGGTATCTCTCTTTTTTTAGTCTCAATCAACTCATAAGTGCGTACATTGAGTGAATTTATGAAATTTAATTTTTTTTTCAGGAACTTAACTCCATAGTGGACATTATTCTTCTATCGTTAGTACATTTACAAACATGAACTTCAAATATACAAACACCTAGACCAAAGCAAACATTTGTAAGATACACAAAGATTTATTTTCTGCGGGGAAACTCGCGACCACTCAACTCAGTTAGCGGAAGAGCTACATTACAATGAGAATGCAATAATTTTGACGTTTGTGAGTGCTTTTTGATTGGTCTATACAAATAAATAATTTCTGATTTGGACGTAAGATTAAGCAATCGCCGTTTGAGTAATAATAATTACACATAAAATAATAATACAAGAACAAGAAGAAAATAACGTACATCATTTCAAAAAATAGCTTTGTAAGCTTATTGATATATATCTATCTATCTATATCTATCTATAACCTCACGCCAGATCCCTTGCGGGGTAGACAGAAAGTACAGAGTTCCAACAGGTTCTTTCCTTACATACCTCTCTGGCTTCCTCGACTCTCATAGTTCGTCTCATACACGCTCGCCGGTTACGGAGACTCTTGACATGACATATATATATTAAAGATAATTGCAAAAAGAGACAATCTTGTGAGTTCTCCACCAATCTAATTTAGGTCCGCTTAGTAGGACCTCCCTGGAGTTGGACTTATTTTATTTTATCCCAATTTGTGCCTAGCTTTTGCACAGCATTGGAAAATTTTAGACTAGTTTATTAGACTTTCACTTTAAACGTACCACGTTACATATATCAGTGCAACTGTTTAGGTATACTGTCTAGTTTTAAACTACCCTACCTTAAAATTAAGTGTTGACAAAGTGTTGGTAAATAACGCGCTTGGCAATATACAAATTTAGTTTTTCATATTAGTCCGGAGTATATGGCAATAGGCTCACTCCCTGTTATATGAGACTTAACAATCCGTAATTGCTCATTTAATCAATATAAGCATAAAAACCGGTCAGTATCCCACAGAACTAAAATCAGGGATAGTTAGACCTATATATAAAAAGGGTAGCCAGACAGATTACAAAAACTACAGATCAATAACTATATTACCTATTATTGATAAAGTAGGAGAGAAATTTATATGTAGACAAATATACGATTTTCACGAGAAAAATAAAATATTGACAAACAAACAGTTTGGCTTCCAACCTCACAAGAATACTACACAGTTACTATCAGAATTCACAGATAGTATACATACACACTTGGATAAGAGGAAGCATGTGCTGGTTGTATTTGTAGACTATAGTAGGGCTTTTGACACGCTTAGACATGACATTTTATTACAAAGTCTAAACGACAGTGGTATCAGAGGTAAACTTTTGGCCTGGTGTGAAAATTATCTGTACAATAGAACATATAGAGTAAGAATTAATAACCAAGACAGTCGCGTAGTCAGAGTGACCGACGGTACGGCACAAGGGTCGGTACTCGGTCCACTGCACTACTTAACGTACGTAAACAGTCTTCCGAATGCAATAAAAAATAGTGAAATATATCAATTCGCAGATGACACCTGTCTTGTGGCTGCTGGAGATACTGTAGAGGAGGCTCTTGGTCAACTCCAAAGCGATTTCGATATACTGTCAAAATGGTCGCATGACGTAGGTCTAGTACTTAATGCAAGCAAAACAAAATTAATGTACATCAGCACTAGCCAGAATAGAAGTTCGTACACGCCAAAATTGAAAGCACATGAACACGAATGTCTTCATAACAATAATGGTCCCAATACGATATCCTGTACATGTGACCCAATAGCACTAGTTGACAAACAAACATACTTAGGGCTTGTTATTGACAATAGGTTTAATTGGAAAGAACACGTTAATCATGTGTGCGATAGACTGAGGGGTATACTAGCAAAATTCTCTCTCATTAAACAAAGAATACCATATAAAACACTTTTACTTCTATATAAATCATTAGCTGAATCAGTGATTTCGTACGGACTCTCGAGTTATGGTAGGACTTTTAAATCTCATCTCGATCAAATATACTCACTTCAACTGCGAATTTTAAAAGTTATTGTTCCAACTAATATAAAAAAGTTATATGATAATAATTACCACAACTTATTCAAATGTTGTGAAATCATACCAATACATGAAAAAGTTAAGCTAGCTTTATTATCAGAAGAATTTTTTAATGAAGACCTAAAAAAAGTCAAAGTTCCTTCTACCAACGATATAATAACCCGCAGTATTAGCAACTCCAAGCTACTCTTACCAAGTTACAATAATCTACATGGTAAGAGAACACTAAATTTTATTATACCTAATCTGATTAATCAATTACCAATAGCTTTAAAACAGGCCACAACACGGCAAAACATTAAATATAAATTTAAAAAATACTTTTTACACCTTCTTACAACCGACCAACAGGAATTAAGTGCACACTAATATAAACCCTTTTTTATATTGTTATTACTTCTATATAAGAAATTATACAAAAATGTGTATAGTACTGATGAAAGCAAAAAAAAACATGCTGTATAATGAACTGAACTCGTCACAAACAGGTTTTTATATCAAGAATTTATTTAAGTACCTCCATTTTCATTTTTTTTTTTTTTTCCTTTGTTGTGTTGGTAAATTTTTTTTTATTTTTTTTTAATGTTATTATAGAAAATGTATATTTAATTGTAATATGCTGCTGTAATGTAAGATAGCTTTTATTTATTAGCCTGCGACACTGGTGTGCGGTAAAACTTGAATGAGTTTATGTCACACCTTTATAGCATATTTTCATATGATGTAATCTTTACGTTGAATTAAATAAATAAAATAAAATAAACATAGACGACGAAAAGTCGGTGCACTTCGTATACTTCTGCCACTCCTGCTTAAGGAATATATACGTATATATAATCCATTTTTTAGATCAATCTGAACCACTGAATCGATTCTGTAGATCGATTCCGAAAGCCGTTGAATCGCATCGATTCATGATTCAATTGTAAAAAAAGTGGTAATCGAAAATACGACTTAAGTAGATTATGTGAATCAGGGATATAAATAGTGGCAAAACTCGTTTATTATTAAAAATACTACGTATCAAACACGAGTTTAAACAGTTGTATTTTTAATAATCTCTAAATTGAATGTATCACGAAATTATAAAAAGGAAGGTATCCAAACAAAACTCATTCCCTTGGCAAATTAATAAGTATCGACTTCAAATCGATTAATCGAGAATCGATTTTAACAACATATCTCTTAAATTTTATCAACTCGCTTCCGCCACCCTCTTGCATCACTGTCAAGTGCAAGCGACGTCGTCGTTCAGTCGTATCGCCGGTTAAGTTGCGTAATCGATGCATTCTCGATTGCATACTGTTTTGTCATACTGTTTTGTCATACATTGTTCGTTACGTAACCCGAATGACTTTTAATATCGATTTTAAACGGAGTAGCGTGAGTGGGGTTGAGTGCTTCTACGGCAATCCGCGAATTAATACTGGAGTATTGTTATATCATATGAATGAGTGCATATGTAAGTTCTTCTATCACTATGCCCATATTCCCGAAAAAAGAGCTAGCTTTGGAGTCCATTTTTCTAGCAAAAATCAGCAAAAAACGTGCCTTAATACCGGCTTAACAACAGGCACTACTACTGTTTTCATGCTTTATTCACACCGTCACGCCTATATTCCCCAAGCGGGGGTGGCAGAGGTATACTGAGTACACCCACGTTGTTAGGTTCCATGTAATAGGGGTCGAGCCTATTGCCATATACCGGGCACAATTCCAGGCTCCGGACTCGTACTGGGAAGTTTTTCGTTAGAAAAACAACACCTAGGATTTGAACCCAGGACCTCGTGATCACATAGCGATGCGCTTTGCTACTAGACCAACGAGGCAGTCAATTAGTTCATGCTTTAGTAAATGTATAATAGTCATACATCGATTTATTTTAAGATTTATTTGAAATTCCTGAAAGTAATCCACTGTAGACAAAGGCGACCCCAAAAGACCACCATGATAACTGGCAAATAGGAATCATAAATGTAATGGAAAATTTACATTATTAGATTTGTTAGTCGATTGCTTCCACCCCACAAAATAGGCTTTCTTTGTTTGGGAGTTATGCCTGTATTCCCCAAACGGGGATCGCAGAGGTGTACGCTGTAATAGTATCACCTTTTACTGTTCCACTGCTGGGCCTTTTCTCACAAATCGAGGTGAGAGAGATTAGGTCATACTCACCACGCGAAACTACTGCGGATTTGCGGAGGCAGGTTTTTCGGCACCTGCTGTTGGAACTTATCAAGCCGCCTATAAGGCTTCCAACTAGTCTTACCGACTTCGGACCGACCATTCGCTTAGCGAGCCTTTTAAACCAGGGAAACGCTCGAATATGAGAATGCCACAAACGGTCATCCATCTCAGGACGACCGAGTCGAACGCTACTTAATCTTGTTGATCGCAAAAATTATCACGGTCAACCAGTGCTACGAGCTCCTATTGCCATTAAACCGGGTCGAATGTCACCGGGCTGTCAGTAAAAAAAAATCTGTCAATAAATTACAAGATCTTAAAAATGTAATTGAAATGATAGATATTAAAATTAATTTCATATCTTAGAAATGTTATTGTGCAAGCAGTAAAATAGGGAACGCTTAGCTTTATTCGTAAATCGAATCGAAGGCACTATGCAATACTTATTGGGAAATACGTTAGAATAGCGAAGACATTGAATTTCTAGCATTAGGCGGTATCTTTACTGGTGCACTATTATTTTTGTACACAGACTGCTATGCATCCTCGCGGAATTTGCAGGAGCCATCTACTCCTGCAAATGTGCGGCTACAAGCGTGATGTCACTGAATACAAATTCATAAAAAATGGGTCACTAAAAAAATGGTTATATCCATCTATATAATCACGCTAGATCCCTTGCGGACAGAGAGTACAGAGTTTCAACAGGTTCGTTCCTTACATACATCTCTGGTTTCCTCCACTTTCATAGTTCGTCTCATACAAGCTCGCCGGTTGCGGAGACTTTTGACTTGCCCTTCAGATAAGACTCAGTCTCTTTGGTCATGGTAAGATAGTCTAGGTGTTCCCCGGTACCTACATCCTGCCACTTTGGCATTGTATATCTGTTTTGTAATTCTTTCTTCTGACATTCTTTGTATATGCCTGAACCAACTGAGCATACCCTTTCTCATCTTTACACCGATACTATCTTTTATACCTACTCGCTTTCGTACTACGCTGTTGCGAATACGGTCGGTCAGCTCGCATTTCCACCGCATTTATCCTACTTTCATTCTCCTTCTTACATCCCCAGTCCTCAACAGCGTTGGGACAAGCACTCCGTTATGTATGGCCAGCTGCACCTTTTGGCTTAACTGCCGGCTCCAAAGTAGCTTTCCCATCGCACGCATCTTTGTCTATTACCCCACGTGTGTGGTGATTAGCCCATGCGGTCGGGCCAAAGAAAGCGGGCCAAAGTACAATGTACATAGTATTGTATAATACTCGTGGTAGGGTATTCTTCGCTTTAACTAGAGTTATGCTGATTAAATGTCAATGAGTATTAATAAAAATATGGAACAAAAACAAACAAAGCCGATTTTAAGTAGCGTAAAACTTTTAATATATTAACTAACTAATTATAAACTATTAAATTACTCTATACATAAGATATGTATTCTGGAAATTCCGCGATAATCCAAAGCAACAGTCCAGTATACGTAACCTTGAACAGAATACGTTGGAACTCTAAACCCTCAAATTTAAAAATTATATGGGCCTCTCTCTCCCTTCAATGGTTCCCTCATGACTGAAGATCATGACGCCGTTGCCGGACTTTTTTTATAATTTCTCTCCATCTGCTGGGATCACTAGCTAGGTGGAGCGCCGTGCTGACTAATATCTCGAGTTGTTTGGATATCTGATCCAACCATCTCTTAGGGCTGCGCTCCCCTGGTCTCTTCCCCTCTATGGGCCTAATCAAATAAAACTGACAATGCGACATTGCAACGATAAGCCTCGTTACGTACAGCAGTTTTATATGACTTTCCAGTCTATTTATCATAACACCAGATTCCTTGCGGGGCAGGAAGAGAGTACTCTTGCTTCCTCCAATCTCATGGTTCGTCTCTTGCATGCTTGCTTGTTACTGTTGATTTTAGACAGGAATAATATGCATTCTATGTTTTAATCCAGGGCCCCAAGTCCGTTATTGCAATTTTTATAAAATTGTTGGTCATTCACATCATAATTGATAGTTTGACAGTTTTCTGTAATATTTTAACCGTTGTTCTTTTAAATTACATTTATTCCAAAAACCAAACCACAGATAACTAAAACAGTACAACATCTTTCCCTTCAACAAAAACAAATAAAGCGCGTATATCAATCAATCAGCCTATCGTAGTCCACTGCTGGATATAGGCCTCTCCTAACACGCGCCATTGCACACGGTCCTCCGCCTTCCGCATCCAGTCTGTCCAACCGGCTGGGGGCCGTCCTACCTTAAGCTTACCAAGTCGCGGTCTCCACTCTAGGACACGCTTGCTCCATCGGCCGTCGGTCCTTCTGCAGATATGACCAGCCCATTGCCACTTTAGCTTACTGAGTCTGCGAGCTATGTCGGTAACTTGTAAGTTATGTAAGTGCGTATAACATTACTATAAATAAAATATAACAAATCATAAAAATCCTTAGAAAACTTAATACAATAATCACTTTTATATATATACTATAAGATTGCGAGCTCTTCGTGCCGCTTTCCTCTGAACCCGCCCTAAACGACTCATACCCTGAGAATCGTCAACTGGCGATTCTGCGACCTCTAACTGACCTGAGTTCATATCATCAACATAATCCTCCTCCCCTCTCCCAGGAAGCAGAGGATGTGTCTTCCTCCTATTTATCATAACGTTGTTCCAATCTGCGCAAATGCCTCCTATTGAATCTCACTAGCTTATCATATCTATTTGTTAGAGTAAGCGACGCGAATTCCATATCATAATATAATTTGCTTCGCACTTTATTCCGAACAATTTTCGCGTAATTCTCAGAACTATTTCGCTTAGGCCTCAATTTTTCCATATGAATAAGCAATGGAGTTCTGAACCTGCACATCTGGTGACTCCCTAATAACACCAGAATACTTTAAAAATATGGAAAAAATGGCGATGCAATTTTTTCCAAGCGTAGGTCGGCTCGTGCCGCTGGTCCCCTAACGAGATTCGATTCCGGCGGTGCCCGTGCGTGTTCTATAATTCTATGTTTTCCCGCACTATGACCACTAAAACACCATTCAATCAGCCACCGCTGCCACCATGTAATAATTTAACTGTTATTCTTTTATCTTGCATTTTATTCCAACAACCAAGAATGACAACCAAAGAAAATCAACCATAAACCAAACCACAGATAACTAAAACAGTACAACATTTTCAATCTATTAATTCAATGCTTCGCAATTCTTATGGTACTATTAATAATTCTTATGGGTTTCAAACAATTGTCGACTTTTGGCACAATTGTAATTTAACGATTTTAGTAGCATGTTATAATACAAAACGTAAAAAATAGTAGTCTTGGGGCACAGGTAATAAACTATCTGTGTACCAAATTTAATCTAAATCCGTTTGGCTGTTTTTGCGTAATTGAATAACAAACAACCTATTATACAAACTTTCACATTTATAATATTAGTAGTATAAGTAGGATAGGAGGTACTTTTTTTCGGATCTTCTTCTTATTGTTTCGAAGGCAGACATGTCGAATCTATATGGAAGTGGCCCAGAACGCAGCCACTTCGACCGCTTTGTCGGTGGCATTCATCAAATTCTGCCGCGTGCAGGTGTTGGGACTTGCAGAGCACAATGTAAGGTGGCCCATCTTTTGGGTAACACCACAGAAATACTTTAGATTGGTATTGTCTGTAAGTTTCCACCTGAACATGTTGGCCTTGCTCCGGCTGACCCGAGTCCGAAGTCTATTTAAAGACTTCCAGACTGGCCATAGTAATTTATGTCCAGGCGGAAGACTTTCAGTAGGTGGTACAAAAGGATTTGGAAGGGACACTCTATCTCTCCAAAGGTTGCACTTCGCTTTTGATGGCTCCATAATTAGTGGGTCGATAAACTTGGTAAAGCTTTTACGGCTCTTCAGTCGTTGCTCCACTAGGGAATGGCCATACATGGGCTGCCGTGGGTTTTTTTCAATTTTTCGTGTCTACAGAGCTCGCCACAGCCCCCGGAGGCGCTGTGTCAGCCAATGGGTACTGCAATTTTACCGGAGTCGGTTTGAGGCTGCCCGTGATGATCCGGCAAGTTTTGTTCAGTGCTGTATCCACTAGCTTAGCATGGGTGGAGTGACTCCATACAGGACACGCATATTCGCCAGCAGAGAATGCTAGCGCAAGGCCAGTCGTTCGCATAACCTGCGGCGAGGCTCCCCACTTGGTAGTGGTGAGACGCTGGAGCAAGTTAATGCGGGCGTGAACCTTTTTGTTGATGATTTTTAGGATTGTATCGCGATTTATTTTTGATTATTAAATTCCTGGCGTTTCGACTGCTTTGCAGCACCCATGGCCACGGGAAGGACTGAGTTGTTAGACGTCCAAAAGGCATAGTTGTTTCGGGGTACGGTCAAACTTTTTAATGATTATTCGTTAGTTTGCATCTACGCAGAATGAGCTCACGGTGTCTTGAAAATTGTCTCTTATTAAACATGACCCTGGCGTGGTGATATAGATAGTTAGAGATACCTATATACGAACTGGTCGTAGTGGTGATATTTGTGTGAGGATCCAGAAGTGTACGTTTTTCGGCTGATAAGTAAGTAGTAAGCATTACTTCTTAACGTATCGGTTGATTCTCAATAAGTGCACGCCTTTAGTCGTAAACATACCAGTGCAGTATCGCCACGAACACGGCACCTACATTTTTCTCCTTTATATTTATTGTAGCGGAAAATTGAACATAAGAATTGTTCGCACATTATTTCTGAATCGAATAGATCGGTCAAATGTGAGTTGTGTTCGAGTATTCGTAGCTAGTATTGTCGGATCTCCGGATCTGTATGGTGTGGGAGTATTGTAATAAGAGATTATGCGTCTTTTTACACTGGTGTTTTCTTCTGGTTTGTATTTCTTATGCAGTTATGGATTATCCGATGATGTTAGGTTCCAATACATTGGCGGTACGATTCTAGGCACAAAAAGAAACTATCATCATAGTCATACCTATATTTCTCAAGCAGGCATGACAGAGGGGTACTCTGTACATGCACTTTTTACCGACGATTTTATGTCGACGGATGATTTAGCGCAGTTGTTTAGTGCTTAAGCAGCTCCACCTACAGTGTCTAATAGTCGCGGGTTCGAGTCCCGCACGGGACAAATCTTTGTGTGATCCACAATTATTTGTTCCGGTCTGGGTATTTGTGTATGTGAATTTTCATGTTTGTAAACGCACCCACGATATAGGAATAAATTCTAGTATGGGGCTACGTTTTTTTTTGTAAAAACAAAGAAATATAATAGTGGGTAAGACTATTGTTATTATCAGAGATGGGCAAAATGTAATCAGATTAATGATGGTTAATCATTATTCTGCCCCCGCTTGGGGAATATACGCGTGATGGTGTATTAATGATTAAGTATTACAATTACATTTTGTAATCTTAAATGTTTACGATGCATTTGTAATTATTAATGTGATTACAATTTGCCCATCTCTGGCTATATCAAGGGGGTACATTTCCTAACTCCATACTGCTATTGATAATTCAGAGAAACCAGAGAGATCTGGATGTAAAGAACTTGTTAGAACTGTACTCCTGCCTACCTCCCAAGGGAGCTGGCGTGAAGATATAGATACATAGGGTTTCAACCTAGGATCTTGTGATTGCCATCCGCAATATGCTATACCAAATTCGGTTTAGCGAGCCATATTAGGGCTTATAACACAAAATAATATTTTGAAGCTTGGGTCGCCGACATCGAAACCCATGTGGAGGACTATATAGTATACAAGGTGTAACGTAAATAGCGCAAGGCCTGAAAGTAGTTTGTTCTAAATCGACAACTGAATCGATTCCAACTATTTTTAAAGTATGTCACATATTTTTATTTATCAGAAATTGCTGTCAGTCGTTCAGTTTGCTGTATTAAACAAAATTTAATCATTATATAAAAATAATTCGGCTATTATAAATGCATTTTTAATACATCTATCTTAATAATCAAAAGTGAAATGAAAAGTAATCTGAAGTGGCAATGGGCGGGCCACATAGCGCGTAGATCGGACGGGCGTTGGGGCAGAAAGATTCTAGAGTGGCGACCACGTATTGGCAAGCGCAGCGTGGGACGACCGCCTGCCAGATGGACCGACGATCTTGTGAAAATCGCAGGAAGTCGTTGGATGCAGGTGGCATCGGACCGGTTACGCTAGAAAGCGATTGGGGAGGCCTATGTTCAACAGTGGACAAGTATGGGCTGAGATGATGATGATGAATAATCAAAAAAGTACAGGTTTCGTGTTTGATTTGGATATCATAGAGCTTCAAAAAATGGTAGAAAACTAAGGAGTTTTCTACCATTATAAGGAAAATTGGAATTTTGATTTTCGTATTAAATTTGTAAGACAATAATCTAATTGGCATTAAATCTAATGAAACAGGGATAGCCTAGTGGTTAGACCGTTGGACTGCAAAGTCAGAGGTCTAGGGTTCAAACCCAGATACGCACCTCTCTCTTTTCGAAAGCATGGGCGTTTTAATAATTAATTATCACTTGCTTTAAGGGTGAAGGAAAAACATCGTGAGGAAACCTGCATGCCTAAGAGTTTCTCGAATGCCAACCCGCACTGGCCCAGCGTGGTGGACTATGGCCTAAGACCAGTTCGAAAGGAGGCCCGTGCCCAACAGGGGGACAGTTTCTTAACAGGGCTAATATTATTATTATTATAATCGAATTGGGACGTTGTATATGTTACATCTTGTATATATGTTCTATTACACCACCGAGGCAGTCCAAATCGCCAGAGGCATATCCGGTTACGCTGTATTTATATTGTTCTCTATGAACTATATACATAGACAGACTTAATGCTGAGGAATTTCCTGCCAGTTACCTAGATTAGTGTAGAAACAACTGTGGTAAGTGCGAAAATATAAGTTGAAAAAGTCTCCATCTATATCATCACGGGATACTTTGCGGGTTAGGCAGAGAGTACAGAGTTCTAACAGGTTCTTTCTTTCCATACCTCTCTGGCTTCCACCACTCTCATAGTTCGTCTCATACACGTTCGCCGGTTACAGAGACTCTTGACTTGTCCTTCGGATAAGACTCGGTCTATTTGGTCGTGGTAAGATGGTCTAGGTCTTCCCTGGTACCTACGTCCTTCCACTTGCGCATTGTATAGCTGTTTTGTCATTCTTTCTTCTGTCATTCTTTCTATATACCCGAGCCAACGGAGCATTGATTCCCTTCCTCATCTATACACCGATACTATATTTCATACCTGCTCGCTTGCTTACTACGCTGTTGCGAATACCGTCGTTCAGATTCACTTCGTACATCAATTGTTTTTAAAATTGTACACAATCTAGATTTGTTTATTAATATAATTATATGTACCTATTTGATTAAAAAAACTAAAAAAAAGGTTGGTGCAGTCGGTTACTTGACACCGACTTCAGATATTTATTTTTAAGATCCAAGTAGATTTAAGTCCAAAATAATAATTAAAATTGGTTTATAAGCAAAGAATTTATAAAAAACACAGCCGAATTATGAACCTTCTCCTTTTTTGAAGTCGGTTAATATTTTACTTAGTTCTATAGTAGGGTACCTATAGTATTGACGTAATACCCATAATACCTCAACCGACGCATTCGTATTATTTATCGTTAAGGAGGTCCAATACCGATGAAATTAAAATGGGACCACCTTGGAGCTATGCTTAACCCAAGGAAAAAAGTCATCAGAATCGGTCCACAATAGATGAAAATATCGGTGAACATATATGTACAAAAAAGCATACATATAGACGAATATAGAATCTCCTCCTGTTTGAAGTTGGTTAAACATACATGGATGCGCCATCTTGACACATTGAAATAGACAGTTCCATAGATTTGAGAGAAGATTTTTCTGACAAATCGCTTGATTCGTAAATAAAAAATGAAATTTTGTGTTTTGTTTTTCTGTTAGTACTTAAATTATCGTTATTAAAATCGATTCTTTCTGCATTACAAATTATCTCGATACGATTTTTAAATCGATTCTATTTCATTCAATTTTATTATTACCAGTTTTCTAGAAACATCAAATCCCAAATGTCACTACCCATGTCTCGTGAAACAGACTATAGAGAGATCTGTAAGAACGAACCTGTTGTAACTCTGTATTCTCTGCCTATCCCGCAAGAAATCTGGCGTGATAATATAGATACATAAAAAATAATAACGAGCTTATGATTTATGATTAAGGTATCCAGTACACTGAAAAAATAAATTATGCTTCTATCTATCTATATCATCACGCCAGACCCCTTGCGGGGTAGGCAGAGAGTACAGATTTCCAACAGGTTATTTCCTTACATACCTCTCTGGCTTCCTCCACTCTCATAGTTCCTCTCATACACGCTCGCCGGTTACGGAGACTCTTACTTGTCCTTCAGATAAGACTTGGTCTATTTGGTCATGGTAAGGTAGTCTAGGTCAATTATGATTTCTTGAACAATTTCCTCCCAAGAAACTAGCAAGGACTTAAGTATTAATATAAAAGTACTGAACTATGTCGCTACTGTGGGTTAAAAAAGTAGAAGAAAAGCCATAACTTGGAGCTGTGAGAGATTTTCACTTTGCAAACTGAAAACTTAGAACTATAAGAAAGTAGTTGAGTCATTCGGTCGCTGTATGGGACCGAGATAGAAAAAATTAAAATGTGCTGTCGGGGGACCCCTGTCAGGAACGAACTTCTGATCAGACAATGTAACTCTGTCAATAAAGTTGTTAGTTATTGAAAAACGATTTTATTTAACGGGAGTATACTCTGACCATCGAGCACATTTAACTAAAACGTGGTGTAAACAAGTATGACGACCAGCGCCTACGATAACATCCGAATTACGCCAGACGGAACCGAGCGTCTCGTAATGTTTTTTCGTTATAATACACACGGTCACGCCTATATTCCCCAGATGGGGTGGCAGAGGTGTATTGAGTACACACACCCACGTTTCGCCGACGATGTTAGGTCCCATGTAATAGGGGGCGAACCTATTGCCATATACCGGGCACAATTCCCGACTCCGGACTCATACTGGGAATTTTTCGTTAGAAAAACTACATTTGTCCGACCTAGGATTTGAACCCAGGACCTCGTGCTCACAAAGCGATGCGCTTTGCCACCAGACCAACGACGCAGTCGTTATGTTAGAAGTTCTCGTTATGTTACAATTTCTACCTTTGAACTTATACCGCAAGCCGCGTTAAGAATCTTCGTTCCAAAAATAAACACCGTCATGCCTATACAAGGTGTAACATAATAAACGCTAGACCTGAAAGTAAGTTGTTCTAAATCGGTAACTGAATTAATTCCAACATTTTATATTGTCTCTTACATTTTTTTTAAGTTTGCAAAAAATGCTTTTACTCCATCAGTGCGCTATAAAAAACTAAACTTATTCTTGATTCATAGCAATAAGGAGATTTCAAATGCATTCCTGAAATATATTTCTCAAAACGCACACATGCACGTACAAGTTTTATTGTTAATTGGGGTATAAAAGTGCTTAAAAAAAGGGTAAAAACCTTTAAATTTGGAAATTTGGTTTTGAATTTATGAAGCAATTCTCTAATCAGGGTGTCTGAGGTATTGCGTTATTTACGTTACACCTTGTATATATGTATACTTAACCGGGTGTGGCGGAGGCGTCTCGTGTACACTCACTTTTCACCGACGATGTTAGGACCTATGTAATAGGGGATGAGCCTATAGCCATTGCACCGGGCTCGATGCCAGACTCTGGACAGATACTGGATAGGATTCAGAGCCGAGCTTCGTGATCGATACGCGCATTATTATAATTATAAAAAAAAACATATCACAAAACACTTTTTGTGTTTTTTTTTTACCTGGGGTAAATCCTGTATAGGACTTCCGCGAGCATCGGGGGAAGCTCGCGGGGCGTGTCTGATTCCTACCGACTAAAAACCCCAGTGAGGCGCTCGTAGCGCTGTGCGACCGCGGTGTTCTTACCGATCACTAAGGTTAAGCAGCGTTCGACTCGGTCGGCCTGAGATGGGTGACCGTTTGTGGCATTTTCATATTCGAGCGTCTCCGTGCTTCGGAAGGCACGTTAAGCCGTTGGTCCCGGTTACCACTTAATGTGGTAGTCGTTAAGCCGAGTTGGAAGCCTTAAAGGCGGCTTGATAAGTTCCAACAGCGGGTGGCCACAAACCTGCCTCCACCAATCCGCACTGGGTCCGCGTGGTGGAGTATGACCTAATCTCTCTCACCTCGGTTTGTGAGAGAAGGCCTTTGCCCAGCAGTGGGCAGTATAGGCTGATATTATTAAAAACCCCAGTGTGGCCGACATCAGCACTTTGGAGGGGCTCCGGGATCTCCGTATGGAATGAACCGGTGCCCCTCTTGTGCCGCGCTCTGACGAGCCCGCCATCGGAGGGAGACTTGATGTTACGCCCCCCCCGCAACGACGCGGTGCTCACGGCGACGTGGGCCACACCACGCCGCCCGTCCTCCTCGGGGTTGCTCGTGAAGGACGCTCGGGGCCCCCGCGTACGCGACCCCGAAGGCCCCTCTGCTGAAACACTTTTTGTCTATAGTAAGCTGACCTATTGAGTGTTATTCTTTTGTTATTTTATTTTCACTTATAATAATCTGAAGGTCAAGTCAAGAGTCTCCATAACCGGCGAGCGTGTAAGAAACGAACTATGAGAGTGGAGCAAGCCTGAGGAACTCTGTACTCCCTGCCTACCCTGCAAGGGAACTGGCGTGATGATATAGATTGATAGATGGATAATTTCATTCATAAGTTTATTTTGAAACTTGTAATGTTGTAAAAATTATAGAAAAGAATATTTTTTGTTGTACAATTTTAGGATATTTAATTTTAATACGAGTATTAAACTGTGAGCAATTCACCTGTGTGACTATCACTCATTCTTATCTGCGCAACGTATATTATTTTGTGTTAGCTGCGGTTGCCTATAACTAGGTGAGCATGAGTATGAGTTTTAGTATTAGTTACTACGAGTATCTTTGTATGTGTATTATCTGTTGGTAACCCAAATAAAATCCAAAATAGACCAACGAGACAGTATTCTACGAGTTAAGCATGGTTAAGCAGCGTTCTATGCGGTCAAGGTGGGTAAATATTTAACGCAGCTCCACATTTGAGTGTCTCTGTGTTTCGGAATATACGTTAAGCTGTTGGTCCCGCCTGCCATTTAATATGGTAGACGTTACGATTGGAAAGTCGGCTTAAGCCGATCAGAAAAAGCTTTATATCTACTTTAAATCTATAGAAAGGATATACTGCTTTATATCTATAGAAAGGATGCCAGAAGAAAGAATGACAAAACAGATATACAATGCGAAAGTGGAAGGATGTAGGTGCCGGGGAAGACCTAGACTATCTTACCATGACCAAATAGACCGTGTCTTAGCTGAAGGGCAAGTCAAGAGTCTCCGTAACCGGCGAGTGTGTATGAGACGAACTATGAGAGTGGAGGAAGCCAGAGAGGTATGTAAGGAAAGAACCTGTTGGAACTCTGTACTCTCTGCCTACCCCGCGAGGGAGCTGGCGTGATGATATATATAGATAGATAGATAGACATAAGGGAATAAATGTATCGCATCGGTATGGCGCTGATAGTAGCTGAACGCCCGTGAATCGATGCTTACGAGTCTGGCGACGTCAGCACGGCAACGAACGGCACCTGAACGCTCTCTTCCCGGAGCCTTACATCTCCGAAGGCAGCTGAACAACAGCGGCGACGGCCGATCGGCGACGATCGTTGTACGCTATTAGTTCACATATCCAAATCAATTAATTGAGCGCAGGATATCGAGTTGTATGTACCATAAGTTATAGAATAATTGCAGAAGAAAAATTTATATTATTAGTAAGAAAATATCGTTGTTAGTCGCGATGGCGGCCGTCGCGACGGCGGTTCGGAGGACTCGACTAGCCAACGTGGGATAATAGCCGTCGCAACGGCCATTTGGAGGACACGACTGCCGAACGTAGGCTAATAGCCGTCGCGACAGCCATTCGGAGAACTTGACTGCCGAACGTAGGCTAATAGCCATCGCGACAGCCGATCGGCTTAATGCGAGTAGTGTTGTGATACCCGCTCGGATTTAGCCGATTCCGCGTCTATATATGAGAGGAGACCCTTATAAGCTGCTTAATGTATATATATTTTTAATTTAGATTGATTTAGGGACTCTTGGAAGACTATGTACATATCAGTCTCAATATTTCTTAAATGAAATTTTAGGTTGCTTATTGAAGGCTCGATAAGTTACAACAGCAGGTATCCCTAAACCTGGCTTCACCAATGAATGATCTATAGACGCTTTGATAAGTCATTCTAACGGCAGATGGCTAAAAACCTGCTTTCTACTAATTCTCACTGGATTTGCATGGTCGAGTATAATCTAATAGTTGTCACCTCAATTTGGGATGGAGAACCTTTACTTTTTGTATTCGTATTCCTGTGAGAGTCCACGGTATTGGCGGCGGGGCTTTTATAGGTTTAACCGCCGGCAAGAGGACCAGCGTGTAGTAACTACCATCCAATCGGAAGGGGAAGGAAAGCAACTAGCTCAAGAAGATGCAGCCTTGATGTGGGCAGTCACTATGGGGAATGGCATGTACTGGGTGTCTCGCTGTGATACTCGGCACCGACCGGCGGGTAAGGTGTTCTTTGCCCTCGTAGGAGATCTCCGTGGCAATTGCTGAGGTTTTTGCCTATCAGTGGGGCAGTATTGGGTAATTTCAGTGTCCGCACTATCAAAATAGCATATGTGTACATGGAAAAAGTTAGCACGAATATTTTGGCAATCGTCTTTCATACTCGTACCTCCATTGTATAAAGCACCTAACCTAAGCATCCTAAAGTATATAATGTATGATTAAGTAGAATATCTCGGATATACTGTAAATACTAAGTAACCACGTTAAAAAGTCACTTCACAAAGGCGTGCTGTATTATACGCAACAGAAATTCAACATTATCGGCTTATGAACTTCGTTGGAGACGAACGTACGATCTAAAACGATAATACTTGAAACCTTACAAACAATCCACGGGATTCCCGCCTTTATTGCTGTAGAGTTAAAGTGGATAATAAGGTGTTCAGTGAAAGAATGATGTAAGAAATTGTGTTGAAAGTCCTAAGCGATAACTTAGAGTGCAGGGTGTACGTGGTACAGAGTTAGGAAACTAGAAGATAGTACAAGAAGTAATTCAGTTCAGGAACTAAGTTTTTTGTGAGAAATTTGCTTGAGAGTTGCCAAATATTCGTATTTATATTGGAGAAAGCGCTAAAATCCTCCATATTGTCTGATGGGTAACATATTTAAGCAAAGTTGGGACCAACCACACCTTGGATAGGTGACCGCAAGTAGTATATGATAAGAGTATCTCCATGATTTTCAGTCAAGCTGTCAGTTGCTATCATCAAGGTGAACCGAGTTAACGCACCTGTCACTGGCAGTAGAATAACTTTACCTTGACAAAATGTAGGTGTACTGAGTACATCTCTGCCAACTCCTTCGCTGAAAATCGGGTTTGAAATGTAAAGATCATATTACATCTATCTAAAATTTACTACTTGCCTATCTCTTCACGAATAATAGGCATACAAGTTACACATATATTCAATAACACCTTCTAACTAAAATTCGCGGGGAACTAGAGTAAGAAAGCAAAACAGTGTGTTATGAACACCTTTTTCCTACTCTTTCACACAAAATGAGCGCAAATGTATTTTTCAGTTATATGCTCAATAACACTCTCTGTCCAAAATTCATTCATAACTCTATACTAAAACTAGAGTAAGGAAGAGCTCCCGTTAAATATATCGAAACTTGGCCGATCTCGTTCTCGACTCGATTTATCGAGCTCAGTTTCAGCCGAAACTACAGCGGTGTTGTGGAGGCGATAACTCTATTTTAATATTGGCATCTACCGATTAACTTAACTCTCACTAAATAGATTTTAACGCCTAATTTAATAGGAGGCGAGTCTAATGCAATTATAACTGGTACAATTGTGACTGTTGCATTTTTCATGAGCATTTTTTGTCTATCTTTTCCTACAACTAATTTTGACTGATTTAAGGTTTCACCACATAGCCGACGTAGCGCAACGAGAGCGCGATGGTGGTGCGGCTTGGGGCGGAGTTGTAATTTACTAAAATGTACGGGAGACGCCATATAGCGCAGCCCCGCTTGGCGCGACGGCAAACGTCACGACGTCACGAGCCGAGCGCTTCCGTCGCGCTCCCTTCGCGCTCCGTCGGCTATTTGACCAAACCTTTGTGATTTACAAGCCCAAGATTTCGTGATCGCCACTTACACTATGCGACGTTGATATATAAATACCTCAGTGAAATTTGAGTGTACTATGGTGTCGCGCGGAAAACGTATATAAGAAATACCTTCAATGTTATTCTCTATCCAAAATTAAATGATAAACCTACACTAAAATTAGAGTAAAGAAGAGCTCGTGGTAAATATATCGAAAATTGGCGATCTCGTTCTCGAATCGATTTATCGTACTTAGCGCCACCCGAAACTACAGCGGCGTTGTAGAGCGCTAACTCAATTTTAATATTACCCGAATGCCAATTGGGATCTACTGATTACTTAGTTATCATGAAATAGGTGTTAGGGCCTAATAACATGGGGGCGCGCCTATTGCCATTATAATTGGCTCAATTTGGACTGTCGCATTTTTATGAGCATTTTTCGATAAATAAAACTCATTTTGACCCACATAGGATTAACAAGTCCAAAATTTTTATGGTCGCCACTTACAATATGCGCCGCTGCTAAATAAAATAACGCAGTGAAATATGAGTGGACTATGTGTATACACCTCTTGCCTTATCCCTTCACAGAAAATGGACAAGAGAAATAACATTTCTATAATATACAAGGTGAGAATTTCTATAATATACAAGACACCCCAATTAGATTATTGCTTTATGAATTCAATACATAAATCAAACTTTCAATTTTAAGGAGGTTTCAACATATTTTTATGCGCTTTAGTTAGTACCCAAATTATCTATAAAATTTGATAATTAATTAACATTTGTATGCGTATTGAGGTAGGTATGTGTAATAGAAATAAATTTAAAATAGCCGTAATGCTTTAAATAATTATTACATTTTTAGGGACATAATATGTCCCTTCAATTACACCAAATAGACGGTTTGGTTGCGGCACAAAACCTTACACTATAATTAGGATAATGAAGAGCTCGCTTTAAATTTGGCCGATCTCGTACTCGAAGCGAGTTATCGTACTTAGCGCCACCCGAACCTACAGCGGCATTGGGGGCGCTAACTCAAATTTAATATGGCCCGAATACCAATTCGGACCGATTACCTTTACTTGGCACAAAATATGTATATTAATTTTGATACGCAATTTGGGAGAAACCACGAAATACTGGAGAAAAACTATGTTTGTGTTTGGAAAATATTTATTATGAATCTTTCTTAATAGGTATTGCTTAGGTAGCATTTTGCCGCGTGGTTCCCGGCTTAGAATAGGACCAACCCATCTCATCCCATCGGGTGTCGTACAAGGCGACTAAGGGAAAACTAGGGAATGGGCAGCAGCGTTCCCTTAACACTTCTACCATCAAAAACTGCGCTCGCCAACCCGCCTGCCAAGCGTGGCGAGTATGGCAAACCCCTCAAATCAATATTATGGAAGAACAGAGGAAAACCAGGCCCCTAGTCTCCGGCGGTCCTGTTTGTCCTGGCTACGGTAGCAGCTATGGTAACGACAGGACAAGGGGTGCTAAGAATCTCCGGCAGAAATTCGGCTACCACCAACAACGACAATTCGCCCTGGTGACATACAACGCACGCACGTTGAGGACAGATGAGAAGCTTGTTGAGCTGGAAGAAGAGATAAACAAGTTGCGGTGGAATATTGTTGGTTTATCGGAGGTCCGAAGAGAGGTCGAGGACACGATAACCTTAAAATCCGGCAACTTGTTTTACTACCGGGAGGGCGAACAACAGTCCCAAGGTGGTGTCGGATTTATCGTCCACAAGTCACTCACAGACAACGTTGTGTCCATCACTACTGTGTCGAGCAGGGTAGCGTACCTGATACTCAGAATATCCAAAAGATATTCGCTGAAGGTCATACAGGTCTACGCATCGACCTCGGCATACTCAGATGATGACGTCGAAGTTATGTATGAGGACCTTAGTAGAGACATACATACTTCCAAAGCACACTTTACAGTGGTTATGGGTGACTTCAATGCGCGGCTGGGTAAACGGGGCGACGACGAGTTGAGAGTGGGGCAATTTGGATATGGGCAGCGCAACCCCAGGGGTCAGAGGCTGGCCGAATTTCTGGAGAAGGAGGGACTCTTTATGATGAACTCTTTCTTCCAGAAGCCGCCTCATAGGAAATGGACCTGGATGAGCCCTGATGGTTCCACAAAAAATGAGAAAGACTTCATTACGAGCACCAAGCGACAAATATTTAATGATGTCTCCGTGATTCACAGGATAAAAACCGGCAGTGATCACCAAATGGTCAAAGGCATATTAAATATTAATGTCAAAATGGAAAGATCGCGTCTGATGAAGCCTACGCTCCGGCTTTCTTATGCATATATCCAAAACCCCGAGAACTTTCAACTTGAATTGGCAAACCGCTTCAAATTGCTAGACAGCAGCGCATCAGTGAACGAAATCAACAACAGGCTGGTAGAGACTGTCTATACGGTCGGGTCCAACTATTTTAAGCCCAACCGTAAAAATAGACCTCAAAAAGTGACCAACTACACCCGAAACCTCATGGCTGAGCGACGTTCCATCACGCTCCAAACCTCCGATGATGCTAAGTCCTATAGGCAGCTCAATGGACAGATATTGAAGTCATTGCGACACGATTTACGGTCCTTCAATACAAGGCATATTAAGAAGACCATAGCACAGAACAAGGGCTCTAAAGCGTTCGCAAGAGACGCGTCTATTGGGCAAAGCCAGTTGACGAAGCTGAAGATGGAGGACGGAAACGTAACGTCGAATAGGTCAGAGGTGTTCAGGGAGATAGAGAGGTTCTATGGGTAGTTGTATACCTCAGTAACTGAACCTGTGGTTGACTTGGTAAAAGACCCAAGAGCCAAGCTAATCCGACACTACACTAAAGATATCCCGGACATCAGCCTGTACGAGATTAGGATGCCTCTCAAACAACTCAAAAATAACAAAGCGCCGGGAGAAGACGGAATTACCGCAGAGCTTCTGAAAGCGGGCGGAATGCTGGTAATTAAAGTCCTTCAGAGGCTGTTTAATACCGTCTTGCTCGAAAAAAAAACGCCAGAAGTATGGAACAGGGGTGTGGTGGTACTGTTTTTCAAGAAAGGTGATAACACTTTACTAAAGAATTATAGGCCCATCACACTGCTGAGCCATGTTTATAAGTTGTTTTCGAGAGTCATCACGAATCGTCTCGAACGTAGGTTCGATGACTTCCAGCTTCCCGAACAAGCCGGTTTCCGGAAAGGATTTAGTACCATATACCACATACATACGCTGCGGCAAATTATACAGAAGACCGAGGAGTATAATCGGCCACTATGCTTGGCGTTTGTGGACTATGAGAAAGCCTTCGATTCGATCGAGACTTGGGCGGTTCTTAGATCTCTCCAGCGATGCCGCATTGACTATCGGTACATAAAAGTGTTGAAGTGCTTGTATAAAAACGCCACCATTTCAGTCCGAGTACAGGGGCAGTGCACGAAGACGGTCCCCACAAAAAGAGGAGTAAGACAGGGAGACGTCATTTCTCCGAAACTGTTTACGGCCACCTTAGGGAACGCCTTCAAGCTCTTGGAATGGCAAGGACTTGGCATCAACATCAATGGCGAATACATCACTCACCTTCGATTTGCCGACGACATTGTGGTCGTGGCGGAGTCGCTGGAAGATCTAGGACGAATGCTCGGTGACCTCAACAGAGTATCTCAACAAGTGGGTCTTAAAATGAACATGGACAAAACGAAAATAATGTGTAACGTCCATGTCGTACCCACCGCACTCACCGTTGGGAACTCTACTCTTGAAGTTGTCGACGAATACATTTACCTGGGACAGGTAGTCCGGTTAGGTAGGTCCAACTTTGAGAGAGAGGTCAATCGACGAATACAACTCGGCTGGGCAGCGTTCGGAAAACTGCGCAACATCTTCTCATCCAAAATAACTCAGTGCCTTAAGACTAAAGTTTTTAGTCAATGTGTGTTACCAGTGATGATATATGGATCAGAGACGTGGTCTCTTACAATAGGTCTCATAAAAAAACTCAGAGTTGCTCAGCGTGCTATGGAGAGAGCTATACTCGGCGTTTCTCTACGCGATCGAATCATGAGGATATTTGTAAAAGAACCAAGGTCACCGACATAGCCCTTAAGATTCGCAAGCTGAAGTGGCAATGGGCGGGCCACATAGCGCGTAGATCGGACGGGCGTTGGGGCAGAAAGATTCTAGAGTGGAGACCACGTATTGGCAAGCGCATCGTGGGACGACCGCCTGCCAGAAGGACCGACGATCTTGTGAAAATCGCAGGAAGTCGTTGGATTCAGGTGGTATCGGACCGGTTACGCTGGAAAGCGATTGGGGAGGCCTATATTCAGCAGTGGACAAGTATAGCCTAAGAAATGAGGTAGCATATGGCTTCGCATACGATACTTTTCTTTAATTCCCGAATCGCGCATGAGATTTTCTATAAATGTAGTTTTTCTTATCATTAAAATTAACAACACGGTATTTTAGACCATATTTTTATCACTTCAGTTTCCATGGCCCATTGTAAAATTACTTCATATTTATGCCGAGTATCTAAGTAGTTTACGTACCTAACTTAATATTTCCTTAACACTTCATACGTATAATAACATTAAAACTTGCATAATATCGCATATACTTGACGATTTTGTAATTTTATATCATACTAGCAGTTTCCCGCGACATCGTACCCGGTCGACAACAGCGCCACCTTCCGGGTCTTTGTTGTATAGCCTATCTTACTTCTGAATAAGGTAGCTTTCTAATGGTGAAACACTCATTAAAATCGGTCCAGTAGTTTTTGAGTTTATTCGTTACAAACATACATAACTACAAATCTTTCCTCTTTATAGTATTAGTGTATAGATTATTGTGATATCCTGTAATTAGCGAAGCAACCATACCACGTATTTTCTGTACCTGTGTCACAGTTATTATGCAGTTGGATGTCCTTATACAATAAATAAATATCGTGACGAAATAAAAATAAATAATAACTATGAGAGTCGAGGAAGCCAGAGAGGTATGTAAGGAAAGAACCTGTTGGAACTCTGTACTCTCTGCCTACCCCGCAAGGGATCTGGTGTGAGGTTATAGATAGATAGATAGATAGACGAAATAAAAAAACTAGAAGTAGCACAAAACTAAGTGCTACTTTTAGTTTTTTTGTTATTAAGATACAAGAGAGTGTTCGACTTGGTAAGTCTGAGATGGGTGACCGGTTGAGAAGTTCTTATTTTCAAGGTGCTTTGAAAGGTACGTAAGCCAAGTGTAAATAAAAAATAAACTCCGTCACGCCACATTCCCCAGCTGGGGTAGCAGAGGTGTACTGAGTACACCCATTTTTCTCCGACGATATTAGGTGTCAGGGGGCGAGCTTATTGCCATATTTCGGGCACAATTCCAGACTCCGGATTCATACCGGGAAGTATTCGTTAGAAGAACTTCATTTGTCCGAGCTAGGATTTGAACTCAGGACCTCGTCATCAGCTTTGCCACTAGACCAACGAGGCAGTCGAGCCAAGTTGACAGTTTTATATGCGGCTTGATAATTACTAAACGCAAGTGGCCACAAACCTTTTTTTTATTCCTGGGGAAAATCCTGCATAGGAGTTCCGCGAACCTCGGGGGAAGCTCGTGGGGCGTGTCGGATTCCTACCGACTAAAAACCCCAGGGTTGCCGACATCAGCACTTTGGAGGGATCCGGGATCTCCGTATAGAACGCACCGGTGGTCCTCTGGTGCCGCGCTCTGACGACGCCGCCATCGGAGGGAGACTTGATGACACGCTCCCGCCCGCACCGACGCGGCGCTCAAGGCGATGTGGGCCATACCACGCCGCTCGTGAAGGACGCTCAGGGCCCCCGCCCCTTGCGTCCGCGACCCTGAAGGCCCCCCTGCTGATGTTGTTGCAGAGGGAGGTCCCACGCCAGATATTACGGTGGGAAAAAGTGGCCACAAACCTACCTCAACCAATCCGCACTGGGTCCGTGTGGTTGAGTATAAAATAGTCCCTCTCACCTCGATTTGGGAGAAGAGGCCTTTGCCCAACAGTGGGACTGTATAAATTTGATAAGTTATAATAAGTAATCATTTATGGAAAGGATGTAGATACCGGGGAAGACCTAGACTATCTTACCACGACCAAATAGACCGAGTCTTATCTGAAGGACAAGTCAAGAGTCTCCGTAACCGAAGAGTGGAGGAAGCCAGAGAGGTATGTAAGAACGTGTTGGAACTCTGTACTCTCTGCCTACCCCGCAAGATATCTGGCGTGATGATATAGATAGATAGATAGAAGTAATCATTTCCGCGCGTTCAAGCTTTTTGCCAAACCTATTACTGGAATCAAATACAAGATGTATCGTAAATAAAGCAAGACCTCTGATACCCCAATTAGATAGTTGATTCACAAATTCAATACGAATACTAAATTTGAAAATTTAAAATTTTTACCCATTTTTTAAGCCCAATTAACAATCAAACTTGTATATCTATGTGTGCGTATTGAGAAATAACTTTTAACAATGCATTTGAAATCTCCGCATTTCTTTGAATAATTCGATTCAAAGAAATGCGGAGATTTGAAATGCATTTAGTCAGTTAGTCAGTAGTTAGTAATACAAATTTAGTTTATATTATATCGCACTAAAGCAATACCAGCATTTTAGCAAATTTAAAAAAAAATAAGTTACAATAAACTACTATTGGGTTAATTATGTTACAACTTGTATAATATTAGCCCTGTTAAGAAACTGTCCTACCGTTAGGCACGGGCCTCCTCTCAAACTGAAAGGGTTTAGGTCATAGTCCACCACGCTGGCCTATTACGGGTTGGCAAACTTCACACACCTTCGAGAAATTCTTAGGCATGCAGGTTTCATCACGATGTTTTCCGTCACCTTTAAAGCAAGTGATAATTAATTAACTTGTATAAGCCTCACAAATAGGCCACGTTAAGATTTTTATCGTATCCGTGGTGTTTTACAACTGGGCTTAACCAAGTTGTAGTTTCTTTTTTGTGCTATGGCTGATTTGCCGTTTTTTGTATCTCTCGCCTCGCAAAGGAGGGAAGTGAAATTTTTATTTTTGCGTACTCCTCCTTTCCTATTTTCTCTCTCATTAAATTTGTTGCGGGTTCCAAGACAATTAAAGCGCTGCTCGGGTCACCCCAAGGCTCAAACCTTGGTGTAATCTAAGGAGACCATTGTAGATTCTGGCTTATAGGAGTTACAATGGTAGAAATGTGTGGCGGGCTTAGTCCCATAAAAAAAAAATTATAAAAGCCGGTGACCCTGATCCTCCTTCAATCCACATTGGGTGCATGTGGTGGAGTATGACCAAATCTCGCTCCACCTCGATTTGTTACATAAAGCTTTTGTCCAGCAGTGATTGATGATTTATTAAGTTCAAACGCAAACTCAAATTATTTATTTTGTATAAGCCCTGCGAGGGTGCTTACAAATAGTCGATTTACATTTTTAAATCTAATTTAACTACTAATCTACCACCGGATCGAAAAGCGGCCTTCACTGAGAAGATCCGGTGAAGAAACTCACCGAGCTTATCTTTATTATTTACTTCTCCTTCTCTTTTTTTTAATCATATTGTGTAGAAACAATGTTTAGGTGACAATTAAATAGTTAACGATCTAGCTCCAGTGTGATGCCTTACGATCTAGATATGAATCTAATGATGTTATCTGTAATGAGTGTCTAAAGGATTCTAGATGGATTAGTCCCTACACGCAGCACCCGTTCACGAGAGTGACTGCTGGAACAGCCATTACTCCCCTCGACCATATTGAAGAAAAGGAAAGAACCGCGCTAGACAGCCACCGCAAGCAAATACATTATAGTGAGCATGACCAAACCAGAACCCCAAAGACCTTCAGTACTTATGTTTTTCTCCTCACATCGTGCGTTGCAATACCTCACCTTAATATCCGAGTCCATTGAATCCTACCCGCAATGCGACGAAGAAATAAAACGTTTACGCTTTCCCGTGATTGTTAAATATTTTATTGTCCCGGGAGATTTTTACATGCGGGCTAGGAAATAGGCGGAAGAGAAATTTGTAATTATGCGACAATATAATTGTTTGTAATTTGTTGTCTTGAGCAATGAAGTTAATGCGGCTTTTAACTGACGGTTGGTAGTTTGGTAAGGATTGTGGTTGGTAACGATGTGCTGGAGCAAGTGAATGAGTTGGTATATATTGGATGCGCATTCAGTAAGGATGGAAAATACACCATTCACATAGAGAGAAGATTGAGTGCAGGGAACAAAGTGAATGGTGCGATGGGAAAGCTACTTGGGAGCCGGCACTTAAGCCAAAAGGTGCAGCTGGCTATACATAACGGAGTGCTTGTCCCGACGCTGTTATATGGTAGCGAGAGCTGGGTATGTAAGAAGGAGAATGAAAGTAGGATAAATGCGGTGGAAATGTGAGCTCTGCGGAAGATGTGCGGAGTGAAGCTGACGAGGTGAGCCAACCGAAGCTTCGCAACAACGTAGTAAGAAAGCGATTAGGTATAAAAGATAGTATCGGTGTAAAGATGAGAAAGAGTATGCTTCGTTGGTTTGGGTATATAGAAAGAATGTCAGAAGAAAGAATGACAAAACAGATACACAATGCGAAAGTGGAAGGATGTAGGTACCGGGGAAGACCTAGACTCCCTTACCATTACCGTCTCCGTAACCGGCGAGCGTGTATGAGACGAACTATGAGAGTGGAGGAAGCCAGAAGAGTATGTAAGGAAAGAACCTGTTGGAACTCTGTACTCTCTGCCTTCCCCGAAAGGGATCTGGCTAGATGATATAAATAGATAGATAGATTAACTGACGTTCGATTTGATCCAGTGGTTAAGAGCATAAACCACTCCGCCCACTAAATCGAGTAGTCGCTGGTTCGATTCCCGCACGGGACAAACTAGTGAATTGATTAATTTATTTCGAAAACCAACAGCGATATACAATTATTGCACACTAAGATTGTTACATACTAGTATAGCCAATAACAGGTTTTCCTTACTGTATATGCAAGTATTGGCATTGTTGGGTAAACAAAATAAATTTAAAAGAGAGATATAAGTTTAACTAAAGAGTATTGGAAAATTTAATATTAAAGCCATCGTTGATTTTAAACATACTGTTTAATGAAATATGATATTAATAATAGTTATTAACTTCATTCCTTTCGTTTTAAGTTCAAGCTGCGATAATACGTGCTTTTAAAATTAAAGTTTTGAGCAAGCAAAGGGATCAATGGAACTAAATAAACTATTATAAGTAGTAGTTAGATGCGACAGTATACTGTTTATAGACGCTCCCTCTATACAATAAATATTTATTTTTGATATTTTATTGAAGTCGGTTTCCCTTTTTTAAAAAGGAGGAGGTTCTATGTTCAGTTGTATGTATGCTTTTTTTTATGTATGTTCAGCAATATTTCCGTCAATTTTGGACCGATTTTGATGATTTTTTTGCATTGGATTCAGTATAACTCCAAGGTGGTCCCATTTTAATTTCATTGGCATTGGACCTTGGACATGGTGTATCTCACCAGGGAACTCCTTAACGACAAACAATAGGCGTGTGTAAATTGAGATATTATGGGTATTACGTCAATCCTATAGGTACTCTACTATAGAACTAAGCAGTATATTAGCCAACTTCAAAAAAGGAGGTTCATAATTCGTCCTTTTTTTATAACTCCTTTGCTTATGACCCGATTTTGATGATTTTTTTTTGCATTGGGTTCAGTATAGTTTTGAAGTGGTTCTATTTTAATGTTATTGGTATTGGACCTTGGATATCGAAGATGCACCAGGGAAATCCTTAACGACAAACAATACGAAAGCGTAGATTGAGATATTATGGGTATTACGTCAATCCTATAGGTACCCTACTATAGAACTAAGCAGAATGTTAACTGACTTCAAAAAAGGCTCTTCCTTTCCTATACGGTTTCCTATACGGCAAACAGCATGAATGTGAAATTACAATTTTAAGTAATAATAATAATAATAAATTCTTTCCGATTTCATTAAAATGGGACCACCTCGAAACTATACTAAACCTAACGCAAAAAGAATCATCAAAATCAGTTCATAAATACAGACGTTATAAAAAACACAGACGAATTATGAACCTCCTCCTTTTTTGAAGTCAGTTAACATTATATACATAACAGTAGAGTACCTATAGAATTGACGTAACACCTATATTGCCTCAATTTGCACATTCCTATTGTTTGTCATTAAGGAGTTCCCTGGTGTATCTTCAAAGTCCAATACCCATGAAATTATGGGACCACCGTGGAGGTATACTGAACCGAATGCAAAAAAATCATCATAATCGGTCCACAACTGACGGAAATAACAAACATTAAAAAATAAAAAGTTATACCGTATATTATTTTTTATCTTTAAGTACTAAGAATCAGTATGAATCCGGAGTCTGGAATTGTGCCCGGTATATGGCAATAGGCTCGCCCCCTATTACATGGGACCTAAAATCGTTCTTCCTTACTGGGCTGGAAGCGAAAGAAAAACTTAGAATGCCCCAGTAGCCATACTTTTGCTTGGCTGGTGGTAAGAGTCCACCAAAGGTAGTAACGTCATCCGATCAACGACCAGAAAAGGAAAATTTGAAACAAACCCTATACCAACCCGTCTGGCCAGCGTGGTATAGTAGGCCAAAAACCTCTTAATATGTTAAGACACCAAACGCAAAGGCCCCCAGTTCCCGGTAGTCCCGCTGTCCGCTGCCACGGTAGCGGTCGCGGTAACAGCGGGGCAGGGGGTGCGAAGAATCTCCGGGCTACGACACAAGGCTACCAAAAACACCTGACCCTGGCTACGTACAATGGACGCTCTCTACGGCTGGACCAACACCTCGCTGAACTCGAGGTAGAACTAGGTCGCATAAACTGGCACATATTGGGGTTATCCGAAGTCCGAAGACAGGGCGAGGACACGATAACCCTTGAGTCAGGCCACCTGTTTTACTTTCGGGAAGGTGATCGGCCCTCTCAGGGCGGTGTCGGTTTCCTGGTCAACAAAGCTCTCACTAGCAACGTTGTGGAAGTCAGCAGTGTGTCGACACGGGTAGCGTACCTCATAATTAAAATCACCAACAGGTACACCCTGAAGGTGGTACAGGTATATGCGCCGACCTCGACATACTGCGACGACATAGCCGAAGCCATGTATGAAGACATAGCCAAGGCATTACATGGCACCACCAAGGCTTACTACAACGTTGTTATGGGGGACTTCAATGCCAAAGTGGGAGTACAAGAACGCGGCGAAACGATAATCGGACCCCACGGCGTCGGGCGCCGAAACCACAGGGGGCAGATGCTGGTCAACTTTCTGGAGTCGCAGGGGCTCTTCTTGATGAATTCGTTCTTTAAGAAGAAGCCTCATAGAAAGTGGACATGGCGAAGCCCCGACACTGTGACGAGGAATGAGATAGACTTCATCATGACTGACAGGAAGTCTATATTTAGAGACGTCTCCGTGATCAACAGGTTTAATACCGGCAGCGATCACCGACTTGTCCGAGGCGCTCTAAATATAGACTTCAAGGCCGAAAGACGTCGCATGATGAGGTCTACTCTCAGACCTACTGCGCCTCAAATAGCTTTAGGGTCCGAAAAGTTCCAACTGGAGCTTCAAAATCGTTTCGACCTGCTGGAAACCGAAGGCAATGTTGACGAGAAAACCGACACAGTGGTCAAAACGCTACAGGATGTGTCTCGAAGGGTGTTTCCCGGCAAAAGCGGTAACAGAGAGTCTAAACTCTCGCTCGAGACTCTCGAACTTATGAGGCAGAGACGGGAAATGTCATCCACGCAGGCGTCTTCGCCGGATGGGAGGAACCTCAACCGGAAGATCCGGAAGCGGGTGCGACGTGACCTCCGATGTTCCAACACCCGCGCCATCGCGGCTGCGATTGAACAGAACAGAGGCACCAAAGTCTTCGCTCGCCAGCTAGGTGGATCCCATCTGACGAAACTTAATACAGCGGATGGCAAAACCGTGACCTCCAAGTTCGAGATACTCGAGGAAATTGAGAGTTTCTACAAAGACCTGTACGCATCACGGATGGCTAAACCCTCGAGACCCAGCGCTGACGACCACAGAGCCCCACTAGCACGCCACGATACGGAAGACATCCCTGATGTCAACCAGGATGAGGTCAGAGTGGCTCTCGAGCAGCTCAAAAACAACAAGTCGCCAGGCGATGACGGAATCACCACTGAGCTCCTAAAAGCAGGCGGGACTCCAATCCTGAAAAAGCTAGCGAGTCTCTTTAATTCCGTCATCCACCAGGGCTTAACACCTCAAGCGTGGAGCGGGAGTGCGGTGGTTCTGTTCTTCAAAAAAGGTGACAAAACCTTGCTGAAGAACTACAGACCCATCTCACTCCTGAGCCACGTCTACAAGTTGTTCTCGAGAGTACTCACAAACCGCCTCGCCAGAAGACTTGACGAGTTCCAGCCACCGGAACAAGCCGGGTTTCGAAAAGGCTACAGCACCGTAGACCACATCCATACTGTTCGGCAGATTGTACAGAAGACCGAAGAGTACAATCAGCCGCTGTGTATGGCTTTCGTGGACTACGAGAAAGCCTTCGACTCCATCGAAACCTGGGCGGTTTTGGATGCTCTGCAGCGATGTGGCATCGATTGGCGCTATATCGAGGTGTTGAGATGTCTGTATGATACCGCCACAATGACCGTCCAGCTCCAGGGCCAAAAGACCAACCCGATCGAGCTGCATCGAGGGGTAAGACAGGGGGATGTAATATCCCCCAAGCTCTTCACCAATGCACTCGAGGACGTCTTCAAGACGCTGGACTGGACTGGGCGGGGCATTAACATCAATGGCGAATACATCTCACACCTTCGGTTTGCCGATGATATCGTCATCGTGGCAGAGTCACTGGAACAGTTGAGCGGAATGCTGCATAGCCTAAATGGAGCCTCTCGAGGTGTCGGTCTCGGCATGAACTTGGATAAAACCAAGATCATGTTTAATGAGCATGTCACGCCGGGACCGATCTACGTCGATGGTTCGATGCTCGAAGTTGTTCGGGAGTATGTCTACCTTGGACAAGTTGTCCAATTTGGTAGGAACAACTTCGAGAAAGAAATCAACCGCAGGATCCAATTGGGTTGGGCAGCATTTGGCAAACTACGTCACGTTTTCGCTTCGCCTATACCGCAATGCCTGAAGACTAAAGTCTTTAACCAATGCGTTCTACCTGTTATGACTTACGGGGCCGAGACGTGGACACTCACAGTGGGACTAGTCCACAAACTCAAAGTCGCACAGCGGGCTATGGAGCGAGCTATGATCGGCGTCTCTTTGAAGGATAAAATTCGTAACGAGGTAATCCGACAAAGAACCAAAGTTACCGACATAGCTCGCAGACTCAGTAAGCTAAAGTGGCAATGGGCTGGTCACATCTGCAGAAGGACCGACGGCCGATGGAGCAAGCGTGTCCTAGAGTGGAGACCGCGACTTGGTAAGCGTAAGGTAGGACGGCCCCCAGCTAGATGGACCGACGACCTCAAGAAGGTCGCTGGGACGGACTGGATGCGGAAGGCGGGGGACCGTGTGCAATGGCGCGTGTTAGGAGAGGCCTATGTCCAGCAGTGGACTACGATAGGCTGATTGATTGATTGATTGATAAAATCGTCGGCGAAACGTGGGTGTACTCAGTACACCTCTGCCACCCCCTCTGGGGAATATAGGCGTGACGGTGTAATTACTAAGAAACTCTCTACCTACCCTGCATTGGATCTGGTGTGATGATAAAGATAGCTACTAAAATTTGTGTAATAATCGGGTACAAGAATATTAACACTAGGCTTTTGGGGTCGTATGAGTTGAGAACGATACTGAAATATATCACAGTCTAGTCGCCTGGAAAGTACATTTTACTAACATTGAAAACAATCTGATATTACTCCCTTGCTGTTATCTCTTTTAGTATAATTGTAAGGTAATAAAATAAGTGATTCAAAATAGACAGATAATATCAGTTATGAGCGATTTTTCTTAAAAGCAAAACGCCTAAGAAGGCAGAATACCTAAAATGTATCATACCTACCATCAGGATGCCTGAGATGCATCATTAAATAACATTACTTTACATGACGTAATTATATCATAGTTCACTTCTACCAGATTGAAATTTTGCTTCTTAAACGATTCTTCTATGTAAGCAATTTGCTTCACAGATATTGAGCTACTTTGGCAGTTTATTTTGTAAGGATTATTTAGGCGATTTTATTCCCATACATTCAACCATCCAGGCATTTGGTTTTGTAGGTATTGCATTTAGGTATTCTGCTTTCTTAGACATTTTGCCTTTTATGAGACTTGTTTATAGCCCGATTTTTCTTTCGGTATATTTACGTCATTAGAATTCAATGTAATGCCATCTACCAATAAAAAAAGTCAGTATTATTAACCGACTTTTAAAAAGGAGGAGGTTCTCAATTCAACTGTGTTTTTTTTTTATGTATGTTACGCGATCATTCCGCCAATTATGAATCGATTTTGATGATTCTTTTTGCATTGGGTTCAGTATAGCTCCAAGGTGATCTCATTTTAATTTCATCGGTATTGTACCTTGGACTTGGAAGATACACCAGGGAACTCCTTAACGACAAACAATACGAATGCGTAGATTGAGATATTATGAGTATTACGTCAATCCTATAGGTACCCTGCCATAGAACTCATCAGAATATTAACCGACTTCAAAAAAGGAGGAGGTCGACAATTTGTCTGTGTTTTTTATAACGTCTGTATTTATGAACTGATTTTGATGATTCTTTTTGCGTTAGATTTAGTATAGTTTCGAGGTGGTCCCATTTTAATGAAATCGGTATTGAACTTTGGACTTTGAAGACACACCAGGGGACTCCTAACGGCGAACTGCACGAATATATAGATTCCGTTATTATGGTTATTATATCAATCCTGTAGATACCTTGCAGTACAACTCAGCAAAATTATATAATATAGGTATATAAATATTAGTAAATAATTCACTTGTCACTTAAAATTGTAAACAAAAAAATCTTTTAAAAAGAAAAACCGACTTCAAAAAGCAAGAAATAAATATTTGAAGTCGGTGCCAAGTAACCGACTGCACTAACCGGTACCGACTTCAAATATATATTTTTTGCTTTTTGAAGTCAGTTTTTTTTTAAATGTTTTGTCAGCCATAAATCAATATTATTGCAATGATATTAATTTGATCGCACTAGAAGAAAATCAGTTGTGGTTTATTCATTTTGTTTATATTTTCCACGTACATTAAACGAGCGATTCAACTCTTCATGGCCCAACTCGTAGCCGCCGTGTCAAAGAGTATTACTTCCTGTTTTTATTGCACACGGATTGGTTACTGAATATAGATTTGTTTTTACAATAAGGGCCCAAATAATAGCTCACCTAACGAGTAGGATTTATTCTCGATTCCCCACGTGTAGTCCCTAGGCAGAGCTAAACGATCAGCACTTTCACCGGTGATAGGCTGCGGCCCTGCCTGGTCGCCACCCTTTCCAGCAAAGTCATACCGCCAAGCGACTCAGTCGTGTTCCGGCACATTGCGCAGGGATGTTTTACGAGGAGGCGGGCCTACCCCGACTATACCAAATCAGAACTTATACTTATACTTCCGTCTCCGCAGCAGATTTCAGGGTATACGAGTGAATACAGCGAACCACATATTTGGCCCCATTGTCGGGGAAGCATGTCATGTTCATTTTTATTTGATTAATGTATAGTTTGAAAAGTATGGCATATAGAATCGATAGCATGTTAACGTCAATATTTTTGAGCTGAGCACAAATCATTTGAAGTTTTAGTAGCATTGTCGAGAAATCGTGCTGTCACGCTCATCTTTATTTACTTAATAAGTGGCGCAAAAAGGATGGAATATCAACTCGATAGCATGCTAACATCAATCGATTTTTATTAAGCTCTCTGAGATCTTAGCAAGAACCGGTTGATATTAGTACGACTGTTGATTTGATATGCTTTACATACTTTTCTACAAATTTACAAAATAACGATGTAAGTGACAGCATGTATAAACAAAAACATTACTATAGGGTCAAATGATTTATACTCAGCTCTCTGATATGTAAGCTAGTCAACTCGGGTGCGTAATAGAAAGAAAGTGAAAGAGTTTAAGTGAGCTTTACTCAATTTAATAGCATGCAAGATTAAAATGAAGAAACGTTACAACTCCCCAAGGCGCGCCGAGGGTGGCTGTGCTGTGTGGCGTCTCCCGTACATTTCAGTACATTACAACTTCCCAAGCCGCGCTACCGTCGCGCTCTCGACCCGCTACGGCGACTACATGGCGAGACCTTTAGTGGCGAGTAATGAGTGTAGCGATCATGAAGTCCAGGGTTCAAATCCTAGGAATCCGGATAAAAATGTAATTTTTCAACAGAAACATTACCAGTATTACTCCGTAAGTAGGTAGGGCCAAATATCATCGACGAAAAGTGGGTGTGCTCAGTACACCTCTGCCACCCCTGTTCGGGGAATATAAGCGTGACGGGATTTTATATACCTAAAACGTGGAGTGTTTGTTGCAAGGTCAACATTTATTAAACAATAGACTTCTGAAAATGGATCAGGGTCTATAGGAAACCTTATATAGTCGTTATTATTATAATGAGAGTGGATGAAGCCAGAGAGGTCTGTAAGGAAAAACCTGTTGTAAATCAATGCTGTCTGCCTACCTCGCAAAGGGTCTAGCAACATGATATAAATAGATTGATACATTATTAATCACGAAGGTTTAGTCTCATGGTTAAAGCGTTGGCTGATCTGATATATCTACCGGTTTTTTTGAACATCAATCGTGTAATATCCGTAGTCATTTTTTTACCATTTAATGTTCTTATCACCCTTTCAGAATGATTATCTAATCCTCTAAACAGATCGAGTCCAATAAAAATAATCCACTTTCAAATTTCTAACAGCGCTTCTCCTCCAATATATTTTTCGCTTCTCTTTCAAACGCTCAGATTGCATCTAATGATTCCCCCGTATTTACTTCCGATCTTCAAAGCCAAGAGCAAAAATCTTTACAGAGCTCAAGCTTCATAAGAGGGTCCTTACCGGTTACACTCACACTGAGAGCGCGGCGGTGACGTTCATAAAGCAACTTCTACGCCGACGGGACCCTTTGAGAGCAAAGGGCTTAGCATGAACAGATTGACGTTATCGTAATGCTATCGAGTTGATATGCCATCTTTTTTACTCTACCAATATACTTACCACTACCATCTTACTTACTTACTTTTATAGCTATATCACTTGTAACCCTCCATTTTCTTTTTCGGCCTGGGTATTTGTGTATGTGAATTTTCATGTTTGTAAACGCACGCATGATACAGAAATAAATCCTAGTGTGTTATAAATTCCCAATATATAATAGTGTTTCATTGTTTTAAAAAAATAATCAAAAAGCACAATTATATTTGTTATTAATGTTTATCGAGCGACCAGGATAATTTAACATAAGTTAAGATCTTTTTTAAACCAGTTTTTTTACGCCAGTCGAGCGGATCTGAGAGCTTTGTCTGAAAAGATTAACGTTTCTTGACAACGTCATTCTTACGTTGTCAAGAAACCGTGCTGTCACGTGCGAATCAAAAAGTTTGTAATGTCGTCAGCGTAACGCCAGTTATTGATCTTGACTCGTTCAATATCCCTTTGTCCCAATCTGCCAGAGCTTTTCGCATTATACACTCGTCATATATGTTGAACAAAATTGGAGAGAGGATGTATTCTTGTCTTACACCTTTTTGTGGTCTGAATGGTTTGGATATATTACCATTTATGCATAGTACTGTCTCTCCTTGTTCATAGAGATCTTGTATTAGAGTCACAAGATGTTTTGGAGTTATCAGAGCCTCAAAATGTTTTGGTGTGTAGTCTCCACAGGCTAAACTCTCTCGCTAAACGCTTTCGAGTAATCTATGAAGCATATGATCAATGGTACTTGAAATTCACGACATTTCTCGATCATCTGTCTCACGTTTAGAATTTGTTTTCTTGTGCCACGGCTTTTTACAAAACCCTGTTGTACTTAGGGTATTTTTCACTCAAGAAATCGTAATAATAAAACTAAAAAGTCACGAAGCCACGCGCAAACTTGTCGCCAGACATTCATATGTGTGAAGCATTTAGTGATAATTTACTCATGAAAATTATCACAAAATGCTTCAGGACTGCGTAGACCAATATATCTGATATAGTAGCTGTAGTTGTAAAGTCTTTTATAACTTGTAACTGTACAGTTAAAAGTTTTATCATTATCATCATCATCAGCCTATAGCAATCCACTGCTACACATAGGCCTCGGTAAGTGCACGCCACTGAGTACGATCCTCGGCGACTCTCATCGAATTTCTCCCAGCCGCCCTACGAAGATCATCGCTCCATCTAGCCTTAGAGCATCCAGCATTACGTTTGCCAGTCCGTAGTCGCTACTCAAGAACGCGTTTGCCCTAATGGGTCGTTCGGCCAGTGTGAACGGGCAGGACGTACTGATTGAAGACTTTTCTCTTTAGGCTTTGTGGAATAGGCTATGTAAATACTCGACGTGATTTTCGGTATGTATAATAATTTTAAATTATAACAACTGTAATTATAAGGTAATATAATTCACCAAAATTGTTTTTTTTTTTCATATGAGTGTATGTGAGTCTTTGCGTAATCTTTTCAAACTGTACAAGCATAGCAAAGCGGCGACAGTGGTTTCGAAATAAATCGTCCGGTATTCCACTTCTAGTGTATTATTATTACGATGTCTGTGGATTGGACCTTGATCTCCGTACGTACTTTTACTCATGCACTTTACCTGTTTGTGTTGAAACGGCCCACGTGGCTCATTCCTTTAAATTTATGACCCTTTAAATCTTGAGAGTGAAGACTTTTTATTTTTGTCTTGAAGTATTCATCTTTTTGATTTACATGTCTGAGAAATATGGTAATAAAGTGTGTGATGCTATTTGGTTGACTGAATGAATGTTTTTTAACAAGCTTTATTTAACTTGCAATGTACTTATGTCTGACTGTCTGTCTTTCCGGTTCAAATCTTGTGATCCATTTTTCAAGCACTTGTGGGTATCCCAATGTGCTGAAATTTGGCATACGTATGTAGGTCCGGTGACAATGCAATGATATGGTACCATGGAGCTGACAATAGAGTTAGAAGGGGCTCAATGTAACCACCCACCTACTCAATATAACCCTGCCGTGTTTGGGCTCGTTGGATTTGTCTCGACGAGTACTTTAGAGTCAAATGGTGTCTAGGGTCTGATGATGGAGCCGGAAGAAAGTCATAGCAACTCATCAACTAAGCAAGATATATTTGTTGGGTTTTTTGCTTTTAAAAGCTTATTTTTAAAAGGGTTTTTTTTTTAAATTAAATTTATTACAAGTTTCATTTAACTTTGTTTGTATAGCTGTTTTTTGTGTTCAAAATTTGTAATCGATTTTTAAAGCACTTGCTGGCATCTGATTGATTTGGATATTGGACTGTCTATGTTGCTTCGGTGACAGTGAAAAAATGATAAATTGAGTTGGTTTCACGATGGACCTGAAAGAAGGTTGTAGGAACTCAGTAGTGTTCAGGCCATAAATATGATTTTAAAAAGATTCATTATCATCATCTCAGCCTATACTTGTCCACTGCTGAACATAGGCCTTCCCAATCGCTTTCCAGCGTAACCGGTCCGATGCCACCTGCATCCAACGACTTCCTGCGATTTTCGGTCCATCTGGCAGGCAGTCGTCCCACGCTGCGCTTGCCAATACGTGGTCTCCACTCATGAATCTTTCTGCCCCAACGCCTGTCCGATCTATGCGCTATGTGGCCCGCCCATTACCACTTCAGCTTGCTAATCTTAAGGGCAATGTCGGTGACCTTGGTTCTTCTACAAATCTCCTCATTCCTGATTCGATCGCGCAGAGAAACGCCGAGCATAGCTCTCTACATAGCTCGCTGAGCAACTCTGAGCTTTTTTATGAGACCTATTGTAAGAGACCACGTCTCTGATCCATATATCATCACTGCTAACACACATTGACTAAAAACTTTAGTCTTAAGGCACTGAGGTATTTTGGATGAGAAGAAATTATAGAAGATGAATTTAGATCTGTGAGTAATGTCTGATAAAATATTAATAGAGTTATCATATACAAAGTGTATCGTAATAAACGACTTCGGACACCCCGATTAGCTAATTGCTTCACAAATTCAATACGAAAACCAAATTTGCAAATTTAAAGTTTTTTACCCCTTTTTCAAGCACTTGGTACACCAATTAACAATGAAACTTGTAAGTGTCTGTGTGCATATTGAGAAATACATTATAGATATGCATTTCAAATCTCCATATTGCTTTAAATCAAAAATAAATTTAGTTTGTAATAGCGCACTGAAGGAGTAACAGCATTTTCTGAAAATTTAAAAAAAATGTAAATAACATAAATTTTAAATAGTTGGAATGAATTCATTTACCGATTTAGAACAAACTACTTTTAGGACTTGCGTTTATTATGATACACCTTGTATATTTTAAGTAACTGCTCAACTTTTTCTATATGTCAGTATGTATCTGTATTTTGATATCTGTTTGATAGCTACATAATAAGTGATCAAACGAACTTACCTGAAGTGAAGTTCGATCATTATTATACGAAGTCCTTCGTTCGAAGATATAAACTATATTAGCAGCTCTCTCGAGTCGCTTGGCAACCGCGCGTCATTTAGAAACTTCAAAAACCTCTATGGTATCTGTGGACATAACCTCTGGAACCATTCCTTTTAGAAGTAGTACATTTCAACTTTACCAACGGGCAGGGCGGGTTGGGTACTTATATCTTCGAACGAAGGACTTCGTATAATAATGATCGAACTTCACTTCAGGTAAGTTCGTTTGATCACTTATTATACTGTGTCCTTCGTTCTCGATATAAACTATATTAGCAGCTGTTTAGAGCTATAAGGGTAAAGTTGAAGTATAACACGTAAAGGCTTTTTTTTTTTTTTTTTTTTTGAGCGTGACCTCTAAAAACTAACATATCATGAGTATATTTGTACTATAACACATTCCCGTTCTTTGTATTGCCATACAACACAAACACAACAAATATATACACCTATATTGTTTCTTACAACCAGTCTGTCTATAATATAAACTTATTTAAAATAAATTTATATAATCAAATTCTATAACATGTTATGTTTTGTAGTGTAGATCCATCCCAACAAAACCTTTAAAGCACCTGTTATGTACCTTTATACCACACCTGTTGTCCAAAATTCATTAATACCGGGTAATATTAATCAATAATTACTTATCAGATATCAGTGCAGTCTCCATCTGTTATGTCTTCTATAGAGATCTTTCTTCTATAGATATCTTCTATATAACAAGAGTTGAAGAATTGCCCATCTAGAGTTTTGTTTATATAAAATTAAATCCTTTATAATAATTCTTGTATCATTGACAACCATTATGAGACGAACTATGAGAGTGAAGAAAGCCAGGCAGGCATGCAAGGAAAAAACCCGTCGGAACCTTGCACTCTCTGCCCACCCCGCAAGAAATCTGGCGTCATAATATGGATAGAGATAGATAGATAGCTAGAAACCCTTACTGTGTACTAGACCTGAAAACAAAGTCTGTTAGTACCCAATCTATAACAATATGATACAAATATAACAGGGAAACCTATTTCCCCACTAATGTGTTTTCCAACAGGCATGTGGTTCTTTTTTTTTTTTTTGTCAAATGATCTCTTTTTGAGTACAGTACCAAACAAAGGCTACGAATTAATTTGGTGATTATAAGAATGTTTTTGCTATCATTACATATTTAATTTTTTTTTTTTTAATTTTTTTTTTTTTTATTTTTTTTTATATCAACATTCTGCTATATTAGTTGTCAGTTATATTTTTAATCTTTAAAGATGTACATATATCAAAATTTAACATTTTTTGTACTAGAGGCCTTTGTACTAATGAGCTTATATGGAATTAAGTCCGGTGAAGCTGTAAAGGCCTCGCGGCCATCCGCGTACATCACTCACACACACACATCTTATCTGGAGATATTCCTCACATAAGGCTATGTGCTTTACCTATATAATCTCGCCCCCCCCCCCCCCCCCCAATTTTAGAGTCTGGAACGAAGGGCAGTATTAATGCGTGGTAAACAAACATAACCTACCCCAGTGTTATTACTATACCACTATTATTAATTCAATTTAAATTTCGAAACTATCCCGGAATCATTTCCATGTTCTGAGTGTGCGCCGACAAATAAATCCTTGGCTACATAAATCTTTATGTATTACTTAACGATTCGTTCCTGCGCAATAACGCCCGCGAACATTCGTTTTGGCAATACGATCGGGCCACACCTGAACCAATTACATTACTGATGAAAAAATACACTCCTAATTTAGTAATAACTTGAGAAGCGAATAAGTTACAGTCTGCTAAACCGAACCACGGGTTACAACTGTATCATATTGGGAATCCTATTCATAACTGAATTATTTCATACCATGAAATTTTCATTTCATACCACACTTCCTTTGCTTCTTTGTATGTGACTGTATTTATAAGTAAAAAAAAAAAATTGCAATGCGTAACTTTCTAGTTAGTTCTAGATGTCCAACCGTGAGAATCGAGTGTTACTCAACTTATTATTATGTATCCCCCATTAATAATAAATAAATAATATCAAGTTCCTTAGGACTTAGATTATTGCTGATACTACATAATATTTATCATACCTGTAATAAGCATATGCTTTTGATTATTCTTGTTTAAGATAATCCATACTTTCAAATAATGTAACTCAATATTTCATCCACCGTAGCATGTCAACATAATATCATTAAATTTTCAAATGGATATTATTATCAAGTCATTTGCATGACTTTATGTTCTTTTATATATAGATTCCTATTTATAAGATACATGTAACATGTGGATGTAATAATTTAAATATAACAATACCAAAATTGCAAATTTTTGTATGATATCTCAATCCAATATTTTTTACTGAAACACCTTTAAATAAATTACAACATATATAGTGCTCTAAAACCAACTTGTTATTTTAATGGTAGCCGTTTGTGCTTGTGTTATTATAACTATACCAGAAACATCACTAGTGTTCAAAATAACTGTACACATTCCAAACTAATTACAAAACTATTTTTTTATAGTTATTAATTTCTTGAATAATCTTATTTAATTACATATTATTTATTGATTATCATATGATCAAACAAAAATACAGTAAAACCATCTAATTCTCCCAATGATGAATTGATGTATAGCTTTCCATTGTGTGTGCCTCAAATTTCTAATATTATTAAGTACACTATAATTGATGCAGGAAATAATCAAAAACCCAAAACCATTGAACTCATTACATGATAGACAACTGAATAGGTACTAATAAATATTTTATTAGTATATTTATTATGACTGTAAGGTCTATTGCCAGCATTAAGATTTTGTTTTATTGTTTTTTTTTTTTTTTTTTTTTTTTTTTTTTTTATATATATATCAATTATTAAACAATAGTGTTTCTAACAATAATATTTCTATACATAATGTTAAACATATGTATGACAAGATTCACTTGTCTGAAGTGCAAGTACTTGCACAAAACCAATAAAATTATGTTTGTCGTTGAAGGCATTATTAGTGTCATAGATACATACCAAAGTCAGTGAATACCCTTAGCCTCCAATATTATGGTTTCTTTGTAAAACCCATTATGTATTCCTGATTGTTTTTCTGAATTTTTCAGCAACTTAAAAACCAAGTCCTTGTGTAAAATGCCTATCATGCTTTTTGTACCTCACTTTCTTTGGTAGGAGATTTCCAATGTCCAACGTGATGTTGTTTTTGGTGAACTGATAGGTACACTGTGACTTAATATTTTCACACCCAGGATGAGGATTGTTGTTCTATATTGGTTACAACGGTGGTCGTTTTATGAAATTTTAACTACTGGCTATGACTAGCTAGTTAATAATTCCATATTGATAATCCACTATATTATCACTCTTTTTATGCAAAATATATACTGCTGACCTTAAAGGTTCTTATCTCAATAAAGGTTTCATGACTGTATTGTTAGGATTTATCTTTTCTGGCTACCCTGCAAGGAGCCTGGGTTGATAATATTGATAGATAATTATTAGTTTTGTGTTAACTGGATAGACCAGGTATTTTATATTATCTTTTAAGTATCTTTGTGCATAACACAAATTATCCCACAACCTGCCTGCCGCAGCATCCGTAGGATAAGATATTATATTTGGAATGTATCTACAGTCCTGTTGCTTGTCAGTTACAACAGGCATTGCCATTAGTATATTACTTTGGCTTATTTGGTTATAAACCCTGTTCAGGAATAAGTATTGCTGGATTTAACTTTTTAATACAAGTACTCATAATTTTGCACAATTCTTTGTGTAATAAGCTCCAGTTTGGGCTATTTCAGTATTATTATACAAGTATGTCTAATAATGAAATCAATAAAAACACTATGTTTCTGCAAAGGAGTGACTTTTGTTATTAATAATGTATTGTTATACATAAACAATGTCACTTTAATTACCCTTTCAGTAAGTCTCCTTTTGGAGATATAATATGACAAATTGCTTATAGTTTATAGCAATAGTCTTTGTATTTACTGTGTTAGGCATGTTTAAGGTATGTATTTTAGGTAACATTTTTGATTCTTACCATTGTAGAAATGTGAACTGCACAGGAACACCTCATGGATGAAACCTATGAGTAGTATGACCTTCAGCACATATCTCGTATGGGCCCCAAGTCTTGCGGACCACGCCGATGTATCTCGTACACCACTCGTGTCCTTGAATTATCGTCAAGTCTTGCGGACCACGTCAATGTATCTCGTACATTACCCGTGTCCTTAAAATGCCATCGATCTTTAACAATCATCATAATTGATGAACGTCCCCCTAATTTCTCTTATTGGAGGTATAACATTGCCAATTTATAGACGGTTAATAATCGTTTTCAGGTATATTTCGTGTTAAACTGTTTGTACACGAATAGGGACATAGACTTCATAAGTTTACTTTTCGGGCGACGAAGCTTTCCCAAATTTTAATATGACGAAACTCACGTCTCCAAATATTAGATATTATATAAATAAACAAGTTAAGCTGAAAACACCACACATAAACAACTATCGGTTGATCTTTTTAGAATGTACTCCTTTGCCAGGACGTAAACTTTTCTAAATTTGCCTATACGATGTTTTAAATTTATTTCACACGGTCACTTGAGTATATTACAACCTTTTTGTTATATCATTTCAGTGCCATAACAAGTTATTAAATTAAATGTCGACCAAAAACTTTATTACAAAGCGTCGGCTGCCGCGCTTTCAAAAGAATGGTTCCAGAGGTTATGTCCACAGATACCATAGAGTTTTTTGAAGTTTCTAAATGACGCGCGGTTGCCAAGCGACTCGAGAGAGCTGCTAATATAGTTTATATCGAGAACGAAGGACACAGTATAATACCGTCTCGCTTTCATTCTCCAAATGAGGGTGAAAGAGATATACTATGTATACTCATGTTTTTTTCTTTTCTTTTTTTCTATTAAAAACGTAGCCTCACACTAGGATTTATTCCTGTGTCGTGGGAACGTTTACAAACATGAAAATTAGCATACACAAATACCCAAACCGAAACAAATAATTGTGGCTTACAGATTTGTCTCCTGCAGTAATCGAAACCGCGACTATTCGACCCAATGGGCGGAGCGATTTAACCTCTTAACTACCGACCACCAACAATATTAAGTTCCCAGTGTAACACAGGGTGAATATACCATCATACCAAGTACAGTTCTATGCTTCAGACTGTTAGCATTTTTTTCCATAGAAAAATCACTTTCCCGCCCATTCGACCCAGGACTTTGTTATGGCCATCCGCATTATGCTCCACGAGACAAGCAAATCAATCAGATCGTCAGAAAATCCATGCTATATCAGAAACAAAATTCTGTCACGCCTATGAAGACTATATTCATCGTGTTCAGCATATTCGAACCTAAGACTTCGTAAGCGCCAGCTACAATATACAAGATGTAACATAAATAACGTAATTTGTTCTAAATGTACCTGAAAGTAATTTGTTCTAAATCAGCAACTGAACTGATTTCAACTATTTTTAAAGTACATTTTTTTACATTGAACAAAAATGCTGTTACTCGTTCAGTTCACTGTATTAAACAAAATTAAATCATTATTCAAAACAATACGGCTGTTTCAAATGTATTTCTAATAAACCTCAATATGCACACAAAAGTACAGATTTCGTGGGTAATTTGGCTACAAAAGAGCTCAATAAACGGTATGAAAGAGCTTAAAATTGGAAGTTTGATTTTCGTATTGAATTCGTAAAACATTAATTTGATTGGGGTGTCTGGGGTCTTACATTATACGTTACACCTTGTATATTCATCGCAATAACATATTGTGAAACTGCTCGCTTTAAACGCTTTAAAGCAAAAATATCCATCAGTTTTTCTTTCTTTCCAAATTCTAAAAAAAAAATCACTTGGTGTAATGAAGGCCTTAATTACATAATATACAATAAAACGAAAACCATCGTAGTAAAGTACAGTGTTCTGCGTTCATACATAATTTGCCCCAGAACCAACAGCAATGAAAAAACGCGCATATGCTTTCAAGTTATCTGCAAATTATCTTCATGCTTTGACTATTAAACGGACAAGCGAGGGAATTGCATTGTTTAGCTATAATTTAGTAGCCAAAAATACATATGTAAAAATACACTAGCAATAATCAAATCGATCATTATTGAATGTAATCGATTGAATATAACCGATTGATAGGATTGACATCTCAACCGTAACTCGATAATAACATTGATATTCGGAAAAGACGTTGGCAACATTAATTTAAGTACTTACAGTACTTTGAAATATTCGTTTTGGATTGCAAATTGTCCGTTAGATATGAATGTTTACAACTACTATAATATAACAGATCAATCATTATGGTATAGGTCACATGTTTGTTGGTTCGTGGTCATTTTCGACGATGTCTTTTGAGGGGAAGGGTGATATTACTCTAGACAAACAAACAAATCAGCTCATCGGAAAATCCATGCATTAACATAATTTTAATTAATAACAGCCATTCCATTGTAGTCTTTATTAACATAAATAATTTTGTAGCAATCAAACAAATGGCAACACACATTACCGATTCGTCGGGACACGTGATTAACTTATCGACAAAATTTATCGGAACACACCTCGCGTGTGCTACAATGATACGAATTAACCAATTCGCTCATGGTTGGTGCTAGGGGAGGTATGAGTTAAAAGAATAGTAAGACATTTGGAGACTGAATATTAAATCAAAATTCTAAGTTATTATTCAATATATTTTAATGAAAACGTGAATAGAGAGAGGGACAAAAAGAGAAGAGAACAAGGTAGATCATTTTGGTTTTGAAGAAGACCCTACCAATAATGCATTTAGGTAAAAACTCGTTTGTTTTTCAATATTGGTTAGGTCATTCTGATTTTGGTGGCCTTATTTCATATCCGATATGAAAACAAAAGTCCATGAAAGGATACTTCTATAAATGTTATACGCCCCACATAAGGTTATTAGATACAAATTATATTTTTTTTCAAATTGCGTTTTTATTAGATTGTTTGTAAATGAACTCACGACAGGGATATACCTATATCTACGAAGAAGAATAATTTCTTTATTCAAATAATTAATAAAAGGCAAAATATTATTAAAACCACCCTCCGCTTTGATAGTGTAAGAGCTGTTTACGCTCAGATCACAAGCCTCTTCAAACGGTCTGTCCCTATTAATTCAAAGCGCATGGTCACTTTAGATAGCAGTGAAGCCACATGTGCTGACAAATTACTTTGGGTGCCCAATTTACAGTTCAATCCAATAGATTTTTATTCGCATTAAACTAAATTGAATACTTTTCATTTCGTTGGTTTTTCATCGTGAAATTTATATTTCTCATGTGTGTTTGATTTAATAAATAATGAGCAAATTGCAATTGAATAAATAATGGGATCAGCTTATACAGTCACACAGTTGAGTAAATATCTTATACAATCAAGCCACATACATATGTATATGAGATAGTGAGAGTGGAAATCACAAATGAGGTGATGGAGAACAGCTGATAGTCCACGTGAACTTATCAAGCCTACAAACTTGTCGCGAAAATTATATAGAAACCAAGGCCCCAACTTTGCTATTATAAGTGACTGGTAATTCTGTTATGTTAAAATACACGTTAAATTAAAATTGTGCCATTAGTCGTAATCTACTATATTCTTTATGATCTTATTAAAGGATTACAATTGAGTAAGTGCGAGGATGACTCTCGATGATTTTCCGATGTGATTGTCGGAAAACTACTACTAAATTTTAACCTACTCAAGCGCGGATTCGATCGTGAATAATTTTAAATATGATTCATTTACAGATCAGCTGTTATTAAAATAAATGTAAAAATAATAACAGATTACCGAACAAACCAACCAGTGATTTGTTATTATTTCCCAGAATACCAAATACAATTGTTTCAAATACAACAGTTAGGCCTATGGCAAACCATTAAGACACCACTGAATTAGTGGATTACCATAACTGTCAAAGCCAATAATTTTGGTGTATTGTGTACCCATATATTTAAAAGATTTTATTTAATTACATGTCCGTATGACTATTTATTTGTCAGTTTGTCTTTCCGGTTCAAATCTTGTGATCCATTTTCAAAGCACTTGCGGGTATCCAAGTGGAGCTTAAATTTGGCATACGTATGTAAAGTCGGTGACAATACAATAGTATGATACCATGGAGTTAATCTGATGATGGAGTCGGAAGGTGGCCATATGAACATGTGAAATATACAACGTATCCCCCTCGTGTTTAGGCTTGTTAGATTGGTATTGACAAGTACTATACTACCAAATAGTGTTTAGGGTCTGAAGATGAAGCCGACAGGTGGCCAATGGGATCACCTAACTACTCAATACAACCCCGCCATGTTTAGCCTCCTTGGATTTGTCTTGATGAGTACTTTAGACCCGAATGATGTCCAGGGCTTGATCGAGCCGGAAGGAAGCAAGCAAGCAAGATATTTTTGTAGAATTTTGGTATAAAAGCTTGTTTTTTAAAAAAGTATTTTCAAATTAAATTTATTTTTATTTAAACTGCAATAGTTGATTTGGGATTTAGGTTGAACAGGAGAAGAAAACAGCAAAAGTGGTCACCCGTCTTAGATTAAATGAGATAAAATATAAGAGAACGCCTTTGCCCAACAGTAGGACAAAACACCTTTATTAATTAAAATGTTCGCTTACAAAATACAGCTCTTAACTATTGAATATGAAATTCCATTACCACCCATGTTAATATTAATGTTACCATCCTTGATATTACTACAAAACGTTAATCCTAGCGATCAAACTGTGCCAGTCGTTAACATGAATTTGAAGGGGCTTACGAGATTAACGCATGCAAATTTCCTTTCGGTCTTCATTCGCTCCTAACTTTGAAGGTGCTAACGGGCTCCCAGAATCCGGTGATAAAGTTAAATTGTATTTTTTCCGTCTAATCGTCGAAGTTGTTGAAATGACAGAAACATGACGGGTACTGGCGAATTACTTTTAAGATTTGTTTTTCGCTATCTGTGAATTTTCAGGTCAGCATAAATTTGATATAATACTAAAAATGAAATAAATAATATCTTTGAATCATCATCAGACCTGAGTCAATTTCAGGTACAGTGACCGATATTTCGTTTAGTTGCCTCCTTAGGGTTTTTCATGTGATTAGCGAAACTATGTTTTCGTTGTACATTAATTTCGCTTTATAACTATTTATATCATCACGCCGGATTCTTTTTGGGATAGGCAGAGCGTACAACAGGTTCCAATTTGGCTGCTCTGAAAAAACCAGTTTGAATTTTCTTTTGGGTCTTTGTCGAAGGAGGGTTCTTGTGAGCTGGATGTTGTCAAAAGCAGAAAAATATACTTTGGAATGGTGATATCCTTCGCATTCACATCCTTAGCAAGTTGGAAGGACACAAGTCACAATGCCAAATCACATAAAAAAAATTATGCTTAAGAAAAATCGTGCCAATTTAAATAATGTGTTCTGATAAGGAAAACGTTGATAAATTTACCAAGCGTAAATTTTGCAATTACGTTTCCAAATTCCCAATTGTTTGAGATTTAAATTACAATATTCCACCAGCTGCGACGATTTCAGTCGAAACGCAAACAAAATAATTTGAATCCAAGAACTTTTAAACTATTTAAACCAAGTGTAATTGGTTCTGTAAAGTGTCTGTTAATTAAGCTGTAATAGTTTCTCTACCGAATTAACACAATCGTTCTCCTTAAATACGCTCCAAATAGTTTTGTTTCGAATTAAAATTTCAGCTGCTGTAGATAAAGAGGGATTTGGATTAATTTTCTTTTTGTGACATGTTTGGATTACCCTTGTAGTGCCGGATCTCCTAAAGTTAAAATATAATGGAAGTCTAAGTCAAAAATGATTTCTTTATATAGGCAAATATAAAACACAAACGTCAAAATTATTACATTTTGTACATGTACCACTAGATCGGAATGCGGCCTCCAATGAGAAGATCCGGCGAGAAACTCGAAGGGCTAGTCATTTAACTTAATTTGTTTTATTCGGCTGGCCTTTCTGATAACCTTTTTGTCGCTTTTCCCCCTCAAAATTGTAATTTATAACATTAGGTTTAATAATGTATGTTTGAGAAGCTGCTAAAACTAGTCAGTTTTATCGCCACAATAATCTCAAATTTTGTGATACGCTTTCTGACACAGTCTAGTTTTGATTACTTTTTTAGGAACATTAGTGTTCTTACTTCTAGAGACCGTCATAAAAGGCAACTTAAATAAGTTTAAATAACATAGTCCTACACTGGGATTTATTCTTGTGCCATGAGTGCGTCTACAAGCATGAAAGTTCACATACACAAATACCCAGACCGGAACAAATAATTGTGGATCACACAAAGATTTGTCCCGTGTGGGAATCGAACCTGCGATTATTCGACCCAGTGGGCGGAGCGGCTTAAGCTCTTAACCACTGCGCCAAATAGTCTGTTGATATAATTGTAAAGCTTATATAATTATGCATTGCTTATATAATTATATATAAGCCGCATGCATGCGGCTTAACCACTGCGCTAAAACGTCCATCATTTTGTATAGTTTGCAAAATATCAGTACATCAAGTGGAAGTAGAAAGTTATACCTCCTTTACCTTAGAACTAAGCACGGAAAGCGATTATATCCTTTTGTGGTTGATATTCCATCCATTCGAATGAAATAATCTGCTTCGTCATTCATAATGCGCACTGCTAAAGAATTCGCTGGCACAGTCTGAGTTTCCGAAGAGTTATAACTTAAGTATCTTTAAATTGAGGTTAAATGGGTTATTACTGAATTAGCGAACCACACCTTGGGGCTCGTCGTCACTCTCCATCAGGTGAAATAGGGGTCAATTGGTGACCAGTCCGCGTACTTCCGTTTTTAAGCATATTAGATCGATTGCTACATTATATAATAATAATAATATCAGCCTCTACCTTCCAACTAATGGGCAAAGACCTTCTCTCACAAATCGAGATGAGAGAGATTAGGTCATACTCCACCACGCGGACCCAGTGCGGATTGGTGGAGGCAGGTTTGTGGCCGCCTGCTATTGGAATTATATAAATGCTACTATAGCATAAGTAAACATTTAAATAAGCAAGAGTGATAAAAAAAAATTAAAAGTTATTTGAAAGTAAAATCGTCAAATTGAAACAAAATAATATAAACTGAATAAAAAATAATATAAACCTTATTACATTTAGCGTACATTTACAATCGCTCGCACGTGCGCACACACACACACGTACACACGCACACACACACACACACACACATACACATACACACACACACACACACGCGCGCGCACACAGAATAATACACCAATAACAAAAATATCTCAGTAAGGAGCCTTTTTTTATGTAAAGAGGTTTTTTTAATAGATTATTTAGATAAACCTCATCCTCTCACAGATTGCTGTGCCCGGCAGGGTCCATAATTGTACCATTCCTATATTTATAACATGTTGACTACGTAAAAATTGTGGATTGCAATAAACGTATTTGTATTGAATTTATCAAGCCGCCTATAAGGCTTCGAATATGGCTTTACGACGGCTTAGCGTGCCTTTTGAAGTATGGAGATGCTCGAATATAAAAATGCCACAAACGGTCACCCATCCTAGACCGATCGAGTCGAACGCTGCTTAACCTTGGTGATCGCTAAGAACACGGCACCATACACACACACAATTATATTGATATACTTAAATCAGAAACTGCCCAATAGAACCGTATAAAAGATTATTATGTCCCCAGGTTCCCGCTGCCATTAAACGAATCGAATCAAAACGATTATCGATTTATCCCAATCGCGAGCCGCGCTGTCATATCAAAAGGCCAATAACGATAATTTAATATCGAGTCGAAAACGTCAATCATGTTCCTTTTAAAGCCGCCCATTCATCGTGTGATAATCGATTATTGTCTTGTTTATTCATCGGGATGGGGACGACATTTGCATTCGGAACGCGAACTCATCGGAATTTTTATTTAATTTGTTCATACGTTGTTGTAATTGATTAACGATTGTTTATGACGTATGCGGGCATAAATTTTAATTATTTTAAAGCGATTTTACCAATTGTGATGTTCACGAAATCTGTATGGGACATTTTACGGCAAAGAACCCAATGGAAGTAGCCAATTATGGCTGGTTTCTATATTTCAAGAGTAGATTTGCTTTAATAATGATAATAATATCAGCCTTTACTGTCCCACTATTGGGAAAAGGCCTTCTTTCTCGAATCGAGGTGAGAGAGATTAGGTCATACTCCACCACGCGGACCCAGTGCGGATTGGTGGAGGCAGGTTTGTGTGTTGGAACTTATCAAGCCGCCTGTAAGGATTCCAACTGGACTTAACGACTACCACCTTAAGTAGTAACCGGGACCAACGGCTTAATGTGTTCTCCGAAGCACGGAGATGCTCGAATATGAAAATGCCACAAACGGTCACCCATCTCAGGCCGTCCAAGAAGGTCGCACAGTGCTACGAACGCTTCTATTAAATTTGCTTACTACCAGTAATATTTTGACATATCCTATACAGACAATCACTGAAAATACTACTAATAGTAAGCAAATCTACCTATTATTAAAATTAAGGAACCGGTCATTGGTAATAGTATATGTTATAGGCTGTGAGAATTTTTCTTGCGCGTTTCAGATACTGTGTGAAGTCGTCGATGTCGTTTTTTTATTTGCGCCATCTATCGAGTTAATCTGCACTTAAGTACTAAATTAGTGCGCTGAAGCAGTAAAATGGGCATTACTGTAATTTTGAGTTATATTTTTAGAGCTAAATAGATATGGAATGTTAATTTCCGATCAAGAAATAATATATGAAATGACGTAATTAAGTGATCAAAGAGCTGATTAAAAAGATAATTAGAACAGGCTCATTTGCAAAACTTTATATTTTATATAAAATCCCGGTGCATCTTCGTAATTCTCCTTTTCCTAAATGGATTGACCGATTTCATTGTTTTTTTTTTCGTACTAATTGCATCATCTGGATAGTCGATAGCAAAAGTTGGACCCGTTACGTGGCGCTGAGTTGTCAACCGGGTACTTATATTATAGATTGTTTAACATAATTTTGAGCAACCTAAGAATTTTACTGTATCCTTAAAGTATTTATAACAACAATGTAACATGTACTCCACAGCTCGTTTAATTACTCTATACCACTTGTGGCCGACGACCACAAAATCGTAAAACGTTATGTCTAACAATGTATGCCCCAAAATCGATACCAGTAAGGCGACAATGTAATAAACAATAAAGTTTGATGTTGCCATCAGTAATTCAGCTCGATCCATATAACTGGTCTATTTAATCGAATTGGCTAGGTACTGCATCTCTAGTGCTCGAATTTGGACTTAAGTAGTAAGTCCTTGAAAGAAGTTATAGGCAAGTTGATTGGATGACCAGGTGAAGGTTGCCGGTAAAAGCTGAAAGCCGTCGTTGTGGCGATCTTTGGAGAGGCTTCTATCCTGCAGCGGACGAATTTTGGCTGATGATGATGTCTATAGTTATCAATGTCTAATAAACTAGGCTATCATTGATGATAGCCTAATGGTTAGACCGTTGGACTGCAAATTCAGGGGTCTCGTCAAACGGGCACGCACCTCTGCCTTTTCGAAAGCATGGGTTTTAAAAATTAACAATCACTTGCTTTAACAGTGAAGGAAAACATCGTGAGGAATCCTGAATGCCTGAAAGTTTCTTGAAGGTGTGTGAAGTTCGCCAACCCGCACTGGGCCAGCGTGGTTGAATTTGGCCTAAATCCTCTCGGTTTGAGAGGAGGCCTGACAGTGGGGCAGTGTCTAACACGGCTAATATTATTATTATTATAATATTATTATTGCATTAGGACCTAATATCATTGGCGATGATGTGAATATAAACAGTCTGTCTCTTTTGTAATGGGAATTAAGACGTGACGGGTGTACATATCTTTTACGGCTAGAAGACGACATTTGCCAGATTATCAAATTGAAAAAGTGCTTAGTGCTTAAATTGAACCGGCTATAATTAGGCAGCTTAATTTAGTTTTATCATATATTATATATTTAAAGCTTAGTCTAGGTGTATTATCACAATAATTCTAACTTAACCAAATTTTTCGATATTTCCGGCTTTTAGTGGATTGTCTAACATTGCACACACTTGTTTTACAGTTGTTTAATATCTATAAAAGGCGATAGTCGGAAATATATCTCCATTTCAAATACATAATAGAAAATCCCTCACAAACCGAAAGAGTCCGCAAAGTCGCAACAACAAATTTAAAAATTTACAACTTTCCGATGCGGCATTTCGAAAGAACCTTCAGTAGTTCGGCCTCTAATTCACTTAATTCGATGTACGCCAATGCAGACTCCGGAATCGTATGTGTTCGTGACTTGAATCCCTATTGACTTTTTCACGTGTATATGCGGAAAGTATTTTACCTCCTTTAATCAGGATAATGTTTTCGTACATCGTGGTGTTTTTGATTGTATGTGGTACATCTGGGATCTGATTGAGCATAACTTTGGAAAACTGTGTGAACTGGACTGACAGCTCGGTCCAATAGTTAAGAATTTAAGCTCCTCTGCCTACACTAACATTCAGAAGCACTAGGTTCGAACCTCGCGCGGTACTAGTCTTTGTGTAACCCACAAATGTTGTTTAAAAACAAAATCAAAAGGTTTTTATTCATGTAGACCAAAAAGCACTTATGAATAGTCAAAAAGAGAAAATTATTGATTACTTAAGACTCTACCTAGTCATTCCTGTGGAGAAGATGGGCATAAAACTCCACGGTTTCTCTTTTTAAGAATGAGTTTTCCAATTCTGTTTTACAATATATACATAGCATTCATGGGGTATGGAAGAACAGTGCAAAACGAGCTAAATAGATGTGCTTAAGTATAGATTAAACATAAGTGACCTTAGATTTAAGGTATCAGTATTTACATAGTCCTCTCATTTAACAAATAAACTGTAAAAGTATATAATAAAATGTATTATAAAAATAGTAAGATAAAAAGGGTTACTATAAAATATGTAGAGAGCGTACAAAATATTTGGTTATAGCTCCAGTGTGATGTTTACGGTCTGAGTATTTGCGTGTGCGAATTTCTGTTGATAAACACATCTATATAATAGAAATAATTCCTAGAGTGGAGGCTACGTTTAAGTAAAAACAAGTAGTATGTCTTGGATCACTACCTAATGACGGCTGTTAAGGTTTTTTGATCAAATTCTTGAAACCAGGTCTAAAAAGAAACACACTGCCTTGTTGGTTTAGTATCGCATGATGTCTCAACTCAACTCAAGTCAACTCAAATAATTTATTTTGTATTAGCCCTGTGGAGCTTACAAATTGTCAATTTACACTTCTTTTTAATCTAATTTAACTACTCATCTACCACCGGATCGGAACGCGACCACCACTGAGAAGATGTGGCGAAGAAACTCAGCGGCCTTGTCTTTTTTTATTTAATTCTCTTTCTCTTTTTCCTTTCTATTTTTTTAATCATATTGGTGGATACAATGTTTAGGTTACAATTAAATAGTTTACGATCTAGCTCCAGTGTGATGCCTTACGACCGAGATATGAGACTAATGATGTTATTTATGAAGAGTATATAGAAGATTTCAGATGGACCAATCCCTACAAGCAGCACCCGTTCACGAGTATGACTAGTCTAGTATGACTGTCTAGGTTGGTTAAAATTCCAGATTGGATATATTATTTATCGGGGGTTCTCCTTTACTGTGCCTATAATGGTAATAACTTTGCCTCATATTATGTTATTACCAAACGTCGTCAAAATCTAGATTACGTCGTCAAAATGTAGATTAAGTCGTCAAAATGTAGATTACATGTTTGAAAATCATAGTACAGATTTTTTTCTCTGGCGGATCTTATGCTGTTGCTATTAAGGAAACTGAGTCTATTCTTGTATTAAAATCGACTTTTAACCGACTTCAAAAAGGAGCAGGTTCTATATTCTGTTGTATGTATGCTTTTTTTTATGTATGTTCACCGATATTTCCGTCAATTATGGACCGATTTATAGTTAGACAGTATATAGATAGTATAGTTTTAAGGTGGTCCTATTTTAATGTTATTGGTATTGGACCTTGGACTTTAAAGATACAAGAGGGAACTCCTTAACGGCGAACAGCACGAATGTATAGATTCCGTTATTATAGTCATTATATTAATCCTGTAGGTACCTTACTGTACAACTCAGCAAAATAATGTAATATCGGTATATAAATATTACAAAATAATTTACTCGTCCGACCGACTTCAAAAAGCAAAAAATAAATATTTGAAGTCGGTGCCAAGTAACCGACTGCACCAACCAGCACCGACTTCAAATATTTATTTTTTGCTTTTTGAAGTCAGTTTACCTTTTTTTTTAAAGTTTTATAAGAATTTAATCTGCGTTACAATTTTCAGTCTTTAGTATCACCAACAACGACATTTATTTGGAATCCCAAGTAAGTCTTACAGTGACAATAATTTTAGAAGACGGGCTTAGCCTTCTGTAGAACTTCGTTCATTAGTCAGAATCACTGCAAGAAGTATGCTAAAAGATTTTTCTCCATCAAATCCATTCCCAAAACGCCAGAAGATTAGCACATAACTAAGAAACTACAAACTACATCAATCTTAAACTCGGGCATGCAAGTTCTGTATTCACTTGGACGGTGCCTTGCAATTGCTGCGGTCCCGGGAGCGTCATATGTTTAACGTAATCGATGGGTTAGCTTTGAGTAAGGATGCTCCAACGGAAAATATATCGATATTTATGCAGAATAATATAAATACTTTCATATATGGATATTTTTGCGAACTATGAGTGTGGTGGAAGACAGAGTGGTTTGTTAGGAAAAAACTTTTTGGAATTCTTTTCTCTATACCTACCCTGCAAGGAATCTGTCGTGTTGACATAGGTAGATATTTTTGCCTAGAAGCAAGTTAAAACATGTTTTTTTTCAGCCTAAAAACATCCACGGCAGGATTCAGATGTCCTGATCAAAATCGATTTAGTAACCTCCTGTCACATGAATAAAAACAATGCAGACTGAAGATAAAATTCATATAATGAAATAATTCCTTATTAAAAAAAATTAAAAAAGACACCGTCACGCCTATATTCCCCAGAGGGGGTGGCAGAGGTGTACTGAGTACACCCACGTTCCGCCGACGATGTTAGGTCCCATGTAATAGGGGGCGAGTCTATTGCCATATACTACGGACTACTACTCCGGACTCATACTGGGAATTTTTCGTTAGAAAAACTACACTTGTCCGACCTAGGATTTGAACCCAGGACCTCGTGATCACAAAGCGATGCGCTTTGCCACCAGAATAACGAGGCAGTAATAGTAATCATAATAGATTATTAAAATTAAGGTGATTTTATTTTCTTTTAAACGCGTTCTTCAAAATATCGGATATGTACATATATATATATATACGAGTACATGCAATATATTATAATATTTGAACAACAATGAAACATTAATTTAATAAGTTTACAGGTATAGTATAACTAAGTAAACTTGCTTAATTATTCAATTTGATATTCGAAATATATAGGTTTTTATATAGTGACTTAAAATATCAATATCGACATAAACATCGAAAATTTCATGACAAACTGTCGGTGATATATCGCTTCATTTTAACCAACCCTAGTCTCAAATTCTGTCTCGTATGAGTGAATGTCGGTTGGGGACTATGAATATGGCGCTTTGGGATTATTTCTAAGCGAATATGTAAGTGTTAATTGATATGATTGATTAGTTTCAGGTTTGTGTGTGATAGTTTCGAAATTGGTGGAGCGATCTGTGAGATCGTGAGGTTGCTGAGTCCCGATTAATTTTAAGTAATAGAGAGTGTATGCTCCTTTATCATATAAATAAAACAAACCCTATCACGCCCATATATACCTATCAATATCATATCCTACCAAAATATTTCCGGTGTGTGTATTGTGTATCCCCATTTTACTAATTTATAATCTATTGCTGTTATACCGGGACTATATATATATAGTTATACCAAAATGTAGACTCCGGACAGATATTACTGAGGATGAGAATTTTTATAGCAAAATTACACCTTGCTTGACTTGGGATTCGAATCTAGGATCGCATGATTGCTACGGGCATTATTCGCCACTAGACCAACGAGGCACTAAATTTTTCGTTTTTATTTGAATAAAAAAACACCATGTCTCTTTATGCCAAACAAGGGTAGTAGAGGTGTTCTTAGTACACTCAGTGTAACGTTACACGTGACATGAGAAATTACATCGTATTACGCGGAACATATACAAATTAGTGCCGATAGGCTTCTGGTCGCCGCTATTTAAACAAATCAAGCTGCTAAAAGACTTTTAATTCAGTATGTCAACTACCATTTGAAAAGGAAACTGGGACTTACCGTTATCGACAACTCGGATAGCTCGGAGATAACTCTACTAGAAACGCTCAGATATGGAAACTCTTCAAATGGTCACCTATTTCACACTGACCGTACCAAGCGCTGCTCAATCTTGGTGATTATTAAGATTCCGCAGTATATTAATTCTGAAGCAAACTTTATTCAAGCAAGCCAACATTGGAAAGGATATTAAATTATCTTAAATATGCAGAGCTATGAGCGCCTCGTCTCGTAATTTTACTATATGGTAGGCTTAAAGCGCATTCAAATATAATAATAAAAATCAAAACAAACATCTCCATTCCGTCGTTAATAATAAACTTTATTACGATCGAGAATCTCGTAAAATCCACAGCTCAAACGTCAAGTTAAGCGATAAAACGTTTTCAGTTGTAAAAACTTTGTTTATTTGAATTTTTAAATTGGCTGTAATATGATGTTGCTATCAATTAAAATATCTAGGACACAGAATAAATATCGTATTATGAAGAGAAAACTTAGGGGGTCTGTCCAAGAGCGTGCTCGTCGCGACCCCTGCCAGTCATTATGGCTGCAATCTTGGACCGAAGACGTACCGCAGTGCGGGCTAGGGCGTCCCCCCGAGGCGACGCGTACCGGCCCGCCCCCGTCGGTACAAATATAGGTGGAAGCGGCGATGGGGGCCGCCACCCATCACGCCGGGCCCGAACTGGCGAGTCGTGGGGTGCAGAGTGCCGAATAGGCACTTGGAATGTAAGAGGTGGTATGGAAGATAAGATGCATGAGGTGATTGATGTAATGAAAGAGAGACGCCTGGATGCTCTGTGTGTAACAGAGACTAAGCGGAGGGGCAGTGAAACCTGTGATCTTCCTGATGGAACGATGGCTCTGTGGTCTGGGGTACCGCAGAGCAGTCGTGCCAGCATGGGGGTGGGTATCTTGCTGTCCCGTCGCCTGGCCTCTGGAGTGAGAGATTATGGCCTGTGCGATGCGAGACTTCTCTGGGTCCGTTTAAAACTGGGTGTCACTAGAGTATTTTTGGTCGCAGCGTATGCTCCCGTAAGCTCGTCGACACCCCAGGACCTTGAGAAGTTTTGGGATAATGTCAGGGAAGTTCTGGATTTGGCTGAGGCTAACGAAAAGGTGATTCTGTGTGGCGATCTGAACGGATGGGTAGGAACCAGGCGGCAAACTTGCGACGCTGCTCTGGGTCCTTATGGTGATAAGAGAGTGAACGATGCAGGTAAGCTCATTGTAGATGTTTGTTTGGAAAGGGGTCTCCTTGTGTCTAATACGATATTCCAGCATAAGGGCATACATATGTATACGTGGAGAAGGAATGAACAAAAAAGCATGATAGATCTGATCCTGGTTGATAACCGTCTCCGAAGCAAACTACAAGATACGCGTGCGTATAGAGGCCCCACTCTGGAATCAGACCACTATCTCGTAGTTGCGCGGTTTAGTGGTCTGTTCAGGAAGTGGAGGCACTGGCGAGAGCGTATCCCCTTCGGAGACCTTGAAAGATTAAAGGTTGAAAAGTTGCAAGATGAGAGCGTGAGGAGAATGTATGAAGACAGAGTCCGGGACAAGCTTTTGACAGCAGGCTCTTCGGACTCAAATGTAGATGAATGCTGGAATAGCCTGAAAGAGAGTTTGGTGGAATCCGCGAAAGAAGTATGTGGTTGCTCAAAGAAGCATATTACAGCAAAAGGTGATGCATGGTGGGATGCGGAGTTGCAAAGCTCCGTAGAAAGTAAGAAGAAAGCGTGGCAGGACTATGTATCTTCTTTGAACCTGAATGCCAGTATGACAGAGATGAGGAAAGAAATATACCAGCAATGCAAGAATGCCACTAAAACTTTAGTGAAAGAAAAGCGTGAAAGAGCCAGTATGATTGAGGAGGAGAGGCTGGCGAAGAACTTCGAGGACAACACCAAACTCTTTTGGAGCAAGGTGAGAAAGGCTCGAGGTGATTCGTCAGGCTCCAGAATGGAAAGGATAAAATCTAAAGATGGTGACATTCTTGCAGACACACAAGCTGTGCTAAACCGGTGGAGTGAATATTTTGGAGAAATGTATGGAGATGACCCGGATGCTGATGCCGCAGACGTGCCTAAAGGCGAGATTGCGGCACCAGAATCAACGGAGGACATCACTATGGAAGAAGTTGAATGGGCGATAGGAAGTATGAAAAACGGTAAAGCTGCGGGAGTAGACATGATATCTGCCGAGATGATCAAATATGGTGGAACTTGCGTCCGGGACGCTTTCCGGGCCCTTGCAAACCTTTGCTGGAGGACCGGTAGAGTCCCTACAGATTGGCGCCGCGCAGTCATAGTACCCTTGTATAAAGGCAAGGGTTCACAATATGACTGCGCCAATTACAGAGCCATCAGTTTGATCAGCTTGGCAGCCAAGGTGTACGGTAAAATTATTGAACGGAGAATGCGCGTGAAGTCCGATGGAATGTTGTGCGAGGCACAAGGGGGTTTCAGGTCTGGAAGAGGATGTTCGGATCAAGTCTTCTCACTCCGCAACATCGTAGAGAAGCATCTGGCAGTGGGCCGGAAGGTTTTCTGCGGTTTTGTAGATCTGGAGAAGGCATTTGACAGAGTTGTGCGAAAGAGACTTTGGGCAGTTTTGCCAGAGTATGGTATAGATGGCACTCTGTTGCGAGCCGTCCAGTCCACTTATTTGGACTGCAAGGCATGCGTACGGGTGGGTGGTAACAGGTCACCCTGGTTTGACGTTAAAATCGGCGTCAAGCAGGGTTGCGTGTTGTCCGCTAGACTGTTTATAATATATCTGGACAAAAGTCTTCAAAGACTGAAAGCGATGAATGAAGGTGTACAAATGGGTGACTTAGTGGTAAACCATCTACTTTATGCAGATGACGCGGTTTTAATAGCGCCAACAGCCACTGATCTGCAAACACTAGTCACAGTTATGAAAGACGACTGCATGATCAATGGCTTACACTTGAATGTGAAGAAAACCAAGATTATGGTTTTTGAAAGGGAAGAAACCAGAACGAATGTAAGGATTATGGTTGGTAACGATGTGCTGGAGCAAGTGAATGAGTTTGTATATCTTGGATGCGCCTTCAGTAAGGATGGGAAATACACCGCTGACATAGAGAGAAGAGTGAGTGCAGGGAACAGAGTGAATGGTGCGATGGGAAAGCTACTCGGGAGCCAGCACTTAAGCCATAAGGCGCAGCTGGCCATACATAACGGAGTTCTTGTCCCAACGCTGTTATATGGTAGCGAGAGCTGGGTATGTAAGAAGGAGAATGAAAGTAGGATAAATGCGGTAGAAATGCGAGCTCTGCGGAAGATGTGCGGAGTGAAGCTGACCGACCGCATTAGCAACAGCATAGTAAGACAGCGAGTAGGTATGAAAGATAGTATCGGTGTAAAGATGAGAAAGGGCATGCTCCGTTGGTTCGGGCATATAGAAAGAATGCCAGATGAAAGAATGACAAAACAGATATACAATGCGAAAGTGGAAGGATGCAGGTACCGGGGAAGACCTAGACTATCTTACCACGACCAAATAAACCGAGTCTTATCTGATGGAAAAGTCAAGAGTCTCCGTAACCGGCGAGCGTGTATGAGACGAACTATGAGAGTCGAGGAAGCCAGAGAGGTATGTAAGGAAAGAACCTGTTGGAACTCTGTACTCTCTGCCTACCCCGCAAGGGATCTGGCGTGAGGTTATAGATAGATAGATAGATAGAAGAGAAAACTTCGTCCAGAGTAAAAAGGATAAAATTCCTATAAAAATAACCGGAGAAGTTCGAGTGGGACTTGCGCTCCAGGAGTTCCTTATAAGGACCACTAGATGGCGCTTTACATTTTTTTGCCTGTCCCAGGTAAATGTATTCGCCGAAAGCTCTAAGAGTAAAGTTCCCAACGGTGAGTGCGGTGGGTACGACATGGACGTTAAACATTATTTTCGTTTTGCCCATGTTAATTTTAAGACGTCTTTGTTATGACACTCTATTTAGGTCACCGATCATTCGTCCTAGATCTTCCAGCAATTCCACCATGACGACAATGTCGTCGGCAAATCGAAGGTGAGTGATGTATTCGCCATTGATGTTGATGCCAAGTCCTCGCTATTCCAAAAGCTTGAAGGCGTCTAAGGTGGCCGTAAGCAATTTCGGAGAAATGACGTCTCCCTGTCCTACTCCTCTTTTTATGGGGATAACCTTCGTGCACTGCCCCTGTACTAGGACTAACATGATGGCATCATTATACAAGCACTTCAACACTTCGATGTACCGATAATCAGTGCGGTATCGATGGAGAGATCTAAGAACCGCGCAAGTCTCGATCGAATTGAAGGCTTTCACATAATCCACAAACGCCAAGCATAGTGGCCGATTATACTCCTTAGTCTTCTGTATAATCTGCCACAGCGTATGTATGTGGTCTATGGTACTAAAGCCTTTCCGGAAACCGGCTTGTTCGGGAGGCTGGAAGACATCAAGCCTGCATTCGAGACGATTCTTGAGAACTCTCGAAAACTTATAAACACGGCTCAGCAGTGTGATGAGCCCTGTCGGAAGTAATGTTACCATAATCAGCTAAATAACCCACACGATACTTTCATCCCTATAACATGGGCTGCCTAAGATCATTCTAGTAAAACAAAGAGTTTTAGTACATCAAGTTATCCTTTCATTTTTGACCGCTCTTTCTCATGTAACATTTATGTTGGTATGTATGTAAGAGACAGCTATTTAGGTCATAAGTAATAACTTAGCCGATCATGGTAATATTGCCTTAAACTGGTGTATCACCTACAGTGTATTATCATCTCTATTGTATGGGTTGTTTGGGATTATTTTGGCGAAACCTGTCTTTTAGGATTGTATCTTTTTTATGGGACTAAGCCCTGCACACATTGCCACCACTATAAATCCTGTAAGCCAGGATAAAGCCTCTTTAAATACCATCAAGGTTTGAACCTCATGGTGACCCAGTTTAGTTGTCTTGGAACCCGCATCAAATTTAATTAGAATGAAAAGAAAACAGGAGGAGTATCAAAAATATAGGTATGTACCTATGTACGTCACTTATGTGTAGTACTTATGTAGAAGATAGCTATTTATATACAAAAATGCATTAAAATCTGCGAATAAATCGGTCATCCGTATCAATCCATCACTCAGATGGATCAGGTGTTGTCGCTCCCGCCTATTCGAAACTCAAATCAGTTTTTTACCCTTCCCTCAATAACATCCTAAGTACCTGATACAAAACCTTATTCAAACAAAATTCACGCTTAAGTTCTAGTCTTTTGAATATTTCGCTGGCGGACGACCAAGATCTTCGTTAGCTTTTGAGTCGGAGTATCTTCATTTTTCTACTGATTGCAAATTGATTGAGAAGCTGTTTTATCGGAAGGGCTTTTGCAGAGTTGAAACTTTGCCAAATATTAAAGTGTCCGACATAAAGGAGGTCTTCCGTCATTTTAATCAGATATAAGGTTCTCTATGTTCGATGTTTCACAACTAAGGAAACAATAGGGACGGTCTGTAGGGGTTTAAGGAATAATCTTATCCTAACAACTTCCAATAGTCATCATTATTGCTATCGTTGGAGCTTAGGAGTAGTTTCGATTCAGTAGTAACTTAATGATTTTTATCTAATATTTTAACGTTATTTGTAATTACCAACTCTACTACACTGTACTACCAACATTACTTTTGTAGACATTTGTACAAAGCCGATCGTCATTGCGGTCTTTGAGAGAAGTTTTTTTGTTTAGCAGTGCACATCTTTCGGTTGAATAAGAAGAACATCACTATTGATGGACGTCATACAGTGGTAACAACAAAAAGTGCCAATTGACGGACGATTTAGCGCAGTGGTTAAGAGCTTGAGCCGCTCTGCCCACTGCGTCTACGGTCGAATAGTCGCGGGTTCGAGTCCCGCACGGGACAAATCTTTGTGTGATGCACTATTATTTGGTCCGGTCTGGGTAATCTTGTATGTGAATTTTCATGTTTGTAAACGCACCCACGACACAGGAATAAATCCTAGTGTGGAGTTACGTTTCTTTCAAGGAAAAAAAAATTGCCATCAAAGCCTGACGAAAGGTCAAGAAAATTTAGTAGTGCATGGTGCACTTAGTAATAACTAGATACTTAGTACGAAAACAAAACCCAGTAATACTACTGAGATTTGTTGTTGATCAAATCCCAATAATGCTACTGAGATTTGTTGTTGAACAAATCTCAGTAATGCTACTGAGATTTGTTTTCGGATCGGAATCTAAACTTATGCCAGTTATAGTAGCAATAGGCTTACCCTTGCCCGATAAAATGTGGGTATATACATTATATATCTTATCACCTCGCCTTGAAGAATGTAAGCGTATTTTATAATTTAACTTCATATTATTGAAAAGCATCTGTAACGCCAGGACTACAGAAAGCAAGCCCAAATTAATCCAACCAATTCAAAAGCCGACATCAAAAGACGTTAGTCCTTTCAACATTGACGTATGCAACGTGGAATAGTCAAACACAATTTTCTTATGTCGTAACAAGTACGTTAGCTTAATGTTAAATACACACGATGATTTTGGAACGAGTACATTTAGTTTGGCAACATAATTGAAATAATTTTAATTTCTAAGATCTTTTTTTAAAACAAGATTTTATGTCAAAACCACAGCGAAGATATCTTGGTTAGTCGAGGAGGCCTCCCTCCGGCTAAAGCTCATCAGACCCTGAACACGATCTGGTTGTATTGTACATGTCAACCACCAAACCTATCAATCAAACGAGACTGAACACGATAGGTTAATGTTGTGTAGTTAACATGTTCCCATGGCCACCTTCTGACCAAATCGATGGTACCATATTCTGCATTGTCACTGAACTTACATACCTATGCCAAAATTTTAGCTCATTCCAATACCACACACAAGTGCTTGAAAAATGGATTAAAAGATTTGAACCGGAAAGGCAGACAGACAAAGAGACATATAAAAATACTTTCTTTCTTTAGAGACCTTTCTGGCTTCCTCCACTCCCATAGTTTGTCTCATATACGCTTGCCAGTAAGTTACTTGTTGGTAGTATCAGTTTAAACTTAGATTAGGTACTAGAATAGGATCTCCACGTCCTCTCTTTGTTTATCGTAAGAGGCGAATAAAGAATTGCAAATCTAATTATTTCAATTCATCATCGGATGGTGATAAAATATAATGCCAGGCAATTGCAACATTCACCTATTTACCTGTGTCTCGACTGTCTTGTCCCAACGATAGGCTTACATTTCAAAATAAGAATATTAATATACTTAATAATTCAAAATCAAAATTCAAAAAAGAAATATTGAAGAGTTGTTGAAACTAAATCATTATTATTTTTTTAACCTACTAATTATATAATATATTTTGGCACATGCTGTGATTACCTTTTATCAAAGTTGCAATCAGAATTAGGTTTTATATACATAATGAATAAATGTAATTTATTATTGTAAACTCAGTTGGTAGTTCTTAAATAAATAAATACATTTTAGCGCTATTAAAGACCCACTTTTACCTTACCTCATCAAAGTTCTCCCAGAAAATCTTCTAAAAACTGGTTGTCTAAACTGCTCTAAATAATTGAAAGCTCGCTAAAGCATAGCACCGTATGTATCCAACTTTACTCGAGGTAACTCGTTAAGCAGGCGCCTGATGTGAATAAAATTACTGTTGATTCAGGTAGTCGATTGACGTGTAATTCGAAATGAGCCTACTTTACATATGCATATATTGGAGTGTACAAGTTAATTTTGATAGCTAGGGTAATTGGAAGCGTATTATACTGATATAAATAAGGTGAAGGCTCAAGAAAGAGTATTAAATTGTCGAAGCGGGAAAATTAATTATTGTTAAGAGATGCTTGAAATCACAAACATTCAGCCATATAACAATTTGGTTGAACGCCAGATCGTTCAGACGTCGTCGACGATCTTCGTTCGTCGGACGGCGTAGCACGAAAAGATTAACGATAGTGAGTAAGAGTGCTATCACGTTCGTCGTTATTAAGTAAATTTGTATAGTTACAAGGGTAGCATATCAATGCTAACATCAAAATTTTCCCTTATATCTATCTATCTCTATCTATATCATCACGCCAGCTCCCTCGCGGGGTAGGCAGAGAGTACAGAGTTCCAACAGGTTCTTTCCTTACATACCTCTCTGGCTTCCTCCACTCTCATAGTTCGTCTCATACACACTTGCCGGTTACGGAGACTCTTGACTTGCCCTTCAGCTAAGACACGGTCTATTTGGTCATGGTAAGATAGTCTAGGTCTTCCCCGGTACCTACATCCTTCCACTTTCGCATTGTATATTTGTTTGGTCATTCTTTCTTCTGGCATTCTTTCTATATGGCCAAACCAACGGAGCATACCCTTTCTCATATTTACACCGATACTATCTTTCATACCTACTCGCTTTCTTACTACGCTGTTGCGAATACGGTCGGTCAGCGTAACTCCGCACATCTTCCGCAGAGATCGCATTTCGACCGCATTTATCCTGTTTTCGTTCTCCTTCTTACATACCCAACTCTCACTGCCATATAACAGCGTTGGGACAAGCACTCCGTTATGCATGGCCAGCTGCGCCTTTTGGCTTAAGTGCCGGCTCCCAAGTAGCCTTCCCATCGCTCCATTCACTCTATTACCTGCATTCACTCTTCTCTCTATATCAGCGGTGTATTTCCCATCCTTACTGAAAGCGCATCCAAGATATACAAACTCATTCACTTGCTCCAGCACATCGTTACCAACCACAATCCTTGCATTCGTTCTGGTTTCTTCCCGTTCAAAAACCATAATTTTGGTTTTCTTCACATTCAAATGTAAGCCATTGTTCATGCAGTCGTCTCTCATAACTGTGACTAGTGTTTGCAGATCAGTGGCTGTTGGCGCTATCAAAACCGCGTCATCTGCATACAATAGGTGGTTTATCACTAGATTACCCATTTTTACCCCTTCAGTCATCGCATTCAGTCATCGCATTTCCCTTATATAAGACCTATAAGCCCCGCATAAAACAAATCATTGACTTACAGATATTTATTTTAATCCTGGTGTTTGTGCATGCTAAATCGATGTTAGCAAACGCAGTCAACATACAAGATCATTTTTGAGCACGGCAATTTTTATACAGGTAACAAAACTTGTTAAAAATTTCTAACTAATCCAATCTCTTTATTTGCGGCAAAAACAATTTCCAGGCGCAGACAGTGCAGATTATCAACTTTCCCAAAATAGCAAAATTGCCATAACGCTCAACCAACTCAAGTATTTGATTACCAAAGGATTCTAAAACAGGAAAACGATGGAGGAACAAAACACGATAAAGTTTCTATTAAATTGGAGTATCAAAACTTCAAAGTGTCGCCGTTGGCTGTAATTTATAGGGTTAAGATTTTATCAGACCGTCATGTTTTTGTAAGTTTCGTAAGTCTTAATGTTTTAATTTCTTAAAAATTTAACTATGTTTGACATCAACACTATTCTCTGTTAGTACTATTCTAATAGTGAGAATGCGACAGAAGTTGTTAGTGGAATGGTTTAGCACAGTGCTTTTTTTCCTCTAGCAGTAAACTCCTAGAGGAAAAAAAGTACTTTTGGACTTTTTTTCAAGTAGATATGTTTTTCTATATTTTCAATGAGGTTTGTTGCTGGTTTACTTAGTTTTTTCCTGGCTCTAAGCGGATCAAATGTTAGTGTCCTTTTATAAATGGAGGTTGTTCTCTAGGTATTACAGCGCCATCTCTCTGCTTAAATCCAAATTATAAATTAATCAGATTACTATGCAAACCTCAAACACAAATATCTAGATAATTTAAAAGATAAATTTGGATTTTAGATTTAACTCTGGTTATATATTTATATTGAAGTTACAACGAAAATAGAAATACATATAATTACATTAAAACTAAATGTAGCGGAATGTAATGACTTCTTTCATATCTGATCAAGATTTTCTTTCTGATTCTTGTAGTGTAGTTTTCGGCTAGATAAATTGTACTGAATTGTAATTTTCCTAATACAAACAAAATGCAAAAAAGAAATCAGGATCGAAATATTTTTATTCAAATAAGCTTATAGTACTCGTATTTATGAACCGTCTTCGAAATGTGGAAAAATTAGAAAAAATAACATATTCCTGAAATGTTATTCTCATTTACTTTGGTAACTATATAAATCGACTATTTAGCGCAGTGGTTAGCTTAAGCCGCTCCGTCTACTGTGTCTAATAGTCGCAGGTTCGATTCCCGCACGGGACAAATCTTTGTGTGATTCACAATTATTTGTGCTGGTCTTGGCATTGTGTATGTAAATTTTCATGTTTGTAAACACACCCACGACCCAGGAATAAATCCTAGTGTGGGGTACCTTTAGAAAAAGAATTTCATTTACCTGTTTAAATAATATAATATTATCCCTGTTAAGAAATTGTCCCACTGTTGGGCACAGGCCTCCTCTCAGAATAAGTACCTTAGGTCATAGTTCACCACGGTGGCCCAGTGCGTGTTGGCGAACTTCACATACCTTTGAGAAACTCTCAGGTATGCAGGTTTTCTCACGATGTTTTCCTTTACAGTTAAAGCAAGTAATAGTTAATTTTTAATACGCACAAGCTTTCGAAAAGACAGAGGTGCGTGCCTAAGTTTGAACCCGACACCTCTGACTTTGTAGTCCAACGGTCTAACCAAAAGGCTTTCACTGCTGCTGTATTTAAAAAATTAAATAGGGTATTGGTATTAGTTAAGTCAATTGACAGTATTTTCGTAGACAACCTATAAACAATTTTACGGAATAGCACGAACAGATTGACGTTAGCTTAACGCTTTCGAGTTGATAAGCCATCGTCTTCACTCTACAATTTTTTCCCTATGAAAGATGAACCAAATACTACACTTTCTCGAAAATGTTTCGGTAACGTCTATTTGATCGTGCCAAGCCCTAGTTAGGGAACTTAACTATGATGCAGGCATGTTGTATCTAATAAATTTTCCCATTTAGTAGCCCCTTGTTCTTTCCACGTGACTTTTTGTTTTAGGATGTCGTTCTTTTTTCCATTTTTTACCCATACTTGTACTCTTATCAATATTAATGGCTGAACAAAGTCAACTTGACTACAAGATGAAACTATTTTATAAGGTCGCCAACAAACAATATCAAAGGCAATCTCGTTATAGTAAATCGCTTTAATATTTACATCATGAAAATTTACATATCATAAATAAAATAAACCACAATCACTGTTATCACATTTAATTACGTTTAGTGCTTATTCATAATTAAATATCATTCATAAAATAGTAGCAGCTTAGTTGGCACGAAATTGTTTAACTTAATTCTCGAAGCTCATGTTACGAGTTAATTTATTAATTCATGTCTGCACTTTGGATAGCAAGTTGTATTTATAATTCATATGTCTTACGTTACTGTTTGATTTCTCCCAAGTGGATTCAACGTCAGAGATTCATGTTCAGCTATCAAATGAACCCAGCTATTAAAACTTAGTAAATCTAAATCATTTCTAAGAAATTTTAATTCAAATAAGCTATTTATTTAGCATTATTATTTATTATACGCGGTTTGAGGCGGTTGCTGGTATAGTAGTAAATGATGTGACAGGTGCATGATCTTGCGAATCCTAGATTGGATAATGTTGTTTATAGTGGTTGTCCGGAGTCTGATATTGTGCCCGGCATGAGAATGGCTCGTCCCATATAGCATGGGACATAGGGTTGTTGGCAAAATAGGATATACAGTACACTGCTTCCATCCCCCTCTTGGGGACTATAGATATGACGGTCATCATTTTTATAGCTTCTCATTTAATTTTGACGGATCACTTGGTTAAATGGTCATCTTTCAAGATATGAGATTCAATTTCCACGCTTAAGCTCTAGCACTTATAAATAAATCAAAAACGGTTTTAAAGGGTACTAATGAAATGAATAGAGTAGGCGATTTTAAATTTGTGATAAACTTATCGAAATTATTTAAGCAATCGATTTTAGATGGACTTACAATCTTCTAAAACTACCATTGTTTTTAGTGTAACACCCTTACCTGCTAACAATAATGTTAACGCCTGCGTAAAAATGTGCTTTAGACAAAACTCTAACATTACACGTTTCCGCATCCCAATTAACGCATTAAACTTAGGCTATACCTGTTATGTCTTTGGTAGAGTAACGCTTTAAGATGCAGGTGGGGAAAGTTCATCATAGGAAGTTCAAGAGTAAATGACAACTCAGTTTCTTTTGAAGAGATTTCAATATAAATAGCCTCTGTAGAGGCAGGGCAAGTTCGTAAGCATTAAGTTATAGCTTAAAGCACAAATCTGGTCTTTGAAGATGCTGCATAATGAAAACGGATGCTCAAACATGTAATATATTATCTGTACTGCGGACGCAAATGTAATCTATGGAATATGCCATCCATAAAGTAACTCGCAAACAATCTGTCGGGTGGTCTGAGAATAAAATCAGTTTGAAATAAACGGCGTTTGATTTAACAGTGGCGATCGAGGAAAAGATAAAGAAAAGGGACAATGTCAGTGGGAAAAATAACTAAATTCGATATGGAAAATGGAAATTGGCAGTTGTATATGGAAAGGTTGGAAATGTATTTTAAAGCGAATGGGGTAAGTGAAGATTTAAAATTGCCGACGCTAATAACGATAACGGCCATGGGAGAACACACCTACGAGCTTTTAGTCAATTTAGCAAGTCCAAAAAACCTGCGGAAATGAACTTGAAGGAAGTTATAGAAATAATGCAACAGCATTTGAATCCCAAACCATCCATAATGTCGGAAAGGTTTATGTTTCGCCAGCGAAAACAAAGAGACGAAAATATACAAGTTTATGTCGCAGAACTGAAAAAACTGTCAAGAAGCTGCGAATTTGGCCCAAATTTGGATTCTCATCCAAATTTGGGCCAAATTCGCAGCTTCAGATTCTCATCTGAGGGATCAATTTGTTTGTGGAATTAAGTGCGATGTCATAAGACAGCAATTATTCACCAAAGCGGACATAACCTTCAAAGAAGCAGTGGCTATAGTGGTTTTATTGGAGGCGGCTGTGAGGGATGCAGCGGTAGTGGAGTGATCGGGCAGTGCGGGACAAGCGCTGTCAGTGTCGGGGGCACGGCCGGTGTCGTCTGATCCGGCTCCGCGATTGCCAAGAAACTACGGCGAATGTGCCCTGAGAGTTCGAATATTATGTCTTCAACGCGGTTTATTGTGAAGAGAGATGAGAGTAAAGGCAGGGGCCGAAGTTACCGAAGCGAACGCGGTAGCAAGTCGAGGCCGGGTACAAAGGTCGCAACGTCGTGAACGCACTGGGCGGAGGTTGAAGAGATACAAGAAAATCTAGAGAATGATATAGAGGATGAACCTATATATCAGATGACATTGAGTGGCTATAAAGCGGTGAGCATAACATTAAGTGTTAATAATGTTAATTTGACAATGGAAGTAGATACAGGTTCTCCATTGTCATGTATTTCAAATGAAGATTATAGGAAATATTTTAAAGGGGTAGTTTTAAAAAAATGTACGTTGTCAGTTCAATTTTATAATGGTAGTAAAGTAAAACCTTTAGGCTACTTGGAAGTACTGGTGCGATATAGAAATATTTACAACAGTTAGATCTGTATGTGTTTGAGACTGGTATGACTAGTCTGTTGGGACGACAATGGTTAGCGGAACTGAATATATCCATACCCTCATTTGTGTAAACAATTACAACATAAGAGCTGAACATATGTCCACAGAACAAATAAAAAATATTGTTATGGATATTATTTCTAGGAATAATGAACCATTTGATGGTGGCCTTGGGTGTTTCACGGGCAGTCGGGCTACCCTGCGCCTACGGCCAGGGGCGGAGCCTGTTTTCTGCCGCGCGCGGGCACTGCCGTACGCCCTTCGCGAGCGGGTGGACGCAGAGCTCGAGAGCATGCTGCGCGCCGTCGTCATCGAACCTGTAGATTGCTCTGACTGGGCGACCCCACTGGTAATTGTGCATAAGCCTGATGAAGCTTTACGGATTTGCGCTGATTATAAAGTAACATTAAACAAAGTTTTGCAAGTGGATAAGTACCCTGTGCCTAAGATAGATGATCTGTTATCTAAATTAAATGGTAGTAGGTATTTTACAAAACTGGATCTTTCGCAAGCATATATAACCAAATTTTGTTGGATGATACTCGTAACCTTACAGTTATTAACACACATAAAGGGTTGTTCAGATACAACCGCCTGGTGTACGGTCTAGCATCCAGTCCAGGTATTTTCCAAAGAATAATGTCACAATTATTTGAAAAGGTGCCAAATGTCACAGTATTTTTAGATGATATTTTAATTAGTAATTCTTGTTTGCAATCCCACATAGATACAATCGACAAAGTATTGACTATTTTAAAAAACAGTGGATTTAAAATTATGAAAGAAAAATGTGAATTTTTAGTAAGGCGTGTCAAGTATTTAGGGTTTGTCATTAGTGAGCAGGGAGTTAGAGTAGACCAAATAAAATTGAGCCTATTGTGAGAATGGACCCCCCGAGGAATGTTTCGGAATTGAAGTCGTTTTTGGGTATGATTAATTTTTATGGAAAATTTATATAAAATTTAAGCTTCCATACATCTTCCTTGTATGATTTATTAAAAAAAGGCAAACGGTGGGTTTGGGGGCAACGCGAAGACCATGCATTTCAATATGTGAAAAAATTATTAGTAAGTTCGGAGGTGTTATTGCATTACGATGAGTCACAGCCCGTCGTAGTAACGTGCGATGCGAGCTCGCGTGGTATCGGCGCGGTACTCGCGCAGAGGCACCCCTCCGCTCGGGAACGAGTCATAGCCTATGCGTCGCGCGCACTCACGCCGGCTGAGTGTAACTACAGCCAGATTCACAAGGAAGCGTTAGCTGTTGTTTTTGCAGTGAAAAAATTTCATCAATACTTATACGGGCGACCTTTTTTGTTAAGATATGATCATAAACCGTTAGTGAGTATATTTGGGCCTGAATATGGCATTCCAAGTATGACGGCTAGTCGAATGCAGCGATGGGCATTGTTGTTATCAGCTTATAATTTTACGATCGAATATATCAACACAAAGGCAAACACGGCGGATGCTTTATCGCGCTTGGTAGATAGTTATAAAGCTACTAGTGTTAAATGTGATGGGGAGGAGCCGGAGCAAACTTACCTTCACTTTGCTTCGGAAGCGTTATTATTGGATTTTGAGAACATAAAAAGAGAAACTGGGAAAGATTCTTTACTAGGTCGGGTGATGAGTTACAGAAGAGACGGCTGGCCGGACGAAATGGAGATCAAGGAATTAAAACCATATTTTAATAGACGACTGGAATTATACTCCGAATTAGGTTGCGTGATGTGGGGTCACCGATTAGTAGTGCCGACAGCTTGTCAAAATAAGGTATTGCTAGAATTGCATGACACACACATGGGTATAGTTAAAACTAAAAGTGTAGCGCGCAGTTACGTGTGGTGGCCGGGAGTAGACGAGGCCATCGCGGCGATGTGTCGGGAGTGCAGGGTGTGTGCAGAAACAGCTGAAGCGCCGCCGCACCATGCACCTAATCCGTGGCCCTGGCCGAGTCGTCCTTGGATGAGGCTACACATAGATTTTTTAGGACCATTAGAGGGGCGACGTTACTTGGTTATGGTAGATGCATGTTCTAAGTGGATAGAAGTCTGTCAAATGAAGTCGACATCGGCTTCTGCCATTATCTCTCAATTAAGAGAAATATGGGCAAGATTTGGTATTCCAAAACAAGTTGTAAGTGACAACGGTCCACCTTTTAGTAGCGAAGAGTTTAATTTATTTTTGGTACATACTGGTGTTGAACACATCTTTTCAGCACCATACCACCCCGCTTCAAATGGAGCGGCCGAGAATGCCGTAAAGACGTGTAAAAAATTATTTTAAAAGCAATTAAACAGGGTTTAGATATTAATGTAGCACTACAGCGATACTTACTAATATACCGTAATACAGAACATAGCACCACGAATGAGAGTCCCGCGAAAATACTATTAGGAAGGTCTTTGCGCACACGGTTAGATCGGTTAAAACCATCTCGAGAACAATAGGTACAGATGGCACAAGAGCGACAGCGGCGAGCAGCTGGTGGAGGACACCTTTTTGTACAAGTGGGTGATGCTGTATAGTATCGGTCATATCGTGGGCATACTAAGTGGTTAGAGGGTGAGGTTATAGAAAAAATAGGTACAACGGATTATAACGTTCGTACTATCGACGGCACAGTGGTACATCGACACATTGATCAACTCAAATGTAAATCAAAAAGTGGCCCTAAACCATCATCAGAGCATTGCAAGGCATCACGGGGTCTTATTTTAACTACCAGGTTACCAGAGGGGTCTGCTGACTTGCGAGGTTCGAGGGGCTCAGGTGCAGCGTTGGCGGGCAGCACGCAAAGTGAAAGTAGGTCAGGCGGCAGTGACGGCGTTAGGGAGGATCATATATTAGATTCTTGTGGGGAGGCGCCAGCAATTGTTGAGCAACGCCGTTGTCGGAGGCCCCCACAAAGATACGAGTTTTGTTAGCTACCATGTAAAATTACTGTGTTATTGTTTTTTTCGGTAATGTTGTTAACTTAACTTTAAGTTCTTTAGTTTGTAATTTTATTCACTTGTGTGTAGGTGTAATATATTATCTGTACTGCGGACGCATATGTAATCTATGGAATATGCCATCCATAGAGTAACTCGCAAACAATCTGTCGGGTGGTCTGAGAATAAAATCAGTTTGAAATAAACGGTGTTTGATTTAACAAAACACAGCTTATAGTTGGTGTAGAATTTTAAAATTATTTTCTTTAAATATCTAGAAGTATCTGAAGATGTATTCAGGTTATTTAATATTTAGTATGGTTTTATATACTTAAGAAACTAATTTGAATTTCACGTTGGAGCGATGAGGAAGCAGTACAACCTTCAATTACTTAGTGTTCTAAGGGAAAAATATTGGATTGAGTTACGGACATCAGAAAAAATGAGGGTAGGTGTAAATAAGTACAGACGTGTTTAAAATTGCTAATTTTTATATTAAATAATTAAATAGAGTATTTACAAATATTCTCCTTCCCTATACAGTTCCTATAATAAAAATAACAAGTACTCACGTTTTTGTACATTTATGTGACCATAGCATTACTTTTACATCACCTGCCGGCTCATCACTACACGGGATTCTCTAAACCACTTATCAGTGCTTCACCATGCCACAACTAGATGACATTTTATCTGCACAGAAGAGCCTCGAGGAGAACTTTATGAAGAAGCTGGAGGACCTTGAAGCACAAATCCAGAGTGCCGGCCCATCTAAAGATACAGTGGCCAAAGTTGCAGAGGAGTTCCGGACGTTCAGGGAGCTTATCTTCAATATGCTCGGGCTGCTCCGAAAACAAATAAGCGAGTGCAGCAAGCAGATAGATGTGATTGAGACCAGACATCGGCGTAAAGCACTTATCTTCTTGGGAGTCCCTGAGGTTGATAAGGAGAATGGCAGAACGGCTATCCTGGACATTCTTCACAGCAAGCTGGGTCTCAAGAGTCTTACAGAATCTTCTATAAATATCTGCTACTGACTGGGGACCCCAGGCCAAGATCACCACAGGCCCATTCTCGTAAGATTTACCAGTGCAGACGACAAAACCCCGTCTGGAGAGCGAAGACTCGGTTGAAGGGCTCATCCATCTCTGTTTGAGAATTTTTGACCAAGTCTAGACAATCTATATTTGGTAAGGCGCGATTGCATTTCGGTGTGCGTTCTTGTTGGTCTCAGGATGGCATTATTGTCTTAAAGGCCCCCGATGGAAGCCGACATCGAATTGCTTCCCTTGAAGAGTTAAGCCCTTTGATTGTAAAATATCCAAAAGGGCCGAACGGATCCTCTACACACAGGAGTAAGGGTGAGGCCGGTGGAGATCTGTCGAGGAATGCAAATCGTAAATAACAAGTTTATTTTAACAGGTAGCTGTATACAACCTAATATTATCCTTACATTATTGAGTTTATTTTGTCCTTGTCATTTCTGCAATTTTGTTGTTATGCACTCATTTTTTTCTGTATGTACAATTAGATATGTTATTTCATGTTTTGATTAAGTTTTAGGCTGGTACCGTCAATTGTAATCACAATTCCGGTCTTCTATTAATTTTGGTTAGGTACTTGTCAATAACAAACGCCATAAATCCTGACACATTAAATCGGTTGCGTTCCGGATACATAATTTTACATACCTTTAGCACTGTTCAAATTAGCCGTTTGATATTTTTTGTTTTTTTCTTTGTCTATGTTTATGGTTCTATTTTAATTTAATTGTGTTTTTTTGTGTAGTTACAGTGACTTTCTGTTTTAAGTCTTACTTAGTGTTTTTGATGTAAGCTGGCGGGTGATGCAGTAACGCGCAACACCTTGTATTTGAGTTACATTTTTTTTATTTTTTCTTTTTCTTTTATAAATATTTAGTTTTATTTTTACATACATACATATATATATATATATATATATATATATATATATAAATATATATATATATATATATATATATATATATATATATACATTTGTTCTTATGATATCAGACGATAATCTTGCTAACTTTTTACACGACAAATTCAATCAACAGTTAGGCTACTTGCTAAACGTGTGTCATATCAACGCCCAAAGTATACCTAATCGCCACGATGAATTGTATGACACATTTAGCAACAGCAATGGTCACGCCGTCCTGATTTCCGAAACTTGGCTTAAACCTCAACTTCTGTCAACCACCTATGCTCTTCCTGGCTTCGTTCTCATTCGTAATGACCGCATTGGTACGGGTGGGGGCGGAGTTGCTATATACCTCCGTAGCGATCTCCCTTACAAAATCGTAGCCATATCCTCCTCAAACTATTCAGCCTCTTCAGAGTTTCTCTTCCTCGAGGTTTGGGTCAAAGGGGTTAAAACCATAGTTGGTGTTATGTATTGTCCTCCTTCTATTGATTATTTCACTGAATTCGAATCGGTACTAGAATCCTTGGGGTCTGATTACGAGCATCACATCATCATGGGCGATTTCAACACTAATCTCCTGGCCACAAGTGCTCCCCGATCCCTTAAACTCCTTCACCTCATTGAGTCAGCTAGCTTGCATATTTTACCTCTTCAAGCCACACATCATAACGTTAATAGTGATGATACCTGGCTCGACCTTATAATAACTTCTAATCCTTCACTCGTTTCCACGCATGGTCAACGTGATGCCTCCGGTTTTTCGCATCATGATCTTATCTTTCTCTCTTATGTCCTAAAGTCCCCGAAACCCCATCCTAAGGTTCTGCACAGGCGTTGCTTTGCTTGAATGGACATTGACAAGCTAACTGGTGACGCATCCGAAATTGACTGGAAGCCAGTCATGAAAGCCGATACGATCGATACAAAGATACACTTGTTTAACAAAGAGGTAATTCAATTGTATGACAATCATGCACCAATTAAGAAAATAAGGTTGAAGCGCCCACCTGCACCGTGGACGACAAAGGGTATCCGCATGGCGATGAGGAGAAGAAATCGTGCTTTTCGGAAGTTTAAAAAAGAACGTACAGATGACAATTGGTCTCTTTTTAAAGTTGCAAGGAACAGATGCAATAAGATGATACGTGACGCTAAACGCCGCCATATTCTAACCAATATTACTTCTTCGTCGCCTGCCGACATTTGGAAGTTCCTAGGAACCCTAGGTATTGGCAGAACACGACGTGTAGACCTACCAAAGACATTAAGTTTAGATGATATTAATTGTCATTTCTCTACTGTTCCTCCTGTAGATCGTCTAACGATTAGTCATACCTTGGCCTACTTGGATGGTCTCAAACGTCCTATTATCAACCCTTTCTACTTTTCTCCAGTTGACTCTTGTGAAATCAAGAAAACCATCCTATCCATTAAATCTAAGGCAGCGGGATGTGACAAAATATGTCGCTTTATGATTACAACAGTTCTGGACATTCTTCTCCCTGTAATCACTCACCTTGTCAACTTTTCCTTAAAGTCCGGCACATTTCCATCTCTCTGGCGTAAAGCCTTTGTCCGGCCCCCTTCCCAAAATCGCTAACCCGCCCCAATCTAGCCATTTGCGTCCTATTTTCATTCGTCCTTTTCTTTCAAAAGTGCTCGAGGCCTGCGTTCACAAACAATTGTCGCATTTTATCTACTCTAACAATCTAATTAGTCCTCTTCAATCTGGGTTCAGGCCTGGCCATAGTACCGTCTCTGCTCTACTTAAAGTGACTGATGATATCCGAAAAGGCATGGAAGAAACCAAAGTTACTGTTCTTGTCTTAGTAGATTTCTCTAATGCTTTCAATTCCGTCAGTCACGATGTCCTACTGTCCATACTTTCCTATCGTATGTGCTCACGAGAGTCACTGGACTGGTTTTCTTCCTATCTTCGGGAGCGTCAGCAGGCTGTTTTGAGTGACGAGTTATCATCAACTTGGCGCTGTTTAGAAACTGGCGTTCCTCAGGGTGGTATACTTTCTCCTCTTCTGTTTTCTTTCTGTTTTCTGTTTTCTTTCCTCTTTCTTTGGCAAATTAAACCAGGATTTGGGGGCAATCAAGAACTGGTCTGACAGGTTTGGAGTGACTGTTAACCCGGCTAAGTGTCAAGCTATTCTCGTAGGCAGTTCTAGAACTATTACCAAAATAAATATGGCAACTCTGCCGTCACTCATGTTCAATGGTAAAATTATACCCTTTAGTTCTAGTTTCAAAGATCTCGGCTTGCACATTGATACTACACTCAGCTGGCAAACCCATATCACGGCCGTCGGTCAAAAGGTCACCGGGATGTTGCGATACCTGTATCGGCTTAAAAACTTGCTCCCCTCCAACACTAAAACAATGCTCGTGCAGTCCCTAATCCTACCTATATTCGACTATGGTGATGTGTGCTACTACGACCTGAATGCAGATCATCTCAACAAACTCGACCGTCTTCTTAATAACTGCATTCGATTCATATTTAATTTACATAAATTTGACCATGTGTCTGAGTATAGATCTCATTTAAGGTGGTTGCCTATTCGCAAGCGCAGAGCTCTACGAGCACTGACAATGCTATTCTCCATTCTTTATTCTCCTGCTTCACCTGATTATCTTTCCTCCCATTTTCAATATCTATGCTCTAATCACGATAAACTTCTTCGTTCTTCTAATAATCGCCTTCTTCAATGCCCTTCTTACCATTCTAATTTTATTCACTCTTCTTTCTTTGTCCAATCCATCTTACTATGGAACTCACTACCTCTGGATATCAGGATGGCCACAAATCGCTTATCTTTCAAAAGCAAAGTACAGGATTATCTGCACAAAAATTTGGCGAAATTATCTCAATATTAATTTAGTTTATGTATATGTGTACTTATTATTTATATTATTATATGTATACATTATATGTGTATTTATCTGTATCTATATTATATCGTTATATGTCAGTTCGATATAATATTTATTCTAATAATTATATATTTGTTAAATATTTTCCTCTACATTTTTTTGGTTCTATGGTTCTGCACCTACTTCACTCGTTTCTGCATCACCCTAAGGTAGACTGGTAGATAATGCCTTAGGCATTAAGTCCGCCTTTGTACCAATAGTGCAAGAAGAATTAAATAAATAAATAAATTGACATATATCATTAATTATTTTTAACCAACTAACTCTAGGATATGAAATAAAACTTATTTTCCAGATATTATTTCAGATTATTTTGATTTTATGATTCTGACCATTCGAGTGCATAACAGAGTCTGTGGTCACTGAAACCATCTGAAAAAAAAAAGTTTCCTTTTTATGCAATATCCCCGTAAATCAAAGAAATCTCCAGGGCATTCTTTTTAGTCAAAAGTCGATCTATTTAATTATACTTTTAAGTCCATTTTTCTCCACTATGGTGAACTCCAACAGCCGCTATTTTGACTGATAATTTGGCTATTCACCTAGCATAGGTGACAAAAACCGCATTGTCCAAGAGTATCTACCGTTCATATCTGCACTACGCGTCCGACGGTGTTAACTATTCAACGATATACTGGTAGAGTGTAAGCAGACCGACGACAGGTAGAAGTCTCATCCATTTAGCGAGTATGAGACTTTCGTAACCATAGCGTCGGTTCAGTTGATTGGTTGATTGGTTACATACTCACTTCGTATTTGAATGTTTGACATGCAGTTTCATGGATCGCTATGTGTTTCTCATTTTGTTTATGAAGTCTTCCCATTTCAAACTATCTATCTATCTATATCATCACGCCAGATCCCTAACGGGTTAGGCAGAGAGTATAGAGTTCCAACAGGCTCTTTCCTTACATTCATCTCTGGCTTCCTCTACTCTCATAGTTCGTCTCATACACGCTCGCCGGTTACGGAGACTCCTGACTTGTCCTTCAGATAAGACCTGGTCTATTTGGTCATGGTAAGCTAGTCTAGGTCTTCCCCGGTACCTACATCCTTCCACTTTCGCATTGTATATCATTTTTGTCATTATTTCTTCGGACATTCTTTCTATATGACCGAACCAACGGAGCATACCCTTTCTCATCTTTACACCGATACTCTTTTTCATACCTATTTGCTTTCTTACTACGCTGTTGCGAATACGGTCGGTCAGCTTCACTCCGCACATCTTCCGAAGAGCTCGCATTTCCACCGCATTTATCCTACTTTCATTCTCCTTCTTACATACCCAGCTCACGCTGCCATATAACAGCGTTGGGACAAGCACTCCTTTATGTATGACCAGCTGCGCCTTTCGGCTAAAGTGCCGGCTCCCAAGTAGCTTTCCCATCACACCATTCACTCTGTTCCCTGCACTCACTCTTCTCTCTATGTCAGCGGTGTATTTTCCATCCTTACTGAATGCGCATCCAAGATATACAAACTCATTCACATGCTCCAGCACATCGTTCCCAACCACAATCCTTCCATTCGTTCTGGTTTCTTCCCGTTCAAACTATATTTTCCCGAAATGCTTCGTAGTTGAATGCCGAAGACATAAGCTTCATAGATCGCTTTGCGTTTCTATTTATGTTCGTGAAATATTCCCACGTCAGATTCTTTTTCCCGAATCGATATTATTTCATAAAAAAGTATGAGAGCTTTTCCATGCTTTTCCTTGTGCGTCGGCCTCATGTTTTTTTTTTGTTTATAGTATTGTTTATATTATAAGCTATTCCGAATTTGATGTTGAATTGTTTAAAATCATTTTGTAAACGTTATAGGTAGTTGTAATGGTTGAAAAATATAACAAAAATCTCTTTTCTACCCTTCTAAGAAGTGTTCGTATTGCGATGTACACAGTATTTAGTACTACAAAAGTACTTAATACTACTTTTATTTTATAATTTATTTAATAATGTCTTTACAAATTATAGCCTTTGTATCATTGCTGTATGTATTAATAGTAATAATATTCTTGTCAAAATAAATGAAAATTCGTATTTTTGCGTAAAAGAGTTTCAAACAACACCCATCCTTACAGTCTTTCACCTCAATAATATTAGTAAGGTTACCAGTTGCCAAAATTGTCGCACAAAAAAGTCGAAGGACTGTTACTTTTAACCGCCCGTTGGACGCGGCGACGACACAGTACGCCGCTGTGAGACGTCAGGTATTTGTCATCGGTTCACTAGTCTATGAAACCGGGAAGTTTTGGACATTTTCTTTTTTCTGTTATGGAGTCTTTCGTGTTCCGAAATTTAAATGTTCACTTTTTAATGTTGTATGGAATCTGTTAAGCCTTTGTCAAACAGCGAGGTAAATGGGTATCAAGGCATCTCTGGTTACTCAAAATAAGTGTAATTTTCAAGTTTATGTCTATTTAGTCACAGCCAAATTGTTAAAATCACCACCTAATAACCTGAGCCCGATTGTAAAACGGCTAATAAAGAGTTAGGTGGTATGCTACAATAATAGATTTTACAATACGCTAAGCTGAACTTGTAATAAATTCGGTATTGAATTGTTTGAAATCATTCTGTAAACGTAATACACATAAAATATATTTCTAACCTTTCTAGGATAATTGCCATGATGAGATGAAATGTAGAAATTACAATTGTCAAAACTGTCGTTAGAGTTGTATAGAATCTGTTAAACCTTTGCCAAACAGCAAATTGATTGCGTAGTAAGGCATTTTAGCCGACTAACGTATTATATCAGCCTACACTGCCCGCTGTTGGGCAAAGGCCTTTTCTTACGAATCGAGGTGAAAGAGATTAGGTCATACTCCACTACACGAACCCAGTGCGGATTGGTGGAGTCAGATTTGTGGCCACCTGCTGTTAGAAATTATCAAGCCACCTATAAGGCTTCCAACTTTATTAATATTATATTACGTAGTTACGCAACAGCACAGCGCATCGTGCCCGTGAATGGAGTGACAACAACAAAGATGCGCCCGAGTGCCGCGCCGAGAACCGGTTCAGCGCAATCGAAACGATTCTCACTCGCTCAACGCGACATATACAATAGTTATTAAATAAACTTATACCACATATCACCTGTGGTAGCACAGGGTACTATTTTTTATATTGTGACTATATAAACAATCTTTTTATCTTATAGTAAATTATAACCTTTTCTTTCATTATATATGTATACAATATTCATGTCCTTTATTTACACATTCATATTACATAATTATGTATTTAATGTATTTGTAATATGCAGTATAGGCGACTGCGTCAGCATTAAGGGTAAAATTTTTTATGTACAATGTATAGTAGCTGAGTAGGCTTTGGCTGAAAACCAGCGTTGGGGGAGACTTTGTCCCCCTCCAACACATGCTGAGCCCAATGCCTTTCGGCACATCTCACACCGAGGCATACGTCACAAGAAGCAGCAGTAGTTTATTTGTCTTTCTTCGTTTTTTATTCTCTTTTGTTACCTTTCATATATTTTCTATGTGTGCTGTGCTGAATAAATATTTTTTCTTTCTTTCTTTTTTCAACTCGGCTGAACGACTACCACATTAAGTAGTAATTGGGATCTATGGCTTATCCTTGGCCTACCGAAGCACGGAGACGCCCAAATATGAAAATGCCACAAACCGTCACTTAGGCTTGGTCATCGGTAAGAACACCGCAATCGCACAGTGCTACGATCAATACAAAAAAAAAATGCCTCTTAATAGACTGACTCCGATTGAAAAACGTCTAGTTAAGGTTCAGGCGAAATACAATGCGGTCGCTCACGTTTATCCGAAATGTAGATTATGGTAATTGAAATGTAAGGTGTATAAATAATAATAATAATAATAGCCCTGTTAAGAAACTGTCCCACTGTTGGGCACGAGCCTCCTCTCAAACTGAGAGGGTTTAGGCCAAAGTCCACCACGCTGGCCCAGTGCAGGTTGGTGAACTTCAAACACCTTCGAGAAACTCTTAGGCATGCAGGTTTCCTCACAATGTTTTTTCTTGATCGTTAAAGCAAGTGATAATTAATATTTTTATGGGTGTTATAAATATGGGTTAGGTGAGGTTAAAACTAACCACACCCCATTAGCCCGGAGCTCAAGGATACGGGCTAATTCACGTCCATCGCCATTATATCTGGCAGGCACTCGCCCTGCACCAACATCAGCAGGGGGGCCTTCGGGGTCGCAAACGCGAGGAGCGCGGGCCCTGAAGATTTTTATAACAAACTTTCCCACTATATTCGAGACTTGCCAATTAATAAATTTAAAACCATAAAACCATTAAGGCTAAATTACGTAAGAAAGCATATTACAAAATCTCGGAGTACATAGAAGATAAGACCGCACGGGACTGAAGTGCCATATTATTTGGTATTGCTATTAATTTTTCTTTAAGAATTACATTAATGTTAAAGCGTAGCGTGTTGTGTCTGACGAGCTTGGAGTATTGCTGATTTGTAGGCCCAATCTGACCGCCGTTCTGGTTTGGTCATACCCACTATAATGTCTTTGCTTGCGGTGGCTGTCGGGCGCGGGTCACTTCCTTTTCGCTAATATGGTAAGGGGAGTGATGGATGTTCCAGTACTCATACTCGAGAACGGAACTCGAAGTCCGCTGAGTTTTTTCGCCAGATTTTGTCAGTGAAGGCCGCGTTCCGATCCGGTGGTAGATTTGTAGTTTAATTAGATTAAAAAAATGTAAATTGACTATTTGTAAGCGCCTCCGCAGGGCTTATACAAAATAAATTATACGAGTTTGAGTTTCTTCACGAGCGACCTCGAGGAGGACAGCGATGTGGTGTGGCCCACGTCGCCGTGAGCACCGCGTCAGTGCGGGTCTACAGAGCGCGGCGCAAGAGGGGCACCGGTGTATACCATACGAAGATCTCAGAAGGTTTTAGTAGGTAGGAATCCAACACGCCTATGTCTCAGTCTTATTCAGGATTGTCCCCAGGTAAAACAAGGTTAAAACTAACCAAATGCCAGTTCCGAAGTGGCTGAGGTTACTGACAAAGCACCGGCTTGTAGACCCGTCTAATTACATTACAGCTAGCTTAATCATGTTACAGGTACAAGTAACTTAATTAAATGCGAAGTGCTGATACAAAACGGCGGAAGTTGTACAGCCTTATTATAATCCGGATAAACGTTGATACGCCGTTTTATAAACGGGTTCAGTCCTTTTAAACGATAAGTCGTATAGTGAATGAGTCGTATGGTTGCACGCTCGTCCGGTGAAGCTGTAAAGGCCCCGCGGCCAACAGCATAGATCATTCACACACACAAGTCACGCTCATCTATCTATCTATCTTTATCATCACGCCAGCTCCCTCGCGGGGTAGGCAGAGAGTGCAGAGTTCCAACAGGTTCTTTCCTTACATACCTCTCTGGCTCGCCTACCTTTAAAGCCACGCTCGTAAGTTTGTAATATAAATTCTTGCCAAATTTCACGATTCTAGGTCAGCGGGAATTTAAATGGCTATATTTTTTGATTGCATTGATTTAAAAAAACTTTTTTAAAAAAGGAAATCCGATTTCAAAAAGCAATAAATAAATATTTAAAGTCGGTACTGGTTGGTGCAGTCGGTTACAAAGCACCGACTTCAAATATTTATTTAGCACCGACTTCAAATATTTATTTTTTGCTTTTTGCAATCGGTTATCCTTTTTTTTTAAAGTTTGCTTAAAATGCGCGTGAGCCTACTCCTATTGTCATCATCATCATCAAACATAAGCCTTAATCTTGTGCCACATATTTTTATCTTGAGCTAGTCTTGAACAGGTCTTACCTACGCACTTAACCAAATCATCGATTTATCATTGGTACTGGCCTTTCTTTGTAATATCCCTTCCGTGGCCACCATTCGAAAAAAGACCTGCTCCATGTGCCCTCACCATATGTCGCGTGTCCTGCATCTCTCCTTGATTGCCATTATTTAGCGGACGGACGATTTAGCGCAGTGGTTAACAGCTTAAGCCGCTCCGCCCACTGGGTCGAATAGTCGCGGGTCCGATTCCCGAATTTATGCCGACATGTGTTTATTTTTTTTTTTTATTATGAAGCCCCACACTAGGATTTTTTCCTGTGTCGTGGGTGCGTTTACAAACATGAAAATCCACACACAAATACCCAGACCGGAACAAGTAATTGTGGATCACACAAAGATTTGTCCCGTGCGGGAATCAACTGCGCTAAATCGTCCGTCACTCGGGACCAATATTTGTGTGACCCACAATTATTTGTTTCGGTCTGAGTATTTGTTTATGTGAATTTTCACGCACCCACGTTACAGTGCCTACGTTTTTATATAAAAAGAAAACAAGAGAAAGAATTATTTCGAGATCAATGTTAGACTCCGCACTACTACTTATAGTTTTGATAAAAAGAAATCACACTGCCCGATTTATGATTTATAAAAATCTCATGATCGTTAACAGCACAATCTGCCATAACAACGACGTAGTCAACTAGTGATATTGTGTGTATAATTTGTTGCTTTTCAATATATATGCACATCTTTTTCTTATTGAAAGAATGAAAGAAAACTTAATTTTCAACGAGGGCGATACTTTACAGACAGATGGTCAAATCGAATATTACATGTGCATTACACATTTGTAGCAATAGTAATTAATGACTTCGTTACAAATCGAATCCAACTTAGCATAATGCTGGCTGCTTAAGCAACCAGCGCTGATCTTCCGTTGGGCCGTTTGGTGACGTCAAGGACGTAAACATTTGTTGCCAATTACATTTATCCGTGCCGAGTCATTTTAAGGATACCTTTATGTTTCTATCACAATATCTTTTGGGTATTGGGACTCATTTTCACATCGAGTTCATATTTTCATATTATTTTCAATATAAGAGTTTGTGTCTATGCATGGCCGCTGTGTTCTTACAGAACACTAAGTTTAATCAGCGTCTGGCTTGGTGAGTTTGAGATGGGTGACGTTTTGTGAATTTCCTAAATTTATCATAGGCATTAAGCCAAATTAGGAACCCGTCTACAATAATAACCACAGTGTATGGCGGACTGTGTTTCTCTACTGCTGGGCAATGACCTTCCCTTGCACATCGAGATGAGAAATATTAAATCATACTCCACTAGGTGGACTCAGGGCGGATTGGTGGTAGGTTTATGGCCACCTACTGTTGGAACTTATTCAAATTTAACGAATACTATATTAAGGATAACCAACGACTTAACGTGGCTCCCAAAAACCGGAGACGCTTGTATGAAAATGCCACAACCGTTCACCCATCTCAGACCGACCGAGCCGAATGCTTGAACTTGGTGAACGTTAAGAACACCGCGGTCGCACAGCTCTAAAAACCTCTGGTTTTATTATAGGCGTAGTAATAAAATACTATATTTTCATCGACCCCTGCCGTCACCGCTGGCCGCGACATGTTCTCACCGATCCCCCCGATGCTTTGTCATCCATTCTTTCCGCTCAGAATACGGGCGACGACGACGTAGTCGTAGATCCCCTCCCATAGCCGGCGGTTGACCAGTGCATTTAGTAGTGCACCCCGTCCCCCCACAGCGACTGTCCCAACCGAGGACGCCTCTTCAAGGCGCCCTCGAGTGTGTCGCCCCTTGCCCTTCTGGCTCAAGCGTAGTGGTTGCACGCTCGCCCTTAAGTCCGGTGAAGCTGTAAAGGCCTCGCGGCGAGCAGCGTACATCACTCTCTCTCACACACACACACACACACTATATTTTCATTAATAACAGTTTAATGTTTGGTATAATATTGCAAACCGAGTCTTATCTGATGGAAAAGTCAAGAGTCTCCGTAACCGGCGAGCGTGTATGAGACGAACTATGAGAGTCGAGGAAGCCAGAGAGGTATGTAAGGAAAGAACCTGTTGGAACTCTGTACTCTCTGCCTACCCCGCAAGGGATCTGGCGTGAGGTTATAGATAGATAGATAGATAGATAGATAATATTGCAAATTTCAACGTACTCCGTCTATAGGTGACGGTTCGACGATACTTATAATTGACTTATCTCAATACTGTCAATATTTACGTTATTAGATTCGAACTAAAAAAAGAGAGTGCGTGCACTGAAAAAACTGAGGACTCAGAATAAAAACTTTTACGTCTACATTACGCTAGCCAGTAATCGTGCTGTCACGTTCTTCTTTATTTCGTATGTTTGAAGTGTGAAAAGGATGGCATATAAACTCGCTGTTCCTACTAAGTTCTCTAAACTTTAGCGTTATTTTTAATATAATTCCATTTTGCAAATTTTTTAACTTTATTGGTAATGGAAATATTTTCTTTTGCTTAAATACGATACTTTTCTGACAAATTATGTTAAAAAAGTTTATTTTTCAGTTTCGTACCTCAATCGGTAGGATCAAAATATTTGTAGAATCATTTTTTGCGTGTTTTTCGGCGGTTAATACCCTTTTTCTCAGGAACAGGTAACGGCATCAAGTTCGAAATGTCAAATATTAGTTTCTACGGTCACCTATAGGTGTAACATTAAAGTTTCTAAGTCAATGTAATCAAAAGATATAACCATCAAAATATATTACCATTTAAACTAACTTATCAAAACCTATAGGGACTTACTTAGAATTACTTCTAAATAAGTCCCTATCTATCATGATATGATAAGATAAATCATCATCGGCGTATTTTCACCTCACTTCAAAGAGCATTTTGGGGAAATGTTGACTTTTGGTCTCCTATCATTTTCGATCACTCTTTCTCTAATGTTACAGTGGTGAAAAAAAGATAGCTATTTAGGACTGAAGTCATAATTAAGTCGATCATGGTAATATAACCAGTAACGAATAAATTATCTATAGCGTTTTCTCTTCCATAAAATAGAGGAGTGTATGGGTTGTTTGGTATTATTTTGATAAAATCTGCCCTTTAGGATTGTATCTTATATATGGGACTAAGCCTCCAACCATTCCCACCACTACAAATCCTGTAAGCCATTATCCACAATCGTCTCTTAAAATGACATCAAGGTGTGAACATCAAGAAGACCGACTATAATTGTCTTGGAACCCGCAACAAATATAATTAAAGTGAAAAAAACACAGGAGCAGTAGAAAAATATAGGTATGTAGCTATGTGCGTCCCCTTTGTGTGGTACTTATGTAGAAGATAAAGCTATCTTTTACATAAGCACCACACATAGGGTATAAATAGCTTTATAAACAAAAATGCATTAAAATCTACAAATAAATCGGTCATCCGTATCAATCCATCACTCAAATGCATCAGGTGTTGTCGCTCCCAACTATTCGATTCTCGAATCTCAAATCAATTTTGTGCCCTTCTTTTAATAACAGCCTAAGTACCAAATCCTTATTTAAACAAAATTTTCAAATATTTCGCTGGCGGACTACCAAGATCTTCGTTAGCTTTTAAGTTAGAGTATCTTCATTTTTCTACTGATTGCAAACTGATTGAGAAGCTGTTTTATCAGAAGGACTCTTGCAGAGTTGAAACTTTGCCAAATATTATAGTGTCCGATATAAAGGAGAAATCTTCCGTCATTTAATCAGATGTAAGGTTCTCTATGTTCCATGTTTTACGACTAAGGAAACAATAGTGCTTTATAAGCCAGTAGTGGCAATTGACACTTTGATATTTCTGTTTTCCCACTAACAGGGACGGTCTGTAAGGGTTTCAGGAATAATCTTCCCGTAACATGAATGATGAATAAATATTTTTTCTTTCATTCTTTCTTTTTTAACAACTTTCAATCACTCAATCAAATCAGCCTATTGCAGGGCATAGGCCTCTCCGACTTCGCGCCACAATACACGGTCCTCCGCCTTCCGCATCCAGTCCCGCCCTGTGACCTTCTTAAGGTCGTCGGTCCACCTAGCTGGGAGGTGCCCTACTTTACGTTTGCCAAGTCGCGGTCTCTACTCTAGAACTCGTCTGCTCCATCGGCCATCGGTTCTTCGACAGACATGGCCAGCCCACTGCCACTTTAGCGAGCTTACTCTGCGAGCGATGTCAACTACTTTGGTTTTTTGACGGATAACCTCATTTCGGAGTTGAGGAGGAGTTTATCCCTCAGAAAGACTCCGAGCATAGCCCGCTTCATAGCTCGCTGCGAGACTTTAAACCTTGGTTTTGTCCAAATTCATGCCGAGACCAACATGTCGAGAGGCTACTTTAAGACTGTGCAGCATTTCGCTTAACTGTTCCAGTGTCTCCGCTATTATGACGATGTCGTCGGCAAACCGAAGATGCGAGAGAAGAACAATTTCCAATAGTCATCATTATTACACATTGGAGCTAAGGTATAATGTTTTAACGTTATTAGTAATCACCGACATTACTTGTACGAAGCCGGTCGTCATGGCGGTCTTCGAGAGAGGTTTTGTGTCCTGCAGTGCACATCTTTCGGCTGAAGAAGAAGAACATCACTTTTGATGAGACATCAAACAGTGGTAAACAGTGGTAAACAGTAAATTGCCAATTATTGCCATCAAATCCTGACGAAAAGTCAAGAAAATTTCTTGATGCATGGTGGATGGCATGCATAGCACTTAGTAATGACTAGATACTTAGTACGAAAACAAATCTCAGTAGCATATCGAAATCTAAAATTGTGCCAGCTATAGTAGCAATAGGCTCACCATTGCCTGATAAAATGTCGGTGTACACATTATACCTCTTATCACCTTGCCTTGAGGAAAGTAAGCGTATTTTATAATTTAACTTAATATAATTGAAAAGTATCTGCAATGCCCGGACTACAGAAAGCAAGCCCAAATTAATCCAACTAATTCAAAAGCCGACATCAAAAGACGTTACTCCTTTCAAGATTGACGTATGCAACGTGGAATCGTCAAACATAATTTTCTTATGTCGTAACAAGTACGTTAGCTTAACTGTACACTGTAACTGTTACACACACGAATCAATATAATAATTAAAATACACACAAAGATTTTGGAACGAGTACATTTAGTTTGGCAACATCAGTGAAATAATTTTAATTTCAAAGATCTCTTTTACGAAGATTTCTTGGTTAGTCGAGGATCTCCTATAGCCTCCCTCCGGCTTAAGCTCATCAGACCCTGAACACGATCTGGTTGTATTGTACTTGTCAACCACCAAACCTACCAATCAAATGATACTGAACACGATGGGTTGTAATGTTGTGTAGTTAACATGTTCCTATGGCCACCTTCTGACCAAATCGATGGTACCATATTTTGTATTGTCACTGAACTTACATACCTATACCAAATTCTAGCTCAATCGAATACCACCCACCCTTTTGAACCGGAAAGGCAGACAGACAAAGAGACATATGAAAACATTTTCTTTCTTTACAGAACTTTCTGGCTTCCTCCACTCCCATAGTTTGTCTCATACACGCTCGCCACTTGTTGGTAGTATCAGTTTAAACTTAGATTAGGTACTAGAATAGGATCTCCACTTCCTCTCTTTGTTTATCGTAAGAGGCGACTAAAGAATTGCAAATCTAATCATTCCAATTTATCATCGGATGGTGATACAATATAATGCCATGCCATTGCAACATTCACCTATTCACCTGTATCTCGACTGTCTTATCCCAATAATAGACTTACATTTCAAAATGAGAATATTAATATATTTAATAATTCAAATTCAAAAAGAAATATTGAAGACTTGTTGTTGAAACAAAATAATATATATTTTTTTTATTTTAACTTACTAATTAATATATATTTTGGCACTTGCTGTGATTACCTATTATCAAAGTTGCAATTAGAATAAGGTTTTATATACATAATGAATAATTTTAATTTATTATTGTAAACTCTGTTGGTAGTCCTTAAATATATAAATACATTTTAGTGCTATTAAAGACCCACTTTTACCTTACCTCTTCAAAATTCTCCCAGAAAATCTTCTAAAAACTGGTTGTCTAAACTGTTCTTAAAAATTGAAAGCTCGCCATAGCATGGCATCGTATGTATCCAACTTTACTCGAGGTAACTCGTTAAGCAGGCGCCTGATGAAAATAAAATTACTGTTGATTCAGGTAGTCGATTGACGTGTAATTCGAAATGAGGCTACTTTACATATGCACACATTGGAGTGTCCAAGTTAATTTTGATTGCTAGGGTAATTGGAAGCGTATTATACTGGTATAATTAAGGTGAAGGCTTAAGAAAAAGTATTAAATTGTTAAAGCGGGAAGATTAATTAATGTAAGGAGATGCTTGTTGAAATTGCAAACTTTCAGGCATATAACAATTTGGTTGAACGACTTGGACTTGGTTCGTCAGACGGCGTATCACGAAAAGAATAACGATAGTGAGTAAGAGTGCTATCAAGTTCGTCGTTATTAAGTAAATTTGTATAGTTAGAAGAATAGCATATCAACGCTTAAATCAAAATTTTCCCTCATATAACACCTCTAACCCCCGCATAAAACAAATCATTGACTTACAGATATTTATTTTAATCCTGGTGTTTGTGCATGCTAAATCGATGTTAGCAAACGCAGTCACCATACAGGAACATTTTTTGAGCACAGCAATTTTTATATAGATAACAAAACTTGTTTTAAAATTTCTAACAAATCCAATCTCTTCAGTTGCGGCAACGACAATTTCCAGGCGCAGACAGTGCAGATTACCAACTTTCCCAAAATAGCAAAATTGCCATAACAGTCAGCCAACTCAAGTATTTGATTACCAAAGGATTAATAAACAGGAAAACGATGGAGGAACAAAACACGATAAAGTTTCTATTAAATTGGAGTGTCAAAACTTCAAAGTGTCGCCGTTGGCTATAATTTATAGGGTTAAGATTTTATCAGACAATTAGTGATGGCTATTATTACGGCATGTTTTTGTAAGATACGTAAGTCTTAATGTTTTAAATTCTTAAAAATTTAACTTTTGACTTTTGACATCAACACTTTTCTTTATTGGTACTATTCTAGTAATAAGAATGCGACATAAGTTGTTAGTGGAATGTTTTAGCACAGAGCTTTTTTTCCTCTAGCAGTAAACTCCTAGAGGAAAATAATGTACTGTGCTCTTTAGACTTTTTTCAAGTAGATATGTTTTTCTATATTTTCAATAAGGTTTGTTGCTGGTTTAAAATAAGGTACTAATAAAGAATTTCATTTACCTGTATAAATAATACAATATTAGCCCTGTTAAGAAATTGTCCCACTGTTGGGCACGGGCCTCCTCTCAGAATAAGTAACTTAGGCCATAGTTCACCACGGTGGCCCAGTGCGCGTTGGCGAACTTCACACATCTTTGAGAAACTCTCAGGCATGCAGGTTTTCTCACGATGTTTTCGTTTACCGTTAAAGCAAGTAATAGTTAATTTTTAATACGCACATGCTTGCGAAAAGATAGAGGTGCGTGCCTAAGTTTGAACTCGGCACCTCTGACTTTTTAGTCCAACGGTCTAACCAAAAGGCTTTCACTGCTGCTGTATTTAAAAAATAAATAGGGTATTAGTTAAATTAATTGACAGTATTTTCGTAGATTGCCTATAAACAATTTTACGGAATAGCACGAACAGTTTGACGTTAGCTTAACGCTTTCGAGTTGATAAGCCATCGTTTTCACACTACAATTTTTTGCCTATTAAAGGTGAACGTAATACTACACTTTCTCGAAAATGTTTCGGTAACGTCTATTTGATCGTGCCAAGCCCTAGTTAGGGAACTTAACTAAGATGCAAGCACTTTGTATCTAATAAATTTTTCCATTTATTAGCCCCTTGTTCTTTCCACGTGACTTTTTGTTTTAGGATGTCGGTTTTTACCCATACTTGTACCCTTATCAATATTAATGGCTGTACAAAGTCAACTTGACTATAAGATGAAACTATTTTATAAGATCGCCAACAAACAATATCAAAGGCAATCTCGTTATAGTTAATCGCTTTAACATTTACATCATAAATAAAATAAACCACAATCACTCTTATCACACTTAATTACGTTTAGTGCTTATTCATAATTAAATATCATTCATAAAATAGAAGCAGCATAAAAAATATAAATTCTCGAAGCTCATGTTATGAGTTCATTTATCAATTCATGTTTGCACTTTGGATAGCAAGTTGTATTTATAATTTATATGTCTTACGTTACTGTTTAATTTCTCTCAAATGGATTCAACGTCAGAGTTTCATCAAGTGAAATACGTCGTCTAAATACATCAAAAATAAAGTTCCAAGTTCAACTATTAAATGAACCCAGGCATTAAAAATTAGTAAATCTAAATCATTTCTAAGAAATTTTAATTCGAATAAGCTATTAATTTAGCATTATTGATACGCGGTTTGCGGCGGTTGCTGGTATAGTAGTAAATGATGCGACAGGTGCATGATCTTGCAAATCCTAGATTGGATAATGTTGTTTATAGTGGTTGTCCGAAGTCTGATATTGTGCCCGGTATGAGAATGGCTCGTCCCATATAGCATGGGACCTAGGGTTGTTGGCAAAATAGGGATGTATACAGTACACTGCTTAGATCCCCCTCTTGGGGACTATAGATATGACGGTCATCATTTTCATAGCTTCTCATTTAATTTTGGCGGATTAGTTGGTTAAACGGTCATCTTTCAAGACATGAGATTCAATTTCCACGCTTTAGCTCTAGCACTTATAGATAAATCAAAAACGGTTTTAAAGGGTACGAATGAAATGAATAGAGTAGGCGATTTTAAATTTGTGATAAACTTATCGAATTCATTTAAGCAATCAATTTTAGAAGGACTTACATACTTCTAAAACTACCACAGTTTTTAGTGTAACACCCTCACCTGCTAATAAGAATGTTAACGCCTGCGTAAAAATGTGCTTTGTACAAAACGATAAAATTACACGTTTCCGCTTCCCAATTAACGCGTTAAACGTAGGCTATACCTGTTATGTCTTTGGTAGAGTAACGCTTTAAGATGCAGGTGGGGAAATAATCATAGCAAGTTAAAGAGTAAATAACAACTCAATTTTGAAGAGATTTCAATGTAAATATCCTCTGTAGAGGCAGGGCAAGTTCGTAAGTATTAAGTTATTGCTTAAAGCACAAATCTGGTCTTTAAAGATGCTGCATAATGAAAACGGATGCTCAAACACAGCTCATAGTCGGTGTAGAATAATTAAATTATTTTCTTTAAACATCTAGAAGTATCTGAAGATGTATTCAGGTTATTTAATATTTAGTATGGTTTTATATACTTCAGAACCTAATTTAAAATTCACGTTGGAGCGATGAGGAAGCATTACAACCTTCAATTAATTAGTGTTTTAAGGCAAAAATATTGGATTGAGTTCCGGACATCAGAATAAATTGACATCTATCATTAATTATTTTTAACCAACTTACTCTAGGATATTAAATAAAACTTATTTTCCAGATATCAGTACAGATTATTTTTAATTTTATGATTCTGCCCATTCGAGTGCATAAAGCCTATGGTCACTGAAACCATCCGAAAAAAACATGTTTCCTTTTTATGCAATATCCCCGTAAATCTAAGAAATCTCCAGGGCATACTTTTTAGTCAAAAGTCGATGTCTTTAATCATACTTTTAAGTCCATTTTTCTCCATTATGGTGAACTCCAACAGCCGCTATTTTGATTGTTAATCTGGCTATTCTTCACCTAGCATAGGTGACAAAAACCGCATTGTCCAGGAGTATCGACCGTTCATATCTGCACTACGCGTCCGACGGTGTTAACTATTCAACGATATAGCGGGAGAGTGTAAGCAGACCGACGACAGGTAGAAGTCTCATCTATTTAGCGAGTATGAGACTTGTAGCTTTCGTAACCATAGCGTCGGTTCAGTGAGAGCGTTGATTGGTTACATCCTCACTTCGGATTTAAATGTTTGACATGTAGTTTCATGGATCGCTATGTGGTTCTCATTTTGTTTATGAAGTATTCCCATTTCCCGAAATGCTTCGTATTTCAACGCCGAAGACAAAGCTTCATAGATCGATTTGCGTTTCTATTTATGTTCTTGAAATATAACCACGTCAGATTCTTTTTTCCGCAATCGATATTATTTTCATAAAAAAGTATGATAACTTTTCCATGCTTTTTCTTGTGCGTCGGCCTCACGTTTTTTCTGTTTATAGTATTGTTTATATTATAAGCTATTCTGAATTTGATGTTGAACTGTTTAAAATCATTTTGTATACGTTATAGGTAGTATTTTGTGTACGTAAACGTTGAAAAATGTAACAAAAATCTCTTTTCTACTCTTCTAGGAAGTGTTCGTATTGCGATGTTTGTAGTACTAAACACTACTTTTATTTTATAATTCATTTTATAATGTCTTTACAAATAATAGCCTTTGTGTCATTGCTGTATGTATTAATAGTAATAATTTTATTGTAATGTTTTATCAAAATTCGTTTTTTTGCGTAAAAGAGTTTGAAACAACACCCATCCTTACAATATTTCACCTTTATAATATTAGTAAGATTTCCAGTTGCCAAAATTGTCGCACAAAAAAGTCGAAGGACTAAACAGTAAACACTTTTAACCGCCCGTTGAACGCGGCGATGACACAGTACGCCGCTGTGAGACGTCAGCTATTTGCTGTCGATTCACTAGTCTATAAAACGGGGGATTTTTGGACATTTTCTTTTTTGTGTTACGGATTTTTTCATACTGAGTTCTTAGATATACGCGAATATTATACATGCGAAGGTTGTGCAGCCTGGAGAGACAGCTGCGTGCACGCAAGCGCCTTCAAAGAAGCGCAAGCGCAGGCGTAGGCTGCGACCGCCGCACTCGGCTGTGGTTGCTCTAAAGCTGCAGCCGGACGCGGTGAGCCGTGGCATGACGTACGTCTCAATAATATTGAACGCCAGGTGGATAGCGAACCCGATGGACCTGGGCATAAAGGGTCTCGGGTTAAAAGTAGCGGCGACTGGGGCTCGCCTCAAGTTGTCAGGCTGCCCGCAATTGTTCACTATGCGCAGCGGCCAGACTTCGATCTGGTCATTTGCTGGGCGGCAAGGACTGCGCATCTCGAAAGCCTGGCCGTTTAAAAAGAGGCCCGATATATCGTTCCGTCGCGACTCCCGCGACTAATTGCCAGGAGACCGGGTCAAGCGCTCCGAAAGCACAGGATGTGAAGATGCCTATGAAGTCGGGTGACTGGTATCTCCAACCAAATAACTGGGTGGCAGACTCGGGGGAGTCTGACGCCCAGCTCGAGAGGGAGACGCCGCGTTCCATGACACCAACAGGGCGCCCACTTAGGGGTAGTAAAAAGGTCTAACAAAAAGGCCCAATGGTTGACCCAAACAAAACAAAAGGGTGCTCGCGTCGGGGTCGCGGAAGTGCTCAAAAACCCGTAACCCAGACATTACGCGACTAAGGTGTGTCACCGGAGAGTTTTTAGTCAGTACACTTGGTTCATCAACAGCCCCATGTGTTGATGGACCAAGGACTCCGACGTAACCCGCTTGTGTCCTCCGAACACGGGCGGGTACCCATTAATAGTTCTCTATTCGTAACAAAAACAAAAAAAAAAATGTTAAGCAGAATGCTACAATAATAGGTTTTACACTTAATAATAAATTCGGTATTGGATTGTTTGAAATCATTCTGTAAACTTTTTATGTAGACATTTAAAATATGTTTCCAACCCTTCTTCTGATGAGATGAAATGTACACATTACAGTCGCTAAAATTGTTGCATATAAAAGTCGAAGGACTGCTCACTTTAAACCGTCCGTTGGACGCAGCGACAGTATGCCGCTGAGTCGTGACGTTTTTATTGTCGGTTCACTAGTCTATGAAACCGGGGATTTTTGGGCAGTTTTATTTCTGTTACAGATTTTTGGGGTTTCAAAATTGAAGTCTTCACTTTTTAGTGTTGTATAGAATCTGTTAAACCTTTGCCAAACAGCAAAGTGCGTAGTAAGATATTTTTACCCGACTAACGTATTGTATCAGCCTACACTACCCGCTGCTGGGCAAAGGCTTTCTCTTACGAATCAAGCTGAAAGAGATTAGGTCATACTCCACCACACGGACCCAGTGCGGATTGGTGGAGGCAGGTTTGTGGCCACCTGCTGTTAAAACTTGTCAAGCCGCCTTCCAACTCAGTTTAACGACTACCACATTAAGTGGTAATCAGATCTATGGCTTGGCGTGCCTTCCGAAGCACGGAGACGCTCAAAATGAAAATATACAAACGGTCACCCACCTCAGACTGACCGAGTCGAACGCTGATTAACCTTGATGATCAGTAAGAACACCGCAGTCGCGCAGTGCTACGAGTGCCACAAAAAAATCGCCACATAATAGACTGAGCCTGATTGCAAAACGCCTAGTTAAGGTGCAGGCGGAATGTTAAAATAAACGTTTTACAACGCGGTCGCTCACGTTCAGCCGAAATGTAGATTATGGTATTTGTAATGTAAGGCGTATGGGTGGTATAAACATGGGTTAGGTCAGGTTTAAACCTAACCATAGCTCAATACGAGTAGCCCGGGGCTTAAAAATACGGGCTAACTCGTGTCCATTGCCGTTATATCTGGCGGGGGAGCCACCCTGCACCAACATTCGCAGGGGAGCCTTCGGGGTCACAGACGAAAGGAGCGGGTGCCCTGAGCGTCCTTCACGAGCGACCCCTAGGAGGACAGCGGCGAGGTGTGGCCCACGTCGCCGTGAGCACCGCGTCGGTGCGGGGGAGAGCGTGTTAATAAGTCTCCCCCAATGGCTGGCTCTACAGAGCGTAGCACAAGAAGAGTGTTGAATTTCATAGAAAGCCCCAGAAACCTTTCAAAGTGCTGATGACGGCCACCCTAAGGTTTTTAGTAGGTAGAAATCCGACACTCCTATGTTCAAGTCTTATTCAGGATTTTCCCCAGGTAAAACAAGGTTAAAACAAACCAAATGCCAGTTCCAAAGTGGCTTAGGTTACTGACAAAGCACTGGTTTGTAGACCCGTCTAATTAAATTACAGCTAGTTAAATCACGTCACAGGTACGAGTAACTTAATTAAATGCGAAGCGCTGATACGAAACGGCGAAATTTTACAGCCTTATAACAATCTGGATAAACGTTGATTCGCCGTTTTATAAACGGGTCCTTTTAAACGATGAGTCGTATAGTGTATGTTGTGTAGTATGTTAGGTATTCTGGCTCGATCGTAGTGGTTGCACGCTCGCCCTCTTATCCGGTGAAGTTGTAAAGGCCCCGCGGTTAACAGCATACAGCATAGATCATTCACACACACTCAAGCCACGCTCATGAGTTGCTTTGCGTTATCACCTATTGCTTATATATACCGTTATGACGTGTAGTTTACCAAGGAAACGCTTCAACACGTTTTCCTTTTACATTTCTATGTAACACATACAAGTTATTCTTATTTCAGATGCTGCTGCAATTATGGAAAGCAAATTTGATATTGTATTTTTAAACAACTAATAGTATTTTTCAATATTTTTACAGCTGTAGTGGAAATGCCGTGTATTATCTATAGATAATAATTACAATTACATGGTCAGATGTTTCAAATTAGCCACTAATTACCCAGATTGATCAAACATTTCCTTCCACGCAGATATTACCAACATTTTACAATAGCAAACACCTCTTATCTTAAGCTAGATTTTAACATAAACATTCGCTAACTAAAACATCATTATGTCTGTACACACTCATATAATCGGGTTATATAAAACAATGTGTACTCCCCTAATGCAATGTGTCGTCTGAAAGCAATTTGCTTCGCCGCGTGCGGTCTTTCTTTCATTACCAGCACCCATCTGCGACCTGAGCAAACTTGGTGGAATTCCATCAATCAACATCAAACTTTATCTCTTAGAATTTAAGTTGACATTCGACATAATGTTGTTGTGTGTTAGGACACTCCAGTTCTGTTGACGGTTAGTTTGAAAAGGGTCGGGTATGTTTTTAAAGTGAATTATTTTAAAAGAAGGAATACTTTATTAGGATGCTTCAGGGTAAGAAAATATATACACATTTGAGGCGCAAGCGTAAGTCTTTTAGAAGGCTTTTCGAAACAAGTACGGTGTAACTGCTTTAGAAATGTTTTGGCCGGCAAGAACTCATAAATTAAGGTTCCTGTAACTTATGGCTCGATAACGACGATGTTGTTTCGTTATCTGTTTGTACTTAAAGTTAATAATAATAATATTAGCCCTGTTAAGAAACTGTCCCACCGTTGGGCACGGGCCTCCTCTCAAACTAAGAGGGTTTAGGCCATAGTCCATAACGCTGGTCCAGTGCGGGCATAATTCACACACCTTCGAGAAACTCTTAGGCATGTTTCCTCACGATATTTTCCTTCACCGTTGAAGCAAGTGATGGTTAATTTTTAATACGCACATGCTTTCGAAAAGACAGAGCCTGTCGTGCCGGGATTAGAATCCGAGACCTCTGACTTTGCAATCCAACGCAATCTAACCACTACGCTATCACTGCTTTTACTCCTATTGTAATTAAAGTTAAATAATACATTAAATGTACTGGCGAAGACCTAGATTATCTTACCACGGCCAAATAGACCGAGTCTTATCTGAAGGACAAGTCAAAAGTCTCCGTAACCAGCGAGCATGTATGAGATGAACTATGAGAGTGGAGAAAGCTAGCTAGGTATGTAAGGAAAGAACCTATTGGAACTCTATACTCTCTGTCTACCACGCAAGGGGTCTAGCGTGATAATATAGATAGAGATAGAGAATAAATTTATACGAGGTCAATAAACCTAATAATAATTTCTTAAATGTTATGAAAGTGACATTAAAGAAATTAATGTTACAATTTCATAATTTTTTAATCAATGGAAGAAGCTACACTCAAAAATATTTAACCTAATCTTATCTGTTCCACTACTAGGTCTTTCAATCTCTCCTCCTTCCTCCGACGATCTCCATCCACTGTCCTTGATGTTGCTGACTGTCGCTATGGGCTGAGGGTTGTAAACACAGTTTAGAATTTACATTTAATAAAAGTTCACCGAATTTAGCAACATAAACGTGTCCGATGAATTTGTTTTTAAGACGTTCACCGATAATTGTAACTTTTATGTAGTACTACGGATTACGTTTCTGAGGCTTTTCAGCTACTTTTGATGGTTAAAGTGTTTACTATTTGTGGAAAATTGTATCAGTTCATTGATTGAGTGTATTACAGTATATTTGCAGTAAATATCGACGGCCGATTTGGCGCGGTGTTTAAGAGCTTAAACCGCTCTGCCCACTTGGTCGAATAGTCGCGGGTTCGATTCCCGCACGGGACAAACCTTTGTGGGTCACAATTATTTGTTTCGGTTTGGGTATTAGTGTATGTGAATTTTCATGTTTGCAAACGCACCCACGATACAGGAAAGAATCCTAGTGAGAGAAAACTTTTTTTTTATGTATGTAACACGTGCACCGATATTTGTATAGTCCATTCTCATCAAAATTAAAAAAATATTATAACTTTTCTCACTTAATATAAAAACGCCGACTTCTTGCTAACAACATTTTCATTTCCATTTCTTCGGAAATACTGTCGCCTTCATAATACACTTGTTATAGATTGCAATTACAACTAAAACATCTAAAATGGTGATGGTTTCTTTACAAAGTTTTAAAATTTGATTGGAATAGAATATAACTTACATGTGCTCACCGAAATACGTTTCAGCGACTTTTGGCGAGGAATGGCTAGATGGTTACGATTTGTGGAAATGTATGTTTATTGATTTATAGCTGACTTTAGTATAACTCAGGTTTGGTGTACCTTTCTTTCAGGTATTTATGTACATAATATTATGTAACCCACCAAAGAATACACGCTACCATAATATTTTAATTAACATATGCCTGATTGACACTGATTGAATAACGCCTTCAAAGCTCACACGGCGGGCGCCATCTTTAATGACGTAACGGTACACTAATTGACATGTGCTTGTTGGCTTGCGTCTTATAAATTTATATTATGACAGTAAACATATATCTTGAATTTTTGTTCGCCTTTCCACCCGACCGACAACATTGCCACAAACCGGAACCAACTATATTGGATAACCCCATAAATACGAACGAAATCCTCAAAATGACGGACGATAGCGTAGTGGTTAAGAGCTTAAGCCGCTCCGCCCACTGTGTCTAATAGTCGCGGGTTTGATTCCCGCACAGGACAAATCTTTGTGTGATCCACAATTATTTGTTCCGATCTGGGTATTAGTGTATGGAAATTTTCAGGTTTGTAAACGCACCGACGATATAGGAATAAATCGTAGTGTGGGGCTACGTTATTATAAAAAAAATCAAGCTGTTTAGGAATAGAAGAATGACGATGAAACACCCGTATTATACACAATTATTTAGACTGTAGTACTATTATGATGTCATCATTATCATGTCACAGGCCTCTTCAGTTGCACGCCACTGAGTACAGACCACAGTTACTTTCACCCAATTCTTGAAAATCTGCCATTATATTATGATGACATTATGATATCCCTATACGTAAATCCCTAATATCTTGTGTTGAGTGCCTGGCTCATTGGCGATCCAGAAGTTCTGCATTTGAATAGGACATACGAAGTATATGTAGCATTTTCATGAAAAATTCGCAGTGGTAGTCCGGAGTGTGTGTGTGTGAGTGATGTATACTGTTTGCCGCGGGGCCTTTACATATCACCTGACAAGAGGGCAAGCGTGGAACCACTACGCTCGAGGCTAAAGGGCAAGGTGGCAACTAGCTCAAGGGCGCCTCAAGGAGGAACGGCCTCAGTTTCGGCAGTCGCTGTGGGGAAGGGCATATAATAAGTGTCACGCCGTGGTGCTCTGCACCGGCCGGCGGGCAAGGGATTTTTCGACCTTGCCGGCGAAGTCTGAATTTTTTCTGTTAAAATAGCAATGGGATCATTGCCTATTACATTGGAGCCTAATATCGTCGGAGATATGCGGGTGTACTCTGTATAACTTCGCCAGTCCTTATTAAGAAGATCTGACAGTGTTTATTTTTTTACAAATATCCAGATCTTAACAAAAATTTGCACGTCACACACATAAACTATGGGAAAGCGCCTATGGGAACCTTTTAGACCAAACCGTCCTCAAATGCCAATTAGCACTGCCATTCCCAATAAATACTCATACGTATTTCCTATACCAAGTAGCTTCATTATAAGCCGCGTACCGATGACGTCACTACCCACGCCGCGATCTCACAGTCGCACTGATTGCTAAACCCGCGCTCTACCAATTAGTGTCTCGCAATCAATACCAACACATATAATTATCTATTTGGCTATACTCTCGAAGGATATAGAGATCCAAGTATTTTATAACCGACGCTTTTTCAAAACGCTTTAAGGAAATGCTAGCATGTAACAAATGATTAACAATGAATTATATAAAAAAAGCTTACAGTGCTTTAAACACGCGCACTGAAAAAGCGCCGGTCCAAATGCGGGCTCATTAACTCGTTTCTTTCTCGCCGGCACGAGATGAGACTTGTCATTTATCTGTTACTAGATGGTGTCCACGCCTTCATAACTGGTCGACAACAGTTTTAACTATGGGGTCTATGTTGCTTCTGGATAATGTAGCGTTCTAGAAAGAAACCACACCACAGAATTTCAAAAACGCGATATTATAAAATAAAAATACCAATGTAAAGCGTTGTACGCTTTTGTGGTATTGGGTGATAGGGCGCCAAACACGTCCGCTTACTTCAAGTATCGTTTATTGTCTGTTTTACAATACTGTTATACAATTGATGCTTACATAGCATAATAGTAGACGCTACATCATCCCCCTAAAATAATAAAAAAAATAACTTAGTACATTTTTTTTCAAATATTACATAAAACATTAAAAATAAAATCACATTTTATATTTCTTAGTCCTATTTTTATGAACAATCATAGGTTTGTTTTTAACCATAATTTTAAGATTTGGTTGTAAACCTTTAATTACGACGTAAGGACCTGAGTACAATGCATCTAACTTATTACCGGTTTCGTTTTTCAATAAGTTGGTCACCTGATTCATAAATAACTGGATTAATTGCTTTGTCATACTTTTGTTTTCTAATATTTTTACTCAAAATTAAGTTATTTTTTGCATCGTTTGGGCTTTTTGATTATGATATTTAAATTCCAAAGCATAATTATCAAATTATATAAAGGTTCCACTGCATCGCATAAATTATTAGGTAATCTACATACTTGTCCAAACACTAACTCATAAGTAGTGTATTGGTAACTCAGGGTGCACTGAAGTGTTAAAAGAAAAGCACCAATACTGTAGCCATGAAATCCACTATGACGGATGATTATCGGTTTGGATTCGTAAATAGGCTCCTAACATCTTATGAGTATTTTCTAATGATCCAATACTTTCATGATGGTACGCGGTTGCTATAATTTGCTTAGTTCGTAAAATGATTCACATTTCTGACATTACACTGGATACGAACTCGGTGCCTCTATCACTCGCTTTTTCTCTCGGTATGCCAAAGTTCTCCGTAAAATTTGTTGCAATTTCTGTCATTGTTTTGGTTTTTAAAGGGTATGCTTCTACGTATTTACTCAGTTCACATTGTAAAGTAAGAATGTAATAAAATCCTTCGTCATCTCTATCTAAAGGACCTATGACATACAAAAATATTTTATCAAACGAAGAAGATGCTTTAGTTGTAATTGTTAATAGTTCTATATGAATTTTAGTATACTTTTGTTTTTGGCACTCATCGCATTTTTCGATACGAGTATAACACCTAACGCCTTTTTCTAAAGTAGGCCAAAAATAATATTTTCATATGTTATTAACCATTCTTCTAATACCTTCATGACCACTACTAGGTAATAAAGGAAAATCATTCATTATAATCCTGTTTTCGTCTTCTGTATAAATTCTTTGAACGTCTTTTACAATACATAACCTAGGTAACGTTAATGTTTTGTTTTTCATTATATTCGTAGCTAGCCATTTTATAATATTTTAATTTTTACGCGTTTTTATTATAACAACTTCCGTAATATTAAAATCTTTGCATAAAATAGATTTCTTTCAACAAATCATCTCGTGAGTTTATCGATAAAGAATGTTGGCTTGCAAATATTTTTCCTTACTCTTACTTAGAATCAAGTTTCTATTCCTCGAAAAAAGTAAATCAGTACTGTCTTCTTTCTTAATATTCTGCGCAGCGTATTGTTCGGTAAAATAATTAATTCTATATCCGTGTCCGATATTTTGAGAACCTCCACAACTTTAGGGTGCTCAGACCTTTAGTCAGATCCATCAAATCAGAGCTATTATTTGCTTTGTTCTTTTTAGCTTGTACTCTAGTTAAAACGCATACTAATCTACTATTCATTTCTTTCAACTCATCAGATGTAATAACGATTCTCGATAAAGCGTCTGCAACTACATTTTCCTTTCCTTTTGCGTATTCTACCTTGAAATCATATTCATCCAAAGCTAAACGAAATTTATTTAAACGACTTGAAGGGTTTGACATATTAAATAAATATATCAGTGGTCTATGAACGGTTTTAATAGTAAATTTTCTACCATAAATACGATCAAAAGTGTGTGTTTTTCAATAGTTGCATAATTTAATTCAGACTTATTCAAATTTCTACTAGCATAAGCAACTGGTTTTCTATTTCAATTACTTAAAATATATCCTATTGCATAATTTGAACTATCAGTTTGCAAAATAAATTTATTTTCTGGCAAAAAATTAGGATAGTCTAAAACCGGTGCGTTTGACAGTGACCTTTTTAGAGTATCAAACGCATTTTGACATTCTTAAGTCCATTCAAATTTAGTGTTTTTGCGACTTAAGTTATTCAAAGGTAAAACAATGTCAGCAAAGTTTCGAATAAATTTCCTGTAATAATTGCTAAATGCAACAAAACGTTTGACGTCGTCGACTTTCGATGACTCTGACTTTAGCCGGGTCGGGTAAAATGCCGCATTCTGATATTACATGTGCTAGGTATAAACATTGTCGTTTTAAGAATATGCACTTTAATGGATTCAACTTTAAATTAACCTTTCGTAATCGCGAGAAAACTGACATGAGATTTTTGTTATGATCTGATAAGTTTCTACCAAAAATAATTAGGTCATCTAAATAAATTATGCATTTATCATAATTGAGGCCTGACATGGCAACTGTCATTAATCTACTAAAAGGGCTTATCTTCAGTCCCATAGATAATCTACACATTTGAAATTGACCTTTGTCAGTTGTGAATGTAGTATATTTCCGTGACTCTTTTTGCAAATTACACTAAAAAAAATTTTACTCAAATCACAATGACTGAAATTCGTGGCACCTGATCATAAATCTAATATATCTGTTATATTTGGGAGAGGAAATTTATCATCCTGGAGGCGCTCATTTAATTGCCTATAATCGACAACTACGTGCCATTGTTGTACCGCTTCTATCCAACTTTTTAGGAAATAAAAATAGTGAACTAGACCAATCGCTACTAGCTTTTTCTATTATTCCATCTTCTAACATCTGATCGATCTGTTTATTAAGTTCCTCTTTTGCGCAAAATGTATTCTATATGGTTATTTATACACAGGCGTTACGTGATCTTTTAGATGTATGGACTGTTTGTAAACATTTGTAACACTGAGTTTATCTCCTGGTAAATGAAATATATCGGAATATTTTGCACAGATTTGCTTTATAGATAATCGCTCTCCTTTTCTTAAATATGTACTTAACTTGAGTAAAGAAAATAATTTCTTAACTGTATCTACTCTCACATCCGATTTTTCATATGTACAAAAATTATAGCTGTCTAATCTATCTCAATATCTTTTAAACTAAATGGTTTTCTTTTGGCGTTGTATTTAAAAGTCTTATAGAAATTTTCCCATTTTTCGGCTGAGTAACTACACTAGCTAAAAAACACCATCACACACCTCACTAGGCGAAACAACACACTCATAATTAACAAGTGTCGGTATATATTTAAATACCTCACACCGTGGTCCGATTGTCAAAGAATAATCATAAACTTACTTTCACCTATTCTAAGCAAAATAGTATCTGTTTCATAATCTATAACGTCTCTATGTTTCATAAAATCTTGACCTAATATACCTATAGCTTTGCAAGGTAGGTCTTCAAAAACATAGAACTTATGCTCAAAAAATATATTATTATATTGTAGCGTAAAAAAACATATCCTATTGCACTTAAACTACCACCAATACCTATTATACTTAAGTTACACTCATATAAATCTAATTTCTTCATATTTAAAACATTATAGCTAATCGCTGATAAGGAGGCCCCGTATCTACTAAAAATTTTAACTTTATATTATTATCTAGACTTAAATTTACCCAATTAATACTATCGCAAGCTAAAATTTGATAAGGGACGAAAAAACTCGTAAGGAGGCTCTTGAACAGTATTTTTACTAGATGAACAACAATTATTGGAAGAAAAATGGTTCAAGGTTCTATTATTAAACGAGTTGCGCCATAACCATGTCGACGATTCGCATAATTGCGAAAATTCCTACGGTAACCTTAAGCATATAACACCTACATATACACGACAACCAATTTGGTTTTAAGTCAGGTCTCTCCACAGAAATGGCGATATTGTGTTTAAAGCAAACTGTCAAATACTAAACCGATAGGAGTACGCCTATTTTTGCTTGCTTCCTCGACTTATTGAAGGCGTTTGACCTGGTTTGTTATGACATCTTGTGGCAAAAACTACAACAAACATCAATTCCAGCGGATTTAATACGTCTTTTTAAATATTGGTACATGAATCAGGTCAACGTTGTTCGGTGGGCGGGGGCCTATTCGACCTAAACTTTTCAACCTCTATGTAAATGCGCTGATTGAGAGGCTGAGCAGTACGCATGTCGGTTGTCATATTAGAGGAGTATGCCTTAATAATATTAGTTATGCTGATGACATGGTGCTGCTGAGCGCCTCAGTGAGTGGATTATCGAAGCTGCTTGGCATTTGCGAAAAGTACGCTGACGATTACGGCTTGTTATACAACGTGAGAAAAAGCGAGTGTATGGTCTTTCAGGCCCGAGGCAGATGTCTGGGTAATATACCGACCATCAAATTAAAAGGGTGTCCCCTAAATAAAGTCGACAAATTTAAATACCTAGGTCATGTTAACCTCGGACTTGAAAGACGATGTTGACAGAGAAAAGGAACGTAGGGCGTTGTCTGTTCGTGCGAAAATGATAGCCTGCAGATTCGCTCGCTGAGTCAAAAGAACCTTATTCAGGGCATTTTGCACTTCTTTCTACGCAAGCAGTCTGTGGGTCGCTTATTCGCGGGGGCAGTACAGCGCGTTACGTGTCCAATATAACAATGCGTTCCGGGTGCTTTTGGGGCTGCCTCGCTTTTGTAGCGCTTCGGGAATGTTCGCCGAGGCGCGCGTGGACTGCTTTTTTGCAACCATGCGCAAGCGGTGCGCGTCCTTGCTGCGCAGGGTGCGGGCCAGCCGCAACAGTATCCTTAACGCATTGGCGGAGAGGTTTGACTGTCAGTACTTGAACCACTGCAACATGGTTCATTTACTGAATAATGCATTCTATTCTATCTATATCATCACGCCAGCCCCCTCGCGGGGTAGGCAGAGAGTACAGAGTTCCAACAGGTTCTTTCCTTACATACCTCTCTGGCTTCCTCCACTCTCATAGTTCGTCTCATACACACTCGCCGGTTACGGAGACTCTTGACTTGCCCTTCAGCCAAGAGTCCCGGAAGACCGGTAAGGGATAGGTAGGGACTCTACCGGAATCCGTAGGGGAATCTCTACCCGAATCTATCCGCCAATCTGTAGGGACTCTACCGGAAGACCGGTAGAGTCCCTACAGATTGGCACCACGCAGTCATAGTACCCTTGTATAAAGGCAAGGGCTCACAATATGACTGCGCCAATTACAGGGCCATCAGTTTGATCAGCTTGGCAGCTAAGGTGTATGGTAAAATTATTGAACGGAGAATGCGCGAGAAGTCCGATGGAGTGTTGTGTGAGGCAAAAGGAGGTTTCAGGTCTGGAAGAGGATGTTCGGATAAAGTTTTCTTCCTCCGCAATATCATAGAAAAGCATCTGGCAGTAGGCCGGAAGGTTTTCTGCGGTTTTGTGGACCTGGAGAAGGCGTTTGATAGAGTCGTGCGAAAGAGACTTTGGGACATTTTGCCAGAGTATGGTATAAACGGCACCCTGTTGCGAGCCATCCAGTCCACCTACGTGGACAGCAAGGCATGCGTACGGGTGGGTGGTAACATGTCACCTTGGTTTGACGTTAAAATCGGCGTCAAGCAGGGTTGCGTGTTGTCCGCTAGACTGTTTATAGTGTATCTGGATAAAAGTCTTCAAAGACTGAATGCGATGACTAAAGGGGTAAAAATGGGTGATCTAGTGATAAACCACCTATTGTATGCAGATAACGCGGTTTTGATAGCGCCAACAGCCACTGATCTGCAAACACTAGTCACAGTTATGAGAAACGACTGCATGAACAATGGCTTACATTTGAATGTGAAGAAAACCAAAATTATGGTTTTTGAACGGGAAGAAACTAGAACGAATGCAAGGATTGTGGTTGGTAACGATGTGCTGGAGCAAGTGAATGAGTTTGTATATCTTGGATGCGCCTTCAGTAAGGATGGAAAATACACCGCCGATATAGAGAGAAGAGTGAATGCAGGTAATAGAGTGAATGGTGCGATGGGAAGGCTACTTGGGAGCCGGCACTTAAGCCAAAAGGCGCAGCTGGCCATGCATAACGGAGTGCTTGTCCCAAAGCTGTTATATGGCAGTGAGAGTTGGGTATGTAAGAAGGAGAACGAAAGCAGGATAAATGCGGTCGAAATACGATCTCTGCGGAAGATGTGCGGAGTCACGCTGACCGACCGTATTCGCAACAGCGTAGTAAGAAAGCGAGTAGTTATGAAAGATAGTATCGGTGTAAAGATGAGAAAGGGTATGCTCCGTTGGTTCGGGCATATAGAAAGGATGCCAGAAGAAAGAATGACAAAACTGATATACAATGCGAAAGTGGAAGGATGTAGGTGCCGGGGAAGACCTAGACTATCTTACCATGACCAAATAGACCATGCATTCTATTAATATTGTGTAATGGATCTTGACATCTGAAATAAATAAATAATAATAATAAGCACCGCGGCCTGGACGCGAACCTCCTGACACAGCTGAATTTTGTTGCGCCATCGACTTGTTATACGTGGAATTATTAGAGTTGGGGGGTCTGTCCAAGAGCGTGCTCGTCGCGACTCCTGCCAGTCATTATGGCTGCAATCTTGGACCGAAGACGTACCGCAGTGCGGGCTAGGGCGTCCCCCCGAGGCGACGCGTACCGGCCCGCCCCCGTCGGTACGAATATAGGTGGAAGCGGCGATGGGGGCCGCCACCCATCACGCCGGGCCCGAACTGGCGAGTCGTGGGGTGCAGAGTGCCGAATAGGCACTTGGAATGTAAGAGGTGGTATGAAAGATAAGATGCATGAGGTGATTGATGAAATGAAAGAGAGACGCCTGGATGCTCTGTGTGTAACAGAGACTAAGCGGAGGGGCAGTGAAACCTGTGATCTTCCTGATGGAACGATGGCTCTGTGGTCTGGGGTACCGCAGAGCAGTCGTGCCAGCATGGGGGTGGGTATCTTGCTGTCCCGTCGCCTGGCCTCTGGAGTGAGAGATTATGGCCTGTGCGATGCGAGACTTCTCTGGGTCCGTTTAAAACTGGGTGTCACTAGAGTATTTTTGGTCGCAGCGTATGCTCCCGTAAGCTCGTCAACACCCCAGGACCTTGAGAAGTTTTGGGATAATGTCAGGGAAGTTCTGGATTTGGCTGAGGCTAACGAAAAGGTGATTCTGTGTGGCGATCTGAACGGATGGGTAGGAACCAGGCGGCAAACTTGCGACGCTGCTCTGGGTCCTTATGGTGATAAGAGAGTGAACGATGCAGGTAAGCTCATTGTAGATGTTTGTTTGGAAAGGGGTCTTCTTGTGTCTAATACGATATTCCAGCATAAGGACATACATATGTATACGTGGAGAAGGAATGAACAAAAAAGCATGATAGATCTGATCCTGGTTGATAACCGTCTCCGAAGCAAACTACAAGATACGCGTGCGTATAGAGGCCCCACTCTGGAATCAGACCACTATCTCGTAGTTGCGCGGTTTAGTGGTCTGTTCAGGAAGTGGAGGCACTGGCGAGAGCGTATCCCCTTCGGAGACCTTGAAAGATTAAAGGTTGAAAAGTTGCAAGATGAGAGCGTGAGGAGAATGTCTGAAGACAGAGTCCGGGACAAGCTTTTGACAGCAGGCTCTTCGGACTCAAATGTACATGAATGCTGGAATAGCCTGAAAGAGAGTTTGATGGAATCCGCGAAAGAAGTATGTGGTTGCTCAAAGAAGCATATTACAGCAAAAGGTGATGCATGGTGGGATGCGGAGTTGCAAAGCTCCGTAGAAAGTAAAAAGAAAGCGTGGCAGGACTATGTATCTTCTTTGAACCTGAATGCCAGTATGACAGAGATGAGGAAAGAAATATACTGGCAATGCAAGAATGCCACTAAAACTTTAGTGAAAGAAAAGCGTGAAAGAGCCAGTATGATTGAGGAGGAGAGGCTGGCGAAGAACTTCGAGAACAACACCAAACTCTTTTGGAGCAAGGTGAGAAAGGCTCGAGGTGATTCGTCAGGCTCCAGAATGGAAAGGATAAAATCTAAAGATGGTGACATTCTTTTAGCACAAGCTGTGCTAAACCGGTGGAGTGAATATTTTGGAGAAATGTATGGAGATGACCCGGATGCTGATGCCGCAGACGTGCCTAAAGGCGAGATTGCGGCACCAGAATCAACGGAGGACATCACTATGGAAGAAGTTGAATGGGCGATAGGAAGTATGAAAGACGGTGGAGCTGCGGGAGTAGACGTGATATCTGCCGAGATGATCAAATATGGTGGAACTTGCGTCCGGGACGCTTTCCGGGCCCTTGCAAACCTTTGCTGGAGGACCGGTAGAGTCCCTACAGATTGGCGCCGCGCAGTCATAGTACCCTTGTATAAAGGCAAGGGTTCACAATATGACTGCGCCAATTACAGAGCCATCAGTTTGATCAGCTTGGCAGCCAAGGTGTACGGTAATACCTCTCTGGCTTCCTCCACTCTCATAGTTCGTCTCATACACACTCGCCGGTTACGGAGACTCTTGACTTGCCCTTCAGCCAAGAGTCCCGGAAGACCGGTAAGGGATAGGTAGGGACTCTACCGGAATCCGTAGGGGAATCTCTACCCGAATCTATCCGCCAATCTGTAGGGACTCTACCGGAAGACCGGTAGAGCCCCTACAGATTGGCGCCACGCAGTCATAGTACCCTTGTATAAAGGCAAGGGCTCACAATATGACTGCGCCAATTACAGGGCCATCAGTTTGATCAGCTTGGCAGCTAAGGTGTATGGTAAAATTATTGAACGGAGAATGCGCGTGAAGTCCGATGGAATGTTGTGCGAGGCACAAGGGGGTTTCAGGTCTGGAAGAGGATGTTCGGATCAAGTCTTCTCACTCCGCAACATCGTAGAGAAGCATCTGGCAGTGGGCCGGAAGGTTTTCTGCGGTTTTGTAGATCTGGAGAAGGCATTTGACAGAGTTGTGCGAAAGAGACTTTGGGACATTTTGCCAGAGTATGGTATAGATGGCACTCTGTTGCGAGCCGTCCAGTCCACTTATGTGGACTGCAAGGCATGCGTACGGGTGGGTGGTAATAGGTCACCCTGGTTTGACGTTAAAATCGGTGTCAAGCAGGGTTGCGTGTTGTCCGCTAGACTGTTTATAATATATCTGGACAAAAGTCTTCAAAGACTGAAAGCGATGAATAAAGGTGTACAAGTGGGTGACTTAGTGGTAAACCATCTACTTTATGCAGACGACGCGGTTTTAATAGCGCCAACAGCCACTGATCTGCAAACACTAGTCACAGTTATGAAAGACGACTGCATGCTCAATGGCTTACACTTGAATGTGAAGAAAACCAAGATTATGGTTTTTGAAAGGGAAGAAACCAGAACGAATGTAAGGATTGTGGTTGGTAACGATGTGCTGGAGCAAGTGAATGAGTTTGTATATCTTGGATGCGCCTTCAGTAAGGATGGGAAATACACCGCTGATATAGAGAGAAGAGTGAGTGCAGGGAACAGAGTGAATGGTGCGATGGGAAAGCTACTCGGGAGCCGGCACTTAAGCCATAAGGCGCAGCTGGCCATACATAACGGAGTTCTTGTCCTAACGCTGTTATATGGTAGCGAGAGCTGGGTATGTAAGAAGAAGAATGAAAGTAGGATAAATGCGGTAGAAATGCGAGCTCTGCGGAATATGTGCGGAGTGAAGCTGACCGACCGCATTAGCAACAGCATAGTAAGACAGCGAGTAGGTATGAAAGATAGTATCGGTGTAAAGATGAGAAAGGGCATGCTCCGTTGGTTCGGGCATATAGAAAGAATGCCATAGGAAAGAATGACAAAACAGATATACAATGTGAAAGTGGAAGGATGCAGGTACCGGAGAAGACCTAGACTATCTTACCACAACCAAATAAACCGAGTCTTATCTGATGGAAAAGTCAAGAGTCTCCGTAACCGGCGAGCGTGTATGAGACGAACTATGAGAGTCGAGGAAGCCAGAGAGGTATGTAAGGAAAGAACCTGTTGGAACTCTGTACTCTCTGCCTACCCCGCAAGGGATCTGGCGTAAGGTTATAGATAGATAGATAGATTATTAGAGTTATAATTACCTGATAGTCAGGAGATGAACTACATTCATCTTCCGCCACACGAATTCCATCCTTCAACGAAGTTAAATTTCGAGCCGAAATATTTGTGCCTAATCTTTGACTTTTTAACCCATCGGCAAAACGCTTAATGACATTCTTTTCATTAAGATGACATAATAATCTATAAGCCTCGTCGTTACCATTCGTCTGAGAAATGGTTAAGTCCACAAACAGATTTTCGATCTCTTCTCCAAATTCGGTTACAGACCTATCGCCTTGTCTAGCTTTTTGCTAAACTCTTTCGAATACTTTCGAAATTATAAAACCTTTCTCTGAAAAGATATAATAGGTATATTATATATAAAAACATGATTAAAACTCGCACCTTACTCTTATCACTGTCACTCACACACTTTATAATACCGCAGCGGGGTCAGCTGAGCCTCTGGCTTCTCTCCGACGGTAGCTCCACGCTCCATGGCCTCTCGATGGGACTCCTTCCGCATCCACTTGATGTAACACTTCTTGTATAGGCAGATAACTCCAACCAGAACCGCCAGCAACATACACGACGCAATTATGGTCAATAAGACATTATTTGTTTTAAGATGTTCAGCTGTCGCCTTAGCATGGTTTTCTCCTCCAGAAGCTGCCTGAGCTATGACAACTTCTTCCTTTGTTTGGCTTGATCCCATAGTTAATCCATATTAAACTAGGTGATAAATATCAAATACCAGTAGGCATACCAGGACTGGCAGGGTCGTCATATAGCGTTGTATGCGTTTGTGGTATTGGGTGATAGTGAAACAAACACGTCCGCTTACTTCAAGTATCGTTTATTGTCTGTTTTACAATACTGCTATACAATTGATGCTTACATAGCATAATAGTATACGCTAAAATAATGTATTATAACTAATAGCCGCACTAATGGGGTAACAATCAGCGTAAAGCTGTTTTGCAGCGTAATCACAACACGGCTCTGATTTAGATTTCTAGTAAAAAAATATTAAGAACGGATCAATAATTTCAGAGTTTATCGATTACAAAGAAACGAACAAATCTTTTCTCTTTATAATATTAGTATAGATATCGATACTCATATTATAAAATAACCTTTTTAAAAACAAGCTTTTATAGCAAAACACAACAAAAGAAAAAATGTCATGCTTAGTTGATGAGTTCCTATGGCTCCTTTTTGGTTCAATTACCAGACCATGGACACCATCTGGGTCTAAAATACTCAACAAGTCAAATCCAACGAGCCCAAACATGGCGGGGTTATATTGAGTTGTTTAGTGGTTCCATTGGCCACCTTTTGGCTTCATCAGACCTTGAATACCATATGGTTAAATAGTACTTGTGTTTTTATGGTCAACTTCCGACTCCGTCATCAGACCAGCTCCATGGTACCATATTATTGCATTGTCACTGACTTTATATACGTATGGCCAATTTCAGCTCAATTAGATACCCGCAAGTGCTTGAAAAATGAGTCACAAGATTTGAACCGGAAGGGCAGACAGACTGGCAGACACACGAACATTGCAACTTAAATAAAAGCTTGTAAAACGAACAGATTTGTTTATTTCTTTGTAATCCAATGAATCCAGGATGCGGCCTATACAAAACTTCTAGACCAAGCCGTCCTCAAATGCCAATTAGCACTGACATTCCCAATAAATAATCGCACGTATTTCCTATACCAAGTAGCTTCATTATAAGCCGCGTACCGATGACGTCACCCACGCGATCTCATAGTCGCACTGATTGCTAAACCCGCGCTCTACCAATTAGTGCCTTCCAATCAACACCTCCGTACATAATTATCTATACAACTATGTTCTTAAAGGACTTAGAGACCCAGCTATTTTATAACGAGCGAACCCTGCACATTTTGGGATAATAAGTCTTTCTGACAGAATAAATCTTTTAGATATGAATCATTTTTTTCTTTATGACATAGTCAACGTTTTGCATTGGTTTGATAGTGCCGCGTCATAGCCCAAGGACAACCAAACACATAGTTTTTTATGTTCCGAAAAGCCACACTAATTATGGACAGAATGAATTAGTTGCCCGTCTGTCGTCAACATATAACACAGATTTTAGCAATATTGACAAATACGCGTTTTCCAAACAGACAGTTCAAAGTAGAATTTTAAAAGAAATAGGTTCATAACACACTAACCTAACATATATTATATTATTTACGTTTATGAATTCCAATTATTTAGTATTATTTTCGTATCTCTTATAATATTATAATATACTTGACACACAAGCATAAATATATCCATTATCTTCCATTATATAGTTTGAACTAATACTTTAAATTTCAAAAGTATCTCTTGGCGCGTCATCTCAGGACTTACTTGTATTTAGTGATATCCTTTAATTGTTGAAGAATGATAATATTACGTAAAGTTTATACTCAGTAGTAGGTAAGCTGTTGGATGTCCAAATAAAAATAAATAAATAAATTACCGCGTTTTTTGGTGGTATTCATGGTATCGTTCAACGTGCGAAACGCTGGAATGAATATAACGGCTATTAGTTTTAATATATTGATTATAAGTAGTATAAGATGTTAGTCTCTTGGAAAGAAATTGCTTTCACTTGTATAGACGAACACAGTTGTTCATATATTTATTTATTTTTTAGTACAATGTAGACCCACATTAGGAATTATTCCTGTATCATGGGTGCGTTTACAAACAAAACTTTTTGCGTCCAGCAATATTGGTCTCGTTCGGGAATCGAACCCGCGCTACTCATCCGGTGGGTAATACCGTACATAACCAATGGATGGAATGGACCAACCCGTCAGTCAATTTTTTAGTTTTCATTTTTTATCCAACAAAATCCATAATACATTGAAACAATAACGTACAACCACGTACAAAATTGTTACCTTTCTCAAGAAAATAAAACAAAGAGAAAACAATGTAGGGGAAAAATAAGAATATTGCAAAGTAAAAGTTTGGTCAAACAGCCGACGGAGCGCGACGGGATCGCGACGGAAGCGCTCGGCTACGCTCGGTCGGGACGTTTGCCGTCGCGCCGAGCTTGGCTGCGCTGTGTGGCGTCTCCCGGACATTTCAGTATATTAGAACACCCCAAGCCGCGCCACCGTCCCCTCCTATCAGCGGCGACCACCATTCGTGGCATATTCTTACCGACCCTCCCGATGCCCTTACGTCCCTTCTTTCGGATACAGATACCGCACGAAGGATCAGATACCCACCTCGCCGGCGAGGTCGAAGAATCCCTTGCCCGCCGGCCGGTGCAGAGCACCACTGCGAGACACCTAGTATATGCCCTCCCCCATAGCGACTGCCCAAGCCGAGGCCGTTCCTCCTTGAGGGGCCCTTGAGCTTGCCCCCTTGCCCTTCTGGATCGAGCGTAGTGGTTACACGCTCGCCCCCTTGTCCGGTTAAGCTGTAAATGCCCCGCGGCCAACAACGTAGATAAGATAGAACACACACATACACACGAGCCGCGCCACCGTCGCGCTGCCTCCGCTATGTGGCGAAACCTTAATCCTTCAGTTGCGTGTTGAACTTCTAATGGAAAAACTAAGGGACGCTGATTCTCGGCCAATATTCGGTTGGTATACCGAATACGCGGCAGGTTACGATCACTTCAGGAAATGATCCTGTAATAGTATTATGCCATTGGACTGCTTCAGTCTTGTGGCGATTGATACGCCTTACCATCACGAGGATCTAAGTTCAAATCTAAGGTGAGGTGAACATTTAAAAAAATACGTAGCCCCACATCATCAGCCCTTGTCAGTTCACTACTGGACGTAGGCCTCTCCCATGGTACGCCTCTGAGGTCGATATTCAGCTCTGCTCCTCCAATTCCTGCTCGCTGTCTTACGAATATCGTCGCCCCACCTAGCTACAGGGCGCCCTACACTATGTCTGCCAAAACGCGGTCTCCACTCAAGAACCAGTCAGCCCCAAGGCCATCAGTTCTGTCGAATGTGTGACCTATCCGCTGCCACTTCAGCTTGCTAATTTGCTTAGCTATGTCGGTAACCTTGGTTCTCTGACGAATAACTTCATTCCGGATTCGATCTTCGAAACTCCGAGCATAGCTCTTTCCATAGCTCCCTATATTCCATATGTCAATGCATGCCCCACGCTTGAAACAATTCCAATGACGTGGGTGCGCTTACAAACATAAAACATACACACACATACACCCAGTCCCAAACAAATATTTGTGGGTCACACAAAGATTTGTACCGTGCGGAAATCAACCGGTGCCTACTGAATCCCCACTGGATTCATTGAGCGGGTTAAGCTCTTAATCACTGGAACAAGCCGTCCATAGGTATTTTTGCTATGAAAAATCTCCCAGTATCAGCCCGGAGTCTATAATTGCGCTCTGTATATGTTAATAGATTCGTCAGCTTAATCTTGGTGAGCGCCTCAGCCATTCTTTAACCGAGTTTAAAACGAATGAGGTCGTTTTGAACTTACGTTTAGGAGCTCAATAGGAGCTCATCTGTCAATATATTTCTTTTGTATCCTTGGTTTGGTCTTTGGTAATGACAAATGTAGTTTTTCAATCAAGAAATTCCCAGTATTAGTCCGGAATCGGATAATAGGCTCGCCCTTATTATATGGGATCTAACATCGTCTGCGAAAAGCCTAGCGTACACATAATACCTCTGCCACCCCTGCCTGATTTTGATTAAGCGATCTTTTTACAATGCTATCATAACATGCCACGTTACGGTAATTGCTCATAGCAAATAAGGAACCCGTTCGGGATAATATTTTTGACCTCCTGTTTTGTGGAGTTGGGTTCTGTTCTCTTTTTATAAACCGATATCTTAAGTAATTCATTATTCGATTATGTTATCGATTATTCAATTAAGGAAGGTTGGAATAGATTTTTTTATGCATGTCGTCACGTCAATTATACCGAGAAAAAGTGTTTTAAAGTTTGGAACACTTTGATTACCTAACCTCTAAGTTTCACCAAAATAGACACAGAGGGCAGATCGTAAACTCATGTGGATTTGATACTTTTTCAAGTCATTCAACTGGCCTTAATCAATAATAGCTAAATCCTATATTCAGCTGTGGGGCAATTGAATAGATAAATCAAAAAATTAAAAATATATCATGTAGCCCACGTAATACATCAGAAAGTGATCGAGTGCTAACAGGTAGTGTCTATCTATCTATCTATATCATCATGTCAGTTCCTTTGAGGGGTAGGCAGAGAGTACTGAGTTCCAACAGGTTCTTTTTTACAGACCTCTCTAGCTTCCCCCACTCTCATAGTTCGTTACATACACGCTCGCCGGTTACGAAGACTCTTGACTTGCCCTTCGGATAGGACACGGTCTATTTGGTCATGGTAAGATAGTCTAGGTCTTCCCCGGTACCTACATCCTTCCACTTTTGCATTGTATATCAGGTAGTGTCACTTTTCTAATACCTCTAGAAACAACACTCAATAATAATCGTTTTAAGATATCCGCGGATTTGAGTAACTCGAAATCTCTAAAAAGTTGAGCAACGAACAAAAAATATTGAGTAATCAATTTCCTCGTGGTCGAAGTTCCAAGGGCATATGCATAAAACCCCTTTCGGTTTCACTACAATAGGTCGGCGACAGGGAGGATTATCGGGTTCGACTCTTTCAGCTCCGAACGCTACAATGGAACTTGCATAGCGTGTTTTTTCATGACTTTGCTAAAGCTTAAAACAGCTGGTTCACTATCAGAGGTAGTTTTAGCGTATTTTACGCATAATATCTATATAGCTATAGCTAATAAGTATAATCAGCACATCTATGAAATCAATTCAACCGTTATGTACTCGTACCTACAAGTACTTCCCAATTTCCATTTATAATTTTATTGTAGTTTAGATACGCCCTTAGATGCACTTGCCCTTGCAAACGACAGTTTTTGGGAGTTGTATAAGGCACAAGATACGTGTCGTTTTTTTTTTGCTTTTCTAAAAGGTCGTGTTTTATGTTTTGACGCCCTTTGAACCCTGAGGTATCAAGGTGATTTTATTACATCAATCTACTGATGATACTAAATGCGATAGTAATTGCAACTTTTATATTATTGCTATATAATATCAGCCTGTATTGCCCACTGCTGGACAAAGGCCTTCTCTCACTAATCGAGGTGAGAGAGATTAGGTCTAACTCCACCACACGGACCCAGTGCGGATTATTGCTATAATATAAGCAAAAGTGTAATTAACCCTTACACCTAACTCAATGTGTTTGCAGCTCTTCATTTCATTGTCTGATCGATAATGCAAAAGCTACGCTGGGCGCAGGCAGTATCCTGACTGTTGTCAATAGACTGCAGTCTTAACTCTTAACTTAAGCTGGAGACCCTCAAAGGAATTGAACAACATGTAGAGACCCCTATACATCGCTAAAAAGTTGCGACTACCTACCAATAGATGGCGCTGATGATCCGCCATACAGGGCTAGAACGCGATATCAGAGTGTAGTGTGACCTACACCTCTCGGGCAGAGTAGTAGGCCCCGCCAGACACAACACCCCTCTGGCTGGAAGATCTTCCCTTTGACAAATCCTGTCACTACATTCCTACCAAAGCATCATTATTTGGCAACCACAGCATAACAGACGCATGTTAGCGAAAAGATGTCCACTGCAGGGCATAGGTCTCCTCCAAAGATTGCCACGTCGACTGGCTTTGTGCTTTCGTTTTTCACCCGCCATTTTCACTAAGTCATTGGCCGATTTTGTAGGACCCACTCCATGTCTTCTGGTACGTGATCGATACTCGAAAATCTTTACAGCGGCTGTCACTTCTACGAGCCTTGTGCTCCGCCCTACCAATTAATTTCGGCATTTCCAGAACCATCAAATCATACACCAACTTAAATATCTAATGAGCAAAATTGTATAAAGGACTAACTTTATCAGAAAGCGTCTGTGATATCAGTTTCTTGTTAAAATGTGGGCGTCATGCAAATTGTACGTTGGAAAAATATTATTGTTGAAACATTTATTACGTACGTTTATTCTCTAGCACAAAGGTACATCTGTCTCATTTTTCCGGAGAGGTAGGCAAAGGGTGGCATGGGTGTGACAGAGAATACCCACGCTAAGCCGAGATGTGTTGGTTGCAGTGTCAGAAATGGAGTTTATATTTTTCATGCATATTTCACTTCAGTTTCAAATAGCTATTTTTAATCTGCTGATAGATAGCATATCAAGTACGCCGAAGATTTATTCTTATATCACTACGTAGAAATTACCGTTTCGAAGTCTTAAATCCATCCTTTTTAAAATCTGCTATGTTCCGTGAAGATTGGTGCCGCAAAGTACTCAAGACATAACTTAAAATTTAGGTAAACTGCAATAAAATATATGTTCCACTTATTAAAGTCATGGTTCACAGATCTGGAAATGTTTTGATTTAAATAGGATGCAAAAAATCCTAAATGTAGAAAAATATTCATAAGTAAACCCAATTCTAAGTTTCTATGTTAACCAGCTGTAAAAGATAAACTCAAGATTGATTTTATAAGGTTTCTGCCTTTTTATAATCTTTTATTCAACTTGCGATGTACTTATGTCTGTCTCGCCATTTCAAATCTTGTGATTTATTTTTCAAGCACTTGCGGGTATATGATTGAGCTGAAATTTGGCATACGTAAGTAAATTTGGTGACAATGCAATAATTTGGTACCATGGTCTGATAATGGAGTTGGAAAGTTGCCGAAGGAACATGGGAATGGGCGGGCGAAAGGCTATCCCACCACACGCGTCCTTCGAGGCGCAGTGGCATAGCTTCTCGCCTATTTTGCTAGTCTGTCCCGGCAAGCAATTTGGCGTGGTCTTGGGAGTAGCACACGGTCGCGACGATCCCCAAGGCAAGTGTGACTGTATCCTGCTCGCGGTTGCTGCCTGCTATTGGTCTGGTCCTTCTGAACAGACATAACTAAAACAGTCATGCACTACGTTTCCCCAGTTTTCGGTCCCATCCCTCCTTTTCCTCTCCCCATGCCCCCGGTTTTGTCCGGAAGTGATTGCGCCTAGCTGCCCCCTTCAATCTCCGTTTTGGAGAGGGTCGGGTGTAGCAGGTGGCGCGTCTTGTCGGGTCGGTTGCTGGTCGCTCCCCTCTCTTCTCGCTCGAGGAGAGACTAGAAGCCTACAATTCGTTCCCAATAAAGGTCGGTCGAGTCGCTCGCTCCTTGTACTCTCCGTTTGAAGAGAGGACAGGAGCGGGCCTTGTTGATCGCTGGTTTTGTCGACGTGGATAAGGTCGGTCGACTCGAATTGCCTAATGCCGCGGTCGGCGTGCCGTGGCTGCAAGCGGAGGGGCCAATCTCCGCCAAGCGCCCAAGCTGTAGTTCAGCATAATTCAACTAATGATGTCTCAAAATAATAAGAAATTACCCCAGGGAGGTACCCCTCCCTAATTTCTTATTATAGGCCGGGGGGTAGGCCGGTAGGCCTGTTCCAGGTCGGAGAATCCTCCCCAGGGCCCTCGGGCTCTGGCTGCCCCTCGTATTCTGGGGGGGCACCTTGACACATCAACCTAACGAACTTGGCAAACTCTCAAAGGATTCTGATTGCACGTGGAAAAAAACGACCAACCAACCGGTTGTAGTACTGGAGCGTCTTAAAGACGCTTTTAACGCTCCGGCGACTGAAGCGAGGAAAACGGTGGGGCCGTCTATGGACTCCAACGATGACGGGCCATCGGAGGGCACCCGAACCATCCAGGCCGCCCTGGAATTTGAGTCGGTCTAGAGTTCCTCGTCTGCAAGGTGAGGAAGACGGGGGCGCGCCTCATCGAGGTCCCAGGGGCCGACAGCGGCCCAAAGGCGGACGCTCTTGCGACGGCCATGAGCGCGGCGCTGGCCGCGGAAGGCGTGGTGGTGTACAGGTCCATCAAGCGCGCTTCCTTGCGCCTGGTGAGCCTGGACGACTCCGTGACGGAAGAGGACGTGGCGGAGGTGGTGGCCCGTGCCGGGGGGGACCGGCTGGTGACGTGAAGACCGGGGAAGTGTCGCGCGAACGGACACCCCTCGGCACAGTTGTAGTAAGCTGCCCAATCGAGGTAGCTGAAAAGGTGGCGGCGGTGGGCAGAATTATCGTCGGCTTCACCTCTGCGCAGATCAAACTGCTGGAGGTGAGGCCGATTAGGTGTTACCGCTGCCTCAAGGCCGGGCACGTGCGCGAGCAGTGCCGGGCCGAAGTAGATAGGGGTGCGCTTTGTTACAGGTGCGGGCAGCCAGGCCATAAGGCCTCTAGGTGTAGGGCTGCCCCCTGTTGCGCGCTATGCACTGCGGCCGGTCAACCAACCGGCCACATGCTGGGCGGCAGGGCCTGTCCGGCCCGAAAGCCCGGCCGACGTCGTGGGGGGGGTTCGGGTGCGGCTTACGCATTAGCTCAGGCACAGCCGGCCGTCTCTGGCGCCGCTGAGGCGCAGAATTTGGCGGTGCCCATGGAGTGAACCCTGGGTGCCGCCAACGATACCACCTGGGTGGCAGACTCGGGGGAGTCTGCCGCCCAGCTCGCGGGGCGACGCCGTGCTGAGTGACACCAGCATGGCGTCTAGTAGGGGGAAAAGGGAGCACCCTTTACACGCTCCCAGGGTGGGCCCTAATAGGGCGGGTCGCGTCGGGTTTGCAGTGCGTACCAAACGGCGATCCCGTGAGCCCTCGACACCATGCGGCAAAGACGGTGTCACCGCAGGGTTTTTAGTCGGTACACTTGGTCCATCAACAGCCGGGGCTACGGCTCCGAGTGTTGATGGATCAAGGACTCCGACATAACCCCTCCGCGTCCCCCGAACGGGGACGGGTACCCATAAAGGGTTTTCCCTGCGATAAAAAAAAAAGAAACATGGGAATTATTCAACGTAAACTCCTTGTGTTTCGGCTTGTTAGATTGGTATTGACGAGTATTTTATAACCAGATAGTGTTTAGGATAGTATCTGATGACGAAGCCGAAAGGTGGCCAATAGAACCACCTGACTACTCAATATAAACTCACCGCGTTTGGGCTCATTGGATTTGTCTTGACGAATACTTTAGACCCTTATTATGGTGTCTAAGGTACGATGATGTAGTCGAAAGGAAGTTATAGGCTAAGCAAAATATTTTTGCTGTGTGTTTGCTATAAAAGCTTATTTTTAAAAAGGCTTTTTAAAATTAAAAATATTCTTTTGAGTTTCGGAACCCTAAAACAGAATAAAGGTCCGTACCCTCAACGAGTTGACTCATCTAAGTCCGTTCTCGATGAGGTTGGGTATAACATACTTGTATATTTATTATATGATATTATTGAATATTGAAGAGGAATCCTTAGCTTTGTAGTACCGCGGAATTTGGGATAACCAAAATTAAACTGCGTTTGGTGTTGGTGTTTGCGTTTGAACAGGAATATTAAGCTGTTGCTCATAGTTGCCAATTTATGTAGTAGTCGTTAAGCCAGGTTGGAAGGCGTTATGGGCTGGAAGATGGTCACAAATGCACCTCTACCGATCTGCACTGGGTCTACGAGGTGGAGTACAGTTTTTCTTACAAGAATTACGCTGTACTCATGAGACAATCCATTTACTAATTGCAAATTAGCAACAAAATTAACAAATATACGTACTTGTTTAATTTCAAAGTAATATAAATATTAACCCCGTGCAGAGATTAAACTCACGACTTCACGTTCACAAAAGCGGGGCGATCTTTACTAAACCAATAGACCAGCCATGTCAAACTCAAAGTTACTGGTAGGCCAAAAGCATGAAGACCGTAGACTAGGTAGGTCGCAAAACCTAATTTTAAAGAAGACAAACTATTGAAAATCTTTACGAAAAAAAAGTATTACTCGTATTATAGGACAAGTATATTTGATTAATTTCCAAAACGGTTTTTAAGACGCTCGCGGGCCGCGTTATTTCGCTGTTTTCAAAATTGATTCCGGTCACAGAAAAATGCTCAGTGGGCTGCATGCGGCCCGCGGGCCGCATTGTTGACATGCCTGCAATAGACTATCGTCCTTGTTATTAATAAGCCTCTGTTTACCCACTTCAGAGTAAGTCTTTTCACTATCATGCCATTCGTTCCAGTCCTGTACTAGTCCATTCCACCATTTCCGGCCACCCTGAATAGACAGTAACGTCAACTAAATTCGTTCATAACTTACCTGAAGAAAGCTCTTCGCTCACTACTTCAAAAGAATAAAGAACATAAACTTCCACTTCACTGAATCAAAAGTCACCGATGTTCATAAACCTCTTGGTTGAATTGTTTGAATGCAGTCGGGATATTTATTTTCAAGTTTCACTTAGATAGGGTTGGGAGATGAATGAAAATAATATTTTCTTTTGTTCTAATATCATCATCATCATTTTTATATCATCATCATTATCTGATGATAATGATGATGATGGCTGATGATTCAGCCTATAGCAGTTTACTGCTAGATATAGGCCTGTCCAAGTGCATGCTAGTGGGTACGATTTTCGGCTATTCTAATCCAGTTTCTGCCAGCCGCCCTACGAAGGTCATCACTCCACCTAGCCTGAGGGCGTCCTGTATTACGTTTGCCAGTCCGTAGTCTAAACTTAAAAACTTAATCGTCCCAGCGGTGATCGGTTGTAATGTGATCGGCCAATCGCCACTTCAGCTTACTAATCCGGTGGGATATGTCGATAAATTTGGTTCTCTGTGGCATGACTTCGGTCTGGATTCTATTTTTCAAAGAAACTCCGAGCATAGCCCTTTCCATAGCTCGCTGAGTGACTTTAAATGAATGGACCTGTCTCCATAAGTCATTACAGGAACGATGCACTGATTGAAGATTTTTGTCTTTAGGCTTTGTACTCGTAGAATAGGCGATGTCAATACTCGACGTAATTTCTAAAATGCCCTCCAGCCCAGCCGTATTCTTCTGTTGACCTCTTTCTTGACTTTGTTTTTCCTATATCACCATCCACCAATCTGCACTGGCTCTGGGTAATGGAGTATGACCTAATCACTCTCACCTCCAATACCGTGCCACCCACAATATTGCAAAGAACGGCACAAAAGGAAGAAGGCCTATGCCCAATAATAATGATGATGGCGTCTATTCCAATTTATTCAATGATTTTGTTTTATTAGTAGAACATATGGCTTACCTAATTAAATGAGTGAGAAAGCATTTGTCCTGTAAGACTCCTCTAACAAATAGAGGTGAGCCTCTAAGGCCTCCGAGTTTGCATAATAGGAACAGTATAGGTTTAAATATATATTTTATATTCTTATTACCTTCTTAAGTGGAGACTACGTATAATCAAACGTAATGCAAATACCATCAAAGAAGGTGGAACGATGATATTTGTAAGGAACCTGGCAGAAATTTGATAAGAGCAGCCAAGGATCGTACTCAGTGACGTGCAATTGGAAAGATCTATGTCCAGCAGTGGACTCCTATAGGCTGATAATAATGATATAACGACAAAACTATTAAGGTTTGGTGAAATGGCTGACAGAGGGCGAAGGAAGCGCGAAGGAAGCGCTTGGCTACGTTGGGTCGTGACGTTTTCCGCCGTGCCAAGCGTGGCTACGCTGTTTGTCGTCTCCTTTATATTTCAGTACAATACAACTTCCCAACCTATGCCACCGTCGCGCTCCCAACGCGCTGCGTCGGCTATATGGTAGAACCTTACGAGCTCGCCCTGAAATTCTACCTAAATAGCAAACAACTGTCATAGTTGTTTAGGTAGCTCTAAGATATCTGTATCAGCTTAATTACTTCAATTAGAGGTACTCGTAGCGTGGCGGGAAAAGGAGTACTTAACGAACATCCAGATGGCACTTTGAATTTTGTGACCATTTGTGGCATTTTCATGTGCGAACGTCTCCGTGCTTCGGAATGCACGTTAAGCCATGATCTTAATAGTTTAAGTGGTAATCCGCTTGATATGGTTATCGTTAAGCCACGTTAGTATAGTAGCCTTATGGGCGGTTTGATAAGTTCCAGTAGCAGATGATCACAAACCTACCACCAACGGTCAGCACTAAGTCCAATTATTGGAGCTAAGCCATCTCACCTTGACGTGTGCGTAGAAGGCGTTTAAAAGTTTTGTGTAAAGGCAAGTATTAGTATCTACAACGTGTAAGCCAGGCATAGCCAATAATTCTGTACATGACACGATACAATTCCAATCGTGTTTTTCTTGGGTCGTTATGGTTTGCAGAGGCCCTAAATTGTCTAGACTGCAACAGTTAACCCAAATCAGATAATTTCGAGTATGTACAATTTTGGTACAAGTAATGAAAAGGTACCAACCCTAACAGACAGAGACGGAAAGAATCGTAAAAGCAACTGAGATGGTAAACGGTAATAAGGTATTCCAATGCGACCGATTGTCGCCAAATTTTATATGGACACATCAAACGCAGTACCTATCCCCACTATCGCGCACTCACCGTTCCTCTTCATAAATCACAATTCCTGATTTAGGACAGAGAAATTATGACATAATATTGAGATTTGTTTGAATTTTGCTAAAGTTGTCTTAACAACAAAGCTTGCTACAATTATTAGGCTAAAATAATAAGTATGAAAGTTCAGATGTTTCTGGGCTCAAATGGTTACAGCTTAAAGTTTACTTGGAAGTTAACTATTATTTATTTGTTTATTTTGATCTTTATTAATCCATAATGCCGAAACCTTTCAAAAATTTTACACTTGATTTAATAGTGCTTTGTTGGTTTAAGCGCGTTATGTGCCTGGCCACGATGAATCATATCACTTTTTTCTATGAGTGGATTCCTTGGTCGGACTGAGTATGGTTGGACTTTTCTTATCGATAATTCTAAGTAGTCTGCAGTCTACGATAGTGCCAGCATTCAGACCAAAACTACTTCTGTGCAATTTGGTATGAACTTTGAAAGATGTGGGGTGGGCATTCATTCTACTATGTATACTAATGACCTGGTGAAGGTCACGAGTGAAAGCAGGATGCGTTCCACACGTTGATTGGTCCAAGTTGGTTGTTGTGGCAATTTTTGAGCGAGGCCTGTATCCTTTAGTAGAAGCCTGATAGTCTGATGATGAGACTTAAGTTCAATTGTGCATATTTAATTTCTTTAATACTTTTTACTTAGTTTTCTCTACCTAAATAAATTAGTACTTATTGAAAGACGTGGAGTAGGCTGACCCTTTACAAGACGACCTGGTGTAAGTTGCAGACAAAAGCTGAACACGTGTATCACAAGGCCGGTCTTTGTGGCAATCTTTGGAGGAGGCCTTTGTATTGCAGTCGACGTTCTAACAGCTAAAGAATAAGAGTACGGCCAGACCAATGCGTCCAGCCGCGTTTGCGATGGCGACCGAGGTGGCGATCAGTACTTATTTCCCGCGCAGGACGCAGGACGTGTTGGTGTAAATACGTCCATAGAAATACTACTGCAGGAACTGATCGCCACCGTGCACACTATCGTGGATGCGCCTGAACACGTAGGACGTTGGCGTTTGGACGTACGAAAGATGTACACCTCGATCCATGACGTGAGATAATAAACGTAGGTAAGATTTCAGGTCACCGTTTTTAGGACAACCTCTATAGAGAAATACTATCTATCTATCTATCTATCTATAACCTCACGCCAGATCCCTTGCGGGGTAGGCAGAGAGTACAGAGTTCCAACAGGTTCTTTCCTTACATACCTCTCTGGCTAAAAAATACTACTTTGAAATAAAACAATTTTTTCGGATTCTATCCCGTTTATTTTTGATTTTTAATTTCCCGACGTTTCGAGTGCTTTGCAGCACCCATGGTCACGGAAAGGACTGAGGTGTTAGACGTCCAAAAGGCATAGTTGTTCCGGGGTACCCTCAAACTTCTTAATTATTTTTGTTGGTCCGATCTACGCAGAATGAGCTCACGGTCTCTTGAGGTCTTGCAGTGTTATGCTTGGTTTTGGATTTGATTATATTAATTACTGGATCCCAAGTCGATGGAAGCACCCAGCCATATTATACTGTCACACCAGCCAGACTTCAGTGAGGTCACGAGCAATTTTTTAAAATTAATTTGCACCAGTTTGTATGACCACGAACGATTACAAGGCTAGTACGGGCCGAAACACTTGTCTTGTGCCGCATAAAATTTTGTTAGCCCCTGAGTCTTGTATGCAACTCAAAATAGTCTTGTTAATTCGTATTACGTAAAACCTTGACACGAAAAACCTCATGTCAAAAATTGTATTGTATTGAAAACCTCATGTCAAAAAATGTATTGTATTGTCGTCAATACAATACAATTTTTGACATGAGGTTTTTCGTGTCAAGCTTTTGTTACGACACGTTAAAACAAAATGGTTATCTCATAACAACGACAACAACACATCATCACCCCAGATACCTTGCGGGGTAGGCAGATAGTACTGAGTTTCAACAGGTTCTTTCCTTACATACCTCTCTGGCTTCCTCCACTCTCATAGTTCGTCTCATACACGCTTGCCGGTTATCTCATGTTTAGGGCAAAACCTATAACATATTATTTTGTCTTGCCGCTTGTTCCATCCCTGTAAGTATTCTATAGTAGTCATACCGGTGTGACAAAATAGTGTAAATAGAGTCCACAGTCTTGTATATTCGTTTTAATAAAATATTACTCCCAAAACTGCACAAAGTTAATTTCTCCAAACACTCTCGAGATTAATCCGTGACATTTTGAGCGATCAAAATTTAAACCTATAACGTTGGAATGAACTATTTTTGCGGACTACACCAGTCGTGGCTTTGTTCGGTTTTAAGCTGAATTTAAAACGCATTCAAAGAAATCGAAAGAATTGAAACTGTTTTTTAATATAAAATTTATCAACGATCCTATTAGTGCTATTACATCTGTTTATATGATCATTTCGAATCCTTTACAGACTGACAGATTTTAAGCCAAAACAAAGAGATTAATTCGATACACTGGCACCGTCCCACCTCAGCGAGTCTGTGTCTGTAGCGGGAGCTGCGGCGAAAAAAGCGCATTTGGGCAAGCGGTGCAAATACGCTCCAATTAGTAATAGTTACGTATATGTGTCATTTGCCGTCGAAACGCTCGGCCCATGGAGTTCTAGCATAAAATATATATTTTTTTAAAGTTAACACCTGGACTGGTCGATTCCACAGGTGATAAGAGGGCTGGCTTGTTCCTTGCCCAAAAGATAAGTTTTGCCATTTAGCGAGGGAACGCAGCCAGCGTTCTTGCCACTATTCTACTTGGACAAGATTTATATGATTAGCATTTTCTCTATTTTACAAATTAGTTATTGTATATAATATTTGCTTTGCTTACATTACAAATGAAATATAAAGATTTGATAAAAGTAAAACATAATTTTATAAAAACAAGTTACGACATTCCAGTCTAAAGATGGGTAATGGTACAATAACGTCTCATATGGAACGAGTTTACCAATAAGAAGTTGGGAGTGCTTACTTTCTACTACGGAGTGGAGACGTAAAGGTGAAGCCTTTGCCCTGTAATTAAAAATATGGGGTAGGGAAAAAGTAGAGTTCCAACAGATTACAGACCTGTTTTCCTGCCTCCGTTCATATAGTTCGCCCTCTCTTCTCATACATGCTCGCGAATTATGGAAGACTCTTAACTTTCCCATCAGATAAGACATGATCTATTTTGTTTTGTTTTTCTTTCAAAATGGGTGCATTTAGAAACATGAAAGTCACATGCAAAAACACCCAAACGAAAACAATTATTTGTGGGTCACAAATATTTATTCGACAAAGATTTGTCCAGGACCGAATCTTCGACTACTCGATCCAATAGACTAAGCTCCTTCAGAGCTCTAACACTGGACCACCCGTTGCAGCGACCCCTATACGTCGCTACATATTTGCGACTACCTAACAATAGATGGTGCTGATGATTCTCTATACACGTCTAGAAGGCGATATTAGAGCGCGCATGACGTGTAACATATACAAGGTGTAACATAATAAACGCAAGACCTTAGACACCCCGATTAGAGAATTGCTTCATAAAGTCAAAACGAAAACCAAATTTTTAAATTTAAAGGTTTTTACTCTTTTTTAAAGCAGTTTTATACCCCAATTTACAATGAAACTGGTACGTGTATGTGTGCGTTTTGAGAAATACGTTTTAGGAATGCGTTTGGAATCTTCTTTTTGCTGTGAATCAAGAATAAATTTAATTTTTTATAGCGCACTGAAGGAGTAAAAGCATTTTTTGCAAATTTAAAAAAAATGTTAAATATTTTAAAAAATGTTGGAATCGATTCAGTTACCGATTTAAAACAAACTACTTTCAGGTCTTGCGTTTATTATGTTACAGCTTGTATACATGCCCCCGAAAACAACTCTTGGGGAGAGTGGCAGGCCCCGCTAGACACAACACCTGTCTGGCTGGAAAATCTTCCCATTGACAAATCCTGCCACAACGTTTTTGCTAAACCGTCATCATTTCGTAAGTCATTCTAATTACAGTGCTCTACAAACAAGTTGTTAATTATCTATGTTATATTTCCAAAACAGTTTTAAATCTACCCTAATACTTCAACTACCAAGCTTCAAAATTGTTTCAATTTGAGTCACCGCATAAAAGTAATAGCTGACCATATAAATTATCTTCCTCGAACACTTTTACATCTTAACAGTTTTATGGCTTACTAACTATCCTACATTCGTAAGACTTTGGCCAGAGTGTGGGGCTAAGGCGATAACGGATGCGAACGAAAAATATTTGATCTGAAGGGTCTAGCATTTTGTTCTATTTGTGGACTAAACAGCAATTAACCTATCCCACGGCAGAGAGTGACAATGGAGCTAGAAATGTGGCTCGTTGCCTCAGTAATGCTATTCACTCTAAATGCATGACTTATTGGGAGTAATCAGGCTGAGGAGACGAAAGTCAGACCGGGTTTTAATATCATTGGGCTAGACCTGTCTCCACGTGTGATAATTCTGGGCAACATACTTAAATACGACTGGGTCCGTTGAGGGTGGTATGACTTTGCGAGGCAAGTGGTGAATTATATGCTCACTTAAAAGTCACTATTTGCAGTAGCTCTGTGATCACTTCCTTCCCTCCAATAATAGATGATGGAGGTGATGGCTGCTCAAGTAGTTATACTGCTTGTGAAGACTGGTTCATCCAAATCATTTATATTTTTACTCTTTGTTGTTTATTTGTTCTCTTAACGTGTATACAATTTCCGGGAAATTGTAAAGTATTCTTAGGTTTCATACATTTCCTGTCACATAATTGCCAGCAAATATCTAGAATCAGTGTCCATCAATCACGATTTAACATATAGGTCAGTGATCCATTTTCCCACTTAAAGACTTCCAAATAAAAAAGTACTCCCAGAGATTTTCGAACAGAAACAAAGATATCGCTCAATGTGAGCCCATTATGAAGATTAATGTTCGGAAATCGGGCCCCGGGTTCCTTCTAACTGCCTTTTACAGGTGAACTCGATTTGATAAGCCGTGATTTCTGTTTTACCGAAACTTTTCTATCTATATCATCTATATCACGCCAGATCCCTTGCGAGGTAGGCAGAGAGTAGAGTTCCAATAGGTTCTTTACTTAAAGACCTCTTGCTACCTCTATTCTTATAATTCATTACACTCGCAGGTTTAGGACACTCTTGACGTGCCCTTTAGATAAGATATAGTCTATTGGGTCATGGCAAGTCAGTCTAGATTTGACCCCGGTATCTACATTCTTCCAATTTCGCATTGTATCCCAAATTGCACAAATTCCGCTGCGGAGAAAAAGTAAATAAGTCCCTTATACAGCTATAAGCTCTATAAGAGATTATAGGCTGTAAATCACATAATAATAATAATATAATAATAGTAGATTATATCCGGCGACGTGGTATGCAGGAGCTGTGACACAGTAACTGAAAGTATGAAGTATGTTTTTAGCAAATGCGATGGATTGACGGCGAAGCGAATGACTCTATTGGGGGCGGCCTATCCATCACTAGAAGAATACAAGCTCTTCCCTCAGGTGGTACTCACAATGACACCAGGAACGCAAGAGCACTAGGGCAAAGGGGAGTACAAAATATTCCCATTGGAAAACGCGCTTGAGGCAACTCAGCCTATTAACATGCCAATCTAGATAAGATAAGATAGGCTGTAAAGCGGTAGCTTTATACCATTATGCAGTCTATACTCTCTTATTAAGCTTTTATACAGCTTAAACCTGTAAAACGTATGTACTTGAATTGCATTTTTAATTATTTATTAGGCATATCAACGATTCAAAAACAAACATGTCTTTACTACATTTCATAGAAGAAAAAAAAAACTAGTGTTTTCATCCATTATAGACATGTTGTTCATACAACATTACAAACGGAAAGTAATATTATAAACAACTGACGATTTAGCGCAGTGGTTAAGAGCTTGAGCTGCTCCGCCCACTGTGTCGAATAGTCGCGGGTTCGATTCCCGCACAGGACAAATCTTTGTGTGATCCACAATTATTTGTTCCGGTCTGGTCCCACGACACAGGAATTAATCCTAGTGTGGGGCTACGTTTTTTAATAAGAAATAAGAACAAAACAGTGAGTGAAATTCAGTGAATTCATAATATTCTAAGACAATAACAATATCAAGAAGTCAGAATACAAAATAATAAAATAATATTTAAACGTCTACAAATATAACAATAAAAATAAGCAAATTGGCAATGTCAAAATCAGAAAATTTAAGAATAAATATCATTATTGTAATTTTTGCCATTATTTCTTCCAACATTTCGACTGAAACTTTTATGTAGTTGTGAGGCGCTTGTAGCGCTGTGCGACCGCGGTGTTCTTAGCGATCGCTAAAGTGAAGCAGAGTCCGGCTCGTTCGATCTGAGATTGATGAGATTGTGTGGCGTTTTTATAATTGCATGTATCCATGCTTTGAAAAGTATGCAACGCCGTATTATATAGGTATGATAGACCGTGTCTTATCTGAAGGGCAAGTCAAGTGTCTCCGTAATCGGCGAGCGTGTATAAGACAAACTAGTATAGTGGATGACGCCAGAGAAGTCTGTAAGGAAAGAACCTGTTGGATCTCTGTACTCTCTGCTTTTCCCGCAAGGGAACTGGCGTGGTAATATATAGATAGATGCTACGGCGTTGATCCCAGTTAACATGGTAATTGTTTAGACAAGTTGAAGGATTTATAGACAATTGTATATGTTTACAGGAGTTGCTGTGGTGGGAATGTTTGTGGAGCTTACCCTGAAGAAGAGGCAAGTTGGAAGCCTTATAAGCGGCTTGATAAGTTCTAACAGCAGGTGGCCTTCACCAATCCGCTAAGATTCCGCGTGGTGGGGTATGACACTTTTTCACCTTTATTTTGGAGAGAAGGCCTTTGCCCAGCGATGAAATAGTAGAGACTGATTTATGCATTCACATTTACGTATTTCCTGCTTTGGACCGGCGATATTGGAACCAAAATATTTCAAAATATACACGGTTACATGAAATTCTTTTGACGGTCTGCACCATGTCCCAACGGACACAAATAATGGCTAGATATTAGGGCAAGGAATATCACGTGAAATATTTTGTACCGAAGTTTGACTTTACCGCTGCATCGATACGGATGGCCCAATTCATAAACTTACGACGATCGGATGAGGTTTCCTTTGAGACAAAGTGTATTTAGCTACAGTTTTCTTAGATATAGTCATATAGGTAAAATACTAAAAGAAAATAAAAATACATTTAGGTACTAATAAGCAAATTTTAACAGTAACATGACTAGTGGCCCTACATTATTGACGGATAATTTAGCGCAGCTTTGACTGCCTCGTTGGTCTGGTGACAAAGCGCATCGCTTTGTGATCACGAGGTCCTGGGTTCAAATCCTAGGTCAGACAAATGTAGTTTTTCTAACGAAAAATTTCCAGTATGAGTCCGGAGGCTGGAATTGTGCCCGGTATATGGCAATAGGCTCACCCCCTATTACATGGGACCTAACATCGTCGGCGAAACGTGGGTGTACTCAGTACACCTCTACCACCCCGTCTGGGGAATATAGGCGTGGGGGTGTGTGTTAAGAGCTTAAGCCGCTCCGCCCACTGTGTCTAATAGTCGCGGGTGCGATTCCCGCATGGGACAAATCTTTGTGTGATTATTAGATTCGGTATTGGTATTTGTGTATGTGAATTTTTCATGTTTGTAAACGCACCTACGACAAAGGAATAAGTCCTAGTGCGGGGCTAAGTTTAAAAAAAAAACCGAATTATTTAAGTGTATCTCTTTACCTATTAAATTATATTATTCCTTAGACTTTAACTTTGTACCTTCTATATAGTTTTCTTTTTCAGAGTGTCATAGTTCTTCTTTTTATATCCATTCGATACCATTCCAAAATTCTTCTTAGTATTAGAAATAATAAAACTTTATTCTATTTTAAGTATTCTTTAACTATACAAAGGCGTTACAATTATTCGCTCAAGAAAACTAAAATATTTTCCAATAATTAATCGAAAATGAATAACTGTTAAAGTACAAATTTAAATTTATACCATCAGAACAACTGCAATTGCAAAAGTTAAACTGAGCTCGTATTTAAAAATAAAACAAATAAAGATCTGGTAAAAAGTTTACAAATATATTCTACTCGCAGGCTATGACTTTTTTCTCTCATGAGGATAAACTAACCAGATATATCGATTTTAATAAGTCAAATCCACCTCGTTGCAGTCTAGTCTTTACCACCATCAGTCGAAAGACATTATATACAAGATAAAGCCGTCTCCAAAGATCACCACGACAACCGGCAACAACAACTGCACCAATGAAGCTGAACTTAAAGTATAAAGCATAGTCATCACCATCATCATCATCATCAGCCAAAAGACGTTCACTGTAGGACAAAAGCCTCCGCCAAAGATCGCCACAACGACCGACTTTGTGCTGCATAATAAAGCACAGTATTTGGGTATAAAATACACTACTCTACCAAATTTGAACCAAATCCATCCAGCCGTTTTAGTTTTACTAAATAAGATCAAAACAAATTTGGTATCTGTTTGAAGATGTACTGAATGTACAGATCTAAATCTGTACATTCAGTTCGCTTATATACAGTACAAAACATTCTATTGAAATGTACAGAATTGCATATTACGTTCTTAGCAGCAATTGATATTGATATTCCACTTGAAGCTTTACAGAAAAGGTTTTTAGTAGGTAATGTTGAGGTAGAATTTTCTGTTGACTATGCTTTCGATTCATAATTTGGATCTTCGTTTATTTTATCTGATTGTTATTTCACTACCGGGCAAAGGCAAGGCATATAGACTACGTCAAAATCCACCATACGGCCATAGTGCCGATTGATGGCAGTTATTGAGTATGATGTTGACCAATTAACCCAGATATAACGTACCACTTTGGAGCACCAATAAAATCTACCTCTTTTTCTCATAGTATCATCTGCAATAGTCGTTTTAAGTATTTGCTCTTCGATACTTATAAATCATTTAGCGTCGAAAACTAAAAACCAACTTTAAACCCAATTCATATCCATCACACCGAATGCAATTCGTTACTCTACTCTCACACGATTACCAATAGATACATCCGTCTTCCGCTCGTAACTGACGTATCTAAGCATTACAGATTCCAGTCAGGGGCGAGTTCGATACAGAAAATTGAGTTCCACACTCAGACCTTGCTTTGGAATAAAATATTTTCGGTACAAGATCGTCTGTGGGCGAAACGGCGCAAATTATTGATGGCATGGAATGTATGATGCTGATCGTTGAGAGATTTGACTAAGGTGGTATTATGTTTAAGAATATAATTTGATATTAGGGACTGTAGCCAAGTTCATTTTCAACAGATTTTACAGAAATGAAGTTGGTGAAAATCATATTGAAAGATTATGTTACATACTTAGATACATAGTTACAGGTCAAGCTAATAAAATCGTGTTAAAAACGGACAAGAATGATATTTTAAAATGAAAAGTCACAAGGTTAGGACAAGGTTTTATTTAAAATTATTATAACCAACCCGACCTCAGTCTTCTTAATTCTTTGGTGAAAGCCATCAACCCAATGATATATCAATGATATTTATCTATTTAATAATATCAGCCTATACTGCCCACTGCTAGGCAAAGGCCTTCTCTCACAAATCGAGGTGAGAGAGATTAGGTCATACTCCACCACGCGGACCCAGTGATGATTGGTGGAGGCAGGCTTGTGGCCACCTGCTGTTAGAACTTATCAAGCCGCCTTTAAGGCTTCCAACTCGGCTTAACGACTACCACATTAAGTGGCAACTGGGATCAACGGCTTAACGTGCCTTCCGAAGCACGGAGACGCTCAAATATGAAAATGCCACAAACGGTCACCCATCTCAGGCCGACCGAGTCGAACGCTGGTTAACCGTGGTGATCGATAAGAACACCGCGGTCGCACGCCAGCGCCAGCGCCTCTTTATCTATTTACCTGATATATATCATCACGCCAAATTCCTTGCTGGATAAGTAGAGCGAACAGAGTTCGAAGAGGTTCCTTGCAGACCTCTCTGGCTTCCTTCACTTTTATAGTCCGTCTCATACATGGTCGTCAGTTACGGAGACTTGTCTTGCCCTAATATGATTTTTATCTCGGTTTCTCAAATCCGAAACAGATTATTAGTCTGCTACTATCCTGTGTGTCAGCAGCTTAATAGTAAACAAGAAATTGTATCGCACTCAGGGAATTTCGAATGCATTACACGGTCTGGTCCAACTTCGTTCGATGCTCGCTTCGTGTTGCGAAATTCTTGGTAACACAGCTAATACAATACTTAGTTTGTGCTTGGTCAGTGTGAATCAGATATTACTAAGAAACTTCGAATTGCGATTCTATATAAATACCGTATTTTTAGAAGCTTTTATTTAACTTGTACTATTCGTATGTCTGTCTGTCTTTTCGTAAGTTTGGTAACGGAGATCTAATGATGGAGTCGCAAGGCGACCACAGGAACATATCAACTACACAACATAACCCCCTGTATTTACGTTCCTTGAATTTGTCTTGAAGAGTACTGTAGACCCCGATGGTCTCCAGAGTCTGATGATGGAGTCGAAAGGAGACCATTGAAATAATAAATCCTAGATTAAGAGGTGTTTTTTCTTAGGTAGAAAAAAAAGCAGTATCAGTCCGGAGACTAGCATTGCGCACACTATAATGTCAATAGGCTCGACCCCTATTCCATGGGATCTAACAACGTCGGTGAAAAGTGCGTGTTCAATGTGCACCTCTGTCGTTTGAGGAATATAGACGTGACGGTGTTTTAATGAAATGACACATTTATATTTATACAAGCTTTTATTTTACTTGCAATGTTCGTATGTCTCTCTGTCTGGATGTCTTTCCGGTTCAAATCTTGTAATTCATTTTTCAAGCACTTGCGGCCTAGTATTTGATTGAGCTAAAATTTGGCACACGTTTGTAAAGTCGATGACAATTCAATAATATGGTACCATGGAGCTGGTCTGATGATGGAGTCGGAAGGTGGCCATAGAAACATGTGAAATAAACAACGTAATAGCCTGTTGGATTGGTAATAACAAGTACTATTTAACCAGATGGTATTCAGGCTCTGATGATGCGGTGGCCAACGGAACCACCAAACAATACGATAGAACCCCGCCGTGTTTGGGCTTATTGGATATGTCTTGACGAGTACTTTAGACCCGGATGATATCCAAGGTCTGATGAAGGAGCCGAAAGGAAGCCATAGTAACTCCTCAACTAAGCAAAAACTCTTTGTTGTGTTTTGCTATAAAAGCTTGTTGTTATTAAAAGGGTATTATTAAATTGAAGGCGCTCGTAGCGCTGTGCGACTGCGGTGTTCTTAGCGATTACCAAGGTTAAGCAGCGTTCGACTCGGTTGGCCCGAGATGGATGAACGTTTGTGGCATTTTCATATTCCAGCGTCTCCGTGCTTCGGAAGGCACATTAAGCCGTTGGTCCCGGCTACCACTTAATGTGGTAGTCGTTAAGTCTAGTTGGAAGCCTTAAAGGCGGCTTGTTAAGTTCCAACAGCAGGTGGCCACAAACCTGCCTCCACCAATCCGCACTGGGTCCGCGTGGTGGGGTATGACCTCATCTCGCTCACCTCGATTAGTGAGAGAAGGCCTTTGTCCAGCACTGGGAAATATAGGCTGATATTATTATTATTAAATTGAAATGATTTATGTTTGGGTCAGTGAAAAGACGTCAACTACAAGACAAAAGTCTTCCTGAAAAATATTCAAAATGACCAGCTTTGTATTGCATCCAGCTTTTACGCGCATTTTTTATTAGGTTATTGTATATTAGTGCAAAACACTATAAAATATTTGAAGACAAAATCCGTTAATTCCAAAGCATAAAAGAACCGAATAATACGGTAAAGGTTTTGCCACATAGTCGACGCAGCACAACGGGGGCGCTACCTGAGGAGTTGTAATGTACTGAAACATGAGGAAGACGCCACAAAGCGCAGTCATGCTCGGCGTAATGGCAAACCGAATATGTCGGGAGCGAGAAGCTAGGCCGGCGTGACGTCGCGCCTGCAGTGTAATGCGTGCGTCAGGCTACCGACCACTGGCCGAGCGTCAGCCGAACGCCTCGGTCGCGCTCCGTTGGCAATTGACCAAACCTTTAGGACTCTAGCGCTGAGAGTTCCATACAAGTGACATTATAATAATATTAGCCCTGTTAGGAACTGTCCCACCGTTGGGCACGGGCCTCCTCTCAAACTGAGAGGGTTTAGACCATAGTCCACCACGCTGGCCCAGTGCGGATTGGCGAACTTCACACATCTTCGAGAAACTCTTAGGCATACAGGTTTCCTAACGATGTTTTCCTTCACGGTTAAAGCAAAGGATAATTAATTTTTAATAAGACGGAAGGTGCCTGCCTGGGTTTGAATCCAAGACCTTTGACTTTGCAGTCCAACGGTCTAACCACTAAAAGTGACATTAGAAGTCGCTATTTAATTTTTTATCGAATTTGAGGAAAAAATATACAAAATAACAGTTTTGTACTAAACTGTAAAACCTTACTTTTTGTCAAATTTCATGACTCTAGGTCAAAGGTGGGTTTTGATGAGCATGTTTCAATGGACATTATCTTTTAATTTCATTGACTTAGAAACTTCAATCTTCAAGGGAACTTAGGCTTAAGTAATCAACATTAATTTCAACTTCTTAGCTGTATCTTTTTTTGAGAAAAAGGGTAATTCATGCTTAACTTTTAGACAGACTGACAATAAAAAGAACGTATACAAAGTGTAACGTAATTAACGTAAGACCTGAAAGTAGTTTGTTCTAAATCAGCAACTGAATTGATTCCAACTAAAATGCTTTCATTGTTTCAGGGTGTTATAACAAACTAATTTTAATATTGATTCATAGTAATACAGAGCTTTCAAATGCATTTCTAAAACCAATTTCTTAATATACACACATACACGTACAAGTTTCATTGATATTTTTTTTTTGGAAATTTGGTTTTTCCCTTAAATTTATGAAGCAATTATCTAATTGGGATGTCTGGGGCCTTGTGTTATTTACGATACATCTTATGTAAGGGTTCTATTTTTACTAAGTTAGATATTGAACCCCAGGAATAGAGCTCTATTTTATATTTTCAAACAATTCCGGAGTTTCCATCTAGTTTTCCTAACAGAGTCTATAAAATGAGGAGTTCATTGCACTTTCGTAAGTTAGCGGGTATCCGTTCTTTGAGAGTATTTGTCCAAGTATTTTGTACAAGATTGGGTCCAGATTCCTATCTAACGAGGTCTTGGCTATTTAAGATTGGGTTCGAACTTGTTAGGGTATTTGGAGAGGATTACGTGGTCCAATCTTCTAGCCAATATCCACCAATATTGGTTTGGTTGAATGACGTAATATTTACTCCAGAACAATATAAGTAAAAACCCGACTTTTATATATGTATACTATTCTGTAGCTTAAGCGAGTTGATGGATTTAATCATAATTATGAGGTAGCCTACAAAGTTTTTTATTTAAATTCGTACATTTTTAGAAGATTACTTGGAATATTTTAGGAATAGTGAACAAAATATTTATTTGTTTTAATACTCCAACATTCCAAATGGAAGATTTAGGTAGCGGATTTTGGTAAAATAACATAGACATATTTTGCAGTATCTGGATATTATATGAGAATAGAAGATTTATTTAAAATGTTTATTTAAAATAACATTTTTTAAAACGTAGCTTAATAAAGTATGCTTAGTAACAATAACGAACATATCTTGCTTAATTTAGGAGTTCCTATGGCTTCTTCACAGCTCCATCATGAGACCCTGGACACCATCCGGGCATAAAGTATTCGTCAAGACCAATCCAATGAGCCCAAACATGGCGGGGTACATTGAGTAGTTGGGTGGTACCTTTCCGTTTCATCATCGGACCCTGAACTCTATCTGATTGTATAGTACTTGTCAATACCAATCTAACAAGTCTAAACATGAGCAGGTTACGTTGTATAGTTCACATGTTCTTATGGCCACTTTCCGACTCCAACATCATAACAGTTCAATGATACCATATTATTGATCTATAACCAAACTTACATATGTATGCGAAATTCCAGCTCAAGAAAACACACGCAAGTGCTTGAAAAATGGATCACAAGATTTAAACCGAAAAGACAGACATACGTACTACTTTTTAAGTTAAAGAAAAGCTTGTAAATATGTACAATTGATAACTTGTAATGCCTACGTAAAGTTGTTATAAGATACACTGTTTAGGCATATGATTTCCATCTATTTAGATCATTGTGGCAGATCCTTTGCGAGTTTGGTAGAGATAACAGACTTTCAATAGGTTCTTGCTTTACAGATCTCTCTGGTTTATTCCACTCTCATAATCAAATATTTCTTTCCTCAATGTAAAGTTTCAAAATCAAAATAATATTTCCGTATACAATGATATGTTCTCAAGAGTATAGTATACTAGATATAGTCAAGAGTCTTCGTTACCGGCGAGCGTGTATGAGACGAACTATGGGATTGGAGGAAGCCAGAGAGGTACTGTAAGGAAATAACCTGTTTAAACTCTGTACCCTTTATCTACGCAAAGGATATATGACATGATGATATACATATACAGATGACATATTCTCAATACAAAATAATTTTACTTTAGAAGTTTGATATATCAAACAAAAGACCCATTGTTGAAGATACTATAGTAACTATAATCCAACATTAATGATTACAATTTGTATGTTAAATGGTACCTTTAATTCAAATTGAACTATACAGTCAGAATTATAGAGATAGTTTTAGATTGTTGAACTACAGAAAGGGTAATGACCTCTTTAACTGAAGTAATGGGAGTAAGTCATTTGGGATATATTGTAAGAAATTATTAAAGTTTTGAGATAAATTGGGGATTAACTTCCATTATTCTTTTTACAAGCTTTCATGTAACTTGCAATGGTTATGGGAATAGAAGAAATCTCAATAGATCTTTAGTGAGGTAGGCAGTTGACTTCCTCAACTCTCATGGATCGTCTTTATGTGACACAGAAATATTTCTTTCCGTTTAGGTGTTTTTGCACGGGAAATCCATGTTTGTAAAACTCATCCATACATATCACATATACATAGACACGTGAACACACACACACACACACACACACATACACATTTCAAGGAAAATCAGTTGACATAATCAACAAAAATACCATTTTATTAATTACCTACACCTATAACTTACCGTGGGAGAGAGATCTGAATTCCTGAAATACAGGGTTACCCTAGCTTAAGCTCTAGTCCGCTCCAAGAAGAAACTTCATGAACAATTTATATTAAATAGGTTTAAATATGAAATATTAATGTAACTAGCATTTTTGTGTACATTTTTTTTTACATTTACTTTTACTATCCACGATAGATTGAAGTTCCTAATTTACAGCTACATTAGACTATCAAAATAGCATCACAATTTCTTCATATTTGTAAGGTGTTCGACCAATTACAATGGCTCCATTAGTACAAGTACATACAAATAATATCCATCCTTAATATACTACAGAAACTCGAACAATATGTGCGGGCTTGTCGTGCATGCATCCTATACAAATTCAGTAAAACGTATTTAGTCAAATAGCTATTCAAAGTCAAACAGTAGACTCCTATCAGGCGTGGTCTAATTGAAAGCTATCTACTAGTTGCCATCAAATAAATTAAATCTAGAACAAATTAGCTAAGTATTTAAAGGGAGTATTTTTTGTTTAGAAAGATCACACAACAGCTCATACGAATTTCGGTGCAATGAAACTGTATGACAATGCAATATAAATTTATTTATTTATTTATTTATTTGTTCAGGTTTGTTAACAGCTATTACATTTTATACTTAATATATAGACATTCTAGGAGTTTTATTTTAAATGCATAACCAATTATAAGCAAACACCACATGCGCTATGAGCAGTTATATAAAAGAAAATGTGGAAAATTATACAAAAAAAAAAAAGCAAAATGCGGAAAAAAATATAAACTTAAAAAGATAAATGTAGTCAAAAAATTAAAATGAAACTAACCATGTAGTAAATAAACATTAACTAGGGTTAACAACCTATGTGTACATCACGTATACATGAGGAGACTACTTTTTATTTTATATTTAAAACGAAGGAAAGTGTTATCAAAGAAGTCAATTTGGTCACTACAGTGATTGGCCAGCTTACACATGCGCGGGATGGGAGAATTAGTACCTAAGACTGTTCTCCTAAGAGGAGGGTAAAGGAGAGTAATTGGAGCACGAGAATATCTGGCTGGCGTTCTAAAGTTTATTTTTTTAATAAGCAATGGGCAGTCAATCGTATGATTTAGGATCTTATACAAAAACAAGAGATCCAAAATATCTCTACGTTTACAAAGAGACTCGATTTTGAAATGCGCAAGTCTTTCACGATAGGACCTCTTTGTTTTCGCAATTCCCGTCGAATACGATAGATGCCACAAAAACCTTTTCTGTATGCGCTCGATCCTTAAATCATGTACGGCATAGTGAGGACGCCAGACCACACTACAATACTCTACTACGCTCCTTACTAGACTATTAAATAGGGTAATTTTGGTACTTGGTAGTTTAAAGGGTTTACTATTTCTTAATACAAAGCCAAGCATACGCGAAGCTTGTTTAGTTATATTTTCTATATGTGGTAGAAACGTTAATTTCTTGTCAATAATAACGCCTAGATCTCTGATACAATCCACTTCTTGTAATTTTAAGCCTTCTACGCTGTAATTTGATGGAATTATTTTGATTTTACGTGTAATTTTAATGTGTTGGCATTTAGACGGGTTTAGCTGCATACCGTTATTTTTACACCACAAATGGAGTTGATCTAGGTCCTTCTGTAACAGTTTAGTATCATCTGGTGACTCAATAACTTTAAGTATTTTGAGATCATCGGCAAACATAAAGGGTGAAGAATAATTAACGCATTCAGGAATATCATTAATGAACATGCCAAACAGAATAGGACCCAAGTGCGATCCCTGGGGCACGCCTGAAGTAACACGATAAGAAGTTGATTTGAATCCATTCAACACAACATGGAAAATGCGGTCACTCAAATAAGATTTGACCCAGTCGAGCATTTTACCCGTAAAACCATAATATAATGATAACTTTTGAATCAGTACTTTGTGTGATACTCTGTCGAATGCCTTACTAAAATCGGTGTAGATCACATCTACTTGTTTGTGATCATCAACCGCCTCCGACAAAGCTTCGACAAAGGGCACAAGATTAGTACCAGTCGATCTAGCTCTGACAAAGCCATGTTGGTGCTCGGTAAGAAATTGTTTAAAGTGACTTTCAATACTAGGATATATAAGCGCTTCAAATATCTTTGCAAAAGTAGATAGAATAGAGATCGGCCTATAGTTGTTTATTAGTTTTGCATCGCCTGATTTATACACAGGGACCACTCTGGCTACCTTCCATTGAGCAGGAAAAATTCCAGTGCAAAGTGAACGGTTATAAATTAAGCAGAGTGGTGTTACCAACGCAGCTGCACATGAACCAATGAAGTATGGAGGAATATCATCGGGACCTGCCCCCTTAGATTTATTTATGTTCTTAATCTTTTCTAGAATGACTTCTGGTCGTATATTCAGAGAAGCTAGACAATGGCTACCATTAACTATACTGGTATATTTGCTAGAAGTGCTAAAAGTAAAGTGATCATCCTGTGTATAAACGGATGCAAAGTGAGATGCAAACAAATTGGTAACTTCGCTGCCATCGGAGCTCTCTACAGTACCATTTGATAGTGAAGCAGGATAAGAACTTTTTCCTCCTCTTTTTTCTTTAATAAATGACCAGAAGCTCTTAACGTTACTACCAATACTGTTTTCAATATTTTTAATGTAGTCATTATAACAGCATTGAGTCATTTTATTACAATCTACTTTCAGATATTTTATTTCAATTTTATCTAATGGATTTTTATAAAGCTTATAGCGTTTTAAATAAATCCACACACTGACACGGGACCAAAATCTCCACCACGCAGATCCAGTGCGCATTAGCGGAAGCAGGTTTATGATCACCTACTGTTGGTACTTATCAATCCGTCTATAAGGCATCCAAGTTGGCCTAACGACGATCACATTAATTTATTATATCAATTATCTATTGCATGCGTAACACGTTATTCGTTAAAATGAAAATTATTTATTACGTTTTAAAACCGTGGTATTTTACTCTATACGTATCCCGTATAGAATACTCTAGCCTTTCCCGTAAGGGATCTGGCCTGATAGATATTTGTGATCTTTTGTTTTGGAAGTGTCCATTTTTTATATCGGTGCATCATCCACTTAGTAGCTATATTTAAAGTTTAAAGTTTCTAGCTTACCAACAAGATCATTGAAAATCCATAGCAAAATTTATAACTTAGCAGACAAGCAACCAAACAGACTTAATAAAAACGTGTTAAAATGCCGGTACTTCTCAAAAAATTTCCAACATATTGGAAGTTCGGTCGATGTTGACGGTGCGGTCCAATTATTGAGATAAATCACACCTCGGGGACTTGGTCTGGCTAGGGTGAGGCTCGCCTGTCTATTTACTTGAAGCCTCTTAAAGTTATAGTTCTTCTTACTGCCGACTGAATTTCTGTATAGGGACGTAAAGAGTGTAAGTTCGTCATAGCAAGCTAGGTTAGTGTTGGGTCGTTAGAACAATTGCTGGATTAACACCTACTGAGGTGATTGTTAAGCCAATTTAAACGCCTTATAGGTGGCTTGATAAGTAGGTGATCGCAAATCTGGATGCAGAACAGATAAGTATCTGTTCTCCATCCGAGTGTAGTAGTGGGTTCTAAGAATTAACACTGGGTTAACATTTAATGCGATAGTCGTTAAGCTAACTTGGATGCCTTATAGACGGCTTGATAAGTTCCAAAAGCAAGTGGGCATAAAGCTGCTTCCGCCAATATGCTCTGTATTAGCATGGCTGAGGTTTTGATCCCGTGTCAGTGTGCGGTTGTCTATATTGCATTGTCATCTATTTTTGACCTATGTTTAAAGTTTCAAGTATCTAGCTCATCAGAAAGTTACTTTAAAATCGATTGCAAATTCTTCGAAAACAGACGATTGGACCTAAATGGAACGATCAAGCAACTTACTAAAAGTGTTAAAATGCCGGTACGTCTCTACAGAATTCCAACATATTGGAAGTTCGGTCGATGTTGTCGGTGCGGTCCAATTATTTAGATAAATCACACCTCGGGGACTTGCTCTTGCTGGGGTGGGGCTCGCCTGTCTAGTTACTTGAAGCCTCTTCAATTTATAGTTCTCCGTACAGCCGACTGAATTTCTGAATGGGGATGAAGTAAGAATGTAGATTCTTCAATGCAAGCTAGACTAGTATTGGGTCGTCACAACTAACACTGGAATAATGTCATAATCGTCAAGCCAAGTTTAGATGCCTTATAGACGGCTTAATACATTCAGAATCAAGAGTCATAAACCCGCCTCTACCTATCCGTTCTGGATCCGCGTGGAGGTTTCAGACGTACGTGTCTCTAACTCAATAGGTAGTAGTAGTTTTTATAAGGAAAATATCTCTAAAACATTCTAGAATCTGGTATTGTGCCCGGTATAAAAGCAATAATCTCGACCTGTATTACATTAGGACTTAACATCGTCGCCGTTATATAGCTAGTACACCTTCGCCAACCTTGCTTACTGATAATTGTCATGTATGTATGTATGTATTTTTAATGACTATACTCTTTCGTGGCGTGGGCAGGCCGCCCATGGACCGATGACTTGGTGAAGGTCGCGGGTAGAAGTTGGATGCGTACAGCACAAAGCCGGTCGTTTTGGTCTTTAGGGGAGGCCTTTGTCCTGCAGTGGACGTCTTTCGGCTGAAGAAGAAGAAGATACTCTTTCTCTCTCCCTCTCTTTGGCAATTATTATTCCCATCTGATGGTGGGGTCTGCATTCCTCAAATTTCTCATCTACTTTGCTCTGTCGGACTTGTCGTAATCGGAGGCATTACAAATACATAGGTCTTTCTTGACCACATCTACCCATCTTGTTTTCAGCCGCCCTCTGGTCGCCCTCGGTCTAGGCCTTGATAGGACTGATTTATTGACTACAAAATTGATTGCATAGTTTAAAAATGAAAAACGTTTGGCGCATGAAATAAATTATTGCTAGAAGTGAACGGTGTAGCTATCGTTAACAACCTCACACAACAGTTCATAATATACCATTTACAGTGCAACTTTTATACGAGCTCTTTCTATTAAAAATTATTATTACAACACATCCGAGGGAAGCAGACAAACAGTACAGGTTCTTTTTACAGACCTCTTTCGCATCTTCCTCTCTCATAGTCTCATACACGCTCGCCGGCTACGAAGACACTTAAAGAGCTGCTTAAATTAAAAATCTAACCTATCAAAGCTTCACTTTTGCAGCAATTACATAATGGGTACTAATAATTACTCATTTCTGATCCCCAACGTTGTAATTCAAGGAACAATTAGTGACTAAGCGTTATTATCAAGTTTTACTTAATATCTTCTTTGTGAGGGCACACTCAGGGATGCGAACACATAATACCTTTGAAGTTTAATTATAAGGTACGCATTTTCAAGATGATGGAAAGTACAATCGAGTTGTTGGCAGGTTATTAATAAATTATTCTCAAAATGTTTTGAAGTTCTTTTTCTACTAATTAAGCCCCTCTTTCTTGCGTTTGATCCAAGTTTTACGAGTTACCAAAAATTCGCCAGTGTCTAAGCTTTAAGGTTTCGCCACATAACCGACACAGTGCGATAGAAACGCGACAGTGGCGCGGCTTTGGGAGTTGTTATGTACTGAAATGTACGGGAGACGCCACACAGCGCAGCTCCGCTCGGCGCGAAGGCAAATATCACAACTCAACGTTGCGTTCTGTCGGATATTTGACCAAATCTTTAGAGAAGGGTGCTTTATAAATTTACTATACTATCCCACTAATGGGCAAAGATTTTCTCTTAAGAATTGAGATGAGAAAAAAAGGCGATGCCAAGTAACCGACTGCACCGATGGCAGTGTCTTCAAACTATTCGTTTTTTGCTTTTCAACTAACTTGGGTGTGTTGCTTTTGCATTTTCTTTTCTTAAAAAGTAAATTATTTTTAATCATCTAATTATTTTATAGTTAAAATTTCCACAACACCATTCTTGTTATTACTTCCTTGCTTCCTCAAATCACCGCTTCCGATTCACAAAGTATAATTTCCAAAAGTTAATTAACATTTTCCACTTTTATAAGCTTCTAAAACTTTTGTCATTATACTATTTTTACGAATCAATCATCTTTGATGTTATAAACAACGAGAAGGATTTAAATTCATGGTGTAATTTTAGTCAATTAGGAGCGAAAGCCCAGGTATAAACGCCTACTGTTAACTGGTATTAAAAATATGAACACAACTACACTTCAAAAAATAACATTTCCATAACAATACTAATTTAGTGTTGCTGCCTTGTTTGTCTAGTGGCAAAGCGCATCGCTTTGTGATCGTGCAGACAAATGGCAATAGGCTCGCCTCCTATTACATGGGACCTAACATTATCGACGAAAAGTGGGTGTACTCAGTACACTTATGCTACCTTCTTATATAGGTGTATATAGGTCACATACGTATATATAGGTGTGACGGTGTACCTTATTGTACAAAAATATCTATACCTAACGCAACATTGAATTAAGAGGCGGCGCGGCTGGTCATCTGGCCGGTAGATACCTTCGGTGTTCTGGATTTTTATAACCTAGAGGTTAGATGTTACTTATTAAAGTATTCTATTTATTCATTTTTTATTACCAGTGAGTAGTAGGCATTGGATATCGTCATCTGAGCTTTCCAGGACGATTTACATTACACCGCGTATTATCATAAATAGTATGATTATATTGAAGTCCTATAAATGTTGTCTTTTTATTTATCTATCTATGTCATCACGCCAGATCTTTTGCGGCATAGGTAGAGAGTATAGATTCAAGAAGTTCTTTCCTTACAGACTTTTCGAGCTTCCTCCACTCTCATAGCTCGTCTCATATACGCTCGCCAGTTACGGAGACCCTTGACGTGCTATTCAGATAAGATACGGTCATGGTAAGATAGTATGTATTTATGAATTGTCGATTAGTTATTTTATATAGTTACAATAGAGTTTGAAAGGTTTGTAAGGAAAGAACCTGATGGAACCTTTCCTACCTCGCATGAGATCTGAGGATATATGTGGAGTTTTCTACCGTACACCTTGGGCTGATGTTTGATTGATACACTTACAGATTGATGATAAGTGTTTATTAATAATATTTGTTATGACAAATGACGAATGAGTTCACGCTATGAATGATAATTGTAAACTGATTGTGTATGATGAAATGCCGCGCGTCGCAGGTAAAGTGCTGACGTATGAAAACTTGCTTGCACCGTAAAATATAGATTCCACTAGCCCGACCTTCCCCAAGCAAGGTGTAAAAGGTAGCAAAGGTGTACTGTGTATACACCCATACATCGCCGTCGATTTCAGATTCCAGTTTAAAGAAGGCGAGCCATTAGATCCCTTGCGGTGTAGGCAGAGAGTACAGAACTTCGAAACACATTTATTTTTTCAATCGTGCCAGTATGATCTTATAAGTAGAATGATATTTTTTCCTACTAATTTTCTTGTGAAAAGTAAAATCCTTAAAATATTATTTCTCTAAAATTTATTTATTTCCACTAAGATTTAATTTCACAACAGTACAGCATTCCTTACCCACAAAGATGCAACAATACGCATTTATGAGAGCAAGCAAGCAATAAACTTTCAAGAATAAACGATATTTTAAAGAAATTGAGCTCTGTATTTGTTGTAATAAGCTCGAATTCTCTGAAGTAAGAAGTATATTGTGAAAAAAAGGTTTTTACGTAACTGTGGCTATATATCTATTTTTGAATGCCAGCCGTAAAATTGCGCATCGTACTACCCCTAGCGGACGTTGGGGCTCGGGGACTTTGATTTATTTGGACTCGTGTCAGCTTTGTATAATAGATTTAGTGTATGGCAGACATTATGAATTTTTGACTAGCTTGGTGAGCCAGAGCTGTAAGGGTGGGGAATATGATTGTTTTTTTCATTTTTCGAAGATTGATTTCATGAACGAACTTGCTTGGTCCAGTGTTTAAGTCACAATAGCTACGAATTCGATCTCGTCACGAGACACATACTTGGGTGATATACATATGAACGCAAATAAGTGACCACCTATGAACCACATTCAACGTTACATTTGAACTAGCACTCTAAATTTAAAAGTTAACGTCTGTTTAAGTATGACACATTATTGCATATATTGTTTCGGTCTAGGTGTTCGTATTTATACATTTCGTGTTTCTGCGTTCACAGACGAACCAGGAATAATTCCTAGTGTGGGGCTACGTTAAAAAAACTATGCTTAAGGAACTCAAGCTAATGAATGATAATGTCAAGTTAATGAATGTTAGATAGAACACAAAAATGTGAGTATTATATTCATAGATTTAGGTCATGCTCCACACGAACCCTGTGCGGATTAGTGGAGGCAGGTTTGAGGGTATTTTTTTTCAAATATATTAAGACGTTTGACAGACGATTTAGCGCATTGGTTAAGAGCTTAAGCCACTCCGCCCACTGTGTCTAATAGTCGCGGGTTCGATTCCCGCACTGGACAAATCATTGTGTGATCCATAATTATTTGTTTCGGTCTGGGTATTTGTGTATGTGAATTTTCATGTTTGTAAACGCAACCAAGATACAGGAATAAATCCTAGTGTGGGGCTAAGTTTCTCTTAAAGAATATTTTCTTAAAGAACGTATTCTTTACTTTGGGCCGTAAGGTTTTCAACGTGGCTTAACTACCAGGTGTAGTGGTAAGTGGGATCAATGGCTTTACGAGGACGGTGACCACTGAAAATGAAATCGATTTTTGCGGGGTTACTTACAAATTGTCAAATTATATTTTTTTATCTAATCTTACTACTAATGTACCACTGGATCGGAATTGGAGTTTATCTGATGTAATGTAACCAAATGGGAAATTGATGTTACTTCGACCAATATATTGCAATCAACTTGGTTGAATAGAAGATATTGGTTTTGACCTGAAATGCCTTTAAAATCACAACGAAACATACGGACACCTGACGGGCACCAGGTCAGAAAAGTGGACCGTAACGAAAAAGTCCATTTCGCCTTACGTTAATAATTACAAAACTACCTGTCTTAGGAACATGACTCTAGTGTCATTATTTCGCTTATATAGTCAGCTTGGACTGCCTCGTTGGTCTGGTGGCAAAACGCATCGCTTTGTTATCACGAGGTCCTGGGTTCAAATCCTAGGTCGGACAAATGTAGTTTTTCTGACGAAAAATTCGCGGTATGAGTCCGGAGTCTGGAATTGTGCCCGGTATATGGCAATAGGCTCGCCCCCTATTACATGGGGCCTAACATCGTCGGCGAAACGTGGGTGTACCCAGTACACCTCTGCCACCCCCTCTGGGGAATATAGGCGTGACGGTGCTTTTATAGTCAGCTCGCTGTTATGATCTTGAGTCGGGGCTGGGAGGGACGGCGGGAGAGGAGCACTGCGTAGAATGACCGAAATCAACGCTCTCACTCCTTTCTATCACTCTTTAATATTTGGTTAAATAGGCGACGGAGCGCGACGGAAGCGCGACGTAAGCGCTCGTTCGGTGGCGGCAACGCGGCGCACACGTCACATTGAGGGAGGGACGTTGCACCGATCGAGCGTCTGCCCGACACTAGCGCTGGCTCGCACGCGTATTGGCGTCTCCCTCACTCATGCTTCGATTGTAATAGCGTCGAGCGCGACGGCCGCAAATCGTGACGTTTGCCGTTGCGCCGAGCGGGGCTGCGCTGTGTGGCGTCTCCCGTACACTTCAGTAGATTACAACTACCCAAAGCCGCGCCACCGTCGCGCTCCCGTCGCGCCGCTACGGCTATGTGGCGAAACTCTTAACACTAAAAGCGACTTGCTGACATAGACGTTTCACTTTAAAACTAGCGGCCAAGTACCCCGACACAGCCTCATCCGTTCTGTGTTGTAGACGTCTTCTGGCTGAAGAATATAAACATAGTTGATTTTAATTACATATTTTTCTATATGTTCTCTTCATTTGCATTGCAGCCTGTTATCTTTCGCCTTTATCACTCTTATCTATTAACCTTAACATCAAGTAATCAAATGGGAGAGAGTGACGGCCACGGGAGTATCTCTCCCGTGAGCATGGCTTAAAAATCTAAAATAGACCGCAGTAATAACCGAAAAATAGTTTTGTCCCCTGTGTAATATTCGCGTAAATTAAGTATTAAATCAACCGACGGACGATTTTGCGCAGGGGTTAAGAGCTTCAGCTGCTCCAACTACTGTGTCTAATAGTCGCGGGTTCGATTCCCGCACGGGACAAATCTTTGTGTGATCCATAATTATTTGTTCCGGTATGCGTATTGTGTGTGTGAATTTTCATGTTTGCAAAAACACCCACGCCGCATGAATAAACCCTAGTTTAATAATAAAAAAAAGTCAAAAAAAAATATATTCAAATCCGAATACCCTAAATTCCCGTTGATTCTTCAAATATTCGTGAAGAAAGGTTGCAATATCTGCTTTGCTTCGTCCAACAAACTACAGTATATCCATTTTTGAATTCCACGAAATTGCCACAAAACCGAGCCCATAATGTCCGCAGAATGATTTATAAGTCCACCAGCGCCGCATACGCGTTCACTCTAATACCGCGATTTAGAACCCAGATTCGGATAAATCTGAAAGCTATATTGCATAGGCTTAGAGGAAGTTTTAGTGCATACTAGTATTTCAAAATACTATGGCTACCATATAAAGTGTTTCCAAAGTCGGCGATTGTATCAAAGTTTCTTCTCATCTATCTATCCTTATTATCATGTCAGATCCCCTGCTCCCTTGATTCCTTGCGGGGTAGACAGAGGGTACCGAGTTCCAAAAGGCCTTTTATCAACTCTCATAGTTCGTTTTTGTATGTGTGTGTGTGTGAGAGTAATCTACGCTGTTGGTCGCGGGGCCTTTACAGCTTCGCCGGACAAGAGGGCGAACATGCATCCACTTTGCTTGAGCCAGAAGGGTAAGGAGGCAACTTGCTCAAGAGCACCTTAAGGAGGAACGGCTTGGGCAGTCGCTATGAGAGAGGGCCTATGCTTGGTGTCTCGCCGTGATACTCTGCAGCGGCTGACGGGCAAGGGATTGCTAGACCTTGCCGGCGAGGTCTAGCAATCCCTTGCCCGTCGGCCGGACAAGAGGGCGAGCGTGCAACCACTTTGCTCGAGCCAGAAGGGTAAGGGGGCAACTTGCTCAAGAGCGCCTTAAGGAGGAACGGCTTGGGCAGTCGCTATGAGAGAGGGCCTATGCTTGGTGTCTCGCCGTGGTTCTCTGCAGCGGCTGACGGGCAAGAGATTGCTAGACCTCGCCGGCGAGGTCGGTGTCTGATCCTGTGTAATCTGTATCAGAAAGAAGGAATATAAGGGCATCGAGAGGGTCGGTGAGAACATACCGCCGGTGGCGGTAGCGGCTGATCGGAGCGGAGTTAGGTTCGCCGTCGGCGACGGCTATGATTAGCGGATTCCTATGATTGGACGCATTCGCGAAGTATTAGGTTGTCGCTTTCTTAATAAAGGCGCGAATAGGTTCGAGACCGAGATCGGAATGAAGCTTATAGTTCGTCTCATACAAGCTTGCCTGTTACAAAGCTTAGTCCAGTTTAATGCTCTATGCATCCTTTTACCAATGAAGAGAAGTAGCAAACGTATAATGCATCATATTATGAGAAAAATCGTGTCTTACCTGAAGGGCAAGTCAAGAATTTTCCTAATCGGAGAGCGTGTATGAGACAAATTATGGGATTGAAGGAAGCCAAAGAGGATCTATAAGGAAAGAACCTGTTGGAACTTTGTTCTCTGTCTACCGCATAAGGGATATCCGGCATGATACCAGTAATACATATTTATATTTAACCGAGTACTGCCTTGTTAGTCAGGTGTTAATCATGAGAGACTGAGATTCAATCCTAAGTAAAGTGTTTTGGGGTTTTTCTATCGAAACATTTTCGATACCAGTCCAAAGTCTTAACGTGCCCGTTAAAATAGAAGAAATACCCATACTTATTTCCACAACAAAGCAAAAGAATAATGGTGACAATTTAGAACCACTAGAACTTAAAGTGAAAGCTAGGTCTCGACATTACATTTAGAACAGTTGACGTAATAGTTCTACGCAGTTGTCTGGCCATATGTAATCGACCAAAACGGGCTTTTCTGTCGCCTAGAGGATTTCCGGAACGTTGGTTTTAAACGCCCTTAGAGTTAGAAAAAATAATTCATTGAAGACTCTTGAAAACCAATAATAAACCACGATAAAGTCCGAAAAATAGTCTAATTACATGTGTGTATATTCTTATTTAAATCAAAATTATATGATTTTATTTTGAATCGTTAAGTTACGTGGGTCAAAATATGTTTTACGTGAGAATTGCGAAAATGTTGTTAAACACAATACTATTAAGTGAAGAGAGATATATTAGGTCATAAGAGGTTCAATCTGTCCTATAACACCTACCCCATTCCCTAAGTGGAAGTGGGAAAGGTGGGTTTTGCGGACGATATAAGGTCCCAAAATAATATAGAACGAGCCTATGGTCTTTATGCCGGGCACAATTCCAAGCGAGTAAAAAGACAATATCGGTGTTAAGATGAGAAAGGATATGCTCCGTTGGTTCGGGCTAGAATAAAGAATGTCAGAAGAAAGAATGATATAACAGATGTACAACGCGAAAGTGGAAGAATGTAGGTACCGGGGAAGACCTAGACTATCTTACCACGATCAAATAGACCGAGTCTTATGTGAAGGACAAGTCAAGAGTCTCCGTAACCGCCAAGCGTGTATGAGACGAACTAGGAGAGTGGAGTAAGCCAGAGAGGCATGTAAGGAAAGAACCTGTTGGACCTCTGTACTCTCTGCCTACCTCGCAAGGGATCTGGCGTGATAATATAGATAGATAGATTGATAGACAATTCCAAATATTGAGGGCATCAAAATGTTCTCTAATAGCCTGGAACAACCGACTAAGCGGCAAGACCACATTTTCTGGACTTCAGGGTCTAAAGATGGAGCCGAAAGGAAGCCGTTGGAATTCCTGGACTAAGCGAGATGTCTGTTTTATTTTGCTATAAAAGCTTGTTTAAAAAAGATCTTTTAAAATTTAAATTATTTAGTATGTTCTAATGACGGACTACCTCGTTGATCGAGTAACGTGTAATTAACGTAGCAATCACGGTTCTAACCGTAATAGGCTCATCCCTTATAATATAGATCCAAGCAACGTCTGCGAGAAGTGGGTGTACAAAATGCACCTCTACTGTTTGAGGAATATAAGCGTGACAGTGTTCTAATTAAATAATACATTAAGGGGGTACCTAACCCTTATTCCCAAAAAAGGCTCTATTTACAGAAAATTTTTGATGCATGTACTGCGTATTGGTTATAAGAAATATAAATAAAAAATCTTTAAAAGAAAGTTACTGCACTAGTCGGTTACTTGGCACCGACTTCAAACATATATTTTTTACTTTTTGAAGTCGGTTTTATTTTTTCTTAAAAAGATTTTTTTTTTAAATTTTAAGTGACAAGTGAATTATTTACTGATATTTATATCTATATTATATTATTTTGCTGAGTTGTACAGCAAGGTACCTACAGGATTGATATAATAACTATAATAAGCGAATCTATACATTCGTGCTGTTCGTCGTTAAGGAGTCCCCTGATGTATCTTCAAAGTCCAAAGTTCAATACCGATTTCATTAAAATGGGACCACCTCGAAACTATACTAAACCCAACGCAAAAAGAATCATCAAAATCAGTTCAGAAATAAAGACGTTATAAAAAAAACACATACAAATTGTCGACCTTCTCCTGTTTTGAAGTCGGTTAATATTCTGATTAGTTATATGGCAGGGTACCTATAGGAGTTGACGTAATACCCATAATATCACAATCTACGCATTCGCATTGTTTGTCATTAAGGAGTTCCCTGGTGTATCTTCCAAATCCAAGGTCCAATACCGATGAAATTGAAATGGGACCACCTTGGAGCTATACTGAACCCAATGCAAAAAGAATCATCAATTCAGCACATACATAAAAAAGCATACATACAGACGAACATAGAACCTCCTCATTTTTGAAGTCGGTTAAAAAATAGTCGTATTCCTCTAATTTGATGAAAATTAAAAATATTAAGAAATTAATTAATTTATCACTTAACCTTAAAACAGACAGAAGAGCAATAAAATGATTCTGTAAGGGTTTTGTTACTGATTAGGATACTGAATCCTAAATAAGAGTTCTGCTTCCTATTTTCAAACAATTCCTGATTTTCCTCCCAGTTTTCCATTCTTTCCTAACAGAGTCTATAAAATGAGTAGTTCATTGCACTTTCGTAAGTCGGCGGGTATCCGTGCTTCGAGTGTATTTGTCCAAGTATTTTGTACAAGATTGGGTTTGGGTCCAGATTCTTATCTAAGAAGGTCTTGGCTATTCGATATTGGGTTCAAACTTGTTAGGGTATTTGGAGAGGATTACGTGGTCCAATCTTCTGGCCAATATCCACCAATATTGGTTTGGTTCAATGACGCAATATTTACTCCAGATCAATGTAAGTAACGTACCTCGGCTTTAAGTATGCATCGTTTTGCCTATTTTTATCACATGTCCTGTGGTCTAAGCAGCTTGATGTATTTCAACATGTGAAGTGTCCTACATACTGTAAATTTTAATAAAATTGTTTTACAATAAGCGTGGTAAATTCTGGTAAAGGTGAAGTAAATTTATATTTGGAACTGTGTCATATTCCGACTAAAATGGGAGATTTTGGGACTTTTCTGCAAATCCAAATATATAATATTTATTTCACTATACCCCGAGATATACCATATGCCATGTGGAACATTTTTTGAGGAATATTGTGGGAATAGAGAAGATTAGATTGAAAAAATATCCAATTAACAATTTGTAATGCCCCCATAGCGTTTTTTACTACATAAATGGTGTGAGTTTCAGCCATTTCTGTCTGTTTAGCTACATCATCACGCCATATCCTTAGCGGGGTAAGCAATAAATACAGAATTCCAACAGGTGCTTTCCTTATAAAACTCTCTAGCTCCTACACTCTCATATTCAGTTATTTCTTTCCTCGATGTAAAGTTTCAAAATCAAAATAATATTTCCGTATACAATGACATGTTCTCAAGAGCATAGTATACTAGATATAGTCAAGAGTCTTCGTAACTGGCGAGCATGTATGAGACGAACTATGAGATTGGAGGAAGCCAGAGAGGTCTGTAAGGAAAGAACCTGTGGAAAATCTGTACTCTATATCTACGCAAAGGATCTGATGATATACATATACAGATGATATGTTCTCAATACAAAATGATTTCACTTTAGAAGTTTGATATATCAAACAAAGGACCCATTGTGGAAGATACTATAGTAACTATAATCCAACATTAATGATTACAATTTGTACGTTAAATGGCACCTTTAATCTAAATTGACCTATATATTCAAATGTATAGAGATCATTTTAGCTTGTTGAACTAGGGAAAGGGTAATTACCTCTTTAACTAAAGTAATAGAAGTAAGTTATTTGGGATATATTGTAAGAAATTATTCAAGTTTTGGGATAAATTGAGGATTGACTTTCATTATTCTTTTTACAAGCTTTCATTTAACTTGCAATGGTCAAGGGAATAGAAGAAATAACGACAGATCCGACAGCGAGGTAGGCAGACAGTATAAACTTCCAACAGGCTATTTTTCGAAGACTTCGACTTCCTCCACTCTCATTGATCGTCTTTGCGTTACACAGATTTATTTTTCCATTTAGTTGTTTGAGGACGTGAAATCCATGTTTGTAAAAGTCATTCACGATAGACTGAAATACCTAGTTTACAGCTAAATTCACAGACTATCAAAATAGCATCACAATTTCTTCATATTTGTAAGGTGATCGACCAAACACAATGGCTCCATTAGTACAAGTACATACAAACAATATCCATCCTCAATATACTACAGAATCTCGAACAATATGTATGGGTTAGTCGTGCGTGCATCCTGTACAAATTCAGTCAAACGTATTTAGTCAAATAGCTATTCAAAGTCAAACAGTGGACTCCTATCAGGCGTGGTCTCATTAAAAGTCATCTACTAGTCGCCATCAAATAAATTAGAATGTAAAATTTCAATTTTATTTACGAGGCTAAATAAAATTATCTCACTTAACTAGGTATAGAGAGCATTTGTTATTTAGAAAACACACAATAGCCCATACAAATTTTGGTGAAATGAAATTGTAAAGTATATATTAATTATCAATTGCATGCGTCAGACGTGTTTCGTTAAAACGAAAATTATATTATTACGTTTTAAAAACGTGGTATATTACTCTGTACTCTTAGCCTGCGCCTTAAGGGATCTGGCGTGATAGATATTTCTGATTTTTTTTTTGTGTGTGTTCATTTTTTATATTGCTATATCATCCACTTCGGAGTTATATTTAAAGTTTTAAGTTTCTAGCTCATCAACAAGTTCATTGAAAATCCATAGCCAAATTTAAAACTTGGCAGACAAGCAACCAAACAGAAAAATTAGAAAGCGACTTAATAAAAACGTGTTAAAATACCAGTACTTCTCAACAAATTTCCATAAATAATAATATTAGCCCTGTTAAGAAACTGTCCCACTGCTGGGCACGGGCCTCCTCTCAAACTGAGAGGGTTTAGGCCATAGTCCACCACGCTGGCCCAGTGCGGGTTGGCGAACTTCACACACCTTTGAGGAACTCTTAGGCATGCAGGTTTCCTCACGATGTTTTCCTTCACCGTTACAGCAAGTGATAATTAATTTTTAATACGCACATGCTTTCGAAAAGACAGAGGTGCGTGCCTGGGTTTGAACCCGAGACCTTTGACTTTGCAGTCCAACGGTCTAACCACTAGGCTATCACTGCGTAACAAATTTCCAACATATTGGAAATTCGGTCAATGTTGACGGTGCGATCCAATTATGGAGATAAATCACACCTTGGGGACTTGGTCTGGCTAGGCTGGGGCTCACGTGTCTATTTACTTGAAGCCTCTTAAATTTATAGTTTTCCTTGCTGCCGTCTGAACTTTGGTGAACTTGTTTTGGTGGTAGCCGAATCTCTGCCGGAGATTCTTCGCACACCTTGTCCTGTCGTTACCATGGCTGCTACCGTGGCCAGGACGAACAGGACCGCCGGGGACTAGGGGCCTGGTTTTCTTACTTTCTTCCATAATATTGGTTGGGGGTGTTTGCCATACTCGCCACGCTTGGCAGGCGGATTGGCGAGCGCAGTTTTTGGTCGTAGAAGTGTTAAGGGAACGCTGCTGCCCATTCTCTAGTTTTTCCTTAGTCGCCTTATACGACACCCGATGGGATGAGATGGATTGGTCCTATTTACTTAATCCCCTTAAATTTATAGGTCTCCTTACTGCCGACTGAACTTCTGTATAGGGACGGAGAAAGAGTGTAGCTTCGTCATTGTAAGCTAGATTAGTAGTTGATAGTTACAACTAACGCTAAATTAACGCATACTGAGATGAATGATAGGCCAAGTTACATGCTTTATAAGTAGGTGCTTGATAAGTAGCTGATAACAAATCTGTTCTGTATCCGTGTGTAATAGTGGGTCCTAAGGATTAACTCAAACGTTTAATACGATAACCGTTAAGCCAACTTGGATGTCTTATAGATGGCTTTATAAGTTCCAAAAGCAGGTGGGCATAAACCTGCTTCTACCAAGACGCACTGAATCCGCGTGGTGGAGTACTTAGGCCCGTGTCAGTGTGTGGATTTATTTATATTGCATTGTCATCTATTTTTGACCTACGTTTAAAGTTTCAAGTCTCTAGCTCATCAGAAAGTTACTTTTAATTTGATTGCAAATTCTTTAACAGACGAATGGACCTATATGGACCAATCAAACAACATGTTAAAATGTCGGTAGTTCTCTACAAAATTCTAACGTATTGGAAGTTTAGTCGATGTTGACGGTGCGGTCCAATTATTGAGATAAATCACACCTCGGGGACTTGGTCTTAATGGGGCGGGGCTCGCCTGTCTATTTACTTGAAGCCTCTTTAATTTATAGTTCTCCGTACACCCGACTGAATTTCTGAATAGGGACGGAGATAGATTATAGATTTTTCACTGCAAGCTAGACTAGTAGTGCGCTAGAACTAACACTGGACTAATGCCATAGTCGTCAAGGCAATTTTAGAGGCCTTATTGCCGATTTTATAAGTTAGACTGCCTCGTTGGTCTGGTGGCAAAGCGCATCGCTTTGTGATCACGAGGTCCTGGGTTCAAATCCTAGGTCGGACAAATGTAGTTTTTCTAACGAAAAATTCCCAGTAGGAGTCCGGAGTCTGGAATTGTGCCCGATATATGGCAATAGGCTCGCCCTCTATTACATGGGACCTAACATCGTCGGCGAAACGTGGGTGTACTCAGTACGCCTCTGCCACCCCCTCTGGGGAATATAGGCGTGACGGTGTAATAAAAAAAGTAATTATTATTATTATAATAAGTTCCAACAACAGGTGGTCACAAACCCGCCTCTACCAATCCGTTCTGGATCCGCATGTTGGAGGATTTAGACGTACGTGTCCCTAACTCAATAGGTTGTAGTTTTTTAAGGAAAACATCTCTAAGGCATTCCAGCATCTGGTATTTTATCTGGTGTAATGGCACTATAGTCTTTTTCACGAGACATGGGTAGGGTGACGTGTCATCAAATTCTATTTCACGCAGATTTATTTATTTTTTTTTTATTTATTTTAGAGAAGCTTACAGACTAATAACAATCTATAGTAATGTTACATGTTATACAAGTTGCTAATTACAAGCTTCTACAAACAGATAATAAGATAAAAGCAAGCTGTGTTCTATTCTAGGAATTCGCAAAACATAGTTCGAGAAACTAGTGGTCAACAATCTACAGTCAAACACAAAACTACTTATTTACAACAAAAAAAAACATAGTAGGACAAACTAGTGGCAAACATACATAAATATCTTAATTATAGTTAAGTGTAGATATTTTTAAGGCAAGGTTAAGTTATTAAGGCACACTACAGTTTGCCAGCCGCGTGCCGCAGACAAAAATAAATAAATACATAGGTGCAACTATAAGTAACTTAGGTTAAAGATAATAGGGAGAAAAAAAAAGTATATATACTTACCTTATATTAAAATATATATTTCGCTAATATCCTTCTTACCGTACTAATATTGGAGCAGAATAAATCTATGTTTAAGTCCCGGTGTATCTTATTGAAGTCACTTGCACTTCGTATGAAAAACGCGTTACGTCTGTAATTAGCCACAGCAAAAGGTACATGCAGTAATGGCCTTTGTCGAAAACCAATTTGATTAGTATTGAATTCTAATTTGGATACAAGTTCTACAGAATCTACTGAGCCATTAGCAATTTTCATTAAAAAGCATATATCGCTAATTTGACGTCTACAGTAAAGTGGCAGGAAGTGATACCTTCTGCAACGATGTGTGTAGTCATCCGAGCACTGCTGAGCCCTAAAATCAAGGAACTTTAGAAACTTCTTCTGAATACCCTCAATACGAGACCTATAAATTTCATATTGAGGGTTCCAGATTTGAGATGCATACTCTAAGTGGCTGCGTACGAATGAACAATATAGGATCTTAATAGGCTTAAGCGAGCGGAAACATGCCGTAGCTCTCATAATGAATCCTAGAGCTTTAGATGCTTTATTGACAATGCCCTCGATATGTTGGTCAAAGAGGAGCTTACTGTCTTGTATAATTCCTAGATCCCTAATATTGTTGACTTTACTAACGTTTTGGTTGGAAAGAGTATAGACTGACTCAATTATAGACTTTTGCTGCGTGAAAGTAACATGAAAGCATTTAGAGACGTTTAGTTGGAGTTTATTATGAAAACAGTAGTCTTGAAATCTATCAAGATCAGCTTGTAACAGATGTGTGTCAGAAATATTTCTCACTACTTTATGAATCTTCATGTCATCAGCATAAAGTAAGATATAGGAGTGTTCAAAACAATATCTGATATCAGCGATAAATAATGTGAATAAAAGAGCCAGGATAGAGCCCTGAGGCACACCTGATGGAATAGGGCACCAGCCAGAAATATATCCAAGAAGTACCACGGCCTGAGTCCTTTTCTCTACATATGAAGAGAACCAACGATATAAGTCTCCGTGTATTCCAGCTAAAGTCAATTTTTTCAGGAGCATTCTGTGGTCTATACGATCGAAACATTTACTATAATCAGTGTAAATTACGTCTACTTGTGCATGTTGCGCCATTCCTTCAGAAATAAATTCTTGCGATAAGATTAAATTAGATGTAGTAGAGCCCTTCCTGAGGAAACCATGCTGTTCATCACCCAGATAACTTTTTACTGCTGCGTACACATCAGTGTACACAATTCGCTCTAGGATTTTCGAGAACAGACATATCTTAGAGATTGTCCGATAATTCTCAATGTTAGATCTGTTTCCCTTTTTGAAAATCGATGCAACAAAAGCAGTTTTCCAAAGTTTTTACTGTGAAATATTTAAAATAGGGACTCCAAAAATAAAGAAGAATATAAAGACAAACTAAAAATCTATTCTATTTGCATTTAAAACATAAACTCTTTATAAATTTGCGTAATTACTTAAAAAACTTAAAATTTATATAACTCTATTTCTTAATTGTCTATTGCATTTGGACTTAACATCGTCGACGTTATATGAATGGTTCACCTTCGCCAACCTTGGTTACTGATAATTGTCAGGAATGTATGTATTTTTCATTACTATACTCTCTCTTTCTTTCCATGGAAATTATTATTCTCATGGCTGGGTCTGCCTTCCTGCTTTTTCTCTTCTGCTTCGCTCTGTCGGATGTGACGTAATCGGAGGCTTTGCAAATACACAGGCCTTTCTTGACCACATCTGCTCAACTTGTTTTTAGCCGGATTCTGGGTCTGGGCCCTGATATGAATGACTTGTTGACTATACTAAGATTTTAATAAAGTGATTGCAAAGTTTAATAATGGAAAACGTTTGGCGCATGAAATAAATTATTGCTAGAAGTGTACGGTATAGCTATAGTTAATAACCTCACGCAAGAGTTCATAATATATTATTTACAGTGCAGCTTTTATACGAGCTCTTTCTATTGAATATTATAATCACAGATCCGAGCGAAGCAGGCAGACAGTACAGAGTCCGGACAGATTCGTTTCTTACAGACCTCTTTCGCGTATTTTTTTAGTCTTAGGGCACACTAGGGCTAATTCTTGTGTCATGGGTGCGGTTACAAACATGAGAATTTACATACACAAACATCCAGACCGGAACAAATAGTTGTTGATCACACAAATATATGTCCCGTGCGGGAATCGAACCCGCGACTATTAGACACAGTGGCCGGAGCGGCCTAAGCTCTTAACTCTTAGCTCTAAATCGTCCGTCAAACTCTCACTGTGTTCAACTCCCATAGTCTCACACACGCCCGCCGGCTACAAAGACTCTAGACAAATTTCTTAAATTAAAAATCCAACTTATCAAAGATTCACACTTTCAGCAATTACTTAATGGGTACTAACTATTACTCATTTCTGATCCCCAACGTTGTAATTCAAGGAACAATTACGACTAAGCGTTATTATCAAGTTTTACTTAATACCTTCTTTGTGAGGGCACACTCAGGGATCCGAACGCGTAATACCTTTGAAGTTTAATTATAGAGCACGCATTTTCAAGATGGCGGAAAGTACAACCGAGTTGTTGGCGGGTTATTAATAAATTGTTCTCAAAATGTTTTGCTTGGTGAAAAATGTGGGGTGAAGTTCTTTTTCTAATTTAGTCCCTCTTTATTGCGTTTGATCCAAGTTTCACGAGTTACCGAAAATTTGCCAGTGTATACGCTTTAAGGTCTCGCACATAGCCGACACAGCGTGACAAGAGCGCGACGATGGCGCGGCTCTAAGAGTTTTAATGTACTGAAATGTACGGGAGACGCCACACAGCGCAGATCCGCTCGGCGCGACGGCAAATGTTACAAACCAACGTAGCCGAGCGCAGACTTTACTATCTCACTAAAGGGCAAAGGTCTTCTCTTAAAAATTGAGATGAGATAAAACCGACTGCATCAACCAACTGACACTGTTTTCAGATAATTAGTTTTTTGCTTTTTAGCTAACTAGGTGTGCTGCCTTTGCATTTTTTAGAGGTTTTCTTAAAAAGTAAATTATTTTTAATCATTTTATTATTTTATAGTTCAAATTTCCACAACACCATTCTTGTTATTACTTCCTAGCTTCCTCAAATCACCGCTTCCGATTCACAAAGTGTAATTCCCAAAAGTTAATTAATATTTTCCACTTTTATAAGCTTCTAAAACTTTTGCCATTATACTTTTTTTACGAATCAATCATCTTTGATGTCATAAACAACGTGAAGGACTTAAATATAGGGTGTCATTTTAGTCATCCAAGAGCGAAAGCCCAGGTATTAACGCCTACTGTTAACTGGTACTAAAATATGAACAAAACAACACTTCAATAAATAACATCTCTATAACAATACTAATTTAGTGCAATGCCTTGTTGATCTTGCGGCAAAGCGCATCGCTTTGTGATCACGAGTTCCTTGGTTCAAATCCTAGGTGGGACAAATGTAATTTAACGAAAAATTACCACTATGAGTCCGGAGTCTAGAATTGTGCCCGGTATATGGCAATAAGCTAGCCCCCTATTACAAGGGACCTAACATCGTCAGCGAAAAGTGGGTGTACGCAGTACACCTCTGCCGCCCCTGCAGAAGGAATATAGGCGTGACGGTGTACTTTGTGAACTAAAAACATCTATACCAAACGCAAAATTAAAGTGAGAGGCGGCGCGGCTCGGAAGCTGGCCGGTAGATACCTTCGGTGTTCTGGATTATCATACCCTAGGTATGATATTTAGATAGGTCAGTAGGAAAATGTTACTTATTAAAGTATTCTATTTATTCATTTACCAGTGAGTAGGGGGCATTAGATACATCATCTGAGCTTTACAGGACGATTTAAATTACACCGCGTATTATCATAAATAGTGATTACATTTAAGTCCTATAAATGTTGTTTTTTATTTATCTATCTATGTCATCACGCCAGATCTCTTGCGGGGTAGGCAGAGACTAAAAAAGTACAGTTTCAAGAAGTTCTTTCCTTACAGACTTTTCTAGCTTCCTCCACTCACACAGTCATATACGCTCGCTGGTTACGGAATACTTTGACTTACCCTTCAAATAAGATACGGTTATTTGGTCATGGTAAGATAGTATCTATTTATGAATTGGCAATTAATTATTTTATATAGTCAATTCAATAAAGTTTGTAGGGTGTATTAGAAAAGAACCTGATAGAACCTTTACTACCTTGCAAGAGATCTAAGGATATAGATATATATCTACCGAATAATCTTTGTGTGATCCACAATTATTTGTTCCGGTCTGGGTATTTGTGTATGTGAATTTTCATGACTGTAAACGCACCCACGACACAGGAATAAATCCTAGTGTGGGGCTACGTTTTAAAAAAAAATAAAAAAATTAGTCCCCTTCAATCGGGTTTCAGGCCTGGCCATAGTACTGTTTCTGCCCTACTTAAAGTGTCTGGTGATATCTTGTGTTGATTGACTTTTCCAATGCTTTAAACATCGTCGTTCATCTCACCCTGTTTTCCATTATTTCCTATCGCATGTGCTCACGGGAGTTGCTGGAATGGTTTTCCTCTTACCTTCGTGAACGCTAGCAGTCTGTTTTAAGTGACGAGTCGTCTTCGACTTGGCGCTGCTTAGAAACTGGCATTCCCCAGGGCGGTATACTTTCTTCTCTTCTCTTTTAAACTTTTATAGATCTGATAACTCATGAATTTCAGTGTGCGTATCATCTTTATGCCAATGACTTGCAATTGTACTCGCAAGACAGTGCCCATCAAATCTCTGAAGACATCTCCAAACTAAATCAAGATCTGCGTGCAATTAAAAACTGGGCCGACAGGTTCGGAGTGGCGGTAAATTCGGCGACACGCTAAGCTATTCTTGTGGGTTGTTCTAGAAGCACAAGTAAGGTGAATACTACAACACTGCATACACTGGTTTTCAATGGTACAATTATCCCCTTTAGTTCTAATGTCAAAGATCTCGGCTTACATATTGACAGTACACTCAGTTGGCAAATCCAAATTACAGCCGTCGATCAAAAGATCACCAGTACGTTACGATCAAAACTCTATCTTATATATATAATGTAAATGTTCTATTCAATGGCGGATTGGATATGCATAAAATATACACGGAAAAAAGCTTAAGATATGCTCTATAACCTGTAGGGACGATTTTTTTTTATTTTAATTAACAATATCTAAACTATTTGAAAAAGCTTGCATTTTGGGACCTCCGGGCATACTTTTCACTGTTGTCAAGTTCATCAGACAAGGAAAATTTTCAAACAGGTTCTCAGGGTAATTGACTTGATTTTTGAAGTTTGTTTCAACCGAAAGACGTTCATTGTAGGAAATAGACCTTCGCCAAAAATTATCACAACGTCCGGCTTTGTGTTGTACGCATATAGTTTTTAAGCGCGACCTTTTGATAAATGTGACCTGATGGTCATCGGTTATTCGTATACTAAACAATAAATATTTGAAGATCGTAAATATCTTAAGGTTTAGTCAAATAGCCGCCGAAGCGCGACGGGAGCGTAACAGAAGCGCTTTTCGACTTTTGGTCGTGACGTTTGCCGTCGCGCACGCTATGTGGCACCTCCCGTACATTTTAGTACCTTACCATTTCCCGTGCCGCGTAACCGATGCGCTCCCGTCGCGCTGTGTCTGCTATGTGGCGAAACCTTTAATTCTAAAACATATAAAAACCGGACTAGCGACTTGAGGGTTCTGCAAATGTACCACTATCTAGGTATGTACAGTGTTGTTATTTTTATTTTCATCAAATTGGAGTAATTCGACTATTTTTAACCGACTTCAAAAAGATGGAGGTTCTATTTTCGTGTGTATGTATGCTTTTTTGTGTATGTATGTTTAGCGATATTTTCGTGAATTGTGGACCGATTTTGATGATTATTTTTGCATATGGTTCAGTATAGCTCTAAGGTGGTCCCATTTTAATTTCATTGGCATTGGACCTTGGACTTAGAAGAAACACTAGGGAACTCCTTAACGACAAACAATATGAATGTGTAAATTGAGATATTATGGGTATTACGTCAATCCTGTGGGCACCTTACTGTAGAACTAACTAAAATAATATAATATGAGTATATAAATATTAATAAATAATTAACTTATCACTTAACCTTAAAACAGACAGAAGAGCAATAAAGTGATTCTGTAAGGGTTTTGTTACTGATTAGGATACTGAATCCTAAATTAGAGTTCTGCTTACTATTTTCAAACAATTCCTAATTTTCCATCCAGTTTTCCATTCTTTCCTAGCAGAGTCTATAAAATGAGTAGTTCATTGCACTTTCGTATGTCGGTGGGTATCCGTGCTTCGAGTGTATTTGTCCAAGTATTTTGTACAAGATTGGGTTTGGGTCTAGATTCTTATCTAAGAAGGTCTTGGCTATTCGATATTGGGTTCAAACTTGTTAGGGTATTTGGAGAGGATTACGTGGTTCAATCTTCTGGCCAATATCCACCAATATTGGTTTGGTTCAATGACGCAATGGTTACTCCAGATCAATGTAAGTAACGTACCTAGGCTTTATGTATGCATCGTTTTGCCTATTTTTATCACATGTCCTGTGGTCTAAGCAGCTTGATGTATTTCAACATGTGAAGTGTCCTACATACTGTAAATTTTAATAAAATTGTTTTACAATAAGCGTGGTAAATTTTGGTAAAGGTGAAGTAAATTTATATTTGGAACTGTGTCATATTCCGACTAAAATGGGAGATTTTGGGACTTTTCTGCAAATCTAAATATATAATATTTATTTCACTATACCCCGAGATATACCATATGCCATGTGGAACATTTTTTTGTGGAATATTTTGGGAATAGAGAAGATTAGATTGAAAAAATATCCAATTATCAATTTGTAATGCCCCCGTAGCGTTTTTTACTACATAAATGGTGTGAGTTTTAGCCATTTCTGTCTGTTTAGCTATATCATCACGCCATATCCTTAGCGGGGTAAGCAATAAATACAGAATTCCAACAGGTGCTTTCCTTATAAAACTCTCTAGCTCCTACACTCTCATATTCAGTTATTTCTTTCCTCGATGTAAAGTTTCAAAATCAAGATAATATTTTTGTATACAATGACATGTTCTTAAGAGCATAGTATACTAGATATAGTCAAGAGTCTTCGTAACCGGCGAGCATGTATGAGACGAACTATGAGATTGGAGTAAGCCAGAGAGGTCTGTAAGGAAAGAACCTGTAGAAACTCTGTACTCTATATCTACGCAAAGGATCTGATGATATACATATACAGATGATATGTTCTCAATACAAAATGATTTCACTTTAGAAGTTTGATATATCAAACAAAGGACCCATTGTGGAAGATACTAAAGTAACTATAATCCAACATTAATGATTACAATTTGTACTATAAATGGCACCTTTAATCTAAATTGACCTATATATTCAAAAGTATAGAAATCATTTTAGCTTGTTGAACTAGGGAAAGGGTAATGACCTCTTTAACTTTAACTGAAGTAATAGAAGTAAGTCGTTTGGGATATATTGTAAGAAATTATTCAAGTTTTGAGATAAATTGAGGATGAACTTTCATTATTCTTTTTATTAGCTTTCATTTAACTTGCAATGGTCATGGGAACAGAAGAAATCACGACAGATCCTTAGCGAGGTAGGCAGACAGAACAAACTTCCAACAGGCTATTTTTTGCAGACTTCGACTTCTTCCACTCTCATTGATCGTCTTTGCGTTATACAGATTTATTTTACCATTTAGTTGTTTGGGGACGTGAAATCCATGTTTGTAAAAGTCATCCACGATAGACTGAAATACCTAGTTTACAGATAAATTCACAGACTATCAAAATAGCATCACAATTTCGCCATATTTGTAAGGTGATCGACCAAACACAATGGCTCCATTAGTACAAGTATATACAAACAATATCCATCCTCAATATACTACAGAATCTCGAACAATATGTGTGGGTAAGTCGTGCGTGCATCCTGTACAAATTCAGTCAAACGTATTTAGTCAAATAGCTATTCGAAGTCAAACAGTAGACTTCAATTAGGCGTGGTCTAATTAAAAGTCATCTACTAGTTGCCATCAAATAAATTAGAATGTTAAATTTCAATTTTATTTACGAGGCTAAATAAAATTAGCTCACTTTACTAGGTATAGAGAGCATTTGTTATTTAGAAAACACACAATAGCCCATACAAATTTTGGTGAAATGAAATTGTAAGCTATATATCAATTATCAATTGCATGCGTCAGACGTGTTTTGTTAAAACGAAATTTATTTTATTACGTATTAAAAACGTGCTATATTACTCTGTACTCTTAGCCTTTGCCGTAAGGGATCTGGCGTGATAGATATTTCTGATTTTTGTGTTGTGTGTGTCGATTTTTTATATTGCTTAATCATCCACTTCGGAGTTATATTTAAAATTTATATAACTCAATTTCTTAATTGTCTATTGCATTTGGACTTAACATCGTCGACGTTATAGGGGTGGTTCACCTTCGCCAACCTTGGTTTCTGATAATTGTCATGAATGTATGTATTTTTCATTACTATACGCTCTCTCTTTCTCTCCTTGGAAATTATTATTCTCATCTGATGGTTGGGTCTGCCTTCCTGCTTTTTCTCTTCTGCTTCGCTCTGTCGGATGTGACGTAATCGGAAACATTGCAAATACACAGACCTTTCTTGACCACATCTGCCCAACTAGTTGTTAGGATTCTGGGTCTGGGCCCGACTGACTTGTTGACTATACTAAGATTTTGATAAAGTGATTGCAAAGTTTAAAAATGAAAAACGTTTGGCGCATGAAATAAATTATTGCTAGAAGTGTACGGTGTAGTTATCGTTAACAACCTCACGCAACAGTTCATAATATATAATTTACAGTGCAGCTTTTATACGAGCTCTTTCTATTGAAAATTATAATCACAGATCTGAAGGAAGCAGGCAGACAGTACAGTGTTCGAACAGATTCGTTTCTTATAGACCTCTTTCGCGTATTTTTTGTTAGACGTAGGGCATACTAGGACTAATTCTTGTGTTGTGTGTGCGTTTACAAATAGTTGTGGATCACACAAAGATTTTTCCCGGGCGGGAATCAAATCCGCGACTATTAGACACAGTGAGCGGAGCGGCTTAAGCTCTTAACAACTGCGCTAAATCGTCCGTCAAACTCTTACTGTATTCCACTCCCATAGTCTCATACACGCACGCCGGCTACGAAGACTCTTGACAAGTTTCTTAAATTAAAAATCTAACTTATCAAAGCTTCACACTTTCAGCAATAACTTAATGGGTACTGATTTCTGATCCCCAACGTTGTAATTCAAGGAACAATTAACGACTAAGCGTTATTATCAAGTTTTACTTAATACCTTCTTTGTGAGGGCACACTCAGGGATCCGAACGCGTAATACCTTTGAAGTTTAATTATAGAGCACGCATTTTCAAGATGGCGGAAAGTACAACCGAGTTGTTGGCGGGTTATTAATAAATTGTTCTCAAAATGTTTTGCTTGGTGAAAAATGTGGGGTGAAGTTCTTTTTCTAATTTAGTCCCTCTTTATTGCGTTTGATCCAAGTTTCACGAGTTACCGAAAATTCGCCAGTGTATACGCTTTAGGGTTTCGCCACATAGCCGACACCGCGCGACAGGAGTGCGACGATTACGCGACTTTAAGAGTTTTAGTGTACTGAAATGCACGAGAGACGCCACACAGCGCAGATCCGCTCGGCGCGACGACAAACGTAGCCGAGCGCTTCCGTCACGCTCCCATCGCGCTCCGATATAAATCAGACTTTACTATCTCACTAATGGGCACAGGTCTTCTCTTAAAAATTGAGACGAGATAAAACCGACTGGCAATGTTTTCAGATAATTCGTTTTTTGCTTTTTAGCTAAGTAGGTGTGCTGCCTTTGCAGTTTTTAGAGGTTTTCTTAAAAAGTAAATTATTTTTAATCATTTAATTATTTTATAGTTAAAATTTCCACAGCACTATTCTTGTTATTACTTCCTTGCTTCCTCAAATCACCGCTTCCGATTTACAAAGTGTAATTCCCAAAAGTTAATTAACATTTTCCACTTCTATAAGCTTCTAATGCTTTTGCCATCATACTTTTTTTACGAACCAATCATCTTTGATGTCATAAACAACGTGAAAGGCTTAAATACACGGTGTAATTTTAGTCATCCAGGAGCGAAAGCCCGGGTATCAACGCCTACTGTAACAAAACAACACTTACACACACACAATAAATAACATCTCTATAACAATACTAATTTAGTGCAATGCCTTGTTGGTCTAGTGGCAAAGCGCATCGCTTTGTGATCACGAGATCCTGGGTTCAAATCCTAGGTCGGACAAATGTAGTTCAACAAAAAAATCCCAGTATGAGTCCGGAGTCTGGAATTGTTCCTGGTATATGGCAATAGGCTCGGCCCCTGTAACATGGGACCAAACATTGTCAGCGAAAAGTGGGTGTACTCAGTACATCTCTGCCATCCCCACTTAAGGAATATAGGCGTGACGGTGTACTTTGTGAACTAAAATATCTGTACCAAACGCAAAATTAAAGTGAGAGGCGGCGCGGCTCGGAAGCTGGTCGGTAGACACCTTCGGTGTTCTGGGTTTTCATACCTTAGCTATGATATTGGGATAGGTCAGTAGGGAGATATTACTTATTCATTTTATATTACCAGTGAGTAGTAGGCATTGGATACATTATCTGAGCTGGAGGACGATTTAAATTACACCGCGTATTATCATAAATAGTATGATTATATTTAAGTCCTATAAATGTTGTTTTTTTATTTATCTATCCATGTCATCACGCCAGGTCGCTTACGGGGTAGACAGAGAGTACAATTTCAAGAAGTTCTTTCCTTACAGACCTTTCTAGCTTCCTTCATTCTCATGGTCATATACGCTCGCCGGTTACGGAGGCCCTTGACTTACGCTTCAAATAAGACTCGGTCATTTGTTCATGGTAAGATACGATCTATTTATGAATTGTCAATTAATTATTTTATATAGTCTCAATAGAGTTTGTAAGGTGTGTAAGGAAAAAACCTGATAGAACCTTTCCTACCTTGCAAAAGATCTAAGGATATAGATCTCTTACCAAATTTAATTCAAAAAACACCATTAGCTCTACCTTCCTCAAGCGAAGGTAGCTGATGTATACTGTGTACACCCACACATAGCCGTCGATTTCAGAGTCCAGTGTAATAGAAGGCAAACCATTATACCGGGGACAGTTATAAACTTTGGTTTGTGACTGAGATTATTTCAATAGGAAAGCAGACTGTCCGAAATAGGATTCAAAGTAGGAAAATCGTGGCCGCCACCCGTACCTTCTACGTATGAGTCAGTTAAAACTATAGGTAAAGATTGGGCACAATGAAATGCAAGCCGATCGACCGGCCCTTATATTAGACCGCGGAAAAAGTATCTTAGTTTTGTTACGTATAAATCATCACTGTATGTTTTATAGATTTCTGAAGAAGCTTCCGTGTTTCTGATATATGTAATAGAACCCTTTCTACTTCTCTCCAGTTGACTCTCGTGAGATTATAAAAAATCATCCTGTCTACTAAATCCAAGGCAGTGGGCTGTAACAAAATTTGTCGCTTCATTATCACAACAGTTCTGGACGATTTCGTTCCGGTAATCACTCACCTCATCAACTTTTCCTTAGAGTCCAGGAGTCTGCCCCCTTTCCAAAGTCACGAACCCCGCTCTCCCAACCTATTTCCGTCCAATATCTATCCTTCCTGTTCTTTTAAAAGTGCTCGAGATTTGTATTCATAAACAGTTCTCTCGTTTTATCTACTCTAATAATCTAATTAGTCCCCTTAAATCTGGTTTCAGGCCTGGCCATAGTACTGTTTCTGCCCTACTTAAAAAGACTGGTGATATCTTGTGTTAATTGACTTTTTCAATGCTTTCAACATCGTCGTTCATGACATCCTGTTTTCCATTCTTTCCTATCGCATGTGTTTACTTACGGGAGATGCTAGAATGGTTTTCCTCTTACCTTCGTGAACCCTAGTAGTCTGTTTTAAGTGACGAGTTGTCTTCGACTTGGCGCTGCTTAGTAACTAGCGTTCCCTAGGGCGGTATCCTATGTTCTCTTCTCTTTTAAACTTTTATAGATAACTCATGAGTTTCAGTGTGCGTATCATCTTTATGCCAATAACTTGCAATTGTACTCGCAAGACAGTGCCCATCAAATCTCTGAAGACATCTCCAAACTAAATCAAGATCTGCGTGCAATTAAAAACTGGGCTGACGTCTTCGACTTAGGTTCGGAGTTGCGGTAAATCCGGTAAAACGCCAAGCTATTCCTGTGGTTAGTTCTAGAACCATAAGTAAGGTGAATACTACAACACTGCTTACACTGGTTTTCAATGGTACTCTTATCCCCTTAAGTTGTAATGTCAAAGATCTCGGCTTACATATTGACAGTACATTCAATTGGTAAACCCAAATTACGGCCGTTGGTCAAAAGATGACCAGTACGTTACAATATCTTTATCGGTATAAGAACTTGCTCCCCTCCAACACAAAAGCAATGCTTGGACAGACCTTGATCCTTTTCATAATCGACTATGGTGATGTTTGCTATTTCGATCTGAATGCAGATCACCTCAACAAACTAGACCGGCTTCTTAATAACTGACTGCATTCGATTTATCTATAACTTGCGTAAATTTGACGATGTGTCTGAGCACAGATGTCTCTTAAAATGATTGCTCATTCGTCAACGCAGAGTCTTGAGGAAACTGATTATGCTGTTTTTTATTCTTTATTCTCCAGTTTCATCTGATTATCTTTGCTCCCCTACCCTAATCATAATAAAAATCTTCGCTACTTAAATAATTGTCTTCTTCAATGCCCTTCTCACAAATCAGTCTTTATCCACTCTTCTTTCTTTGTTCAGTCTATCATACTGTAGAATGCACTACCTCAGGATCTCAGGATGGCAAGCGATCGCACTTCTTACAAAATAAAAGTACAGGATTATCTGCGCAAAATGTTGTCAGAATCATCTTAACGTTAATTTTGTCTATATATATGCTTTGTATATATGTATACCTTATGTATGATATGAGTGATAGCCGTGATAAGCAGTGATAGCCTAGTGGTTAGACCGTTGGACTGCAAAGTCAAAGGTCTCGGGTTCAAACCCAGGCACGCACCTCTGTCTTTTCGAAAGCATGTGCGTGTTAAAAATTAACTATCACTTGCTTTAACGGTGAAGGAAAACATCGTGAGAAAACCTGCATGCCTAAGAGTTCTTCGAAGGTGTGTGAAGTTCGCCAACCCGCACTGGGCCAGCGTGGTGGACTTCGGCTTAAACCCTCTGAGTTTGAAAGTAGGCCCGTGCCCAACGGTGGGACAATTTCTTAACAAGGTTAATATTATATATGTATGATATGTAAGTATATATTTATTTATTTGTAGGTTGGCTTAGTATGATTTGTGCTACCATGAATATGTATATATGTGCGTAGTTATTGATTTGTATGTATTTATTTTTCGCAAACACATTTTTTTTTCTTTTCTTTGTGGCTTTTGCACTTACTACACCTTTTTCTGCATCGCCCAATAATAGCCTGGTAGAAAACGCCTTAAGTCCGCCTATGTACCAACAGTGTATAAACTATAAATAAATGAATAAAATTCTTCTAAAGATTGCGTTCTCGAAAAATGCTATTACATTTTGGTACAGAAATTAGTCTCTTTTTATATATCTATATCATTACGCCAGATGTCTTGCGAGCAGACAGAGAGAACAGAAATAATCTTTTTTGAATAGGTACTTATTTTAATTTGATTACGCATCATTGTCTGTAGTATTGATTTCAAAAAATCTCATTAATTCTTCGAAAGATTGCGTACTGAAAAAATGCAATGACTTTTGCTTCAGTAGTGAATAAATGAGTAAATTTATAAATAGGCTCTTATCCTACTCTGGTTACACATCATTATTTATTAATTTATATTTTAACTCTTTATTCTTAACATATGCCAACTATCAAAAATTTAAAAGTGAAGTTTTTGTACATAGGCAAGCTTAATTTAACAGTTGTTGTATAGATTTAAAAAATAACTTCCGTGTTTCCGATATAGGTAATAGAAAATTCCTCAAAAGATTGCATTCTGGAAAAATACAATTACATTTTGGTACAGTCGTAGAGAAATTACTTTTAAATGATTTAAGTTTATATACTAGCGCATGTTTCTCTTCAGACGGTACTTTAATGACGTTATTTGTATGTAAATGAGTTTACATCACAAACAGGCACATTGCCGATTCAATACGTAGTAGGGACCTATTATGTTCACTATATACCTAATATAGTATGACGGATGACATGTTAGATAGAAGGATATTAATTTATATACGTACCTATTGATAATTTAGAAATAGATATTTTTACTCACTAAGTGGGAAATAATTTTGCCAAAATTACATTTTAGTGCCTCGGCACTAAGTTGATTTCTGACAAGGGGGCCCTAGATTAAATCCTAGGTCAGATAAATGTAGTTTTTCTAACGCAAAAATTCCCAGTCCGGAGTCAAAAATTGTGCCCGGTATATGGCAAAAGGCTCGCCCCCTATTACACCCAGTACACCTCTGCCACCCCGCTTGGGGAATATAGGCGTGACGGTGTTTATATTATACACTATATACATTTTAGTGGTTGCCATTATCCTTAATTTTTTCTTTAACGCGCACACAGACGGCTTAGCATGATGACACTGATTATTTTATTTGCTTATTTTTCTTTTTAAAAACGTAGCCCCATACTAGGATTTATTCCTGTCATGGGTGCGTTTACAAACATGAAAATTCACAAACACAAATACCCAGACCGGATCAAATAATTGTGGATCACACAAAGATTTGTCCCGTGCGTGAATCAAACCCGCGACTATTAGACACAGTGGGCGGAGCAGCTCAAGCTCTTAACCACTGCGCTAAATCATCGTCAAATGTCACTGATGTAAGCGTAACGCTATTAAGAAAGCGTGCTGACACATTTATCTATATTTGAGTAATTAGTTGTATGAAAAGGATGGCATATTAACTCGAAAATATCGCGCTTACGTTAATGTCTTTATAATAAGCCGTCTACTCGTAAACGTGTTTTGTAACTATGTATTTATATCATCAACTATAGGAGTGGAGGAAGCCAGAGAGTTCTGTAAGGAAAGAACCTGTTGGAACTCTGTACTCTCTGCCTACCCCGCGAGGAATCTGGCGTGCTGATATAGAAAGATAAATCTATATCATCACGCCAGATCCCTTGCGGGGTTGGCAGAGAGTACAGTGCTTGGAAACTTTTTTATTATTTTTAATTGGGCTAGTGTGATCTTATAAGTGATTTTTTTTACAAATTATCTTGTGCAGAACTCAAATCCTTAAAATATTATTTCTCTAATATTTATTTATTTCCACTAACATTTTACTCATCACCAGTACAACATTCGTTACCCACAAAGATGCAACAATACGCATAGATGAGAGCAATCAAGCAATAAACTTTCAAGAATATAGTCAAGGTTTTTAAGAAATTGAGCTCTGTGTGTGTTAGAATAAGTTCGAATTCTCTGATATAAGAAGTGTATTGTTGAAAGGTTTTTACGTAACTGTGGCTATATATCTATTTTTGAATGCCAGCCGTGAAATTGCGCATCGTACCACCCCTAGCGGATGTTGGGACTCGGGGAATTTGATTTATTTGGACTCGTGTCAGCTTTGTATAACAGATTTAGTGTATGGCCGACATTATGATTTTTTTACCAACATGGAGAGCTGTAAGGGTGGGAATATGATTCTTTTTTCATTTTTGGGAGATCGATTCCATGAACGAACTTGCTTGGTCCAGTGGTTAAGCCACAATAGCTACGAATTCGATCTCGTCGCGCGACAAATCCTTGTATGATCTACATATGAACACAAATAAGAGACAACCTATCAACCGCAACCAACGTTACATTTCAATTAGCACTCTTATTCTAAAAGGATAGCTTTCATTTTTCAAAAGAGTCCTGTAAAGCATGACACATTATTGCATATCTCTGTCCATATTTCTTTTCGGACTAGGTCTTTGTATTTGTAAATTTCATGTTTGTGCGTTCACAGATGACACAGGAATAATTCAAGTCAAGTCAATGTATCTTTAATAGAACACAGCAATTCGAATATTATATTCATAGATTTAGGTCATGCTCCACGCGAACCCAGTGCGGATTAGTGGAGCAGGTTTGAGGGCATTATTTTAAAATATATTAAGACGTTTGACAGACGATTTAGCGCATTGGTTAAGAGCTTAAGCGACTCCGCCCACTGTGTCTAATAGTCGCGGGTTCGATTCCCGCACTGGACAAATCATTGTGTCATCCACAATTATTTGTTACGGTCTGGGTATTTGTGTATGTAAATTTTTATGCACCGCACGTACGACACAGGTTTAAATCCTAGTGTGGGGCTATGTTTTTCTTAAAGAATATTTTCTTAAAGAACGTATTCTTTACTCTAGGCCGTAAGGCTTCAATCTCAGGCACGCACCTCTGTCTTTTCGAAAGCATGTGCGTATTAAAGAAATATAATCACTTGCTTCAACGGTGAAGGAAAACATCGTGACGAAACCTGCATGCCTAAGAGTTTCTCGAAGTTGTGTGAAGTTCGTCAACCCGTATTGGATCAGCGTGGTGGACCATAGCCTTAGCCCTCTCAGTTAGAGAGGCCCATGCCCATTAGTGCTACAGTTTATTAACAGGGCTAATATTATCATATCATTGTATTAATACGTGAAGCAAAAACTTTGTACCCCTTTTTACGAAAATTGCGCGGACTGAGGAGTATGAAATTTTCCCCACTTATAGTTTATATCAAGAAAGAGTGCAGAATGCTGATATTTTTTATTAATTATGCATAAAAAGTACATTAAATCAATAAAAAACACATTACACACACTGTTTGACACATGTATTTGACACAATACACTTCAAATTGAGAATAGATTAATATTGTTTGTTTTCAATATTATTTGTTTATAGTCTTACTGAATGTCAAACATAACCAGCAAACGATAAAAGAGTTTTTACAAAAACCATCGTTTACAGAGAAGTTTTGTATCATTAATTAAATTATCGAAATATGTATGTCAAGTTCAATGGACAACATTTTCTTTTTGGTTTTGTTTGAATAAAAAAAAATTAAAAAAGCTATTCTTTATTTTAATCTTTTTTTATATATATATTTCATATAATTTGTTTGAAAAAAATAGGTAAATTATTACTGTAGCCTTGGCGAAATCTGTGATTATAGAATTATAGTCTTTGACAACAGAACCTTAATAATGTTCAAAACTTATAATTTAAATTAATTATGGTCGGATTTCGACCAATGGGCGACCACTAGTTATTATTAATCTACCACTGGATCGTAATTGGAGTTTATCCGATGGAATGTAAGCGAATTAGAAATCAATATTACTTCTACCAATATTTTCCAGTCAATTTAGGTAAATGGAGTTTTCAGTCAACATATTGAATGGGAGATATTGGTTTTGACGGGTAATCTTTTAAATCATACTGAAACAAACGCACCAGGTCAGAAAAGTGGACCGTAACGAAAAAGTCTATGTCATCTTACGTTAATAATTACGAAACTATCAATCTTAGAAACAAGACTCTAGTGTCATTATTTAGCTTATATAGTCAGCTCGCTGTTACTATCTACTACGTTTACATCGGGGCCGGACAGGGCGGCGGGGGAGGGGCACTGCGTAAAATGACCGAAAGCAGGGCTTTCGCTCCTTTCTATCAATCTTTAAGATTCGGTCGAATAGGCGACGGAAGCGCTTGGTCAGCGGTCGGCAGCGCGGCACACAAGTCACATTGCGGGAGTGACGTCGATCCGGTCGGGCGTCTGCACGACACTAGCTACCGCTCGCACGCGTATTGGTGTCTCGCTCTCCCATGCTTAGTTTGTAATAGCGTTGAGCGGGATGGCGGCAGGTCGTAACATTTGGCGTTGCGCCGAGCGGGGCTGCTGTGTATGGCGTCTCCCGTACATTTCAGCACATTACAACTCCCCAAGCCGCGCCATCGTCGCACCCCCGTTGCGCCGCGGTGTGTGGCGAAACCATTAACATTAAAAGCGAATTGCTGACATAGACTTTTTATGTTAAAACTAACAACCTAGGGCCCCGACACAGCCACATCCAATTTTTTGGGGAGGCCTTTGTTCTGTGTAGTAGACGTCTTCTAGCTGAAGGAGAAGATAAACATACAAGATGCAGGAGTATATAAGCTTGATTGTGAATGTGATTTCTCTTATATAGGACAAACAAAAAGACCGGTACAAAACTCTGGTTAAAGAACACATAGCTGACCTAAAACACCGTCGCTCAAAGAAGTCTGCAGTCTGTGAACATGTCCTTGACCGCACCCGCCATAACATCAGATTTGATAGACCCCAAATCCTCGTGTAAGAACACCGAATCCTACCAAGGATGGTTCGGGAGGCTATTGAAATTAAGAAACATCCTAATTTCAATAAAGAAGATGGTTGGGTGCTTCCATCGACTTGGGATCCGGTAATTAATATAATAAAAATTCAAAACCAAGCATAACACTGCAAGACCTCACTCAAGACACCGTAAGCGCATTCTGCGTTGATCGGACCAACAAAAAAAAATAAGAAATTTGAGGGTACCCCGGAACAACTATGCCTTTTGGACGTCTAACACCTCAGTCCCTCCCGTGACCATAGGTGCTGCAAAGCACTCGTAACGTAGGGAACTAAAAACAAAAATAAACCGCGATAAAATCCGTAAAATAGTTTTATTTTAAGATAAACATTTTTTATCGATTTTAATTACATAATTTTGAATGTGTTTTTTTCATTCGCATTGCAGCCTGGTTTCTTTCGCCTTTATGACTCTTTTCTATTAACATTGACATCAACTAATGAAATGGGTGAGAATGACGGCCACGGAAACATCTTTCCCGTGAGCATGGCTTAAAAATCTAAAATAAACTGCGATAATATATTGTCTCATGTGTAATATTCGCGTAACTCTAAGTATCAAGTCAATCAACGGACGATTTAGCGCAGGGCTTAAGAGCTTAAGCCGCTCCACCCAATGTGACTTATAGTCGCGGGTTAGATTCCCGCATGGGACAAATCTTTGTGTGATCCACAATTATTTGTTCCGGTCTGGGTATATGTGTATGTCAATTTTCATGTTTACAAAAGCACTCAAGACACAGGAATAAATCCTAGTGTCTATTAATATAGGGGCTACGTCTATTAATAAATAAAAATATTAAAAAAAAATATTCCCTTTATCTCTATCATCACGACAGATCCCTTGCGGGGTAGACAGAGAGTATAGAGTTCCAATAGATTCTTTTCTCTCATGCCTCTCCGGCTTGCTCCACCCTCATAGTTCGATTCATATATTCAATTTTAATTTTCTATTTTAATTTCATACATTTTCAGTCTCTTTCATACATTCATTATTCCATTTAACTCCTAATGCCTTAAACTATTACATTGATTCTTCAAAATCCGTGAACAAAAGTTGCAATATCTGCTTTGCTTCATCCAACAAACTACAGTATATCCATTTTTGAATTCCACGAAATTTCGTGGACCACAAAATTGAGCCCATAAGGTCCGCAGAATGATTTATAAATCCACCAGCTCCGCATACGCGTTCACTCTAATACCGCGATTTAGAACCCAGATTCGGATAAATCTGAAAGCTATATCGCATAGGCTTAGAGGAAGTTGGTGCATACTAGTATTTCAAAATACTATGGTTGCTATATAATGTGTCTGTAAAGCCGACTATCGTATAACATTCTCAAAGTTTCTTCTCATGTATCTATCTATGTCATCATGTCAGATCCCTTGCAGTGTAGACAGAGAGAACAAAGCTCCAAAAGCCCTTTCCTCCACTCTCATAGTTTATCTTATAAACGCTTGCTGGTTACAAATAGTCTTGTCTTGCCCTTTAGATAATACACGATTATTCTCATAATATGACATATTTGCTACTTTCTTAATAGGTAAAAGGATGCATAGAGCATAGAGCTGGTTGCCATGGCTATTTTGTAATAGAGTGGACGTTATTTGGCTAAAGATATATTGCCGGGAAAGACCTAGACTGTCTTACCACAACAAATAAACCGTGACTTATCTGATGGGCAAGTCAAGAATATTCCTAACCGGCGAGCGGGTATGAGACGACGCATTGAAGCAAGCCACAGAGATCTATAAGAAAAGAACCTGTTGGCATAAAGGATATCTGGCATGATATCACAAATACATATTTATATTTAACCAAGTAACTGCCTTGTTAGTCAGGTGGAAATGTGGCTAAGTGGAGTGTTTTGGGGATTTTCTATCGAAACATTTTTGACGGACGATTTAGCGCAGTGGTTAAGAGCTTGAGCTGCTCCGCCCACTGTGTCGAATAGTCGCGGGTTCGATTCCCGCACGGGACAAATCTTTGTGTGATCCACAATTATTTGTTCTGGTCTGGGTATTTGTTTGTGAATTTTCATGTTTGTAAACGCACCCACGACACAGGAATAAATCCTAGTGTGGGGCTACGTTTTAAAAAAAAAAAAAAAGAAAAAAAAAGAAAGAAAAGTCTAAAATCTTAACGTGCGCGTTAAAATGGAAGAAATACTCATTCCGCAAAAAAGCAAAAGAGTAATAGTGACAATTTTAAACCACTAGAACTTAAAGCGAAGGCTAGGTCTCGACACCACATTTAGTATAGTTAAAATAATAGTTCTACGCATTTGTCTAGCCACATGAAATCGACCAATACGGGCTATTCTGCCGCCTAGGGGATTTCCAGAACGTTGGTTTTAAACTCCCTTAGAGTTAGTAAAAACAATTTGTTGAAGACTCTTGAAAACCAATAATAAACCACGATAAAATCCGAAAAATAGTCTTATTACATGTGTATATTGTTCTTATTTAAATCAATATTTTATAACTTTATATTGAATCGTTGAGTTACGTAGTTTAAAACATATTTTGACGTGAAAATTGCGAAAATGTTGTTAAACACAATATTATCAGGTGGGGAGAGGTACCTTAGGTCATTAGAGTTTCAATTAGTCGTTAAACATCTATGCTATTCTCTAAGCGGTAGTGGCAAAGGTGTGTTTTGCGGACGATACCCTTATACCGGGCACAATTCCAAGCAAGTAGGTATGAAAGATAATATCGTAGTAAAGATGAGAAAGGGTATGCTCCGTTAGATAGAGCATATAGGCTTCGGCCTATATAAGGTTGTCAGGTTAATTGAAAGTCCAGTAGATTTTTGTCCAATAGTTATTAATGATGGTAGAAGAAAGTACAGTGAAGATAGAATAGAATACAGAACAGAATGAGTTTAACACAACACAAGCACTGAAGTAAAAGAAAGCAAAGATGGATACACTAGTGAGAATAAAATATTAGAAATTATTTAACGAAAATATATGAATGTCTTTCACTTAAGATTTGCGCGTGCATTCGCCGTGGTATACCGTTCCCGACTGGCGCTTGTGACCGAGCGATGGCGGATCGCGGCTCGCGGGCGCACAGCCGGTTTTGCGAGGGGCGGCGCGCGCTTGCGCGTGCGCTTCGGGATAGGCAGCGGCATTCATATGATGCCACAAGCATATAGAAAAAAAAAATCAGATGAAAGAATGATAAAACAGGTATATAATGCGAAAGTGGAAGTATGTAGGTACCAGGGAAGACCTAGACTATATTACCACGACCAAATAGACCGAGTATTATCTGAAGGACAAGTCAAAAGTCTCCGTAACCGGCGAGCGTGTATGAGACGGACTATGAGAGTGGAGAAAGCCAGAGAGGTATGTAAGGAAAGAACCTGTTGGAACTTTCTACTCTCTGCCTACCTCGCAAGGGATCTGGCGTGATGATATAGATAGATAGACAATTCCAAATAGTAAGTGCTTTCCAATAGAAAAACATTCTCCAGAAGACTCCATTCGTATTTTATTTCCTTATCTCCTGTTCACACTGTCTAGGTAAGGCAACATAACCTATTGAAACCAAAATAACATGATACACTTCGGTAAAACAGCGTTTAACCAATAATAATGCCTACAAAACTACTAAAAGAATTTTCAACATCGGAAATTCGACGAAAAAATGTTCTCTAATAGCCTGGAACAACCGACTAAGTGGCAAGACCACATTTTATTTACGGACCATGAGCCTAATCTTAAAGGTCGTTATTCACAGGTACGACGGGATCGTAGAGAACAGCGAATGTTACAAGAACTTCCGTGGTAAGAAACTGAACGAGAACAGATTGAGGTGTATCATAACGTTATCGAAAAAGCGCGATGTCACGTCCATTTTTATTGACTTCAGTTGTAGTGCGAAAAATATAACATATTAACTTAGTAGCGTTATGCTAACTTCAATGTGTATGTACTAAGTCCTTTGAGGGTTTATAGGGCTAAACGCGCACAATTCGACGTAATTGTATTGTTGTCAAGATAGAGATATAGTATGATATGTTATATCAACTCTATAGCTTATTATTATTTATTTTAATTCTAAGTTAATAAACAGTACAAAGAAGATCTTATTCTAATGACGGACGATTTGGCGCAGTGGTTAAGAGTTTAAGCCGCTCCACCCACTGGGTCGCGGGTTAGATTCCCGCATGGGACAAATCTTGGTGTGACCCACAATTATTGGTGTCGGTCTGGATATTTGTGTTTATAAACGCACCCACGATACAGGAATCAATCATAGAGTGGGGCTACGTTTAAAAAAAATGTACACTGAGCTATAAAAGTCCCATAGTTACTGAGGCTTGGTCACCTTTTTATACATATCTATAATACATATCCCCTTGACTCGTTAACGCAAAATGCATGTGCTAGCTTTTAAATTCGGTAGAATTATGCTGACATCAATCTGGACGTCTTACAACAGAAGGTTTATTTCATTTTAGACGTACACATCTGTAAGTTTTCAGCCAATACATGTAGCCCACTCTTCAAACAGTAAGGTGAAAAGTAAATGGCTGAAAAATCCGCAGAAGTATACAAAATTTGGAATTGTGAATAAGCAACATGAGCATGTAAAGCAATGAATATGGCCGATAATTTCAGTGATCATCCGAAATTCTGATGAGTTTCTAGTAAGTTGGATCTGTAGCGGAGAGGATAGTTCTTATTGGTACCTTAATAGTACTCCTGGTAATAGCTGCCGATCCCGTGAATCCAAAACTTATCATCATTATGTTAGTCACAAAAAATATTAAATAGCCGCACAGAATACAGTAAGCGCTGAGCTTTAGCCACATTTTTTCTACTACACATCCCGAAGGTCCGAGCGTAAACATGCCTATAAAGTTTCTATTGAAATAGAAATTTGGGATCTCCTCTATCGATGAAGTGTGAAGCGTTATGGATTATAGCTTTGAGTTTTATAGGTAGTTCGGTTGAAGTAGGGTTTCCTGTTGTTAATATACGGATATATGTATGGTTACCTCTTCAATATCTAGATGAGAGATTAACACTCCACCACGCGGACGAAGAGCAGATGGTAGAAGCAGCTTCATATGCACTCGCTGTTGGGACTTATTAGGCATATGTAACTTTCAACTTAACTTAATGAATACTCCATCGAGGGTGGATTGGAAATCGGAATCCATTGATTCCGCTAGGTACGCTGAGCCATCGCTTACCGTACCTTCCGGAGTAGGAACGTGGCCAAAAATGGTAATGCCACAAACGATCACTGCGTTCTGATTACGAGTAAGCCACAAAAATCTATCGGAAAAATACCGTTTGTTAGTTTAGCTAACCGCCACAGCATATGTAGCCTATATTTGAAAAAAAATAAGCTTTACTTCTGGCATTCTTTCTACATGAAAGAACAAGTAAAGCATGATTTTTCATCATAAGTTTAAAGACGTCTTAAAAGATCGCAATGGCCGGTTTCGTGCTGCACTTATTTTACCCAAAGTCGTCAGTCATTTATGTGGAGCCCATTCCATATCTACTTAATATATATCATTGCTTCCTTACTCTTATATCTTGTCTTTTCTCTTGCACGCGCACGGAGATTCTTGACTTTGCCATCAGATATAACACAGTCTATTTGGTTATGCAAGTATAGTTTAAGTCTTCTACGCTACCTTTATCCTTCCACTTTCGTATTGAACCACTTTGATATATATTTCTTTGTTCTTTTTACAATTTGTCGATCTATAATTCAGCATACGTATGTAACTTTGGTGAAAATGTAATAACATGAAAACATGGAGCTAGTCTGATGATAGAATAGGAAAGTGGACATAGGATCATGTCAAAACACAAGAAAAGCTCTTCATGTTTAATCTTATTGGATTGGTATTGACAAGTATTATACAACCAGATGGTACTCAAGGTCTGATGATGAAGCTGAAAGTTGGGCAATAGACCAAACCAACTACTCAACATAATCGCACCATGATTGAGCTCATTACATTTGTCGTGAGGCATACTCTACGGATGGTATCCAGAGTCAGAAGATGGAGCTAGTAGGAAGCCATAGGAACTCCTCAACGAAGCAAGACATCTCCGTGGGGTTTTGTTACTATAAGAGTTTGCTTAAATGACCATGACCAAATAGATCGTGTCTTATCAGAAGGGCAAGTCAATAGTCTCCGTAACCGGCGAGCGTGTATGTGATGAACTATGAGTGTGTAGGAAGTCAGAGAGGTTTGTAAGGATAGAACCGTTTTAAACTGTGTACTTTCTGCCTACCCCGCAAGGGATATGGTGTGATGGTACAGATAGATATAGTAAACTTTAAATAAGTTCTTTTTAAAATTAAAAATGATTACACTGATACTTTCTTTCATACCTACAAGATATTTTGCTGTGCTATAGCGAACGCGGTCTTCTTAATAGTAAACACAAACCCAATTGTTCAAATCACCCCGATGCTTAATCTTATACAATCAGTTGCAGGCTCCGGTCGCTTCAAATATTTACTTTACAAAATGAAAATAGGCGCACAATCAACTGACCCTGTAAACAAGTTTAGTGGATGTTAGTCCGAATGTTTTCACGCCGTTAACTCTCTGAATAAATTCGAAAATAAAATGTTGGAGCTGAAAGTTTGCGTATTATATTTTTTGTGGTTTCATTTTTTAGATTTTTGGGATGGATAATTTTTTTTGCCATAATGCTTCAGAGGTTGATGTTATTCGGATGTATGGATATCTATTCTGGTATATTCTTTAGTCTAAACGGCTTGATGGATGTTAACATAAGAGTACAGAGTTCCAACAGAGTACACCGTCACGCCTATATTCCCCAAGCAGGGGTGGCAGAGGTGTACTGAGTACATCCAATTTTCACCGACGATGTTAGGTACCATGTAATAGGGGGCGGCAGTGGCAGTGGCAGTGGGCGGGGCACATGGCGCGTAGAACCGATTGCGTTAGGGGCAAAAGGGTTCTCGAGTGGCGACCACGTACTGGAGGACGAGGAGTGGGACCCCCTACAAGAAGGACCGATAACCTTGTGAAGGTTGTTGTTGTGGTGGTCATCAGGGGAGGCTTTAGTCCTGCAGTGGCCATCTTTCCGGAGCCGGAGCTGTTTCTGTAGCCTAAAATTCTTGATGGATTTTAAAATTCACTTCACCAATGAATAATTTTTTTTTATTTTTGTCTAAAGAACGGAAGTTTCTCTACACCACAAACGTCTTAAAATACAAACTGCGACCCAGTTCCATTCACGGTTTTGTATTTCTAAAGTTTTCCCGATTCACCCCTTTTTTACCCGCAAACAGGCCGATTGCGGAACACGCCCCCTATTCTATATATGTCCATAACGCTGTGCGTTATGATAACTTCGTGAAATTATTTTCTTTTTTGTGTGTGATTGATCTACGCTGTTGGCCGCGGGGCTTTTACAGTTTCACCGGCAAGAGGACGAGCGTGCAACCACTACGGTCGAGCCAGAAGGGCATGGGAGCAACTAGCTCAAGGGTGCCTCGAAGAGGAACGGCCTCTGCTTGGGCAGTCGCTACGGGGGAGGGTGTGCTAGACGTCTCACCTTGGTGCTCTGCACCGGCCGGCGGGCAAAGGATTTCTTGACCTCGCCGGCGAGGTCGGTGTTTGATCCTGTGTGATGAAATGATCGTTAAGTCGTTCTGCAGTGGCATACAGAATACTATTACGCAATCATTTCACGAAGATAGCATAACGCATCGCGTTTGGGTATATAGAATAAATGTCCAGGTCGTTATCCTTCGCGCGATAATCTGGTAGCTGCCGCGGTTTGGGTAAAGTGGCCACATTTTTCATTCCCCATTCGCCCCTGGGACCGCTTTAGTTTCAATATAAGCCCAGATAAGCGCGGGTAAGTTGTGGTGGAAGGAACTATGATGTATATTGGGTATAATAGGTTCATTTAATCGTTAGGTGAGTTTTTTTTAATAGCTCTACACAATTTTTTCTTTCATATTTTCTACGTAAATTTGAGAAGTTCTTTCTTAGTTTTTGGGTGAAATAAGTTGTCGTATTCTCTATGATCATTAAAAATAGTCTTTAGTATTGGCTATGATTGTCTTGTCTATTTTCGCTACTTTTAATTGTCTATACAAGACATCCACCATCTATTACATCATGAATACATTCATTATAAAAGTATTCTTATGTTTCAATTAATATCTGACTACAACATATCAATCAATCAATACGAACAATATAAAACATATGTAAAAGTCGATAAAGATGCTTCTATTAACAAAATTTAATCAATTCGTAGAAATGCGGCGATTCGATTACACTTCTAAAACATATTTCTCAATACACACACAAATAACTATGTAGGTTTCTTAGCCAATTTGTATATCAATGTTCATAAGAAAATGGTAAATAATTAACTTTTTTTTATAAAACGTAGCCCCTAACTAGGATATATTCCTGTGTCGTGGGTGCATTATACCCAGACTAAAACAAATAATTGTGGATCACACAAAGATTTGCACACAGTGACACACATTAGACACAGTGGACGGGGCGGCTTAAGCTTTTAACCACTGTGCTAAATCGTCCGTCAAATTATACGGTATATATGTATTTTTTTAAGGGACTCAGCCCTTCATACATTCCCATCATTGGTCTTCTTAGACGACAACAAATTTAATTAGAAATAAAAGAAAACAGGAGGATAAGGAAAAAAATATAAATCAAGAAGCTAGATGCTATATACGCGTTTGGAAGTAAATTATCAACGACCTTCATCTTTAACATTATGGGAAGACGGGTATAAATCATAGGTTATAACACGAACAATCCCGGGTTCCGCGTATAAATTTATTAGCATCGGACCCTAACTTATGTTGGGCGCGAATCTAATCCAAGTTATTGCATTTATAGCCTTCGGTATAGTTAGATGGACGTCGATAGCCCGAGAGGTGAAGATAAAAATGCGCAATAATTTCTATAGAAATATTTTTACCATTTAAAAATCGTTTTTAGATATTTCTTGCAAATTTATTCTCATTAGCGATCACCAAAGCTAAGATTTGGTCGGTCTGAGAATTTTTTTTTTTCAAACATCGCCCTGCTTCAGAAGGCACGCTACCTAAGCCCTTCGTCGCGACTGCCAGTTACATCAACTGGCAGTCGTTAAGCGTAGTTGGATGCCTTATAAGCGGAATTAATACCATAAACATGTCTTCTTTTATCTCTCACCTCGATTTGTAAAGGAAAACTTCTGACCAAGAGCGTTATTTCGTTGAGATTCACAAAGTTTATCCGGACTTATGCAAGTAATTATTATTTGAATTTATACAATTTTACAATCAGCTCTTGGACTAGAATATCGAACTACGATTTACGTGTTCAATAAACTTCGCTTATCGATTACCATATCCACGCTCGGCTGATTGAATAAGTTTTTATTTGCTTGCAGGCCGTTATGACATATCATGTCCGGAGGGAAATTATTACGGGAGCTTCGAAGATAGCCGATCATAATTAAAGCATGAAACTTATGTAGAACAAGTTTGTGATGTACCTCTTCGGTTTTTATGATCGCCTGGTACTTTTTTCGCGAGATTAATCTGTAAATACTTTAAGATCGAACATTCCCATATTAAAGCATGAAACTTATGTAGAACAAGTTTGTGATGTATCTCTTCGGTTTTTATGATCGCCTGGTACTTTTTTCGCGAGGTAAATCTGTATATACTTGAAGATCGAACATTCCCATATTTTAAAGAGGATGGGTTCAAGGCAGACCTCTTAAGATACTGGATCGTATGTTAGACCACCGAGTCTTTTTTTTGGCGTTCTAGTTTATAATCTACTGGTACTTTTTTCCTAATGTATTTATATATTCTCTCGTTGGCATAAAACAACCCCATGTATAGCATGTTACCGTCATTTGGTATAGCAGAGGGGTTGCTAGATCGGTCCCCTGGCTTATGCTTCACTTGATTCAAGCACACGGGGCGGCTGCCAATCACGAGCTTTAGAGTTCGAATCGAATGAAGAGATTCAAAGTTTTCGTTGAAGTTTTTCAAATTCGCCTTCGGCACCAAAATATTAACAAACAGTAAAGAGCATACCCAGAGCCCTGTTTAAAATAACTTAAATATTTTATTTTGTTCTTTACAAAAATATTAAGGTATTATACAAAGTGTAACATAATCAAAGCAAGACCTCCGACATCACGATTAGACAATTGCTACATAAATTCAAAACGAAAACCAAATTTCCAAATTTAAAGGTTCTTACCTATTTTTTAAGCAATAACAATGAAACTTGTACGTGTATATGTGCGTTTTGAGAAATATGTTACAGGCATGCATTTGAAATCTCCTTATAGCTATCTAGTCTAGTTCTTTATCTAGTTTTTAATAGCGCACTGAAGGAGTACAAGCGCTTTTTGCAAATTTAAAAAACAGTTATGATACATTTACATACAAAATTGTTAGAATCAATTTAGTTACCGATTTAGCACAAAATACTTTTGTGTCTTGCGTTTATTATGTTACACCTTGTATATTGTGCTAATGCGAAAACTTCAAAAAAGAAATTTGGCTCTTGAGATCTTGAAACTTAACTAGGTATGTACTTCTAAAACTGTTTTAGATATATATCTTACATTTGAAAAATGGCTTGCGGTTTAATTCGCAGCAATTAATTTATTGTTGCTAAATAAATTACTAGCAATTAGTGAAGTGAGAGTTTAATGAGAGTTACGCAACTTGAGCATGAGAGATTGTAAGCAATTATTGTGGGTTTCCAATAAAATTACTTGCGGGTTCCCGTGACTTTGCACGCGTTCATATTATATTTGCATAGCAGACTCGGTCGCCAATAACTCCACCTACCGGGTTATTCTATGGCCAAGAACTATTCAAGTTACCTCATAAGGACAAAAAACATCAACAAAATCTGTCAAGCTGTTTAGGAGAAGAAGAATTGTGGACACACACTAGAACGTCGTATTATAATAATAATGATATCAGCCTATACTGCCCACTGCTGGGCAAAGGCCTTCCTCTCACAAATCGAGGTGAGAGAGATTAGGTCATACTCCACCACGCGGACCCAGTCGACTTGCTGGAGGCAGGTTTGTGGCCACCTGCTGTTGAAACATATAAAGCCGCCTTTAAGGCTTCCAACTCGGCTTAACGACTACCACATTAAGTGGTAACCGGGACCAACGGCTTAACGTGCCTTCCGAAGCATGGAGACGCTTGAATATGAAAATGTCACCCATCTCGGGCCGACCGAGTCAAACGCTGCTTAACCTTGGTGATCGGTAAGTACACCGTGGTCGCACAGCGCTACGAGCGCCTCTTATACAGATTATTTAGTCACTGACTTGTGCACATGCGTGCTCTTTATTATAATTTTGGATGTTAAATAGATACATAGTCAGCAATTCTGCGTACCTATTAAATTATTCTATATTTAATAATTATACATTTGTTTTAATACTTTAAATTTTTTCTGATTAATAATTTTAAGCAGTGATAGCCTATTGGTAAGACCGTTGGACTGCAAAGTCAGAGGTAATCTGCGTAATTAAAAATGAAGTGTCACTTGCTCTAAATATGAAGGAAAACATTGTAAGGAAATCTGCATGACTTAGAGTTTTTCGAAGGTGTGTGAAGTTCGACAACCCGCACTGGGCCAGCGTAGTGGATTATGGCCCAAACCCCCTCAGATGGAGAGTAGGCCCGTGCCGAAAGGTTCACAGTCAAAAACAGTTTCTTAACTAATATAATAATATTTATATAATTTTATTTCCATAAAAATATTTGCTTTTGCTTCAATATACACTTTGTAATTCCATATTTGTAATAATTTTCATGACGCTGTGTATGTCTTTATGAGAGATCCCAGCCACTCATAAGACTAGTTTCTTCTTAGTTAGGGGGGCAGCAGTACAAAATAACCTAGTTTTTACAGTTTATTAAGTTAATATACCTATAATCTATACCTGCATTTACATAGTGAATCTGGACTGTAAAATTGTAATCTTGGCGATAAATAAATTATTATTTTATTACGGTGGGGCTTAAAATGCTTGGACCCGACCGTATGGACAGCCTCTACGATTTCGCCCACTGATGCGCTGCTGTCTAGCAATTCGAAGCGGTTTGACAATTCGAGTTGAAAGTTCTCGGGGTTTTGGATATGTGCATTAGAAGGTCGGAGCGTAGACTTCATCAGACGCGATCTTTCCATTTTGACATTAATATTTAATGTGCCTCTGACCATTCGCGTGGTTCCCGGCTTAGAATAGGACCAACCCATCTCATCCCATCGGGTGTCGTACAAGGCGACTAAGGGAAAACTAGGGAATGGGCAACAGCGTTCCTTTAACACTTCGACGACCAATAACTGCGCTCGCCAACCCGCCTGCCAAGCGTGGCGAGTATGGCAAACACCCCCAATTATGGAAGAAAGTAGAAAAACCAGGCCCCTAGTCCCCGGCGGTCCTGTTCGTCCTGGCCACGGTAGCAGCCATGGTAACGACAGGACAAGGGGTGCTAAGAATCTCCGGCAGAGATTCGGCTACCACCAAAACCGAAAATTGGCCCTGGTGACATACAACGCACGCACATTGAGGACAGATGAGAAGCTAGTTGAGCTGGAAGAAGAGTTAAACAAGTTGCGGTGGAGTATTGTTGGTTTATCGGAGGTCCGAAGAGAGGGCGAGGACACGATAACCTTAAAATCCGGCAACTTGTTTTACTACCGGGAGGGCGAACAGCAGTCCCAAGGTGGTGTCGGATTTATCGTCCACAAGTCACTCATAAACAACGTTGTGTTCATCACTAGTGTGTCGAGCAGGGTAGCGTACCTGATACTCAGAATATCCAAAAGATATTCGCTGAAGGTCATACAGGTCTACGCACCGACCTCGGCATACTCAGATGATGACGTCGAAGTTATGTATGAGGACATTAGTAGAGCCATACATACTTCCAAAACACACTTTACAGTGGTTATGGGTGACTTCAATGCGCGGCTGGGCAAACGGGGCGATGATGAGTTGAGAGTGGGGCAATTTGGATATGGGCAGCGCAACCCCAGGGGTCAGAGGCTGGCCGAATTTCTGGAGAAAGAGAGACTCTTTATGATGAACTCTTTCTTCCAGAAGCCGCCTCATAGGAAATGGACCTGGATGAGCCCTGATGGTTCCACAAAAAATGAGATAGACTTCATCATGAGCACCAAGCGACAAATATTTAATGATGTCTCCGTGATTCATAGGGTAAAAACCGGCAGTGATCACCGAATGGTCAGAGGCACATTAAATATTAATGTCAAAATGGAAAGATCGCGTCTGATGAAGTCTACGCTCCGACCTACTCATGCATATATCCAAAACCCCGAGAACTTTCAACTCGAATTGTCAAACCGCTTCGAATTGCTAGACAGCAGCGCATCAGTGGACGAAATCAACAACAGGCTGGTAGAGACTGTTCATACGGTTGGGTCCAAGTATTTTAAGACCCACCGTAAAAATAGGCCTCAAAAACTATCTGACTACACCCGAAACCTCATGGCTGAGCGACGTTCCATGACGCTCCAAACCTCCGATGATGCTAAGTCCTATAGGCAGCTTAATGGACAGATATTGAAGTCCTTGCGACACGACTTACGGTCCTTCAATGCAAGGCGTATTGAGGAGACCATAGAGCAGAACAAGGGCTCTAAAGTGTTCGCAAGAGACGCGTCTATTGGGCAGAGCCAGTTGACGAAGCTGAAGACGGAGGACGGAAACGTAACGTCAAATAGGTCAGAGGTGCTCAGGGAGATAGAGAGGTTCTATGGACAGTTATATACCTCAGTAGCTAAACCTGTTGTTGACTTGGTAAAAGATCCAAGAGCCAAGCTAACCCGACACTGCACTGAAGATATCCCGGACATCAGCCTGTGCGAGATTAGGATGGCTCTCAAACAACTAAAAAACAACAAAGCGCCGGGTGAAGACGGAATTACTGCAGAACTTCTGAAGGCGGGCGGATCGCCGGTACTTAAAGTCCTTCAGAGGCTATTTAAGTCCGTCTTGCTTGAAGGGAAAACGCCGGAAGCATGGAACAGGGGTGTGGTGGTGCTGTTTTTCAAGAAAGGTGATAACACCTTATTGAAGAACTATAGGCCCATCACACTGCTGAGCCATGTTTATAAGTTGTTTTCGAGAGTCATTACGAATCGTCTCGAACGAAGGCTTGATGACTTCCAGCCTCCCGAACAAGCCGGTTTCCGGAAAGGTTTTAGTACCATAGACCACATACATACGCAGCGGCAGGTTATACAGAAGACTGAGGAGTATAATCGGCCACTATGCTTGGCGTTTGTGGACTATGAGAAAGCCTTTGATTCGATCGAGACTTGGGCGGTTCTTAGATCTCTCCAGCGATGCCGCATTGACTATAGGTACATCGAAGTGTTGAAGTGCTTGTATAATAACGCCACCATGTCAGTCCGAGTACAGGGGCAGTGCACGAAGGTGATCCCCATAAAAAGAGGAGTAAGACAGGGACACGTCATTTCTCCGAAACTGTTTACGGCCACCTTAGAGGACGCCTTCAAGCTCTTGGAATGGCAAGGACTTGGCATCAACATCAATGGCGAATACATCACTCACCTTCGATTTGCCGACGACATTGTGGTCATGGCGGAGTCGCTGGAAGATCTAGGACGAATGCTCGGTGACCTCAATAGAGTATCCCAACAAGTGGGTCTTAAAATGAATATGGACAAAACAAAAATAATGTCTAACGTCCATGTCGTACCCACCGCACTCACCGTTGGGAACTCTACTCTTGAAGTTGTCGACGAATACATTTACCTGGGACAGGCAGTCCGGTTAGGTAGGTCCAACTTTGAGAGAGAGGTCAATCGACGAATCCAACTCGGCTGGGCAGCGTTCGGGAAACTGCGCAACATCTTCTCATCCAAAATACCTCAGTGCCTAAAGACTAAAGTGTTTAGTCAATGTGTGTTACCAGTGATGACATATGGATCAGAGACGTGGTCTCTTACAATAGGTCTCATAAAAAAGCTCAAGGTTGCTCAGCGAGCTATGGAAAGAGCTATGCTCGGCGTTTCTCTACGTGATCGAATCAGGAATGAGGAGATTCGTAGAAGAACCAAGGTCACCGACATAGCCCTCAGGATTAGCATGCTGAAGTGGCAATGGGCTGGCCACATAGCGCGAAGATCGGACGGGCGTTGGGGCAGAAAGATTCTAGAGTGGAGACCACGTATTGGCAAGCGCAGCGTAGGACGACCGCCTGCCAGATGGACCGACGATCTTGTGAAAATCGCAGGAAATCGTTGGATGCAGGTGGCATCGGACCGGTTACGCTGGAAAGCGATTGGGGAGGCCTATGTTCAGCAGTGGACAAGTATAGGCTGAAATGATGATGATGATGATGACCATTCGGTGATCACTGCCGGTTTTTACCCTGTGAATCAAGGAGACATCATTAAATATTTGTCGCTTGGTGCTCATGATGAAGTCTATCTCATTTTTTGTGAAACCATCAGGGCTCATCCAGGTCCATCTCCTATGAGACGGCTTCTGGAAGAAAGAGTTCATCATAAAGAGTCCCTCCTTCTCCAGAAATTCGGCCAGCCTCTGACCCCTGGGGTTGCGCTGGGATGGGATAATATGGCCTAAAAGATTTAAGCAACTTTGAATGGCATTTTATTACCATCAGCTGAAATACGTCCACTGCTGGATCAAGGCCTCCCGACTGACACCGAACTCGCAGCGAAGTCGAAGAATCCCTTGCCCGCTGGCTGTGCAAACCACCACGGCGAGACACCTAGTATACGCCCTCCCCCATAGCGACTGCTCAAGCCAAAGCCGTTCCTCCTTGAGGCACTCAAGAGCTATTTACCCTCTTGCCCTTCTGGCTCGAGCGTAGTGGTTGCGCGCTCGCCCTCTCGTCCGGTGAAACTGTAAAGGCCCCGCGCCAACAGCGTAGATCAGTCCCACACACACACACACGCACACACACAAAAAAACCTTGAATTCCAATATAAAATACCCTTTAAAACATACAAATTTTCCTAATATTCTTTTCTAAAATATCGATGGCATATTCTTAAAGTATCTAAACGACTTTTCAGTAGCGTTACGCTGAATAAATTCTAATACAAAAGTACCCTTTAAAAACGTCAAATCGTCTCAATATATTTTTTCAGCAAATTTAAATTGAACTAAAATAAAATCTTTGCTTTGTGTGCATTATTTTGGAATAGCCGTAAGCTTTTCGGATTGAAATGTGATCCGAGGGCTTACTACGAAAAGATTGATGCTACCGTAACGCTATCGAGTGAATATATCATTCTTGTCATACCACCAATTTACTAAATAAAGAAAAACTTTGACAGCATATTCGCTAGCGTCCCGCCAACGTTAATATTTTCGAGCTAAGTCTTCTGAGGGATAAGCACACGAAGTACTGGCTAAGCACAAAACTATTTAATATTGAAGTATCGTGACATTTAAGAAGCAAGCGTAAAATCACGTTCATCCTCATTAAAAAAATGTGGTGTGAGAAGAATAGAATATTAATTCGATGGCGTTATAGCGTTGTACGCTTTTGTGGTATTGGGTGATAGTGAGACAAACACGTCCGCTTACTTCAAGTATCGTTTAATGTCTGTTTAACATTACTCTTATACAATTAATGCTTACATAGCATAATACTACACGCTACATCAACCCCCTAAAATAATAAAAAAAAATTACACACAAGTACATTTTTTTTTAACATAAAAAAAAACAAATTACATTTTATATTTCTTAGTCCTATTTTTATGAACAATCATAGGTTTATTTCATGTTTTATTTAATAGTGAATAGTAACATTAATATCAAAAAATAATTATTATTAACTTAATACGCACTGTTGACAATATAATGAAAATCAAATATTATTGTTTTATTTTATAACAAAAAAAACTGCACGTTACATACAAGGATACACGATATCATTGTTACACTGGGAATTTTAGTCATGATATAAATATTCTTAAAAAAAATTACTGGTTACTCCATAATACATTAATAGCTTATCGTAGTTACATTTATATTCAAAATTTTTCCTTCCTGTATTCCTAGAACTCTAATAGTACGATTAAACACAAAAACAAATAGAATTGTCCGGTTAAACATGGAAAAAATAAAAGAAAAAAAAAACAATGTCGCAAATCATCACCTCACTTCACTTCCTGGAGATTCTGACTCCATGGCTTCTCATCTCGTGCTCACCTCTACACCTACAGCGCCCAGCTGCACCATCATCAGATGCCAACGACTCCCAGCGCTCAGCAAGTCCAAATAATTGCCATTCTTCTTATACATTTTTTCCAGATTTTTCAATGCTTTATTTCTTTTTATTAAAATCTTCATCCAAAAAGTCTCTTCACTTAATAAAACTCTAGCACAGAACTGCCCAAAGGCAGCCCTGGCAGGGTCGCCATATAGCGTTGTACGCTCTTGTGGTATTGGGTGATAGTCTGACAAACACGTCCGCTTACTTCAAGTATCGTTTAATGTCTGTTTAACATTACTCTTATACAATTAATGCTTACATAGCATAATACTACACGCTACAGCGTCACACTAACGTCAATCAGAGAATTAGCATAAAGACAGAGTTTAGCACGGCGTTAGAAAGTAAGCGTGCTATCACGTTCATGTTTATTTAGTGGGACAAGGATGGCATATTAGCTCGCTAGCGTTACGCTAACATCAATCTGTCCGTACTAAGTCCTGGAATCCCTAATCGCTGTAGTTACGCACTAAGATATCAAGAAGTAACTATGACTTTCTATAAAATGATCTTTATTCTTAAAAGTCAAAAATTTAGTTTTGAATATGCGAATATATTTGATCAAATCTATTGTATTATAAGCAATTTTTCAAGTATAAATAAATGAGCGATCCGTATAATGATCTGGGTTTTCTTTTAGTTCAAAACGATTCAAAGGTTCACCTCAGGCAAAATGCTTTTATAGTTCATAACCCCCAAGTATTAGGGTTTCAGTGAATACAATTAATGAATGACTTTCAAAAGATTGTGGTTGCATTTATTCTAAAAGATTTGCATATTGACAAACGATTTATCATTGCTAACTTTAAAATAAGCTAACATTATTGAAAACTAGTTTTATGTAGCTGATAAATTTGAATGAAAATTTCGTGACTATGCTGTTGGCCGTTGAGGAGATTTTTTGACTGGAGCCAATCCTGGGTGTAGAGCTACCATAAAAAATACATTTTCATCGAAAGAAAGAACGAAAACAATAATAAAAATCTTTAAAAAAAAATTAAAACCGACTTCAAAAAGTAAAAAATAAATATTTGAAGTCGGTACCGGTTAGTGGAGTCGCTTACCTGGCACCAAATTATTTTTTTAAAAAGATTTTTATTTTACAATTTTAAGTGACAAGTGAATTATTTACCTATATCATATTATTTTGCTGAGTTGTACTGCAAGGTACCTATAGGATTGATATAGTAACAATAATAACAGAATCTTTACATTCGTGCTGTTCGCCGTTAAGGAGTCCCCAGGTGTATCTTCAAAGTCCAAAGTTCAATACCGATTTTATTAAAATGGGACCACCTAAATATTATACTAAACCCAACGCAAAAAGAATTATTTATTTATTTATTTAATTCTTCTTGCACTATTGGTACAAAGGCGGACTTAATGCCTGAGGCATTATCTACCAGTCTACCTTAGGCTGATGCAATTATCAAATTCAGTTCAAAAATTTTTAATTATAAAAAACACATGAGTTGTCGACCTCCTCCTTTTTTTGAAGTCGGTTAATATTCTTATTAGTTCTATGGCAGCGTACCTATAGCATTGACGAAATACCCATAATATCTCTATCTACGCGTTCGTATTTTTTGTCGCTAAGTAGTTCCCTGGTCTATCTTTCAGAGTCCAATACCGATGAAATTAAAATGGGACCACCTTGGAGCTATACTCAATCCAATGCAAAAATAATCATCAAAATCGATTCATGATTGATGAATGATTGCGTAACATACATAAAAAAAATACAAAAAAAAACATACAGTCGAATTGAGAACCTCCTCTTTTTTAGAAGTCGGTTAACAATGTAAGTAAGAATCGATTGGCAACATAAAAGTTTTTGAGTAAACTGACCAATTTCTTGCTGTCTGTACATGTAGCAAAAATTAAGGATAATCTCCTAAGGCCGTTTTTCTGTAGTTACAAAGGTTAAGATAGCTGCCCTTACCATCTAAAACTCCATCCTATATATAGAGATGAATTAAGAAACATGTTCCTTTAGAAGTAGGTTATAATTAGTTTACAGCGTATTTAAACTATACAATAAATAGATATAGTCCATATTAGTTCTACCTTATAGCCACCGTACTGCATCGTAATGGGTGCGAGCGTGACACAGGGCTCCATGTTATGGCTCTCACTCATCATGGATTCTCAAGCTGTTTCAATAATAGAAAATTCAGTGTTGTGTCTGTGAGTAAGAGTTTAATTTTCTATAGCAATATTTTGACAGTAGTCAATAGGTTCAGGGTTATAAATTCATGATCTGTCGTCATCGGAACTGAACTAACATGTTAAATATTTAACTCCGAAGAGGAAGTGGTTCCAATTTAGCTCGTAACATTTTACCTAAACAAACTTAATAAATATTGCAAGTTCAATGAAGTCTGGTGCAGAACCCTCAAAATCTTGTTTTTAAAAAGGTTTATTAAAATATAATTATTGTTTAAAATGTTCTCTCTCAACCTAAACGTTATCTGTCTACTTAAATATTATCGTATTCAAAACGCCTGAGGGATCTGAACATTTTTATAGAACGTCAAAACAATATCCCAGAATTTTCATTAAAGGAAAACAAACGTATCCATCGCACGCCGCTTTTATAATACGTAAAACTCGAGTAATCAAAGGGAAACAAAATTTGCTTTGAAATGTGAGCACGAGTGTTTCTTTGCGAGTTGGAAACGATAAAGAAATTCAAGTGCGAAGTGTTTACATGTTGAGGCTTCTAGAAAAAAGTGATGAACCACTGCTATATCAAAATCTAATCTTATAGTCCTTTTCACTAGTCATGGGTACGCTGACGTTTAGAATTTGACGTTTCTAGAAATGTGGTGAGTTTGAAATAGAATGACTGAATCGAGAAAATTTATAAAGAAGAATGAATCGATATTAATAAAATAATTTAGGAACAAAAAGATAACAAAATAAAATAATACATCCCATTATTTATTTACGAATCAACCCATTGGTCAGAAAAATCGTCGGACAAATCGCTTGATTCGTCGCTTACGTGTATTATTATTAATAAATCTATTAAACTCTGTTTTAATATGTCAACATAGCGCATCTACGTTCATTTATGAATTGCTTCGTCATGAGAATCTTCTATATATAAATATAAAAATAAACCCCTATTTCTCCTGGTCACGCTATACGTAACTTGAGAACGGCTTTACCGATACCATTCATTTTTTTAAATGTTTTCTAATACTTATATAATAATAGTTTCGATTACAATGTATATTTATGGCAAGCAAGACCTGAATTCACACACAGAATGGGCTCCAGAAACAAATAAAATTGCACCATTATCTGGCAGCATAAAAGTTTGTTTTTAAACCCCGACGCAAAAAGGGGTGTTATAAGTTCAACGTCTGTGGTATGGATATAAACGGATGAACCGATTTTCATTAAGTTTTTTTTTGGTTTGAAAGGTAACTTGAATCAGAATGTTCTTAGCTGTGATTCATTTGAGTCGGAATTTTTAATATCAGTTTTACTTACAATTTTTTTTTTTTAATTATTATAATGAAGTGTCGAAAAAATTTCTGTGATAACAATTTGACTGTATGAAAAAAAATGTGTAAATAATCCACCATTTGGCACACCCGACCTTTCCTTTGTAAGGCTTTTGTCCATGCCTTTGATTAAATATAATACAATTCATGTAATTATCACTGCAGTTCACAAAGAACTTTCCTCAGGGGCATGATGATAATTATTATAATATTAGGGTAACAATAATCAAAGAGCATTTGAAGATAGGTAAACATTTATAAAAACAATTCAATTATTGTTTATTTATTTATACTTTATGCACTTATGTACATAACCGGACTTAACGCCTGTGACATTTTCTGCCAGTCTACCTTAGGGTGGTGTGAGACAAGTGGGCAGGCGCGCAATTATAACAACTAAATAACTATTAATAACACTTAGTAAATATAAATTATATATAACGATGTTATACATAATACAT